>OU900098.1:0-2400000 GCA_918026865.1 Phyllotreta striolata | reverse complement strand
CGACTCGTACTGTATTGTAATCCGGCAAGCCGTTATCACGGCCACGCATGATATTAATAGCGCCCAAGTCTCTCCTGGAGAACTCCATCGGCCCGAACAGTTTATCCCTAACGTCCGAGCACAGCAGCGAATCCTCGCGCTCCGCCAGTTGCGAAGCCATCCCCATCAGCAGCTCCTCGATGGAATTGTTCGTCAGCACCTCCTGAAAACGCAACACATTACAGAGGCCGCCCCGAAACGAAGAGCAATATCCTTCGTACGTTGGAGTCCCACCAGGTGGAGCACAGCCTCAGGGCGACGTCTCCGGCGGGGGTCCTCTTGAAGTTGCACCGCGAGTCCCGCCTGTAGAGCCCCGGCGGTATGAGCGAGTGCCCGAACCGGAAGGCGGCGCTCTGGAAGACATGGGTCACGCCGGGGTGCACGTCGGGCCTGTAGCCCCCGTACGGGGGCACCTCCGCCTCCAGGAAGGCCGGCAGGTACTCGTAGAGCACGATGTTCTGGAACGATCATCGCGTATATTGCATCTTCGATTCGAGCGTTATCGCTATCGGAATGTTCGATGTTCTTTTCAAGAAAAAAATCGCTTACTCTGCGTTTGAAACCGAAACTGTTTAAAGAATTTGATATTCCAATATCTAACAATCGAATTTGTTACACAATCGATTTTGTACGAGGGTAGGGTGAAAAGTTAGGGCGCTCCAATCGGCAACAATTTTTATTTCCTCCTCCAATTGTTTTAGAACTGTCTAGAAATATTTAGAATGTTCCAGAATTATTTAGAATTGCTTGGAATCATTTAGAACTGTTTAAAACCATTAAGAATGCTTCAGAATCATTCAGAATGCTCCATATTTATTTAGAACGCTCCGGAACCATTTAGAACTGTCTTGAAATAAAGATTATGACTTAATAAGAAGAATAATGTAATTTTTTTCAACTGAAAATCGCGATCTTTCATTGTCAGGCCGAGAACTTTTCACCTTACCTTTGTAAATACATATCTATTTATTATTTAGATGTTATCTTATGGAATTGTCTAATCGAGGTGTACAAATGCGCCGAACAAGGTAAAAAAAATAATAAATAATAAAACGCGAGTTGTCAAGGCGCCTCGTAAAATTAAACGCGGTTAAAACAGAGTTCTGCGTACAGAGAAAGTATGAGTTAGCAAAAAAAATAAAACAAAAATAATCTCGACTTTCGTTGCGGATTAAAACGATTCGATACAAAAGTAGAAATGAATTAGAATGGAGACGGTTCGATGGCGTTTTTATCTCCGAGAGGTCCCAAGGTTAAACATTCAAATAAATAGCTCGACAACTTTTACGTTCTATCTTATCGCTAAATTTTTATTCGATTCAATAAATCATCGTAAGTGCTCGTTTTCTGTTTTATAGAAAAATGAGTTGTCGAAATTGTTTGGCTCACTCTGTATGTAAAAGGAACATCGAAATTTCGATTGCTTTTGCCGTGAAAAATGTACTTGCAAGGTGGCGATGACGATGCGCCTGGCTTTCTGGAAGACATCTTCGTCGCTCCAGTCTGGATTGTGCTTGCTTATCCTGGACGCTACGACGTTGTGCCAGCGGAAAAACAGCACGCTGATGGTCAACAGGGCCGGATTTTGATTCGTACGAGCGTCTCCTAGCACTACAAACACACATAATTACTTATTTGTCAAGTCACCCTGTATTTATGCTTTTATAGCACCACCCTGTATATTCCTAATTGTGCTACTGCATGCATTCTCTTGGTATATTTAGAATTACAACACTCTGTATAATGCAATGTGTAATATTGGAGGTCAAGAGTATCGTAAACTTATAAGAAACTTGTTTGAATTTGGGCCACTGTATATTTACGCGTTTATAGCACCACCCTGTACATTCCGACTGGCGCTACTGCATGGATTATTTTGATATATTTGCAACACTCTCTATAATGTAAAGCGTAGTATTGGAGGTCATTTTTAATAATTAAAAGAAGAAACTTTGTTAGTGTTTAGGCCACCCTGTATTAGTACTAATTGCGACTGTTACGAATTTCTGGAAACTACACCCGAGTACTTTTGCCGATTTAATCAAAATCTACGTGTTAATTACGAAAAGATGATAGATTAAATTGTATTATCGCTATCGAATATTTAATGCGGGTAATTGTTATTCGATATGTTCAAGGCCGGAGATGATTAAAATAACAAAAAAACCGATTACATTTTTTTTCAAATTGCTTTCTTTCCGTTTTTAAATTGCAAATTGTTTTGGTTCGGTTTGGCCTTTTATCTTGTTGCCTGCCAGACTTCGCTATCTGCAAATCCGTGTAAATATTACATATTTTTCAGCCCATTAAGCTAAATCATCATGAGTGTTTTCTGCGTGATAATTAACCCCGTAGCCGATACAAAGAAGAATATTCCGCTAATAAAGTAAGTGTAATTAACTGTATTAATTCAGCTACGGCGCGACAGAAATAACTGTAGATCTATACGCACGTCTACAGCTAATCCCGTCGGTCTGTAGCCACTAATTACGGAATGTTTTTCGTGAAAATTCAAACTAAACACACAATTATAGGAGCTTATAACGTACTATTAATTCGTTTCGAAGGCCGGCATGTGTTCTTACATGCACATACCTCGTTCAAGATAGAAATAATCGTATTTAAATTTTTCGTTTTGTTGAATTTAATTGCACATTTGCGGGTGTAATTAACGAAGTAATTACGTGTTGTAATACGTCACGTTCTTATCGAAGATTCACAGTTAAAAAACTGACGAAATGCATCGTTCCCTGTTCGGTCTACATTATTTTAAAATCGTGAATTTATCGGCGCTATTTGAATATTAAGCAGTTGACATTGGAGTTTATTTGCATAATTTTTTTTCAACGTTTCATTCGTAATTAAGCTTAGAATTTTTGTTAGATAAGCATGACTGAAGCGTTGCGGTGGAATTTTTACAAATAATAAATAAAAGTTCTATAAAAATCACACCATATCGTTAAGATATTAATTGATTTTGGGTGCTAAAAATACATGCAAAGTAGATTGATTTTTTTTTAAATTATTTCGAGCGGTTTCGTGTAAACACGTGTTGAATTAAATATGAATTACATGTACGTATGCAGACTGTTTATAAAGTAAAATCTAAGTCAGCTTTTGTGACTTGTGAGGCGATTATAATTTCAAATGGGAAACAATGGTGATTGATAGATTTAAATTGATAATTGGATATTTGACGAAATTCCGTTTTTAGCGAATAACAAAATTATAAACGAATTCGTCGGGCGCGAAAGAGAAACTTTTAATATGTAGAAATTTGGTTGTTTACCGGTAAGGTAATTAGAGTAATTTGTTTTTACGAATAGCGCGATTTCCGAACAATACATACGTTTTTAACTTTGTTAATTGTAAATTAAAATGCTGAAAAGTCCAAAATAATATGTTTATTAACCTAATCTTATCATTTACATCATATATCATTATTTTATTGTAGTTTTTTACATAGATATCCAATCTTTTCAAATGCAATATCACAATAATATAGTTTGCGTGTTTCATTACGACATTTAAATATGAATTATATTTTTCATAATTACCAAACATTTTCATAAAACCAGTTTTGGAATGAAAATCGAATGTTCATATCCTTGAATAGACAATTAACCGATATTTCTAACTAAAAAAATTACACAGTACATCACAATTTTATAAGTATTCTTTCGTGTGTGATTTAATTTTTTTAATTTAAATACAAAATAACTAACGACTTAAAATCTAACAAGACGCCATTCGAACGGATTCAAATCGCTCCAAGTCGCGTACAAAAAAAGAAACTGCTGCTTTCTTCCTAATAAACTCGAAAATAAAAAAAATAGAATAAATCGATTAATCGACAAAAATCGACGAATAAAATAAAATTGGCTAGTCGAAACAACATAAATTAACTCCACACATCGGCCGACAGGCGTTTCTGCGTCTCCATTTTCTTCAAGAACGCCACCGCCTGCTCCTCGCTCATCTGGCCCTTCTCCTGCAGGATCCTCGTCAGTATGGCCCTCACGTCCGTCGCCATCGACTTGGCATCGCCGCAAATGTACACGTGCCCGTTCTGCTCGCCCACCACCCGCCACAGCTCATCGGCCTGCTGCTCCAGCAGGTGCGTCACGTAGACCTTCTGCGGCTGGTCGCGCGAGAACGCCAAGTACATCTTCACCAAACCGCTCTTCTCGTACCCCATCAGCTCCTCCTCGTAGATGAAGTCCTCCTTGCGCTTCCTGCAGCCGAAGTAGAGGATCGTCTCGCCCACCGGCTTGCCGTCCTGCTTGCAGACGTCGCGCTCTTGGATGAAGCCCCTGAAGGGGGCGAAGCCTGTGCCGGGGCCGATCATGATGATGGGCGTCTGGGGCTTGGTGGGCAAGCGGAACTGGGATTTCCTGATGAATATCGGCACGGCGGGCAGCTCCTTTTCGGCGTCGGGGATCTTGCGCTTCAGCCAGGTGGTGGCGACGCCTTTGTTGTGGCGCCCCGTCGGCGTGTCGTATTCGACCACGACGGCTGTGATGTGCACGGTGTTAGGGTAGAGCCTCGGCGACGAGGAAATCGAGTAGTATCTCGGTTGGAGCCGGGGCAACAGTTCGCAGACGTGGTCTAAAGCCGGGTGGCACGATGGCATATCTTCGAGTATGTGTACGATGTTTCTGTTGTCTTCGATTATCCATTTTTGGTATAGAGCTTTGCCTTCGGGCGTGGTCGTAGACATGAGTTTTAGTTTCTCTTTTTCGTTGGGATCCGAACAGTATTCGGCGAGTTCTTTCAGTACGTGCGTTCTCGGGTTGGATGTTATGTCGACGTAGTGCAGCAAAGCCGTTCTGTAGGTGCACGGGCACGGGAAGGGATGCTTCTTGCTGGAATCCTCGTCGGTGTTTATCAACGAGAATATGGTGTTGAGATCTTTGCTGCAATATTTGCCGATTTTCTCGACCAATTCGATGTCGTTGATGGGGTACACGGCGACGTGATCGCCCGCATCGTATCGCATTTTGGAGCCTTCGATGTCGAATTCGATGTGCATGCAGGATCTCTCGCCGGTTTTGTGCAGCTCTCTGTTCACTTTGATTTTGGCGAGGAATGGGTTTTTGGAATCGAACGGAGGCCGTTGGTTTTTGATCGAATGCAATCGGGCCATCTCGCCGGTGAATACCCTATCGGGCGCCTCGTCGTACTCCTCCAATCGGTATTGTCTCATGCTGATATCCTCGCCGGTCGATTCGATGCCGAAGTGTTCGCACACCGACGGCCAGAATTTATCCTTCCACGTGATGAAATCGTCTTCGATGTTGGCATCGTCGTCTCCGAGGCCCAGCTCGTACAGTCTGGTAGCGCCGAGCTCCTCCATGCGCTTGTCCACGTAAATGGCCACTTTGTTGTAGTGCTCGTAGGTTTTGTTGCCCAGCCCGAACACCGCGTAACACAAACCGGACAGATCGGCGTCGCCGTTTTGCAGCCACTCGTAGAACTCCATGGCGTTGTCGGTGGGATCGCCTTCGCCGTAGGTGGCTAGGCAGAAGACCGCCAAAGAGTTTGGTATGTTTTTTAGATTTACTAATTCTTCCATGTCGCATTCTTCTGGATCGGCTACCATACCTTTCATGCGGTATCGAGCGCCTTCTTTGGCTAATCTACCGGCGAATTCTTCGGCTGTGCCCGTTTGACTGCCGTAGAATACCACTAAACTCCTTCCGGACGATTGTAGTTTCTTGATGAAAGAGTTATCGGTGGAGCTTTGAAGACTGATGGAAGTGGGTTGTATGGAGTATGATCTACCATTAGCCACGGCGGTGGTTTTCTTGTGTTTTCCCATCAGATACCAGCCGATTCCTCCGACGATCAAGGCCAGTAGAATCATATCGAGGGGCCCGAACAGGCTGTCCGTAGTCTCGGGTATCTGTTCCTTACCGATAGTCTCCGCTTCCGATTGATCCATGTTGGCGAACACGCAACTAATCCAATACACGAAAGACACGAGCATTGTTGTATTGTGTTGTTTTTATTTTTCTATCTCGAACGCGAAATTGAGCACAACCTCACCGAGTCCACATACGCAATTAAGCGACAGGTCGGCCTTGAAATGCACGAACCGATGATTATTCTACGACCGGACGAGAGAGCGACTCGCACGCGTACTGGTTCAGCTTCGACTAACCGAACCGACTAAAGTGAGAGTCATCGGGCCCGATCATTATGTTAAATACGGTATTGTGTCGGGTGACGTCGACTTGATTTTTAAGTACATAATTGATTCGATAGCCCCCTTTACGTACGTTCGTTACGTTTGCGCTCGTGCGCCTTTTGATATAAATGAAATTTTGTCGATTTTATTTATTCTTATCGGGCTGGCATCGCGTCCGAAACAAATAAAGACACAACAAAACTACCTGTTGAAGATATATGAAATATGACAAGTTGTAGGTTATGTGATTATATGTCAAAATGCGAAATGTCAAATGGCGGGTATGGCTACGGTTACGTCACCGGAATGTTAATTTGGAATTTCGATTTTACATAGGTTTATGAACGAAAACGGTATCGTACTTTTGTATTTATAAATAATTAATTTGTAAAAAAAGCGATAAGATAGGAATTTTCCTTAGAATAGTCCGAAGGTATTTTGCTAATTATTGAAATTTCCACTTCCGGGATTCTCTTCGCCATTAGTTGCTTTCCTTCAATCACGTAATATTTTTCGTTTAATTCGGTCTCAAAGTTCAGGGTAATTTAAATGCGCTCGTTCGGAATAAAACTCAATAAGTAATCTAACGAACGGGTAATATTTCCGTAAGTTCAAGTCCCTCTATTGTCTTTCGAAATATATTCATCCAAGTATAATATAAAAGAAAAAAACAAAAATCACTTATGCCTTGCAATAATTTTGCGTAATTTCTTATCGTATGACGTAATAAAAACAATAAATTTCACAAGAACCATAGACTAATAGATGACAAGAACTTCAAGACAAGAACGACAAGATATCCTAGTAGGTATGCAACACTTTTTACACCAATGACAGAACACAGTATAAATGTAATTTCTCACGAAATGTACTTACAAAATAGCCGTTCGGTGCTGAATGTTTTCATCATGTGCGGCACGGGGTAGTTAAAAAGCGGCACCCTCATGTAATTCAACACCGGCATTTTCCCCGAAGCGTCCGTAAGAAACGAGCCGTTTTTAAACGAACGCATGGTATTCACCCAAGGTTCGCTCGTGCTGTATATGAAACTCCCGTCTATCCAACTCGTCACTTGATTTACCTATGAAATTACAAGAAAACCAGCGTTCTAAAAGCACCACTTTACGCTCCAAATACCTGCTCTCTGGGGCTGTTGGGGCTCTGCCCCGTTCTACCATCGTAGCTAGCCCTGTGGAACGGTATGTACTTGCCGCCCTCGCACCTCTCGTCGTACATTTCATCGCACTTTTCCACCTCGATGCGGTGCATCTCGATGGGGCAGCCGCTCTCGCTGGCCATCACCATCTCCGACGTGACCAGTTGCCCGAAGAACGCCAGCAGGGCCGTCCTGTTCCTGAGCGAGCCCAGCCCGTCGGCGCCCTTCATGAAGAGCCTGCTCAATTTGCGCGGGCTCGGCCTGTTCTGGCCCGACAGCATGTACACGCCGTCCGAATAGGCCGCCGGCGCTCTTCTTATCAAATGGCTGTCTGAAATTTATTCCGATGATTTGTATTTATTTATCGTGGGAGATCTATAGATAAATTGGGCGCATGAATATTTCAGGTAGAAAAGGGGATTATTTAGAGTTTTAGTGTTCATTGCAAACTTTGTAAGAAATTGAAATTTACATTGTAGGCTATGGTAGAGTAGAATAGAGTTAGAAGCGAGTAAAAGAGAGTAGGGCAGAATAGTAGGGCAGATTAGTAGGGCAGAGTAAAGTAGAAGAGTGCAGAGTTTAGTAGAGTGGAAGAGAGTAGGACAGAGTAAAGTAGAAGAGTGCAGGGTTTAGTAAAGTGGAAGAGAGTAGGGCAGAGTAAAGTAGAAGAGTGCAGGGTTTAGTAGAGTGGAAGAGAGTAGGGCAGAGTAGTGTAGGAAATAGTATAATTGATTAGAAGACAGTAAAAGAGGGTAGGGTAGAGCAGAATAGAAAAGGCTAAAAGAGAGTAGGGTAGAGTAGATTCTATTTCGATTACTAACTTTCATTGAAAGATTTTTCGTGATGCCGACGTTGTTTATGTTAAAATTTAATCAATTTTATCTTTGCGCTGACCTTAGTCGCGGTTTTTGGGCACGATCGCCGCGTATTTTTCTTGGTAAAATTGTTTATTCATTAGCCCCAAAAAATATATCAATTACAATGCGAAAAAAGGTAATTTCGAAGAGGTAATTAATTTCATTAAGGCGATTATGTAAACAGGAAACGGACAAAAAATAATGCGATATTTAAAAATCGAGGTGTAATACACAAATACCGAATAAATTAAAACAATATAAATATACAATTTATTTTATTGTTGTTGTATTTCATTATATTTAAAATCGGCTAGCGATAAAATTAGGAAAAACTATTTCCGGAAGGGTATATCTAGTCGAATAAATTTTGTTAAAAGGTTAAAAATTAATTCCTTGTAAAAGGATTTCGAAAGGCAATCGAAATATCAAGAGTGGACTTCAATGATATTAGATAGTTAAGTAAAAATCTAATTATCCACGATTTGACCCAAATCCCAAGACCAGCACCTAGATAGCCTAAGGCCTTCAAGGCCATTTTCTTCACCGGTACGAGACCTATTACAGTTCTATATTTGCATCACGGATATTACGAACGCATTTACTCGGCATTTGCCACTCAAATTTCTTCAGTTTGTTAATTACACATTCTATGTAGGATATCAATAAAAGAAACTTACCTACGGAACCCCATTCTGGATGGGCTAGATTATTAAACCAGCCGTCGTGTCTCTGCTTTTCCGTTTTACTTATGATCCCGTCTGAAAGAGGAACATTCATAATAAATTACGAATTAATTGCGACATGTTTAAACTTTCGTAGAATCGCTAAAAAAATTAAATTAGCGATTGTGTCAGGGATATCCGGGTAGAGTCGAGTACTAAATATTTTATGTACAATACATTATTAGTTTTTTTTTCGCGACGAATCGCGAATTGGAATTACATTGTTGGCGATCGAGAGATTAACGGGGCGATTAATCATTCCGTTAACAATTTAATTGTCTCTCGTAATTGATCAGCTCCTGAAATTCTTTTTTTCTCGTATCTCTCGCTGATGAAATAATGTAATGCAAGGTTATCGCCAATTAATTAAGGATGTTAAAAGGTACGCGTATTGTTGTTGAAATTATTTTTGTTTGTACGTATTCAAATGCTAATTTACTCGTATACGGTTAAAACGGTTAATTTATTCCAAAAACTCGGTTTTTTTTTCGACTCACCTGAGCGATAAATCGCAACAACAAAGAGCACGAACAGCGATAAAATTACCATCTCGACACTTTTTTGTCACCACTCCATCCGTTTCGAATCCGAATCCTCACCTACCGCAATATTTTTACTCCCTTAACAATCGAACGCGCCCTTTATTAATTATTATATAAATTCATCGCGGTCGCGCTAGCCATACTGCACAATCTTGTTACTCGAAATTTGCGTTACGATTTTTTTTTCTCGACGACCAGATTGCCACAGCGGATCCACTTTGGTTGATACTCGGCGTACACGCAAAGAGAAAGTAGGTATATTGTATTAGCTGGTGCTGGCGCGAGCGTATCCCCGCTTTAGCAGCGAAGAGGTTGAGCACACGATTGAAATTAAGAAATTACTGGCACATATTTTATGTATATACTCTGTGTGATTGCCGGCCGATCGAGAAGAGAATGGGTAGATTGTGTGAATGATCGAAACGGTTCGTTGCGACATTTTTCATGAATGGGAATTTCGAAAAAAAAAATTATCGAGTGCGTACTGTGTGAATAATTGAGTTTTTTTTTGTATTAATTATTGAGACATTTTAATGGGAAATGTGGGAAGATAATTCTCATCGAGTTTCAGTATTAATTTTATTCAACAATTATATTTATTTAAATACGCTTTTTTTAACAATAATACATTATATAAAATATACTTTTATAGTCTATAAGTCTATAAGGATTTAATCTGTTCGGAACTACTCGAAGTAATCTTCAGTTTTAAATATCTCTAACTGTTGATTAGGTTCTTTTTTGTCTAAGGTTTTTTTCTACAAAATTCAAATAACCAATTTAATTTCCCTTGAATTTTTTCGTGCATAACTTAAGAATTTATACCGTTAAACACGCTTTAAATCGAACTAATCGAATTACAATCCAACAGGAATTAACTCATTTTTAATGGACATTTCAATAAAATTTCTTTGTATAATAATAAGCACTCCTTCCCAAGTATGAGTACCTTCTCGAGGTATTCCTGTTGAACTGTCCTATTATTAAGTACTTACAAATAGCGGTGTAAAAATCTGCGTGACTTTAGAAGTTTTCTCGGCACATCCTAAATTCGTTTCGGCTTTATCCATTTCGTTTTCTAAATCGTTCAAATTGGATTTCATATGGCCGATTAGTTTTTCGAACGTATCGATCTTATCGCAGAGATTATCGAATTCGCCTCGGTAATTCGGAATAGACGTCAGAATATCGGTGAAATCTTGCTGGTCTTGCGCCAGAGAAGTCATCGTCGTCTCGATATCTTTAAGCCTAGTTAACATTTCCTCGATAGATGCATTTAACGGAGTCGCCTAAAGTACGTGTTTTTACCGATAGATTAGGTTCAGATGAAGTTACTTACCAGTGAATTAATGTCGGTTTCTAGATAATTTTTGTAATCTTTTGCCGTTTTCTCTATATGTTCCATTTTAAAATAAATATTTGAGTATTTATAAACAAAACACAACCTATATTTCTTCTCTTCTTTGAATATCAAGTGACAGTTGTCCTGTTGTGTATTGGCAAATCAGCCAAGCTGTCAGTGATTAAAAAAAAGGGTAACTCTGGAGTGGTTCGGTGTAAGGGTTGGAAACGAACTTGTACGGGCGACGGTGGTGCCATCTGGCATTGCGCATGTGTTTCAGCGAGCGCCGTGTGAAGTGATGGACGTTGGCGTTTGCGAATAAATTTTTTGATATTTTGAAAATTATCCCGAAATGGTATCTCCAAAGGCGGTGATAGGGATTTGTGCGGGTGTATCGGCGA
This sequence comes from Phyllotreta striolata, assembly GCA_918026865.1. NCBI lineage: Eukaryota > Metazoa > Arthropoda > Insecta > Coleoptera > Chrysomelidae > Phyllotreta > Phyllotreta striolata. Next base: position 2,388,751 of record OU900098.1, on the reverse strand, counting down.
CGATATTCCTTGGATACTGCATCTACTTCGATAAACAGCGCCACAACGATCCCGATTTCAAGAGGAAACTAAGAGAAAGTACGTGTGTGTGTGTGTGTGGTATTCGATTTAAAGGTTATGCGACCGTACTATTAATTAATTTTTAGAACGGCGAGCGAAGCGGGAAGCCTCGAATTGCAAGAAGAACAGCACTGTGTTCCCGGACATGAAGGACCACGAGGCCGTGCAGAAGTTCTTCCTACAGGAGATCCAATTGGGCGAGGAGCTACTGGCCGCCGGCGACCTTGAGAACGGGGTCGACCATCTTGGCAATGCCGTGGCCGTTTGCGGCCAGCCCAACGATCTGTTGCAAGTGCTACAGCAAACATTACAGCCCAGCGTGTTCCATCTACTGATCCAAAGACTGCCGTGTGTGGCGCCCCGATTGATGAAGGGCAAAACGGGGGGACTGCAAGAGGACGACGTCGAATAAACTATTCGGCGTAGCCTCCTCCTCATCGGGCTGGTCTCGTTTCGTTAACTCTCGTTAGATTTTTTCTAGATACCTGTCACCTCATTGTTGCCGTATCAAAGTAATAAATATGCCGATTGCTCGAGCAATACAATAATTAGTCGAGTTTTTTGTATTTAATTGTGTAAATGTACTTGGATGCTATTCGATACAGATGTGGTAAAAGTGAATCGTTAATTTATTGTAAAATTCAAAAGAGATATTTACGTAGAAAATATAAATGATATATTTGTGAGTGTTGTTGTTTCTTTGCAATTCATATCGAAATAAAGCTGAACAAACGTTATTTAATGGCTGTTATTGTGTTAATTAACATCATTCTCGTGAATATTCGAAATATTGTTGCCAAAATTCCTTCGATTGACATCTAAGCATGTAAAGCGGCTTTTACTTGAGCTTGCTGGAAATGGTGTTGTAATCTTTGTAGACTTTCTCTGTGGGTGTCTTGTTTGTTCTCCAAACCTCCAATGATATCGTCGATCCGCTTCAATTCTTTGCTGATGTACTCCATTCGTTTGGTTACGTTTTGTTTGGCTTCGACCAAATCGGTTTTAATCAGAACGGGCCCTACCGATTTGTACACTTTACCATCGCTGGGCAACAGCTCCAATTCCTGTTTTACTAATTCGTTCTCGTTCAACTGGCTGTCGAGCTGCTGTCGACTTTGTATAGTTTTTTGCAATTCTATAAATAAGTTTGGTTAGGAACCGTTCGTTCCAAGTGTTTTCTCGTTCTTACCTTTTTGAGTTTTCTTGAAATTGTCTAATTCGTTCTGTAATTTTCTTTGAATATCGTCGCTCATTTTGAATGTTTTTAGTAGGTTTATAGGTGCACTGTGCACTAGCGAAAAGAAAGTATTTGTTTGCAAAATGTGAAAATTTCTATTTGCTATAAATAATTCAACTAATCCAACTAGTCAACTTGAAGTTTGACAGTTGACACAATTAACTAACCGAATAACTTTTAGTACGATTAATTTTTAATTGAAAAGAAGAAGAGTTTTAAATTTGTAGTTTAGGCCCTAACCTAACTTACCCAACTCGGAAAGAGAAAAAAAGACTGCAGACAACATACTAAATTGACGATTGAAAATGGTACATTTTAAAACGTTATAACTATTACAATAAACGTGTTACAACGTTTAATATTCTAGTTCTTTTACACAATGGCAAGTCTCGAATTTAAATTATTTAAAATCCGTAATTATGTGTTTCAGGCGCACACGATATTACTGGTACAGCCGGGTTCTAATCCAGAAACCAGGACCTACACGGATTACGAGTCCTTTAACGAGTGCTTGGAGGGAGTGTGTAAGATATACGAGAAGCACTTAAAAAGGCGCAATCCGAATACCCCAACGATTAGCTACGATTTATCGCAATTGTTTGACTTCATAGACCAGGTACAGTATACGAGTGAAATACTTCGAGAATTGGTTGAATTTAGCGATTTGTTTCAGCTTGCGGATTTAAGTTGCTTGGTGTATCAAAAGTCTGTTAACGCTTATGCTCCCTACAATAAGGATTGGATAAAAGAGAAGATTTATATATTGATGAGGCAAGCGGCTGGCGCCCCAGCAGTTTAGGTTGTACATATTTTTAATATAATTAGGTTTACTTTTTTAAGCTATCCGTTAAGTTTTCTATCAATAAATTGTCGAAATCTCAAAAAGCTCGGCTAAAATACACTTATATTTCTTTCTTGAATGTTACAATTCATCACGATTTGCTTAAATGTGATCGCGAAGCTCTCGTTGCCACACACTAACACTTGTATGCTATCAGTTTTATCCGATAAGAATTCTTTTATCTTGCAAGCATCTAGTTTATATTCGTGTATAGTTTCGTTATATTTTCTCGACGAGTTATCCGAATTGCCTAGGAAAATGTCGTAGCTGAAATTCCAATGATGTTGCAAATCGTACAATCGGTTCCTTAAATAAATGGTATCGTACGTTTTGCAACAATAGAATAACTTTAGGAACGTTTCGCAGTCCTCGTTTTGCGTTATATTGTGTATTATAGTGTACAAAGGAGCTATGCCAACCCCTTGGGCTATTAACAGGATATGTTTGTAATCGTAGAGCAGGTTAAAATCTCCATAAGGACCTCGCCAGATTGTTTTTGAGTCGATTTCCAGTTTTCTAATGTATCTACTCATTCGACCCGATTCATATAATTTAACGAGCACAGTGAACTGTAGAGGATTGGATACGTGTATAGGAACCGGAGTGTACGGCTTTTGATATTCCCCGTTTTTCAGCATAAAATACTGGCCCGGATTGTACATTACTCTGTCGGTTTCAATGTTAGATTTCAGTAGTTTCTTAAACTCGAACGTGATTAGAAGGGCATCGGCAGATTCCCTCTGGATATTCCTAACGCTGAAAATCGAGTATGCGGTCGTTATTAAACAGTTTTTGAATCGATTTAAATCATTTTGGTCGCGTTCCAGCCTTTGCTTGTACTTTTTTAGTTGTTCTTCATAGCTGTCCAATATGCAAGGGTTGCAGCCGGAGTTACAACAATCTGTTTCATCTGGTTTTATTGGTGGTTCCATTTTATTTATTGTAAGAAATATGCTATTAGTATTATATTCGAATGAGAATTCAATAATTTTATTAATTTTTGCTAACACAAACTAACCTAAAATTTTAAAAATTCTTCTTTTTTTTTAGAATTATTGACTTAGGTGCGTCTAGTATTTAGCCACCTGATTTACACCTGTGTGAACATGAAATCAGTCTCCTAGGCAATAAATCGAATAAACAACCATAAATCAAACGGCTTTCGAATCGTTACGATCAAAATTTCTCAAAATTTCCGTTCGAAAAGTACAAATTCCCACCTTAGCGAAGACATGTCTTGTCTACCGTGCCCCCCGTGCGGTCCGTGCCCGCCGAGCGGGCCTTGTTGCCCGCCGCCCACCGGCGGTCCTTGCTGCGTCAACCCCTCGCCGTGTCCGCCCTTCGTGATGACGCCCAGCGGGCCTAGCCCGCCCTGTCCCTCGCCCTGCCTTCCGTGCCCCCTCAAGCCGTGCGCGCCGCCCTGTTGTGCCGGCGTCCAACCCTGCGGTTCGCCGCCCCCGTGCAGCGTGTGCGCCCCGCCGTGCGGGCCCTGCGTGCCCCCCCAGGCCTGCGTCTACGTGCCCGTCGTGACGCCGTCCTTCAGCGCTTGCTTCTGCAAGAAGAAGGTGTGCCCCTCGAAGGACCCCTGTCCATACCCTTAGAAGCTCTCCTTATGCGGCGGGTGTACGTGTCGATGTAACTGTTACTAATGTAACGCATGTCCTAATAAAAGAATTTTACTACTAATAGATATTTGTTGGATTATTAGAAACAATTTGAGATTTGTATTATGTTCAAGTCATTTGGTATTTGCAAAAGGAAGAATTGTTTATCCGAATAGCCTAAGCAGCATAGACATATTTCCGATGAAGTAGGAAGACTTGTTTTGACAGTTGACATTAATTGTACTTTTCAGTTCCTAGTTTACCGGAAATTTATTTGTTGTTAGTTATTACAACGTTTAACATTCTAATTCTTATATAAAATGGTAAGTCTCGAGTTTTAATTACTTAAAATCTGTTGGTAATTTTGATGAGTTTCAGTCGCACACGATATTACTGGTACAGCCGGGTTCTAATCCAGAAACCAGAACCTACTCGGATTATGAGTCCGTTAACGAATGCATGGAGGGAGTGTGCAGGATATACGAGGAGCACTTGAAAAGGCGCAATCCGAATACCCCAACAATCACCTACGATATATCGCAACTATTTGACTTCGTAGATCAGGTATGGTATGTGAGTTAAATCCTTCGAGAATTGGAGTAAATCGAGCGATTTGTTTCAGCTTACAGATTTGAGTTGCTTGGTGTATCAAAAGTCTACGAACACTTATGCTCCCTACAACAAGGATTGGATAAAAGAGAAGATTTACATATTGCTGAGGCAAGCGGCTGGCCATGAGGTTTAAGTTACACATGTTCTTATAATTTAATTAGGTTTACTTTTTTAAGCTATCCGTTAAGTTCGCTATCAATAAATTTTCGAAATCTTGAAAAGCTCGTCTAAAAACTCTTATAATTATTTATTTCTTAACCTTGTTACTAGCCCTTTAGCATTACCCAGGATGCACTACGAAGAGGTGAACTAGAAGTGAAAAGTAAATCCATCTTTCTCAGGTAACATAAGATTGTGTCATCTCATGAGGAAATTGTGGAATGCCAGGAACTTCAAGGCGCACGAGGGTATCGCCCTCACAAAATGCTATTCAAGCTGTTGGATTTGTGGGGTAAAAAGAGTCGAGAACCGGATAAAGTAACCTACAGAGTTCACATTTTACAAAAGTCTACGGGTCAATGTTGTACGAGATGCAAGAGTTGTATATAACTGATATTTTACCGCAAATGATTACTCTATTTCTAATTGAAGCTTACATACGAGTGTAAATACGAATTGACAACGACACAATGATTTTACTCCTGTAACGTTTGTATTTTAATAATATCGTCTCCTTAATAATATATTTTGTAAGAAAATAAAACTATCATTGAAAGATTTGTTTTATATATTTCGAAATTACCAACCAGTTTTCATGTAATTAAAAAATACAGCAGTTTCAAAATAGTTTCACTTTATTATTTCCAATGCATTTCTGGTATCTAAGATTTTCTGCATTTGTTTGAAAATTAGTTCCTTATCTTATTATTAGTAATTAGATGGCGCCACCAGTCTTACAAAATTATAAATACACGTGTTGGCTACCGGAGCGCTCAGTAACTCCTTTGCCACGGTAGGGGTATGTTACTTCTTTCTTAAAAACAAAATCGACGAGATTCTTGAAAACTCATCTCATGTGATCGTCATGGAAAGTTGGTAATAGTTGAATTTTGGCCATCCAAACCCTCCCCCGCCGGTACCACCCTTACAACTATCTTTCTTAACTAGCTTTTACATATGTTACCGTGCGCGATGTGTTGCCAAAAAGTTTTGGCGCCATCTATTACATTTTCGAACAAGGATTGGATTCGTGGATACTACTAGGTAGGCAACCTGTATTTCGGTTATTGAAAACTTATAAATGCGTATTTTTCCCATTTTTTTAAAATCACAATTGAGAATGCCTTTTTATATAACATCGTTCATACTTTAAAAGTTTTAATTAAAAAAAAAAACATTATTTCTATGAAAATAATGAATGTAACACACAACAACAACACTTTTACTCATCGACAATTTACAATGTGTATAAACAAAACCTCCTCTTCCTCGTTGAAAGAAAAAGAAAGCGATACTGTAGGATGGCAACTTTCTCACTCTGACCACAGTTATTTCAATAATCATTCCTTGTTCAACTCTTACATAATTGACCATATTTCCACTTAGCTGTATATCTAACACAAGTATCATAATTCAATGGATAAACCAAATAAAAATTTTGAACTTTTAATCAACAAAGTATACATAAACAATCTACCCCACCGTTTTCTTTACGATTCATTGCACTTGGCCCGAAAAAATCGTAATAACATCTTCCTATTCACGAAATAACGCAAGAAAACCGGTGGTGTAATTTACCAAACAAGTTAAATCTATTAATACTTATCGAAACAAACAAAAGAAAACGCGATTTATTTTAACTTATAACTAAATATTTAAAATAAACAATAGGTAATGTGAGGTAACGTAAAAAAAACTTTTCTAATTGTCTAATTGCTTCGTCATTTTCATGCACAACTGTTTATGTTGTTTCCAGTCGTCTTTCTGCAAAAACAATAAAATAACTACCAAATAAATTATAAAATTGGTCAAACTTACCTGACACGTAGTACCACAATACATCACCATCCGACAATCGCAAATAAAAGTGGCCAATTTCTCGCAAATACACAACCTTCCCGAGTACAAATACTGCCAAAAAATAACCTTATTAAAACCACAATGTCACATTTACTCGCTTTATTTACCTGATACGTAGAAGATACTCCATCCATCGACGAACCATCCTAAAAACAAATACAAGAATAAAAAAAAACTCCCTTTGCAAAATTATTAATAAAACCACTCACAGTATCGAAACGTTCCTCATCCTCCAAAGGTTCCTCTTTCTTAATGAAATCCACATCGATTTTCAGCTCCTCGCAATCGATACTATCCAACCAAGTCAAATCGATCACCTCGTCACCGTTCGATTCAACTACGATACCATTCTTATCATCGATAACAACCTCCTCGCTTTTAATCGATTCATCCAATACACCATTTTTGCTATCGCACGCAAAACAATCCTCACCTCCATTCGATTCAGAACAAGTTTCCGTCTCCGTTTCGTCGAAAAAATCGTCACCGAACGAGGGATTAGCGTTAACGGACGTTTTACTAACGTCAGACGGATCGAACCGCCCGTTAATCGGCGAATCAACGTTAACGGACGATTTACTAACGTTAGGCGGATCGAACAGTGGATTAGCGTTAATAGAAGTACATGGCTCCGTTAACGGACGATTACCAGGCGATTGCGCGTTATTAACAGTTGTTGGATTGACGAGATAATTCTCTACCATGGGTAATTGATTGGAACTGGTCGAATTTGCCGAATTAACGTTAACGGTGAATTTATCAGCGAAATTGTGGCGACGAATCGACCTCAATGGATTAATCGATTCGTTAGTGTATCGGGAATCGAATGGAACGTAAGAATTCCTGTTGTATTCTCGCGTACTGGGAACAGACACCTCGTTTCTTCGATGTGTATTAACGTTATTCGTACCGCTTTCTTTGGAGGATCGATTGATATTCGCATTGATCGAATTGTACACCAATATCTGCTGCTTCAACCTATCCAATTGCGTCTTGTCCCAAACGGATTCTCGCACAGCTGAAACCAAACAGATAGATATCTTCGAATTGTATATGCAGCTAAACAACTCACTCGCTCGCTTGGCCTTCTCCGTGATAGCGCAAGCAGTCGCCTTAACGTTCGCGTAGAAACTCCTCAAAATCGGATGGGCCAAATAGAACGCCTCCGTCTCGGACATGATGCAGTGCAAGAACAAATAGAACAATGGCAACGGTACCGGGACCTGTTCCAGCCCGTTCAAGTACTCGATGACGAGGTTGATGTGCTGCTGCGGCAGGAAGGCCGCCAGCGGATCGATGCGCGACCGGTCGAGGAACTGCATCAGACCGCGCCCGTACACCTTCCATCGACAGAGCGACGATTGGGATTCGACGAGGTGCGGGAACTCGCCCAGTTTCTTCGATTTGAACAGGTCCCACAGCCGCTTGTTGCACTTCTGGTGGCTGATGGCCATGTAAACGAAATCGCCCACGCACTTGTGCCATTGCTGCAGCGCCGCCGGTCGCCAGTTGTTACACGGATATCTAAAATCAAACGTAAGTATGCACCAAATCCCACAATTGTTCCATCGACTGCGTTATACCTAGAATTTTGGGCGCCGGTGGCTCGATACTCCTGCGGCGGTACGTCGACATTACACGCTCTACTTCCACTGGGAATCGAGTAATTTGGATTCGTGGAATTCCCCGCGAGTCCTCGGGAAGCTGTTGCGTTGATAACGTGAACATCCGGAGCAGGATAGGAGATTCTGTTGCAGGGATTCGAAGTTGGCGGAGAAGGTGCTTTGTTCGAGTCATTTACGGCAGTACTAGGGCGCTTTTGAGCTGGAGAAGGCTCGTTAGAAAGTAACCTTGCTATGGTTAGATTGTTTTGAGGTAAAGTAGGACGTTCTGTCGGTTTGTTAGGAGCAATTCTTACATTGATTAGATTGTTTAGAGTTGAAAAAGGCTCGTTGCAAATAACTTTTGGATTGTTTTGAGGTAAAGAACTTTCCGCAGGTTCTTTAGAAATAGTTCTGGTGATTAGATTGTTTAGAGGTAAAAGAGGCGCATTACTATTTATTTGAAGCGTAGGAGAACTTTCTGTAGCTTCATTGGGAATATTTCTTGAATTAGTTGTATCATTCGGAGGTTCATTAGAAACGGTTATTGCGTTATTTAGATTGTTTTGTGGTACAGGCGAGCTCTCCGTAGGTTCATTAGAAACGGTATTTGCGTTAATACTTCTGGTGTCTTCTTTAGGTTCGAACAGCGATTTGCTGACTGTTAAATACCGCCCGATTATCGGTTTCTTCTCCTCTAAATTCTCGCTAAATTGGTCGTTTTTCCGCGATTTTAAATAGGACATTCCCGGTAGACAAGCCGATAAAGCCACGATTTCTTCATCGTTAGCCAATTGGTTTTCCTCGCTTCTATACAGAGTGATTTTATCGTTGGCATTGTTGTTGTTATCTTCGCTTTTGGTTAAATCGATGAACGTTACTTCGTTAGTGTACAATTTCTCCAATTTGGGGATTCTTTGGTGGATTATTTCGGTTTTTTCGTACACTTCTGTTATCTTCACGATCGCCGAGCAAAGCTCGGTTACCTCTATGTCTTTATATTCGCACGTTTCTAACATCGGGCGCGCATCTACGATTAAGCTGCAGCAATTCTCGAATGACTCGAGTTCGGATTTGATGGCGTAATGTATGCAAGATACGACGATGTTCGGTGGTTCCTTTTTAACCACATTATCCACTTCTGGTTGAACATTAGCAACGGGTTCTCTTTTGGCCGCAATGCCGGGCGATTGTGGTTCTTCCGGAATTGTCGGTTTGAAAATTTTCGGTTTTCTTTCCAGAGAATTGGCTCGCGCAGCGCTAAAATGGCGCGATACGGTACCAGTCGCCTTTGGCGTTTTACTGTACTCGGAGTAATGCAACAGTTTATCGAGCAGCGAAAATTGTTCTTTTACTACTGGCGGTTTAGGAACACTCGGAGAGGTATCGCGATGAGAAGTGTTTTGTAAAACGTTAGATTTGTTATCAGTAGTTTCAAACGCACGATTAGGTTCTGGAGTAACATTATGGGTATTCGATACGCGAGATTCGATTGCAGGATTATCCGGAAGGCGTTCAGTTCGAGTATCGTTGAAGTACTCCCGATTTCTTATACTATCACTAGCCGGTACATGCTCTAGGTAATTTGCACGAGGTACTCCCGATGCATATTGAACAGGGCGATTATCCCAAGCATCTCTAGATTTATGATAAACATTCATGGGTCCTGTAATATTATGAGTATTCGATACGCGGGACTCGATTCCTGGATTATCAGGAAGTCGATCAGTTCGAGTATCGTTGAAATACACCCGATTTCTTAAACTATCACTAGCCGGTACATGCCCTGGGTAATTCGTACGAGGTACTCCCGGTGCATATTGAACAGCGCGATTATCCCAAGCATCTCTAGGTCTCTGATAAACTTCCTTGGGTCCTGTAATATTATAAATATTCGATAAGCGGCACTCGATTCCTGGATTATCCGGAAGTCGATCAGTTCGAGTGTTGTTGAAGTACTCGCGATTTCTTAAACTATCACTAGCCAGTACATGTCCTAAGTAATTGGTATGGGGTACTCCCGATGCAACGCGATTATCCCAAACATCTCTGGGTTTTTGATAAACTTCCTTAGGTCCTTCGGAGAAGTGCCTTCTAATATCAGGCTGGTCGTTACTCGGTTCGCTGGAAATCAGTCTTTTACGTTCAGGTACTTGTAAAGTTGCGCTACCATCGGATTGTTCTGGTACTTTGTTATTATCGCTATTTAATCGTTTCCTTTTAACGTAGTGTTCGAAAGATATTCTATTAACGTTTCTTACGGTTGTTTCTGATCCATCTGCTCCGCCTTTTCTAACTTCTAGGTTATTAATAGTTAAATTATTATTATTATTGTACTGTTTTTTACATCCTAATTCGTTGTGTTGGTTGGGTTTGGAAACGTTATGTACAGATTTATCGTTGGAAACTTCAGTTGGCTTATTATCGATTGTACTGGTACAATTCGAGCTGGAAATTTGTGCTTTCGGACTAACTTCAGGTGATACTATACTGTCCAGTAACACCTTGCATCTTTCCACGATAACGCTACAAGGTTTCAAGTTTATATAAACCCCTTTGTACTTGTATTTACATATTATTTGGGATTTGTCTTTCGACCTTTTGCGCACTCCTTCGGGCGCATTTTTACGCTTCGAAGGCACTTTCGGGTCTTCGGCGGGGATTTTTTTGTGCAATTTCTCCCTTTCATCGGATGCACGTTTCGCATCCTCCGAAACATCCGGTTGTTTCGCTTCGGGCCCCACTTGCTGGAACAATTCGCTGATTGTCGAGATGATAGTCTCGTTGGGTTCGCTGAACGTTTTCTTCTTGGGTATCTTGTAACTCGAAAGGCTGGGATAATACGGGTTGGTTTTACTTTTTTGATTATCGATATTATCGACGGTTTTGTCCGAATTCGACTTTGTAGCTTTCGCAGTAGGCGGTGCGTTACCAACGGCTACTTTTGGCCTCTTACTATCAGGAGAACCGGTTAGCGAGAGTCGTTTCTTTACAATAGGCCCCGTTTTATTGGAATCATCGTTAACTGCAGGTTTATCGACGTTCCAATCCGATATATCTGTAGAAGAGTGTCTTCTTTTAGCGGTTTCGTTCGAACTAATCGCGGTATTTTCCGCTTGCGCATTATGTGAAGTTACTGCACATTCGTTGTTACTAATTATAGATTCTAAAGCCGAATTTATGTCGATGGTTGGTTCCTCCAGCCCCAGTAGGGCTTCGTTTTTGTTAATGTTCGTTTCAGCTTCTTCAGTCGAAGCGTTCTCTTCATCGATTACCACCATGTCTTCTACGTAGCTCGTCGAATTCACGCCCTTTCGTCCCAAATAGGGCCTTCCGTACGCATTCTTGAAGCCCCTGGCTCTCAAACGAGGCCTTCGATGGCTGGAAAATTTAAAAATTGTAATCTCATAGGGTCCGGGTAGGTTAGATGTAGACTAACCTATATCCTCCTCGATATACGTAATTGGTGTAGGATGATCCTGTCTTGAATTGCGGGGTATTGAAATTCGTGTTGTACTGAAAAGAAGAATTAATAATGATTAATTTGCATGTCATGTAAAAGGTGCTTATTGTGAGAAGTTCGAAGTCATATCAAATACAAATTTTGTTGAAACAAAGTAAAGCAATTTATCTTGGTTAGACGCTAGATAAAAAGAAAATACACAAATGGATTGATAAAGTTTATCTTTGTGTAGGTCCAAAGTCCAAATGAAATCGATGCATCGCAGAAATGCACTTTGAGAAAACTAAATACTTTTATCATAGAGCATCTTGAGGGAAATTTTTATCGTTGTTTACGTATTTTCCTGACTTTTTTCCTTGACTTTTTTTAATAACTCGTATCAATTCGCTTTTTATCAACGTATTTCCGGTTTATGAAATTAAACCCACACTCAGTAATATTATATGGAAAGAGTAAATGCAGAGCTGACATATTCCTTATTAAAGTCAAAACAAGAAGTATTCAAAACTCAAATAAGTGCAAATTAGCTGATAAATATTGTCCAATAAGCGAATATAATGAAAGCGCATTATGTTAATGCGCTGTTAATTTATTTAAAAACTGATGACACTATTAATAGCTGACCAGTAAACAATTTAAAATTGTTAATAAAGAATTTATATTTACGAGACACCTTTGCGAAATAAATTAAATTTAAAAATATCCCATAATTACTTACATGCTTCTTATTGAAATTTCCGCAACTGGTGAAATTAGGGTAACTCTAACGCTTGAAATTAAACCTGTTAAAAGTCGGCCGAGGTTTTCTCATTATTTTTTATCGATTGACTTTTGCGCCGTAAAATTTTCATGTTTTTCAAAGCCCGCTTCGACGAACTTCAACTGTCAATATTATTTTGACAGATTCGCTCGATTTACAAATTAGCTGCGTTCGTGTGTCGCGTTCGGAACTGTCGAGTCGAATTGCGAAAAGCGAATTGATAATTCCAGATCTGAGTTCTGAGTTGGCGGGTCGAAGGTCGAACACTTCCGATTCGTTGTTATCTTTCCGAACTGCCCGAATCATACACGAAGACGTTGATCAAAGATAAATAAATATTATAACAGTGGTTGAAGTGAGAAAGTTTCTCAGTTTCAAACCGACCGGCGATTAATACAAAGTTACCGTATGAGTTAGGTTTCTATACTGATCCATCATGGGGCATTTCTACCCTTATAAACTAAAGAAACACCCCCACCTACGGGGGAGGTTTCTTGAATCGTGGGAATCGAATTTGTTTAGAAATTTCAGAATGGTGCAAGATTTAAGATGTCCCTTAGTTTTTTAATGGCCTAATAAATGTATTCGGTTGACGTTTATTTCTTTTACGAGTGTGGGAATCTAACGGACGGAAGTAGGTCACCTGAGCAAAACTCTACTCTACTCTGAGTCTACTCCGAATCTACTCTAATCTACTGCACTTTGAATCTACTATACTCTATTCTACTGTACCGTAGTCTAATCTGAACCTACTCTACCCCACTCTGAATCAACTCTAGTCTACTTTCAATTTACACTACTCTAATCTGAATGTATTCTAGCCTGAATCTACTCTACTCTACCTACAATGAATCTACTGTACACTACTCTTAATCTACTCTACACTACTCTAAATCTACTCTACTCTCAAGCAGTATACAAACAAAACAGAGGAGGAACGAACGAAGACGGAAGACGATCAACGTCGAATAAATTAATCGATCGGAAATAAATTACCGATTAATTAATCGATTACTAATAATTAGAAATAAAAAGAATAAGTACAATTAAATTTACAAAAGCAATTACCTGTACATTTTTCTCATATCCAAACCACTTGTAATTCATCACACACAATTTACTAAACGATTAATAATTAACTATTCAATGATTAGTATATCTAACATATTTATAGGTTACTTCATTGTTTAACAAACTGGCATTATTTAACGTAAATACTACATAAAGACAACCTTTGAATTGACAAAACAATAACTTAAGGTTGCGTAAAAGAATTATTTCATGCACGTAAGTACTCACCAAAAGTTTAAATAAAACTGCACTGTCACACTGTGCACTCCACAAATATCTGCACTAAAATGCGAAATGAAATGGGATATTTTAAATTAATAAACCAACTTGCTTTTTTTTCGTCAATACAGCTTTTTTAGCACAGACACCGCAAAAACTGGTTTTTTGTCAATTATAAATTATGAACGACATGCAGGTACTTCCTGTCTGAGTTACAGGGTGTTTGTGTTTTAATATTTTAATTACAAATGAAGAAGTTACTGAAGATCGCCAATCGCCATTATTAGCAGTGACGTTACTGACGTCTAGCCAATGGCTATGCTCGATTTTCGCTCAATTTTATTACCGTCCAATTAGAGTAGAGCTTTCATCGAGTGCCGAGTGGTGACATAAGACATAACTGTCAAAAATTGCTGTCAATCAGTATGAATTGTATATAAATGTTTTTGAAATAATTTTGGTTCAGAACAGTAATATACTAATGATTCAGAAACAGATGTTGGTATAACAATGGGTATTATAGTTTGGGAATACCCATTAACCATAAGAAACGCTTACTTACAATAAAAGGATTTATTTTCTTAAATCACCCGGTTTCTTGCTATAAAAGTATTAAAGTAGGTACCATAATAAAAACCGAAAAATTCTTACTTTCATTTCACCAGTTCCTTCGCACAATTACAGTAAACTCAACTTTTCTTCTCAAGAAAAGAGGTCAATGAAAAAAACTTCGTAAACCCAAAAATAAAAAGAGGTACTATTCGAACTAAAACGTCGATTAGAACTAAAAGAATGATGCAGCTGCAGGCCCTTTCGACTAAAATGCATGTTCAGCTAAAGTACGTGTCAATAAACAGCGTAGGGACAAAGATTACAAAATCGGGGTACTCGATTCGATGAGTTATACTTACCAGATGTCTTCAAGGCCAAGATTATTGTTTTCGACTTTATCTCTTTCTGTATAAAAGGTGTTTATTTACAATGCTAGTGTACTAGCCAATGTGTGTAGAGGCCACACAAACCTTATTTGGTAAATACCAAATTATAAAAAAACAATATTATTTTAATATTTATTATTTAAAAATAAAATTTTGGTAAATAAACTATAATAAATATTTTGCAATTCCGATATTTTCCGTTGCATCATAGTAGTATGTAAATGCGAAACCGATTTGCAAAAAAATAAAAATATCAGAATTTCACAAAAATTATTAATACTACCATAAGTTTTGGAAATGATATTATAAAATTAATATAAAATCGATATTCGAGTAAGCCGTGTGTATATTTAACCGACTGCTTCAAATTACAAATCTAAATAGATACAAAGCAATTTACTTACTAATTAACGCCACAATAGATAAATAATTTACGTAAAAAAATTGAAATTAATTTGCATTTACTTTCGTCTTTTAAAAAAAAATCGTTGTATAAAGACTAGTATGCTTCTTACACGTTAATAATAAAATGTCATATAGCAACAATAATAGAATTGTCCGATACGAGAGCGAATAAATTCCAACATTCTAATCAGTTCGATCACTTTTATCCTCCTCCATTTTCGCCCTTTGCAATTTCTCCGGATGCGTACAGGCCAATCTCGAAAAATCCCTAACCACATCGTTAAACGTATCATCACCCGTCACTCCCATCTCCGAATCCTTCATCTCCTCGTTCAGCCTTCCCAGCCTCAATCTACACAAAAAAAACACATATTATCAATAATCCCTACCCCTACCTACCTTCCTCTAGCCCCTTGTACCCTATCCCTACCTCCTTCTAGTCTCCTCCAACCCTTTCTCGACCATCTCTCCTCATTCTACCCTCCTCTACCTCTCTATATCCACTGCTACTTTATAGTCTTTATACATACAGCATATAGTAAAAAAAACGAAAGGACTGCGAGTACTTACAATGTAACGATATCGGCGTGCTCCTTTTGCTCGGCTATCGAAAGGGGCACCTTCCCTTCGTCGTCCTCCAAATGCTGATCGGCCCTGTGTTTTAAAAACAGACAAACCTGGGCCGTATGCCCTTCCTGTGTGGCCATGTGCAACGGCGTCCTCCCGTCCTGATCCTGCGCGTTGATCTTTATCCCGTTGAGGATCAGATACGCGCAAGGCATCACGGATCCCTAAAACCAACGGTAGAAACTTTCTCTAAATCTCTAATTAAAGTGTTAAAAGTGAGTCATTACGCTGAGTACGGCGGCGTGCAGGGGCGTCCGGCTCCTATCCTCTACGTTTATCCAGCACTTATCGGCCCCCAGGGCCAGGGCTTCGCACATCACAGGGAGATTGTGAGCGGCCGAGGCTTTGTACAACAACAAATCGGGCTGCAGTTTGGATATGTCTTCCTCGCCTGGTAAATGGAATTATTTATTTATATCGTTTTTCTGAGATGTAATGATAAATTTACCAACTGTCTCGTTTTCCTCTTCGCCTCCGGTGGATTCTTGATCGCTACTACTCAAATCGATCGTTCCGTCTAGGGATTGTTTATCGAGATCGTTGCCGAATAGTAGCACGCTGTTGCGCTTTTTCGGACATTCTTTTTCGCTAAAAACACACCGAAATAATTAACTTGTAGTTTGTAGTCGTAGTAGAAGAGTAATAAATACCTCATGTCGTTGGTTTCATTGGATTTTTCGACTCTTAACGGTTTCTTATCCCTTTTATCGACGCTCTTCGGCCTCCGTCTGATTTTTCTCACGCTCCATTTCCGCACGTCCATTAAACTCGAGGGTCTCGAACATCGGCTCGATGTCGGAGAGACTTTCTCGAATTTCGGCAGAGACTTCACGAATTTCTTGTCGACGTATTTCGCTTTTATAAACGTTTCTCTCAGAGCTCTAAAACATAACGAATTAATTCCATTACCTCATAATACTAAACAAATCAATTTACTCACCCCGGACATTGATCCGATGGCTTCACCACATCATCCGGCAAGTTCGCTTCGTATATTTTATTAACAACGGAATTGCCCAATTCCACCATCACTTTTATTATCTCGGGCTCCCAATCGTCCAACGTTAGCGATCTGACTTTGCTGTAATGCACGCCCAAGCTTCGGTGAACGCCCGAACATTCTACAAAAATTATTCTATTATCAACAGTATAGAGTTGATAGGCGAAACGATACCTATGCACAAGGTAATGCCCAAATTGATGCTGGCCCATCTCGGATTGGGGCTGCCGCAATCGCAGCAGGCGTTGTTGCCCGGTATTTTTATCAATTGCTCCCACATTCTACAATTTATGTTAAGTATAAGATTGAGAAAATCGTTGATTTATAAAAAGCGCCTACCTCTTTTTGGTACGGTTGTTATTATCGCTATGCGCCGATCTGTTATGGCCTTTATCGTCGAAGTTATTCGAATAGGAAATGTGTTGGGTACCGTCGGTTTTTAAATTATCGAAATCGATGCTTTGTATGCGTTGTATGGCCGCCCCGATGCCTTTTTGCAAAGCCGTTATCCAACAATCGAACATCTCTTTCGTATCAGCTTGCAACATGTGGCTTCTAAAATTAGCAATACACATAAATAAATCGTTGAAATAAACAATATAAAATCTCACTTGAGCGGCGATAGAACTTCGAAACAAAACCTCCTTTCGCCGTCCACCACCGGTTTGACCGAACACAATCGCAGATCGTCCTCCATGATGGTCTCATGGTCTTCGCCAGATCTCTTCCTGTACACCAATTTGTTATCGTACAAGTAGAACCACCGGCGGTTCCACGTCTTGAAAGCGTTCGAAGTGCGCTTGAACAGGTAACCTTCCATCGTGGGGCCGTTTTTCTCCTGCTTCAAACACACGGGCTCGATGTTCGATACCTTCGCATGGGTATTCTCCACTTGCTTTTGTATCTTGTACGTTTCCTCGCGCATCGTCGCTATCTAGAACGATAAATGGTGAAGTTTTTTCCAAGTTGAGTAATTAAAGACGATTACCTCTTCGGCCAATGTTTTGAAGAACGAATCCAAATCGGAGCACAAGTCGGAGCCCTGATGGTAGTATGTGGTACAAGCGTGCATGTAGGAAAGCAGCTATATAAAAATATATCAATGTTATTCATTCGGTAAATAATGAAAAGCGAAAGTTGATTCGATTAGATCCAATGGGATATTTCGAGCGTTAGTCATTTTCTATTACATCAATGAATAGGCGATTATTTTACCGCGAAATTTCTACGTTTCGAAATTAACTGTTAATAGTAAGAATTCACAATGAACGTGATTATTTTTTACACTACGATTATAGCACGAAACAATTCGAAAATTCCAAAGCAATACTCTATGATATACTGCTAGTCGTAGGTACAATGCATTTGATAAATAAATTGATATATACCGTGCTTAAAATTTCGTGTCTTTTCTTCGACTGTAGCACAGTGATGCTGTTCACATAGTCCAACGTTTGGTGTCCGAAACACGACCGAACAGCCACCAACACGTTTTGAACCTCCTCGACCTCCTGCTGCTTGCTCTTGGGCGTATGAGAATTCCTCAGCAGGACGTTATCGTATTCCGTCGAGATTTTCTCGAAGTGCATCTTGAAGTCTCTCACACCTTTTATGTCGCTGAAATCAATCATATATCGTTAGTGTCCTGCTTTAGTAAGGGCCAATAGCGATATTTTTAGTACAAATAAGGTGTTGCTATGGATACGGATTTTAGTGTATTTGACATTGACAGTTGTTGATGACAAAATGGTGGTTGTATTATTATTATTGTATTTGCTTACTTTTTAATAAACGAAGTGAGGTTCTTGAGTATAGTCCTTGAGGCTTGGTCCAAAAGGATCGTGTGGAATTTGTTCATTTCTTGCAGACTGTGAATGAGCTTGTTCAGTGAAGACAAAACCATTGGGTCTTCTTTGAAATGCGTACTCAAATCCCATAGGCTGTTTGCAAATAGGCTACAATATTTATATTTATTAGTTCAAAAGTTTTTCTACGTATTAGTGAATAAATTAGTTCGCTATTCCAATTTTTTAGTATAAAATTGTACGCGTATGAATCGAAATTACCCGTATGCAAACAAACTTTAATAAACGTTTTAATTTCTATTAATTAGCGTAAATTAAACGCACGAACCTCTGTTGACCAACATATGTTTTCCCCGAATCCACCATGGACCCGCAGACTTTCAGGATTTTTTCTAATTTACTTTCCAATTGATCCACGCACGCCTCCTCCTCCTCCAGCACCAATCTTCAATTAAACGGAATATTAAACTTATTAGATACGAAAACATACACGGGAACTTTACCTGAACTTCGGCGAATCCCGCAGGCATTCCTGCAACTCTATTCTCCCGACCATTTCGATAGCGAAACCGTATCACCGTATCATAACAAAACGAATTATTCTCGATAAAAAGACGCTTTAAATACTAACAAGTTGAGTCATCATCATCAACAGATTATCGTATTCCCTATGCGTACAATTTATTTCTTACTGCTCGTTTTCCAAAGAAATTTAACACACGTCAAATTACTGGTAATTTTGTTGATGTTTTGTTGGCAACACTTGCTCATTTATTTTCCGTATATACCAGGAGCGATCAATAATTAATGCAGATGTATAAGGATGGAGAATGATGGAAACGATTTAGTACTTATGTATATTTAAAAAAAAAACGCAATTACTAAGGTAAATTACAGGTTTGTAGGATATCAGGCGAGGATCGGGCCCGTTTCAGCGAGCCCACGACGTTCGTGGACGTGTAAGAAGTAACGTTAGATACCTGAAAAAGGGCCAACTTAGACGGTTTGTATTTCGATATTTTCTCTTTGTAGCTATCGTCTACGTTGATTTTACAATTCGACAATAACTCGCTGACGATCGACGTTTGCGATTTGACGCTCTTCTTCTTCGATTCCTCCGTTTTCGCCTTGCTTTTGCGCTTCTTCTCCTTCCGCCGCGACGCCGGTGTCGCCCTTTCGTACAACTTGATCGTCTCGTATTCGCCGGTTTTGCTGCAGCACGGCTTCGGCTCGTCGTTGGCCAGCTTCTCCGGCGTTTCGTCCGCGTACAGCTCCTTGGGGTCCCTCAAATCCACGGGGAACCGATGGGGAATGTAAGATAAACGCTCGTTCGTCGCGCTCTTGCTCTTTTTCAGCTCGAGCTTCTCCAATTTGTAGTTCAAATTGTCGACTTCCAGCTGCAGGCAGAGGTTCTCGTACACCAAGCAGCTGTTCTGCTTCACCAGCTGCAAAGCAAACGGGTCGGGTATTTGAAGTTTTTAAGGGTTTTTTTTAGTACCTGGAGGTATTTTTTGCTGCTGGGTGAGAGGGTCTCGCGGATTTTCTCGGTTAGAGCCTCGTTGAGTTCGGTGTTTAGGCATTCGATTTTCGATTTGTACTCGTTCGTAAGCTGTATATTAAACTTGTATTAATGTTTGTTGTTATTAGCTTGGAATTGTACCTTTTCGTGTTCGAGTTGCATGGTTTGCAGCTCGGTTTTGAGGCAGGTTTTCGTGTTTTTCATGCGTAGAAATTTGATGCTCAAATTGTAATTGGCCTCGAGCGTTTGGTTCAAGGTTTGCTTGAGTCTGGCCACTTCGTTTTTGTACTCTTCGACGGCCCTTTCCTGCTGCCCTACGGTGGATTCGCTCAGCAGCTTCTTCAAGCGCTTGCACTCGTTCATCTCGTGACAGTAGATTTCTTTCTCTTTGAAATAGAATTTGCGCTCGTCCTCGAGCTGCTTGGCCAGGTTGCCGTTGGACCGTTTCGTCCGCAAGAGGTCCAGCGTGATTTTCTCCTTGTCTCGGGCCAGATTCGCGATGGAAACGTCCTTTTGCTCGGACTCGCTTTGCAGCGCTTGAATGGCCGCTTTCAAGTTCGTTATTTGGTCTTTGAGAGCGTCTAGTTCGGTTTTCAAAAGCATCTCCTGCTCCATTCGGCCTTGTAGCGAATCTACGGCGTCCGATATGGATTCATGAGACGACGAACTGGGTTTCGATAGGACTTTCCTGGAAGCGAGTTAGCGTTACGATACGCGGCGATCAGTCGCGGATGGCTCACCTGACGAGGTTCTTCGTGCCGGTAAACTTATCTTTGAAAACTTTTCGCATTAAAATTCGAATCCAACGTCAGTTTTCGAAATTTCATTTGACTTAGCGCCTGATATATTGACAGCACCTCGTACCAATCGATTATTGGTATAAATGGGTAATTTTATTTTTCCATGTTGGTAGCACTGAATGTTTGAGTTTTTTTTGACAGGTGACACAAATGATTTGTTTTGCTTGCATAGTTTGGTTATGTTCGCATTAACAGTGGAGTGTTTTTAAGAAAGTTAAAAGTACAATGAATATAGTATTACCAGAAGAATCGCAACAAGATGCCTCGTCGGCGGAAGAAACGAGTCTGTTAGTAATAATTTTAGACAGTAATCCGGGTCAAAAAATGCTCAGGGAAAGTCCCCATGTTCTCACCCACTGCGTGGATTCGGTGATAGTTTTCGCAAACACTCATTTAATGCAAAAAGTTCAAAACAAGCTAGCTATAATGGCGTGCCATTCGAAGTCGAGGTAATATGCTACATACGTATTATAACAAATCGTTCAAACGAACGTTTTTACAGCCAATTCATATACCCCGATCAAGGTAAACATGGCGATATAAGGCAAGTAGACGGGCAATACGAGGCATTTACGGCCGTTGAGAAAATCACTAAGAAGAATCTGGCCAAGGTGCTAACTTCAGACGGATCAGCTGTGATAACGGAATCTCTTCTAGCCGGTGCTATAGCGATGGCTCTTTGTTATATCGCTCGATTGCAACGAACAAAACCGCCAGGAGCGAAGGTAAATCTCATTGTACTCTCTCATCACATCGTACTAATTCCTCTAATAATTTCCAGTTAAACTGCAGGATTTTAGTGGTGACGGGAAGCAGCTGCTCCACGTCTCAATACATGAATTACATGAACGTGTTTTTTACAGCGCAAAAACAGAACGTTGTTATAGACGTTTGTGCGTTAGATCAACATTTGAATTTGCTGCAACAGGGCTGCGATATAACTAATGGATTGTACCTCAAGGTGCCCCAGTTGCAGGGGTTGTTGCAGTACATGATGGTATGTGTTCAATTGTAATTGTCGATTGATTTGTGTTATGAAGATATGTTTTTTAGTGGGTTTTCTTGCCGGAACCGCCGATTAGAGAGAAATTGGTTCTACCACCGCCGCTCAAAGTCGATTACAGGGCAGCGTGTTTTTGCCACAGGCAATTGATAGATATCGGATACGTTTGTTCGGTGTGTTTATCGAGTAAGTTGCTTATTAGAGAGTGAGAATGGGAATTTTAGTGTTTTTGTTTCAGTTTTTTGTAAATTCAGTCCAATTTGCACTACATGCCAGTAAGTATTGAAGAATTTTATGTATTTTTTTTTTCGCTGATTATTCTGCTTTCAGTACCGTCTTCAAGATGCCAGCTCTTCCTGCCGTCAAGCCAAAGAAAAGGAAAAAAATGTAAACTGGATTACAGCTCGTATAATAGGATTAAATATATTTTTTACTATTATAGTATTCATTTTTATGCGTGTATGAAATTTTGGTATCTATCGGTCATTATTTCAAAAGAGAGCTAATAGCTACAATTGTAATTTATTCTCTAAATACGTCAAATTGGGGAAAAAAGCGAACCTTAACTTGTACACAGAGAAAATTGCACCGTTATTATTATATATACATCAGTCGTACTAAAAACGTACCGTAAAAATAAAGAACCTAACTAAAATCGAACAGCTCTAATCTAGAGAATACAAAAAGAAAATCGAGCAAACAACGAGAGAAAAGTCGCCGGCAAATTAATTTACAAACAATATAATTGTTACTTTTATACACTTTCCGAATGAAATTATCTCGTTTTATCGGCGGTATGTAAAACTTTCGCCAAGAGGAATCCTAGCGCCGTGACGGCGGCCAAACTGACGCCCGCCTTCCACCAAACCGGCGTCCCAGCTGCCAGCACGCCGAATTCGCGGAAATTCCTGCAAAAACACACAAGAAAATTACCGAATTTCACCGATACGATTTCGCAATGGAACGTTACACGCAAAAGCATTCGAGATATAGTGTAGTTACCGATAGAAAAAACGATTACATGCGAGTATACAGTTAATAAATTTGATCGAGTATTTTTAGATTTTGCAATTTGTGTTACGAATTTGATAATCAACTATTTTGCTTCACTACTATTAACTATTCCACAGAATTTTGTTTGTAAATTCAATCGATACACAAGTGTTAGTAATGGTTGCCAATTGGATTAGTAAAAAATAGGACATTCCAGAAAATATATACAATATAGATATAATAGCAACCTGCAAAAATGATCTAACCACTCAGTCGGTTGGGGACGAACTAGTAACGCATGTACCATGCGACGTAATGGACTGCAAAATAAAAAAACACCATGTATATTTGCTACACGATAGTGTACGTGTTAACTAGAAACATATCTAAGTGTTTAGTTCTGGCTGTTCAATTCGAAGGACATTACACTTATATTAATATTAATCGTATCTTACAAACCTGTGTTTGTAGAATAAAACCCAAGCGGCTTGAAAACGACTAAGGGAAAATATTAACATTTCTACACGGATAAAATTAAATATACTTACGGAAAAGCTGCCATGGTTGCCAGTTTAACGTACACGTCCTTCCTGTGGTGGCCTTTTGCTGAGAATTTCTGCGGCGGCAGGATTTTGTACTTTTGACAAAAACTCTCCGGTTGAAGTATGTACTCTTGCTTCACCTCGTCCAAATCGTCCTTACACGCAACTATCAACACTGGTATCTTACTTTCAGCGAAATATTTCTAAAAAAATTACAAGTAAGAATAAATAAATTAAAGAAATATTGAATATTTCGTACGATGTATATCCTAGCGATGTATTCGAACGATACCGGATTGTTCTGATCGAATATCAAACAAGCCACGTCGCATTGTACCTCGTTGGGCATCAACGGATCGGATATACTCTTCCCTTTTATATCCCTAAACACCATTATTTTCTCCTGCCCGTACACTTGAATGGAATTCACAGTGTAAATCGGCGTGCCGGTTTTATCCGATTGCAATTTATTCGCCTGGAAAACAATCCATAATAGAGAGAAACGCAGTTAAAAGCGACATATTCACCTCTAAAATCGGCTTAATGAAATTCCTACAAAACGTCGATTTTCCAGAACCCGGCGCGCCTATCACGTGACATTGATACACGTTCCTACTGGATTGTCTCTTCGCCAAATCCGTCTTCTTATCTCTCGTAACTACAAACATAAATTACAAAATTTCCTCTACACGTTATAAGCGAATAACGAACCTTGTACGGCCGTCACTTGGCTATCGTTCTCGTACACGTTGTACCCCAAATAAGCCAAATATTCGAAGGTCCTCGCCAGATCCGTGAGCGTCATCAACGCCCATTTGCACATAAAACCCTGATAGGTGATCCAGCCTTTGTCGTTGGTCGATACCGTGGAGGAGACGTCGAGGGGCCAAGCGGGCGTCGGACACGTCGAAAACAACTCCTCGTACTCCTCCGGCGACAGACACTTGTCCCTGTCTTTGTCGTACCGCTCGAACAAATGGGCGAGAAACTGCTGGCCTCTGTACGATAACTCCGTCGTACAACCGGGCAACACTTTCAAACTGCAATTTACTTCTTTTAATAACGCACGAATCGAATGATTCGATGACACCCCATACCTGGGACACAAGTAATCCTTGGACATGTTCAGGTGATCGTTGTAGCCGAACTTCCTGAGCACCGTCCACGTGGTCTCGTTCCTGCCGCGCTGCACAAACAGGCTGTGCAGGTAGAGGAACCCCTTCAAGGTGACGCAGTTCCTGCGGATGCCTTCGTCTATGTTCTTGCGCAGCACCGCCTTGACGTCGTCGATGACCTGCGGCTGGAGGGGCGCTTGGAAGCAGCGGCTTTGGAAATTGTTCAGTTCGATGTCGTCGAGCAGCCCGTCGCAATCCACGTCGCATATTTTGAATATTCGCGCCAACGCCGTCTTGCAGGCGTCCGTTAACTAACCAAAATGTTTTACATAGAAATATAAGTTTATAAAATCTTCGATTAATTCTTACGTCGGCCTTTTCGACTGAGTAAATCGGTGCGGTGGGATGCAGCACGGCCTTCTGCGCGTAGTAGAACATCTCTGATATATTCTTGAGAGTTTTGGCGGAACATTCGATACAAGTTTCGATCTCCGAGAACTCCTCCATTATTTCGAACGTGTTCTAAAATCGAGTTATAACAAAATCTAACTCTCATATTTACGTTAACAAACTCACATCGATTGTGGAATATTCGATGAGATCGATCTTGTTGCCCACCAGGACGACGGGGCAGGTGGAGTCCGGGTGATTTCGTCTAATTAAAGGCATCCAATAGGACGATATCCTTTCGATGGACTCTTCATCGTCCACCGAATACACGATGCACACTACGCTGGCCTTTCTTATTTGTTCGTCCAGTTCGGTTTCCGTTTGTTCGGCCAACGAAAAGTCCACGATGTTCGTGGGGACCTACGGCACAATACCACCTTAATACTCTCTTAATATAGTTCGAATTGGGTTCATAATATCTAATAAATGTGATTTTCTTGCTACCTGTTCCGGTGTAACGTCGGCGGGTATGGTGATTTCCTCGGCCTTGTTGGGCACGTTTTCGGGGAATTCCTCGCTGACTAGCGACAGTATGAGGGACGTTTTGCCTACGCCCCTGTCCCCGACGAGCAGTATCCGGACGATTCGTTTAGAAGAAGTCCTCACGACCATTTTATTGGGATGCGATGATCTGGAATACATTATGCAGGTTAGTTTGTTCGGTGTTCTGTTATCTGCTTGAGCAGGTGATAAACGTCACTTTTACGGAATTATAAATAAATATTACGCGAGAACGGGACTTTTACATGGGAAACTGGGTAATTGTTTGCGTTCGCTCTCACCTGTTCGATAATTGCTGGGTATTAATTCAAGCGAAGTTTCCCGGGGAATTGATGCACTATTGTTATTTTATGCACTCCATTATTATCGCAAAAAACCGCACTGCACGAATATAAATAACACAAATACCATTTTTTTCCTGTACCAATTTTTGTGTCAAATGTGACGGGTGACGTATGTTTAAATAACGAAATTCTTTGGTAAAACTTTAACTATGTAAACTCGTTAAAATAACCCCAACCTAGAACGCAGCGATATGGGGCTCGTTAGAATGGTCCAATGGTCTCCCGCGCCGATTAATTATAAATTTGAATCCGAAAATAGAAAACCCAAAATAGACGATTACAAAGAACAACAAAACGTACGCCGCCAACAAAACGCACTTCACATCTGTCAAAACTATGGACTTTTGCTGTTTTGATATCTGGTACTTCAATTGACAGTTCAAGAGGCATACTGAATAACATTGGCAACTGGGACTAAAATAATAGAAGAAGAATTAAGTCTCGAAATTAGATAATTTACTGATTTTTCAATTTTACCGATTGAATTAATTTTGAATAAGTTTATAACAGTTACATCGGTAATATCGACTCTACATAAGTAGATAATTCAAAAATATCGAGAAAATGGTTTTCAAATGTCAAGATGATTCTTTTTTGAAAGAGGTATATACCTACATAATTTGTCTAAAAATAATCAATTTTAATTAACTAGAACAGCAAAATTTAAATTTTTTATTGCAGTTCACTTCAACTGTCGTGTCCTGTGAAAAACTGAGCTCCGAAGGCAACTGCGAATCGTTCGAAGTTATTTTAGATGATACAATTCTGTTTCCCGAAGGAGGCGGGCAGGTATTTTACATTTTACTCAACACACACCTATAGTAACCACCAATTTAAAAATAACAGCCTTGCGACCATGGCTTTTTGAATGGAGTACCGGTGAAGAAAGTCCTGAGAAGAACTGATAAAGCCGTTCATTATGTGCCAGAGCCCATTGAAGTGGGTTCAACGGTTAAGCAAACAATCAATTGGGAAAGAAGGTTCGATCACATGCAACAACATTCCGGCCAACATTTATTATCAGCCATATTGGAACAACATTTCAAAGCTAATACTGTATCATGGTGGCTGGGGGAAGAGGACTCTTACGTTGAACTAGGTAAAAACTAATCGCATTTCACGTTCAAATAAATAATTCGGATTTTGTAGATGTCCCTACTTTAAAGGAAGACGATTTAAAAAGAGCCGAATGTATGGTAAACGATTACATAAGGCAAGGCAGAGATGTTACAGTGACTGTATACCCAATGGATACCCCTGAAGATGTTCTAGAAAAGGTAAATGTGTTATTTTTACTGTTCATTATCTTCACACAATTCTCTTTAAGGTAAGAAGCGTGAAAGGTCTTCCTGAAGATCACAAAGGCGATATTAGAGTGATAAATATCGAAGGTATCGACAGTAACATGTGCTGTGGAACTCACGTAAAAAACCTGAGTCAACTCCAGATGATGAAGTTGTTGTATATCGAAAAGAGCAAGAGGAAGGATAACAGTTTGCTTCATTTTCTGTTTGGAAATCGCGTTTTGAATCGATTGGAATGCTGTTTGGATAGGGAGAAGAAATTAACAATGCTGCTTAAGTAAGTTTGTTTAGAAATGCGCGATATTATTGGTAACGAGGCATGTTTTTTAGTAATAACCCGTGTCAACACGTTGAATTGGTAGAGAAGCTGCAAAAGAACGTGAAAATACTCAACAAAAACTTGCAAAATGTTGCCAAAGAATTGGCATTTAGTGATGCGAGAAAATTGAAAAGTACAAACCCGTTGCCAAAGTACTTCTTTTTATACAGGAAAGATGCCGAAATAGATTTCATAAATAGCTTTTTAAGAGAATTGGGGAATACGGAAGTTTTTCTATTCCTTGCTGTAGGCGATGAAAAGAAAGAGGGCAACATTCTATTGCAAGGCAAGGAAGAAATACTTTCGGAATTAGGCCCAAAGTAAGTAATCTATATATTTGTAAATAAAATGTAACACTCAATTTTTGAATCAACAGGGTTTGTCAACTGCTAGAAGGAAAAGGAGCTGGTAAAGGAACAACATACAGAGCGAAAGTATCGAAGATGATAAAACGTAAAGACGCCGAAAAATTAATTGCGGATTATTTTAATCAGTTAAACCAATAAACAATTTATTTCTACTAACTTAACTCTGTTGGCACGCCCTTACAGCGATCAATTGCAACAGAATATATATAGGTACGAATACCTCTGAATAATCCAGTGTGGCTTGTCCCAACAATCGTCTGCACAAGAAGTATTTGAACAGGAACAACATCAACAGCACCGTCCCGGACCAGCTTAGTCTCACCAGAGACGATTTGATGGCGGTTTCGAGCAACATTCTAATAAATATGATTATAACAAAATACGCGTTGAGCGCGTCCCCCGCGAACAGCGGCGAGAATATGAACCACCAATCGTTGTTTTCTATAGGACCCGATGGATCGTATTTGAATACCAACACTACGGTGAACAATAGAAATGAAATGAGGTAAATCCATATTTCGAATACGGTCACGCCCAGCCACTTCTTCAGTTCGTGTAACGTGAAGAACATGTTTTAAGCCGTCGTGGAAACGAGCGAATTCGTATTTACGAGCTTGATTCTTAATGCTGAATTGAATCGTTTCTGGATGTCGTAGTCCGCATCGTCTACAGCGGGTTCTAAATCGTCTTAAAAAAATATACAAATTAGTTTCGATTTTGTGTGGAATAATTGGAAATTAATTACCAATTAATTCTGTAGTTAATGTATTAGTGTGTATCTTGTAGGCGATATTTTCTTCGCATATCTGTAGGGCTAGTAGTATGCCTTTTTGAATGGCAGCTCCCATGCAATAGATGATAATTTCATTTTCCCTGTTGCTCGTTAGTTTGCTGCATTTTTTTAACTGAGCCTAGAGAAGTAAACGATGCTGTTAAATATGATAGTAGAAGACTAGTGTTTACTGCTTACCTTAAAATTTGTTTTAGAGGACACGTACAAAACGTTTTCGCCTCGTTCAGGCTTTTTGGGCTGTCTCGGAACGCGAGTATGTTTAGACGAATTAACTGGCTCTTTCTTAGATTCGCGATTAGGTGTATTGTCAGCCATCAAATAAAATGCTTTATTAACAACAAATCTCGGTTTTTATATTCTTTTCCAACGAAAATCCTATTGTTTTTTAACTTCAACTCACATAACCTCAAAAACACGAATTACATGACACACGTCACACATGTCAAAAATATAGTGCCTCACTTCAGATCGCATCAAAATCTTTGACATTGACATTTAATTGCCATAAAAAGTAGGGTTATAGTTTTTGTTACATGTGTTGCAGTTTTTGAATGTTTTTGCTGTTTTTAGCCGTTTATCGACATCAAATGTTAGAGATTTGTCCGAAATGGAAATTATCGAAAACAAATTGCAGGAGTTCTTGTTGATCGCCAGAAAGTCGCAGGAAAACGATGGCGGTAAAACGCGCACTGAAGACTTCAACGCGCTTTTAACATCGGATAGCAATTGGAAGATATTTACGGACCGTTCGTTCGACATCGGCCAATTAAAGACCTATTTCAACAATTTAGAAGGCGACGAGCGATTCGCTGTTTTAAAATTCGGCGTGGCTTGCATGGTAGGCTTCGTGCAATGCAACTTCACGGGCCCCGACATAACTCGAGAAATCGAAGAATGCCTCAACAAGGAGGCGCTGAATAAAATCGATTTTTCCAAACTGTTGTCAGTGAATAACGAGGACGTTAATGTTAACACCAAGTTTCCCATTCTTTTGGTTACCGCTAAAATTGTATTCGAGCATTGCCGAGCTGATAGCATGATAAACGACTGGTGGTGTTGGAGGTCTATTCTCATACACCAGAAAATACTGGAAGAACGGAGCCCCTCTCTTTTATCCGACGCCGATCGTTTATACAAACAATTCCAAATTAGCCTCGATCTAAGCGGTAAACAATAATACTTTCATATTATCGATAAATATTAATTAATTTATTATTAGGTAATGTAAAAGCATCGTTGGATCTCGAAGTGGCCCAACTCTACTTGCTATTCAGAAACGTATCGAAAGCGAAAGAACACATTTTATCCGCCATTACGATACTCGGTTTACACTACGATTTCATAGGAGCTTTAGGTAAAAGAACCAAGTATCAGGAAAAAGAACTCGCCCAATTGGCTTTAAAAGTAAGCTTAATTCGTGTCTATTACAACCTATAGCATATTAATTTATTCATCATTATAGGTAACACTAGACGAGAAAGATATCGAGCGATTAGAAGCGAACGACAGCCACCTGCCCAAAGACATACCCCTCAATGACGACGTTCGCTTAAATAACATAGAATTCTCCGAAGATTTAGGCGAAATTTGCAAACTGGGTATATTAGAACAGAAATTATTCGTCACCTTCATCAAAGACATGCTGATATCGAAGCCGCAGGACGAACTTCAAGTGGAAGAAATAATGGCCTTCGTCGATATGATTTTATGCCAAAAAAACAGCTACGCCATAAGAGCCGTTACTCTGTTACTAAGATCGCTGCTGGAGAGCAAGAATCGAAGGACGATCGAGAGGTCTCTGAGCCAATGCGAAGAAATCATCGGTAGCTTGAAGCGGGAGGAACCCGAAGCTTTGATTAGGATATACGATGTGTTCGGTACGGGAATGCCCCCCATTTGGAAAGTAGAATCCCAATACGCCGATTTGCTATTGAACATCGGTCTAGTTAAAATCGCTTTGGATGTTTATTTAAAAATCCAACTCTGGGAGGAAGTTATCGTTTGCTACACCATTTTGAAGCTACGACACAAAGCCGCGGAAATTATAGAAGAACAATTAAAGCTGAATCCTTCAGTTAAACTTATGTGTTTATTAGGTACGTTTTTTACTTGATTTTTAAACCCGATTAATAATACATGTTGTAATTAATAGGCGATGCGACTGACGATGTAACGTGCTACGAAAAGGCTTGGGAAATGTCGAAGAAGCGCAGCCATCGGGCCCAAAGGCACTGGGGCCAGTACCTCTTCGTTCGCAAGCAATACGACGAATGTATCCCGCATTTCGAGAAATCACTCAGCATCAACCCCCTACAGGCCGACATCTGGTTCCGTTTGGGCTACGCAGCCCTGCAAACGGAGAACTGGCAAACCGCAGCGACCGCCTATCGACGTTACACCACCCTGGAACCGGAATCGTTCGAGGCCTGGAACAACCTGGCCCAAGCGTACATAAAAATCGGCAACAAGCGCAACGCCCACCAGGCCATTTTGGAGGCCCTAAAGTGCAACTTCGAGAACTGGAAGGTGTGGGAGAACCTGCTGGTCATCAGCTGCGACATATCGAACTTTTCCGACGTCATCAGGGCCTATCACAGGCTGCTCGATTTGAAGGAGAAGTACATCAACGTGGAAGTGTTGAACGTGCTGGTGTACAACGTTTGCAACGATTTGAACGATTGCGAGGGCCAATCGTGCCGGAGATTTTTGAAGAAAACTAGAGAATTGTTGGGTAGGGTGACGGCCGTCTATCCAGGAGAGGGTTACGTGTGGGAATTGTACGCCAACTTGGCGCCGGCCGTGCTGCTGAAGGCCCAACGATTGCAGAGGGCCTACAGGGGTTACAGCCAAAGCGGTTGGGATAAAAACCCGGCGAGTTGCCAGCAGATGCTGTACGTTTGCATCAAGCTGGCCGGTATCGTGTTGGACCACGACATCGATCCCAAAGATACTCTGGTGAATTCCATCAGGTTGAATTTGAGCGCGGCTGTGGCGGCCGTAAAGAAACAGGATTGGGAGGAGACGAGAGATTTGGTGGAACAAGTGACGGGGCTTCTCGAGAAGATTATTGATAAAGTGAAAAATGACCATAGTAAAGTTATCGATTAGATTTATTTTTAACACGTTGAACGAGGAATAAAAAATTCATGATTTGTTGTCCTATACCTTACTTATACGAATGGTTTAAAATAAGTAATACACCCTGCAAGGATAAATTGTATAATAATAATAATTTGTTTACAACATATACTATGGAATAAATTAAATGTGGATGAAGAACACCCATCAAGGAACGTGTTCAATCAAATTGTATATTACGAATATATCTAGTATATTTCCTCGGTACGTTTCTCGTAGCCTGATCGACTTCCTGCAGGAAACTAGTCGAGTTGTGAATGGTAGTACCGCCCAATAATACATTGAAATTAGGATTATTCCTGTTAATGGAATGCACCGTCAACGATTCCTCGTAGGTGGCCCCTCCGACGATGAATACAACAACGTCCTGTTGTCGTCCGGACCCCCGATTGCCCAAATAAGGATACAGTTGCTCCTTCAACCGGCCTTTGACTAGATCTTCGAGCGTTTCGTTCAACAACGGTTTGTGTTGCGTGTAAACGTTATCGACTCCGCTGAGCCCTTTGATGAACCTCTTGGTGATTTTCACGGCGTTTTCGGCGTTGAACAAGTCGCTTTGTCTGGCGTGCGAGCCGGCGTATTCGATTATGTTGACTATGTTCTTCAGAAATCTGCCCGGCACGCTCCGTCTTTTTATCAATTCCACCAAACCGATTAAATCGTTGTTGTTGTAGTTTTGGTATCTTAGAGCGTACAACATCACCAGCTTGGCGACGTCGCTGTCTCTGGTCCGTTCGCTGTTTATTAGCTTTTTAACGCCTTGCAGGTGACCGTGGTGGTCGTTGTTTTGCGATGAAATTTCCTGTTCAACTTCGGAGACGTCGAGCAAATCGAATTTGTTGACCATCGCGCTCAATTCGCCCACTACAGTTACGTGTTTAGTGACGTTACCGGAGAGTTTCTTGAATTGCGGATAGGACTCGACGAAGTTCTTCATATCGGCTATGGATTCGATTTTCTGGTGGCTCTTCGCCTTGGCTTGGAAATGATCCATTAGCTCTTTGATATTGGTGCCTATTTCGCCGTAATTCATGAATATGTTTTTGGCGTAAAAAGCGTCTTGTTCGACGGATAAAACCACTTCCGATAGTTCTTTGGGTATTCCGTTTATGTCCGATAAACTGACTCTGTTGTTGTTGATTGTTAGTAGTTCGTGCACCATCGCTTGGTAGGTCCATTGGTTCAGTAAAGGCGTTATCGGATCATCTCTACGATCTAGAATTAACAATAGGCAATTGTTGGTTTGGCTGAAAGCGAACAACGACGATTCCTTGCTGATTATCTCCTCGATACGAGTTCCCAAATCTTTGCATACGCTCGAATTGGCTTGGTACCGAATGACGGGGCATTTCTTTAAAGATAACAAAACCGATACTAATCCTTGTACAGTGCGCTGGAGCGCCGGAGGATTCCAACTCAAGCTCGACAAACAGGAGCTTATGCCGAGCGAAAATAAATGCGGATTCACTGCCAGGTAATCCATGTAAAACTCCTGTACTTCTTTAACCACCTCGTGTTCATCGTGCTCGGCTAGAATCTTTATATCAGCTTTGGCTATTATGTTGCTGAAGTATATGTAGTAGGCCCCGTACTTGGGGTTCCTCAGCTCGTTGCAGAGAGCCGTTACGTTCTGTTGGGTGGGCCTGACGAAGACCAAACACTTGAGGTAGCGCAGGCCCGTGGAATTGGGGAAGTTCGCAGAATCTATGCGCTCCAGCAAGTAGACTTCTTTCTGTTGGATTTCGGATTGCCCGTACACCATGCTGATAACGCTGGTCGTTTCTTTATCCATTAATAGGATTTTCATGCCGGGCTCGCTCTCCGAGGTCATTTTTACCACGTACGCCTTCACCGCTGATATTACGTTCATTTTTGATGGTTTAGATTGTTAAAATTAAGAATTAACTTTTGTATTATTCTACATTATTGTTTCTAGTTTATTTTCTCGACAATGTTGTTGACATTGACGTTTTTGAATTCGATTTCGAATTGACAGAAAAGTAACTTTTACTATTCAGTGATTCAGCCATTTTCATCTTTTTCGAAATTGTGAAGTTTGACAGTTCTTCGTAGCTCACGTAGCCTTCCTTCTCTAATTAGAACTTACCGCAAAACTTATTCGTGTATAAAACTTTTTTTAGCACACCAAAAACCTAAAGGAATTATAACAATAAATAAAACGCCTCATTAGAAAAATATACTCGGACATTTTACAAAAACAAAACGGAACAAACAAACAGGAAATAGTAGTCTTTTAAACGGGCGTCCTATAGGCCGGCCCCGTGGTGGTTTTAAACGGTGGGCAACAGTAACCCCCCGGCGCTAGGGCGGGCGGCCTGATAGGTCTTCTCTTGATAATGACGCACTCACCGCAAGGGTGACAAGGCAATTCGGGCGGGCGACAGGGCCCCCTCGGCGCCTCGGGCGTCCTAGGGGGAAAGGGGCACACCGAGACAGGATAGGCGGGACGCACGACGGGCTTGAAGACGGCCGGTACGGGCACGCAGGGCACGGGCAGGGTGTCGCAGGGACAGTGCTGGGGCTGCGCGGGACATATGGTGATGGGGACGCAGGTGGTGTTGGCGTAGCAGGGATTGCAGAAACAGGCGCAATCCATATTAGAAACGGAAAATTTTTTTAACTGTTATACTGGATATTTGCGAAGCGAATTGTCAAAAACTGATCGACGTTTGTATTGTATACAGAGTGTTTGATAAAAAACTATTTTTATACCAATAACAGCGAGGTACCTTAGATCTTTTTAATAAATTACTACTACCCTGTATAAGATTTAACGTATTTTTCTACAGAAAAATTATCCTCTTTTTCCCAACTTGATTCATTCTATTCTCGTTAGAAGAACTTCCCTCTTCAGCCGAGTTAAATTAAATAAATAAATAAGTTGTCTAAAAAGTTATTATTCGGAAGATATTTACATACAGACGTAGAAACAATTTTCTACATTATTATTCTTATCTTATAGGTTCCATTACATCAACAATTTAGTTTCGTTTAAATGAACTAAACAGATGTATTCGTACGTGCACGATTCCTGTTGGCAGTTTCGTAAACTTTATAGGCGAGTCCTAAGAATCCGACCATTATGAATATTCCCAGTACGTGAATTATACCGATAAAGAACCGTTCCAAGTCCAGATTGAGGCCGAAGATACCCGAAGACTTTCCTCTGTTCGATTTGAAGAACGGCAAAACTTCTAGATCGAGGAATTGTTGATTCAGGAACTTATCCGAATGCAAAACAGCGCATTTTGGCACTGGCATATCTACCAGGTGTGTCAGAAACGACAGTTTTTCTGCTCGGAGTACGGTTTAAAATCAATCGCTTGAGTTCCACCGATAAGTTCTAAGAGGAAAAGGACAGCGATAATGTCCATTTCACTTCTTTTTCTAACTTATTTGAACCTGTCAATTTTACTAACTTTTTTTTGTAATTCATTATCATCGTTCAAGTTTATTTTACACAAAATAATAACAAAACCTGTTATCCTTACATTATTTAATGAACGTTTTGTTTAATATAATCCAACAAAGCTTCATAAGTCAAGTACATAGTTTGCTTTGTTTTAGTATGAAATAGTTCCACTAACGAACTATCTTCCGATGTCCTTTTATTAATTACAACAATAAACGGGTATCCCACTCTTTTAGCCTCTAAAAGCCTCCTTCCTATCGTTAAACCAGTTCTATCATCTAGTAAAATGTTATCTCTCAAATCTGGTATTCTTTCCTCCAAAAACGAGTACACTTTTTCCGGCACACCTTTCGTCAAAGTCTCCTCTTTACTGCCTTCCTATAAAAAAAATAATTAACTCAAACACCTTAAATTAATCAATTAACTCACTTTTGCCGGTAAAATAATGATATTATAAGGCGCAATCGAATTAGGCCACCTCATGTCCGAATCAGTCGATAACACTTCAAGACAAGCAGCCAACATTCTACTTATACCTAACCCGTAGCTCCCCATTTGCAATACTTTCGATTCCTGATTCATCGAAATGTATTTGGTATTTAATAGTTTGGAATACTTTTCGCCGAGCAAGAACGTGTGGCCTACTTCAATACCGGAATGCACTTTGATTTTATTAGAGTCTCCGCATTGGGGGCACTTCGATCGGTCCTCACACAGCTCGGCGTTCACGTAATAATCACAAGATTCACAATGCAACAAATTATCTTCGCCTATGGACGATTTGAATTGGTATTCGTGTGATAAATGTCCCCCCATCAATCCCGAATTCCCCAAGACTTTGACGAAATCCATTCCGATCGTTTTGAATATATTCTCGTAGCTTTCGCAAACTTCCTCGTAGGTTTTTTTGGCGCTGTTTAAATCAATATCGAACGTATACATATCTTTCATGATGAATTCCCTGCCTCTCATCAGCCCGAATCTCGGTTTGATTTCGTCCCGGAATTTCGTGGAGATTTGGTAGAATTTCAATGGGAATTCTCTGTACGATAATGGAGAAAGTGTAGATAGCATTTCGGTGGCCACTTCTTCGTGTGTCTACGGTTAATGTTGAATAAATAATATATAAATTAAGTATAAATTACGTACGGGACTCAATATGTATGATTTTTGATGGCGATCTTGTAGCTTGAACAATTCCGGTCCGGCTTCTTCTAATCTACCTGAAAGTTTATCGTAAGCGTATATTGTCATAATTATGGGAAAAATTAAGGTTTCCTTACCGCTGTCATTCCATAATTTGGTGTTTATAAGGCTGGGAAATAGCATTTTCTGTCCGCCT
Source organism: Phyllotreta striolata (assembly GCA_918026865.1). Lineage (NCBI taxonomy): Eukaryota > Metazoa > Arthropoda > Insecta > Coleoptera > Chrysomelidae > Phyllotreta > Phyllotreta striolata. Next base: position 2,352,525 of record OU900098.1, on the reverse strand, counting down.
ATGTTCGACATTTCTTCGTCGATTATTTTGGTTAATTTTTGCAAGGATTTGATTCCCAACGGTAGGAAATTGAAACAACCAGGTACCGAGTTTTGGATGAATCCCAGATCGAGCATTAACTGCAGCATAAAGTATAAGTGTTTAGAAAAATAGGGTTTTCAATACGATTTCGTTCGAAACTAACCTTTAAACTTTTCGACGTTATTTTCGATGATTTCGCCGGCATATTAAGTGGTTGAAATATTTTCGATAATCGGTGTTTAACGAGAAAAGACATTGTTCTCGAGTATTTATAATTATATTTAAAATAAGGCCGTTTTTTGTAGAAATTTTTTAGGTTATTAAGTAGGGTTATGTTATAACTGTCAATTGTCATTTTGTCAAAACATTCGGTTCGGTCAGTAATCAGCTAGAGAAAGAGAGAGGTATATAAAGAAAAAGGCAAAATTAACGAGTTCGATAGAGATCAGGCTACTGAGATTGATTGACATAATAATCAGTTATATGTAGACTTTTACTTGATAAGTAATGGAAAAACCGATTCTAATCTAATTTTTCGTATGTCGTAAACCAAAAATTTAATTTTTGAGGTAGTTTAGTTTAGAATATTTATATTTTTTATTATACACATATAAAACGTTTTCAGTTCACAATATTTCAAACGAATAATAATGGCGACGTTTCAACGCCAACTCAAGCAAACACAAAAAGTAGTTCCTATTTTGAAGATTAACGTAATACGTCAATAGAGTCGACTTTTCCTCGGTATTCTCGCCACATTGACTCGATACCGAAGACAACGGAGACACGCTAATGGCAACCTCATCGCTATACTCGTACTTTTTGGGCGATAACATGAAATTCGTCGTTTTTTTAACGTAATCCTCCACTCTCGCTCTACTATCCGGATCCATATCGATACTCTCCTCGTCCGGTTCTTTATTAACTTTAGGCGAATCCGACGCGATTATCTTGAAAACCAGCAAAGTAGGATCGTTGCTAGGACAAACGGCCAACTCTGATAGATTTAAAACCTTTTGCACGGCATCCTGTTCCAAACTGAACACTATAAGAACATCGGTCGTAAGGATCAAAGCGACAGTCTCGTATTGCGAGGCGTTAGATATGGAAGTGCCTTCGCAAACGTACAGCAAATCGTTCGAATAATTCTCCAAATACTTCCAAAGATACTTCAACGAAGAATTACTGCCTTGCAATATCTTTTCTATCGACGGTAACGATCTGGCTTCGGGTAAATTATTCCAACCCGCTCCTTGCAACAGTCCTTAAAAACGATACAAAAATTTTTACAAACACATACGAGGAGCGCGTAATAATTATTTACCTTGTCCTGTTAGAGCCACCAATTCAGCAGCGCCGCTCAGAGGCTTTGTTACCATGCCTACCAGACCCAAACCCACGCCTGTTACCAACGATATGGGCGAAACTCCTTCGGCTATCATAAATTGCAGAGGATGATGGGCTACTCCTCCTATGGCGCCCAGTAGGCTCACTCCCAGCCCCGTCAAACCCTTCAAATAATTCAATTAGCTCGAGAATAGCACGAGATGGCGCTCGCTTTGCGAATCCCCGCAATTACCTGCATAAAACCCTGCGCTAATCCTTGCGGTTTCCTCTTCCGTTGCTCCTCGGTGCGCCTCACGTGTTCCTCGTCCAAAGTCAACCGATCCAAATTCCTGGCTACGCTCGAGGCCAGTTTCGTGACCGATTGCAACGTTCCGGCCGTGACGTGTCTCATCAGGGAGGCCGAACCTTGGGTGATGCCCCTCAGGAAGGCCATGGGGCCGATGATGAAGCCGCGCAACGGCAGACTGACGAAGTCTCTCAGGCCGGTGCCCATCGCTCTGGCCAATCCGCCGGGGCTTCCCAGCAACTCCAGCGAGCTGACCACCCAGCCCGCTCCGAATATGGCGTCGGAGAGGTAGTGCATCGTCAGAGCGTGTCCTAATCTGAAGCGGTTTCGTTATTAATGGATTTGTTTTTAGTTAGATATACGGGGTGTTACCTGTACGGTGTAGTGAATAATCTCCTTCTCTCCAGTTTTCCGAATTGCAAAGGAGACTGATCTAAGGCTATGTACAATTTAACGGAGTAATGTACCGATAGGGACAATGAAATCGGCGAAATGCTGAGGCTTCTTAGAGATAATGGTTTCGCTAATAGGGAACTTTGCCAAATGATGATATCGGGAATTAAAACCTTAAAAGAAAGAGACCTGTTAGAATCTCAAAGGTTGGTTTCTATAATTGTGTACTTACTGAACTAGGAGGACCGTTTAGCTTTTGGGAATTCTTCACCGTTTGCCAACAGATAAGGTTTGTTGGTACGAATATATTGAAATAATCCATCAAACAGGCCACGTAGGTGTCTTCAATGAATATAGAAATAGGATTTACGTTGATTTTTACATATTTCACACCTAAAATAATTATAATTAATTTATTTTACATTTATATAAATTGTTCTGCAATCAAATTTGGCCGAATAACATCATAATAAAAGTCCATACAACAATTGACATTTCAAATAATGCGAAACTTGACCTTGACAATCAACTTAAAACAAGAAGATTGAGGTTATGTATATTCTAACGGCCGAAATTCAATCGAAAAACACAACAAATACATAAAAATACCGAAAATATGCCTTACTTCGGCCCCGATATATCAGATAGCGAAGACGACGACGATTATTTCGTCTACTCCGACACACCTAAGGTACAACATCAACAACAAACCAAAGAGCTAACGCCTCAAGAAAAATTAAACCAGCGAAAAAACCAACTGTACTACGCCATTTGTTCTGGTAAAGTAAAAGAAGTAAAAGAACATTTAACAGACGATATCCCAATCGACGTAGACCTACAAGGAAATTGGACTCCATTACTCTTATCAGCATCAATTGGAAACCCTGAAATCACCGAAGAACTACTAAACAGAGGAGCGGATCCAAATTCGAGCAAAGATGGCTGTACGGCCTTAATGATGGCAGCCAATTGCCCTAAAGAAACTTCGCCCTACGAACATTCCCTTCAAGTGGCCAGATATCTTGTAGAACACGGAGCAAAAGTAAAAACCATCGATAGAAAAAGAATAACACCGCTTATGTTCGCCTCAAACGCAGGAAATCTATTACTAGTAAAATACCTACTACCTATAAGCGACAAGCAAGCGCAAGATAATCAGAAATGGACCGCTTTATTTTGGGCGGTCAGTAACAATCAAGTCGATGTAGTCGAGTATCTGATCGAAGAAAACCTTAGCTGTAACACCACAGACGTAAGAGGCAACACGCCGTTAGACATAGCAAAAACCAACGGTTTCAAAGAAATCGAAGAGCTACTTTCGTATGATGATATAGAAGAGTTTTATAACGTACCGGAACCTTGTTTTGATGAAGTTCTCGATCAAACAAATAATAACGGAGAACCCATTTTCTTCCAAGATATATGCGAGATGCTATGCGGCATGAAGAGCCAGCAAACTATCAAGTTATTAAAAGATAGCGACATATGTTTGAAAGATTTCCTGTCGATTTCTGACGAGGAATTGGAAGAATTAGGCATCGAAATGCCCTATCGAAGATACAGAATTTTAGCCGGTTTGCACAAATTCCACAAGCGACCATTCCATCCTAAATCCCTGCATTTGGTGCCTTTAGATGAAGTGTACAGTAACCTGGACGTCTCTATTCAAATCCTTTCTGCGATTAAACAATTCATCGCGATGGAAGCATCGCTGAAGTTTATGATGAAACACTGCGATATGAGCGATATTTCTAAGGAAGATTTATCGAAAATGAGAAGTAGTATTGAATCAGTGAGAAACAGAATTAGATCTTGCAAAAATATTGCAAATGGGGTGAAGAAACGAGTTAAAATGTGGGATAAAGAAATCCAACCGGTCGATTTAATAACGAAGAAATCCATCAGATACAAATGGCCATGGAGGAAATTAATGTTTTCCATAACAATCATTTCGATTGTAGTCGTAATTAAGCTAAAATAAATTCCGTTAAGCGCTCACCAGTAATGTTTATTTTCCTAGCTTTGTCAGTCCAAGTTTCTAACGTAAAATCCGCCGTTATCAACGCGTCATTATCTTCAATTTCTTCTAAATTTTCTAAAGGAATGTTAACCGACCTCGCCGACCGGCGCTCCTTTCCCTCTTGCCCCTTCAACAACACGGGGAAATCGTAGGAATGTCTCGAATACAATTGGTTATCGAGTTGAACGTCCGATATTGAAAATTTCATCTTCAATTTCTGAAAATTTTCGCGTACATTACTCGCCCAATCACTCCGCCAAAAGTCCTCACCTCGGTTTGCGTTCCGTCTACGACGACGTTATCACAGATAAGACTGGCGATTTCCCAGCGCTCTCGGCCCTGCTCCTTCAAATCGGAGGCGAACGTCACGGTGAACGTTTCGACCTGTATCCTGAACTTCATCAGGGCCCAACGCTCTCTCGTGGGCAGCGTGCTGACGAGGAGGGATCGCTGGAGGGGCGACGTTGCCGATAAAATCGAATCGGAGCGGGTCCTCGGACACGGGCACGAGTCTTCGGCCCCTTGGAACTGGCTCTTATTGTTTACCTTAGAAATCGACGAATCGGACATTGCACGGTGGATTTCTTCGGGGTGAAAGTTCGACGAAGAGGGAGCTTCTTCTTCTTGTTGTTGTTCTTCTGCTTCTTCCTGTAAAAGGTAAATTAGTTTGTTTGTTGAGTAATGGTGTGGCTATTTACCTGAATTGTTTTGTCCAGTTCGTTCATGCTTAATCTAGTGCGTATATCGCTAGCGTTGATTTCCATCTAAAAATTGTTTAATTTCAAATATAATTAATGCCGATTAAATTCACTTTTACCTCTCCTGTTGATTGTAAATTTATAAAAGTGGTACAGGCCGAATTGACTACAATAACTTTTATATCCCCGTGAGGGGGTATTCGAAGGTATTGCTCGTAATTGTGGGTGATATTAATCGGTTGAGACCATTTGATTTTTTCCGAATTTTCTAAAAACATAACTATAAGAAAATTCACAACGAAATAACGAAAATTACATACGCGATTCGCAGGCGAATCTAAAATGCTCGGGGAAATGGTACTGCGGCAATTCGGGGAACTTCTCTCCCAACAACGGCATGCTATAATACATCTCCTCGTTATCCTGTATCCTGCAATTCCAATTGAAATGCTGCGATTCCTCCGCCACCGATCCGTCTTTGGCGGATTGTCCGCACAGGATCGTCCTGCCCGTGGAATTGGCGATCAACGTTTGCGGGTAATTGTCGTTGAACAACGACAAAACCAGCTGCCCTTTGTGCTCCTGGCAGGTCAACAGGGCGGCTATGGGATGCGGCGTTGCCGTTATGCAAAAGGATTTCCGCAGGAACGGCCTGTCGACTCGGATCGGACAGGACCAGCCGGACGTTTCGTCCGTGCAAAAGGACATGTACAGCGCGTAGTCGTTGGAATTGCTCGAGGATTTCGCGGAGGTGTACCATTTGATTATCGATACGCCGCATTGGCTGGAATCGAAAATTTGTATTGATGTTTTACGAATAATAGATAAATCGGAACCTTTTATCCAAACATGGCAACAGCGCGAAGCTATAGCGATCGGCGTTCTTCGGAAAATTAAACTTTTTATCTCCATTAGACACAGCCAAACAGATCACTTGTAATTGCGTCGGTATTTGATTAGTAAGCACATGCGTAGATGAAATCTGTAACGCAAAAATTCATTCAAAACTTGTTATAAAAAATATAATACATCAATCTCACCTTTAACAATCTAATTTCATTAGCGATTGTACTCGACACTGAAATGCAACAAACGTGCGAATCGCATTTAATCGCAGCCTTAATTGATCCTTCTATAGGCAATGTACCGGATATGGTGGGCATGTAAAAGGTCTGGCTCCAATCGGATTTGGCCAATTGCAAAGGTTCTGAATAGTACCGAGATCCTCCCATAGAAATTCCCATGTTAAAATTTCCCTATGAAACAAACATGAGAAATTTATAACAATTGGAAGTGCGAATTTAGTACTAACTTCTAATTTAGGTGGCGCCACGATCCCATGATGGGGTATTCTACACAATTCCGTCCCGTTTAGCATCAAAGACACGGGGATTCCCAGAGTATTCGCCGCCAAACACCATGGTAACAATTCTACCAGCAAAGAACAGGAATTCGGACTGGCGTTTTGGTATCTAACCTAAAAAATTATTCGAATATTTCGAATTATCCCGTTTTATTCTGGTTTTCCGCGTTACCTGAACGTGCGTCAGCGGTTGATCTTCGACGATCCAATCGATTTCGTCCAATTCGTCTCCGAACATCGGCCAATTTACCTCCGAAAAAATTTCTAATGCCGATAGATTTTCTTCGATATCGCCGTTTTCGGATTTTTTGAAAAACGCCGATTGGTCTACCAGGCTGTAGTTCAAAGGAACGTACGGATTCGAGGTAGAATTTTGATTACTAAAAGTAAAATAAACCTTTTTAATGTTTCCGGAGATTTGTAACTTTCTCTAGACCGTTCCGAATAGTTCTAATTCAAATCTAAATGACCCATAATTGCTCTAAATGATTCTGGACAGTTCTAAATGATCTAGAATAGCTCTAAACGATTCTTAAGCTATCCTGAACAATTTGGAAGCTTCAAAACATTGGCGAGCACACTATGTAGTTCATTTATACCATCAATAATTTATAACTAACGTACTCCATTTTGAAGGTGAGCTGATGCGAATGATCGATGGTACCGGGACAGTACAACTGTTGCAAGCGACCTCTACCTTCGACCGTCGAATCCAAATGAACGTTCAGAGTAGGCGTTTCGATGTGTACGTTCGAACTAACGGGCAGATTCGATTTGACGGTGAACAACGGCCACAAAATCGCCAAAATCCTTTTGGTATCTTCGATTTCTTCCGTTACAATGCGACACCAGATGCTCAAGAATTGGCCGCGCTCTTGTAGAGGAACTGAAACAACATCGAGAATGTACAGGGTGTCCCGTGACTTGATAACCGTAGCTTAAGATTACTTGCTGTAGATGTTGCTAAGATGTTGCTAAGCTAAGGTCAGTTAGGGGTAAGTAAGGTCAGCTAAGGTGAGACAATTTAGGGTTATTACCTTTAACCAGCCACGGCTGAGAGCCGCTGTAATGAGCCTTCAACGGCACATCTCCCGTCCAAGCCGAGTCCAATCCGTAGAACCTCAATCTCAAATAGTACTCCCTATCGGTCCTGAGGAATATCGAGGGAGTGGTATTACGAGAAGGCACCAGCTCGGTAGGCGTATTCCTGAATTCAACGTCTTTATTTTCTTTCACCGCTTCGACTACTTTCATCTCGAAATGCTCCATCAGCATGTTAGCGACGATCAATTGCGCGAAAATCGTGATTTTCTTCTGAGTGGCCGATAGAGATTTGATCGATACGTACACCGCTACGTTACTGCTCTCTTCGAACTCAACCAACTGAGTACCTAAAACGAATCCACTCGTACATAACGCATTTTTACACCCAACAAGGTGGTCTTATAAGCTCTACAAACCATCTTCGTAGACTCCGAAAGGCTCCGACCACTCGTACTCGTTCGACTCCACGCCCACGCGCAGCTGTTGCGCCTTCTTCTGCGACCTCCAGCTGTACAAATGGAACTTCCTGCAGCCCAACGACACCTCCTCGTCGGTGTGCGCCTGTCCGAATCTCAGCGTCGCGTGCGTATCGTTGCACACCACCAATCGCGTCATCACGATCAACCGATCGGGCCACGCGCGGTCCCACACTTGCGCGCTAACGGCCAACGTGTGGGCCACGTTGGGGCCGAATCTCGCCCGGACGGGCTTCGATATCAACTCGCAGCTCGCCCGGTCCGAAGCGTCGAGGCGCAGCTCGAAGTTGAAGGGCTCCACGAAGGGTTGTTCGGTGAGGAAGTGGTAATCGAGCACGGTGCACTTCGCGGACGATCTCAATTCGGCCGACGACACGTCGCGTTCCCAGCACGTGAGGTGGCCCTTTACGTTGAAGAGGCTCAGCGTGAGGAATTTCTGTTTGTCGGGAAAGAGGTAGTCGGACGTGAAGCGTTTGAGGAACGACGGGGGTTCGATGTAAACGAGTTTGTCGAAGTTGTTGGTTAGGGATACGTCGATTTTGGTGATTTCCAATGAAACGCATATGTTAGGTACTAGGTTTCTGTTGAAGTAGGAGTCTATTCGCATGCAAGCAGCTAGAGCTCTAGGCGACATTTGGGCTGACATGCTCGAAGGGCATTTACACACTATTTTTCCTTCTACTTTCGATTCAACTGTGATAACCTGGAAGTATTTAACACGTAATTCGTATTTTGTAGATTATTTTATGTACTCACAACTCTCCATGTAGATGCTACGACAGGCTGGGGATTGGATTTTGGTAGTTTCAAATGGCACACTTCGCTTTCGGACATGTAAAACTGGGCGTAAGGCAAATAGGACGTCCTGCATTCGGACCAATATTGCAAGGAGCACGAAATTTGAATTTCGTCCTGTGATTCGTTGCTGAAAGCGCCTTTGAACGGTACGGGGAACACCCTGATTTTAGTGAGAGCCCTGGGTTGGGGGTAGCGCCAAGCCATCGCCGATATTTTCGCGTTCCAAAACACCACCTAAAATTAGATACAATGGAGAACAAAGCGTTTAAAGCGGAGGAAAAGCGAGTACTTGATAAGGTAAGGGTAATTCGTCGGCGTTGTCGGAATTCGCGTCGATAAATTGGAAAGCCCCCGCTCGTAAATCGTCTTTGTAATGTTGTTCTTTCTCGGATAATTTCCTGGGAATCGAGTCTTCTGATGCGGCTCTTTTAGCAGGTTGAGGGCGATTTAAATTCGACGAAACCACGTCTTCTACTTCTTTTACAATCGTTTGCATACCTCTCACGGTTTCCGGACTGATATCGATGACTATATTTTCGCTCTTTACGTTGACTTGTATCTGGAATGTTTCATGTACATGGTAGAGTTTGTAAGTATTAAATACAAATACCTGGGGATCGCAATCGATGTGCTGCCAGGGCTCCCAGAAAACGAAAACGTTGAACGAAAACGACCAGGGATTCAACAAAACGTTCTTCTTGCCTTGGTTCATTTCGTTTAACATAATCAAAGTGGCCGATTGGAAATTCGTTTTCAAAGAAATCTTCTCGGGTCGAGTGGTAATGGAGAAACTGCTGGACGATTTCTCGAAACTCAATTGAACCTACAATAAAAAAATTATTTACGAATATTGTCAGTTTATTGTTGTTGGTAATTTACCTCGTGCCCGCTGTCGGAGACGATGCAAAAAACGGCCTGATCGATTTTGAAATTAACGTTCGTAATGCCGTACAAATAATTTTTTATCTCGTAAAACTTGCTTTTCACGACGGTAGGTCGAACGTACGGTAACGTATTCTTTTCTTTCACTTTTAAATCTTTATTTTTATCCAATAGCAGGACGATATCTTTGGCTTCGGTGCGCATATTATCGGCAATCTGTAATTGAAAAAAAAATACATATAGAATATGTCCTAAATAGAGGAATATCTTGTGCAAAAATTCCGATACCTTACGAAAAACATCGAGCAGAAAAGCGCACTTCGATGGCGAACACAAAAATTTCGTCGGTTTCCCTATTTCCACGTCCAAAACCGTACATTTACGTGAAATTTTGCTATATTTCAGCGTAAGAAAAGCGGGGAAAACCCCCGTATTCGGATTGGGATGACCCGATTTGGTTTCGATTAAATTCGTCGAATAACTATCCTCCGAAAGGACTTCGTTTACGATAAAATGGTCCATTCCGCCTACTTTAAACGCGAAATTGAAGCAGGATATTTGGATTTTCTTCGTCGCGTTCAAGTAGGACAAAAACGCGTTGGGCTGGTCTATGCAAATGCAAAACTGCAATAAAAAAATTACTATTAAATTTATTTAAACTTAATCTAGAGCGGTTCCAAAGGATTCGGAACAGTTCTAAATGATCCCTAATGGCTCCTAATCATTCTGGACAATGCCAAATGATTTAGAATGGTTCTAATTTATTTTTGAAGAGTTTTAAATGATCTAGAATGATTCTGGACAATTCTAAATGATCTAAATGATTCTGGACAGTTCTAAACGATCTAGAATGGTCACCTAGAATGATCATTATTAAATATTTATAAACTCGTATACAGATAGGTGCAAATTCGTACACAATATGATCTATAAGGGTGCAACAAAGACAACTAATCCCATGTAAAGGTAAGAGTGATATTGTGAGATGATAGCAACTTTCTCACTCTAACCACTGTTAGTTCAATAATCTCTCTTTGTTCGACTCAAAGAATTGACAAAAAAATTTGCACTTATCCGTTCACTCTGTTCACGCGCAACGAACAAAAATTACCAAAGGATAAATTTTCTTAGCGTTCTCGTCGATATCGTCCATATCGTCGTCGAACAACTCGTTGTAGCTCGTCAAGCTGATCCTCTTTTGCAACGGCATCGACATTCTCCTCGTCAATTTCTTCGTCCATTTCTTGTGGATATCCTCCAAATCCACCTCGTAGAAGCTCACGGTGAGTTTCCCGGCGGTGAAGAGCGCCTCTATCGGCAGATTATCGAGCGAAATCGACTGTTTGTGGGCGAAATTCCTCTCGCTGTCGGTTTTCAAATTCTTCGAGGAATTCACCGATCGTATGTCGGACGTTTCGAAACCGGAATCTTTGTACGAATCGCCGATCAAGTTCTCCGCGGATTTGCCGGAGGCGGGAAATTCGATTTTACCGTACGGGAATGTTATCTTAGGCTTAGAGGAGTCGCTTTTCTCTTCTACAGGCTCGACAAGCAATTGGAATTCTTTGAGCAAACAAGCCGCTATGCTAAATTGCTGGTAGACTAGCGCAATATTGATATCAGAAGTTAAGTTTATTTCTACGGAATGTCCGCATATTACTGTGGAATCTTTGTAGACCATCGCTGGTGCTGCTATAACCTGAAAAATATTAATAACGAGGTAAATATGCATTGTTATTCGGTATATACAAGGGTAAGGTGAAAGGTTCTCAGCCTGGCAATGAAAGATCGCGATTTTCAGTTGAAAACAATTACATTATTCTTCCTATTAAGTCATAATCTTTAGTTCAAAACTGTTCTAAATGAATCTGAAGCGTTCTAAATGGTCTAAGACCGTTCTGAATGGTTCAGGAGGGTTCGAAATGGTTCTAGACAATTTTAAATTTGATTCTGAAGCATTCTAAATGGTTTTAAACAGTTCTAAATGATTCTAAATGATCTAGTTCCCACTCTACCCTCGTAGAGTGTTACTCTTACCGATATATCGAATTTATCGATTATATGCCAGAGATCCAGCAGGGGTTCTTGAAACTGGGGCTGGCCTTTGTCAATGCTGTTCCATTCCAGGGCCGGATTTTCGCTGAAACTTCTGGAATGCGAGGATTTGGCGCTGAGCGATTGAGCGAATATGCTTTGTACGTCGTCCCAAATGCCGGTAGAAACGGATATTCCCGTTATATTCAACTCGTATTGTCTATCTTCTACGTCGCTACCTAAAGACTTTTGTGTTAAAAAAATTGATTAGAAGAGATGCATTTGCGTTTACCGGGTACGTTTAATATCCTCGAATGGGCGGCTCGCTCGTACAAATCAGGCCTGAAAGGCGTCCTGCATATGGGATTCACCGCCGACGGGGTCAAAGATATCTTGTCTATTTGCACCACCAGGCAATCCTGCAAAGCCAAGCTGTCTACCAGATTCTTCGAAGGCAACACCACCCTGATATCCTGGCATTCCAAATAGGCCAAAGGCAGGTTTTGATTTGTGAAATTCGACAGAGCATTACCGGCAATTTTCGACGATTTCCCGCCGGATTTTACGGGAATTTTTAGAACAGGAGCGATTACTTGATAGAAGCTTCGTAGAGTATTGAAAGATAACACGAAATCTGAAATAATATTACAATTCAATACTATTTCGATAAAGCTACAATCGGTATTATACCTATAGGTTGAACGTTGACAACGATTTCCGTAATATACCTAGATTGGGACAATAACTCGGGCTTGGAGCTGCCGGTGGTCCTCTTAGGTTCCAGCATGTATTTCTTTTGTACGGCTCCCCATAAGGTGTGAGCGTGCTGACAACTCGCCCGCGTTATCGTTACGTTAATGAAACCGTTATCTTCGTGCCTTTGATTGACTTGGGCGTCTTCTCTAATCCTCATCACGACCCCCGTGTAGGGCCCGGGCTGCCAATTCTCCTTCGGAGAAGACCTGAAAATATCGAACAATTCGATCAATAGTCCTTTTCAACGGTTCTAGTTTATCCCGAACAGTTCCAAACAGTCTTGAACCTGTTCTTAATGAATTTGAACAGTTCTAAACGGTTCCAAATAATCCTGAACCATTCAAAACGATCCCAGTCACCTCTACGAAGCTTCTAAACCCTTCTAATTTACACCGATCACTCACTTTTTATAATGCTGAATGGACATCGATCCGATTTTGCTCTTCATCTTCAAATAAACGTTTTGGAAATCAATCGAGCTGACGATGTCTTCGGCATCGATGACCAGATTCAACCGACAGTCGGACGATTCGGAATCGCTTGTCAAACTGCAATCGTTCGATAACAGTTCAACGGTGAAACGCGTGATGGTCCATTGGACCCAAGCGGTCAATTTCACTCCCGCCTCATCCGGATTTTCCTTATTCGTAGCGATAGTAGGGGTCTGATCGCTGAGCGATTCGAATGATACCTCTCTTATGACGTTTTCCGTTAGAGACACGCTGGAGTCTTTTATCGCTGCCGAAGAAATCGCTTCGGGAATCGAGGATTTGCCGGTACTATCCGGCATTAGATTCTCGCTCACTTCGATCAAACCGTACAAGATGCTAGCGAACAGATACACTTGCACTTCGGACGTGGATATCAATATAGGCGTAACGTCTACGTGTATGTAAATACCCAAAGGGCCTATATCGATTTTATTGGAATCCTGAGCGTCCGCGTTGGATTTCGTCGACAAACCCACGGTGGCGCTCAGCGAAAACGGGTTCAGAAACGACAGCTTGTTGCCGAATTGCACGGTGTAACAGCTCAATTCCGATACGGACATCGTCCATGGGAAGCTCGATGTATCGGGCGACCATACCGAGGCGGGTAACGTTACTGGTAGCTTGTTGAGGTATTTTTTTATGCTCTGCCTGTGAGCGCTGCGTACGTTCGATAACGGTAGGGTTATTATCAGAATGTCCGGCGGCTGTTTCTTGTTTACCGCCGATTCCACTGCTTCTTGGATACCTGCAGAGTAAATAGATGTATTAGGCTTGCCTCACTTAATAATCGAGGTAGATATAATGACGCTTTCATGTCCATACAAGCTGTTAATTAATCGTCTTGCAGATACTCGTGTAGAGACGAGCATGTCCGATTATTATAGTAAAAATCAGGAACTTTAGAGATCAGGAGCATTAGTATTAGAGATTACCTTGAGAACCAATGGCAGAAAGGGACACCAACGGAAAATACACCGTACATTGCGATATATCGCCGCAGATGAACATCCCCTTCCAAACGTCGAACCATTTGATTAGAAAATTGTAGATTTTCTCCTGCAAATCGACGGTTTCCTCTTTGGGCGATTCCACTTTGACCGGTTTGAACAATTCCCTGTCCGAACTACTGTGAACGGTTTCTATTAAACTGGTTATTCTACGCGGAGTATCGGATAATATCGGCTCGTTGGTTTCGTACGTTTTCGTCTTTAGAACTTTTTCTAAAATAAAATTTACACACATGTACGAATTCGTATGTTATCATCTAAAGAGCGGTTACCGGAACTTTGCTTCGGTAGAAGACTTTGAGGATAGTAGAGCAACCATCTACACAGCATGGGATCGATGCAAATTCGAATCTCTTGCAGATTGAACAACAATATCGGCGGATGTCTCTGATTGTCCGGTTCGAGGGGATATTGAATCGTGGCAGTAAATAAAGGCAAATTGAATTCCTCCGATTGAGGATTGTCCGACGGTTTGGGATCCGGTCCTGATATGAACAAAATTTGCTGAATATCATTCGTCGACGCTGAAGCACCTTTAACCGGCTCGAATATGAAAGCTTTAATCGAACCCAAACTCATGTCCATCGAAATAGTCGAATTAGTTTGCACACGTTTAAACCGGATAGATTCAATGCAAAGCTCCATAAACGGCATATCTGAAAAAATTGTTGTTAATAACATAGTCATTAATAAACAACTATATCATTTACCATCCTTAGAAGCATCGGATAATATGGAAGTATCTTTCATGGTGCTCAAGGCGCCCTCCGAATCCATTTTCAACATTTTCCCAACGATGAGAGCGACCACCATCATCTTCGCGTTGGTTCCGTTCAAAGTGATGGTGTCCGATTCGAACAACTGTTCTTCGTGCGGAATGTTCGGATTCACCCAAAACTGGGGCTTAGCTATATGTCTGGTCGAATAGGAGAAACTCGACGGCGTTAAAATGGTAGTGTGCTGTTGTTTGTTGACTATCAATTGGCTGCATAGCCCGACTATTTTCACGTTTTGATGCGAATAACAGGCTTCGAATAATTTAGCCGGAGGGTCCGGTAACTGGCATGTGGTGTGAACCAATCGATTAACGTACATCGGATAGGTCGAGCTTATATCGATGAATTGACATTCGATCGAGAGTTTCGGTAGGAATGATTGTGTAGCTGATGGACTCGTTGGGGATATACCTTTCTTCTAAAAAACAAGATGATTGTTGTATGGGAGGTATTTTAGGATATTTGAGTAAACGTACCTTTTTTCTAACAAACAGCATACCCTTAGTGGGTTGAAAATAGGGATGATCCATCAGGTCTAGTTCTATAATGGGCGCGAAAAACGTTATTCTCATGCTTCTTGTGGGTATAAATTCGTTGAGAGCATCGAAATCTTCTTCGGAAGGCGGATGGATGTCTTGGAGGGTTTTCTCCGGTTTCGGAATCGCGTACGGTGGATAATCGTAATACGAAGCTACAATGCGATGATTAATAAAAATAAACGAATATAATTTAGTACTAACCGGCCGCTTGTAAAGAACCAATTCTGTGGAACAACCCGGAGCAGATTCGAAGCTTTAAAGGACCAACGCACATTCTCATATTAGCGTTTTCCATTAAATTACTACAAACACAAAATATTATTACAATAATTTCTATAGGAAAGAGAATTACCTAAATTCAAAATCGCTACCCAACTCCGATAAAACTTCACTAGACGTATCACTAGGTACTTCGATTTGGTACAAATAATCGAAACAAAACGCAGGCGTCCTATCCAATAATACTGATTCCGTATAAACAGTCATATGATGATCCCAGGATGTATTGTACATTCTCCTCTGACCTTTATTCTCCACGGCTTCCGCATCGAACAAAGAATCCGTTTTGTGGCTACTACCTTCGGAACCTGCAAAAATTCAAACAAACCCCATGAAAAAATGAATGATAAACATTTCGTAACTCACCAACCGATTTTTAAGTAATTTATGGCAGTAGAATGGTCGGGGATTTCCGTATGGGAACAACTGCACGATCCCATGGGCAGTAAAACGGCCTGGCTTATTCCGCAAGTCGAATTCAACCATTTCAAGCCGTGTATGATCGTCTCGCAGTAAATGCCTTGCAGTTGGAGACAGAGCATCGGGTTGTAGCGGATTTTTTTATGGGCATTGTAGTAATTGCCTCGATCCGGACTCGCCTCCGATACCTACAAAAAATGTTATATACACCAATAAATTAGACATGCAGAAGGAACCGTATTATCGCACCTTAAATGTTATGGATAAATTATCAATGTAACTTCCGAAATGTACTGTATGCCCTTTGAAACCGTCGAAATCCTCGTCTTGTAACTCATCGTCCCAAGGTGCTGGTAGAACGGACGAAACGTAAGACCAAGCCCAGCTACTCCACGATGTTTGATTATCTTCTATACCTACATTTATTAATAAGTAAATAAATCATAAACGCACTATCGATAATACACTGTTTGTCAATATATATGATTGCATTCAAGAGGCCATTGTCAGTGGACTGTTTGTTAATACGAATTGAGGCCATTGATAGTGTAATAATGAGTATATACCGTGTTCAATGGGATTGGCTGTTCCTTCGTTAAGAGGCGTATCGGAACCCAGTTGTTTTTGCTTCAATGTGTAGATTAACATTAGAAGCCTCATAAACATTGGTACTTGTTGTTCTGTCATACTAAATTCCATGCTGAAAATGAATAAATTAGGTAATGTGAATCTGTAAGTGGTAATTTACTTGTTGCAATAAATGTCGAATCTCGTTATGGAAGCTCTTCCGGCGTGAGCCGAGTGGTAATTTTTAAATAAATGCATCGTCATGGAGCATTTATAGAGCATGGGTTCCATGTAAATTTCGATTTTTCCAGAGGCATTTCTTTTATCTAAACACAACGTTAGGTCGTTGATTGTTATCACTTTTCTTAAAATCACTTCGGCCGGTGATATATCTAAAATAATATAAAAGTAATAAAACGCATTGTATTGTATTTTATTGTTAATTGTACCTATGTAAGCAGGTTCCCATTTATTGTCCGCAGATTCAAATTTTAGTAATTTAACGTTTATTGAAAGTACTATGTCTTCTTCGACGTATTTCAGTATTAAATTATTGCAATATATCCGAATGTTGCTTACGATTTTGTTTATTAGTAACTGTACGTAACCTTGTGGCGCTTCAATTTCTTTACTAAAAATATACTATAGTAATAATTTCAGATTTACGTAAGCTCACATACTTTTCTTTTTTTTCTGTTGGTGTTGAAACGCTTTCAGTCCTACCGTTACTTCCTTCTCCTTTTAAATTGAATATGCATTCTAAAAATCACAATAGTTATTAATCGAATTTGAATTTTACACTAGAAAAGTACCTATCGTGTTTATAGTAATGGTAATCGGTTCGGAAGCTAATTTCGTCCATGGTACGTGTATAAGAAGTTCTCTGATACTCCCTGAAACAAAACTAAAAGGCAAATGGAGCTCCTGCTCTAGCACCTGCAAATTTAACTCCAAATTGTTGAAAACTGCATCGCCTCCCCAAAAAGACACCTACGAAGAAAACAACACATTTCCACTTTGCTTAATTAAACGAAAATTGAAGCTTACGCACTTGAGAATCTTCGGTTTTAAAATTCGAAATGTACTTATTCACGTAACTCAATAAAATCGGGGTGATGTAGGACTCTAACTTGAACATTTCTTGAAAACGCTGAAACATTAGTGAGATATCGCTCGTGTAACGTACGTACAAGATACAGGCATACCTGATGTGCATATTAATGTGGTGAAATAGTCGTAACGACGAATTACTCGAATGAATTAACTAAAATTAAATAAATAAAGTTTTGACGGCATATTTTTATGATAACGCAAACATCTGATTTTTAAACGTAGCATTAACGGCGCTGCCAATTGTTACATTTTAATAAATTTTACACTAGATTAATACCACCACAAAATTTGCCAAAAAATTAAACGTTTTTATTGGTCAAGCACCTGTCATGTTTCGTAACGTCCAATAGGAATACAGGAAATTTCACCCTATATCACCTGTCATTATAATTTATATATTTATAATCAAATTACAACTGTCAGTTTGTCAGTGTCAATTTTATTTTGTGTTGGGTAGTAGACAATCGAGAGAATTAACAATTTTAGTAAAGAAAAACGTTACTTTTGATACTTTAAATAACCTAACAACTATCTTAAACGCAGCGTAGTCACCTTAAACATGCTCGTACCGATAAAAGTGTAAGTATTAAGAAGATTGCGTCATATTGCGCCTAGCACCCTTCGTTGATCATGGCCCCTTCTAAGCGCCCCGGCTCGAATAAATCCGACTCTAAATCCAAAAAGCGCAAGAAGGAGGAAGACTACGACTACGCCGCCGAAGAGGACGATACGAACGATGCGGACATCAACGAGGCCGAAGTCCCGGGCGCCGCGGCTCGGGACGCCGAAAAGAACGACCTGGCGGCCCAAGAGGACGAATTCGGAGCGAAAGACTACCGATCGCAGATGATCCTCAAATCCGATCACGACTGCCGGCCCCTGTGGGTCGCCCCGAACGGTCACATATTCCTCGAGTCCTTCTCGCCCGTGTACAAGCACGCCCACGATTTCCTCATAGCCATCTCCGAGCCGGTGTCCCGGCCGGAGTTGATACACGAATACAAGCTGACGGCCTATTCGCTGTACGCCGCTGTCAGCGTGGGCCTGCAAACGAACGATATCATCGAGTACTTGAAGCGACTGAGCAAAACGAGCATACCCGAGGGTATCGTGGAGTTCATCAAACTGTGCACGTTGTCTTACGGTAAAGTGAAGTTGGTGCTGAAGCACAATAAGTATTTCGTGGAGAGCCCGTTTCCCGACATCCTGCAGAAGTTGCTCAAGGATCCCGTTATACAGGAATGCAGGCTCCGGAGGAACGTTGATAATGATTCCGAGGAGTTCATTAAACAGGTAAGTGATCGCAGGGTTGTTGTTTTTATTCGTTACGTTACTCAATAATTCTCTAATTAGATGATATCTGCAACCCTGCTGTAATTTTAAGCTCGATAGTTAATCTATTTAGTGCATTTCGTAGGTGCAAGATAAGAAGCAGTTGTTGACTTTCGGGGCCAAGCCCGGTACAACATCGGAACCAGTGGGTTCGAACGGGCAACCAGTACCGGACGATATAACTAGCTTTTATGAAAAAATCGACGTGGAAGAAGAGGAGGATGAGAATCTTCTGGAAACTGTATCGTTCGAGGTAAACCAGGAGAAAATCGAAGTTATCCAAAAGAGGTGTATCGAATTGGAATTTCCTTTGCTAGCAGAGTACGATTTCAGGTTGGTTATCAATTATCGAATAACTCAACAATAATCTATTCACTATAATAATTATTATAGAAATGATACCGTAAATCCGGATATAAACGTTGATCTGAGACCTTCGGCTGTGCTGCGACCTTACCAGGAGAAGAGCCTCAGGAAGATGTTCGGAAACGGCAGAGCCCGATCGGGAGTGATTGTCTTACCCTGCGGTGCAGGAAAGTCTTTAGTAGGCGTAACAGCTTGCTGTACGGTCCGTAAAAGAGCATTAGTATTATGCAATTCGGGCGTATCTGTCGAACAATGGAAGCAACAATTCAAAATGTGGTCTACAGCCGATGATAGCATGATTTGTAGATTCACTTCAGAAGCCAAAGATAAACCGATGGTAATAATATTCTTCTAGTACACCGTAATTTAACATTTAATTGTACGTTTCGTAGGGTTGTAGTATATTAGTAACTACGTATTCGATGATAACTCATACGCAACGTAGATCGTGGGAGGCCGAACAGACGATGAAGTGGCTGCAAGAACAGGAATGGGGTCTCATGCTTTTGGACGAAGTTCACACGATACCGGCTAAAATGTTTAGAAGGGTTTTAACTATAGTTCAATCGCATTGTAAGCTCGGTCTTACGGCTACACTGTTGCGAGAGGACGATAAGATAGCCGATTTGAATTTCCTAATAGGGCCCAAACTGTACGAGGCCAATTGGTTGGAGCTGCAAAAACGAGGTTAGTTACCTTTTACGTTATATAAAATCGTATTTACTAACAATTTTTTGTGATTTAGGTTACATTGCTAGAGTGCAATGCGCCGAGGTTTGGTGTCCTATGACCCCGGAGTTCTACAGGGAGTATTTGGAATGCAAGACGAGCAAGCGGTTGTTGTTGTACGTGATGAATCCCAATAAATTCAGGGCGACGCAATTCCTGATAAAATACCACGAAAGAAGAGGAGACAAGACCATCGTGTTCTCCGATAACGTGTTTGCATTGAAGCATTACGCTATAAAAATGAACAAGCCATACATATACGGGCCGACGTTGCAAAGCGAGAGGATTCAAATTTTGCAGAATTTCAAGTTCAATCCCAAAGTGAATACGATTTTCGTGAGCAAAGTGGCCGATACGTCGTTCGATCTGCCCGAGGCTAATGTGCTAATACAGATATCGTCGCATGGGGGTTCGCGAAGACAAGAGGCCCAAAGATTGGGGCGTATTCTAAGAGCTAAAAAAGGGGCCATTGCGGAAGAGTACAACGCCTTTTTCTACACTTTAGTGTCGCAGGATACGATGGAGATGAATTATTCGAGAAAAAGGCAACGGTTCCTCGTCAATCAGGGATACAGTTACAAAGTCATTACGAAATTGGCCGGTATGGACGAAGAGCCGGATTTGATGTATAAAAATAGAGACGAGCAGTTGCAGTTGCTGCAACAGGTGCGTTTTATTTGGTTATTTTTTATTTATTGTGTTAATTTTTGCGGGATTTGTAGGTGTTGGCTACTAGCGAGATTGATTGTGAAGACGAACGGATACCCGGAGAAGGTGGATTTAGATCGGGAACAACCAGAAAGTCTGGAAATATGGGTTCGATGTCTGGAGCAGACGATGCTGTTTATTACGAATATAAAAAGTCCATGGGACACAAGCACCCATTGTTTAAGAAATTTAGATGTTAATTTTGATTTGTTGAATTAGTATTTTCATAAAATGTTTTTTAATAATTGGTGTTTTATTTCGAATGCTTTTACGATATTATAGTAGACTTAAAGTTTTAATTATAAATGTTTCTTTGCAGGTCCAGAACAGGGATGTCGGACGAATGGGCTCTAATAGAATTACAGGGTGATATCAAATCGAATGCCGATTTGGGCCTGGAAGGTCAATTTCTAGGAGATTTACATTTCACCACAACGGGCACTCCATTACTCATCATAGGGCATCATTTGCTCTACGGGAAAGAAACGAAAATTCAAAAACCCTTCGCGCTTATCGAGAAACGCGCGATCGAAGGTACCGCCGAATACGTAGTCAAATCGATAATTAAAAACAAGATAATTTTCAAAACCAGACCGAAACCGATAGTTGGTAATGTAGAGTAAATAAATGTTAGGATGAATATATTTTTTTTAAATTTTCGCGCTTTATTTGTCAATAAAATATCGCTATCCTTGTTTTGTTGGACCTTCGGGCCATTTTGGAACTTATGAACCTGTCAAAATAAAATACGCACAATGCTTCTTTTCCTTTTTATGGCCTTATGTGTTGCGTCTATTCAGCCTCATAATTGTCCAATCAACTGATTATCATAGAGAAAGAAAGATGAGAGAGTTCGATCCTTTACTAAAAATTGGCATAATGTTGATGGTGCTGCCTCTAACTCCGGTCGTCAATTTATCGCGAACTAATCAAGAATGACAGTGTAGATTTCTTCTATATTTAAAAACAAAAAATTGCGGTAAATTTAAATTTTATTTCTATAATTCTATTTTATTTTCTTACATTTGATAATTGCGTAGTCATTCAATAGCCGTTTCTCAAGCAAGAAAAACGACTATCAAAAGCATACACAATTTACAAATTGGAATATTTAAAATAATACAAAATTGATTTATGTAGAAATTTATTAATTTAAAATTATACACAATACAATTATATACGATAACTACGAAGAAATAAAATTTTACATTAAAAATAAGTGCCTACTAATATTTAAAGGAAAAATCACATTTATATCACAGAAGTTACGAAAGGATATTTACATACCCTAAATTTAAATAGAATTATTTTAGTAAAATTGGTTATTTCTAAAGTTATACAACGATAAAGTTGGTCTTATTCCTCAGCTCCCAGGGTCTACACCTTCCAGTTCCTATATCGTACGTTATCTAAAACAAAAAAATATCAGCAGCATCGAATTCAGGGAAAATAACGAATAGTGAGAAATAGTTGTTAGTTTTTACCATTTTCCCGATAATACAATGGCATACAATAATACAATTGGTACAATGGCTCCAACAAGTTGACAAAAAACATCTGATTTATGATCCTTGCAAGAAAGTGTTCTTTGGTGTTGACATTTTAAATGAGCAAACACAATTAAAAATAAAAAAGTATATAAAAACTCACCAATTTAGGTTATACACAAAAATGGCGCCTACCTACACTACTCACGAAACTTATGTAAAAAGACCGGCATAAGTGCATAACACAACTCAACAAGAACGGCAAGGAAAACTACCGAACGAAACAAACCGAACATCGCTATCGTTTGCGTTCGAGCATTTATGTGAAATTGTCCAATCAAAAAAATTGAAATATATTTCATTTTTCGATAGCAGCGCCTCTTACGGGGTCTTCAAAATGAATCGTGTAGTCCGATATTTCCTATGCTTTAAGAGGGGCGTTGAGATTTGGTAACCCAATTTCAGTTGGCAGCAATGAAAATAAGCCCGATTTTTCGGTGTACAAATCTCAAGTTTTACTTAATTTTGAGATATAATATGAATCGCAGCTGATAGAGTGAACCTTCGTGTAGGTCATAAAGGTTTTTTTTACAGATCTATGCAAAAATAACGAAATTACAAGCGTTTGAAGGTAGACATTTTTCAGTTTTTTTTTCTAACGGACGGTAACCAAAATCCTTTATGACCTAGCGATGGGTAATAGAAATGTATTGTGAAAATTTGGAAACGATATTCTTTATATTTTTTGAGATTTGTACACCGAAAAGTCTGGATTTTGGAAAAAACTTCATCGATTTGCCGCTAGGGGATACCGAAAATGATATTTTGGTAATGTGGGTTGCATACGCTCAACGAGATATGAGCTTTAGGAAGATAAAATAAGGGTTATTTATGATTATACGATATATGTGCACTTCACAAAGCACACTGTTTTTATTATAATAAACAAATTTAGGAGAATTGAGGAAATTCAAGTGAAAATTTATTGTAAGTGTCATTGCTGCCAACAAAATAGAGTATTTGACGTATAAGACATGACATAAGACATAAGACAAGATGTCATGTTGATTTTTAGGAGGTTATGTTTACGTTAACATATTTACATTTGCTATATTTTACTTTATCGAGTTATTACTTTGTAGTTGCAATTGAAATTGCAATATACAAACAATAATTAATTATGAAGATACGTTATTATATTTGGATATTATGCATTTATTAATTATTTTTTAAAACAATATTCGAAGATTGATTGAAGACTAGAATGAAATCAAAATTTATCACAGCGTGCACTATTAGGTATATTTTTCATATTCATTATTGGCATACAAATTTATTATTGTATTTTTTCTTTTCCAACTTTACACTTATCAGTTATTAGATATGATATGACTTACGTTCAATTCAACTATCATGCTAAACTTGTTGTACCTGTAAGGAAAAGAATTCAAACATTTCATTGATATACAAGTTTCATCGGTCCACTTTTCTTCTCTTCTATCTTCGGAATATAATGTTTTATCGGGTATCTCATAGGGCAGGTTGATGATCAAATCTATACTTGAAAATGGCCCTGCACAGGTCCCCACCCAAGTCCTACGACCCCAGAGTGGCTGTAGTAGAACTATTTCACTTACAAATTCATCAGTGCCATTGTCATTTTCGGAGTGTGTGTTCGGAGTACTTATTGTTGTATCGGGCATCCCATAGGGCAGGTTGTTGATTAAATCTATGCTTGAAAATAGTCCTGCACAGGTCCCCACCCAAGTTCTACGACCCAGAGTGGCTGTACTAGAACTATTTCATTTAGGCCCAGTTGCTCGTTGTGCGGGTCAAAGTCGTATCAAGTGATCTCGAATCAAAGTCGGATCAATAGTTAGTCCTGGAAAAGGGCGGCCATATTTGATCCCGATTTAATCTCGGCTTAATCCCGGATCATAATTGATCCGCGTATGAGCAACCGGGCCTTACAATTTCATCGGAGGCATTGCCATTATCGGAGTGGGTGTTCGGAGTACTTATTGTATCGGGCATTTATCAATATATTCGATCGTAGAATCGCGTCTCCCATTTTGTCGCCTGCACGTACTTTTACAATATTACATAGGTATACAATACAATACAGGGTGTTCCAATAAAAAGTACCCCCTTTAATTAGCTAATAATTTTTAAACGCCTAATCATAAAAACATGCGGTTTTCTCAAATATGTTTTATTTTATTATAAGTTTTGTTACAGTGATACAGAAATTATGCATTAACAACACATGGTGTTTTATCAAAACCTCCTCTTTTAAATTCACAGTAACCAAATTAATTTAAATGGAACATCCCGTATATACAGAGGTATTTTAAAAGATACACTTCTACTTTTCAAAAATATATTATTTGTAGATATTATTCTACAAAAGAAGACATCCTATTTCATAAAATTTAGTTATTGCGAATTTAAAAGAGGGGTTTTTATATGAAACATCCTGTGCAGGCGATACAAAATTTTTGTCTCACTGCAACAAAAAGTTATAGAAAAATAAATAATATATTTGTCAAAACCGCATGTTTTATCATCATTAGGCGTTTAAAAAATATTAGCTCACTAAAGTGGCTACTTTTCATTGGGACACCCTGTATTTTAATGAACACTATATCATTATAATTACATGATTTTTAGTGAAAAAAAAAAATGTTTAGTGATTTTTACCTAATACCATTGTAATATAGGTACCACTCGACAAAGACTGGTCTTTCTAGCAATGATTGTACGTCTATTATTAATGTATCTTTGTAATTAATTATAAAAATTAATTAATAAAATGTTTCAAATTTACATATATTATAGTTTACAAAGTTTGCAATAAGAAATTGAAATATAATTAACTAATAAACTATATAATATTTATATAGTCATTGATATTTGAATTAAAATTTGCAAATTAATATACCTTCTTATACATATATCAAAAATGAAATTTGCAAATTCTAAAAGCAAAAATGCATCTTCGCCGCTACAAAAATAGAGAGAATATTCGCCAGAGTGTTAGGGGTCGAAAACGATTAGACGGCAATCATAAACGGCTACCTGCTTATGCAAATTTACTTTATTTACAATGCGACGATAACAATACATTTACTTTGAAAATAGTCTCTTAGATCCACTGCACTTGCGCCACCTGTTAGAACATTTTCTGAAATATCACTGGTTAAAAACCTGGCTAAAAATTTAATTTTGAGACAGCTAACGCCATCTGGTTCAATTAATGAAACTATAAAAAATTACTAGATTCTAGGGGCGATTGGTACGACTGATGAAGTGCTCAACGCCCCTCTTAAACAGTCTCTTTTATTTTGTCTATGCTGATTATTAAGATTTTGCCGAATAGCTCTGGCAGCTGAGGCCAAAAAATTATTAAGAAGATTTTTTGAGGTTAAGTAACCTTATTATTGTTGTGAAGTGAACTCAAGTGAAAGTATTTAACCACAGACTACATACCTGCATTTAACAATGATAGCCGTGCAAGGGATAACCCAATCGGGAATTCCCGACAAAATGTGGCAGCCGCCCTTCGTCCAATTCGACACCACGATGGGGGAATTCGTGATCGAATTGTACTGGAAGCACGCCCCGCAGACCTGCCGGAACTTCGCCGAGCTGACGCGCAGGGGCTACTACAACAACACGACCTTCCACAGGATCATCCGGGACTTCATGATCCAAGGCGGCGATCCCACGGGCACCGGCAAAGGCGGCCTGTCGATATACGGGCAAACGTTCAAAGACGAGATCCACCCGGAGCTGAAGCACAGCGGCGCCGGGATTCTGTCTATGGCCAATTCGGGGCCCGATACCAACGGTTCGCAGTTTTTTATCACGCTAGCCCCGACGCAATGGCTGGACGGGAAGCACGCTATATTCGGTAGGATCAACTCGGGAATGAATATCATCCATAGGATAGGCTTGGTGGCTACGGACAGGAACGACAGGCCCGTCGAGGAAGTGAAAATATTGAGAGGAAAAGTGCTGAAAAATTAAAGTTTTAATACGTTAAGATGTAGTGTATTTCACGACTTTTTTTTTCGATAAAAAGACTTGCTACAATCGATAATGTTATTAATTAAAATTTAACATATTTCACAGTATTCTATAAAAAAATACTTCATTTTTTTGTTGAATTCAATTTTCTTATTAAAGAACGTAACATAAATTTTTATAATATTAAAATTTAAAAATAGTTTGGCTAGGAAGAAACGGAGAATTTCATTGAAAATAGATCAAATCGGTATAAAATAAACACTTTAAAACACTCAAAGAAGTTCTCTGTTTCAATTAAATCAAATTATTTCGATAACAATTATAAATTCAAAAATAAAAAAAATTAATCAAAGAAAACCTAAATATATCAATTTTTTATCCTTATATTTTTTATTGGCGGTCTACGAGATGTCCATACAAATACTTGCAGGTTTTGTATATTAATTCTATTGAACACATTTTCTTTTCTTCCTATGCATTAATTAATTTTAAATGGGCAAGTAACAAGTTTTAATGCGAGTGAATATCGTCAATACAATTAACTATACAAAACGATTTAAATTCATAGTGATATTGGAATTTATACAATACTCAAACATGGCGATGTTTTCTCGCATAATTGTGTGTTATGTGTATTATTGACGTCGAAATATCCACCTAAATATTTATATATAAATGCAGAAATAATATAAACAACTTGGCAAAATTGCGATATACTTAAAAATCGTTAAAAAAAACAAGAATCACATTTATCCACACTCATTATGTTGTTTTGTGCTTTATAAAGATATACAACGAATCTTTTTAGTTAACTAACAAATTGACATTATACAGGGCGTCTTCGCTAAGTAGCGAGAACTTAGCACAAACACCCTGTATATAAATAATCTCATTAGAACGCAGCCGAGACGTCGAAACTTACAAATCTAAAAAGATTCGTTCAACAGAATAACTTTGAACCATTTTGTACAAGCTTAAGTACAAAAATCATTCCTAGTAAAAACGCTGATTCAAAATTACCATGCACCTACTTCGATTTCCAAACACTATTTATCGGATCCTCCCGTCACTACTATATATTTTTATATCCTATATTTTTTTTTATTTAGAAAACTTTCGAAACGTAAAAAAATCGTTGTAGATGCAACTTAAAAAAAAAGAACAACAATTTTTTTTAAATTTCCCTCTCCTCGTACCTTCGCGTTTAATAATTACAAGATGATACACCTACGTTTCGGTTTGACTTGCATAACCGGACAGAGTACCGCCCGTATGGCCTCGTCGAATACTGTCTTCAGTCCCTTTTGCGTTAGCGCCGAACATTCCAGATATTTCACAGCGCTGATTTCTTTCGCCATAGCTAAACCCTGCAAATGCGCAATCGTTAATACCAATATGTATGATTTACCAATAAATTTACCTGTGGATATGTAATAGGCGAAAGTTTCTTATCTTTTAACTTCTCGATAGTCGACCTGTCGTCTCGCAGATCCAGCTTTGTACCGACTAAAATAATGGGAGTGTTGGGACAATGGTGCCTCACTTCCGGATACCACTACAAACAATCGTACAATTACATTACATGTATATTTAATATAAGCATTTTTACCTTAGCTCTGACGTTCTCAAACGACGCGGGATTGACGAGGGAAAAGCAAATTAAAAACACGTCGGTTTGTGGATAGGATAACGGTCTTAATCTATCGTAATCTTCTTGTCCGGCCGTATCCCACAATCCCAAATTAATGGGTTTCCCATCGACCATTACATTCGCTGAATAATTATCGAACACGGTGGGAATGTACTCGCCCGGAAAGGCGTTTGTCGTGTAACTTATGAGAAGACATGTTTTACCAACGGCTCTGTAACAGCAAACAAATCGCATTATCGATATGTTAAGGGTAAAGATTAGATAAATACCCAAAAACATTAGTAGGGTAGGTTTCATGTATTCCTATTAAGTTACAAAAAACCTACCCTACCAGTATTTCATAACCTTCCTCATAACATATATACATATCATTCTCAATAATTAATAGGAATACAATTAGTTTGTTATGAGATTTAACGTGTAAGTTCATATGACTAATAAACGGTTAGTCACAATTTGTTTACAACTAATTTTTCAACATTCTTGATTTAGATTTCGGGTTATCGTAAATCGGTTTACGATGTTCTAAAATCGAGCAATGTTAGAATTTACGGGCTATAAAAAGTAACACCTACACGTCAAGTCGAATTTAGCTTTGCCAAAATATTCATTAAGCTAATAATACTGTTTGGAATTATATCATTCGATTATATTTATCTAGGAAAATTTTTATAAACATTGATTCGTGATAACACAAGTGTCCTGGTTGAATTTCGATTATTAATAGTTTGCCAATTTTGTAACTTAGAAAATTACCAAAAAAGGTGTAAACTATCCTTTAAATAATTATTTGCTTTAAAATAGTAATATACTAGTGAAACGTATAATTTATAAAGGTTAACCAAACAATCGTATGATACATACAGGAAGTATGTATTAAACAAAAACATATACAAAGAGCATTTAGAGCAGAAATTACGAAAAAAACGAACTTTGTTCTTCCTCGTATTCGCTGTATTGTAAACAATCCAAGTAAAAGTCAACCCGATTATCGTAATTTCGAAAAAAATAAAAAAAAGCACCACTTACCCATCTCCGACCACAACGCACTTGATCGCCTGCATTTCGCTATCTGACTGAACCGATAACGAATAAAATGTGTATCAATTAAGGAAATTCTAATTAAACGACCAATGCTCGATGGTTTGGGTGTGTGTGATGTGTCAAATGCTGGGCCACCTTGCACTTACGCTTACGGGCGACTTTGGGTTTGACTTCATCAAAATTGAATGCCACCAGTTCGATTCGGACGCGTCACATTCGCTCTGTTGGTGTTTATCAATCGAATATATTCAATTTTTTAATGCGAAATTGCCAAACACGACCCCACACAAACTAATGACTGATAATAATTGTTTGATATTTGACAATATTGACGTCTGTCATGTAAAGTAACTGGGTGACAACTTGTCGTGGCTAAGCTGACGGTTACTTGCATTTAATGATATTTTAAATGTATATTTTTAAAGACAAAAATTAAACTGTTGGATTGAATTTCGCCTAATATTATATAATAATAAGTACTTTGAACTCTTCCTAAAGTCTAGAATTATTCAAATAACATTGAAGTCGAGAGAGAATAAAGAGACGGTTACGTAAATGTACAATGATTTGTTTTTTATATTTTCGCAAAAAGAGTCTAAATTAAGGCAAAAAGTCGAACAGTTTTTAAATGTAAGATGGATTTCAACCGAATATAAGACAAGATATGCCCTAATTGTTTTCATTGACATCCCTGATATTAGGCAACATATTTTACACTACAAAGACGGGACTAATAATTTATAAAACCCGGGTATTTACCGAAAGTTCACATTTTTATCATAATTAATACACCCAATCATCTAATTGATGCATCTCCTATAAATCTTCCCAGTCCTACCCATAAATAAAATACAAATCAACACAAAAATGCATCTTTTAAACACCTCTGTCTACAATCCGATATCGATAGCATTTAAAGCCAAATTCTAATCCATTTATCAAACTCTACTAACAGAAAAGCGATTAAAAAATGAACGTAAAAAGCCCCTAAAAATAATGGGTCAGTGGTAACAGCTATGTGACAATCAAATTATCGACGACCGCTTTGCGCATGTGCAGGCCGTCGGGGTTCGGGTTCTACCCCTTTCGAACGTCGTAGGGACGCCGTTTAGTGAGCGCCGCGACGCCGAGACCAGCACAGCAGCGCCGCCTTCGACTGCTCTCGGTCCGGTACAGTAAAATTTCCCTATCGGATTATGTTGTGTAGGAATCGGTGATTCTTGAGGAATATCGAGTGTTAGCTAAAGTGAGTGGTAAATTTCGATATTTAATGCTTTATATTTCGATCATTTACATTTTGATGGTTAATTTGATGCGTGTATTATGCAGCATGTGCTTCGTAATGACGGGGAATCTGATTAAAAAGGGGTAGATTATTTTTGAAAATTCGATTAAATTTATAATTGCGTTAGGGTTGAAATTTGATGTCTGTAATTATTTGTGTGCAGTTACGCGTTTTTGTTGACAATTAATTATACCGCATAGGTTTAATTGGCGTGCACGTTGTAATTCGATCTTGTTTAAATGAATGAATATATTAATTCGCTCGTATGTTTAATTACTAGGTGAAACCTGTTTGTCAGAAATCGACTCTCGGTCTATTTATTTAAATAATTTTATAGTAGATGAGAATAAACGGTAAAATAATTTTTGAAGTAATAAAAAAAAAAGAAAAAAAGTGCTCCAGGTGAGGCTCGAACTCACAACCCCGGCATCGCTCACGACTACTGTCTTATAAGTACCGTGCGCTAACCAATTGCGCCACTGGAGCGTTGTGCTCACGGTTTCGGAAACACCTACTCTTTCTGCAGAAATTACAAGCGATTTTTTTTCATTTTAATCGTACGAAAACTACTTTAAATTCGAAACTAATTATTTCAATAACCAAAACTGATCGATGGAATTTATAATAAACATTTTTTTCCGTTATAGATGGCGTTTTATATCAAACTAACCACGACTAATTTACTCATCGCAACCCTACTGAACTCTATGGTAATTACAGCCCATATCAAAGTGAGTAAAATTTTAATTGACTAATTAGCAACATTTATCATTTACATCATTATTAACAATTCGTAATATTTGCAAAATATACTCCACTCATCCCTTTTAGATATACCAGTTTAAGGCGAGGATGCCTAAGCAATTCCCATTTGCAGTTCTTATCCACAGCGTGCACGTTTCCAGCGCTTGTATACGCCTGGAATACAATATAATCCGGAAAAATAGGGAACACGACCAGCGGCGGGGAAGCCCCCCCGTTTTCCAACACCGAACACCGCGCGAATAACGGGCGAAGTACGAGGGCCCCCGCGGGGGCGGACATGAAAAAGCGCGATGTGCACGAATTTCGGGCATTTTTGCGTGTCGCCGCGACAAGACAAGAAGCCATTAGTCTGCGGGGCACGTTCGCCCCTCCAGTATGCCCGGATAAAAATGTAATGGGTCTGGAGACACGCCCGAAGATTGAGATCCGGCACGTCGGGGCCGTAGGCGCGATGGATATCATCGCTCATATCCCACTTATTTTTTTTTCATTCTTATTCCTACATATTATCTGTCTCTGGTATTTTGGAGTTCCAACAGCTCCTAGATCGAGACGAACATTTAGGACTTTTTTTTGACCGCCCTGTATAGGGGGATCTTCCAGAATTCCCGATTTATCTATGCATTGTGTTCTGGATTAGATTGAACAGCTCGAAGCTCTTGGAAACTGTATAGGAAATTGAGTAATTGTAGTATGTGGGGGAAAGTGGAGCAATTGGCGTACCTACATTAAATGATGAATTTTTTAATTCATTTTTGAGGTACGTATTTAAAATAATCATTTCTGGACATATATCATCGCTCATATCCCACTTTTTTTCTTCCACTTATTCTTATTCCTTTATTATCTAAAGTGTCTCTGGTATTTTAGATTTCCAATTACTACTAGATCAAGAAGAACTTAGAATTTTTGATATATCAAAAATGTGCTTTTTTGACCACCCTGTATACGGGTTGTTTCAGAATTCCCTACTTATCCTCATACGAGTATTTTGTATCCCGGATTAGATTGAACAAGAAGCTTCAGCAAACTGTAAGAGATAGAGTAATGGTAAAATGTGGGGGAAAGTGGAGCAATTAAATGGATTTTGAATATTCTAATTGTTTTTTGAGTTTTTTTATCTATCATCTATCTTCATTTATTTATTTATACCTAATATCTCTTACAATTTCCCATTACCCCAAGGGCAAAATTGTTTCCAATATAGTCAATTCTATGAGTTGAACAAAGACAGATTACTAAAGAAACAGTGGTTACAGTGAGAAATTTGCAACCCCATACAACATCATTCCATCTTTATCATTTTAAACGAGTCTAACGCGATGCGTCTTTGTCGCACCCATATAGATCATATTGCGAACTAAAATGCATCGTTCATCTTTGTCCAGGCCACCCTTACGTGCAACTGTCCCATACATCTTATGCGATTCTTTCTCTTTTCCTCTAAATAATTTCGCCGACATCCAGAAACCCGCGAAGGCGTAATAAAACAAGCCAGAGCTCGAGTCCTTTTGTGATAAAGTGATAAATCTATCAGCGAGAGTAGCGCGAATGGGAAATTCGGTGACGAAAATTCTGGATATATGGAAAACGTGCCGAAACAATTCCGTTTAATCCGAATCCCGGCCGTACGTTATAAGGGAGTTAGTCAAAAAAGCGGGGAATTTGTCCATCGGTTCGAAGTTTATGGACCCGACGCCATAAATTCCATGGATATCTATGCGTATCATTCGATCCAGTCGGGCAGGTTTTCCAAACCGAAATTGTTTTATTGTCTTTTCGAATGTGTTTCGCTTGTTCGCCAGTGGCGCCCTCTTAATTTAAATTAATTCATTTTGTTTCTCATCGCTCTCCCGAATTCGACCCTGAAGATGAAATATCCGGAAACCGAAACGTCGATTTTCCTTATTCATTTACACAAGATTTCCCAATAGGAATAAACGATCAACTGTAACTGCTATATAAAAATCGTCCAATCAGTGAGTCAATCAATATATCGCTTCCACGCCATTATTACAGTGATATTGAATGGGCATCCAACGTGTTAATTTAACACCTATTAAGGCAAAAACGGATTAGCATAATATCGATTTCGAAACTACGCTACTGCCATACATAGTATATTCGAGTACATGCAATTGTATACAGGGCCGGCTCGAGCGGGAGAAAGATAATGCATTTGACAATTTGCAACAGAGGGAGAGAGATGCTCGAGAAGAGAAATATTGGTTAGAAGAGTTTAGGAATTATTTAAAACAGTAAAAAAATCATTCAAAACTGCCCAGAGTTAACAAAGAATTATTCAAATCATTCAGAACTGTCCAGATAGTTATCTAAGAGCTGTTCAAATCGTTCAGAACTGTACAAAATTGTGTAAGAATGATTCAAATCATTCAGAAGTGTCCAGAGTTAACACAGAAATGTTCAAATCATTCAGAACTGTCCAAAATTATCTAGGAACTGTTATTCAAATCATTCAGAACTGCACAGATTTATTAAGGAATGATTCAAAATCATTTAGAACTGTCCATTATTGTGTAAGAATGCTTCAAAATCATTCAGAATTGCCCATAGTTACCTAAGAACTGTTCAAATCATTCAGAACTGTACAGAATTATTAAGGTGATTCAAAATCATTCAGAACTGTCTAAAGTTAACAGAGAACTGTAGAAATCATTCAGAACTGTACAGAATTGTTTAAGAATGATTTAAAGTCATTCTGAACTGTCTAGAATCGTTTAAAACTAGGGCCAATTGAAATACTTCGGAATCATTTCGAAAAATCCAAAACCGTTCAGGAACTCTTTAGAACTTTCAAACAATTTAGAACTTTTAGAAAACTAATTTAGAACTTTTCGAGAACTATTATATTTAGAATTTTCATCGCATCGCCTCGAGCCGACCCTGTATACGTGTAACTGTTTATTATTATTATGGGCTGCTGTAAGGCCATTCGGTCGTGAGCTCGAACAAATGGGCAATTCCGCGATTGGGTTTTGATTGATCCAGAATCCAGAGAAATCAAAGTTAGGGGTCAATTGCCAGCTGGAATAATATATGAGAACACGGTCGGTTTGGCCGCGGAAATTTTCCCGGAAAATTTATACATATCCTATCAAAATGTAGCAGAAGCGGGAAAATCCTGCCGGGTATATACAATAGCAATTTGTATCTCGAGCATCGGGAAATGTTTATTTAGTAATATTTTACGTTGGGCGATTGGATATTTTTTTAGTATAAATTAGTGAAATTAATTATTTATTTTGAATGTTCCATTTATAGTAGAAAATTTCCATCGTTTAGAACAGTTCAAAATCACCCAGAACGGTCAAGAATTATAAGAATAGTTCGTAATTATTTAGAACTGTCAACTGTAGAAGTATATCACCCGGTATATTGGTAATTTTTTTGGTGGAAGGACCTACCTGTTATTTTTTTATCGTATTTTCCGCAAGAAGACATCAGTAAAAATAAAGGGAAATGCCACAATAAAATAATGACGTCGTTATAAGTAAGAAAATAGAGCTATATAACTTATACCTATGAATTTTCTCTATTTCCACGCGATGACAGTTCCGTTTTCCATTCAGGAAAACTCCGTGACAACGGGCCGTTTATCACGCTTTTCCAGGATCTTATACATTCTCTAGGTAATTT
Organism: Phyllotreta striolata; assembly: GCA_918026865.1. Taxonomy (NCBI): domain Eukaryota; kingdom Metazoa; phylum Arthropoda; class Insecta; order Coleoptera; family Chrysomelidae; genus Phyllotreta; species Phyllotreta striolata. The sequence goes on along the minus strand of OU900098.1, from coordinate 2,318,162 downwards.
ACCGTTTTTTCCTCTCCGTCCCTTCTTCTCTTTTGTTAGTTACATTTTATCGGTATAAAATTGAGCCGGCCCGCTTGATGGACAAGGAATATTTTTTACGAGCTCTTCGACCGGGAAAAGTCGCTTTTTTACAACCGCTTTTCCAGAATAAAAATAAGAGCGCGCTTTTTCCTCTGGCATAAAACAGAAAACGGAACGGTTCCAGAGGTCGGATACATTGTCGGGTGATGATTAATAGACGGGCGAAAATGCGAGTGGAAGTTTCCTTTTTAACGAGCCTTTTGATTTAAAATTTTCGCTTTACGGCCGGGAATAAACAGAAGTTGCCCGAGCGCGATATACAGGGCGCACGATACATCAATCTAATCTAATGTTACCAACTTCAGTGAACCAAAACGAACTGTTCGAATGCAACTAACTTCAGCGCGTCAGAACAAACTCTTCCAGTGTTACCAACTTCAGAGGATAATTGGTTTTTCCGAAGCGAAAAAAGGCGAACATTAAGAGCAATTCCGGGCAATTTCTAACTCAATGTTTAGCAAGAAGGCATCCGAGAAAACTATTAGCCCCGACGGAACGGCCATATTTTATTTTATTTCTCGCGAGTGGCTGCACGCTAGAACGTACGGAGTCCTCCCATATATTACCTGGCTGAGCCGCGCCGAAGAGGAGACGTGCCCGTGAATAATAATTACACGGGGCCGAAGAGGAAAAGGATTAGAAATTGTTAGGGAGCAGTTTCCTGGGGATTTTTTCCCCGGTGATTTATTACATGGGAGAAGAAGAAGTTTCTCGAGCGCGAGCGAACAGTGAAAATCAATTTAAAAAGTGACGGACGCGCTTCGCTCGTTTCCCGGCCTTATCTTTATATACGAGAGTTACGTTGCAAGAATTTCGGTGTACAAGAGCCCTATAAGAGCCTTATTAAGGGGGCGATTTTGCATTTTTTTATGAAAGATGCGAAGGGTCGAAATAATTCGATTATAGGAGAGGTGGCTGTGAATGTCAAAAATTGACTTATTGACACATTTGCAATAAAAGTTTTTATTTTTGGTACAAAGTAAAAACAAGGATAAATGTGGTTAAATTTTTGAGTTTAGACATCGTGTGTATTAGCGTCAAAGGCTAATTAGTTGGAACTCTCTGAAGTTAGTAACATTAGAACAGTTGGTTGGACTTGGAAGTATCGGAATACCCTGAGGTTAGTAGCATTAGAATAATTCGTTGTAGAATGCCCTGAAGTTAGTAACTACCGTTTGATCAATCAGTTAGGATTTAAATCACGTTTTATTAGATGGTAAATTAATTCATTTAGAACGCATACGAAATGGTTCAACGCAATAAGTTTGATCGATAATCATACAAAAGCATTAATATCCCCCGGTATATATCACTCAATTCCCAGTTTCTCGATGCGATGCCAAATCCCCTTTGATATACTGTCTTTCATTAAACATCAACTGAGGTAATAGTCTAAGATAAATGATCTATTCTACCGTAATAAAATAAAGCTCAGAATATATACGTTAAATTGATTTCCCTTCCTCGCCGATTCCGCCATCAATTCCGCGTTAAATCCCTTTTGAAAGCCCAATTAATCCCTTATAATATCACAGATAGCTTTGTTTCTTAGCACAGAACACAAAAATCATTTTTTTTCTATTGTCTTCTAACTCTTAAAAAGGCCTACTGTGTAGTTTAAGAGTATTTACAAAGAGTCTTGTAATTTATAGTAGACTTCTCCATAACGGCCTGCTACGTTAGTTAAGAAGTTTTCAATGAAACTATATAAAATTAATACAAGTGGCCTAATAGGGTTTCAAAGCCTTCTACATTAAACCGAGCAATTTCCATAACGTAATGAACGATTCGAGAGGAGCACCTTTTAGGAAACTCGCGGTCGGTAAACGTGGAAATAAACAAAAGAGAACGCGCGCGGATCGTTAATTTAGTTTCCATAAAGTTTAACGCGGGGGAAAGCCCGCATTTAATGTAGCAGCTATTATTGCACTATTAAGTTTATCGATAATAAACGAAGTCGGGATGAATTTCGAATTATGAGGCTTCGGTTACGAATCGAAGGGAACGAACGCATCAAGATGGCGCGCGTGTAATAACGCGAATTCGGGTTAGAATTTGCATAATTCGACTATTAGTAACAAAGCGTTTGTTTTTGTAATGTAGATTCTATTAGATTACTACTTGCGATTTATGGGACTCTCTTATGGGAACATAATATAATTTTGACAGTTGACAGGTTGACAAGTGTTTTGTAATAAAACATGGAATTTAGAGGGTTATGTTTTACCCCAATAAAGTAATCAGTACGAGCCGGGTTTCTGAACAAACCACCGGGAAAAAGGCGCCTCTCCCGTTTTATATTCGCCCCCTTTCCCGGGCCATTTTCATAGAGATGCGTTTACGTGGAGACGTCCCGAGGGTGTTGTCGGGCAGTTTCATCCCCCCATCTTGTCTACAATTTTCCACTGGTCGTACACAAGTCCTATTTCGCGATAAGGTTTACGACTCGGGACGGTGTGTGTGTGTTTTTTTGTTTTTCTTCATCTTTTTTCCTTATTTCTTCTTCTTCTTCTTCCGATTCGCCGTACGTGACGTGGAAATTTAATTGTCATTTTCAAAAATTACCGGGGACGTCCGGTTCGTTCATCGGTTTTTGGCCTCTTGTTGATGTATAATTCAGATACAATTCCACAATGTAATGCCTCTTGAGGATTTTAATTTCCTGATTCTGACGATTTTGCAATATTGGTAAATGATTCTAGATTCTGGGTTCTGGTTTATCCGTTCTGAATAGTCCTGAATCAATTTTAAAAGATTTTGGACAGTTCCAAATGGTTCTACGATCGTCCTGAAATGTTTGGATTGCTCCTTAACCAGTTCTAAAATGGTCCTAAATGATTCTGGGCTCTTCTGGTTTATCCTGGACCGTTCCAACTATAGTACTGAATCAATTCTAAATGATTTTTGACAGTTTTAAATGGTTCCAAGTTCATCCTGAACTGTTGAAAGTGCTTAATCAACTCTAAAATGATACTGATTATTTTTGGGCAATTCTAAATGATCATGGACGGTTCTAAATCATTCTGGGCATGACTTTTAAATGGTTCTGGACGGTTCTAAATGATTCCGGACAGTTTCAAATGATTCAGAAACTGTACACTTAGATATTCATTAGTATAATGCTATCTCTCACACTCTTTAGCCATGGCAAAATTCACTCTCTTTTTCGCACTCAAGTGTTATTGCTACATCGATATAGCCTTGGACCGACCCGGTATATAAATCTCACATTGACTTTATATAAAATCCTATTTCTGAGAAGAAAAATTTAATAAAGCCCACTCTTATGCGTAGAACTCTTGGAGAACTTTAAACTCCGGGAAAAATGCCCGGATTTTTATATTTAATTAAATCCAACGACGCGGAGATATTAAATTCGTATACTCGACATTACAAATATTATACCGCATCGGGAAATTCCCGTGCGAATGTAATAATCCTCGAATTAAAAGCGCATCCTGATTCCTCTCGCTTGCAGTTGATCCCCTACCGACAGGGCGCCCGGGATTTATTCGGGTGAGTTCGTTGAACCTCGTCACCAGCGTTTTCGCGGAAAACTGGCCGTTTTCCAAACTCATTTTCCACTTAATTAATGCATTTGGAGTTTTGTAATTTGATATGGCGATTGCGAAAGGGGGATGGAAAGTGGATATGCGAGTATATGCGTGCGTTATGTTCGCCTGCCCCTTTTCCGGGCTATTAAATTCTTTCCGCAAACAATCCGGTTTAAATACGTTTGTTTGAGGTTTCTGGAAAGGGCGTTTAGGACTCCCGTTTTCGTTGCTCATATAATTTTCACTGATTTATAAACCAATTGTTGTTAAACTTTTCAAATTACCCTCGTATAAAATCACTATGTATGTTCTATTGGGACACCCTGTATGTACCTAATTAAAGCTTCAACTGTTAAATAGGGCATATCAATTAACTTGATATTGTCTCTCCTAAAATCTTTACCGAATTTTGTAGATACAAGGTACCTAATTATAAACGTTAATGAATAGTTTAAAATTAAAGTTGCAATTAACCCGGAATATTTCAATATAGGAAGTCGACTAGGAAATTGTCCCATTTAATTTAATTTCGTCATTCTGTGTACAGAGAAAACTGTAGGTAATTTTTCTTGTTCCAAGTCCTTTTGTCCTCGAAGTGCGCTCGAAAATCGGAACTTGAAGGATGTTTCGAATTGAAAAAAAAAATTCTTGCGGTACAATTCGTATGAATTTTTGATAATCCGGCATATTCCCTTTCGGCGTATGAATTTTTTAAAATTCGCATGCATAACGCACAGAGGCAAAAAAAAATGGATCAGCGCCATATTTGTATATACAGGGCCGGTCCGCTGCTATTTGGGATATAGTGCGAGAGAGAACGCATATGCGTATTGTACGAAAAGGAGAGAGATGGAATTATAAATGATCAAGTGTAGGCACCTGCGATTGTTTTTAAATTGTTCATTTAGCTGTACCAGAACAAATTAGAACTGTCTAGAACCGTTTTGAATAATTAAATTTGATACAGTTCGAACGCAGAACCATTTAAAACTGTTCAAAATAATTTAGAACAGATTCAAAGGACTACTTCGATCGGTGCAGGTCAAACAAAGAAAATTAAAAAAATTAAATCTAGTACTAAAGGCCTGCCCTGTACATACCCCATCTGTACAGTCGCAAAGTCTGACAATCCCCGAATATTTTCCCTCGCTTTCCCTTCGGCTATATCAAGAATTTAATTCCAAAAATTTATATTAGCCATTTTTGCTCTACCCGCATTAACCGCTGACCTCGACCCCGGTATATTACGCTCCGGGGTTTTTTTTTTGGTTCAGTTTCATCACACAAATTCCCCAGATTTCCAATAGTTCAAAAATTACCATTTTCCGACATTTTTTTAGGGCATTTACAGTGTTACCAACCAGATTTACAACGCCCTCTACGTTACAACAAAGTCACCAACTGACCCGGTTGCTTTGTTATTAGAGCATTTCCGAGAGTAATGGCGGCGTTTCGAACGCATCCCGCAACCCCCATTAACTTCGTTATTTATTTTAATTGCGCCGGGAGTTCCTTTCGGAAAAAATCCGGGGAATTTATACGCGCGAAGCGGTCGCGGCGTCGGATTGTTTTTCCGGAGGGCGTCGCGACGCCGAGTATAATTCCCGCAACCCTCGAATAATTACTCGGCTACATAATCGCAAATATTTGGGTGTTTATTAAGGTGGTGTCGTCGAGGAGGAAAATTCGCCGGATATTTTTAACGAAATTAATGGACGCTAATGCGCCATAATCTTTACTGATGGTTATTTTTTGTGTATCGCACCTGCTTGGTTAATTAGATTTTTTTTATATGTTGGTATCTTATCTAGGGGATTTTGATTGTTTTAAAAAAAGTTGGTAACAACGTTTTCTGTCAGAATTGATGAGCATAAAACGAATCATCTTGTATAAAGATTTTTGTCTTTTTCTGGTGCGTTCTGAATGCTTCATGACAATTCTAAATAATTCTAGACAATTCTAAATGATTCTAGAGCGTTCTGAATGATTCTAGACAATTCTAAATGAATCTGGAGCGTTCATAATGATTCTAGGCAGTTCTAAATGTGGCCCAGCAATTTTTGTCTTTGTCCTGCTTTTTTTTCAAATTTTACGAGTAGTGTTTGTGTTTTACGTCAATTTTAAACAGTTTTTTCGCATTTCAATAACAACCCGGCAACGTTGCAATAGGCTGGCTCGTGACGTCATTCTCATGTAAAAACGTACGAACTCTAACTGCATTACAGTCCATAAAAACAAATTCACGGAGCGTATTTTACGTTTGTCACAGTCACTAAAATCAACAAAAAAAAAACCCGGAGAAAATCGTCCTTTTACCCGACGAGACACCAGACTAATTGTAAATTCTCTAATCGAGTCCCGACCCGTTCGACGTGTTTTATTATGTGCGTTTTGTTATCGTCCCCGTCGCATTTTCCAATAAAATTTTCCAACGGACGGGCATTTCTTTTTCGACGTTCCGGCAAAAACAACACGGTGACGAGGGAAATTTAATTTTCGCTTAAGAGCGCCGACTAGATCGTAAAATAAAATAATGTGCGATATAATCAAGGGGGGCTTTTCTTCGGCGAATATTGATTGTAGTTCAGCGATCGGCGAAAATATCGAGCGATTAATGACAGAAAAAAAAAGGTCGGAAAACCTCGGAAATAGGGCCGGAGTTTAATGGAGATTTTTATTACAAGTCCAAACGTGTCGCCGATAGGTGTTGATGGATTAACCGGATCCGATCCGACGACGACTTGATGAATGAATTCCAAGGCACGCTTATTGATTTATCCGAATTAAAATCGCCCTCTCGGGAGATACGGGAGAAAAAAAAAGTTCCCGAACTTTTCCGCGTCGTCTCGCCCGGCTTTTTTGCCGTGCACGCTCGGACACCCTTTACGTCCCGGAAATGCGAAAACCGGATAAAAATTTCCCGCCCCCGGAGGCGGCCGGCCGGAAACCGCCTGGGCTCTTCCGCCCCTATCGCCCGCCCCGCGCGCTTTTAATCTCGCCCCCAGCCGTATATTAAAAGCTCTCTCTCTCGCGGGAAAATTTCGCGAGACAATCGATTCATCGGCGAAAGGCTTTTGGGAGGCGGCGAGCCGATGGGGCACGTGTGACGTGTAAAAATTTTCGAGTAGAGCGGTATTTGAAAAGTATCGGTTATTTTGTAACAGTCGTTACTGCGCCTCTATACAAATAAATCGATTCCCACCTCTATTAAACTTCTGTCAGACGAAATGTCATTAATGCTAATATTGACAGTTTGTATTATCGAACACATCTTTTAACGTCCTACTTATTCGCTTACTTTGAGATATCTTTGAGTAGAGTAGATCATAGACAAAATACACATATAGACCGGACACTCTGTCAAAAAAGTGGTTGGCCTGAATGTGCTGCCATCCATTGGGGTCCAACAAAACCTATTACAGGAACCTATGAGATTTTAGCATTTATTGGCGGGAATTCTCACACATTTAAATGTAGCAGGTGAGATTGTAGTTAGGAATTAAAAATACATATATTTGCTGTATACTTATATTGAACTGTTACTAAATAATACACTCAAATATATAATAAAAATAAAATAAATAAAGGATAATAATATATAATACATAAATGACATACATTTTAATTTAAGAACAATTTTACTACTTACTTTATAAAAATAAACGTTTACGCGTAATGTCATAATGGCGTAATGGCGTACTGTAAACAATAACAATTCGTTTAGGAATTCTTCTTTTCCATTATTTAGATTTGACTTAGCTGCCAATGCTCTTCGGCAACAGAAAATGTTGTTGGGCCCCTATAGATGGCATTGCAAATCGTTCTCCAAAATTTTCAAGAGTAAGTGCCACCCCCCTGGAGTAGATGAAGAGTATAGAAGAGTTAGGTAGGGTAGAATAGAGTAGAACAGAATAGAGTCAGAGTAGAGTTTACTACCGAAGAATAGATTCAAAGTATTCAGTGTAGAGTAGATTCAGAGTAGAATAGGACAGAATAGAGTAGATTCAGAGTAGAATAGTGTACATTCAGAGTAGAGTTCAGTTTGGAAAAGTCGAGTAGATTCAGGTTAGAGTCGATTCAGAGTAGGATAGGACAGAATAGAGTAGATTCAGAGTAGAATAGTGTACATTCAGAGTAGAGTTCAGTTTGGAAAAGTCGAGTAGATTCAGGTTAGAGTCGATTCAGAGTAGAGACTAATCATGAGAAAGATATTTGAAAAAATAACAGTTACTTTGTAACAGTCGTTACTGCGCCTCTAAACAAAAAAATCGATTAAACCTCTATTAAACTTCTGTTAGACGAAAACGAAATGTCATTAATGTCAATTTTGACAGTTTCTTGTTAAATAATGCATCATCAAACGTATCTTAAAGTCCCAGTTATTCGCTTACAATGCAAAAAATACGCAGATTAGAATGGAATATAGTAGAATAGAAGACACATAAAATACGTTTTCAGCGGTTCAATCAAAAAACGGGTAAAAACGCGAGTATTTGATGTATTACAACTAATTTAGCGTAAGCCGGGAGTTCTCCGTTTCCGCACAGAACGGGACTTTCGCCGAAATTTCCATAAATTCTCCCCATTCATTCGACCGCAAATGAAACTTTAATGAACATACTCGCGAAATTATTCGTCAAACATCGCCTAAAATATAGGAAGTTTGCAAAATAATTTTTGTTGTAGAATCCCTGTAGAAGCTTCTAATGTAGCTTAATAAAGCTGTCTGAAATTAATTCGCAGAGCTTATTTTATTTTATCCAACAAAGCTCATCCGAAACTCCTATCTAAATAGTTTGCCGAATTAGAAGAGATATATTTCTCGTCCCTTGCGGAGACTTAGACGAGACCACGTCAAGAGTGGCCTCTTCCTATTCGGTCGTGCGTCTAAGAGGGCCCCGTAACAAATCACCCTGGATACGTGCCTGGGCTCCAGTCGTCGGAAAGAGACGTCGTTGAGTTTAATTAAAGCGCGGATAAACGAAAGCTCTTTATCGAAAAGCCACTTAATTTATGAGATACCGCTGCCCCACTGACATTTACTTATGAAAAGTTAATATTAAAGCGCGCATAAATCTCGCCCGGAAACTTTATCCTTTGACTTTGTACGGGCGTCGCGACGCCGGCTGTTTCGCCGTGCCGAACGGTCGTTAATTAGATTTTTTTCTGTTTATTTTTTTCGTTATTTTATTGGCTAGTTGGCGCTGATCGATTTATCGGAAATTCGCCCGAATAACGGGGTTATTAATTTCCCGAATAATGGGGGTTATTAATTGTGGTTTATTAGGTATTAACTCGTCTGATTTACGAGTAAATAAGTGTGTGCAATTTTCATTCAAAAAAAAAATATTTAATCAGTTGCTAATATACTTTTTTATTAAATAAATTCTATTATTCTTAAAGGAAACATAAATTTATTCCTTCTAAGGGGATTTAAGACAAAGATATTCCTCCGCGTAAAACCCAAATATCCTGCCCGAGAACCTCATTAAGGAACATTCCCGAGGAATCCCTAATACAGTACTAATTGACAAAAAAAGAAGGGAAAGCGAAATTCCGATTGTTACTCGCGATGAAATAAAAAAAAAAGGACGAGATCCTTAACAGAAAGGACTCGGTCGCTAAAACAAGACAAATCGCATTATCCGCGTTAAAGAAGTAGGTGTAAGCGAGTTCGCCCCCTCCTCCGGCTCCGGCCCTTTTTTCCGGGGAATCCCTCGCGCCGGAAAATCGAGATGGAAAGACCATTAACAATGGGAACGCTGCCGGATCAAAGGCGTAATTACATTTCCTCGATTTTCTCAGTCTTTTCATAATTCCGGAGTGCCCTTTTCGGCGGGGGCTGGCGATTTTACTCCGGTGTTGATTTCGCGTCGGTGCAGATGGAATTTTATTCGAATTTCCCGCTCAAATTTGTTTCTTTTTTTGTATACAGAGTGTCACACAGACTATACAGGGTATTTAAAAAATACGGTGTTTTAACCCATCAACTAAGCTGCATCTCTGAGAAGTTAAAGGCCATCAAAGAAGAGTTTCGAAATTTTGGTGGAAGAATTGAGTTAGTAATAATTCAATTTTACTTAAATTTTGGACTATTCTAATTTAAACTGGACCGTTCCATCAAATAGTCCTGAACCAGTTCTAAATATTTTGGATAGTTTTAAATGGTTATAAAGGTCCTGAACTGTTCCAAATTTTAATCAGTTTAAAATGTTTTTGAAGAGTTCTAAAAAATAGTTCTGAAATTGTCCAGTTAATTGATTCTAACACTGCACACTACTTCATTTATAATATCTCTCTCCCTTTATTACATAGCTTAGATTCCCTCTCCTTTTCGCACTCGTTTCGCACTGGTATATCGGAAAATCGCCGCTATACAGCATGTCACATGAAGTGCTGAAGAAACTCGTATAATAAATACTAAAATACGCAACTCGATCATGTCCAGAGCGTCCAGAAATAGTCCAGATTTCAATTTAGATTCTCCCACTTCATCAAAATCGGACAGTTTGAAGTAGAATATAATATATCTGGCGGTGTCAGTTACAGATAACCTACACTATAGATGGGAAACTCAATTTTTTTACTAACGACACCTATGACGCGCGTCTATACATTAAATGCAGAATACTAATTATACTTACAGTGTTCTGCAATTGGCGCCAAAATTTAAAAATCTTGTGTACACAATTATTACTTTTTAAATAAGAATTTCATAATAAATTTAGAGGGAAACCTTTTTAACTGAAATAAACATTTTACTTTACAAATGTAGTTAGTGTAAAATGAGTAGGTCAGTTAAAAAGAATTCCTCTAAATTTATTATGAAATTGTAGAAGTAGAAAAAATAAAAGAAACAACAACCTTCTATAGCTAAATTGGTATATTCTACAATGGTCTAATTCACAAGGTATATTTTTTTAAATTTAGGTATTCTTCTTTGATACTCGTCATGGGCCCTTTTAAATAATTCATTACTACCTATTAGAACGGTACCTATTAATAAACAATAATAAGGATAACTAACTGTAACGAATTCCGATAGCATTATTCAACTCACAACACGCACGTAAAAATACAATAAAGACACAAATGTCCGAAGTTAAACCATAAATGGCATAAAATAACCAAAAACTCAAAAACGACAGAAAATAAGAAAGAAGTCGTTAAGTCTGTTTCATACAGGTGTTTTATACAGATAAAAACGCGAATCCGGCAAAAAAGGGCGGAACGGACCAATAGGACCTATGGACTTTACATAGATAACATACTAACTTGACGGGGACTTTACTAGGCCATTTTCATACACTGCCATCTATAGCAAAACATGCGCAGTGGTGTTTCATGGACGCTCGAAACAGGTGGAGCCAGTAGCCACGAGTTCCCATACCCTGGTGTCAGTTACAGAGATTAACACCATTTACCGAGGCGCCGCCTGCTCGATCTCCTCTCGCATCCCCATTATAAATCACCGTTCGATCAGATATTACCTATTGGTTAATTATTGGATAACTGGTTTTTTTCCCCCAAATATTAATCGGGTTGTCTTCCACCGCTGTCGTTGATGCTTCGACCGAAAATGAATTGTAAATGAATCAAAAAATTGGTTTGAAATTCCGAAACTTTCACAGGAAATTAGATAATCGATTCGTGAATTACTGTAATCGATTTTCTTTTGCAGAAATCGCGACACCACAGGGACTCCGAGACGACGCTCCTGCCGGAAACCACACATATCACCTTATTGGAAACAAGTGAGTCAACTTCCGCTGTCATATGTCATAAATAACTCGTTATTTAACACGATTAAAATGGCCGAATAGCCGAACATTAAATTGACTCGTTCTCAGTGAAGTAAAAGGCCATCTGTGCTTTGTTTAGTTTTGACTTTTGACAATAAAGTTTAATAAGCAGGGGCGCTTCTACCGGTTTATTTACAGCTCGCGCTATATTTCTCACGGCGACAAATTCCCCGCTCTTGCGACAGTTTTTATCGAAAAATGAAATTCAACGGCACGGAAAGGGCAAGAGAGAAACGGATCCGCATTAAGTGGCTTTGGGGCTTTTTGCGGGACGGCCCTATTAAATAAATTGGAACTAGAAGAAAAAAAAAAACTCGCGACCGTAAGATAAATGGCGGTAGGAGAAGACGAGCGCCCGTTCGCCGTTTAATTTTCGCTCTTTAAAACTTTTCATTCGGCGAAACTTTCGGCTCATTAACCGGAAAAACTTCCGGATAAGCGACTGCGAGATCTCCGAAGAGCTGGGCAAACAGTTTTCTCGGGCCGATTGGGAAAATACTCGCGAATGTTATTGGGACAGTACTGGGAATAAGAAAAGTATAACAGTAACGCTATTTCGAATAGCATTGGAAATGGTGCTGTGGAACAGTACTAGGTCACTACTCATTCAATAGTATACTAGTTGACTGTTTTATTAGATACAACATCTTCATAGATTTCATTCATTTTATGCAGAAAAAGACTTGCTAATGATAGGGCTTTAAACAGTTTCGATCTTATTACAAGCAATTGTAAATTCATTTCAATTTTAAATGTACTACTACATTAAATCCTTCTCAAATGACCTAGTTTCGATATTATTACTAAACCATCTTCAACGAGCAATAATAAATTCACTCTCAAAACACCTAGTTTCGCGTTCATTACAACACCGTGATCATCGAGTTTTGTGTCATTTTATGTCATTTTTTCCAGATCCCTGTTTGGTGCACTACTGCAGGAAGGGCAGGGAATGCGTGCTGGAAGAGGGCGAACCGAAATGCGTCTGCCAAAGACAGTGCCCCGTGCACGAGAAGCCCCTCTGCGCCACCGATGGTCGCGTCTATTCGAATCACTGCGAGATGCACCGAGCCGCCTGTCTTCTATCCACCGTCATCACGGCCACCAGGCGCTCCTTCTGCGAGAAACCAGGTACTAAATATCATCTAGGTCTCCGAAGATTCCAATTGCAACTGCTCCCGTTCCTCTTCCATCTCTAGTTCCAGTTGAAGCTCCCGTCCCAGTTCCAGTTCTAGTTCCTATTTCAATTCGAATTGCAACTCCTACTCTATAGTTCCCATTCCATCATCAGTTCCTGCTTCAATTCCAGCCCAGTTCCAGTTCCTTTTTCAGTAACAGTACCTCTTTCATTTCTAGTTCCAGCTCCTATTTCAGTAACAGTGCCAACTTTCAGTTCCAGTTCCCATTTCAATTCGAATCCCAGTTCCACTACCGCTTGTATTTCCAGTTTCACTTTCAGTTCCAGTTCCTGTTCGATTTCCAGTTCCCCCTTCGATCGGGCCATTAAGCCTCGGCCGGTTTGGTTCATTGAGAACGCTATTACATGCACTTTAGTTAAATGAAGGAAATTCAGCGGTAAATTCGCTTGATATGGTCGCCGATTCCTGACGGAATAATTTCGCAAAACGGACGCCGGTGAAATCGATCTCGATTTTAACGACTCGTCTTCTCCTTTCGATTAACGAACGTTTTAACGAATAATTATAGAGGTGGGAGGTGTTCGAGTTCGATTCCTCTTCCACTCGTAGCGTTTTTTAATTGGAGGAATCGTCGAGTGGGCCGTGATTAAAACCGGGGGTTTTTCCTCGCACTATGCGAGCTGCTCGAACCGTTTTGACGGTCCATTGATTTTTCATTAATTGAAAATTCGCCGGTAATTAGGTTAAACGGGCAAAGGAAACTTCGCAAGAAGCCGATTTCTCGGCTTCGAAAGTAACTAAACGGATTTGTTGTAGCTTTTGTGCGATGATTTCGCGTCAATTAAAATGCGCCCGGATATTAATTGATCACTCTATCGGCTTTCAATTTGTAGTCGATAAGGGGGCATATTACGTTAGAACGTTATGTAGCTGCATCCCTGAGAAGTTAAAGGCCATTCAAAATTTTAGAGAAGAAATTAGTATGTCAATAACACTTTAATTTTGCTAAAATGTGGTTTTAATATTTCTAAAGCGTTCTAAACGGCTCCTTTTTGGTTAATCTGGTGTTCTAAATGGTCCTAGTTAGTTCTAAATGTTTCAGGACAGTTCTAACCTTTTCTGATTTATTCTGGCTCAATTTAAAGAGTTCTGAATCATTTATTAACGATTTTGGACAGTTCTATATGATTCTAAGATCGTTCTGAACTGATTCAAACGGTCCTAGTCAGTTCTTAATGTTTCAGGACTGTTCTAAACGGTTCTGAATATTTCTAAAACTCATGAACAATTCGAAAACATCGACCCGGTATAAAAGCTTACTTTTAACATAAAAAATTCAACTTCTATAGATCAAATAGTTCCCTATTATACGTATACGCATTGACGCTGTTACAAGTCGCTTGAATAATGCATTATTAATAAATCAAAATGGATTTTTCTGGCAGCAAAGACCTCGTATAACTCCATGAAACTTCCTGTATACAGGGCGTCCTCATAAATATTACAACAAAAAACTTCGCGGGGTGAAATATACACTTATTTTGTGGAAAAAAAATTCTTCGATACATTACGTCAGTGGCGTATATTTGTGGAAAATAATTCATCATAAATATTACGTCAGTGGCGCGTATATATTTCACACAGCCCCTGTATCTACGCCTCTGGGAATGTTTAACGGAATAGCGGGACATGCTGTATATACTGCTTATCGTTCGTCGAACGTTACGAATGGTAATGAGAAAACCCTCCGGAGTGTGGAAAGGCTTTAAGATTTTAAAATTCCTGCGGTTTGTTCCTGCGTCGCAAAAATTGATTTTTGAATTTCGCCCTCTACACCCGCTCCGAATACAAATGCCGGTATTGTTAATTCGAATATTAATTTAGCGGTTTGTTCGAACGCGAATTCGTTTTTCTTTATTACTTTTTCCAGCGTAAATAATTCAATCCGTCATAGGTACATCCCCCGGTGGTATTTCGTTACGTACCTACTAGATAATTTATTTACAAATACTGACGTATCGATTTTGGATATAACGTGAGTGTTGTAAATATTGCATGGAGGGTGTATGTAATTGATGAATTGTACTACACGATATGCTTATAATTTTCCTATATCAAAAATAATGTGTTGTAAACGATTGATTTATTTGAATTTCCCGCGTTGCATTTTGACAAGTCGAGAAATTAACAATAATGACATTTAACATTGTAGAAAGCACGATCGTATATAACAGGTCAGGAAACTCTTGTGGATGGGATATGACTCTCGAGAGGGGGCGCTTGTATCAGAAAGCCGAGTTTCCAGACCTGCATGTAAGACCGTTCAAAGAATTAACAAAAATGACAATTGACATATTAATGACATTTAACATGGAAGAAAATAAAATGGAGATGACATAGAGAATTTCTTTATTCCACGAAGTGAATTTATTAGATTATTTCACTCCATTACTCGACTTTGTTTGCCGTTTGTTGACATGGCAGCGGGCCGAGCCGGTATAATAATTTAACAGGGAAGTCGAATAATACCTTCTCTCGCCTAATAATGAAAATCCAATTAAATTTCCCGCTTTATCAAAGTCAAATTAGGAGTAATTTACGGCGCCAAGTGAAATCCCTAATTCGATAAAAGGGTTATCTCAGTCGAGGTGGCTGCGAGAGGACCTCCCCATAATGGCTATCGATGAATTTCCACGTGCGTTTTTAATTAAATTATTCGTACGTAATGTCAATTAGTTAGAGGTGAGGGAGTCTCTCCACTTTTACCTTTTCCTCTCTATTATACGTTGTCAATAAATTAGATTAATACGTGAATAATTGAGTACTTTAATAACTCTTTATAGGTCACGGTAAATGACTGGTTTCTGTATATTACGGGATTGGCCCGAGGCGTACATTTTATATTACAAGTTTTTACTTGTAAATTTCATCGGAATATTTTTCATCGGTCAATATTTTTCAGATAAAAGGTTGTAAATAGTACTGAAACTGTTCCAGTTTATCCTTGACTGTTCCAAGTAGTCCTGAATCTCTTCTAAATAGTTTTAAATAGTTGTGAATGGTTCTAAGATCGTCTTAAATAATTCTGTTCAGTTCTAAAATGGTTCTAAATGATTCCAGACAGTTCTAAATGGTTCTAAGATCGTCTTTAACTATTTGAAATAATCGTGTTCAGTTCAAATATCGTTCTGTACAGTTTTAAATGATTTTGAAATCCTGTTAGAGTAACTGAAATGGTTCCAAATGATTCTGTACCGTTCTAAACGGGTTCGAACAGTTGTAAATAGTTCTAAGATCGTCCCTAACTATTTCAAATAATCCTCTTCATTTCTAAATAACCCTAAAAATATCCTGAACAATTTGAAAAAACTAGAAAT
The DNA here is from genome assembly GCA_918026865.1 of Phyllotreta striolata. Lineage (NCBI taxonomy): Eukaryota > Metazoa > Arthropoda > Insecta > Coleoptera > Chrysomelidae > Phyllotreta > Phyllotreta striolata. The sequence goes on along the minus strand of OU900098.1, from coordinate 2,302,209 downwards.
TGTAGTTATATTGTCATCTCTTTCCCCCTTTCGTAATCCTTCCAATTTTTGATTTTTCATATTTTCCCAATTTCATCATAGGTAAAGGCCGACCTCCCATAGCCTACTCCGACGAAATTTCCACGACCGCCTTGACTTGGAGCGGCAAAAACTCCACCGAGCTCCAAGCAGAAGAGGTAAGCAATAAAATCGTACCGCTTCTCGCAGGAGATATAAGAGCGATTCCTGCTGCAGGTTCCCGATGAAAGTACCTCGGAAACGACCACAGGAGGCTCCGATTACTCGGACAACGAAGTGGGCGACTCCAGCGATTTCTACACGGACAAAGAGGACTGCAGCATGCAGGAGTACGAAGTGCTGAAGGTAAATAGCAGGAAATATAAACGTCCCCTTTTTGACGCCCTCGACACTCGAGGGAATATAATCGGAGATAAGAAACTTCCCCTCTCGTCGTAAAAGCGAACTTCAACATTCCTAAAAATGATTTTTCCAGGACAATTTACTGCTATACAACCACGCCAGGTTGATGTCCCAGAATAATCACAGCAAGGATTACTTGGTCTCTATTATGTTTTCGCATTACGACAGGAATAACAATGGCAACTTGGAAGCGACGGAATTAAACGAGGTAAAAGAGGCATTATCGTAGTTGGCGTATTTTTTCATAGGGGTGTTAATTATAAACCGGACCTCGTATATGTCGATAACCAAACTTTACGAGGATCGCGCAATATATTCCACACAAAGTAGTTAGAGTTGTTTTAAGATTGACTGATACAGAAGTGTATTTAATATTCAGATTAAATTTCATATTTAGATGGGTTCTCGAGCGGGATTTCCCGCGCCTCTGCTCCGGAAAAGCCGAACGGGGGCGGCGCGTTTGAATGAAATTTATTAGCCCGGGAAGAGGGTAATAATACGGCATTACTCAAAATAAATTGTCGCATTATATGAGGGATTATTGTTTGAAGCAGTTTGGAAATTGCGTTTGAATTCGAAACAGGCCTGTGTTGTTTTGGAAACAGAGCCCCGGATTAGCGCGAGGAAATCGCGGAAAATTCATTACCCCATCGGCGAAAAAGGTTTTCCTCTCGGAATGCTCGATAATGGAGTAGCTATGTAAAAATTCCAACTTTCCTCTAACAGTATCAACAATTTAATCAACAATTTGATGAACCAAACTCTTTCGTACAGTGTGGGACCTACCGACATTGGGACACCCTGTAGCTATAGCGAAATTCCTTGTGCATCGAACTCGATTTAGAGAAACGCCATGAATAAAATTACTTATTCGCAGATATCGATTCAAGAGCGACTCGACACGCTGAGCAATGGTTGTTCATTAGCGAATATGATCGAGTACGATGACACCGATCACGACGGCAAATTGAGCATCAATGAATTCTACGTGGCCTTCAGCAAGCTCTACAGTAAGTCGATACGAAATAGAGCTAGTAGAGGTGCGACTAGGACATCTAGTTACATCGCAGCAACTTCTTCTTTCTTCCTGCGACCTTTAGAAAGGTCCAGAGACAGTCAATACAATGGAGAGATGGCTATTATTCGTGCTTCTTCTTCTTCCTTGTGTATTTTACTGTCTCTTTAAGTCTCTTCCACATGATCTTTAGAAAGGTCCAGAGATTATCAATCTAAAGGAGAGCTGGTTGTTATTCATTCTTTTTCTTCATCAAGAGTTATTATATCTTCAAATATTCAACTTTCTTCCTGTGTCTCTTTCTCATGACCTTTAGAAAGGTCCAGGGATTATTAATCTAAAGGAGAGTTAGTTGTTGTTCATTCAAGAGTTACTACATCTTCTTCAAGTATTCTACTCTCTTCCTGTGTCTCTTCCTCATGACCTTCAGAAACCTCCAGGAAGATCAAATCCAAAGGAGAGCTAGTTGTTATTCATTCAAGAGTTACTACATCTTCTTCAAGTATTCTACTTTCATCCTGAGTCCCTTTCTCATGCCCTTCAGAAACCTCCAGGAAATGATCAAATCCAAAGGAGAGCAATGTAGTTATTTTTCTCCTTCCGTCTCTCATCCAATAGATCTTCAGCAAACACTGTGCATTCCTCCCCATCTTTCCATCCACAGGAACATGATCAACTTCTCTTAACGCACATTTTAATCAGTACTAATCTACCATCAGGCGTTTACGTGGTATCATTGGACAAAGCCTTGGAAACGAGCCACCTGTGGGCGCGAGTGGGCGACAACGTCGAGATCAAATGCGACGTGACCGGCTCGCCGGTGCCGCCCATCGTGTGGAAGCGCAACGACGTCGATCTGGCGACGCTCAACGAGGAGGACGTGCGCGTGTTCGGCGACGGCAGCCTCTACATGACCGGCATCCAGCTACAGCACGCCGGGAACTACACCTGTCACGCGCAGCGCAACAAGGACATCGTCCAGACGCACGTCCTCACCGTGCTCAGTGAGTATTCGGCCGATGAAACATCCGAAAAGGAACGGTATTGTGATGATTTCGGTTTGTCACAGCGCTGCCCGAGGTGCACGTCACTCCCAGGCTGCAATCGAAGCGACCCGGCGAGGATGCTATTATGTATTGCCACGTGGCCGGTGAGCCTTTTCCCAAGGTATGTTGTTTTACATCCAGCTGGCTTGGTCCTTTCTTCATTCATTCATTCATTCATTCATTCATTCATTCATTTCTTCCTTCCTTCCTTCCTTCCTTCCTTCCTTCCTTCCTTCCTTCCTTCCTTCCTTCCTTCCTTCCTTCCTTCCTTCCTTCCTTCCTTCCTTCCTTCCTTCCTTCCTTCCTTCCTTCCTTCCTTCCTTCCTTCCTTCCTTCCTTCCTTCCTTCCTTCCTTCCTTCCTTCCTTCCTTCCTTCCTTCCTTCCTTCCTTCCTTCCTTCCTTCTTTCTTCAACCAGTACTTCTGGTCGTAGACCTCTTCCAGTGCATTCTATTTCATTCTAAAACTTCCATTTCTCATCCATTTTTAGCCCGATCTGTTTGATGTCATCTTCTTGGATCGTTCTCTTGAAGTATCCAGAAGTAATTGTATTTTCCTTCAGGTGGAGTGGTTGAAAAACGACGAGCATTTGAAACTAGACGCTCCGAGAAAATATCAAATAGTAGGAAACGGTACGTCGTTGAAAATAAGAAACATCGCATTCGCCGATACCGGAGCCTACATGTGTCAAGCAACCAGCATAGGTGAATAAAATTATTCATCGTTTAATGAATCGTCGATTAATAAATAAATTTCAGGCGGTATAACGAGAGACATCAGCTCGCTGGTGGTCCAAGAACAACCGACGCCCAGTAAGTATCGCGTCCAATCGATAATTTCATTGAATACAACACAAAAATAATCCCAATTTACCGAGCGATTCGGCGATTAAAATTTTCCACATTCGAAGCGAGCATCAATTAAAATCCCGTAGAGCAATCGAACGCATTCCGCGCGCTTGATTATGCATGTTTTTCCCTCTCGTTCTCTTCGAAACCCTTCCTTAATTGCAGGCTCGCCTAACGAGGAGCGCCGGTTTTTCGCGTTCCACGATTGGGGCATATCCATCTACGAGCCTTCGACGTGCAGGCTCTACCACCGCATCCAATCCACCGACATCATCCCCGGCACGCAGGTAAATCCCGACGAATTTACCCTCGATCGCGGCCCCATACAGGGTGTTCCTAAATAATCGTGTACATCCGAAAGGGGGCGATTCCTTGGCTTATTTTATGACTAAAAGTTTATATAAATGTGGGTCCGCAAACGTTTCGTTACCGATCTACAGGGTGTTGAAATTTCAGCTTTTTTTGGTTTTTCTTGCACTTTATGAGATATTTAGCTCAAATTTTGAATCTAGATTGATTTATAGGGCACACATTATTGGATATATCAGATGGTTGTTGAATTCTACGGGGTGATATTTTTTCAGGGGTCATGTACCCTTTATCCCCCTGACTTTTTTGCTGTGCGCCGCTGGTAGATTCTAATATACAAAATTAATTGTCTGTTTTGTTTAGAAACTTTTTTCTTTCTTTTATCTCAAAAACTGCATGAGCTCTAAAAAAGAAACAAAAAAACATGAAATTTCAACACCCTGTATCGATAAAGAAGCGGACCCACGTTTATGTATATGAACTTTTAGTCATAAAATAAGGCAAGGAATCGCCTCCCTTCGGATGTACACGATGTTTAGAAACACCCTGTATTTCTAAGGTCTGGAAACTTAGGTCAAAAAAGTGTCCCGTTATTTGAGGATAAAACAGAGTTCCTAAAACGGCCGCTAGGAGGCGATGTTGTAGAGCACCACGGTTTTTTGCATCATACGAATTATATTTAATTAGCATTAAGAAAGGTTTTATTCAAACTAAAAACAGATACAAAATATAAAAATATACTTAAATCAGCGATGAATTTGTTGTCAACATCTTCCCTCACGTATCATCGGTTAATATATTTCTCCATTTTCTTTTCGAAATGTCAAATAATAATTTTTGTAGTTTTGACAGCTCGAACTGTCGTTTCACACAACCGCGATTTATATATACAGCGCGATGATTGGCTGAGATAAGTTGATCCTTCGATCGTTCGCCACGGTGCGGCGCAAAAGCGAAGCTCAAAAAATCCTCAAACAACGGGACACATTCTCTAATGCATAAGCATATAGGCCGCCTCCAGACCTCAGAAACACACGGATCGAGTCCTGTACGGGGGAATTGCGTTCGCAGGAGTACGTGTGCGGCGGCAAAGGGACGAAATGCGATTGGGGCAGGGCGATAAACGTGGCCAATCGCTACGTGTACGCCAGCCAGCCGACGCGCGACCGCATCTTGATCATCTCCAAGGTGCAAATGGTGGTGGTGGACGTCGTCAGCACCGACAAGTACCCGGTGGGGTTGAGGTACGTGGCCCATCTGGACCAGGTGTGGGTGCTCAATTGGAGGTCCGCCAACGACACCGGCATCAAAACCATACAGGTGATCAGGGACGCCGGCCAGAAGAGGAAACATCACACGGTGCATCCGGAACCGATCGACGGGCAATTCGATCTGGTCACCGGATTGTTCATCCCGTCGCCGTTACAAGTGAGTAATCACGAACGTCTTATTCTCGATGTGGGCGAAACTTATCCGGAACAAAGTTGGGACGTCTCCGTGCTGGTTTGATCTCTCTAATCCGGTTTCGTCGTATTTTCAGGAATTGTCCCACTACAGCTTCAAATACGGCTACGTGACGCACACTAATCAAAGGGGATTGTACAAATTGGATTTGGTTAATCTGAGATACACCAGATCGGTGGATCTTACGCCCTACAATTGCGTACCGACGCAAGTCAGATTCTCGTCCTTGTGTAAGTTTTGACTACGGGGAATGTCCGTACGCACGAGGGTAGAGTGAAAAGTTCTCCGCTTGATATACCGAGTGCCCTGCAATCGGTAATCTACAACGCCCCAGAATCGTTTAAAACCGTCTTAAACTAAAGATTTTTGACTGCCGATGTAATTTTCCAACTGAAATTCGCGGTGTTACATTGTTAGGCCGAGAACTTTTCACCCTACCCTTGTATGTAAAACACGGCGCGGGAGTTCGACCCCTATCGAATTAGCGCGGATTAGAAACTTATCAAATCGAGTTAGCTTCGGGTTTCGGGTACACCTCGAACGTCCGAAATAACTAATTTTCGCTTTCGAGAAATGGAATTTTTTCTTCCCATCTCTTAGATGGCATGGTGATAATGCAATGCCTGGAACCGGTCACCAGCCGACCCACGGGGCAACTCATCCTGGATTATTTAACCGATAGCGTGATAGGCGTGAAGCCCAATCTACCGGGCGTGCCGTACATCTCGCCCGATTCCAGAAAACTGGTGACTCTGGATAGAACTACCAACGGAGCGACGCTAATAGTCCAGGAAATTACAGGTAAATACCCTTACAAAAAAATTATTCTATCGATGACGTCACTACTACCTTAAAGCGAACACACTATATACAATTTATTATTCGTAGCGAACAAGTACGGTGACGTCACGGCCTCGTTAAAGTGAATATACTATAACCCATATTATTTGTTTTTGTAGCGAACGGGTTAAATTTCAATTTCGACGTGAAAACAACGTTGAATATATCGGACATAACGTTCTATCCCAGCCAATCTACGCACAGTTACGACATTTACGCGTCGGCTCAAGATAAAGAGGGTATATTATTCTTGAATTTACTCACAGGTAAATGTTGTTTTATCGCTCACTGTATTTTTGTACCGCTCATTTCGGGTAATTTGTTGTTCCAGGCAAGGTGGAAATGATTACCGGAGTGGGTAGAGCCGTTCCGGTACAGCTGACGAAATGGAACAATCCCAACAGACCCATAAGAGGATCAGGTAAATCAAACGAAACATTTAGAACTAAGTTGGAGCATTTCGAATGGTTCGGGATGATTTAGAATTGTTTAGGGCAGATTCTGGACTATTTGGAACCGTTTAAAATCAACGAGAAAAGTCCAGAGACATTTGAGGACTATTTAGAACTGTTCGCAATCATTTAGAACTAATTTAAAACTGACTAGCAATATTGGAGTGTTCAGAATGATCATTCTTTAAAACCGTTTAGGACAGATTCTAGACTATTTGGAACCGTCTAGGATAAACTAATAATGTCCAGAGTTCAGAAAACGATCTTAGAACCAATCCCATTCTATATGAATTATACAGGGTGGATTTTTTTTAGGTTTATTTGGGCAATACATGGTGACTCCTGCTAATGAAGCGCTTTTCGTCCTGAACGGAAGGTCGAGGACTGTAAATTGCGAAATAGGAGCAGTTTCTCATCCGAGTCAAGTCGTTTGGACTACGTTGAAATTTCATTAGAGGATAATTAGGTATTAATTTTTTGTCGTTTTTAATTTGAAGGGAAACTTGCATAAGGTTACTTACACCTTAGAATTTTCATTTTTGGAAAATAAATCTGGTTCACTGTGTATAGTAGATAAACAGGTTTTTTTAACAGTAGAATGTACTTAGATTAACTACCATGATATTGGATAAACACATTTTTTTTCATTTTATTGAAAATTTTTGAAGTTAAATTCGCATTGTATCAACTCGGACATTGACTGTACTTTGTTAAATATACCAATAATTATATCATTAAAAATAAAATTACATAGTGTCCAAAATAAACAAACTCGTAGCGTTACAATGAGAGTATATTTTATAAAAATCGTAGAAAAGCCCAGTTGGCCCAGGATCACGTTTATCAATATTTTGGGATATAAACGCATTAAAAGTTAAGGGGTAGTTGGTTACAGGGTGGTTATAAAAAGTACTTAACCATAATTAGTTTAAATTTTTATTATTTATTGTGTTATAATTTTATAATTACCCTGTAACGTATTTTGTACCTATATAATATCCGAAATGAGAATCTATTATTTAAAATATTTTTAAGACATACACGTTATTTTTTAGTAATTATTAAATGTAGTTTTGTGATAAAAATATTTTATAAGGGGGATTTCGGTCCTTTTTATCAAAACAACTGACAATTTCGTCAGTTTTGCGCGTATAAACGTTTGTAAAATTTCGCGATTTTACCAAAAAAAAAATTAATTTTTTACAATTTTCCAATCGCTTATACTCGCACGTTAGATAGAATTTGTTGGTCGTAAAAGGGGTAGCTAGAAAGCTCATTTTTAATTTGTGATAAAAATATATTTTACATAAAAATTCTCGATTGTCCTTTCACATTTCAAATCGACTTTACTATTAGAAAATTGAGTATTTTTGTGTATAGACTGGATACTTAAAAATCAAGGAAATTCACCTTCTTTATAAACGTTTCACAAAGCTTTCTACTAAAAATTAACTTAATTATTTCAATATAAAAACATAAATGATTGCTAAAATTACAACGCAGTTCCTACGATGAAAGTACAATTTATTATAAAATAGAGTCAAAAGTAATGTACAGAAGTCTATATGCAAAAACTAAAAATTTTGAAATCTACCTTTGCATTTTACCATTTTCAAAAACCACACATTTCTCAGCTACTCCTCGTTTGCTTTCTTCGTATCCGTTGTTATTGTTATATTGATTACCTCAAGTTTCAGGGGCAATACGCAAATTTAAATTAATCAAAACTATTACTAAATAAATCGCAAAATTGGTATAAAGACGCTTCAATACACCACCAAAATTTTTCTTTTAATAAGAAAAAATAATTTAAGTGTTATATCGAAATTTAAATTGGACTATTGCCTCGACATTTCATCAGCTTCTTACCTTATAGCCTATTATAGCATTTAATGGTCGCCTTTATAAATACATAAGCATTCAGTGCTGTATCACCAGAGAAGCTTATTGTATATTTAATAAAAAAAATAATAAGAATACTAATAAGATATGACTTTTAGGTATTAAGGTGATATTGGTTACTCGATTGTTTATACATGAAAAATCCATAATAAAATCATTTAAATAAAAAAGCATTTCAAGTTATTCCTAGTTGAATCGTAGTAAAAGGGAATCCATTTCGTAGGTAACTACTGGCTGTGATACGACGTGTAACATTACATATCACACCAGGAGTTCCTTCAAGCCAGATTCCCTCCGTGATATTCCGTCTATAATTAGGGGGAATCCCTCGCTGTACAGTCAAATACATTGTGCTTTGCTGAACCAGCTTTATGATATATAAAATACTCATACAACTAGATCACCAAAGAACAATATATCCGACGAAACCTCAACGTTTTCAGTCAAGTTTTCGTTTACTTTTAACAATTAAAACCCTCGACCATTGTTATCGGAAATGCTTTGGGAGAAAGCAGGTAGATATTCTACCCAAGTACCTTCCTGGAAAAGTTTACAATTTACGACTACGTGAAAGAAATGCCGGGTCCCTTTGACTAATCGCTGCGTCATAAACCCTCCCCCCAGGGGCGTAGAAAGCCCATTTCGAGGAATTTGCCTTTCCCAAAACAAATTACAATTTACTTTCTAATAAACAAACAAAAAACATTAACATTCTGTACAAAAACAATTTAAATTCATAAAAAATTCCACTGCTAACACAAATCAAGTCGCCTACCGAAAATCCGCGATTGTTCAACTCGCGCAAAGTTGGCGTAGGTTGTTGTAGGAAAAAAAATATATACCGAACTCGCCCGGTAGACGGGAAACTCCTGCAACCTGTTGAGCCTGAAACGGGGCCTGTGGAGCGGCAAAAGCGGAGCCTCGCCGGCGACAAAAGTAAAACGTAGAACGGGTGCCCGTTGAAGGCGAGTGTTCCATCTAGTCACAAATAGGAAGCCATGCAACATTAGACGGAACACAAGCCTGCACTAGACAACACAACAAAAGCTAGGTTATGTGAAATAAGGAGCGCTGGTAAACGTGCTATTGATATCGAATGGGTTTTAGTCGGTTTTTAGATGCATAAATAAATCGCTTACCTGGACGATGTTGATAACTAAACGCCGACGTCGGTGGAGTGTGGAGTTGCAATGGCGAACGAGCGTCAAAGAACAATGACCATGCCATGATGATCGTCCTACCTTTGGCGGGAAGAAGTGGGAAGCGGAAACTGGGCATGCGCAAACGGCGGGAAATTCGAAACGAATTAGTTATTCTGCGTTTCGCGGCGGTAGTTTATCGATTAAAACAAATTTGGTTGATTTAGGAGTTTGATAACGGCTTAAAGGAGATAACGCGAGGTCGAAAGTTTGTTTAATCGTTGAGTTTTAAATTTTTTATAGCTAGTAGTAGCGTTTTGTTGTTTGACATATGACAAGAAGAATGTTACCAACTTCGCGTCGTTTATTTTTTGAGTTCAAGAGAGTTGGTTGTTTTAGGAGTTTAAAAAACAGTCTAGATGTGATAAAAGGAGGTTTGAAGCTTATTTACTTGGTAATTTGGAAGTTTTTTAATAACTTATGTAGGTACGTTTTGTTGTTTAACAATTGACATACATTCTTTGTTCAATACTTTTAGGTAGGCAACACGTTTTACATGACAACCAGCTAAGTATGTATATTGAAGCAAATTAAATGCTTCTCATATGTATATTACACAAATACAAACAATTAACGACATGTTTAATGAATCTCATATAATATATCTCGTATAAACAATGTATAATTATCACAACAAACATTTACTAAAAGATCTGACATCTAACAAACAACTATTTATCCAAAATATCCTGAATTTCTTGAAAGCTCTTCCCCTTAGTTTCCGGTACTACCAACAGGATAAAAACCAGCGCGCAAACGCAAAAACCGCCGAACAAAAAAAAAGTACCGCCCTTGCCCAAAACGGCGTTGAGATCGTTAAAAAATTTCGTAACCAAAAAGGACACCAGCCACCCCGTGAACCCCGTCACGGTAGCTAAGTAAAACTTCACGTTATTCGGCAACACCTCCGAGGTAACCGTGTAAGGCAACGGCCCGAATCCCACATTAAACGTTACCACGTAGACGATGAGACAAGCGAGGGGTATCCAAGAAACGCCGCTCATCGAGCTATTATTATCTTCTTGCAGGAACCAAAAGTATACCCCCATTACACCTTCCGATATTATACAACCTATAGCTGAACATACGAGAAGAAACTTCCTGCCTTTTCTATCAACGATTAAAGGCCCGAGGAAACTAGCTAGGAATAGTACCAACCCCACGATTATCGCGGATATTTCGGGCGAAATATTAGCACCTGCTGTATCGAAAATAGTTTGAGTATACGCCAAAATGGCACCCAAACCGGACAGTTGCTGGAACACGCTCAAACCGAGCGCTACGAAGAACCCTTTAACAACGTACCGCTTCTTGAGAGTATTCAAAAAATCCCCTCTTTGGTCTTTACTCTTCTCGTTTTTGATTTCTTGCAATTCCTCAGCAGCGCTGTAGTGTAACCGAGCGCCTCGGAGCCTATTCAAGCAATCCTCCGCCATCTTATCGTCCCGACCCACGTAGTAATACGGGCTCTCCGGGGCGATTGCCAGAAATAGAACGAAAAATACCACCGGGAACACAGCCAAGATAACATTAAACCACAATATGGACGTATACGGACCGATTAAATACGGAATAAGATCGCCCAAACTGGCGAAAGTGCTGTAAGACACGAGCAACATCCCTCGATAGGAGTCTTCCGATATCTCGGCTACATACATAGGAAGGACTATGTAGACCGATGATAAGGACACGCCGCCCAGGAACCTCCCGAAATAGTACAAATAGATGTTTCTAGCGAACGCGAAGGACACGAAAGAGACGAAGTGAGGCAAGGCCAGGACCAACAGCACCGGTTTCCTTCCGATCACATCGGCCAGGAAGGAGAAGAGCACTATGCCGCACATGGCGCCGATGTACTGCAGAGAGCCTATCCAGCTTTCCTCGGAAGAGGTGATGGCGTAGCCCAAGGGGTTGTCGTCGGTGAGGTTCCGCAGTTTCGGAAGGATCGGTGACGACCATGTTAGCGTCGTGTCTCCGGTAAGGGCTAGCAGGTTACCTAGAAAATGATGGATTAATCGGTGTACTTTGACGAGAACTTATCGGTTACTTACCCGTAATGGCTACTATGTAAGCGTAATTCAACTTCACGGTTCTACTGGTGGAGATAAAATATGCTTTGCCTGAAATAATCGGTTAAATTAATTGATACGGAATGATATGATGGTAAGAATGCAACTGGAAATTATGTAACTTACTCATATCGATTGGTTTTTATGACCGGTTCGGTTTGGCCGAAACAAATGAAAACTCGACTGTTTCAAATAATTACATCGCCTAAAAAAAAAAAAAAACAATTGACTATCACTTTTATGGAAATCGTGCCTTATTAAAATATATGCTGATTACAATAATTTTTGTTCTATTTCGAAATTGGTTTGTATACCGCAGGTACCTAATAATTATTGCTGAATTAAAATATGCACAAAGTAAGGTATATAAAAATTAGATTAAATGCAATTTAAATGAAGCAAATCGAAGTAGCTCTTGAAGTTGACGACTACTTGATTGTAGTTTTATTTTAAAATTATCGTTGTCAATTTATTACAATTGAGAATTGTACTGCCTACTGGTTTATTAAAAAATACATTTTACGATAAAAAATATTAAAAAAAAATACCTGTATGCGAGGATGTAGTAAGCGATACTGAAGCATTGGCAATTATTTTTAGATAATTCCGGATAAATTTGGCCGGTGTATTTAACGGAAATTATAGTTTTTTTCGTAAATTAATGAAAACTAACCTCAAAATAAGGCAAGCGAAATTTAATAGAATCGAATTTACGATGTGCTAAAATAATAAACTCATTCGAAATCATTGTCGAATTAATCTAATAATTATTTTACAATGGATTATATTATAGCAACAAACAAGATTGACCATATTATTTCCTTTTCTATGACATTGACGTGACATTTAAAAAAATGAATGCGTAGCGTGTAGCTTATCTTATTAAGGACAACGTAAGAGGTCAAGCCCACGGTTTGTAGAATAATTATTCTAGAATGACCCACGGTTTGTAAGCGGTCAAGCACACAGATTACCTATCACAGAGGATTAGTGGTCTGTGGTCAAGCCGCCAAACTGAAACTGCAACAGAGGCCTTTTACTATTTCGCACAACAACAGAATATTGCACTTTAGAATGAATTTGGAAAAATATAAGCTTTCTTTCTACTTTCTACCACCTTTATTGATATTTATCATTAATTCCGACATTTAAAAATATATAATTTGTTTTACACTTCAACATTAAATGCTAACTTTACCTCAAAATACTTTCAAACATTAAATTATCTATATTATAACTAGATATTCATATTCATAAATGTACGAAATCATTTTCCACCGTCACGTCCCACGGTCTCTTGAACAATTCCGGCGGCAACGGAACGCAATGAGTCGCTTTGAAATCGATCATGTAATTTTTAGCCTAATAAAATAAACATTATAAAAATGTACTCAAAATTTTCAAAATATTTACCAAAAACAGGGCCATTCGAGTTTTCTCCAAATCCGCCCAGTCCTCGCCGATGCTCATCGGATAATTTTTGGAATTCTCCGAGATATAAGTCTGCAGTTTCGCATAACATAATCTATCGTCGATATTAAATTGCGTCAAGTATTGTTCTGTAATTATAAACAATTAATTATCCACCCTGTACGAGGGTAGGGTGAAAAATTCTTGTTTCCTCTTTTAGGACAGTTTATAATTAATTCCAGATCCGTCTAGAACCATTTAAAATTCTCCAGAACCATTTGGAACTGTGTAAAACGATTTAGAACGTTGCAGAACCATTTTAAAACGGCATGGAACCATACGAGACTAATAGAAGTTGCTTTTGTTGCACCTATTGCATTTAACTGTCCCATAATCGAGCATTTTTCCCCATAAAATGAATATTACCAGATACCTTGTTCGGCCTGAGCGCCGCAGAAATACTCCAGCAACAAATTCCTTCGGGCGTCATCGAAGATACAAGGAAACCGGTGACACAGCAGCCTCATCAACAGATTGTTAATCCTGTTACTCGATATATCGTTAGGCCTAAAAAAAACCGATCGGTGAATTGTTTCCGAATCGAACGAAACACAAATAATTTAATACCGAGTACAGATGACTTCGTCCTCGGACCTCCTAATCAACAAAATCGGACCGGGGTACCTAATCAGCTGCTCCACTACGTTGAGATCGACGTGATCGCGTATTGCTATTTTTACGATCGGTTCCAACCATTTCGGCATCACGTTACAAGCTAGAGGTAGGACGTCGTCGAAAGTCGCATCGAGCACCTACGAAAATACACGATTATTCAACGAAAATATGACGAATTTAACGCGTACTATTCCTTTAATTTCCGGATAATTCATGGCCGCCCACGAGGCCGGGTACCCTCCGATGCTCCACCCGAACAATATGATTTCCTCTCGCTTGAAACCCAATTTGTTCTCGGCGAATTGCATCAGGGCGTGCATGGCGTTCTGTTCTTGGGACGGGTACGGTCTACCCTGTTGATTTCAATTAAATATATCAATTATTATTTCGATATGTAGAATGCTCCTTCTTAAATCGTCTCTATAACTTGACAGATTTACATGGTTGTTATGGAGTAACTAAGGAGAATCTTTCAATTGACAGATTTACATTGTTGTTATGGAGTAACTAAGGAGGCTGTTTACGTTCATTCGTAATTGATTGGATTGGAGTTAAAAAGGAGCTTGAAGCTTGTGCGTTTTGCTTTGTATCGAAGTATTTACCGTGCTGTTGGCGAAACCCGGATGGTTCCAGCCCAGAGTGGAATAGCCGGATTCGATGGGGGTGGTCATGATACCGATTTCGTAGAAACCGGCGTTACCCTCGCAGCAAATCACCAATGTTTTACCGTTGGGTGAAGCGTTTCGCTTGTCCACAAACATTGTGTCGATATGATTATTATCGGCCGTTTCTATTTTAAACCGTTCGCCTTGATATTGGACTATTAATTTGGTTCTTCCCTGTCGCAAGCCTTGACCTAAAACAACATAATATTCGTTAATTAATTAATTAATATTATACTTTCACGCGTGCTGTAAGGTGTAACGGATTAGAAAGTTACTAATTAAAACGGAATTTTATTTGCACTGATACTCGCCTAAAAGTATTTGTAAAATTCCAACGATACCGGGGTAGATCAATCGAATGCCGAAGGTGTGTATGGCGAAATAAGCCATAACTTTGTACGGTATTTGCCATAGGAACTGCAGGAAATTATCGTACGATGGAGTTTTGGGTATGCAACGACCCACTTCCCTGCTAACAAACTCTCTAATAAACATTATCCGATTAAAGTTTGGTAATATTACCTGGCGTTCTGGGTGCACTTGTACTCAACGGGCCACGATTTGAAGTCGAAATCGTACTTCATCAGATCTTTTTTGCCATTGGAAGTTAGTTTATTCTGTGCGGTTTTTAAGGTGTTCATGTATCTCACGTAATTGCCATTATTAGCTCTGCAGTAGCTCCTCAAGCAGTAAGAGGTTACCAGTATAACTCCAGCCGTTGTGACGAGTTTAGAAAGTGTTACAAGTCCTTCAGGTTCAAAGTACCCGCCTTTGTACAGGAATCCCACTAGTGCGGGTGAAGTGTAATAAGAATAAATGCCGAATTTCCAAATTATGTAAAACTGCAAGCAATTACGTTAATAAACTGTTTATTATCGCTATTATACACTCACCGAATTTATAACTTGATCACTGTAATATTCTATGGTACTGGGTTGGTACAGCCGCTGAATAATTCGAATAAAAACTAATAATTAATAAACGAGGATTTATGAATTAATTATGCTTTACCTCTTCGGGATCATCCGTGTTGTATTTGTAGAGATTACCAGTAAACATGCAATCCAAGAAAATTTTGAAAGTGGTCATTTTATAGAGTGTACAATCGAAATTCGAAAGTTACCATCAACACCAAACGAAGATCTGATGACGAAAGTGGTTTCGGTTTATTATATTTCGCTCATTTTTCAGTATTTATTTTGTTTTCGATTAAATTACATCAAAAAAACCAAAACCTGTCAGTTCATGACGTTTGACAACGACAATTGACAGGTAGAAATTTCACGAAAACGAAAGTTGTGTTCCATGATTCGCCTATCTAGTACGAATTATAGTACATTCGCAAATACGAGGGAGCGTCGATATGATGATTGATGTAATAAATATACCATTCAAAAATTAAACATTTTTATTAGCTAAAATATCACAGTAAATAGCAAATTTTTAAACAATAAAATGAAGTAATTTTCCTTTGAGTACTTATCAAAAATTTACATTAATGATACAAATCAGATCAGATAACAATACATAATTCGAGTTTTTACTTAGAGTATATAATCAAAATAAATTCACCTACGATCCTGTATAGTATAAAATACTGGTTTCACATTCCCTACATTTAAGAAACTATAAACATCAATACTTTTCTTTACTCTGCTTATTCTCACCAGCATCTTTAGATTCTCCTTGCACCTTCTTAGACCCGAATTGAAACACCCCCCCGAATTTCATCACGTCCTGAATCTCCGTGAAACTCTTCCCCTTCGTCTCCGGCACGAAACAATAAATCCCTATACCCGCCACGAAACAATACCCAGCAAAACACCAAAAAGTCCTCCCTATTCCAATCTTATGCGTCACAGAATGGAAGAAATTCGTGCACAGAAAAGCCAACATCCAACTCAAACTAGTGATAATAGTCGTAGCGGTTTCCTTCACGTAACAAGGCAGCAGCTCAGCGGTAATAGTCCACGGTACGCTCATCCCGAAATTAAAGAAAAACACGAACATCACCAAACTGGCCAAAGGCAACCAATAGATCGGCAACGTGCTCGCGCTCGTCTCCTCTTTAACGAAGAAAAAACCACCCAACGCCGCCAGCGACAAGCACATGCCCGAGCAGGACACCAACAGCAACGTCCTCCTGCCGAACCTGTCCACCAGAAACGGCGACACGAAGCTGGTGGCCAGCACGAACAAGGCCATCACCAACGACGACAGCTCGTCGGAGATCCGCGAACCGGACTCGCGGAACAGCAGCTGCAAGTAGAAGAATATCACCGAGAACCCGCACAGCTCCTGCGTGAACACCAGCCACAAGCAGATGAAGAACGCCCGGCGCACGAAGCCCGTAGCGAACAGCTCCTTCAGCCCTTTGTTGCCCTTCTGCTCGGTCAGTTGCTGCCCTATGGAGTTGATCTCCTCTTGAACCTCTTCCTTGGCTTTGCTCCTCAGCAGCATCAGAGACTTGACCGCTTGGTCGAGCCGGTTTTCCGCTACCAAAAAGTGCGGCGACTCGGGCGCCAGCAGGAGGAACAGCAGGAAAAACGAAGCCGGGAAAGCGGCTATCATCACGTTGAAGGTTCTGTAGGACATAAACGGCCCCGTGGCGTATACCAAGAAGTTCCCGAACGACCAAAATACGTTAATAGCCTGCGACAGCATGCCCCTGTTGTAATCCTCCGCTATCTCGCCTATGTAGATAGGCAGCAGGGCGTAACCGGCGCCCAAAGACACTCCTGTTATCACCCTAGTAGCGTAGATAGTATAAACGCTGCGGGCGAAGGCTTGCGTGAAGAAAGCCGCTATTATGGGCAAGGCCGTGACCAGCAGGGCTTTCTTCCTGCCGAATTTGGAGCATATGTATGGCGCAGGAATGGGGCCGATTACGGCGCCTATTACCAGCAGGGAGCCTATCCAGGAGTCCTCTCGCTCGGTGATGGGGCGAGGCAGCGGGTTGATCGAGCTATCGTTGGAATAGAGCTTTATGAAGTTGGGGGAAGTCCAGGCCAGCGGCATGTCTACTGATGCTGCTAATAAACCCACTGGAACAATGAATTAAATTAATAAAGATAGTAATAATATTAATAATATTGCTTTCGGGGTACAGCTGGACTGGAACAATTAATAAGCGCAATAAAATGCAATTAATGCGGCTGTTTAATTGAAGATGGAAGGAATTAAAGGAGTGATAGAATGTTGTTGATTGAATCGGTTGATTGAAGTTGGTTTGGAATAGTTTAATTCAGATGACCTTTGGTTGACTTATAATTAGTCGTGTTTTATTTTGGGAGGTTTTTAGAAGTTTTTCCAAAATAAATACGTGCCGATGCTAAATGAACGTGGCTTCGTTAAACTAATTAAGTAAATATTTTCGTTTTGGGATTTGGTATTTAATGTACCGGATCGGCCTGAGGCTATGTGAGTATAGGGATAACTAAATTTGGCTATTTGAATTTTTGTATTGGGGAGGTACACCTGTCATTTATGATTCTATCTTTCTCCCTCTCGGTCTATTGCTTTTTTAAAAGATGTATTCTCTTTCTCGTATGTTAATTAGGCTTTACAAATAACGTAAACAGATAATTTTTTTACTTTGCTTAGGCTTTTATTGTTGTTCTTTTCTGATACATAAATATGTTTTCTATTTCACGGAAAAAAGGAAGCGAGTATCTTATTAAACTAATGGTTAAATAATTTGTTTCAAGTAAATTTTCTCGATTAGAAATATCATCGTTTCCTTTTAAAAATATTTAAAAAATATTAAAAAAAATAATTAATAATAAAAAAGAGAGAATATTTGTGTCAATAAAATTAATTAAAACTGACCTACTAAAACACAAACCTATATAGCTAAAAATACCACTATTCAGCTTAAATTAGACGCTTTAATAACCCAAATATCTCGAAATATCTACCACAAGATACCCATCAATTATGTAATATTAATCAACTCACCAGTACATGTAACCAGTAGGGTGTAATTGAAATGCTTTCTCATTTTGCTGATGGAATTTGGATTTTTTTTTGAAAACACTCCACATCGAATCTCGGCTCCTTGCCGGACCGTTCCCGATAATTTCTGAAAAAATTGTGAGCGTAAGTTCGAACGACAAACCGATAAATTTAGTTTATAAAGCTTCTGAGAGCTGAATACCCAAAGATAACCGATATTATGTATTTCTCTATTGACTAATACGCGATCTTAGAGATTTTAATCTTATACAATCGCACTTAAAAAGGCGGCGTATGCTTATTTTTTTATTAAATAATAAATAAATATTATTGTTAATTTTGGTGAATAGATATAGCGGTAATTAGCTTATCAAGTGATACATCACCTGATTACAATAAGTACTACCTACTTGCGAAACTTTGGGCTTTAATTTAAATTTATAATATTAATTTATTCAGAATATCATTATTTTATCAAGTCCCCTCGTAGGTGTAACAGGGTGTAATTCATGAAATAAAAATCTTCTGTAATATAATTGGAACTTTCGGGTATTCACATCGGGAGTGTTTTAACATTAAATAAAACTCTGTCATTACATTTATTGTTGTTACCTAATATATTATTCTCTTCAGGAGAATTATCAGAGAATAAACACTACACAAAGTGTTGGAATAAATTTATTAATCCGGGTGTGAAATTTAAATTTCTCAATATAACAATATAACAATAGAGAATATAAGGATTCCATTATTTGCACATTTATAAAAATTATCTTAAAATAGTGTAAGGGAGATTATTAAATTGGATGGTTAATTTTAGACTCGTTGCATGAATACATATTAAAAACAATGTTTGGATTAATTTTTATTTAAAAAGATTTCCATAAATAAGTTACTGATTACTACAATAGTAAAAGGCCAGGTTTGTTACCACATCAGGAATAAAGGAGAAGGACAGCAGATATCTATAAAGTTGAAATAAGCGAAAATCATAGAAATTATAATTATGTTTAACATATACATAATTATATAAGTATTAGATACCTCAAATAATATATAATTTTATATAAATAAACAGTTTTTGCTATGAGCTGTCAAAAGTCAAATGGTCCCGCACGAAAATTTGGCAACATTGTAAAGTTTTTAAACGTCAACAAACCAAACGGTTGTTTTGATTGTTTCGAACGGCTTTTATCAATGTCTAAAGGCTTTTTTCATTTTTTACAGGTAACAAAAACGAAAATATCGCTCGACATTCAATAGAACCGTTCCTAAACTGCGAGACTCGAGCTCCACCATGTTTTCCACCCCCGCTATAAAAGTTTATTCAGAAAGTAAGTTTATTATTTACATATTTGATTCGTTTTTAACTTCGTCTATTACGCAGATTCCAACGCAATTCAAAGGAAACCTGGCGTGCAAAGCGCCAGGAAGCCTCTCTTCGATAGATCAGTGAATAAAGCATCGCTCAGCGTGAAATCGGAGCAGAAGCAGAAGAAGCCGATCGTAAAGACACCAATCGTAAAGACACCTGCTCCTCAAGTTGATAACAATATCGAGTATTCTAACATTGAATTCGAAGGTAGCGGCTATTGCTATTATAATCCCTCGGCATTCTTATTTGTATTGTTTTTCGCAGATCCTTTTAGCGATGTTTGGATGCCCTTGGATATCGACAAACACATTGGAAATGTGGTGAAGGCTTTGTTGTGCGATTACTCGACGCCTCCCCCATCGCCCCTGCGTATTGACGAAGACACCTTCATCGATGAAGACCTGTTGAACCCCCCCGATCTTTTTCCCGAGAGAATAAAACCTTTGGAGTTACCCGAAATTGAGTTACCGAAGCTGGTTTTCTCCGATGACGAAGAATTTCCTTAATAATTACCTATAGTTATTAGAATTTATACTAGGTTGTACAAGTTTTGGATTTTTTTTTTATTTATCACCCTGCAACTTGATGTTTTTAAGTAATTGAATTTAGTATTTATATGTTGTTTTATTTGTGGATAAATGTTAATTTTTATCGGTTTTTAAATAAGCTACTATCGATATTAAAATAACGAACTTAAATGATAAAAACTACAAAAATAAGTTACTGACTACTCCAATAGTAATAGACCGTTCTCCGGTCTCCAGTACAGAAATGTCATTTGTTACTAACTTCATTGTTTACGAATTTAAAAAAAAACCTAACCTCAATCGGCAGCACAACAAAACCTGTTGAAACGTGTTTTTAAAGCACGATTTTAATCATTTTAATACTTTTTAATTTAACCATTTACTTATGTCAGCTATAAATCTGGGTTTAAAGCGCTTAAGAAACGGAATCAACGTTACCTTTGTATCTGTCAGCAA
The DNA here is from genome assembly GCA_918026865.1 of Phyllotreta striolata. NCBI lineage: Eukaryota > Metazoa > Arthropoda > Insecta > Coleoptera > Chrysomelidae > Phyllotreta > Phyllotreta striolata. The sequence goes on along the minus strand of OU900098.1, from coordinate 2,281,584 downwards.
CTGTTTCAGGAACTTCAATAACTTACCCACAGACATTCCCGAAGTTTCGAAGACTTTGATCAAGAAAACTTTAAAAACCAACAATGTGAACTTCGAGGAAGGTTTTACGTGTTTTATTGCGCCTTGTTTATTGTGCCATAAATGTAACAAAAACGCTAAATTGTATATCAACAAAACAACGGGTAATTTATAACATTAGGAAATTTACGAGGCAATGAAGTTTGTTAACGATTTTGTAGGTTTTTTCTCGTGCAATATATGCATGAGGACGGGAGAATGGAATATATTAGAGACATCGTTTAAAAATAAAAAAGCTAAAAAATTGCTATTACAAGAAAACTCCGATAGTACGAGTGAAAGGGAGAAACTCGATAATCTCCTCAAAGAAATCCAAAGCACTACCAATGATGTTAGAAATATAGACGAAGAAGCTTTCCAAAGAATATTAAAGAAATTTAAGCTACCAGTAAGCTTCACTAACCCTTAAAACACCCCAAATTACTACCCTTTTATTCCAGAACGTTTCGAAAACAGTATTTGAGCACCTCGACGTGAAACTCAACGACAAACAAACCGAAATATACTTCCCATTAGAAAACGCCGAATCTCAAGTAATCGGTTATCGAAAGCTCCACAGCCGATCCATCGAAGCCACCACTTTACCGGATACCTCCTGCGGTGGAGTCCTCACCGCGAAAGCCGTCAAAAACAAAGACACGGCCGTCTTGATTCCCAACATTTCGGATCTTCTGATACTAGCCAACTCGAAAATTAATGCAAACATTGTTTGCTTACCCAATGGAGTTAATAACATCCCTTTGTACACTCTACCGAGCTTCGAGAGGTTCAAGAAATTAGTCTTGTGGCTCGATAACGACAATAAGAGTTGGATGGCTAGCAGAAGTTTCGCTAAGAAATTAGGAGAGAAACGATGCCAGTTAATCAGGTATCGAATTACGATTTCAATGCGCAAGGTTTCGTGTAACTGCATACCTTGTTGTTTCAGGCCTACCGATAAGCAATTGTTGCCTCACTTGGATCCCGATCAGGATTTTAAATCGATCATTTCTTCTGCTCAGCCGATGTGGCATAAATCTGTAACCACTTTCTCAGCGTTGCGAGCCGATGTGTTGTCCGATCTTCGAAATATCGATAAAGTAATTATATTATTTCTTCAATTTACATTACTCACGTTTGTTTTCGTAGGTACAGGGAGTCAAATGGAAGAGATACCCGACTTTGAACAAGATCCTAAAAGGCCACAGGAACGGCGAATTGACTGTATTTACAGGCCCCACGGGTTGCGGAAAAACCACCTTTATCAGCGATTATTCGTTAGATTTATCCATGCAAGGCGTAAGGCTATTAGAGCACTATTTCAGTATCTCGTAAACTTTAATGGCCTCTTACGTTGCAGGTAAACACTTTGTGGGGCAGCTTCGAAATACGCAACGCCCGTTTAGCGAAAACGATGCTACAACAGCTCTCCGGGATCCCCTTAGACGAGAATTTAGATTTGTTCGATCACTGGGCCGATGAATTCGAAAAATTGCCCATATATTTCATGACGTTTCACGGGCAACAAAGCATCAAAGTAGTCATGGAGGTACACGATAGCTGGTTATTCGCCAATAACTAAACACCCTGTATATTCACGCAGAAAATTTGCAGGCGATAGAACACGCGACGTACGTTTACGACATCTCCCACGTGATAATCGACAATCTGCAGTTCATGATGGGGACGTCGGAGGACCAAAGGCACATGGACAGGTTCTGGAAGCAAGACGTGATCATATCTTCCTTTAGGGAGTTCGCGACGAGGAGGAATTGCCACGTGACGCTCGTCATACACCCGAGAAAAGAGCGCGACGACGACGAATTGACCACGAGCTCGATCTTCGGAGGCGCCAAGGCATCGCAGGAGGCCGATAATATTCTCATTATTCAGGATAAACGGCTGAGTTCGATCAGGGGGAAGAAGTATTTACAGGTGAGGGGTTTCGGAGATCTTTCTCGCTTCTTTTCTAGTACACGCCTCCACTCGTGTAGATAGTAAAGAAGAGAGAGTTCGGGGTGAGCGATAGATCCGCCGACCATCATACATTGTTTAATTTGACAGTTTTACATTGTTGTTATGGAGTAAATAAGGGCATTGTTTACGTCAGACTATTGGAAAAATTTTTTTAGGTGGTGAAAAATCGTTACAGCGGCGATTTGGGCATAATACCGTTGAATTTCGATAAATCTAGTTTGAGTTTTCAACAGAAGAAAATTAAGGAAAAAAGCGCCGAGCCATTAGATGTATTCAATTCATCTAATACACCCAATCACGAGGACACAACCAGTTGAAAATGTTTTGTATATTTTACAAACTCTTCTAGTGAGAAACCTTTTAGATATATTTTGTAATTCTATCTACACATTAGATTATATTTATTTATAAACCGCTGTTATCATTACGCCCTCGAGTACTCCACTAACGATTAAATAACAAAAAGACACACTGGGAATAAGTGTTTATTTTCTAATACAAAATATAACAAAATTACGTGGCCTTCTTGACGGGCTTGCCGCCTTCTCTGAATCCATTACGGAAACGCCTGCGGACGATCTTGAGGTGACGGAGACGGCCAGTACCGGTGGTCTTCCTCCTTTTGGCCTTAACGGACCAGTTGTACGAGCGCAATTTTGCTGCGGGGTAACCGCATTGGGCGCACTGCGACTTCTGGATGTGGTACGAAGACCTACCGCATCTTCTGCACAGCGTGTGTGTCTTGTTGCGACGTTTACCAAAACTCGAGGTACCCTTGGTCATTTTGACCTACCTGAAAAATCGAAGAAAATTCCAATATTACTAACAACATCTTAAAATACTTCGATAATAGCGATTGTAGAGTTGTGGGAATTTTAAATTTACCGCCGCGGGAGTTTTGACCAATGAAGAATCGAGTAGGCTTTATAGAGCAAAAATGGCTGTCAGGCCATCAACCACGTTACTTTAGTGATTTAAAATGAGTTTTTACGGCTACAAACCGCCTGTTGTGTGCTGTAAGTGATTAATACGTTACCGAAATGGGGTTATTTAGGATTGTTGCGATTATTTTTGTATTCTTGTGCAAAACTCTCGCCGAGAACAAACACCCGACGATTTTGGCGTCGATATTAGTTAGAAACAAAGCGCACACTTTACCTTATTTCCTATCAAATTTCGAATCGCTAAATTACCCGAAAGACCGTATATCTTTATGGTAAGTAACTTTATTATTTATTTAACTTGCTTTACACTTTATAACCTTACCTTTATAAACGTGAATCGAGCTGAAAGGAAAAGAAAAGGAAGTGCACGTTGACACTTGACGTTTAGTTTAGTTGACATACAGCAAACGTCAACTTCACCGACGTGAAGTTAGCTAGATGCGTTTTGTTGTATAATTTTTTCATTGTCAAGTTACAGGACCTTTTAGAAAGAAGAAGTAGTTAACCTAGCAAAATCGTAAATACAAATTTTTTTAAATTCATATGACTATTTTTGTAGGATAAGAAGTGACCACAATGCCGACAACAGTTTGGAAATTATACGCCAATGGATTTCTTCGGTTAAAGACAAATACCATTCAATTAATACGGAATTTATCGAAGATGGCGTTCAATATCCCGATGAACAGGGACCTGCACATTGGACCAACGAAAGATTCGATAACATAATTAATTTAAGGGAAACCGCTCTTAACTATGCCAGGAGACTTTGGGCTGATTATTTACTGGTCAGTACGCATGTTAAACTAATAGATTATATTAAATACGATGGTTATTTCTTAGGTTGCGAGATATCTTCGATAGGGTATATTGAATTGAAATTAATTTATATTATTTATAATGTTTATTGTTTTTATTCGTTTACATGTATTTGCGACAATCGCTTACTAGAACACAATGTCCAGATTGGCTGCTTTTGATGTATCCGTCTTTACAATAGCACCCCGGAATGCATTCCGGATCGCAGTTGGCGTATTGTCGCGATTGACAGGTTGACACACACTTCGATCCGCATTTGAGAAATTCAGAATTCTTATCTTCGCATTTATCTACACAGAAATTAGGTTTATTAATATAATTTGTGTATTACTTCGGGTACTTACTTTGAATCGGATCGCAAAGAACTCCTACGACTATTACGCAGAGGAATATTACTGTTTTTAGACTCATTTTGATTTCCTGGATTGTTTGTTTGTACACAATACATCGCGGAGTTCCTCGTATTTATATTCCTCGATTTAATTTGCTTTAATTACTTGACCTACTTGACACTGTTCAGATATTAAAGCGATAAATTTACGACGAAATTTACTCTATTATCATTGCAAATTTAGCCTAGATAGCTACAATTTGCGCATGGTATGCAAATATCCGATGAGTATTTTTAATTATACATTTCAGACTATCGACTGCGATGTATTTTTAACGAATCCCGACACACTGAACTATTTAGTATCGAAAAACATGACCGTAATCGCCCCTTTGCTCAGATCCGAAGGGTTATATTCAAACTTCTGGTACGGCATGACCGATGATTATTACTACCAAAGAACTGACGAGTACACGCCCGTTTTGTACAGGGAAAATTTGGGTTCGTGCCACCCTGTATATGAAAAACTTGTATTTATCATCACCTCTTGCAGGTTGTTTTAGCGTTCCGATGGTGCATACGTGCGTTCTCGTGAATCTACGAAGGAAAGAATCCGATTATCTGACCTACGATCCGAGTAAAATCGAAGACTTCGATGGGCCCCACGATGACATCATAGCCTTCGCCATAAGCGCCAATAAAAGCGGCGTGTCTTTGAATGTTTGCAACGAATTGAAATTCGGGTATTTAACGGTGCGTAATGCTCGCTTTTCGAAGCTCCGTAAAGTGGGCTGTAGGCAGGCTGGAGACGTGGAATTTTGAGTATATAATAGCCTCATGTCTTCATTAATCAATCAAAAATTGACTCATTCACTAGAGTGTTTTGGTATGGTAATAACTTGAGAGATATTACCAGGTTATAGCCCTATTGAGAGATAAGAAAAACGTACTTTTAGTGTACACCATCTCATTCAAAGGGATATTTCAACCCCTTAGATTTGAGTAGGGTTGATGCTACTTAGTACACGCTTAGGTAACCCTTGAGGCTACTTCTACTGAAAATTTCACGTAATTATCTAGTCTACAGCCAATTTTATAAGACTTTTACGTTGCAGGTGCCCTTGGAGCAAAACGATCACCTCGGCTTGGACTACGCGCAAATGACCAATATAAAACTGGAGGTTTTGAACGAAATGAACGAATTGTACGTTAGCGATTTGCTAAAGAAATTCGCGAGAGATTCGCCGAGAAAGGACACATTGGGTTTCGATAAAATATTCATGATCAATTTGCTGCGGAGGCCCGAGAGAAGGAGACGGATGAGAAAGTGCTTCGACGAATTGGGCCTGGAAGTGGACGTAATCGATGCTGTAGATGGAAAGTATGTTTTATTAATCGATTCGAAGAAGACTATTAATTCGATTTTGTTCGTTTTAAGGTTGTTGAACGAGAGCTTTTTGGAGAGTATACGATTCATGCCGGAGTTTTCCGATCCCTATCATAAGAGGTTAGTAAACGGGACCGGTTGGGATGCATACTTGGCTAATACAGGGTGTTTTTCAGGCCTATGAAGTTAGGAGAAATCGGGTGTTTTATGAGCCACTATAACTTATGGAACGAGGTAAAAAAAATTGCAATAAACAACGATACAGTATGTAACAATTTCCGTACTATTTCAGATAGTAAAAGAACGTTACGAAACCGCTTTGATACTAGAAGACGACATAAAATTCGAGCCGTTCTTCAGGCACAAAGTGCAAAATCTAATGTCCGAAGTGAGGGGAATTCGCAACTGGGATCTAGTGTACTATAAACACCCATCGATTATTTAATTCCCCGTCGTTTATTTATCGATTTTTTTCAGTTATTTCGGCAGGAAACGGTTGCAGGAAAACGACGAGCCTTGGGTAGAGGGCAGCAATTACCTAGTACACGCCGGTTACTCCTACTGGACTTTAGGCTACGCTTTGAGCCTGCGAGGCGCCAGGAAGCTCCTGCAAGGGGACCCTCTTACGAGGCTAGTACCAGTCGACGAGTACCTTCCTATATTGTTCGATAAGCACCCGATGGATTCCTGGAAGGGTTACTACCCTAGCAGGGATCTGGTGGCTTTCTCCGCGGCGCCATTGTTAGTGTATCCCACTCATTATACGGGGGAGACGGGGTATGTTAGCGATACAGAGGATTCTGTGGTGGTGCCTGAGGCGGTGAAAACTGCCAGGGAGGATTTGTAAAGGGTTTGTACTTTATTCGTGCCATTAATGCAATTAAATATGACTTATTCGTGCCATATTAGATATGTAAGATGGCTGGAAATGGTTGAATTTTGTGTTGTAAAGTTGGTAATAGAATTGCTGGCTATTCTGTTTTGCATCAGTGGCGTAGTTAATTGTTAATAGTACTGCCATAATGACGTATTAACATGTAATGTGTACGCTAATGGTTTTATACAATCATTTCCAGTCGCCCGGTGTTTATAAAATTGTGCCTTGAATTTTTTTATACGACAGATTTTTAATAATATATTAATATAATGTTTTTATACAAGTTTAATGTTAGCTAATGTTTAGAGGTAGAATTAAAATCTTATTAATAGAAAACATTTATTTACACTGATTTTTTTATTAAAAGTATAATGGGGGCGTAGAATATATTAAACTTTATATATTTTAATAACGAGAGGTATAAAAATAAATATTTCATGGAAAGTTGTAGTTGGATGTTTTATAGGTAAAAGGCCATATTTTAACCCTTTACGTATAAAACATATATAAGCTAAAGAAATTAAAAAAAAATATGTATAAGAAATACAAGAGAGGTCAGTCTATAAAAAATATTAAAATAAAAAAATATCACAAGAAAAATTATGTAAATATAACAATCTTAGAATTTCTGCTTGTAAGTGTAGGAGAAAGAGTGATAAATGGATCATTTGAGTGATACATACCTATTACATTATTCACGTTAAAATTATCTAAATTCTATTTTTAAATTTAGAATTTTTATAAAATAGAATAACAACTTTTTTTTAATATTGTGAATTATTTGTGCAAGATTGTTTTACTAGATTCGGGAAGAAACAAAAATGTTGTAAATTTGTACAAATTTGTACAATTTTCGAAGAATTACAGCAACAAGCGGATATGCATATTAGACAAGTATGTACACTTAATTTAGGCAAACACCATTTTATACAATAATTTCAGCATGTTCTATATGCTAAAACAGATTATATTTGCGCCATTAATACTCTTCAAGAACTACATATTATACTACAGAGAATAGACGTTTTAAAGAGAATACATTCATCCCCATTCAACGCTCTTTTTCAAACATCATAGGCGTCTCTTTAACTTGACTGATTTACATTGTTGTTATGGAGTAACTAAGGACCTTCTTTACATTACAGAAACCATTTAAACGATTGATTATTAAAAAAAAGGAGCGCTGAATACGGGTCAATATAAATACACGACGATATATACGAATTAGCGGCCTCCTCACTACTAAACATCCAGCTACACTGACTAGCTAACGGTTTTTATCAGTCTTGATGTACACACACAAAGCAAACTCCTCACAACGCAGCTTTTACGAGTCATTCAAAGAACACCAGTAGGCCGTGACCTAGAATTACAGCTGCAAACGATTCAATTACAGCTACACATGATTTGATTACAGCTTCAAGGGACCTAATCGTAGCTGCAAGCGCCTTAATTGCATATTCAACTGACCTAATTACAACTTCCACTGACCGAACTATAGCTGCAACCGACCTAATTATAGCGCCAACTGACCTAATTATAGCTTCAAGTGACCTAATTACAGCTTTGAATGACCTAATTACAGCTTCGATTCGAGCTAGAGCTGCGTATTTTTCACGATGACGTTGTTACCGTGTCAAATGATCTGCGTCTCGGTGGTCGTGCGAAACGAGTTCATGCGATATTGGGACGTCCTGACGCTGTTCTGTTTGCGCGACGGTTGATACGTCAAACCGTAGGCGTTGTTGTTCCGTCTGTTCGGACAGAACAGCCCGGCAACGGCCAGATACATTCGATTCGTGCTGTCCTGGAAACCAAAAAAAAAAGAATCTCAAAATGCAGATAATGGAACAATCATATTATTTGTCTACTAATTGACGATCAATTACTCGAGCAACTAGTTTTTGTCGACTGTGGATAAGTGGAACAACAATTTGTCTACTAAGTGTCTAAGGAACAATATTCAATGTCGACTAATTCTTTGTGGAACAATTTTTTATTTACTAATTGTATGTGAAACAATTATTTATCGACTACTTGTTTGTGGAACAATTTTTTGTTTAGTAATTATCTGAGAAACAATATTTTATCGACTAATTGTGTAACAATTATTATTTTTCTACTAACTGTATGAGGAACAATATTTTATCGACTACTTGTGGAACAATTTTTTGTGTAGTACTTGTCCGAGGATTAATATTTTATAGACTAACTGCTTGTAGAACAATGTTTTATTGACTAATTGTTTATGTAGCAATTATTTGTCTACTAATTGTTTGTGGAACAATTATTATTTGTCTACTAAGTGTCTAAGGAACAATATTTAATAGACTAATCGTTTAGGGAACAACGCCTCGCCTCCAATTAACTCACCTTAATCTCCTTGATCCTGATAGTGTATATAATAGGATTAGCCAGCATCTTCATGATAATCAAGGAATTCTCCACCAACCTCAGCGACATCACCTCGTATCGATAATCCTTATTCAGCGCGTCCAACTTGGCGCCGCTGATCGGACAATCGCTGCAAATCAACACGAACAACAACAGCGCCGGCATCCATCCGATAAAACACGAACCCAATATGAACAACGTCGTGTACACCGCCTTGATGTTCCCCTGCAGCCTCGCCTGTTCGCGCATCGCCTTCTGGCTGCAATTGTTGTTCCTCGTGCTGCGCCCGCGGCACTTCGAGCTGCCCGTCCTCGACACGTTCTTCCACTTGTTCTGCTGCCGCCTCACCACCACCAATATGTGCGCGTAGCACGTCACCATCAGCACGATGGGCACGAAGAACAGCGAGCTGTAGCCCAGCCTCGACGCGAACTTGGAGAAGATGTTCAGCGAGCTGGCCTCGTCGAACAGCCGGCCGTGCTTCTCGACGGCCGAGAGGGCGACGACCAGCGTCGACGGCACCAGCCACAGCACGGCGATGGTGACGGCCACCTTGCGCTTGGTGACGATCACGTTGTAGTGCAACGGCTTCATGATGCCCACGTAGTGGTTGAAGCTGAGCGCGAGCAGGTGCAGCACGGTGATGACGATGCCGCTGAGCCGCACCAGTTCGGCCAGCGTGAAGAAGACGCCGTCGGTGCTGACGTCGAGGCGCTCGGTGAGCAGCAGGAAACCGGTGAGGCTGGAGCTGAGCGCGTCGGCGACGGCCAGGCTGAGGCTGATCTTCAGGTTGGGCGTCATGGGCGCGCGGATCCAGTAGATGCTGACGATGACCAGGCAGTTGACGCACATGGCGAGCAGGCAGCAGACCAGCAGGATCGTCAGGCACACCAGGACCACGTTGTAGTAGACCTCGTCGATCGGTTCGTCGGTCGCGTTCCACGTGGCGTTCCAGGTGGCGTTGCCGTCGTCGGCCGTGAAGTTGGGGAAGCTGCTGTTCAATATGGTTTCCATTTTGAAAACGTTGCTGGAACAATGAAGATGGTGGATTAGTGTGAAATTGGCGAGGCGTAAAGTCTGGTGATCGGGTGGGTCATTTAAAAGTGCCTGGAAATGTCAGGATGAGTAAAATTTGAGTGGTGCGAAATCTGGTGATTGGGTGGGTCATTTAAAAGTGCCTGGAAATGTCACGGTGAGTAAAATTGAAATAGTGCGAAGTCTGGTAATCGGGTGGGTCATTTAAAAGTGCCTGGAAATGTCAGGATGAGTAAAATTCGAGTGGTGCGAAGTCGGGTGATTGGGTGGGTTATTTAAAAGTGTCTGGAAAAGCCAGGCTGAGTAAAATTTAAGTGGTGTAAAGTCTGGTGATCGGGTGGGTCATTAAAAAGAAACTTTCATCGATGGCTGACTCACTGATTGGTATTTTTTTACTATTGTACCCACTTCACTGTTTTGAATGGAGAAAAAGATCGATTCAAAAATCAAATTCAAAAGAGAAATTCAAAAATCGACGTTTCGACTCCACGAAATTTCATCTTCAGACTCAAATTTACAAAAAAAACGTTTATTTTTCGAATTTCTTTTCGAATTATTTTTCGAATTTTTCCACTCTTTTCCTCGCAATTTTTGTTCGTTCGATCAACATTAAACACGCCAGGAGAACAAATTTCTTTCAAAAACCTCCGAACCGAAGCAAATTAACCATACCTCTCTCGCGAATGATAAACGAGCTATACATACTCATTTTAATATCGATGTTTAACGCGCCAAACGGGGCGAAATTTCGAACAAATATAAATGGGAAAATATACAACATTCCGTACGTTTCGATTTATCAACGTCTCGCCCGTTTGCCACCGTACTATAATATTTTATCGAAACGGCAATTCGGATTTTCTTCGCCGGAGCCCTACCCAAAAACACGTCGAACGTAAAATATATGGGTTTTTAGTTTTAATGCTAATGGAAACGTTTTCAATTCAATTAGAAATCCATTACGTTAGACAACTGAAGAATCGATCGAAGAAAATCGAGAGAATAGAGAGAATTGAGAGAATGTATAGAGAATAGAGGAGACTGAGAGAGGATTGAGAGAGTATTGAGAGAGGATTGAGAAAGGATTCAGAAAGGATTGATAGAGGATTTAAAGACGATTGAGAGAGGATTCAAAGAGGATTGAGAGAGAATTGAAAGAATGTATAGAGAATAGAGGAGATTGAGAGAGGATTGAAAGAGGATTGAGAGAGGATTTAAAGAGGATTGAGAGAGAATTCAAGACAGAATTGAAAGAATGCATAGAGAATAGAGGAGATTGAGATAAGATTGTGAGAGGATTGAGAGAGGATTTAAAGATAATTGAGAGAGAATTGAAAGAATGTATAGAGAATAGAGGAGATTGAAAGAGGATTGAGAGAGGATTGATTAGAGAGGATGGAAAGAGGATCCATGAGAGAGGATTGATGAGAGAGGATTCATGAGAGAGGATATTGAGAGATGTTTGATGGGAGGATTAAGAGAGGATTGAGGAAGGATTGATAGAGGATTGAGACAGTGTTGAGAGAGCATTGAGATAAGTAATGAGAAACGCGAGAATTTAAAGAATCAAAACAATAAATAGAATCGAAGTGAATCGAGATAACATTCCTAGAGAACATAGAGAACCGATGGAATATTATACGCTTATAAAATGTAGTTGACGGGGTTATTTGTATTGGATTCCCGCTGTTCCGATGTATCAAAAGAACTTGTTGATTGTTTGTGTGTATGTGTGCGATATATAAAGCTCCAGTTCCATTGTAATTTCCGACGAGGAGAATTTCCGCTTCGCTACAATGTGTATGATTTACACGAGCAAAACGATTCCGTGCGGTTAGGTTCAAAATCGAAGTAACATTTCTATTATTTCGCATTTTTAATTAGATTCAATCCGGACCTGCATGTTTTCTACATTTGCGGGTAAACTGCACTCGACAAAATGATTTTTTTAACTGTAACAATTGCATTTATTTAATCTAAACAGGTTTTAATCCAGTGCAATTGACCCTGCGCACAAGAGCGTTTTATTTATCGAAATTCTCGAGAAAAATAAATAAAAAAAAACTAAAAATAAATCATCTGTTGTACTTACTGTATCTTTCAATTTCACACCGGGCTGATTCTCGAAGCCATCGTAATTCTCTCTTCTTCTTATTTTTTTTTATTACGTGCGACGAAGCGACCTAATGGCGCGTCCAGATTTATTTTCGCATCTGGAACGATACAAGAAAAATCCAGTTTTAATGCTTTTCACTATTTTCCTTTGCGGAATGTAAATAACGAGAGTTGCAAATTTACGAGATGAAATGTGCACGAATACGATTTTTATTCTTGCTTTCTTATGTGCAAAGACTGCAAAAAATGTTATTAGGGAATTAAAAAGATTAAATTATCGCTTAAAAATTCGTTGGCGCGAGTAGGGATTGAACCAAGGACCTTAAGTATTAAGTATTTGGGTGTAAATGTTTTTCATCACAAAAAAATTAATATCTCCACTATTTCTCGATCAAAATCGGTCCGGTTTGTTTTAAAATACGCGTAAATGTTTGTAGAATTTTATGTTTTACTCAATTCTAACGTGAAGACAACGCAAAACGTGTTTTTATCTCAATTTCACCGAACCTACTCAAAAAAATTTGAATTTTTTCCACACCCCTCGTATACTATCTCTCAGATATGCGAAACCATATTAAGGGCGATTTGAATTTTCCTATTTTCTTCAGACGCGTATTATAATTATATTAAATTAGCCGCCGGTCTCTAATTTAATAACGTTAATGGAACTTCAGTTATTGCGACCCCTTTTGTTCCATTTAAAGGGACTCCTCTCCTGTAATTCAACAAACGGAGCTGTAATTAACTTCTCAAAAACCATCTAAAATAAAAGTTCTTCGTCCAACGATTTGTTAATAACAGAATCATTTCAAGAAGTTTAATAAACACGGTACTTTGTGCGCTTAAACAGCGCAATTCACTAACCGGTTAATTAGCAATTTTCCGGCTATTGTGAGATAGTTTTCCCGGTGTTCGTTTTCCAATTGCGACCGGGTAATTCCCCGACTAACAATTTCCTCTGTCTTGGGCTTTGATCCTTAATTGAAGGGCGAAGGTGCAAAGGAGACCGCGAATGCTAATTTGGCGTGATTTAATTACAAAGGGAATAATTGCCTAACTGTTGAATTTGAGTGTTTCGTGATATTATGTATAAATGTATAATAAATTGGAGAAATTGTGATTTTTTTTAGTGTACAGGGTGTCTCATAAGTTGATACTTTTTTTAACTGCGTATAGATTGTTTAATTCTAAGCAAGTTTTTCAAGTAAATTTCTTTAAATTTCGAATATTTTCCAATACGGACCTGCCATTACCATACAGGTGTCGAAAAAATGATAAATAATTAATGACGTCAATCAATACGGCGACAATTTTGAGCAGTTCCTTTAACTTTTAATGAACAGGGTCGTATTAACTAACATCTTAATAATTAAATATTGAAAAAAGCATGCTCTTATTTTCCAGAATATTAAAAAATTTTACTTGAAAAAGTTGCTTAGAATTAAAAGATCTATACGCAGTTAAAAAAATATATCAACTTATGAGACACCCTGTATACATGTGGATGCTAAATTATTGTGTAACGGGTGCAATAAAGATGACTTCCATTAATCTCATATGAATGAAAAAGAAAGAGTGATATTTTCTACATTCTTCTCATTCTTCCCTCTCCTCCATCTCATCCCTCTCATCCCTCTCATCCCTCCCCTACTTCTCCTACCTCTCCTCCCTCTTCTCCCTATCCTTCCTCTCCTCACTAGAATCTTTCTTTGTTCAACTCATAATTGAGCAGATTAAGCAAACAAAAGCACGTGAGGAGGAATATGTATTGTAAAAGGCGTACAAGCGAGAACGAGATAAAAAAAAATTAAAATAAAAATCCCCAACAATTGTGCAGATGTTGACCTATTAGCGACCTTTTAGGGAGATAACACAAAAAATGCGATGCTTTTCATGAAAAAAAAAAACATCCCTCTTCTAGCGATGTTCTATTTTATCTACCCTTCTTATCATCGTACTGAAAAAAAGGCATGTAACACAATAGGTAGATATAATAATAATAAAAAAGAGCTTTTATAAAAGCTAATTAGTGCGTATACAGGGTGGTTCATGTAAATTATTTTATAGGGTTTGTTTGTAAATATTTATAGAATCTCGTCGTTAGGAAAAAAATACATATCTTCTAATTGAATTTTTCCAACCCTTTCGTACTCGTACAAATTTTTCCGGGCCCCCTCGAGCCCCCCTCGACGTCTCCTTTCCTTTTATCACGCGACTATTTTCCTCCAACTCGAGCGTCTCGAGCGTCTCGACGACGCAACTTCACGTCGTCCTTACACGTAACTCGCGAGCTTTTTGATTTTATTTTCTTCCCCGTTCGCGGGCAATTCTTTGTTCTTGGTCCTTTGTTTTGTCGAAAATAAAAAAATCCGGCGGGCATTTCATCGCCGGTAATGGAATTGCGGCGTATTTTTAGACCAAAGATGACGAACTAGGTTTTGTACTACTCGTTTTTCTAGTAGAAACTTTTGACGAGCAGTGTATTAGATTGACCAGCGTCATTTCGACGAGCAGTGTATTTTACATATGTACAACGGGTCGCTCATGGAACATTACGAATTGAAATTAATCTACACGCACGTCCGCCGAGTAAATCATTTAGAACCAATTTAGAGCGACACGTGTACGAACGCAACCGCCGGTTTTTTTGCTCTATTCCGTGCTCTACGAGCGACTCTATGCTCTTTAGGATTCCGGGGATTTACAAAGCGGACAACTGCGTGTTTGTGTTCTGGTCCATTGTGAATGGCGTTCCGTGCTCTACGCCATATTTGTTACTTCTCATTAGGCCGTTTCTCTCCGTATAGCTTTATAGTTTGGGCGCATTGCCGGATGTTGACAGATCAAAGGGTCTCTTTTTGCTGGATAAAGTGGAGATATATACCGGGTCGGTCCGAGCCGAAGGGGGTACAAAGAAAATGCACTTATGTGATGACATTTTGCTTGGAAATTTTATTGTTTTGTGAGAGTATTTTAGTGGAACTTGTAAATTGTTTTGTGGAAGTTAAAAAAAGAGTTCTAAACGGTTCTGAAGATGTTCCAAATAGTTATAAAGCAGATCTAGATTATCATGGCCAGTTCTGAATGGTATAGATCTAGTTTACTTTATGCTGTCTTTGAATTAGTTCTACATGATTTTAGACAGTTTTGAACTTTTCTAGTTCATCCTGGACTGTTCTAAATAGTTTTGAATCAGATCTTAAATGATTTTGAACAGTTCTATACATTTTAAATAGTTTGAAACGACTTGATTCTGGACTATTCTAGTTTTTCCTGGACCGTTTCAAATAGTTCTGAGTTCTGAATGTGCTCTAAACGATTGAGGACAGTTATATGAATGGTTTTGGACTTTTCCAGTTTGACTAGATCCTCTCAAATAGTTCGGAATATGCTCTAAACGGTTTTGGACAGTTCCAAATTGTTCTGAACTGTTCTAGTTTATCCTAGATCGTCTCAAATAGTTTTGAATCAGTTCTAAATGATTTTTCAGAGTTCTAAAAAATTTTGGGCTGTTTTAGTTTATCACAGATCGTCTCAAAATAGTTTTTAATCAGTTCAAAATGATTTTTCATAGTTGTAAAAAATTTTGGGCTGTTTTAGTTTATCATAGATCGTCTCAAAATAGTTTTGAATGAGTTCTAAATGCTTTTTCAGAGTTCTAAAAAATTTTGGACTGTTTTAGTTTATCATAGATCGTCTCAAAATAGTTTTGAATCAGTCTAAATAATTTTTCACAGTTCTAAATAATTTTGGGCTGTTGTAGTTTATCCTCGATCGTTCCAAATAGTTCTGAATCAGTTCTAAATAGTTCTAATCGACTGATCCTTGTCAGTTCTAAATCGATTTGAACTGTTTTAAATGATCTATCCTGAAAAATTTGTGTACACAATTATATTTCATTTCTCTCTCTTTTACTCTTCCTTTATTACCACTGTCAGATATTCTATTATCTGATCGCCTCCTTAAGCCGACTCTGTATATGTACTTTGAGAGTTTTTTTGTCATTAGTGAGTTCTATTTGTAGATCGAGAAGATCTTATTAGTTTCGATACGGTGAAATAAACAATTTAATTCGGAAAAAATCATTTTCTCCATTATTATTAATCCTCTAATCCTCTAACTATTGCGCGAATGAACCTTGTTAGATCCATAATTGGTCATTAAAAATAATCCTGCAGTTAAAAATCCGTTTTCTTGTTAACGAAGAAAATCTCCTTTTTTTCCATCCCATCTTTATTTCTTCGTCTTTTTCTCCTACTAAACAAGATTTTTCTGAAAGTGTTGTCGAGTAGATGCAATTTCGATCTCTGTATACTCCAACTCCGTTCGGACGAAATTTAAATTTATCCGGATTAAAATAGAAAATAAAAAAAACTTTTTTTTTTCGTTTTTTCGCTCGCGTTCCACTCGAAAAATATTTAACGGGCGATCGAACGCGAACCGAACGGTCTGCGCGCATTAAATTTACCGGAAAAATAGTTTCTGTTTCGCATCTAATTTCGCATTTATCGGATATCGAAATGGAATTTATTCGACGATTGTTTAAAATCGCCCGGTGCGCTCGATATGTTCGTATACCGGGTCGGAACGCTGTTTTAAACTGGTTGAAAACTGGTTCAATATTATTTAGAACTATCCAGAATAGAATCATCCTAGAACGATTTCAATACATCTAGGACGATCTTAGAACCGTTTGGAATTGTCCTGAACCGTTTAGAACAATTTTAAAACAGACTAGTTACTATTTGACAGTTCATTCAAAATTATCCAAAAATATTTATAACAGTTTCAGAACTATTTTAGAACTGTTCAAAATTATATACACCATGATTCAGAACTATTTGGAACGGTTTAGGAAGAACTAGAATTGTCCAGAATCATTTCAGGACTAATAGGAACTGTGTAGAACTGTTCAAAATCATTTAGATCCGATTCAGAACTATTTTTCAGGGCCCAGAATTATCCTAGAACTGTCAAGAATCATTCGAAGACTATTTAGAATTGTTCTAAATCATTTAGAACTATTTAGGATGAACTAGAACCAGTTCAGAATCATTCCAGGACTATTTTCCAACGTCCACATCGCGGCGGGCCGACCCGGTATAGGAAAAAACGAATTTTTTTTAATGAAACTTTTCGAATCGAACGAAATGCAAAAAAAAATTCGCGGAATATTCGGATGTTCGGAATCCCTGGACAAGATGCTTGAATTTTAAACGAGTTTCGCCGACATTTTCGATTTAATCTCGGGAGTTTTCGACATTATTTTATTACGTTGTCATTCAAAAAAGTCGCGAAAAATATAATTTAATGTTACACGTTCAAAGCTCACCGGGAAAACTCCATTTTTTCCACCAGATTTTCGCTTATATTCGTATTATTGCAGCGAGAACAGTTCTAAATAGTCCTGAAAGCGTTTTGAATGGTTCCAAATGTTATTCTAGTTTATCCTAAAGGGTTCGAAATAGTTCTGAATCGGACTAAAATGATTTTGAAGTGAACGGTTCTAAGATCGTCCTGAACTATTTCCAATGACTCTAGTCATCTCTAAAACGCTTCTTAATAATTTAGGTCAGTTCTAAATGAATCTAAAACAATTCAAAATCTCTCTTCCTTTGCTCTTCTATAACAATATTAAGATGCACTCTCTTGCACTCGTGTTAATTCTACCTTCGCATCGCCTTAAGCCGGCCCTGTATACAAATCCTCAATTAAACTGCAATCGATTTATAGGGATTAGTCAAATAGAACTTCATTAGATACGTGATGCGTTGCCCTTATCGTTTAATTAAACAAGAATAAGCATCGGTTTTCTAACCGATTGAAATGTGCTCGAAATCGATCGGGTAAGTTCGAGGAAAAAAGCGAAAAAATAGAAAGAAGAAAATTAGGAAAAATCCAATCGAACTCGCGGAGGGGATTTTAATGCATTCTGGCCGCCATTGTCTTTCCGCGCAGAAATGCACTATTGGTTTTCTATTTGCGCCCGGCAATTTGATTATTAAACGATTTTTTTCGCAATATTCCGAATCGCTGATGCAGATCCGGACCCCGGGAATTCCTATTTAAATAGCGCCTTATAATGTCTACTATTCTACACTTCGTTTCTGTTCAAATGAACCACGGATATTACGACCAACTTTTTTGGGACACCCTGTACACGCGATTCGAATCTTAAATAGAATAACTTTTTTTATTATCCTCGGACTATAAAACTTGCAGTCGAGTTTTCCTTTTTATGAATTTTTATCCAGAAGTTGTACCCGCTGATCCCGGAAAGTAAAAGGTCCTTCGTAAATTATCCTTGATGTAGGTATATGAAAAAAAAGGAAATAAAAGCGCGCAAGTTCGAGTAATATAAGCGGTAAATTACGCACGAAATTACCGCCACTTCATGGGCTTTTACGCCGAGATTTTCGAAGACGTATTTTACGCTAAAATAGCGTTAACGGTATTCTATTTTTTTACTTTTTTTCTATTGAGTTTAGTAATATCGTAACGCTATTATTTGACAAAATCGTCTAATGATACGTTTTACGTATACGTTAAAATAGCGTAACGATATTTTATATTTTACTTTTTTCTATCGATTTTAGTAATATCGTAACGCTATTTTTAACGCTATTATTCGACAAAATCGTCTATAATATGTGTTGACGTGTACGTCAAGATAGCGTGACGTTATTTTTACGTAACTTTAGAAAATCTGCAACGAAACGAAACTCGAGCGAGTGCTGTATACAAAACGCAAGGAAGAATATCGAGAGAAGGGTTTTGAAGCCTGAATGGGCTATTTAGGGAGGAATCTCAGGAAGGAAACTTTTGTCCCGTTAACATCACGTTTTTCGATAACGGCCCGTAAAAAGTCGCCTTGACTTTTCTGCTTACATCATTCACTTCATTGATTGACGGATTGTCACAAATTTTTCTACAGGGTTGTTCTAAACAATTCTACAATTCCAAACGCACTAAATGGTTCTGAGCTGTTCTGGTGTATTCTGGACCCTTCCAAACCAGTCCTGATTCTGTAGATAGTTCTAAACGATTCTAAGATCATTTCTAAGAACTGTTTCAAATTGTCCTCGTTTCTGTGCAAAATTCTAAACTGTTTTAAACGGTTCCAGTTCAGTCTAAAATGGTTCTAATATTTTTTGGACAATTATAAATTCTGGAATAAATGATTCTGGACAGTTAAAAAGGTTCTAAATACATCATGACTTTCGTCTTTATGTTGTTCAAATGATCCTAGTCAAGTCTAAAATAATTCTGGTCAATTCTAAACAGTTCTAGAAAAATCCTGAATTGTTTTCAAATTTTCCTCATCAATTCTAAAATGAATCTAAAGTATTTTGAACAGTTCTAAATGGTTTGAACTCTTTCAAATTGTCTTTGTCAGAGCTAAAATGGTTCTAAATTATTTCTGAACAGTTCTAAATGTTTCCAAGATCGTTTTGAAGTGTTTCAAACTGTTCCAGTCGATTCTAAAATGGTTCTAAGTGATTTTTAACCATTTCTAAACGCTTCTAAGATCGCCCAGAACTGTTCCAAACCGTCTTAACCAATTCTAAAACGATTCTGGACAGTTCTATACGGTTTCCAAACGATTCTAAAACAATCCTAAACCAGTTCGAAAAAGAACCGACCCGGTATACGTAAGTCCAATTCAATCATTTTGAGATTTTCATTAATAAAGAATCACCCTGTAACGGGCGGGTATTTTATATTACGGGCAAACGATAAAGTAGGTTCGTGCGGGCGTTTTCTTCTGCCCAACGACCGGTCTTTATGGGATTTTCCTACGTGAACGACGGAGCAAAAGTCGCATTTTTACGGTGCAACGGTACTTAACGTGGCGCTTCTAATAGAAATTTACGATCGGCAGTTGATCAAAATATATTAGCGAAGAACGCACACTGCGAATTAATAATCGTGAAAATAAATCCGATGTAATTTTAGTAGTAACACACCTCCAGATAGCGATCAAATTATTTCAGCCAATCAGAGCCGAGCTAGATATAAATCGCGGTTGTCAGATGACAGTTCGAGCTGTCAAAACTTCAAAAATTATTTTTTGACATTTCGATGAGAAAATGGGGAAATACATTAATCGAAGTTACGTGAGGCATGATGTTATATTTTTATATTTTATATCTATTTTTAGTTTGAATAAAACCTTTCTTAATGCTAATTCTAGTACACTGTACTTCATTCCAGATCGCAACATAGGTTATTTAGGTTATAGGTGCGATAGAGACAACTTCCATTAGTGACGTATTTGTGTCATTAAAACTTTTCACTCTGACAACTGTTATTTTATTATTCTTTCTTTGTTCAACTCATAGAAACGATTATGTTGCGGTCTATGAAGCAATCTGTATATAATTCGTACGCAAAAAAAAAACCGTGATCCTTTACAACATCCCTGTTGTATAGGAACCCTGTTTTATCTTCAAATAACGGTACACTTTTTCGCACTGTATGTTTCCAGACCTTAGAATTATACGACCGTGATCTAACGTCAATTTTTGACAGCTCACAAGTCACTTGTGTCGATTGTTTGATACCCGATGACGTCAGTTCGGATTGTTTACCAATAACGTTTTTTTTGCGTACATTATCATCGATTTTCATTCAGTAAATAAATTCCTGAGTCATGCAATCAAAATTCACGGGAAAACCAAACGTATCAACATTATTGCTATCTTTTTAATAATAACAAACAAATACATTGTCGGAGGTTTCGATCTATGTGACCTCAGAAATCCCAGTTCGAAATTAAACCGGGAGAAAAAACGAGGGGAGTTTGAAAAATTATTAAATATACGCCCGGTTATTACACCGCATATTTCACCGCATATTTCCCGCATATAATTCGCCTGCATCTCTCCCACGTCGCATGTTCCTTATATAAATTATTTACGGACCCGTTGTAGATGAGACGAGACGAGATAGAATTCGAAAACTCTTATACACGAGAATAGGGGAATTTAGAAAATGCATCTAACGACATACTTATATACGTTGTTATATTTACAATCGAGCGAATTAATAATACGGGGTGAAAGCGAAGAGAATTTTTCATGACCTCTTCTTAGGTACTTATTGAATTACCCCTGTATACTTATCATCATGCAGTTTTATCTTACTTTTTTACAACGAAAATTCGTAATATAAAGTAGTTCCCTGCATACTTTTTGATTAAATTCGTTCGATTTTGCTGCAAGTAAATTCTCATAGATACAAACATGAAACTCGCGCTTTGTTTGTTTGTTTTGGCCCTTTTTCTCTACGAATCTGAAGGTAAGCAATATTCAATTCTCTATCGAACAGCATATTTATTCAGGATATGGATTTCGCCTATTCTACGCGCAATTAATTATTTTACGCCGTCATAACTAATCCAAATTAGCGCCTTGCTCGGTGTATTATTCGCGTTAATTAGAGCAGCTTCGTTAATGAGGTATATTATGTTGCGAAAGATAAATTGCGAAAATTCCACATGCGTAATAAACTGATTGATATTAGTCGGTTAAATTCGATAAAATGTTTCTAAATTCGTCTAAATTGATGTACAATTTCATTATACGTTAATTAAATTAGTGTATACTTCATTAATTTCATCGTTAATTCATTGAGTCATCGATTCATTAATCCATCACTTCTTCAATCTATCAATTCATCATCAATGCATCAATCTATGGCAATGCATCAATCCACCATCAATGCATCAACCATCATCAATGTATCAATCCATTAATTAAGTCAATTAATTAAAAATTCCAGCAATTAAAGATTGGAAACAGCACCCTATGTACCCCTGCGTAAAGTGTCTCTGTCACGCCAGGTCCGGCTGTTGGATAAGGCAGAATTGCGCCAAATATTCCATAAATTTCAATTACTGGAAAGAAGCGGGATCGTTGGTGGTGAATCTGGATGATCCTCCGAACAATGTAGAAAGCTACAATGCGTGCATGAAGGACGAAAATTGCATAGTGGGCACCATTATTCAATACACCCAGCAATTTGGTGAATTGGTGAGTAGAATTTTTTTGTTAGAGTTGGCCGGTTGCGCGAAGAGCAAGAGGGTTTATATTAGGAAGAAGAAGAGGTTTCGAAAATTTAACGCGTGCTTGATTTTATACACTTATCTGGGAAATATTTTTGAGTAGGTAAATGTGAATCCTCAGTATGCGTGATTGTTTTTTTAGCTCTTATTCTGGGACAGTCTGTATATATTGTTAAATGGGTTCGTGAGTGTTAGATTTTCTTTATGAGAACAGTGTTTTATTAGGTTTGTTTTTCCAAAGGAGTTGTTTGAGAATTTTCCAATTTCACTTCTCTAGTTTGGCCGTATTTTCGCATTGTTTCGCGCTAACAAAAGATTACACGAATCCTTTATATTTAAGTTTAAGACATCAAAAAAAAAACTGTGTACTCACGGAATTTAATTTATTCGAATCCTGGCGGGGAAAATCGGAAGCTCCGCGTCACTGGAAAAAAAAAATAGAAAAAATAGTAAAGAAAGTACAGTAATTGAAAATTTTATGCAATTGTATAGATACAGGTAGATGCAAAATTTTTTGCAATATAGGCTATGAGTGCGACAAAGACAAATTCTATTAGTCTCATGTAAAGGAAAAAGAAAGAGTGATCTAACCACTGTTAACCTCTAACCACTGTTATTTTAATAATCTTTCTTTGTTCAATTTTAGTATCTGAATAGATCCACTTGTAATTGAGCAATTATTGAGTAATCAGTTTAAAAATTTATTTATTAATTTTAATCTATTTTTGTTACAATATTTAAGCAATCATACAAAGTGCACAGTTTAATTCCATTTCCTTCGCTTTTAATTTATTCGAGTGAGCGCATTCAAAAAAAAATAATACTAAAAAAGAACATTTTTATTTATTACTTTTTTAATTACTTATTACTCTGCAAAAATATCCCATTCATTAAAACAATAAAGAAAAAACGCCGTTGAATTAATAATGAAACGTCGAGACTTCTCACTACATTTATACAGACTGTCCCAATTCAATTAAAACCAGCGAGCAGTTGAATTGCATTTTAAAATGCAAAAATTCTATATACTTTTAAATTTAAAAAAAATCAAAATATATTCAGACGAGTACAATCCGTATAGTGTGCTTAAAAATTTGCAAAGCGCATTTATTCATCGCGCTTTTCATTATTTTACGTTATTTCCATTCGTTTCGTCGAAGGATAAAGACCGAAAGCTTTGAACTTTGCAATGAAAATTCCGCGGGGATGCGAATGTAATTGAATTTCCCGTAGTTTTTCCGCCTATCCCGGCGCGTCCATGCTGGGCGAAATGAATTTCATTCGGCTATTATCGACATCAGTCGAATTTTCTTTGCATTTTCTAATCAGCATACAGTATAAACGAGAGGCGAGAGAGATAAAACGGTTCTAAACGGTCCTAGACAATTCTAGAAGATCCTGGACAGTTCAAACAACTCTAAATGAACCTAATCCATTCCTAAACGGTCCCAAACAATCCAGGGCAGCTCCGAACAGTTTTGAACAGTTCTAACAGTTCTAAATTATCCTGGTCCATTCTAAAATGGTTCTAAATGATCCAAAGAGTTTTGAAAAGTTCTAAATGATTCTAGTCTGTTCCAAAACGATTCTATATGATTCTAGTCAATTCCAAAACGGTTCTAAACGATCCTGGACAGCTCCGAACAGTTTTGAACAGTTCTACATGATCCTAGTCAATTCCAAAACGGATCTAAACAATCCTGGACAGCTCCAAAGAGTTTTAAACAATTCTAAATTATTCTAGACAATTCCAAAACGGTTCTAAAGAATCCTAGACAGCTCCGAACAGTTTTGAACAGTTCTAAATGACCCTAGTCAATCCCAAACCGGTTCGAAACGATCTCGGAACAGCACCGCGGACAGTTTTGAACGGTTCCAAACGATTCCAAAAAATACCAGGATTTTTCCAGGATTGCAATTGCGACGGGAAATTCGACTGCAAAGACAGGGCGGCCATACATTTGAGCGGCATCTTTTGTTTGAGTCCGAAATTCGGAGCGGGCTTCGCTGGTCGCTTCAACCAATGCTCGAGAAGTATCGGAGTAGAGGACATGCTGGAGCAGGAAGGGGGCTCCGGCTGTTACAAAAGAATACAACCCAGGGCGGGAGTTATTTAGAAAAGCATCGCATATACCCAGCTAATTTTGTTGATAGAAATGCTCTTAATGTAGTGTATTGATTTCTTTTTGTATAGATATCCGAATAAAGTTGGGAGAGATGTTGATTGATTCACTGATTCAAAAACACTCATTCAAAAAATTTTTCTATCGAACGAAATCGTTCAGAGATTGACAGGGATAAAAACGCGGCCTCTTGCTGTTCGGCTACCCGCCCAAACAAGGGCGCTAATCTCCGGCCTCGTACCATTCGGTTACTCGTTTAACCGCGCGAGTATCTCGCTAATTTGGTGTTGTTGCAGGACTGCAACTGCGACGGGAAATTCGACTGCAAAGACCGGCTGGCCATCCACTTGTTCGGGGCGAGTTGCGAGCGCCCCAATTTCGGCAGCGACTACTCCTGGAGATTCAACCATTGCGCCGCTTCCGTGGGAGTGAAGAGGATGGGCAGCCGAGAAGGGGACAGCAATTGCATCGAACCGAAAGTCGTTTGAATATTTTTGCAAGTTTCGTATTAAAAAAAAAATAGAAGAATTATAGTTCGTTGTAAATGGCGTTTATTTTAGTGAAGTAGATTAAAGTGTGTATATGTAGTTGTTTTCATATTAAATTCGTTATTGAGCATTTTTTTTTCCGTATTTTGCGTCTATTTTTGAATATTCCAAGTGCTTGGTAAGATATTTCTCGTTTTTTTTGTTTTGACAGTTTAAAAACTCGGCCATTTTTGTTAGTTTCGACCGGCATGAAGTTGGCTCATGATATAAACACTGCTATATTTAATATTTATAATCGTTCTTTGTTAAACTCGAAGAATTCATTATATTGCTAACTTACCCGCAATTATTTCTTCATCCTACTTTTCTGTATAGGCATGTTATACAAGAATGGTGAAGAATTGCACAATTGCAATGGGGTGCAAGAAGATGGTGCAAACAAATTTTAAACAAGTAGGTAAGTATTCAATTTTTTCGACTAATTTCTCGATTTTGTATTTTTGACACTTTAAATGCCATTTTGTTACTTTTAACCGGCGTGAAGTTGGCTCCTTAGTGGCGACCTTCTCACTCTCACCGCTGTATACACTTCTACAACCTATCTTTGTTCTACTCATAGAATTGACCACGTTGCAATGTTATACATTCCTCCTCCTCATGAGCTATGGATTTTTTTTGAAATCTACATAATTTTTCGGTGGAATAAATCCGACATGTACACGTGATTAATGTGCGAATTTCCCGTTTATTCGGGTTGACGTGCATGCACATCAACCTTTTTGTCGTGTGTAGGTAATTCGAAAGTTATATACACTATCACATGATATTACTCAGCGTTCTGAGCCTTCCGACATGTCATGTATATTCGTACAGGGCTCATTTCTGATATCACTGCGTGAGACGTGTCTAAAATCCCATTATTATCAACGAGTTTGTGGAAATTCGATGATTGATGGCGCGCGATTGGGAATTTTAAATTTCGTTCATTTGAGGATATTTATATAGTACAGGGTGTCCCCAAATCGTGCAAATTTTCACCTCTCCTGTACCTCCTAGCAAATCAGACTATAACAACGTTCAATGTAGTGAATAAAATAGATAAATTGGAGAACGAGTTAAACTTGAAAACCGCGCATAACTTGGTAGAGTTCATTTGCCATTTCGTTAATTAAAACTTATTCAAATATCTTCCCACGTCCCCGCGCGTGCCGTATAGATATTAAACGCGGTGATATCACATCACCCCCGGTAGGGGGCGCTTATTTGCGAATACTCCCACTTTCGGTTCTCCCGAACATCTCACTTGAAGTATCCTCAAAGGCGGCGAAAGCCACTCGAAATCTAATATGGCTCTCTCCGGATCTAATATAGCTTTGTAAGGATTGTAAAGTGGCGAATTCGATACTTTTTACCGCATGTTTTTTCCGAAATTTCACATTTTTTTTTAATTTTAACCAGTGGCGTGCATATAGGTTGATTTTATCTAAAAAATTAGGTGCTTAGGTACGTCACTGGTTTTTTAAAGGATCCCCAAGAATCACCTATTAAAATAAGTAGATATATACATAACATCGGACACCCTGTAGATGTACTAGTGTTATATTTGATTAAAGGAATATAACAGTGAATTTCCTTCGATATAATTTCCTCCGTTTCTCATTAGAAAACACGTCAATTTGAGCTTCTGTAACAAACGTATATTCTATTCGTAATTCGTCCTCGTAAATTTCCCGAGGAATTTCCCGGCAAGACGTTCGTTTCTGGAAAAGGATTTCGCCTGTTTGGTTTTGACAGCCGCGTCTTTATCTAGCATGAATTTAATGTAGCGTTAAAATGATAAATGATTAATATATATTTTTTTGTATTATAACTTTTTCTGCACCTGCTTCATCAGTGTTTTTAGCGATTATAAAGAGTTCATTTTATATGGGATCTTCGAGACGATCTTAGAACTATTTAGAACTGTTCATTATCATTTAGAATCATTTTAGAACTGACTAGGATCAATAGGCAAAACAGAACAGATTCTGGACTGTTTGGAACTGTCTAAGATAAACTAGCAGTCTAGTACCATTTAGAACGCCTTCAGGATTATTTAGAACATTTTTTAAAAACCAAGGAAAGTATCCACAATTTTTCAACTAAAAAAATTGACTAACTTTCCAAATATAAATTTATAAGTTCCTAAAAATCGTCGAAAAAAATGTAATTAGTGTATGATTAAATAACATCCCGGTTTAATGCAATAATTTATACACTTTGTTCATTTATTAGTTTTCACTTCCATCTCTAACCTTTCGACTTTTCATGCTTCTGTTTAATGCAAAGCTGCAACATTTTTATGGAGTAATAAAAGATATCTGTACTAAATTTGAGTCGCTTCCTTGGATATTTGAAAACAATAAATTTAGAACGCTCGCAAATCCGCGCAAGTTTTATGGGAAACTTTAAAATTATTCATATAATAACGTTTCTCTTTAGGACTTAAAACAATTTCTCATAATGGAAACTTTTAATTTTGGCGGAGGAACTGGGTTAAACACGTACATTTTTCGATTGATATATTCTAAAAACAAAGTTCTAAATAGTTCTTAAAAGTTTCTAAATGGTTCTAAACATTTGCAGTTTATCCTGAATCGTTCCGAATTCGTTCTAAATAATTGTGAACAGTTCTAAATTCACTCTCGAATGTTGTGTGCGTTATATCTCGAGAACTACTGAATGTAAACATAAAAAATAGGTATGAATATTGAAGCGTAGAGTTTTTTCTACAAACTGAACTTAAAATGAAGTTTCTAGCTCAAGTATTTTAGAAGTTATGAAAGAAAATGTGAGGTGTCGTTGTTTTATTGTAAAATTTTACTATCGAATGTTGTGTGCGTTATATCTCGATAAATACTAAAAGTAGAAATAAAAAATTTATATGAAAATTGAAGCGTAGACTTTTTTCTACAAACTGAGCTCAGAATGAAATTTATAGCTCAAGTAGTTTAGAAGTTACGAAAGAAAATGTGAATATGAAAATTGAAGCGTTGAGTTTTGTCTACATACAGTTCTAAACAGTGTTCGAACTATCCTAAAACTGTCCAAAACAATTCGAAATCTCTCTCCCTATGTCCCTACACCTCGAATATAACCTCTCTTTCTCGCACACGCGTTGTTCCTATATGATCGCGGCGTCGGGCCGACCCGGTATAAATCTCGATTTATTCGATAAAATTGAATTACTTGCGCCGATTAATTCATCGAAGTTGTTCAATTTGGGGCGCCGTCAGACGGTAATTAAAACTGTAACAGTTAGATTAAACTGCCAGTCAAAGTCGCCTCACCTAGGCCCCGCTAATGGGATGCGGTCGCGGGCCCGATGGCATTGTAATATTTCATTATTTTAATCGTATGTGAACGCAAAAATGTTTCAAATTATATTTACCCTGGCGCAAAACGATTTAAATGATATACCGATGAATTTTAATAAATTATATAGAGTCATTTCTCTCATTCTTGGGATGCTCGAGTACTCTATGTTATTTTAATATCGAGATCATCGGGGTGGACTAACCCTGTATAATTACCCGCGATTTTTTTGTAGAAAAATCCGGAAATCCCTCTAAAAAAAATCGAAAAAACTTCCAAGACCTGTCGATGATAACTTACCTAACTAGATTAATATTTTATTTTTTATTTTCCGCGAAACTTCGCGGGGGATTTTTAATTGGTTTCGAATTAATTTATCCGGCGACTTTCGAGCAAATTCCCTCGCCAATTAGACCGGATTCGCCTAGCTAAATATTAATTCGCTAGACATACAAGATAATTCGAAAGTGTAGCGGTATCATTGCGAAGATTAAAGGCTGGGTTAACTTTTCCCGTTCGTAATTAAAATAACATACGCGAGCCCCTAAAATTTAGCAACGTAAAACGGCACCGGTAATGGCGAAAGTGAAGCTTAAATTATTCATTATTTTAATGAGGATATGTTATTTAACGAAACGCTTCATTCATTATTGCTGAAACTTCCGCGAAATTCATCGCGGGAACTTTACATTACGTTATTTTAGCGTCAAACATGTCAAACGTGTCAAATGTCAAACGTCAAATTAAGTTTTTTTTTAATACGTCAGTTTGTGTATTTTCTTGGCGGTTGTTTAATTGTTAATTGAAGTTATGCGGTTTAAATTGGAGATATATACGCGTAACCATTTCGTATGCAATTAGAAAACTTTTGTCTGGGGTGTTAAAGTAACCGCATTAAACTAAAATTATCGCGCAAACTAAATAATATTGTTTGACTTGGCTTATAACAGTTTGTTAGAAAATTAACCGCGTGAATGCGAAGGAAAAGGCCTCCGAGTTTGAGCTGTTTGGCTGTTTCGAATAATTTGGGGGAGTTTGTTCGATGTATTTATTTTTTTTTGGGGGGAATAATATTAACGAATTTCTAAGCGCGTGAAATACATGGGGAGGTGAATAATTTGGGCGGTTTTTACAGGGTGAGCAAAATAATTTGACACTGGTTTTTATATAAAAAAATGAGCGAGTTTCATTTCATATTCAGTTTATATAACTTTGAATCGAATCAATCCTCACTTGTTTAGCCCGATAACGATTCCAATCCATAAACTATACATATAATCTCCCTAATGCACCCCTCTTATCCGGAGTTGCGGAGTGTTCCCCTTTCAGAAAAGGAAAGGTGCGTCCTGGAACATCGCCTGGATAAGGTTATTAATAAGTTTTCGACGAATTGTTCCTAAAATTCCGAGTTACGGTTTAGCAACTCCGTCGCCGGCTTAACTCCCCTATACACTCGAAACTTGCGGAAATTCCGCTATCGAGAACTATAATATATAATCGGGAGCTTCCATCGGTCGCGCGCCATTTATCGCTCTATATCGACGAGCCCGGAACATCCTCTAAACAGCGGGAGAAGTCCTCGATTCGATCAATTTCTATTGCAAACTTTCCGGACAATAAAAAGTTTATTGGGACGCTCTGTATAAAGCGAGTCGGGATTATATTATAATAAGGAATAAAAAGAGCGTTTTCTGGTGAAGCTAAATTTAATGGGGATTCGAAATTTTGGCGGAGGTACTGGAAATGCCAAGTTAACAAAGCCTTTTAAAATTTTGGCGGATGAACAGGAAAAGCCAAGTTAACAAAGCTTTAAAATTTCGAGAAATTAATAGGGAAATGCCAAGTTAACAAGGCTTTTTGAAATATTGGAGGAGGAATTGGAAATGCCAAGTTAACAAAGCTCCAAAATTTTATGGAAGAAATGAGGAGATGCAGTGAACAAAGCTTTTTAAAATTTTGGCGGAGGAACTCGACATTTTGTCAAATAACGGAGGATTCAATAAAAAACCCTCGCGAAATTCTCTCCCAATTCCCGCGATTTGATTCCAATAAAAAATCGAATCGTCGTTTCGGCGGATTCTTGTAAATAGAAAGATACCGCTGGAGGAATCGTCCGCGCCCCGCGATGGGATTAAGTTTAATTGTTTTTCCGCCGTTTGTATGGAAAGTTGTAACGCGATTGTGACTTCGATTTTTGTACGATTCGCAGACGGAGAAAACCGAAATTAAAGGCGAAATTAATCAAACTTACGAACTCGGCACGGTTCCCCAAGTCCCATTAATTACGAGAATTATTCGGTCGCCGGGAGAAGAATCGCGCAAAAAACGGCACTCGCCAAATAATGAGACGGAAAATCGCTTTTCTTCACAACGATGGAAATTAATATGATAAGTGTATTTGCTTGTTTACAGCGATTTAATCGAGTCCCTCTGGCGACTTTCCAGACGAATCTATGCACAAGAAACTCATTTACCCGACAAAAATGACAGATGACAAATGTATCGTTCCACAAACAAAACTCTCTACTACCTAACGCTATCTAGATTTATCAATTTTATTAAAGCAATTAAAGGAGCAGGTGATTTAATAAAAGCTCCTTATTTAATCCAGCTCTATAAAACTTAGTTTATTTGAGTACTTCCTCTGTATGTATTTGGATTAAATTCGACCGAAATCCAAGCAAGCGTGCTTCGAATTTTATTTTGACATAAAAGTCAAATGACAGAAAAATCAACAAGAATGACAGACGGAAAACTTTCTACTAGCTATAAAGCTCACTCGATTCATTAATAATATTAGAGCCGGCGGAGTCGCAAGAAGCGATCGATGGGGATTTATATTAATTTAATTAGACGAGGAAGTCTCTCCGGCTCTTCCGAGCCCTTTAACAAAACGTAATTTTGTTTGAATAACATCTGTGCAATGAGGCGTTTGTCAATTCCAGCATTCCCGACTTGACCTGAATCCCTTGTTTGCCTAGGTTCATATTTTCCCGAGATTCCCGCTGATTTCCAGGAAGCGAATTTGTGCGCAAACAATCTCGATTTTTTTCGCTAATTTAATATTAATAGTTTCCATCACTCATGTAATAACGTCGGTGCAGCACAACCACTATAGTTAAAGGCCTTTTTTTGTGACGTATTAGCCTATCGCCATTTTGCATTACGCCCTTTTTTTTGGAAACCGCACGAGAGTTGCATATTAATACCGCTGATGAGCATTCGATACTCAAACAGCTCGAATTTTAAACATCCCACGAAAATCGAAACGAATGGGAATGTATTTAAAAAAAAATATGTGCCGCGTATATTTTTTCGTGTTTACACGATGTTCCAATCGCGTTCTAATTTCGCCATACGTATAGTAGGCTTGTAAATGGAGGATATTTTTAATGAGATTTTCAATGCGGCAGCTTTCGAAGGAAAAATCGGGAGGTTATTAAAAATGCGGGATAACAAACGGTGAAAAATACATACAGGGTGCGCGAACAAAATACTATAACTTTATTTAAATATTGCATGTTTATATACCGAGTCGGCCTGCTGCGATGTTGATGTGGGGATATGGGGGATAAAAACGTTCTAAATGGTTCTGAACACTATTGTAGTTTATCCTAGAGCGTCCTAGATAGTTCTGAAGCTGTTCGTAATAGTTCTGTTCTAGGATCCACTTTAATTATTTGAAATGATTTTAGTCAGCCCTACAATATATCTATCTAGAATATTTCTAGGACTGTCCAGAAGTACTCCAAATAGTTCTGAATCAGAGGACCGACCCTGTATATACTATTATTCACTCAAATAGGGAACAAATTCAACGTTATTCAAGTTATTATACAAATTATAATAAATTTCTCATGCATAGAAATATGTAGTTTATTAGATAGGTATACAGGATGTCCCGTTTCATACTAATACAAGAAAATAATACCCCTACTCTCGAAGTTGAAAATTTATTTTCTGATAAAGAGATATATTTTTTTATTATTTCAACGTATGTAAACACAAGTTAGTATGTACTTGTGAGTTTAATATTGAGACAACCTGTACAGTTTCATTTTAGTTCTTATTTTCCGAGTTGAATTTCCGCTCCGCATTAAATATTCATCCGGTACTGTAGCGAATTGGGTTACATATAACAAAGTTACCTTGCGTTTTCCGTATACACAAACATACCCAAAAAAAACTTTTCTCTTTTAGTTAATGTACATACACATGCCCAGAAAAAAGTTATTTTTATATATAGGGTTATTTGTATAGTCGTGAAACGAAGTTTTCCGCCATCAACTCGTTACTTAGGTATCCCGTCGAACAAAACGGGGAAAATCGATGGAAATTTTTAATTAATAAAGATTATTTTTCATTAAAACTGTAGCAGATAACATATATAAAGCGATTCGACAGTATATCCAGTCATGTGAGAGAGAAAGAGAGGTATGTTACAAGTTAAGAAAATGAACAAAC
The DNA here is from genome assembly GCA_918026865.1 of Phyllotreta striolata. Classification (NCBI taxonomy): domain Eukaryota; kingdom Metazoa; phylum Arthropoda; class Insecta; order Coleoptera; family Chrysomelidae; genus Phyllotreta; species Phyllotreta striolata. Next base: position 2,249,153 of record OU900098.1, on the reverse strand, counting down.
ACTTGTGAGCGTTCCCGAATTGTTCAGGACTATTTTAGAATCGTTTAGAATTGTTCGAAACCATTTAGAACGAACTTGAATCATCTGAAATAGTCCAAGACGGTCTTAGAACCGTTTAGAACCCTCTCAGGACTATTTGCAATTTTGTTGTTAGAACTTTTAGAACACTACTCAGAAGTTTTTAATTGAAAAATCGACAAGTTTAGAGAAATATTCCGCAAAACTCCGGAATATAAAATGAACTAAAACTAAATTAAATACAGACTAAATTTACCAACATCGTTCGCGAGCGATAGCAACTGAAGCACAGGCAAAAAAAAACAAAAATCTGTTTAAAACGAGATAAATCCAGTTTCACCAGCAAATTAGTAACCCGTTTGTTTCGTCTATAAGTATTAATTCAGCGCCGGTGATGCGAAACAAGAGTTCGAATTCATAAATCCCGCTCGCGCGTATTATATTGTTCGCACAACTTGCTAATTTTCGCTCGAATTACAAGTTGCGACAGGTCTATTTAACGTAAAATCCACCTGTCCTGATCCCTAATCTCGTTTAAACCGGCCGCATTTTCGTCGCCGATTAACAATTCGGAGGATAGGTTTCGAGATGTATTTTTACCTCGATATTTGAAGATGGAAAACGAGCGAATAGGATATTGTATCGATTCGAGTGCAAGTTCCTTTTATAAGTCTATTTACGCGCTCTATTTCTTCACGTATTGGAAATTGGAATTTCACAAATCACTTTTACTCGAAAGTTTCATCTCCAATTTTACCCAGTAAAACAATAATTGGAAAAAAAAAATTTTATTACGGTAGGGCGGGGCTAGTTGAGCAACTTTTCACTTTAGCGGATATAGCTCATCATTGATATGTGTGAATGACTTGTTATGTGGCTTGATGGATTAGTAATTTATCCCTTAACAAAAGTGTCCATAGTAACTTTTTTGTAACTAGTTGAATTTAAGAGCTACAGCAGTTTAAATGCAGAAAGTCAAGTATGCTCAATGTACCCCATAGGTGAGGTAAGTTGAGCAACGGTATGTTTACATATAGGATATGTTTATTTTTATAATCATCTCTTTATTTATTGTAATTTAGTGACAAAACAACAAAACTTAAAGTAATTTACGAGCTTTCTGTTTAAAATCAGAATTAAATAGCTTAAAAAAATATTAATAATATATTAGCAAGTTTTGGTCGTTGTTACTGTTGCAATTAATACAAATGAAAGTAAGACTATAGCACCTGGAAGACATTTTATTTGTGCCCATTCCCTGCAAGCTTGGCAGTGAATCCAACTTTCTCCTGGTAAATTTCGCAGTAGTTGCTCAACTAACCCCAACCCGCAATTTTAAAATAAAAGTGAGGTCATAAAGAAATCGTAAGAATTATAACCAGAACATCTCTACATATCAAAAGTACAATAATTTTCTGGAATATTAACCCTTACCTCATTGAAAACGGATAATATTTGACTAATACAGACGAAAACTTGCGATAGACGACGTTTTTACTTTTTGGTCACAAAAAAAACAAAACGCACGGGGGCTTTACTCGCTTGTCGAGGCGCCACTTGCAATAGCTCTGTGATTAGGTCTCCCCCGACCCCTTCTTTCCGCCATAAGATGTTTATGCGTACGGTGAATAGTTTGCGAGATATTTCGATTGCACAACTTACCCGTATGCTCAACTAGCCCCGCCCTACCCTACCTCAATTTTATCTCTTATTTCTCGCTACATTCTCCCTACTTCTGTCCTACATTTCCCATCACATTCTCCCCACTTTTACCATTTATTTAGCGCCTCCATTCTCCCTACATTCTTCCTACTTCTATCCTACATTATTCTATTATTCGCATACGCTATTTTAACGTTAAGTAAAGTAGGAAAGAAAATTATGATAGAAATGTTATTTTTTTTCTAAAACTGTAACACCCTGTAGCACGAAAATTAAGAGGTTTAGGATATAAACTTGTCTTCTTAAAATCATCCAAATATTCACATACTGAAGTATCGGCACTAGATTAATTAACACCCTGTAGGTATAGCGATAATAAATTTAATTCTAGCGTAAGTTAAATTTTCCGAAACGAAAGGCGGAAAATCCCGGTGGGCGAGAATCGAGCAGGTTCGTGCCTGTTTCTGTTACCTTTCAGCGTTTCTTGAATTAACCGCGACCTCAATGCATCGTTAACGTCGAAGCTTTGTAATCGAAAATCCTTCGGTTGAACGTTAATGAGTTGAATTCGAACCGAAACTTCTGCGGAATCTTCGAATTCTCACCTTTTCGACAAAAGTCTTGTACACGCTTTATTTTCGATTGAGCTGATAGGATTCTATATACCGGGCGATGTGGAAATCGGGAAAATATTTCTCTTAATTAATCATTTTTTTTCTAAACGGTTCTGGATTTTTGAAGTTTATCCCGGACCGTTTCTAGTCCAGAATCCGTTCGAAAGGATTAAGAAAAGTCTCAAATGGTTCTAAGATCGTTCTGAACTTCTCTGAAATGTTTAAAAATGGTTCTAATTGAATCTGGACTGATATCCTAAATGATTTCGAATTGTAAATAGTCCTGACAGCGTTCTAAATGGTTCTGAGATCGTCTGGAACTACTTCAAATGATTTCTAGACAGCTTAAATGATTCTAAATGATTCTGGACTGTTCTAAATAGCAAACAAATGTTCTAAGATTGTCTTGAACTATTTCAAATGATTCAAGACAGTTCTTAAATGATTCTAAATGATTCTAGACTGTTACAAATGGCAAACAAATTGTTCTAAGATCGTCTTGAACTATTGTAAGTTCATGAATGATTCTGATGAACTTCCATATATTTTTAATTTTTTTTCTCCTTCTATTACTAGACCCAAATACACTCTCTTTCTCGCACTCATCCAGGTATTATTACGTTACAAAACACCCGCTAAAGCCTTTCAAATGAACCTTCCCTTATTAATTTATTTCATTACAGCGGCAGCGAAAGCGACCTGTCAAAATTCTACACGTCATACGTCAACCTGTCAAAATTCAAAACGCGTGTTCGTGTAACAAAGCCTACTCGACTGGAATATGAGAGATAGTGGGGAAAATATAACTAAAATTAATCGCGAAATAACGCGTTCGTCGGGGGTTTCTTTATGTATACGCCTAAACTAAGCTAATTATTCGGCGGCGTTCCGGAAAATTGTAAACATAAATTTGAAACGTAATCCGCGACGGGATTTTCGGGTTCGTTAAATCGGCCGGTGATTGATTTCGGCCGATAAACGCCACATAAAATTCGCCTAAATCATCAAGAGTGTCTGTCGATTGATGGACATTTTTTCATTAACGGATTATTAGGTAATTTTCTAAAATCGCAAAAATAATTTTGCGATTGCATTTTGCGAAAAAAATCGTAAAAAATCATATGAAAATCGTTATAAAAAACGAACATTTGTAATCATTTGTAATCATTTGAAAATTATTTTAAATTTATTTCAAAAATCATTTAAAAATCATTTGAAAATCACAAAAAATAAACATTTAAATCCCATTTAAAAACCCACTTAAAAACCATTTAAAAACTATTCAAACCCCATTCAAAAACCATCCAAAAAATCGTCCAAAAAAACCCTCTTTTTCAAAAACAAATTCTCCCGATTAAAATAAAATATTCTTCATCGAATTAAAATAAATCGAGCTATGATATATGCACTTTAAGATACACACGTTCATTTTAATGTAGACATCCATCGTTTAATAAATAAATTTTGTTTGTTATTTCAATATGGCGGAGCGCAAAAGCGAAAATAGATTTTTTTATTAACACCAGCGCCTACTCGGATTTATTGATTTTTTTTTAGTTAATGAATATCGGATATAGATTATTGTAAATTTTATTGCCGCATAAACCGCGCGCGTTTTACGGCACGTAGGCGTTGAAAGTCAAAACTCGAAAAAAAAAACCTCCGAAATTTACAAATAATAATTCGAATTATTACACCACAAAAAAAATCATTTTTACCTAATTTTGTTTAATCGAATTCGACAAATTCGATTACCCGCCGTTATCGCTACATTTCCATATTCGTTATTTGAAAAAAATAATAATCGATATGTTAAATTAATTACGTTTGTACAAATAAATCGAGAGTGCGGTTTTGTTGGCGAATTAGCGCCGGCGAAATCTAGCTGGCGCGCCAATAGGAAATGATAAAATTCGTTTGTTGATTGTTAATTGAGGCGTTAACAGGACACGTTTGTACAGTACAGAAAGAACCAGTTTGATTTGTCGTTTTCAGGAATAATAGAGCCCTGTACAGGGTCGGCTCGCTGCTATGTGGACGTTAAAATAACGTTCTTAAATGTCCATTAGAAGGTTCGAAAAGGTTTAAAAAATATAAAAAATAGTCCTGCGGAAGGATTCCGAAAGCTTCTGGAGCTTTCCAGTTTATCCTAAACAGTTACAAAATGGTCCTGTGTTTTCATAGAAAATTGTTTCAATTCTATCTACTTTTTTTTGTTTACGCCGGTGCCCCATTCACTTCAATTTTATCCCTACTTCTGTCCTACATATCCCAACACATTCTCCCTACTTTTACCATTTATTTAGCGCCCCATTCTACCTACTTTTATCGCTTATTTCTCGCCACATTCTCTCTACTTCTATCCTACTCATATCCCAACACATTCTCCCTACTTTTACCATTTATTTAGCGCCCCATTCTACCTACTTTTATCGCTTATTTCTCGCCACATTCTCTCTACTTCTATCCTACATATCCCAACACATTCTCCCTACTTTTACCATTTATTTAGCGCCCCATTCTACCTACTTTTATCGCTTATTTCTCGCCACATTCTCTCTACTTCTATCCTACATATCCCAACACATTCTCCCTACTTTTATCGTTTATTTCTTCCCACATTCACTCTACTTATATCCTACATTTCCCATCAAATTCTCCCTACTTTTACCCTTTATTTTTTACCCCTTTACCCAGACATATTATATTTCATTAAAACAAAGCGCATTGCGAGTGAATCCCCGACCGTCCGACGATCGAGCGGCGCCTTCGTGATATTTAATTAAATATTTGCAGCTCAGGTGGAGATTCGCGAACGGGCCGGACGCATTCGGCTACTTAATTAAGCGTTCGAAAAGGGTTTCCCGGGGCTTTACCGAGCGGCACGCGCGCCGAAAAGCCGCCCGAAAATGGAAATAAAACTCCCTTCGGCGCGAAACGTCGCGATCTATCCCGGGACTTAATTAAATTACTTTTTTCCATTGCAAAACGCGCATAAGGTCGAAGAGTTTTTGTAGAGGTTCGCATAAAAATATGTGCATTTTTTTGCTTGGAATTTTATTACAATATTTCCATTTGTAGATATATACGAATGCGCTGGTAAAGTGACCGGGGAAAGAATCGATAAAGAAACGGGGGAATATTTGACTTTATTAGGCTAATGTATGTCCGTGTGTACGAATAAACATTCCCTTTATCGACTCTTTATTACTAAACAATGCAAAATTTTTATTCCTGCATTCGAAAGTACAATAGAAATGCTCGAAGCTGGAAATTGTTTGGAGTGCAATCGGGGATGAATCGAGCAGGTAATATCAATCAAAAAAAAATTAAATATCGCTTCGTATTCGAACGAATTAATTTAGCTGGGAAAACGATGGGAAGTATATTGTCGCTTTTCCTAAGACCGCGGTCGCTTTTCCTCGAGTTTCCTCCGCTCGACGGGGGTTGTTTGGCGTTGTTGTTCGACATTAATAAAAAGCTTTTCGCATGCAAATGCCGTCCCGAAGGCGGGAGGGACGGCCCGACACGGAATGAGCATTACTCAGATCAAAAACTTCGGCGTCGTAAAATATATGTACTTAAGGAAAGGCGGAAGAGAGGAAAAGTAAGCGCCAGGTACAAAGAGGAGAGATTTCTTTGTTATTTACTTTGGCTTACCTGCGTGAGTTGGATATTCTCGAATGGAATGGAAATACTTTTTATCGCTGGTTTTAGGGATAAAGAATTAGTATTGGCAACGTTGAGTCTTTGGAAATCCTGTAGAATAGTCAATTTTCTGGATGATTTTGCTACTAAATCTCACGATTTTTTAGATGATTTTACTAGATTTTTAGAGAGAAAAAAAATATTGGCAACGTTGATTCTTTTAAAATCTTCTAGAATAGGTAGTCAATTTTCTAGATGATTTTGCTACTAATTCTCACGATTTTCAGATAATTCTACTAGATTTTTAGAGAGAAAAAAATTAGTATTGGCAACGTTGAGTCTTTGAAAATTCTGTAGAATATTTAATTTTCAAGATGATTTTGCTACTAATTCTCACGATTTTTCAGATAATTCTACTAGATTTTTAGAGAGAAAAAAATTAGTATTGACAACGTTGAGTCTTTGAAAATTCTGTAGAATATTCAATTTTCAAGATGATTTAGCTACTAAATCTCACGATTTTTCAGATAATTCTACTAGATTTTTAGAGAGAAAAAAATTGGTATTGGCAATGTTGATTCTTTTAAAATCTTTTACTGGAATAGCCAATTTTCCAGAATATGATGATTTTTCAGATCAATTAAAGTACTAGATTCTAGGAAGAAATAATTAGTATTGGCAACGTTGATTCATGGAATATTTGCAGTGTTGCCAGCGTTACATTTTCATCATACAAATGTAGTGTTGGTGCATTAATGAATTACGTATATCGATGAATATGATACATGTCTCGTACAGGTTTCCCGAAATAGGTACATTTGTGTATAATTTAAAAGGGCTCGAAGGAAACTAGCGAAGTTGTCAGTTTTGGAAATTACACATGTAATCCCATATTTGGAAGTTACGTTACGAATACAGTATGGATATATTAAATTTATTGCATCCAGTTCGCTGTCTGTGTCAGTTCGTTAATTCGCCAGGTTTCGACTCCGTTGGGTACGAATGAAACTGATGGGAAAATTCCCCGACAAATTCGAGTAAACTTAAATATTCCGAGGAAAAGTAAGTATTTGAAATTCTATCGTAGCGAATTCCAGTCGGGAAGAGTTTCTCGTAACGAAAAATTCGAAAGGTGTAAGGGATTTTTATCGGTTGTACAGGGTCGCTCTGATTATTTTTTATCATCTGCATATTACCTATTGCGTTCCACCTACTTTTATCGCTTATTTCTCGCTACATTGTCCTTACTTCTGTCATACATTTCCCATCGCATTCTACCTACTTTTACCATTTTTTAGCGCCCCATTCTCCCTACTTTTATCCTACATTTTCCATAACATTCTCCCTACTTTTACCATTTATTTAGCGCCCCATTCTCGCTACTTTTCTCGTTTATTTCTCGCTACATTCTCCCTACTTCTATACTACATATTTTATTGCATTCTCCCTACTTTTATCGCTTATTTCTCGCATATTTCTTCGAAAATAAAACCATATTTGCTTTGCGAAATTCTATATTACCAAGCTCTTCTAAGAAAATGTCATGTAGGTAAATGTTATTTAACTGCATATTAAAAATTATCCTGCTGATTAAAACCATTACAACATTCAGTTTTCGAAGCTCTTCATTAGAGTGTAAATCGACAATCCGGACTTGAAAATCTGCGAAACCTCCCGTGCAAATTATCCGATTATTTTTCATTATACCTTCATTACCTGAACGGGAGTATTAAAATCCAATTCGTACAAATCGCCCGCTTTGAACGTGAACGCTTTCTGGCACCTTTTCAGCAGGAATATCGCGTTCTTGCGTACCCTCAAATCATCGTGAAGCAACAAGTCGCTGCGACTTATCGCGTCCGGCGTATTTTCACTCTTAAAAAAATCCATTTAATACTCCAAACAAGTTACCAGAATAGCTAAGATAGGGTAGTGATGAATTCACTGAATTCATCTTACCTTGTGAAGGGTAAGATATTGTAATGTGAAGTAAGGTAGGGAAAGGTTAGGTAGGTTAATGTTAGGTACAAGTTACCTGAAGGGTAGGGCAGGATAGGGTTTGGTAGGGTAGGATAGAGGGTAAGTTAAGTGTAGGGTAATGATATTAGACTTACTTCGTTTTTAACGATGCTAATCGGCACGCAAACCAAGCATAATTCGAGAAAAATCAGCGGTACGAAACAGAGCGCTTTGAATCGCAAGCCGGCGGGTTTATTCCTGAAATAATTTGCATGAATAATTTCCGAAGCGTGATTCGAAATAATTTAGGATTTTTATCTATTCTCATCCTCGCTATAGGGTCTATTTGTTTGTTATTACGAAATTACCCCGCATATTACAAATCGAATCCGCGCGATTTGCATAAAAATACCTAATGATGGGCTAATCTGGGAAAATTTGCATACTGTATGCAGCGAATTTTAATTTTCAAAAATCTCCCGCTATTCCAATACAAATTGTGCAGGGTGGTCGGATAAGAATGTAAAGTACTGAAAAGTACTGTAAAGTAATTACTAAAACAGCCAAGAGAAAAACCTGGAAAATATTTTCAAGTTTCTCAAATGGCCACCAGGAGGTGCAACTGCAATCTTGAAACTAAAAAAGCGATTTTTCTATGAATTCCGCTATATTAACCTAACAAAAAATACCAGTTCATTAAAGTCGAATATAATATGAAACATTTTGTTTTAAAAAATTTTGCTGTATCTCTAAAAATAAAGTGGCGAGGATTATTCAAATGTTTCCCTAAAAAACACCCTGTATCTTCGAAACGGCTGAGCCGATTTAAACAAACTTCGGATAGTTGAAAAGAGCTATTCTTGGACTACAAAAGTTATATCATTTAAAATTTTGTTTAGATTCACGTGTCGCTAGTTATAGCACTTTTTCCAACATTCCGACAGAAATGGCCAATTTTCTCAAAAAAAATAAATGCATTAGTATGATTTTTTTATGAATAAGTAGCTAAATGATGCCTAAACAAGCTCGCGAAAACCGCATCTCGATACCTAAAATTTAGACCAAAAATTTTTTATACTAAAAAATTCCTTAAATTTTTATTTTCCAGCTTTTTCTCTCGCCCGTTACTTTTTTACCGCAATCCTCCAGATACACTACTCTACATTCCTATCCGACCACTCTGTACACCCAAAAAAACACCCATCTTACTTATCGACCGCTATCAGCAATTCCATGCAGGAGAGCCCGATGCTCCTCACGTACAACATCAGCAAAACCCCCGAAAACATCCTCCTGCTGCGCTGGAAATACCCGTACAAGAACCCGTGGTGCTCCACGCACCTTCGCAAGTCCCCCATCGTCGCCATTTCCGCGAACCGCGCGTTCAACATCCTCAACTGATAGTGCATCTCGAACATGATCGTCGCGTACACGATCAACATCGACACGGCGAACACGCAAATGTACGAGCTGCAGTAGGCCTGGGTGATGAACACGATGAAATACCAGACAATGTCGTCGGGAACGTAGCAGTAGAAGGGCACCCCGCGGTCGAGGAAGGCCAGCACGCTGGACGAAATGGCCGTGATCTCGCCCAGGAGGCCGAAGAAGACGGAGAAGGCCAGGCAGAGTTTGAATATTTTCGCGGTGTGCCGGGAGAATTGCCGGTCGAAGGCGGCGTGGTCCCAGCAGAGCGATTGCATTTCCAGTAATGCCGTGAAATCGCTTCGTTTGAATATCGCTATGGCCGAATAGAATGTTATCTGGAACGAATCGGTGCTTCATTCGTGGTAAAGTTCGATGGGATTGGCGGAAAATGAGTGGTTTTAACGCGCAAATGCGAAGGAGGTTTCAGCTATAACCGTCGATCTGTACCTACATGTTTTATGTTGTATAAAATCTTTGTCTTCTCTATTAATAACGTACCTAAATAGACAATTATTTGCAATAAATCAGTACCTAATTTGCATTAAAATTCAATAGAAATAGCTGCGACGATGAAGATAAACTGAGGAGAAAATAATGAATGATTCTTCAGCTATACTCGTCGATCCGTAGGTACCTTCATAATATTTATTTCTATATGACAATGATTTATGATTTTCGATGATTTTAATGATGATGATGATTTTACCTCTAAAAAGCAGAAGGCCGTTTCGGTGAAATTGGTGATATTCTCGATGGTGAAAGCGGTGTATTTCAAATTATACAAAATGAAGCAATCGTTCAGAATGGCGCCGAGCGCGGAAAAGTAGATTAAAAACATGTCGAATTTCGTTTGTCGTTCGGAAAATCCGAGAAAATGCAAAATGTACGAGTAAATGTCGATGATGCGCTTCGACCAAGACATGTTCGCTAGTTTCTGATGAATACAAGAACACCGGAATATAAACGGTTTTATTAAAATTTTATCATCATCATCGTTCGGCGAATTAGTGGAATTTAGAATTAAGAATTAACAATACAATTGCACTATTATATATACAGGGTGGTCAGCTTTCGTTATAAAGGACAGTTTAATGAGTAAATATTTGATGCTCCAGTTATAGACTCCATTAGCAACAATATTATATAAGGTATAAGTTAATTAATTATGAAATAGACATCTGATGAATTATGCAATTAGCAATTTCAAGGCGTGTCCAAGTAATCGGGCAGTATATATGCATAATTACTTTTAAGTACATAATGCTTTCGAAAATTCACATTAGAAATTAATAGGGAATTAACTTTCAGTGAATCCTTTAATTTCGAACCTATACAAGGATGTTCTACATATAAATATTGTTGTATGTTGTTTACAAAAAACCATAAATATTTATTTGTACGTTAAATTGCTCGTTTAAATTATTATCGAAAAATGTTTTAAATTTAAAATGCATGTAGATATCGCAATGGAGGTGTGGGGATCGAATATTTTTGTAATTGCCACTTTTTATCGAACTATATAGGTATTTATGAATCAAGTGTGGAGTAATAAAGTTATTAACGAATACATTATTTTTGTATTGTTCAGGTATGTAGATAAAGATCTCAGTCGTGCGCAAAATATTCCATAAATTGATAGGTATTTGATATAATCCATCAGATAAATTCTTTTTTACCTAAATATATTTTGAAAATCATTATATTAGTAGGTATATTACGTCGGTCCGCAGCGATTTTGTACTTTTTTTTTAAATTTAGGACAGTTCTAGAACTGTTTTGGAACCATTTAGAACTGTTTCAGAACAAATTGAACTATCCAAAAAAAATTACCGTTTACCGACACTAGAACTGTCTAAAATTATTTAGAACCTTTTAGAATTTACTTAAAAAATACTCCAATTCACTGGTAAAATCTTGGATCTCGGGCCGACCTGGTATAAAAATTCCTCCTTGATCAATATTGCACTAGGATCAAATGTTCCAAAATTCGACCCAATCGACCGAAAACCGCCTCTAATCGAACCGATCGCGATCCACATACGAATTTCATCGCTCCCGCAAAAGTTTGCGTCCCGTTAAATTCTCCAGGAATGTCGATCTAAAAATGATCCCCGATTGCGCACCGTTCAGGCATTGTTCCGCCATTTTAAGGGTAATTACGTTCGATTACCGCCTCGTCAAGTTTCCATTAGGACACGCTTAAACGGTAAACGAAAAGTTATCGGTCCAAGAATTAAGTAGTTAAATGGAATTTAAAGACTTCCTAACGTTTAATAATCATTTCGTAATTGTGCCGAGAAAATCGATGAATTTTCGTTCGATTTCCGCGAAATTTTATAGATATTCAAATAGCACAAAAGTAGAGAGAATTTTTTTTGCATAAAAGTGGAGAGAAAATTTCGTGCAAAATAAAGTAGAGAGAAAATGTTGTTCATAAAAGGACAATTTTTACTCAAAAGTAGAGAGAAAATTTTTTGCTAAAAGTAGAGAGAAAATGTTGTTCATAAAAGGACAATTTTTACTCAAAAGTAGAAAGAAATTGTTTTGCTAAAAGTAGAGAGAAATTTTTGTTTATAAAAGTAGAGAGAAAAATTTTGTTCAAAAAAGTAGAGAGAAAATTTTGTTCAAAAAAGTAGAGAGAAAATTTTTTGCATAAAAGTAGAGAGAAATTTTTGTTTATTTACATTATTGGTATCTAACCGAAAAATCTTCCATTCTTTGCACCGATCGATCCAAGTATAGGCGTTTAATCTCCATATTTTTTAACCTACAGAGTAATCGGCTTATCGCACCTTCTTTATCTTTATTTATCGCCCCGTTTTCAGATACACAATACCCATCGGCTTTATCTCGATCACCGCGGACGGTATAAAATCCGCGAGCCCGTCGACAATCGCCTTATAGAAAACCATATCCATTCAGATGGTCCGAATCGAGTTGCTTGTGCTTGTTATCTGCCCCGTCGGGCTGATCTGCGTTTCGGGGATTCCCCGACAAACGAAGCCGACGCCCGCCGGCGCTTTCGAGCTATCTGTCGTGCATTTCAACGATTTTCACGCCAGGTTAGTAACGGAAATTTTCATTATCGAATATGCCACGGACGCGCGTTTTGATAGCAGCTATGCAGGGTTGGCCTTCGATGGAATGCACATAGGAATAACAAGAGTGTAGAAGAGAATTTCTTAGAACTGTTCAGAATAATTTATAACTGTTCCACATCATTCAGAAGTGTTCAGAATCCTTTAGAATTGTTCAGAATCGTTCAGAACTGTTCAGTAACTTTTAGAACTGTTCAGAATCATTTATGTCCTTTTTAGAATTGAGTTCAGGATCAGTTCAAGGCGATTCTAGAATCTTTTAGGGCTGTTCAAAATCATTTAAAATTGTTCCATGTCATTCAGAATTGTCCAGAACCATTCAGAACAGTTCCAAATCATTTAGAACTGTTCCTAACCATTTAAAACTGTTGCAAATTGTTTAGAACCGTTCCACAGCATTTAGAACTGTTCCAAATCACCTAGAACTGTTCAAAATCATGTAGTACCTACCTACAGATTCAGGACTATTTGAAACGGTCTAGGACAAACTAAAAGAGCCCAGAACTAATCATTTAGAACGGTTCAAAATCATTTTAGAACTGTCCAGAATTTCATTAAAACCCATTTTAGAACCGATTCAGAACTATTTGGAACAGTCTGGGATAAGCTACAAATAAATTTAGAAGAGAAATTCTTCTAAAAATTCGCTAATTTAGGTACATATAAAAAGTACCTTTGTATTATTCCAATACAGTCCAAATTACCTCAGGCCGACCCTGTATAGGGCAATTCGATTAGCCGGCTAGATTGAAATTTAATTTGTATATTAATCTACTAGGTTAATTAGAGTGTATTTCATATTTTTTTTGTTTGCGGGTATTTGCTTTGTACTTATTATTAGATATGTAGAAGTGGTGTTTGTAACATTTTCGTTATTTTTAAACGAAAATAAAAAAAAATATTCGAATTAATTAAGCGGTTATATCGAAAATTAATGGTTATTTTATTCAGTGTCGACGATCGGTGAATGTTTAAATTAAAATGCACATTTGCATTTGGTGAATTTCGTTTTTTATGTAGCAGTTTTGAATATATAGCTAGTAGTTTTTGAATTTTTAAAAACCAATACATCAAATATATTATTCAGGTTCTCTAATGGATCCTATTAAAATTTTGCCATTTTTAAAATAACACTAGTTGTGGCTAGATTAAACAGCAATTTCAATTACTTTCTATCGATTCAATCTAACAAATCAATCAAATATCCTCTAACAAACATTCTCCTAATGATAATTGATAGCAAAACAGAATCTTTTATCCTCCCTTAAACCCCCGTGAATTTTTAATACCCTCTCGATTTCGTCTCCCTCCTTTTATCCGGCTAAAAGTAACAACGCGAAATCGTCCTTTACCGAAGAAAATCCACGTCCTTTAAACGAAATTATTAATTCTTTACTCTACAGAACTTCCCAACTTCAACATCACATCATCCTCGATTTATAACCCGAAAAAAAAAGTTTCGAAAACAAAAAAAACTACGCAAATTAATCTAATTTAATTAAAACAAAAATGTTAAACGAAAATAACAAAACCTTTTTGCACACCACAGCAATTAGTTGTTACGAGGAACAAAGCAAAGTTCCCTCAAAACAAAGCACCAGGCGGATTTTTTAATCACTTCGAGCGATTCCCCGAACTTATAAAAGCTCCAGATTGTTCCATCCAGATTCGAGGAAACCAACATATACGCCAACACGTGCAAACCGGACGAGGAATCGTCCTGCATCGGAGGATTTTCCAGGCTCTACGAACAAATCGCGGCCATCCTCGATGACAAGCCGAAATCGATCCTGTTGAACGCCGGCGATAGCTTTCAAGGCACACTGTGGTACAACATCGGCAAATGGAACGTCACTCAGGAATTTATGAACAAATTGCCCATTGATGCGGAAGTAAGTACGTCAGATGATAATATGTAGAAGGCATATACAAAGCGCGGTCGTATATTTCTAAGGTCTGGAAACTTAGGTCGAAAAAGTGTCGCGTTATTTGAGGATGAAACAGGGTTCCTAAAACGGCCGCTAGGAGGCGAAGTTGTAAAGGACCACGGTTTTTTGCGTACGAATTATATAGAATTAGCATTAAGAAAGGTATTATTCAAACTAAAAATACATACAAAATATAAAAGTATACTTAAATCAGCGATGATTTTGTTGTTAACATCATGCTTCACGTATCTTCGGTTAATGTATTTCTCCATTTTCTCGTCGAAATGTCAAAAAATAATTTTTGAAGTTTTGACAGCTCGAACTGTCATTTCACACAACCGCGATTTATATGTAGCGCGACGCTGATTGGCTGAGATAAGTTGGTCCTCCGATCGTTCGCCACGGTGCGGCGAAAAAATGAAGCTCAAAAAGTCCTCAAATAACGGGACACATTCTCTAATGCATAAGTATTGGAAGTTTCCAGACCTTAGAAATATACGACCGTGATACAAAGTTACTTGGTTTCCGAGTAAACTGGAAAAGAGAGAATGTCGAAAAAAAAAGGTGGATGAAAACGGGTAGAGTTTGCATACAGGGTAAGTCACCCGAGGATACTTCCCCATTTTTTATTATTTGTACAATTCTCCATTCAGTTGAATGTGACTTCACCCTGTATACTCTCCATTGCACTTTCCTCTACTGCCCACAACATTCCCCAAACCCTAAACCTCCCAAATTCCACCGCCTACCTCAAAACAAGGCCCTTTCCTCAACTAGTACACAGCAAACCTAATTCTCTACCAGCTAATCGAAAATCACGAATTCCTGACTAACTATGTATAAATCCACAATAAATATACACTGTGCTCCATTTCCGATTGCAACACGGTCATTTCTATGAGTGGAACAAAGAAAGATTATTAAAATGACAGTTGTCAAAGTGAAAAGTCGCAATGACATAAATGTCACTCTTTCCTTTTCCTTTATAAGTGTCTAATGGAAGTTGTCTTTATCGCACCCAAGGCCTATATAACTTACGTTGCGATTAAGAATGGAGCAATCTGTATAGCACAGTCCTCTACTTCCCCCTTAAAACACCTCCCATAAATCACCATCACCGCCTCCTAAGACCAGCGACCTCAAAACCGCGGCCTCTTCCTCAGCTAGTACACAGCCAACCTCATTCTCCAGGTCATCGGAAACCACGAGTTCGACGACGGCATCGCCGGCTTGGTGCCCTACATCAAGGCCCTGAAGCACCCGGTGGTCGTGTCCAACATCGACGACAGCCAGGAGCCCTCCTTCCAGGGGATTTACGCCAAGAGCACCGTCGTCGAGAGGGACGGCAGGAGGATAGGCGTCGTGGGCGTCATCACGTCGGTTTGCGATGTGAGAATGCTCCCAAGCGACGGCTCCTGGTGGAGATGTATAAGGTTTTTTCTTGCGGTTTGTAGGAGATTGCGAGCACCGGTAGATTGAAGTTCTTCGGGGAATCGGCCAGCGTGAACGCGGAGGCGGAGAGATTGGTGCGCGAAGAGGGAGTTTTCACCGTTATAGTGCTGTCGCATTCTGGATACGATGTGGATAAGGAAATAGCCGCGAACGCTTCGGAGAAAATAAGCCTTATAGTCGGGGGGCATTCGCACACTTTTCTGTATACAGGCGGTAGGGAACTCGACAACTTCCAATCTAGTAACATTTACATGGAGAATCCTTAAATTTCAGATAATCCTCCGGGTCCGGATAAAGTCGGAGGGCCCTACCCGACGATAGTGCAAAGTAAATTCGGCCACGACGTGCTGGTTACGCAGGCTTCGGCTTACAGCAAGTATCTTGGAAACATCACCATCTACTTGGATGATGGTGGAGAAATCGTGGATTATTCTGGGGCTCCCATATTTTTGGCACACGATGTACCGCAAGGCAAGTACCCGGGGAGGCTCCAAGAGTTGACCTTCTAGGAGTTGATGCTACAGAGGTTGAGGTTGATCCTCCAGGAGTTAATGCTCCGATGGTTGATTCTCCGGGGTTTAATCCTTCAGGAGTGGATACTCTAGGGATTGAACCTCTTGGTGAGTTCTTGAACTGTTTCAGACCAGTCCATAAACAAGGCTTTGGAACCGTGGAAGAAAATTATCCATGCGGAAGGTGACAAAGTTATCGGATCCAGTTTGGTTTCTCTGGATGACAGTACTTGCTATACCAGCGAATGCACTTTGGGTAATTTGATAGCCGATGCCTATGTATTTGCTGTGAGTAAATTTGATCTAAAACCCCTCTAATCCAGAAACTTCTAAGACATATTATATTTTGCGCTTACTATTAACCCTTATCTGGATTCGTTTTCTATCCAGGTGTAATTTTCTCATAGAAACTTTTGCGCAACAATGGGCCCTTCTGAGTTGAAGTAATTTAAACGGTAATTTCTACGAGGGACAAAATTAAAAAATACTCGTAAATAAATAAAGAAATCCTGAGCATTCACCGAGATATCTAGTATTCCGAACAAGTTCCGTGAATAGAACAGTTATGAAAATTTCCTCTTCCATTTTAATCAAGAAGTTTTAATCTGGAAACGCATTCAAAACGCTGTACCTATTTTCCCGATTTTCCGGGAAAAAGCGTCTACAAACCTCCTTAAGTCCCCCTAATTATCCGAGTTCGTATCGAGTTATTATCAATTAGGCAAAAGCATCTTCAGCTCCTCCATTTCCCTATTCAAAAAGCTAAAAAAAAGCTCAAAAAAGCTCAAAAAGCCCTAAATCTAATCACTGAAATGTTCCTCTAACCATAAAATCGCATTTTTTACATACAGCTCGCTCACGAATACACCAACGTGACGTCATCGCTAGCTTAATTTAATACCTAACAAATAAAATTAGATAAATTTATCTCAAACTATTTAATGAATAAATTTAATAACTTTTTAGTACACAAAATCCCCACCAAACGGTTCCTGGACCGAAGCAGCAATTGGTCTAATAAACGCCGGAGGTCTCCGATCCCCCATCGAAAAAGGAAGTCAGTAAATTATAATACAGACTGTACCATCTTATACAGAGTGTCCCAAAATAATTTTTCCCCATAGATATTAGTTACAGCGACCTCTTGACCGCCCAACCGTTCGGAAACACCATCGACTTCGGCCAAATCCAAGGCAAATACCTGAAGGAAGCCTTCGAGGAAACGGCCAAGGAGCACGCTTACGGCAGGCTCTACAGCAGCATCAACTTACTCCAAGTCTCTGGTAACGATCTGAAGCTGCAACGAAATCGGAGAGGTGCATTTTATCGCTCAAAACACTGCCAAAGTTCTCAAATTAAGCAATGCTTGCCATGTACAAATCTCGAGTGAAAGAGACTCTCTCAGCTAGTTGGTCGAATATCCCCGGCAGCTGAGGCCAATTTATTACAAAACAAGAAGCAGAAGAAGAATACTCAGTACAGCAAGGTCTCTAAATTTTTGTTAAATTGAATCACCTCTCCAATTTCGTCGCCACTTTTATACTACTCCATATACTCTTCATTATCGAACATCCATTATTCCTTAGGGGTGCAACTGGCATACGATTTAAGTAAACCGCTGGGCGAGCGGGTGGTGTCGATCAAAGTGCGCTGTGCCGATTGCACCACACCGGCGTACGAGGATTTGGATCAGAACAAATCGTATAACGTGGTGATGCCGTCTTTTCTGAGCCAGGGTGGTGATAATTACGTCATGTTCAAGGATCAGTTGAGGAACAAGCGAGTGGGGCCCATCGATGTCGATATTTTGGTGGACTATTTGGGGCATTATTCGCCGGTGTTCGAGGAGATAAGCGGGAGGATTGTGATTGATCAAGGGGAAAACGAGCTGGTTTATTATAAGAGATGAGTTTATGTTGGGTGTTTTTTTTTTGTAGTGGTTACAAGAACTTGTTGTTCTGAGACCTTTTATCTACTCGTAGATCCTTTTAGTACTCTTCCAGCTTCTTGTCCTGAGACGTTTTATCTACTCGTAGATCCTTTTAATAACATTCCAGCTTGTTGTCCAGAGGCCTTTCGTCCAGATCCTTGCAGTACCCTTCCAGGAAAGTCAAGGAAGGGATAATTAAGGCAAAAAAATCAACGCTATGCTTGGAATTTTGTTATTTTTTTTAGTTTGATTTTATGTCCCTTCAGCACAAGAAAATCTTACAATAAAATTGATAAACTTCAAAATAGTTATTCGGGAAAATGGCCCCGAGCGATGGAGAAAATCCGTGGCGAATAGTTTTCCCGATTTCCCGTCGAATCCGGCGCGAAGTTGTCGCAGAAAACCGCCGCCTACTCGAATTCCCGGGAATTTAATAACGCGGATGGTTAATGAACAGTTTTCTTTAACTATTCGTCTTAATTTAGACGGTCTTTCCGGGATTTTCATTGGCGGCTTTGCTGCAGGTAAATCCTGGTATACCTTACAACGTTCATTAGCTTATTTACCAGTGGCAAAATGGACTAGTTTATTGCGTTCGTGTCACGGGGGATTTCGGTTAAAGGTAATTGAAAATTTTTTCGCCGGGGAAAATTAACGAGAGTTAATGTAAAAACGCGCGGAAAAAAGCGCTAATGTATCAGAAGTGGGATTAGACAAAGCATGACATACAGGGTGATCACATATTTAGTACTTTTTTAAGCTAGTCCACTCTGTAGAACTCGGTATTTCTAGCACTGGTACCAACTCGAGTACCTTCAAAAAAAAATCAAAATATATAAAAAAAATTGGAAAAAAATATCTGTAATTATAGTCCACCCTGTATCATCCGATATGTCCTCTCGTACCGGCATAAGTCCGGATTCATGTGCAACACTGCGTACTGTAAATGATTACAGCATGCTCGACAGATAAAAGCCCTTTCGTCCACTATAAGTAGTCGCCAACTCGATGAGCCTCGTCCTTTAACTTTAATGAGAATTGAGATCTAGCGTGCGCGCTATCGTTTTTCATGGACTCCTTCGCGAATGTCTCCCGTCAAAACGCTTAAGCGGATTCGCTACAATATCGTCCGTTAATTAAAATTATATTGGTATAATTTTATTGGCCCGGTGCTCAGTTTTATGGCACTAATCAATCGTTTAGACTTAATGTAAACAGTGTCAAACTGTCAAAATTGTCAATTCAAATAATGTCCCTAGTTACTCCATAACAACCAATGTAAAACTGTCAATTGAGAGAATGTCCTTAGTTACTCCATAACAACAATGTAAAACTGTCAAATCAAAATGTCAATAATGATATTTTAATTTAATTCGATTTAATTCAGAAAATCGGTCGAGTCGGCGATTTTTTTTTCATCGAATTTCGTAAAAACCGTGGATATACACAAAAATGGAGGCGAAACGAAAATAAAATAAACCTCGGTAAGCCGACTGTTGAGTATTTTCCGCGGAAAACGTCGATTTTAATGGAAAACACTCGAGAGATTTGCGAGGGTTTTTACGCAACAAGCCAATTGTATTATTACAGAGGGTCCCCCTTATTTATTATAATTTTTTATCGCGATGTATTCGAGTGGGCAGAGGTATATCAAAGGCCATATCAAAATATTGATGGATATGATTTATACAGATTAGAGAAAAAGAGTAATATACCTATCATTGTGTTCAATGTAATAGTGGGAGAGAGATAGTATTAAAAATAATCAAGTATGCGAGTGTTTTTTAAGTGTTTTCCAATTTAGAACTGTTCAAACCCATTTAGAACAGTCCACAATTATTTAGAACTATCTAGAATTATTTAGAATCATTTTAGAATTGATTAGGATTGTTTGAAACAATTCAGAACGATCTTGGAACCATATTAGAACTGTACAAAACATTTACAACAGTCTACAATTATTTAGAATCATTTTAGAAGTGACTAGGATTGTTTGAAACAGTTCAGAACGATCTTGGAACCATTTAGAACTGTGAAAATCATTTACAACAGAACGATTTTGGAACCATTTAGAACTGTACAAAACATTTACAACAGTCTACAATTATTTAGAATCATTTTAGAAGTGACTAGGATTGTTTGAAACAGTTCAGAACGATCTTGGAACCATTTAGAACTGTGAAAATCATTTACAACAGTCTAGAATTATTTAGAATAACTTTAGAATCGATTAGGTTCGTTCAAACAATTCAGAACGATCTTGAAACCCTTTGGAAATGTTCCAAACTCATTTAGAACTCTTTCAGGAGCATCCAGAATTTTGTTTCTTTACAACTTTTTTCTTGCCTCCTCGATCGCCCTCGTATATCTACATAAAATTCTCTATCGAAGTTTATCAAAAAAAATAGGCGATACGGGGAGTCCCCGAAAACGTAACTACAACTATAAACATAAACCGCAATTCACGCGAACCTCTAAAATACGGCCGTAAATCGGGCCCGTACGCGTATAGTTTATTGTAGTTTATACAGCATTTACGATAAATAGACAATGATTTAGGAGCCCCGGGGCTCTTACTCAAAAGAATAAATCCCCAGAAGCCGAGCGTATGTGTTTACCTTTCGGATGAATGGCGTAATCGTCGATAATATAAAGCGAGCGCGGATGTAATTAAAAAAAACTTAAGGAGAGTTCGAGCACCTTCGAATTAAACATCTATGTAAATGGCGGACGAAATTAGAATGTAGAATTTTTCCCGAATGGGTGTTTCGAAATTATACCGTTCTAAATAGTTCTAATTACTATATCGTTCTAAATAGTTCCGAACGATTACGGACAGTTCTAAATAGTTGTGAATGGATTTTAAATGGTTCTAAAACAGTTCCAAATAATTTCTGAACTGAGCAATTCTAAAATAAAGTTCTGAATAGCCATGAAATCGTTGTGGAATTTTTTGGTTCATCCTTCATTCCGATTACTCCAGTATCTGTCCTCAATAATTTCACGGGCTCATTTTTTAGGCACAATTATCCGTTTTAATTAGTTTGTCGCGCGAAAAACCACCACTCAAAAAGCTTTTCCATAATTTCCAGCGCTTATAATGCGCGCCCTTCGATAGGGCAAAGGGCCCTTCGTTTATTTTTCGTGTATTTCGAAACCTAATTGATTTATCTACGCAGGAAAGTCGCGTCGAATGCGACGACCTGTATAGAACTCGATGGGATTTTTTTTTTCGATTTTCCCCACCGGTAAAAATAGTCGATAATTTAACGATCAATCATCGTATCTCTCGTTTATTACTCTGTGCACGCCCGTAATGTGTGCGTATTTTTTTTAAACGGAGCTATTTACACGGAATGATTATAATATTATCTATATGTAGATATCTGATGCGCTCGTGTAGATACAATCTGTCAATCTAAAATTTCGAAAGAAAATTTATGAATGAATTTGTTTTAATACTATAATGCTATTTTTTTATTGACTGTTTAAAATAAGGCCTTTTATAACGGGGCTATTTATAGCGGGGTTATTTTTAACAAGGCCCTTCGTATACCTGTGTACCAGGCCGGCCTTCTGCGATTTTTACGTTTAAAATTTTTACTGAAATTTTACTAAATTAATTCTTGTATTAAATGAACTAAAAATTGTAAAAAAACCTAAATGAAAGCGTTTTAACTGGTTCTAAACTATTCTAGTTAATCCTGGACCGTTCTAAATAGTTCCGAATCGGTTCTAAATGATTTTAAACGCCTCCAAAGGGTTCTAAGATCGTTCTAAACTGTTTCAAATAGCGCTAATTTATTCTAAATACTGTTTCAAACGGTTCTAGACAATTCTAAGATGGTCTCAAAATGAGTCTGGACAATTCTAAAAGGTTCTAAGGTCGTTCTGAACTGTTTCAAACGCTCCTGGTCCATTTTAAAACGGTTTCAAACGATTCTGGACAATTATAAGTGGTTCGAAATTAGTACCGAATTTTTTCAAGCGTCTGCCTGTGGTCTAAAATGATTCTACACGATTCTAAATGGTTCCAAGACCGTTCTGAACTGTTTCGAACGATCCCAATCAATTCTAAAACGGTTCCAAACGTTTCGGCACAATTCTAAAAGGTTCTAATATCATACCAATTTTGTTCAAATGATCCTAATCAATTCTGAAACGATTCTGCCCAGTTCTAAAGTGTTTTAAACCATTCCAAACGATTCCAAAACAATTCAAAAACACTTTTTGATTTTTGAACACCCCTCCTCTCTTCCTCTGGTTACAATAATCAGATAGGCTATCTCTCTCGCACTCAATATTCTTATCGGCATTGACCGGTATTCCTATTATCCTTTTTTTTCCATCATCATTTATGGTTCAGTTGGTCCTTGCTCCGGGCGCGGGGGCGGTTTGCGTATAGTATATAGTCGAGGTAAATCGTGTCCGGAAATAAAATACGCGCTTTATGCGATAAATTCCGTGGTGTTTATAATGTAAGCTTATACATAACTATACGTATGTACAAACTGAATAAAATTAATTGAACAAACATCGAATGAACTGGTATATGTAGTGCATTGTATACATTACACATATAACTGTTGAATGCACGAGAATTGCAATTAGCATTTGAAAGGACGGCGTTTATTTTGTATAATGTTTAATGCGAACATTACCAAACTATTCCCGTCTATTCACGTTGAATTAGACATCTGAACAGGTGGGTGAAATGAATTAAATATTTCGCTATAGGGCGAATAAATATCTATCGCTAATTTTAGAGCAGGTAATTGAATTCATTCATCGTAAAAGTTGGTAAATTTTCATGTATATACTTGTAGGTAAATGCATAGCTAAATTAATCCTTATTCATGTTTAACTGTATTGCATCATCACATAGTTTCAGGACATTATTTATTAGCTATTCATAAAATTGTATAAACTTCATTAATTTATCAGGATATTTCGGTGAATTAGTTAACTTTTTAGCTACTAAATTCTAAATAGTCTTCTAAAAGTTCTAAAAACAGGGTTCCAAATAGTCCTGAAAGTGTTCCAAATTGTACTGAATGGTACTGGATTATTCTAAATTATCTTACACCGTTCCAAATCGTTCTAAATGATTTTGAACAGTTCTTAATGGTTGTAAGACTGTCTGTAACAATTTCAAATGATCCTAGTCACTTCTAAAACGATTGTAAATGATTCCGAACTGTTTTAAATACTTTCGAACAGTTCTAAACGAATCTTAAACTGCGCTGAAAGTAATTCTGGACTCTTCTAATTTATCCTAGACGGTTCCAAATAGTTCAGAATCTGTTAGTTGGTTATTAGATCGCCCTGAACTCTTTCAAACTCATCCTTATCAGTTCTAAAACGGTTCCGGTCAGTTCTAAATAGTTTCTAAACGATTCTGAAATTGTCCTAAACAATTCGAAACCACTCTACCTCTCTCCTTCTATTACAATACTCAGATGCGTTAAAGTACTTAGTTCTAAATAGTCCTAAAAGTATTGGTTCTAGACTCTTCTATTTGCCCTAGACCTAGACCGTTCTAGAATCTGTTCGGAATAGTTCTGAATCTATCCTAAATGATTCCGGATAGTTCTAAACGGGTTCCTAAATCTTTATTAAAGCACCACTCGAGCAAGTCGAGTTGCCTAACTCGCGCAATTTTATCCACCGTTCCGGGAAATTCTTTACAAGCCAATTTATAAAAAATAAACAATAAAAAAAATAAATACTAAACGCGGCAACTTTCGAATTAAATTTTCGCCGCGAACGCGAGAAGATAAAAGCATTTTTCCCGGCACTATCCCTAAGCCCTTCGCGCCCCGTAATGTAATTGAAGGAACGTCTCGGAGGCTTGGCGGAAGGTCCTCCGCGGCATCTTATTTACGATTTTAACGCGATTTCTCGCGCGGTAATTGGAGTGTTTGTCAGTCATTTACACCGCAGCGATATCGTTTTTTTTTTATTATTATTTTTATGCGGCCTAATGGCGCGTTCGCGATCGCCGAGCGGGCCCGTAAGCTGGCCGGATGGGGCGTTCGGCAAGAGGCCGCGTAATAGGCGAAGAAGAAGACGCCGGGAATCCCCCGGATATGGCGGGCGGAAATGACGGCATAATCCCGGCTGTTTCCCCGTTTGTTAAATCGGAAAAAATGTACGTGTCTTTATTAACTGCTCGGGATCATCTTGACGTTTCTTTTATTATTATATTTTTCCCGGGATGTTCCGGGCTCGTTTCGAAACTCGGTCGGAAAAGCGCCGGGCTATTCTGAATAATACATATTGGATTGGGGTGTAAGTTTTTTTTTTATTTCATGTTCGATTCGGGAGGAATACCGGATAAATTATACGAGGGGCCTGCGGGAAATTGCCCTCTGTTGTAAAAGCTGATTCGACTGGAAATATTCGCTGATTGTAAAGTCGATTTGTTGAAAATTTTCGAAATAATCTAATTTCCAACATTCTAAATAGTCCTGGAGTCGTTCTAAATGGGTCTGAACTATTCTAGTTAATCCTGGACCGTTCTAAATAGTCCTGAATCGGTTCTAATGATTTTGAACCCAATAAATTCTAAAATGGTTCTAAAATAGTCCTGAATTTCATCAAATTGTTCTAGTCAATTCTAAAACAATTCTGGACCGTTCTAATTGGTTCCAAGATTGTTTTAAACTATATCAAGCAGTTTCAGCCAATTCAAAAATGGTTCTAAGTGATTCTGGACAATTCTAAATGGTTCTAAAATCGTTCTGAACTGTTTTAATCAGTCCTAAAATGTTTCTAAATGATTCAGGACAGGATTTTTTTCAAATGTTTCCTGTCAATTCTACTATACTCTTTCTCAGAGCCACCACGAATAATACATATTGGATTCTGATCTAATTTTTTTCATTTTGTATTCGACTTGCGAAAAATATCGGATAAATTATACAAGGGGCCGCCGGAAAATTGTTCTATCGAAAAATCTGATCGCACAATAAATCTCTCCGCTTTTGTAAAGTCGATTTTTTATTCGAAAAAATTCCAAACAATCAAATTATCAACATGACTCGAACCGACTGGAATAAAATCAAACTTTAACGATGATCCACAAAGTCCTTAAGAAGCTCGTTAAAATTCACGGCATATCAGTGAAAATTTCGGAATAAATTAATTCGCTCCGAATAATAGGAAACTTTCGGCTGCGGTAAACATTGAAAGGATTATAGGCGTTTTATAACAAAAAAAAATATCTCTCGAAACTTGTTAATATCAACGGTATTTTATTCGCCGAAATGCGCGTTGTGGAATAAAATTGAATTATTAATCCTCGCCGGGCTTATTAATCTAATTATTGCGTAATTTTGGCCCCACAATTATAATTAGCCGTAGATAAAATAGTGTACTCGACTCACCATAAATTAAATTCACTACCATAAAGTAGCGTAAATGAATGGGTTTCTTCGTTAGTGATTCTGGTGGAAAAATACGCGAAATTTTTGGGCTTTTTTCGAATAATTGGAATGTATCGGGGATGATTAAAAAGGGCTGCATTCGTTATATTTCTATCGATTTAATGCGGTGTGTCGGTGACGAAAGTCATATAATTTTTGATGCGTATTGAAATGGCGCATTTCATTTGCAGAGCTCTATAAAATGCTCCATAAAATTCTCGCTAATTTCTCTAATACACTTTTCAATTCCACCAGATCTAAAATACCTAGTCCCGATTTTTGTTCGAATAGTTACAAACAATTCTAAAATGATTCTGGACAATTCTAAAAGGTTTTAAGGTCGTTCTGAACTGTTTCAAACGGTACTTTTAAATTCCAAAATGGCTCTGAAAAATTCTGAATACCTAGTTCTAAAATAGCCTCACTTTTTTTCAAATAGTTAGGGACCTATTTAATTCTAAAATGATTCTGGACAATTCTAAATGGTTCCAAGACCGTTCTGAACTGTTTCAACGGTCCTGGTCCGTTTTAAAACGGTTTCAAATGATTCTGAACAATTTGTAAGTGGTTTGAAATTAGTACCTATTTTTTTAAATAGTCTTTCTCTGGTCTAAAATGATTATACACGATTTTAAATGGTTCCAAGACAGTTCTGAACTGTTTTAAACGGTCCCAGTCAATTCTAAAATGGTTCCAAACGATTCGGCACAATTCTAAAAAGTTCTAATGTCGTCCTAATTTTTTTCAAATGATCCTAATCAATTCTAAAACGATTCTGCACAGTTCTATAATGTTTATTGTTTATTTATAGCAGAGTTCTATAAAATGCTCCATAAAATTCCATCTAATTTCTCTGAGACTCTTTTCAATTCCACCGGAATGGTTCTAAAATACCTATAGTCCCGATTTTTGTTCGAATGGTTCCAACCAATGATTCTAGACAATTCTAAATGGTACTAAAATAGTCTGGAACTGTTTCAACAAATTCACAAATGCTTCTAGATAATTTTGAACAGTTCCAAACCACTCTAAAACTGTCCGGAATATTTGAAAACGCTCGCAAGTAAACTTCAATTTATTAAGCCATCTCTCTCCCTCTTAATAATACACGGTCTTTCTCGCACTCGTGGTGTTTCTATATCTGCATCGCGGCGAACTGACCCGGTATAAAACAAGTTAATGGCCGCGGGGAAATCGGTAATTGGGGAATAAATTTGAATTTGTTTACCTGTCGAAATGTTTTGACTTTCGAACGGCTGGTATATTTTTCCTAAAGGGAATCGCGGGCGTGTAAATCTTTCGCCCGAAGAGGACGGAATATACGAAATGATAAAATATAATCGAGTTTTCCGGGGGCGTATTAAAATATCGCGCGTACGCCGGGAAATTTTTTTTGTACTACCCACATATCCAATTAGGTCTACTTCATTAGACGGAAAGTGCCGTGGAAGGGAGTCGCTCTCAAAGGGATAGATAATTGTGCCTTGTATTCGGGAAGAAGATGAAGATGCTTTCGTAACGCGCAGCTTTCGCGCGGAATTGTTGCGCTTATGAGGGAAAAAATGAGAAGCAGTTTTAAAGAGGAACTTCGAAAAATTCATCTTGAAAGAGTTTTCGTCTCGAACTCGGTGCATATTTGCCAAATTAAATTCCCCGATTGCAAATACCCGGGCGCGTTTTACGATGATATAATAAAGTTGAGTTGTTTTTAAATATTTTTTCATCGATTCTTTATTCGCACTACGCGCTTTATTCCTGCTAAAGCGAAAGAATCACATTTTTTTTTCGAAAAAAAAAAATATCCTTGTCATGTAAACGTACGGTGGAATTCCTGCGAGACTTCAAACTTCCCGTACTTATTTTACCGCGTAAAATATTCACGGGAATTCCTTTTGCAAGATCCAACTCAGTTTCACGCTCTCTCATATCGTTCGACTTTCACAAGAACCTTTATTAAACTTGTTCTAAATATACAGGATTCCTCAATAATGTGGGTATAAATCCAGTGCGAGAAAGACGATGTATCCGATAAATGGAATAGTAGAAGAGAGGAAAAAAGATGCAGTGAATTTGCAAGTGTTTTTAAATTCTTCAGGACAGTTTTAGAATCGTTTAGAACTGTCCAAAATCGTTTTAAAACCACTTTAGAAACTGATTAGGTCAATTTAAAACTGTTCAGGATGATCATAGAACCATTTAAGAACTGATTGGATCAATTTGAAATATTCATTTTGAACAGAAATAATCCAGTAAGATCATAGAACCGTTTAGAACTGTGCAAAACTGTTTAAAACTGCTCAAAATAGTTTAAAGTTATTTAAGAACTGATTGGGTCAATTTCAGAGAGTCCAGGATGATCATAGAACTATTTAAAACTGCCCAAAATCGTTTAGAACCATTTCAGAATTGCCTAGAACAATTTAGAACAGTCCAGGATGATCCTACAACCGTTTAAAATTGTCCTAAACTAAAAATAAAATTTATTTTCTACGAAAAATACACTACAACAAATTCCCTCGCGTTTCACAATCCGCGTACACTAAAAAAAATTCTCTCATAACTCAAAATGACGATGAGACGCTACCTATTAGCACAATAAAAAATATATTTACATTTTCCGCAATCAAATTTTGTTATGCATTGAATAATGTTTATTTTAGTTAATTGCGAATTTCCTCGGTCCCGTATCGCTTTACGATCTATTTGCTCGAACCAGGTATAACTTGTATTACGCTTAAATAGCGCAATCAATGGAGAAATCCGATTAAGAAGTAGCGAGAATACTCTTAAAATTTAACTCGAATAATCCAACGAGGTGGAAATTAGCTTGTTGTTAAGAAGTTTCCGAACAATAACATAAAGAGCAACAACGGGCCCCGGATCGGGAGATCCTCCGGGGAATTTATTCCATACGAATTGAATGTTGGTATTTGTTTCGAAAGTTAACCCGCCCTAAAATGCTATTCTACAGGGCGGCCCTTTGAAGTATTTTACTATGCCTAAGTGTGTGGAGGAGAAGGGAATTTTTTAGGGAATCCCCGAGGTCGGTCATTTCATCTTAAATCCGTGCATATAAATTTATATTTATCTATTTACAAATAAACCCACGATGCTCGGTCTGATTTAAACGGGCCACCCTGTATATACCCGGCGTGTTATCACGCTCGAATAAACGGTTGTTCCCTCGTGGAACTTCTCTATGTTGCACGTTGCACGATTCGATTGCCGCATAAATAATTAATTAACCATATAAACGGTGAAATATTCGCGTTATATTTACCTAATTAATTTGGCGACGGGTGTTTGTTATTGGTTTTTGTACCTTCCACTAGTGTCTTGTGCAAACACTAATAATTTCGTGGTTAATGGGTAATTAATTTTATCGAAAAAAAAATGATGTATATCGTACAGTAAAAAGGATCGTGTAAGGATTTGTATAAGGAGAGTGTAAAAATGTGTTTTTTTTTGGGTAAAAAATGGGAGTTTTGTACGAGTAAATTTTTAAATTGTTGGGGATAACTGTTCAATATCATTTAGAACTCTTCGGAATTAATTTAATAATTTTATTATTAGAAAAAAATTAGGACGATTATAAAACCATTTTGAACAAATTCTGGAATATTTAGAATAGTTCTAGATAAATCAGAAGTATCCCAGAACTATTTAAAACGCTTTTAAAACTATTTAGAACTTTTCCAAACTCCTAGTAAACTGTTTTAAATTTTTATCCGACTAATTTATACACAATTTATTCAAAAAAATCTACCACAACTTAGTCAAAATTATTCCAACAAAACCCCCAAAAATCTCCATAATTTCTCCTATACCAACATCACCGCACACCCGATATATAAAAACGAAAATATACCTCAACCCTCGCATAAAAAACACCACCCTTATCAGTAACATTTCGCCCCTAAAAACCCGCCACTTTATCGCACCCAAAAACCCATCATTTAAACACATCTACATTAAAATAATACACACAACAAAAAAAAACACAACTTTCCACTTACCTCTCCAATCGCTCGGGCTCTCGTACGGGACACCACGACGCGTCGAGGTATCGCGGCGAATTTCCCGCACGGGAAACTATCGCTCGTACGAATTTTCCGGGAAAACTTTCCGCGAAAACGCGCGCCTCCACCGCTCCCGCTCGCCGGCGTTTGCTCTCGACCGATCGCCGCGCTCTCCGGACGCAGACAGACGCCGCTGGATGCTCCGACGTCGGCCGGAGGGGCGTCGAGGAGCGTCTTTCTATTGTCGATTACGCCAAAATCGAGCGCAGATGTTCCTAGACGAAGTTGCAATTAAATAGGCAAGAGCGAGAGAGGACTGCGAAGAATGAGAAGAACTGAGGAAAGAGTCGGGAGATGCGGGAGGATTTGGAGAGTCTGAGGAGAATCGGAGTCGAGAGAATTGGGAGAGGCAGGAGAGTCAGAATGAGGAGGTACTGAAAAATTTGTGAGAGAAAAGTGAAGAGAATTAGGAAAGTCGGGGGAATTTGGAGAGTCAGAGCCTGGAGAATCGTAGTCAAGAGATTCATGAGATAAGAGAGTCAGCAGTTTCACGAGAGTAAGAATAAAGAAAGTAAGGAGATTCAGGAAAATCAAGGAAGTGAGGAGAATTAGGAAAGTCAGAAGTCGAGAGATTCGGGAGAGAATTAGGAGAGTCAGAAGAGTAAGGAGAGACGGGAGAATTAAGAGAATTCAGAGAATTGGGATAATTAGGAGTGTCAGGAGAGTTCAGAATCGGGAGATTCGGGAAAATTGAGAGAGTTAGAAGAGTCAGGAGAATATTCAAGAGATTCATGAGATAAGCAAGGAGAGTCAGCAGTTTCAGGAGAGTAAGAGTTAGAAAAGTCAGGAGTTTGAGGGAAGTCAGGGGAGTCGGAAAAATCAGGAAATTCTAAGAGAATCAGGAGAATTAGAGACATCAGAAAATTTAGAAAAGTCGGGAGTTTCGGGACAGTCAGGGGAGTCAAAAAAATCAGGAGATTCTGGAGACATAAGAGAGTCAGGAGAATCAGAGGGAGAAGAGTTAGCCTAGGAGAGTCAGGAAAACTACAACATTAAGAAATGTTGTTTTATAATTTATTTGGAACAAAAATGGGGGACATCGGGTAATAATGCAGTTAATTATCAAACGAAACGTGCGCAATTTGCTAAATTTTAATCAATGGCGAATTGAAATATTATAATTTGAAATGAGTGAATTTTATCTATTTATTTAATATTAATCGACTCGAATGATGTCAATTTCGGGAAATTGCTGTTGCGGAATTTTATTCGCAATTATCTAGATTAATGCAGACGTTGTTTTAATTGAATTGTACGACCTATATATAAAATTTGTTATTATTTTATACATTTCTACATATAATAAACTTCTCCATCATATACCTAAATTGGAAAATCACTGATTAAATTTAACTTTTTTTACTTACATTTTAGTATATTTCTAATTGGTTAAAGTGATAGAAAAACGAAACTTATAAGGCACACAACAGGATCAATTAATACATTTTGTATAGAGTTGGAGATTGGATTTCCATCATGGAACAATCTGGGTCAGATTTTAGTGATGTTTATTTTAATTAATTACGTTTATTATAGATATTTTCGATTAAAATAAATACTGTTATTGGTCCTAGCGCGCCGGTTATTTGCCTATCGCATATCGCATATTTCATATTTCAATATGCGTTTTATTT
Organism: Phyllotreta striolata; assembly: GCA_918026865.1. Taxonomy (NCBI): domain Eukaryota; kingdom Metazoa; phylum Arthropoda; class Insecta; order Coleoptera; family Chrysomelidae; genus Phyllotreta; species Phyllotreta striolata. The sequence goes on along the minus strand of OU900098.1, from coordinate 2,217,764 downwards.
GATCGTAAAATTGATTTTCGATTTGTTAAAAATTAATCAAAAAACTAATTGTATTCTGGCATTTTCTATCTCACTTCAGTTTAGTTATCGAAATGACAACCCCGCTGTCAATTTCCATGAATGTCATCGGTTAAAAAATTGCAAATCAGCGCTCTATGATAATAACAAAAAAATCATCGCCAACTATTCAAATTTTCCGGTCTCATTCGGCGAACATTTACTCCGCCATTAACAAAAATAATAGTTTCCCTAATAGCGGAGATTATAAAAAAGCGCGCAAATGGCCGAGGAAATTCAATTTCCCATCGAATTTTTCCAACAGAAAGAGTCGCAATTTCCATCAAAGTACTACCGAAAACTTTCCCAACGACCCGGAAACTTTCCCGGTTCTCTTTTAGTCGAAACTCTGCATCGGAATTAAAGATTTTCCGATAACGAGAGGAGCCCCGGTGCATTTTTAACGCATCGACTGCAATCGCCAACTTCTTAGAGTAATTTGAGCCCACAATGTGCTCTGTACACTAACCATTACATTGTGACATAACGACCAGACGGCTAGATTCAACAGGTTTGCATGAGTATCGCATATCCAGCGTGCTGTGAAAGGAAACATATCAAAATACATACGGTATATATACTCACAGGCGACTATGATTTGCGTTAGTTCCACCAGATTTGATACCAGCATCACATATACGCCATGTTTAAGGTAATATTAATTCAATTTTAAATTAACTCCATTTTTATTCTCGTTATCGAAATTTTTGGAATCTTGACAGTTGTACATTCTTTAAATTGACAGTTATACATTGTTGTTATGGAGTAACTAAGGAAATCGTTTAATTTGACAGTTTTACATTGTTGTTATGGAGTAACTAGGGAGATTGTTTAAAGGAGCGCTGAGTATACGCCATTTTGTCGAAACCAAAGTCCTGTTCAAACCAAACAATTCCTCAACGAATTTGCTTTCCGCAGGAAATACTTACCATCGCCGTAACTCTCGCGTTAGCCGCTGCTACGAATCCCCTATTGTACTCCAACGTGCAGCAGCACCCGGGCCCCGGCCTCCTGGCGCACCCGGTGCCGGTGGTGCAACCCGCAGTACTGGCCCAGCCGGCGGTAGCCACCGTCAACGTGCCGGTAGTGCAACAGCGCGTGGAGCCCTACGACCCGAATCCCCAGTACAGCTACGCCTACGCCGTGAACGATGCTCATACGGGTACATATTATGGTGGTGATTGTAGCGCGCTAATGGAGCTAATTTTGGTGGTTTCAGGGGATTCTAAGAGCCAGCACGAGACGAGATCGGGCGATGTGGTGAGAGGCCAGTACAGCTTGACCGATCCGGATGGTTCCAGAAGGACTGTAGATTACGCTTCCGATCCGCATACTGGGTTCAATGCCGTAGTGCACAGAACTGCGCCGGTTCGAGTCCACTAAATCTGATGGTTTTTATGATGATTGGCTGCTGTTCCTCCAGCACGTAACAAGATGATTTGGTCTTTTTTTGTACTCTTTTTTTCTTTAATTTTATTTTAAGTTCGACGTACTTATTACTTTGAATAAACGTTTAGTATGTATCGGGTGGCGTTTGAAGCGTTCCCTGCAGATCCTATCCAGACCTCTGGAGTCTAATATAAATGAATCTGGTTACGGATTGGTCGAGTTATTGTAGCTAAGGGAAATAAAGCGAGCAGTGAACGGGGTTACTTTTGATTTTTTTGTACCTCTGCAGTGGAAATTGTAAGAAAATAAGAATAAAATACTCGCTATTTTTTTTATAATCGACGGTAGAGATTCGGAGCAATTTATTTAATCAACGTTATCTGGTCTCTCCGAGCGAATCAGAACGCTTTTGAAGTAGCCAAAAAGGAAAACAAACAGCGGATTTATTACAAAAATTACGTGGATGCCAATATATTTATTATCGAAGAAATGTTTAGAATAATCGCGTTAAACGCGCGATATACGCCTATCTGTGAAAATATTTACTTTATCGGATCGCAGGATTTATAATAAAACAGGTGTTAGAACGAGTTCTGAGATTCTATGAATTGAACTAAAAAAGGTTATTAAAATAACGGTGGCCAGAGTGAGATAGTTGCAATCCCTCCCCCAAATATTGCTTTCATTTTCTTTTCCCTTCTTTCTTTCTTTCTTTTTCCTTTATATAAGAATGAATAGAAGTTGTCTTTGTTAGTCATTCATAAAGAAACGAGGCGTCTGTAATGATAAAAAAAACACCAATAAAAGAATAATAATTTTCCAAATAATTTATTTATAAATAGTCTAATCTAAAATAAGTTAGTTTAAACGTCTTTCGGGTTAACAATGTTGTGTTTTGGCAAAAAATTCGTATAATAAACTGAACACCTCGGTAAAATAAACTAACAAATCGATATATTGCGAAGAAAAATACGATATAAAGGAATCTAAAAAGTTTAACAACAAACAAACAAGGGGGCGTCCCCGTACGGTTTATTTAGTCATATGTCAAATATCTTCTCGGGATATCAAATTCGCATAAAATCCGATGCAAAGGACAATGGTAAAATACTACAACTTTTTTTTTAAACATTAACTAGTACCTTACATGGTTAAGGACTCATGCGACATTTATCTATACATCTACAAATGTTACCCCTTTTACCTAGATTTTAATTCAAACAAAAAAACATAGAACACTTCCATCCCGCGCTGCATTTACACAGAAAAATGATATGAAATTCACTGATTACACGTAAAACATCCGATTCGAAATAGTACAAAATAATTTTGGTCCTTATTGTTAGTACATTCAAGAGCTGAATTAATTAATTCCAAACCTATCTATAAAAAAAAAGGTAAATAACGAGTAATACTGCGTCGAATTATTCCATTTGACATGTGACATTCGAATTAATCGGACACCGCTTACCACGATCGTATAATAACAGGTCAGGAAACTCCTGTACAGGGTGATGTGACTCTCGAGAGAGGTCACTAATAACAGGTAGCGTTTAGTTTAATGAACCCAAATTTAGTTTAATGAACCCTCGACCCAAAGTCACAATAAACGAACCTACCGAGTTTCCAGACCTGTACGTAAGACCGCACCGCTCACAATAAAAACTCTCCTTTGGTAACGCTTCAAATTTTTGCTCAACAAAAGCTACATTTAGTGGCCTGTCCTATATGCACGTGCACCGTACAAATGTCCCTCAATTCGCTACAAACGAGCGGTTTGTTCGGCTCGTTCTGATTCACGTCCCCGTCGCCCTTTATACAACTAACCGGCCTGCCGCGCGCGCCCCCCATAATCCTATCTTTGGTCAACGAGCCGCAGGACTGCGCCTTGTAGAGCCCGTTCCGCCGGAACAGCCCCGCCAGCGGTATGCACAGCTTCCTCTGCACGTGGAAGTACCGACCGAACACGCGTATCTTCCTCACGCCGCACTTCTCCAACTTGCTGCACTCCTCCGAGCCCTTCGACTGGTCCCTGCGCGACAACCTCGACGAATCCTCGTCGCGCTCCTTCGGCTTCTTCGACGATTTGCCCAGCCCGTTGAGGATCTTGGCGCCGACGCTCTTCACTTTCGGCGCCAACGAGCCCGGCATGCTCGATAACGTCGTCGAGACGACCAGAGCTTGGGCGTCCTCTTGCACTTCGGTTATGCGGTTCAACGATTGGCTCTCGCGCAATCTGGTTTTGCCGCTCTTTTTCCTGCATAATCTACAACAAATTATATATAAATAAAAGCGCGTTGGAGCGTTAGATGTTAATTAACCTGTGGTTTCTTTCGAACGACGAGACGTTGGTGTGGTTTTTGCCGTTTTTATCGTTGCAGGGTTCGCGTTTTTCGTTCTCTTTTGATTCTTTGCTGTCTGTTTTTGTAGTATTGTTGCCGATGCCTATCCCGCCGCTTTTCAACGATCCGAAACCGCTCGTTCCAGCTCCGGTTCCCGGCTCCTGCAAATGCAAAAATTTATACCGGTAAATTAGCATTGCATTATGGGCTAGATCTAAATCCCTATACAGACACAATGCGAAATTTCCATTACACTACATATACAAGAGTTCCTGCAATGCCAAATGTATAAATCTAGATCTCTATACATGGTGAGACAAGCTCAACGCTAATAATATCTATCTAATCCTGAATTCAAGCCTACTGGGGTCAAAGTACCTGCGAATCGCTGCTGTCGTCGTAACTATCCCTTCGAGTTTCGAACGATTTGGACGGCGTGTTGAGTTTCTGCGCGCGTTTCTTACGTTTCTCGCTATCATCGTCGCTGGCGTCGGACGAGCTGCAGGAAGCCGTTCGGCTCTTGTGGAATTTCGCCCGTCGTCGATCGTACGACGGGTTGTAACCGGCGAATTGCCTCGCATTCGCGTCTAAAACACAACGGTAGAATAAAAATTCGTAGCCGTTTACCCGACTAGTAAAGGACCACATGTCACAGGAAGCCCAAAAAAGAAGTGGCTGCTTAAAACTTGTCTAGTAAAAGACCGTCCACTGATTGCCTCACCTCCACTATCCACCGCGGATGCCTCCACGACTGGCTCGACGCTCTTGTGTTCGGTAGTAGTGATGACCGGTACGACGGGTTGTTGTTGTTGGAGCTTCGTGTCGCTTTTGACCTTGTGCTGTTCGAGTTTTTGGTTCACCTTGGCCGTGGCCTTCTTGACGCCCGACGGGTACTTCAATTCGGGCGGTTTCCTCTTCTCCGATTCGAGCAGGCGCTCCTGCAACGTCAAATTCAGCCGACCCTCCGATCGGGAACCGCGCCTGTTCAACGTCGAGGCCAGTTCTTCTCGCACCCCGCACGAAGACATGTCCTCCTCTTCTTCGTCCTCTTGTACTATGCTGCATTTGCGAGATCTCTGCAAAGGACAATAAAATTAATGATTAGAATTACTGATTATAAACTTAAGACATATAGTGATAGGGGGAAGGGGGTAAAGCAAGGCAGAAGGAGGTAGAAGAGGGTAGAAGGAAGTAAGTAGGGGTTAAGGGAGATGGTGGAAGAAACAAGGAGACATAGGGAGAGGGAATGGGAGGTAGGAATAAATTTGGGAAGAGGAGAAGTTGGTAGAAGGAGGTAGAGGAGGATAGGTAGGGGTAGCGGATTATAAACTTAAGATATAAATAGCACAACGCTAACTAAAAGCTATTTTGATAATGAAGAATGTAAACATTTGGCAACAGCGCTGTGGAAACGCTGCCTTTTGATGCTTCACATGCGTAGAAGAAGATGCGCATTCTTACCGGTTCAAATTACAACGTTTTTACATAGCGAAACTCGCCTTTAATTCGTTTTTGACAGATTGTCATTATAAATTCATACAAAAAAATTACAAAGTACCAAATACCGAATTAATTAGCTGCATGACTCCGACTGTCGCCCTTCCGTAAACGTATTCGGTATACTAAAAAAAAAAAACCATCAAAATTATCCGTAAACTAACATCCAAGTCCAAATCGTCCTGTACGAGTTCCGAACCGCCCCTGAAAGCAAAACCGAAATGGCGAACTGTTATTGTTGCAAGCAAAGCTGCAACGTATTGGTGCCCGATCCGAGGAAGTTGCGCTACGACCAGGACTCCTTCATCGGCCGCTACATGGAACTGTTCCAGCTCACCAACCCCAAATACCTCTTCTACTTGCCGGGCAGCTACAAGACCGCCCGGCAGATCATCAACACGATCGAAGTGGACGGCTATCGCCCGTGCAAAACCTCCGACAGCGAAATCTGGAACGCCAAATCGACCTACGATTCGGTCTACGGCAAAACCGGCCGAAAGGTACCGGTGCTGGCGCGACCCGTCTACTACGCGCCCTTCAAAACGCTGCTGTTCTTCGGCATGATACGCTTCAACAGAGACCCCAAGCACATCGTCCTCATGCAAGTCCTGAACCAAGCCTTCAACATCAACGTGGTCAGGCACCAGAGGAACCCGCCGGCCCAACCCACCGCGGCGCAACTGCTCGCCGCCTTCCTCGTGGGTTCCGTGACGTCCTCGGCGACGGCCGTCTACCTGCGGAATTACCTCAAGAAGCAATGCGCCTCGCGGATGGCGCTCGGCATGGTGCCGTTCGTCGCCGTGGCGGCCGCCCATCTGCTCAGCACGCCGTTCCTTCGGGCGCAGGAGATGTTCGAAGGCAAGCCGATATTCGATTGCTGCGGCACCAAGTTGGGCGTGTCGCGGAACGTCTCGCACAAATCCACATCGTTGGATGTCATTTGCAACATATGCAAGGTGGCGCCGCCGCTGTTGCTCACGCCGTACGTGATGAAACGGATGCGATTGAACGGCACGTTCTGCAGGTACCCGTGGACGAGGATCGGCGGCCCCGTGGCGTGTATATTCCTCAGTTTGGTGCTTTTATCACCCTTGGTGGGGGCCATATTCCACCAGCGCAGGTCCATCGGGTTCATGCGGTTGGAGAACAATTTGAAGTGCAAGGCTTCGAAGGAGGTGTACTTCGGTAGACCGCCTCAATACGTTTGTTATTGCGCCGGACCGCCTCTACCTTTTTAACATTACAGCCAACACGCATCTTGTCAATAAACGAATGATTCTAAACGTATTAACGTCGCAGTTTGAATTGCATGACGCAGCGCTGTTGCCAAATGCACTTTCACCTCTACTATTGGTTTACCTGCGGTATGTCTCCCGGTGTTCTCGGTACGTTCAACAAATTCGGCTTCACCGATACCGAATCGTCTTGATTGGCATTTTGAGTATTTTGAAAAACGGGCAATTCTTCCGGCCTTTTACTTTTGGCCGCCTGCTCTTGGCGCTTGTACCGCAACTTCCGCTCGGCCAACAGATAGTACGTGGCCGTTATGTGATTGTATTCGTTCTTGTCGAGAGATCTACGGATTAATAAAATTTAACACGATGCACTCTCGAAAAAAACGAACCGGTTTACTCTTGAATTTCCTCCTTGGTGGCGACGTTGCCGTTCACGATTTTCTGCACGATGAAATTGTGATCGTCCTCTTGCAACTGCTCCCTGGATACCAACGGGATCGAGTCCGCGTGCAACGTTTTCGTGGTGCTGCACAGCCACGGGTGGTTCGATATTTCGGCGAGCGTGGCCCGTTTCTCCGGGTTCCTCAGCAACATTCTCGATATCAATCTTGAAACGAATCGAATTAATAGTTGCAAATTACTATATCGGGGTAAATTACTTTTGGCAATTCTGCGATACGTGAGAGGGTATATCGTACTTGCAATCCATAATCATGGTTAAGGTTTCGGAATCGTTGGCTTCTTGGAATGGAGGGTGACCGCACACTAACATATATAAAATCACGCCTAGCGACCAAACATCTACAACAAACCGAAATTAATATACTAATGATAATTATTATATCGAATGAAATAATTTACCGACGGCCGGCGCATCGTACGAGTCCCCCAACAGGATCTCCGGCGCCGAATAGGCCAAACTGCCGCAGGATGTCTCCAATTTCTGGCCGGGATAGAACTTGTTGCTGAACCCGAAATCCGTCAATTTGACGATTCCCTGTTTTTTGAAAAACACCACGTTCTCCGGCTTCAGGTCTCTGTGCACGACGTGCAACTGGTGACAGTACGATATGGCCCGCACGATTTGGCTGAAGTACTCCTTGGCCGCTTTCTCGGGCAGGCCCGTATCGTGGCGCATTATGTACTCGTAGAGGTCGCCGCCGTCGCCCAATTCGAGCACCAGGTAGAGCTTCGTCGCCGTGTCTATGACCTCGTAGAGGCGCACCACGTTCGGGTGCTGGACCAGTTTCATGCAACGCACCTGGAATTTCAATTACAATAGTTTAATTTCGTTGAAAAAAAGGGAAAGCACTGATCCATTATAGAGCTGGGATCCTAACAAATATCCTGAAGATGTAACATGAGTAGAGTAGATTAGATTTAGAGTAGAATCCGAGCAGATTGAGAGTAGATCAGATTAGATTCATAATAGTTTCACAGCAGATTCCATGTAGATACTAGATGTAGTAAAATAAAAGCAGATTCAGAATAGATACAGGAGAGAAGTAGATTCAGAGCACATTCAGAGTGGATTCAGTGCAGATTTAGAGTAGATTCAATGCAGATTTAGAGTAAATCCCGAGTAGATTCAGAGTGAATTCAGTGCAGATTCAGACTAGAATAGAGTAGAACAGAGTCCTGCTATTCCCTTAGGATATCTGTTAAGATTGCGTTAGTACAAAGTAATAGTACCAAGCTAACTACCTAGAAATAACTAATCGATAAATGTAAATTACCTCTTGGAATAGATGCGCCTTGGAAACCTCGTCCAGTTTGCTCTTATCGATAACCTTGACGGCCACCTTTTCGCCGGTAAAGACATGCCTGGCCAGTTTGACCACGGCGAAATGGCCTCGACCCAACGTCTCCTCCAGATCGTACAGCCCGGCTATTTTGCCATCGTACTGCTTCGAGCCGACGTCCTGGCTGTTACCCTTGCTGCTGAGCCGGAGTTTTCTGTTCATGTTACCTTAAACGTTTAAAAGAACGTGTTCGAAAAGAACGAAAAAGCTGGTATTTTACGGATTAGAATTTACAAATAAAATGTTGTAGCGTCTGTGGAACTTTTTATGTTTCCTCCTATTAAATTTATCTAATTTATTAGATTTAATTTCATAGTATTACTATTGGGAAGGTTGCCAATAGCATTGGCACGTATTACTATTCCCCGTAATGTCTACATCATTACCATAATGAATGATATTAAAACGCTTTTATGGAATAATAAACCCTCTTTACTAAATAACTTAAAATCTAAATATTTGCATACAAATAATTTATTATTTCGCACACGAGTACCTCTCGAGCTAATACGAATATAATCCACTGGAAAAAAAAAGAATTTATCGTATTAAAAAGATCTTATCTAATACCTGTATAAATTAAAAAATAATCATAGTTATTTCCTAAATATAAATTGTATTCAGCTGTTTGCTAGCATCAAAATTGAAAGTTACGGATTTAAATAAAAATCTGTAAATAATTCGCTTCGTTTAACATGATTAATTAAATCTAAAAATGGAGGTACGAAACGAAACATAATTAAATGTTACATAGTTCGATTACAATCGATCGATTGCTGTACAATTGAAAGTTTAAATCAACTTTACAACCTTGAAAATTAATATTTTATCAACCGTTTAGTTCACACTAAATTAATAATAAATGATCGAGTGTAATGTACTAATTAGAGAGTGATAATTACATTTTAACAAATGTTACATTATAGTAACTTCATCGTATTCGCATATATTTATTAAATGTTAGTGAAATCACTTGATTAGTTACTGGTAAGGTGCTTATTACACTAAATAATCGTTTCTAATCATTAGAGCGTTTTAAAACGCGAAAATTATATAAAACAAACTTATTAGTAATTCTTCGGTGTAAAGTTTAAATGTTTTGTAGCAAACCCTGGGAAATGTTCAGCTAAATTAGGACAGATCAGAACGAACACTTGGATACCCAGAAATACAACAATCACGATCGTCTATCTCACTATTTTAATTTACTTTTAATAAAAACAACAAAGATTTCACTCACCAGTTAAAGTTTCTTAGAATTCCAACATGAGTAAAACTCCTTATCTGACTTCCACAGAGAGTTTTAAAGAGCTGGTTCGCCGTTGGTGAGTGCCAGATGCCGATGCGGTTTCGCACATTTTCCCGCGGGATAACTTAAATGTATTTGCAATAACAACTTAATAAATTAAATCCGATATTTATTCAATAATTAATAATGCATTGAGCAGTTTATCAACTACGAAGCAACTGGACTGACAGGTGACAATACATTAGCAGGTTTGACATTTCGGTTTTTTTTTTGACAGCGACAGTTTGTTGATTATTATGCAATTAATAACCGATTATTATAGATGTTTATAATTTAATGAATATTATGATTAATTCACATACCTATGTATACTCACGTAGAATGTTGCATTTAATCTAAAATTATTTCTTCTTTTTTTATAGGAAAATGTAGGCCTTATGAGTTGTGGTCATAGAGGCATTCTAATGTCAGTTTATGTTGACTTAACATTGACATTTAAATGTCATTTTAATTCAAGTTTAATGTTTAATAAATAAATAAATATTTATTCCTAATACCGAAGATAACAAGGAGCCCGGCTATTGGTTTTCTATAAATTACTTTTTAAAATGTCAGATTTTAACGGTAAGTTAAGTTAAAACTGCTCCATTTTTTCACCTAATCGTTGTTTCAATCCTCTTGCTGTGAAGGTAGCCAATTGGATAAAAATTTCAAAATACCCACGAAAAAAAGCGCAGAAATGATTAACGATAACGTCGATTACAATTCGGGCAATTCAATGGTCAGTAATTCCTATTACGAATACTACAATCAGTACACGCAAGCCCAATGGCAACAGAGTACGGCGTATCCCCAACAATACTATGGAGACCGAGCGATAATCGCCGATCCCTATCAACCCGTAGACCCGATGACCCAGAACATCCTCACCACGCTATCCAACATCAAAGAGAAACCGAAAAACGTCGATAAAAAGAACATTTGTAAGTACCGAATCCCGTACGAACCAACCGAACGTAACTCGATAACTTCACAGTTAAAGACACCGTGCCGGACGTGGACGATCCCAGCCTACCCAAGGAGCTCACCGTGCTGTTCCAGCCGTTGTTCTGCAAGCTGTGCACGGTGAAGCTGAGCAGCAACATCATGGCGAAGATGCACTACAAATCGAAGAACCACGAGAAGAAAATCAGGAAATTCCTGGTGGAATACGCCGCTAGAACGGACACGCCGGTGCATCCCCGAGCGAAGAACATGGCGGCTACTAAACAGGAGATTGACAGCGATCCAAAATGGTTCCATTGCGACGCCTGCGATTTGCCTCTGACCGGCAAAATGCACGCAGAGTCCCATTACATGGGTAGGGCTCACCAAAGGTTAGTCTCTCTTTGCTTTACGTGTTAGTCGTAGGGTACTAAACGCTTGTTGTAGGGTCATCATGGGGCAGAAACGACCGAGCGGCCGGGGGTACTACAACGAAGAAGGGAAATGGGTAAGACAAGAGTAAGTAAATTTAAACGCATTTACACGCAACAATCGAGACTTTAAATCGATTTATAAAGCGTTTTATTCCAGAAAAATGAAGCGGGTCGCTTCGAATGATGAAGAAGACACGTTCGGAATGGATTTTAAAAAGGCGAAAACCACCGAAGAGGAACCACTATTGGCGAGTACGAGTAAACCAGCAGTGGTACCGGTACAATCTAAATTCCATTGTAGCATTTGTAATGTCGGTACTACCTGTCAAGAGCAATTAGAAATTCATTACGGCGGTCAGAAGCATATCAAGAAATTGAAAGAATTGGGGATTGTCGGAATCAATCCGGATGCTTCCGTGAAAAGTGAGACTCTCGAGAAATGTAATCGTGCGAGTTAAAAATGTATTGTTTTAGGTTCGGGAGATATAGATCCGGATTTATCTGTATACAGGACACCCTCGGGTGAATATTATTGCCCCTTATGTAACATCACTCTTTCTTCGGGGGTTCATTTCAAATTGCACATAAAAGGTAAGAACCATCTTAAGAAAGCGGCCTCTCAAAATTCACAAACTGTTCATACAAACAGGCTGGTGAAAATGTAACAATAAGGTTAATCGATTTATTAATTAGTGTTGTAAAATTGATTTGAAATTATGTTTAGTTTTGCGGTTTTTTGCAATGTGTGGTACTTTTTATTTATTTAATGAAGTTGTTTTATTCTACGTTAATAAATGGTTATTTATTGTTATATTTAGCATGGATTTATTAAATTAGTGATTGAAATTCCTACTGTAAGCTTTAAATATGTTTGAATTCGTGAGGACTATATCATTTTTGCATTCGAAATATTGTTTTATTTATTTTTTACATAATTATAATGATTTGCGTAGGTGATTATTATGAAGGAAAGGATAGTTTTTTTACTAAACTGTTAATTGAAATACCCTAAACGTGGTTAAATGAACTGAGGACGGTCCAGACAATGATTTATTGCTACTATTCATTTTTTTAATATTTTGTATTCCTGTAATGTACACATTATCGACATAAATAAAAATAACCAGAAATTTACAACATGCATAAATAAATAATTTTACACATTATACAAAGTAATCGACAACAACAAAAAAGAGAATTACCTAACACTGTATACACAACTTTAATTATTTTTTTTAAATCTATTTAGCATTAATATTGTCTTAAAAGAGGCGTCCAGTCCGCCCCCTTGTAAATTGTTTCAAGCGATTCCTTAAAAATAAAACGATATTTTAATATCAAAATCTTATTGACTTCCATTCATTTATTTCCTAAAAGTAACTTCACAATACTACTTTGGTACCGTCCGGCAAAAAAAAGTCGAATTTATAGAATGAATACGTTAGAAAGTTACTTACAATGCAAAAAAAAAATTCACAATCCTTTCGACAGTCCACGACATCATTACTTCTAGTTTATTCGCCTAAATACCGTGATATTTACGAATTCATGATAACCAACAATATTATTACACTACGCTATAACGATATTCTTGAGTGGGTAACTCGTACTAACAACAATTCAGTTGGAAGCCGAAAGCCTCACGTCTTCGAGAGCGACGCGTTTCTTTTTTAATTATAAAAATACTAATAAAATAAACAAATAACGTACAAATCCCGACGCCGCGAACGTCAGGCTTCCGGCGTACAGCAAAAGCACGTACGCTAAAATTGAATTCGAAACTTAAAGTTACTCGTGTCGTGTATCTACTGCTTCATGTAGGGATATTCGATTTCTGAGAGAGGTACAAATGTTTCTTTGATAGCTTGAGGGTTTCCCCATCTCAACACGTAGTGTGGACCGCCCGCCTTGTCGTTGGTACCTGAAAAAATTACATATTATTAATTATACACGCCATTCACGATATAGAACTATGGAGCAATAAAGGTGAAGACCAATATCTACGAGTGATAGAGGAGTAGACTATTACCTGATAACCTAGCACCACCGAAGGGCTGTTGCCCGACAACGCTCCCCGTCGATTTATCATTCACATAAAAGTTACCGGCAGTCATCTTCAATTCCTCCACGGCGCTCTTCAGGAACTTCCTGTAAACCACCGAAAATTGTATTACATTCAATCACACCTCAAGACACATTTTACATCTGTGTATAGACGCCATAACTTGTCAAACTTAAAATTGATCAGCAAGCAGCTGTTTTAACGTTAAACTTTTACTGTTACAATCCTCCATCTTGTACATCTCGAAATGCCAATGTCAATTTCGTCGAAATGGCGTCTATCCACGAACGAAACTTACTCGTCTCGTGCGAAAATGGCGCCGGTCAGAGCGAACGACGTCGACGTACCGATCAGATCGATCGTCTCCTTAACCTTGGCGTCTTTGTACACGTAAACAGCGAGCACCGGCCCGAATATCTCCTCCACCATGATTTTATCCTTGGGATCCTTCGATTCGACTATGGTGGGCTCGATGAAGTAACCAACACTGTAATTTACGAATTATTTACAAATTACTACGTACCGAGAAGGCTGCTAAGTACAACAGAGAGTAAATGAGATGTTGAAGGATCTAATAATCTATGGATTCTTTGGATATGTGGCCCATTTCGCGTTAGATGTACTCCTGACCATCTCTTACTTTGCTGGATAATTGGCGTAAACATTCAACTAGGTAACACCATGCAGAAACAAATCCAAAAGGGTCAAATCGTATGAGCGCGGGGGCCATTCGACTGGACCATTTCTCGAGATTAAACGATTACCAAATGAATCTTGTGTGCTATACAGCTGGAGTAAATTCCAGCCCCCATAACTCAATTAATCCGCGTTTTACGTCCTTTCTAGAAAAATTCTTTTACCTATCATCGCATTTTCCACCGCCGATAATCTCCAAATTCGACGAACTCCTGGCGTGATCAATGTACCCCTTGATCCTCTTGAAGGCTTTATCATCGATTACAGCGGACGTGAAGCTGTGAGGATCCGTGGGATCCCCTATCTTCAATTGGCTCCTCTTCGCCAACAATCCCTCTTTAATCTACCGGGAATACACGATTATCATTCGGATAATTAAAACGTTTTTACCGGCGTACTTTGGGCCACAACGACTCCGGCACGTACATCCTCGAGCAGGCGCTGCACTTCTGCCCGCAGAACTCGAACGCGCTCCTTATGGTGCCGTTCACCACCGAATCCACATCGGCCGTGGGATGAATAAAGTGGTAGTTTTTACCGCCGCATTCGCCGATCAACCGCGGGAAGTTCCTGTAAATGCCGATGTTCTCGCCCACCTGCTTCCACAACCTCGTAAACGTCCTGCGACAAGCAAACCGCATATTAATATCAATCGCTCTGTAGTCGCCTTAAGTAAAAGACCAATCGGTCGATATGTGTGTATGTATTGGCGTGGATTCTTACGGTACGCTTCCGGTGAAGTTGATCCCGGCCAAATGGGGCGAAGCGGTGATGGTGTCACCGAACACGGGCCCGTCGGCGGGCACGAAGTTCACGACGCCGGGGGGCACGCCGGCCTCGCGGCAGATGTTGAAGATCGTCCAGTTGGAGAGCAGCGCCGTGTCGCTGGGCTTCCACAGCACCGCGTTGCCCTACAAAGCCGCGATTATAGTAATTTTTTTTACGAAGCTCGCTAAGAGTGCGATGGGCTCACGATTAGCGCCGGCGTGTAGGCCAGGTTGCCGCCGATGGCGGTGAAATTGAACGGGGAGACGGCGGCTATGAAGCCGTCGATGCCGCGGTAGCGCATCGAGTTTTTGGTGACCTTCGGGTCCTCCGAGATCGGTTGGTATTTGGTCGCTTCTTTCAGGAAATACGAGTTTAGTCTACCAAAAAAAAGAGTACGTGTATTACATTTATACAACGTATAGTATCCGTAATGTACCTAAAGAAGTCGATCAGTTCGGCGGCGGAGTCGATTTCGGCCTGGATAATCGTCTTCGCTTGGCCCAGCATTGTAGCGGCGTTTAATTTCGCTCGGTACTCGTTGGCCATTAGAGAGGCGGCCTTTTCCCAAATCCTCAATCTATCGAACGCGTTAAACGTTAGTTATCATACATTTTGGGGTACTTGAAATAGGGTACAAAATGGCGTACCTTTCCGGGATAGGCACGGCGTCCCATTTCTTCTGCGCCTCGCAGGCCGTCTCGATAGCTTTCTGCAGCAGAGTCTTATCGGCGTAATAGAATTTCGCGAGTTTCTTCTTGTGATTGTGAGGCATCACCTAAAAAAACACAATACAATATTACAGTACACCCTGTATATAAAAAATACCCATTCACGTCATGTCAAATGTCAAAATGTGTCAATCAAATTCCGAAATGACAGTCAAGGCCTACTAAAAAAATCCTACCGATAACACACGAGAAGTTGGCTAGTGAGAGTAACTATAGTAGTGAAAAAAAGAGATAAAAAAATATTACCTGATACCTGACGTCGTTATTTCTGATTTCCTTGTCGCCGATGACGATCGGGACGTCTTCGGTGGTGGAAGAGGCCTCGTTCAAGGCCTTCTCCAGCTCAGTTCGCTCCTTGGAGCCCTTTAGGTAGCTCAGGACGGGTTCGTTTTTGACGTCGAAGTCGCTGATTTTCATTTCCGGTACCACCGAACCCGCGCATCGTACCGCCGTCCTAAAATATGAGTTATTAAAAAAATTGCTTATACAGGGTGATTCGTTTGCTAATATGGTGAAATAGATACGTTAGAAAGGCTATGCTCTTTAGTGCAAAAGTATATGGGTTACACCTTTCTCGCTCTAACCCACTGTTATTTCAATTATCTTTCTTTGTTTTTAACTCTTAGGAGATTGATAATAAGAGAAGACTTGATTAATTATTTAAAAATGTTTATACAGGGTGGATCTTTAACGAATGTGTAGACAAAAAAATCGTGATGGAATTTGCAATACATATTATCGTTTCACGTGTTATTTTGTTTTCGAAATCTCGACGAAAAGTGGCCGATTTATTTATCTGAAATATGCAAATGACTGCGTAAACAGGTAAGGTAGATAGATAGATGTTTCGAAATTCGTCGCAGCAAAACTAATTTTAAATCGAACCTATGGCAACTGCAACTTGTAGTCGCGATATTTTTAGAATTTTATAGTCCGGTCGAATTGGCCCGAAACAGGAAGAAAACAATACGGGAAATTTAAAATTTGCTTGAATTTATCGTTAAAGGGACACAGGACGCCCTGTATAAGAAATACTCGCTTACTTACCATGCGTTCGAATTTTCTCGATATGTCAAAATTTAACGTTTATATGTCAATCAAATTCATAATGACATTCAGGGCCTGCTAGTAGAATTCTTCTGATAACTCACTGGGACATAAAGTGATGAATAATCGCATAAAAAGTAACTAAGGAAAACGGGAAGAAAATAGTACGGGAAATTTTAAATTTGCTTGAATTTATCGTTACAGAAATACAGTACACCCTGTATGCACACAATTCTAATATCCTCAATACGTCAAAATTTGACACTTCATGTCAATCAAATTCATTTGTCAACCCAAAAATGACATCCAAGCCCTGCTAGTAAAATGTGTATTACATTTAAACAAAAAACACGTTTTTCATGCTAAAAAGACTGTAACAATTATTTTTTTATTACGTTTACCTTTCGTTTGTGTCCATATACAATTGATAATAATGTTAACCTCTGAATAAGATATTTTAATATGTCATTAGATGCAAATGAAATCAAGTTTATATAACAATAAAATGGGCAAGGTAACAAAAACGCGCATGTTCTGGAAAATAATATGCAACTATAAATGCAACTTATGCAACTTATAGATCGGAACTTTTATAGCTGTATTTTTTTAATCGTATAGAATCCTTATTTATCGTCTAAATTTAGTGGAAAATCCTATTATTATTTATTTGAAATTTTAAAACAAACCGCAGGTAGATAAGGGAGCGAAAATATTCCATCACAAAACCATAGGCGCCGCCATTTTTTTACTTAGGGTAGAGGGGTATAAAATATAAAATATTTTTAACATTTGTTGATTTCAAAAATATTCAATATAAAAATTCAAAAATATTAATCATATTTTTTAAAGGAAAATCCCACCTCTAACTACGTTAATGAATGAAACAAAAAAAAAAACAATTCACAATATCCAATACTGAACACACAAAATTCAAAACTTTCCTACGCCTTCTAAGCACCTAAATAGAAATAAATCGATTGTAATAACGAAATTAACAACGGACATTTATTCACTTATTATCGAACTTCGATTAAATCCATTAATAAATAAATCTTTCTGTAAAACTGTATCGATTCGCCCTAATTAATCCAGATCAAATTGATTTGTCACGATCAGCTGTTCGCATAACACCGAATAAAAAAAACCCATAATAATTATATAACGAGCATATTTAGGGATTTATAAACAATTAAATAATAATTCTCCATATAACCAAGGTCGAATAAGTCTAGCATAGGGCGCATATTGGATGAAATAGCGAAAAATCCCAATGGAAATTTCCAACGAGCCTTTCTCTATTTCCGAAGGATTCGATCGATTCTCTCGGGTTTCTCTATAGATAAACTTACGATAAAGGCCTTCGACCCGCCGATAAACTCTCACCCGAGCTAATCGCCATGTAATTACCGAAAAATTAATGAAATCCCCGCGACCATTTAAAGAAATAGAGACAAACAACGCGATAAGTTATCTAAAACTTAATTTTATCACTGACCTTTGCAAGCTGGAAGACAGGGTCTGTTTACAGAGCGATAACATGCTGCTGGCTCTCGTCCTTTGTTTCGAACGAATGGAAAATCTCGATGAAAACGTTGGAAAAAATCAAAATAGAGATTGCTCTACACCATTTGACAACCTTTTTAATGAGCTAACGTGACGTCAAATTTATATAACCATAATCGAGGTGGAATTGACGTTTGACATGCGCCGTTCCGTGAACCATGGAATCCCGAAAAATTAGATTATTGTTTATTATTCATAATACGTTGATTAGTTTACGCAATTAGATAGAGCAAAATTGCTCTAATGAAGTAGAGCGTTAACGAGTCGAAGAAATAAACGTTTGGCGTTTTTGAAAAATTTGTAAAAGTTGTTGCCTAACTGACAGGTGACGTTTCGCGTCAAACAAGTTTAATTGATACATTTTAGTTATTGAGGTAGCTGAATACAGTTTTTTTAAAGTATTTTAGAAATTTCTGGTAGATTAATGTTGGTAAATATTAATTATTATTTATTATAAATTTTGAGTTTTAAATTATTGTTTAATAGTAAACTATAATTGACTTATTATACGAGTATTTGAAACTTCTTACTATAGTCCTCGGTAGTATAGTGGTCAGTATCCCCGCCTGTCACGCGGGAGACCGGGGTTCGATTCCCCGCCGGGGAGGATTTTTTTTTTCACTTTTTATTCCTTATACTTATTTCATTAATTTAAATCCCACAGTACGATCGGAAAAATGAAGGAAAAAAAGAAGTACAAAAAAGAAATGTATTTATTTTTTTATTAATACAAAATAAATAGATGGGTGTTGCGTTGGACAAAGAAAGTCGACTCTCGCGTTGTCCAACGCAAGACTCATGAAAAAACTGAACAAAAACACTTGATTTTCAATTCGTAAAACATTTGCGGATTTAATAAAAATGATATGCAAATAAAAAAAAGGTTATTGTAATTTGAAAATCAAATATAACAGAGAGGTACCATATTTCAGATATATAAATTATCTAAACATTCTTTGTTGTTGTTGTTGTATCCTTACTGCGAAGTATTATTTTGACACACTGGTGGGCTCTGGTTGTTTAAGGCTAAATCTTTAATATGCTTCTCCACCTGAAGTTTACAAACAAGTATTAAATACTTTACTCTAATCATCTCGAATATACTTACAATTTTCCTTACATACTTGTAATCTCCATTGGTCTTATTCCCTCTTATGTTCTCCAATTGATAGGGTGGGCTAATAGTTACCTTAAACGATAGAAAACAATCAGAGAAATATGAGTATTTAATCAAATTATACTTACACCACTAAAAACCACAATATCGGAATCTTTCCACCTAACCTCGGGAATCGTTTTAGATATAGCTATGAACAAACTCTGTCCCTCGGAACTGACATTAGCCGATATTGCTTGGAATTTCCTCTTCTTCTTGTCCACCTGATTCCTCACTCTGGTGTTTAGCTATGGATACAAACACAACATTAATAAAGAAGTAATCGTAAGTGTACGTTACACGTACCCTTTGCAAATTCAAAGACTGTGGAGCTTCCGGCACGTTGTTAACTTCTTTCTTGACTTGTAATTCGCTAACAAGGGATAAATTAACAAAATGGATATCATTTAATTTCGGATCTCCGATAGTTGGAGCGCATTCTGGTTCGTTAATTAAGGAAACATGTACCCAAAGAAAACAATGGTAGCCGTGACCTGGCGTTAAGTAAAAGGCCAACAGCTCATACTAGCTAGTACGTACGCGAAGAAAGCGAGCTAAATCAGCTAGATTAAATTATAAATTTCGCGACTGGATGGTCGTTGTAAAGCAAAAAACGTACCACAAACATTGGCGGAGCAAAAACGGGTGTTATGCTCGCTTTCTCCGCTGTGACTGGTTCAAAAAAGGATACTTAGAATTAATACTTTAGTAGGCGCATCGAACGCCAATACTTCGCCTTCGATTTCTTTGTTATAACAAGTTCTACACCAAACTACACTTCCTAGAGAAAAAAAGTCTGAAACAGCAGCCATTTCGCAAAATAGAAATGGCAACTTTATCCCATGGGGGAATTCGTAATTCGAGTAGTGGTAGCGTTACGCACTGACATTGACACGAGCAAATGTAGCCAACTGCGCCGAACAGCCGTTTACAATCGAGGCCAGGAAAGTGAAGTTTGTAATTTATAAAAAAGAAGATATATTTAACGGTCTTTCATACAGACCTGGAAACTCGACTTTTTAAAAATTAAATTTGGAAGGCGAAATGGTATAATGAAGAAAAGGTGGCGTTATGTGTGTACGATTAAGCAATACAACCTGATTCTAGCGCTCTCTGTTGAGATTCGTAGTCACATCATCCTCATCAAAACACCAGTTTCCTGACCTGTTATATGCGACCGTAAGTGTGACATTTATATTGAAAAAGAAATTAAATGGCGGGTTATTTGAATTTTAGTGTGTGGTTTCTTTGTTTTTAAATTTGTATTTTATTATCTATATTTGAGTAATATTAACTTATTATTTGCGGTTCTTTATTATTTTATAACTATCAAGTAGTGTAAAACAAGACAAATAGTGTTTTTTACATAAGATTTTTTAAAGAACATTTAAGTGTAATTTAACACTTATACTTTAAGTATTATAACAATTAAATCGAATTTAATTTAAATTAAATATATATCGCAAGGCCGACGTCTCACAACAGCCATAAAATGGCCGATCAATCAGCGTTTTTATCGATCAAAGACGGCCGGGCGGGCCACTTAAGCGAAACTGCCGATAAACCGGGTTTAGAGCGAATAAATCATCGCGAAACAATCGGAAAATTAATAAACCGCCGAGTTTCCAGCGGCGTTAAAATAAATAACGCGGTCGAACCACTTGCCCGCCGCTATTTTCGTATATCCCATCGAAATGTAGCCGCTCCTCTACTAGATATCTAAAATTAACCCGGTGAAAATTATCCAGTCCACGTAAAACACACACCGGCTTTACTACACATCTCTCTCCATTATAATTTAGTATACAAACAAACAGAGAGCGGGTTTCGTGCGGATTGTTATCGCGAGTACCGAAAGCAGAATAAAATGTCCATCAGGTACAAATCGGATCCGGAAATAGCCGAATACGAATCGACCAAGTGCTGCACCAGCTTCCTGCACTACTCCTGGAAAACCGTCACCTGTCTGTTCTCCCACGTCACGCTCGTCTCCATGGTGGTGTCCTACTGCGTCCTGGGGGCCTTCACCTTCGAAGCCCTGGAGGTAGCCAACGAGAAGAAGGTCTGGTCTCGTGCTGTTTAGTTAGTAGGTTTCTTGGTTTTTGGTGGTGTCACCGAGTCGGTTTCAGGTGAAGAGCGGCATATACAAAATACGGGAGAACGTCACGTGGCATTTGTGGAACTACACGCAGGGCATCAAGGCCTTCGACGAGGAGAACTACACGAGAGGGGCGCTGTTGTATCTCAAACACTTCGAGAATTCGTTGTTGGATAAAATGAACAAAGACGGCTGGGACGGCGAGGAGGATCCCGATAAGGTGCAGTGGACGAGGACCGGGTCTTTGTTTTACAGTATCATCGTCATTACTACCATAGGTAAGGTTTCGGTATAAAAAAAAATTGTGGTAACTAAATGGTAATTTATTTGGAAAGGCTTCTCCAACTCTTAACAAAATACCCAATCATCGGGTGGTATAAATTATTCACGTTGAGATCGAATTAATCATTTTTATCGGCGGCAGTTCTGGCGTATATTCCGAAATTCGGCCTATTGGCACCTGGACCCACCAAAATCCCGTTTTCTGGACCGTACACGTTCTGACCTACAATCAAAAACCACTTCAAAGTACCACTAACACACAATTAGCTGTCTACTACTTAAGGAAAGGACCAGCTTTTGATGTGGCAGGTCTGAGGAGGCTTTGGATAACAACAAGTTTGAAGATTGATCAAGAATGATAGATTAGTAGATGATTCATACCTACAGTGTGTCCCTGGATGGATTAAAACTACCAATGTCTACCCTCTCATCAACTCCATCAAGGGACACCCTGTATAAGCAAACATATCTTGTTACCTCCTAATCCGAATCCACCTCCACCGGGCGGCCGATTCGGCCTGTAACCCCCCGGCCTGACGGGCCCCCCGAAGTCCCCCGAAGGTCGCTGGAAGTGACCGCCTCCCGCCGGACCCCCGGGCCCCACCAAAACTCCGTTTTCTATCGAATGCACCGGCCTGGAAGGCAGCGGCCCCCCCGCTTGGCCCCTTTCGCTCGTCGAATAGCAACAGTACCGCTTGCCCACGTCGCAGTGGCCCTGGAAAAACAAAGATGTATTCCAGAAACATTAGTGGATGGATGGCTGGAACAGTAAGAGGCCGTGGGAGTTAGAAAAAGAGAAGAAACTCACGTATGAAATCCCGGGGCTGTTGCAGTTGAATCTTTCGGTGCATTTGCATCGATCGAACTCTTTGAAGGGGCCCCCGGGTTGTCCGAAGGGCGAAGGCCCAGAGAAAGCGCCGGGACGGTACTGGCTGTGCCCGGCGCCGTATAATTGGTTGTTGGCGTCGTAGATTCCATTGATGGGGACGTTGGGGGGCCTAAAACAGTAATTATACAGGGTGAAAAATTTGTATGTAATTTACTAGTAAATTAAATTATTTTCTAGTATTTTCCTGTACTGTTGATCTACCGACACCATTTTGAGGTGGACTTACTTATTGGCGATTTTTAAAAGAAACTGCATTAGAAAATAGAGCCATCGCAAATCGCTGTAGAATAAAATCAAAACAATTTAATACAAAATTCGTTTGTTCGTATACACTCGAAAAAATCTATAAATTCTCGCAAATCCAAGTGAGCTGTGTAATTATATTTAATTACCTGCTTATTCCGGGATTGTGATTGGGATTGTATTGCCCGAAAGATGATCCTCCTGATGGGTAGTAATCATCGTTTTCGATGACTGCGTATCTTCCTGAAGCCTCTTCGCTGCAAAAGAAATTATAATTTAGCTACAATTAAATTTGATTAAATTTCACTTCGAACCTCAAGACATCGCTTCTTCCTTTCTCTCTATCTTCACCGCCCCAACTCCATTTCTTCTCCGCATTTTCAGCTCGAATTACGAAGAATACGGCGAAATATAGCGCTGAAATTAATTTTTTTTGTAAATAATTTTCCTGAATACGGTTCTGTTGTCAAAAAAAAAACATCCGAAGGGACAGGGGTGTATTTAGAAAATTTCAAACAAACTAATTTGCAAGTTTATAAGTGACATTTTAGAATCTTCATGAGTACGACCCTGTTGTTAAATGCAATTAAAACAACAGGGGCGTATTTTAGAGACCTTGTTTATTTCTTCGGAAATAGTGTCACGGTCATTAGCGAAGACGTGGTAAATGGAATATAAATTAAACGAGTACTTACAAGAATATGTAATAAAGTAATAAAATGTATGATCGCATAATTTTCTCGTTAAAACCCGAGAATTACATGTACAGAAAAAAAATTACTGGAAAATGCATTAAAAATAAAGAAAATATTTTAATGCATTTTAAAGAAAATGTTTTAGAGGCCAGCCCTTGATACAATCAAAGATATAGGTATAAAATTTACTAATTTTTGTTTCCTTTAAAAAAGTAACATTCATTTTGACAGTTACCCATTGTGACAGCAAGTCATTTTGAAACTCAGCCATTTTGATAGTTCTCTACTAGACTACTTATAGACTTATTCTGATTAACAGAATATAGCAAACTTTAAAAAAACTTCAATTAATTCAGCACTACAAAAAAATATACTCCATAATACTACAATTAAATACTACATACACTATAAAAAATTAATTAAACCGCGGCTCACCTAATTTACCGGTCATACCGACGCACACTCGGATGGAATAACCGAAAGATATAATATTCAACACGTTCTCCGCAATTGCGTAACTTTCATTGAATAATCGAATTCGAAATCGAAACCGCTCGAGTATTGTTTTATATACTCGCATAAAATCCGGCGAAATTTAGGGGGGGTCCTTGTGGTAAAAGACTCCCATCGCGAGGGGGACAGCCAATACCGCAATTAGCGCGAAAGAGAAGGACATACGAACTGATATAGTTTATAGTCTTTTATCGATTGTGAAAGTGCAAGTGATAATTAAAATATAAAGTATCTCATTGAGTTAATTAATCCACGAATTTTAGAACCACTTTTAGAACCACCCTGTACATCTACTAGACAATTACATCCGCAATTTTGGCAGAGGCGATTTTAATTGGCGCGTTTTAATTAGCAATTACCGATTGCCAAACGGCGAGCGGGCAACCTCAATAAAAATAATTGACCTCTTCGCCCGTCGGAATAACAAAGATATTTATCGTGTTCTAATTACGGCCCTGTAAAAACCCATCACCCCAAGGCCTCCGAAACCGGCGGAAATGGGCCGGTACATCCCGTATATAAAGGCGATTTCCGAAATTCCTCAGAGGAAAATGGTAATTAGGAATTTTGAATAGGTTACGGGCACATCGCGCCGAAGACCTCCTGGGGCAAGGTGGTGACCATCTTCTACGCCATACTGGGCATACCGCTGATGCTGCTGTGCCTCTCGAACATCGGCGACGTCATGGCGACTTCATTCCGATTCCTCTACTGGAAGGTGTGCTGCTACACGTGCCAGAAGAAGCCCAAGAAGCGGAGGACCAGGGGCTCCATTCGATCGGAGTAAGTACGCCGAGTAAGCGCTGTATCTCTAAAATTTCATCAGTAAATTGTCGAGATCCCGGCAGGGCTCCTTCAGGAGGTACACCCGCACGCCCAGGTTGCCCGAATTGGGCCCCATGTCGCACTCCGACACCGAATTACGGTAAGTTCACCATCTAATACTCTCTCCTTTATCGCATAAGATCTGCCATTGTAGATACCTGGACGATCCGTTCCCTTCCCGGAGAAGATCCGAACGATTCCGTAAATCGGACGACCCCAGCAGGAAAATCAGCCGAACGTCCACCGTCTCCAGCCCGCCCGTCCAACAGAACCACCTGGAACCACCTCTGAGAGGCTACTCCTTGGACAGGAAAAGGCGAGCCGAAGAAGCGCCTGACCTGGACCCCAGCCTCATCGACCGCACCCCCATACTCTTCAACAAGTATATCGTAGGCACCGACGGCGGTTTCGAGAGGATGATACCAGGTAAAGGTAAAGAACCCCACCTCCTGCGCGGCTCCCTCTATCCGAAACTAAACCCGCACCGTAACCGATCGTAGGCATAACCCCCAGGCAGACGGAGTTCCAGAAACGCTCGGCGTCGGTGCCGAGGACCCGCCGCTTCCTGGAACCGCCGCGCTACCCCTCCCCGGACGGCTCCACCGACGTGGAGGAGGACGTGGACTCGCTCAAGGACGCGCGCCGGCCCAGAGGAAGGTCGCGTAAGTACCCCCTTCGATCCTTTTTTCGATGTCTTTGAGCTTCTCGGGTTGCAGCCCGGCCGAGCCCGAGCCCCAGGATGATGACGCCCATCGGGTACGGCCTGCCCGGCAGGTACTACGACGACGACTCCGACGCCTACGACGCCTACGAGGCGGGCAAGGCGAGGATCCGGCCGGTGCCGATATGGCTGTGCGTGTTCCTGGTGGTCGGGTACATCCTGGCCGGGGCGTACCTGTTCATGACGTGGGAGGGCTGGGAGTACCTGGACGCCGCCTATTTCTGCTTCATCACGCTCACGACGATAGGGTTCGGGGACCTGGTGCCCGCCAAGGAGGTCAGCAGGGACAACAGCAGGGCCACCATCAGCATAGCGCTGTGCTCGTTGTACTTGTTGTTCGGGATATCTTTGCTGGCTATGAGCTTCAATTTGGTGCAAGAGGAGGTTATCGGTAAGGTGAAGAGGATCGCTAAGAGTCTGGGGATTATCAAGAGTACTTCCGATGATGAGGATGATGATGATGATGATTAATGTGTAGAAGGTAGATGTGAATATATGATACTGTAAGCAGAGGTTGATTTTTATTAAATGTTGAATTTTTGAACGTACCTCGTATATAAATATATCGACTTCGCCTCGTATACTAAAATTGGTATGTTTCTGGAAGGTGTGCAACACTCATTACACTTCTCATGTGAAAATCGATTTAAATTGTTAGAACGGTTAAAAAACATTCGTAAGTCACAAACTAGGTACAAGATGTGATAAAACGGCCTGTTGGTGAAGAAAAAGTTCGATTTTGATTACGATTTTCAGAAATTTTGACAAGGAAATATGTCAGATGTTACAAATTTATGTTACAAAAGACGTACGTGCACCTGTCAACCGTACAAGACCGTCATAGACCTATTCAGTTTAACCTGTGCTGCGCGCGCATACTGTGGATAATTAACTTGCCATCTAAACGAACAAACGAACGCACCTCAGGTAAAATACGGTTCTGACAACTAGACAACGACAACTTAAGACATACTTCAGACGTCATTTGTCATTATCCAACAATCCGTCGGATTTAATTTGTAATGGACTCGATACAAATTTGTTTTTACCGCCCAGAAAGGGGATTAGGGTTAAAAAAATATATGCAGGTCAAGTCTAAGAAAGAGTAAGAGGTTAGTACAAAGTTTCCCAAAATGCTATTTGATCGGCTAGCCATTTTATATTTCAAAGAAATAATCCCATTGACCTATATAAAAAATTATAACCTTTATAAATAAATATACTAAATAATACAAAGAAATACTGTTAAAAAATAATACACACTGAACATAAACAAACATCAAACGGAAACAACCAACAAAATAGGGTTAAGATTGAAGATGGTCTCTTCTTTTTTATATTTAAAACAGTTTTCATCTAAGAAACATTCAATGTGTCTGTCAATCAGCAATGAAATAGGCCAAATATCTCATCTCTCTTGCACTTACGTTTGCGCAGATTTTAAATGGTTCCACAGTTTGCGCGTGAAACATATTTGCTTCTTTTATTATCTTATGTTGATCTAATAACTCCATCACTCTCTTTCGTAAACTGAATAGGTCTATTTGGATTTTGACAAAAACATAATTTTTTATCTGTATAGATAGTTTTAAATACAAATTGAGGTCGTTTTGTCTTACTTTGAAATCGTACCTCGTATATCGAAATTTACAACCTACATTTTTGTTATCGACTTGTCACTGAAAGATATGCAACATCCATTACAAGTCTCACTAATGCACATAATAAAGCGATCCAAGTCAATGAAGTACGTAAAAAATACTCGTAAATTACACAATTTGAGTTACAATAGCGCAAACTAAGGCTATTGATGAAGTAAAACTCGAATTTATTCGCAATTTTCAGAAATTTTGACAACCGATCAATCGCCGACGTAACACCAGACGTACGTCCGCCCGTCGAGCGCACGAAACCGAGCGAAACGCACGACCGATCCCGTGTCGCATTCGACGCGAGACGCCGTTGTTTGTAGTTCAGTTGCGCTTCGGATGGCGCTTTGTGTAGACGTGGAGTGTGATAATTCGCGACATTTACGTGGATTCGGCGGAACGAACACGTGAAAATGTCCGCGGGCAAACGGCAGCCGCCCAGGCAACTGGTGAGTACCCGAACGGGCGCCGCGCGACCGCCCGATCGCCCATTCTTCCCCGTACTCGATCCCAATCGGTCGCCATAACTTTTTTTCCGTGTGTGTCTGTGTTGTATCTTTTCCTAAAGTATAGCCTACTGGGATTCGGGTCGAGTGTTGGGTTGATGATTGTTCAACGCGAATATATTTAGGGTTTTTTAATTAGTATTTCCACGTATAAGTTTATTTTATTTTGTGGTAAATAATTATGTGTGGTTATATACGCACAGATGTCACGGTTTACGGGGTGCTTGAACTAGTTTTATGAAGCATTTTTTTAGGGGTCATCCGAGAATAAACTCGGTGGGAAATCGAAGGAAAATCATGAGGAAGATTTGATATTTCTCTAATATTAAATGCATTTTGTTGTTTGTTTATACACACAAACTTACACGGTCTCCTTATCTCGTTAATTTTACTCGATGATAAGATTTGTTTCTTAATATGATAGAGCGTAGAAGAACGGGGTAAAGCTTGGATTTAATGATGTATAGTTGTTCTAAAGTTAGTTGGATAATGTGGAAAAATGAGTTCGATAAGATCTGTTCAAATTTTAAAGCAAAATTGTTGTAATATTTTTATATCATTCAATACAGTTTATAAAGATTTTTGGAAGGGTTTCAGTAGTTCAAAAATTACATTTTCCGTTTCATTACTTAGCTACTGAAGACACCAAAATTATTTGTAAAAGTTTTTAAGATGTTCAGGAGATTTCTCTAAAATTCCTAAATATTCTTCAAATAGTAAAAAGTAGAGAAAAAAGTTGTTTGTATCTCTTCCATTTTGAGCCACCCTGTACACTTATCGAATTCGAAACTTAGACAAGTATACCCCAAACTACACAATGCAATATTTTTTTTCATCAATAAATTATCAAAATTTCAACCATCCGAAATCCTCGAAAACCGCCGCATTTTCCCGCGTGACGCACCGAGCAACATTCCACAATTTTACTCGGAGCGAGATTTTCCTCGAGTCCCGTCCGAGTTCCAGCCGCTTTTCCGGGCCTCCGCTTTCCATATGGCATATAATAATTGCGCGAATACCTGGCGAGCGCCCCGTAATCTGGATTCTGGATGTACTATATCGTTCCGTTTGCGCAACCGTGCGTGCCCCAAACGTTTTATAATTAAAATATCCACAGGCGACTCGTCCGCGTATTGCCAAATTACCCGCGAAAATTTAGCGTAAAATTTTCCGATTCACCCTGTATATTTCGATTAATTCGATCGCCGAATTTGGGGTGTTTAAAATTGGGGTTTTTTTTTAATCGTTATTAGGTACATCAAGGTTTGGTTGTAATATTCAATGAGTTGAACAAAGAAAGATCGTTTAAACAACAGTGGTTAAAGTGAGAAAGTTGCAATCACCCACAATATCGCTCTTTCTTTTTTCTTCATACGAAACTAATGGAAGTTGTCTTTGTTGCACCCAATATACACCATATTTAAACGAGATCACCACAAATCAATTCTAGGAGTTGAACCAAGAAAGATTGATTGTTAAAACAAACAGTTCGTAGGTTAGAGCGAGAAAGTAACAGTTCCACAGCATCACTCTATCTTTTTCCTTTATATGGTCGATTCAACGAGTTCAACAAAGAAAGTTGTTAAAACAACCAGTGGATTAGAATAAGAAAGTTTCAACCCCTGCTCAATATATCGCTCTTTCTTTTTCCTTCATACGAGACTAACAGAAGTTGTCTTTATTGCACCCATATACTACCTATAAGTTCGCACTCGTCTATACAGGGAAAAAATCTACAATTCACCCTCTTGTCAGGAAAATTTTTTTTTCCCTAAAAACGCTATTTGCGGGGTGAGAACGGCAACGCCGCCGCGACGCCACCGGATTCGTCCGGCGTTCGGTACGGGGGGAATAGCGGCGTGCGTGTGGCGTTTCCAGAGCTACGCGTTTTAGAGCTCGGGAGCCGTCCGGTAGTGCTCAAGATGGCGTACAGGGGTAAAAAGCTCACGCCCGCCGGAGATCGACACAATTACATATCGCGAATGGTGAGTGTCTCTGCACCCGGATTTATTTTCAAATTTTTTTTTTCTCTAATCTCTAACCCTCGAGCGAGCATTTTGGAACGGTTTCGTTCGATCGAATCGTCGGTTAAATTATCGATTCCGGTATATTACGCGTGTAATATCATCGCGATGATAACGTTGATGATTTTTTTTTTCGTGCGATGTATTCAACAGTTGAGCGGTGGTGGAATGGGGGTTCCCCGCTGGGGGTTTGGAAGTTTTTTAAAGATTTCATATGGGCGATTTGTAGGAACTTTTTAGCGCTATTTTTTATTAAAGTTTATCGAATCATCAGGCAACGATCCTCGCATTCAAAATGAAATAGGCATCGAATTATCTACTCTTATTATCTTTAGCTGGTAGATATACCAAATTACAGTACATAGTAACTGAATTCTTTTCTGTATAATATAAAGAGGTATTCCTGATGATGATTAAACCCGTTTTAATTTAATGAATTGTATAAATGATGATTGTTTTGGGGGGCGTGTGTTTATGTTGGACAGAGGGAGCGCAAGCAGAAGAAGCTGTACTCGGAGGATTGGGCGCTGGGCGAGGACGACATCGAGGGCCACAGGACGTTCAGTCTGCAGGAGAAGCTCGAGGAC
This sequence comes from Phyllotreta striolata, assembly GCA_918026865.1. Taxonomy (NCBI): domain Eukaryota; kingdom Metazoa; phylum Arthropoda; class Insecta; order Coleoptera; family Chrysomelidae; genus Phyllotreta; species Phyllotreta striolata. Next base: position 2,187,723 of record OU900098.1, on the reverse strand, counting down.
GGCGCGTTCGCGTCGCATAACATCGTCAAAGAGATGCACGGCGCCGAATTGAGCGTCGCCTATCTACAGAGGCACGGTTTCAATACGCCGTTGTTGTTCAAAGAGAAGGCTGGATTGGGTGAGTGTTTTGTTTTTTTTTTTCTTTTAATGGGATTTTGAGATTGTTTTTTTGTTGGAAATGTATGCGGGTTTTTGTGGTGCATGAGGATAGTGGAGTTTTTTTTTGGGTGTTTTTGTTGATTGAAAATTTTTAGAATAGATTTTGATTCTTGAAAGATGGTTTTTAGAAAATTTGTGAGAATTGACTTTAAAAAAAATTATAGATACTTGCAGGGTGTGAATATTTGGATGGTTTTAAGAAGAAAAGTTTATATCAATTTATGTTCTAAACCTCTTAGTTTTCGAGCTACAGGGTGTTAATTAAAAAAAATACTTTTCTATCATATTTTTTATTACTCCAGATATTTTTATGAAATTTTGTGCACACTTTTTAATTTTAAACAAAATTAAATTTTCAAAAATAACAAAAATTAATTTTCTACTATTACCAGTGACGTCCACGCTCGAAATTTCATAAAAATATCTGGAGTAATAAGAAAATTATGATAGACAAGTTTTTTTCTAAAACTGTAACACCCTGTAGCTCGAAAACTATAAGAGATTTAGGACATATATTGATATGAACTTTTCTTCTTAAAATCATCCAAATATTCACATCCTGAAGTATCGGCACTCAATTAACAGTCTTATGTATTTTACACAAAAAATAATTCTAAATTTTACCAATAGGTACACACTTTAAAATTCTGAAAATTGAATTAACTGTTATCAAAAAAACTAAGTTAGTTCAAAAACGCTCAAAAATTCGTCTAAATTTGTATGAAAATTCTCATTTAAAACATTTTTTAAAAACTCTCGTCAAATCTGTCAAAAACTGTGTTCAAAAATGAATTAAAACATCCTCAAAAATTCAGCAAAATATATATTTGAAACTGTCTGAAAACCTCCAAAAAGCAATTGAAATTCTTCAATTATTCGCCCTAAAAAAATTGAAATATCCTCAAAAATTCACCAAATTGCTCAATTCTCATTTTTAGACGTTTTACAATCCAAAGTGCTCGAATCGATTAAAACTGTTTTCCCAAAAAAATACTTAAAAATCTCTTAAAAATTCACCAAAATGCCTATTCAAAACAATTTACAAAAACTATCTAAAACCCTCCAAAAATCAAGCAAAACTACTAAAATATTCACCCAAAAATTCACCAAACCCCCATGAAAAAACCTCCTTTAAAAACTCAAAATCTACAATTACTCATCACAATAATTCCTTACTTCGCCCACCACTACAAAAAAAAATTACCAATTATTTCGAACTACCCCCGATGCATGTTCATCTCTCTCTCTCTCGCACGCCCGCCGTTTCGATACGCCTATACAATCTCCCATCTCTTTTCGAGACAGGTCTGCGAGTGCCGACGGCGAATTTCACGATAAACGACGTCAGGATGTGCGTCGGCTCGAGGCGGGTGCTCGACGTCATGGACGTCAGCACGCAGAAGAACAGCGAAATGACGATGAAAGAGTGGCAAAAATACTACGAGGACCCCGACAAAGATAAACTATTGAATGTGATATCGCTGGAATTCTCCCACACCAAGTTAGAAAATTACGTACAAAGTCCTACGGTCGTCAGGTAAGAAACGGCCTTTAACTGTTCGGCCGCTGCAGCTCGGTTTAATACTCGCTACTTACGCGACTCACCCCGTATATTTTTTTATTGTTTTTTTTTTTTAGACAAATAGATTGGGTGGATTGCGTGTGGCCGAGGCACCTGAAAGAAAGCCAAGTGGAAGCCACCAACGTGCTGGAAGAAATGAAATACCCCAAAGTTCAAAAGTACTGCCTTATGTCCGTCAAAGGTTGCTATACGGATTTTCACGTCGATTTCGGCGGTACCTCGGTGTGGTACCACATATTAAAAGGTATACGAATCGTTTCAACACGATAACGCGTCGTAGTGGGACTTTAAGATGCGTTCGATGATACGCAAACTTTTAAAATTGACATTTCGTTTGACAGATGTTTAATAGAGATGGGAATGGTTTTTCCGGTATAGAGGTGCAGTAACTACTGTTACAAAATAACCGTTATTTTTTCACATATCGTTCTATCGATTACTCTACACGATATGAAAAGTTTTTTGTTTGTCATAGGCGGCAAGGTATTTTGGTTGATACCACCCACCGAACACAATCTGGATCTCTACGAGCGCTGGGTGTTGTCGGGCAAACAATCGGACATCTTCTTCGGCGACACGGTGGAGAAGTGCGCCCGCATAACGTTGCACGAGGGCAACACGTTCTTCATACCGACCGGTTGGATACACGCCGTCTACACGCCCAAGGATTCGCTGGTGTTCGGCGGGAATTTCCTGCATTCGTACGGCATCGACAAGCAATTGAAGATCGCCCAAGTCGAGGATTCCACAAAGGTAAATGGAGATCTCCCCAAAAGAACCCACATAAGTGCCTCTACTAGAGTGTTCTAACGACCTAGGATAATAGCTCTAGAATAGAGTGTCCTGTATCTCTCATGTTAAGGTGTAATAATTTGTGTTTGATTTTGTGGTAGGTTCCGCAGAAGTTTCGCTATCCGTTCTTCACCGAAATGCTGTGGTACGTTTTGGAGAGGTACGTGCATTGTTTGTTGGGGAATTCCCATCTGACGACGGGACAGGATGCTCCGATACCGCCCGATAGGGCTCACATACACCTTACCCAGACTGAATTGCACGGATTGAAGGTACCCCTCGTTAATAATTGACTATAACGTTAGTTGTAACGTAATTTTTTGTTTGTTAGGAGATAGTTTTGTATTTGCACATGTTACCCCCGAACAAGAAGAACGTACCGGAGCTGTTGAAGGACCCCATATCTCTGATACAGGACGTTAGAACGTTGATCGGACTGCATAGGCAGGATAGTAGGGAAATGGCGATAACGGGTCGACCGGTATTGACAGGTTTGTAGTTGATTGGTTTTTGTACGAATTTGTAGTAATTCTAACAATTTAGTACCGGAAGATTTGGATAATAAATTGAAAATACCGGGCCCCAGAGGACCCTACCACAAATTCAACAACAACCTACCCAAACCGATCAAACCGGGCGTCTTCAAAGGACCGAAGGGCGAAAAGGGCGGCCCGAGACGTCGAAGGACCAGGTAAATCCTCCCGCGACAATCTAAATATGTACCTAAATTTAATTCCCGTCTCGAACACGCGTAATCCAGGTGCAAGAAGTGCGAGGCGTGCCAGCGCAACGACTGCGGCGAGTGCAGCTTCTGCTTGGACATGGTGAAGTTCGGCGGGCCCGGCAGGGCCAAGCAGACCTGCAACATGCGCCAATGCCTGCAACCCATGTTGCCGGTCACCGCGGCCTGCGCCCACTGCGGCCTCGACGGTTGGATGCAGACGCCGGTCACGCCGTTGCAGAAGGGCCCGCAGCGCTGCGAGAGCGCCAGCAATCTCATGGAATGCTCGGTGAGTCCCTTAACAATCGATTTCTCAAACGCACGAAGATTATTTACATTTACAACGGGTCGTTGGTTGTAGGTGTGTTACGAGATAGCGCACCCGCAGTGCGTGCAAAGGCTGTGCCAGGACTTCACGGGCTACATGAACGAGGACATGCCGAATTCGTGGGAGTGCCCGATGTGCTGCAAGCTCGGCAAGAACACCGACTACCGGCCGAGGCATTTTCGCGCCCGCCAGAAATCCTCGGACATCCGGCGGATGTCGATCAGTTCGGACGCTTCGAGCGCCTTGGACCACAAGACGCACCACGAGCAAATGAGCGATTCGGGCGGCAGCGACGCCGAAACGAAGGACGCGAAGGACCCGTTGCCGATCAAGAAGCGCCGGACGAGCGAGGGCGCCGACGCGGAGACGAAGTCGCCTCAGGGCGATCCGCCGCGCAAGACGGCGTTCCGGATGCAACTGGCCCAGCAGATCGTCGCCAATTCGACCAAGGCGCTGAAGAAGCCGATGGTGGTGGTGCGACCGGCGCCCGTCGCCGCCGCCAACAACGCTTCGGCCGCTTCGGGCAACAATTTGGCGCTCGACAAGCGCTGCATGCTGTCGATATTCCGGCACATGTCGCCCAAAGAGCTGCTGACGTGCGCGCTGGTGTGCAAAACGTGGGCGACGTTCACGGTGGATCCGTCGCTGTGGAAGCGCATGGTGTTCACCAGGAAGCACATCTCGTCGGACATATTGAAAGGCATCGTGCGCAGGCAACCGGTATCGTTGGGTTTGGACTGGTGCCACATCAACAAGTTCCAACTGCCGTGGCTCTTCCAGCGTTTGAGCCAATTGAAGCACCTATCGTTGGTGAGCGTCAACGTGAAGACGGCGATTTCGCTGAAATCCAACCATTCGGCGGTGTTGCAATCGCTCGATTTGAGCTTCGTATCGGACATGAGCGATTCGGCGTTGCGCGACATCCTGGGGCCGAATAACGACGCTCGTACCGGCCTACCGTCGGCCAAAATACGCTTCAGGAATCTGGAGGAACTGAAGCTGGCGGGCACCGACGTGACGGACATCGCGATGCGCTACGTGACGCAGTACCTGCCGAATTTGCGGCGATTGGGGCTCGGCATGTGCCCGAGGATATCGGACGCGGGTATCGCGCAATTGTCGACGAAGCCGGCCAATACGGTGACGAATCTGGTGAGCCTCGACCTGAGCCATTCGAAATTGGTGACGGAGAACAGTCTGGAGCATTTGGCGAAGTGCGAGAATCTGGTGCGATTGGATTGTAGACATTCGTTGCAGATTTCGACGCAGGCGTTGATCAAGTTCGCCGCGAAGAGCGAACGGAATTTGCAGGTTAGGGATATCAAGTTGGTAGACGTGAGGCAGGGTAAATAGACGCGCGGCCCGCGTTTGGTAGTTTAATTCAATCGGATCGGATCGAATAGGATAATTTATAGGTGTGTATGGTGTTTCCAAAGTTACTTAAATGTGAATTGACTTTGAAACGACTATACTCGAAATCGACCGTGCACGAAAGTGTTGACGTAACGTTTTGGTAATTATGCAGAATTGTTTCATTTAGCTCGATTTTTTCCATTGGAAAATTTCGCATATTTACCCGTCGTTTTATTATTTGTTGCTTCGTCGGTTGGATCATTTTCGGTGCGTTAGAAAAATTCTTTTCTTCACCTCTTTATAAGTTTTTGGGCGTTTTTGTACATACTATGCGAAAATGACGATGAAAAATCTCACCCGTCCAAAACGAATAAAATTATCGAATAAAAACGAAACGAATGAATATTGTGTTCGAGGAAAAGGATGTTTTTAATGCGTTTCCTTACCAAATTTTTTTTATTCGCTTTCAAAGATACATGTCGTTGATTTTCCGTCTACCAAAGTGTAAATATGATTTATGAATGTGATTCGCATACGTAACGTTTTACTAATGTACATATATTATTTTTTCGAAACTTACTATTAGGTTTGAAAGTTTGATTTCTTTCATTTTTCGTGCAATTTTCAAGGTGGAGCACTTTTTTTATTAAGTATTACTAGAGCATAGATAAATATATTTTCGGTTTATTTGTATAAATTTATAGTAATAAATTTTGTAAGAAATGTCATTGGAATTTAATTATTTAAAGAACAATTACAAATTTTTAAAAGAAAGCAAAAAGAGATAACTAGTTATGCAACACTTTTTACAAGTTGTTATACTGGTTGCCTATACTTTTGCATTGTGAACGGAGCTTTAATGGAAAATCCCCAAACATGACTAATAATCACGTGAAACTTGACATTGACGCTAATGACAGTCCGAACGTCTTGTCAATGTCACAAATATCAATTTTATTTGCAACAAATCGCAATATGTAAATGTAAACGTAAACTTATTCTCGAATCTACTATACCGTTCGCTGTTTTTCCCACAATCAGTGAAAATCGAGTGCGTATCGACCATTTTCTATTATGTAAAACATCGCCTGCTAACAATGAGCACCAAACGACGCGTGATTTCGACGATATTCTGCCTGATCGTGTTCGCGAATATTGCGTCGCTCCAAACCGCGAATAACTCCACGATCGAAGCCAACAAAACGAGCATCGTCGCCCCGCAGGATGGCAACGCAAAGGCGAGCCCCGTCCCGTCGAATTCCACCAACAGCAGCGCCGTCGCTTCGACGACGGCGGCGCCCGCGACCTCCGTCAGCTCCACCGAACCGACCGTCGCCAACAGAACCGAAGAATCGACGCTGGTGAGGCAGGCGAACGTCACCAGCGAGAACGCCACCACCACCCAAACGGCGGACCCCGTGGCCCCCGTTCTGCCGGCCAAAACCGAGGCCGAAGACGAGCACAACAGCTCCATGGCCATATTCTTCGTGCTGTGCGTCCTCGCCATAGGCATTCTGTTGATCCATCTGATGCTGCAGACGCACTTCCAGTACGTCCCGGAGAGCATCGTCATCGTGTTCCTCGGCGCGCTCATCGGCCTGACCATGAACGCCTTGTCGAGCCGGAACATCAGCAACTGGCGAAAGGAGGAGGCCTTCTCTCCCACGGCCTTCTTCCTCATACTGCTGCCTCCTATCATATTCGAATCCGGCTACAATTTGCACAAGGGAAACTTCTTCCAGAACATCGGTTCGATCCTCGTGTTCGCCATATTCGGCACCACCATATCGGCCTTTGTGATAGGCTTCGGGATATACTTCTTGGGATTGGCCGACGTGGTGTACAAGCTGGGATTCGTGGAGTCGTTCGCGTTCGGCTCTCTCATATCCGCCGTCGATCCGGTGGCCACCATCGCCATATTCCACGCCCTCAACGTCGACCCCATCCTCAACATGCTGGTGTTCGGCGAGAGCATACTGAACGACGCCATCGCCATAGTACTCACGAACGCCGCCTTGGAATCCAACAACCCGGATATGAGTACGGGAGAAGCCATCGTAATAGGAATCGAGCGATTCTGCTTGATGTTCTTCGCATCGGCTCTCCTCGGCGTCGTGTTCGCTTTGGTGAGCGCCTTGCTGTTGAAACACGTGGACCTGCGGAAGAATCCTTCGCTCGAATTCGGCATGATGCTGGTGTTTACGTACGCCCCGTACGTACTAGCCGAAGGCATCCACTTGTCCGGTATAATGGCGATTCTGTTCTGCGGCATCGTCATGTCCCACTACACCCACTTTAATCTCTCAACTGTAACTCAAATCACCATGCAACAGACGCTTCGCACTTTAGCTTTCATAGCGGAGACGTGCGTGTTCGCTTATCTGGGGCTCGCGCTGTTCAGCTTCAAGCACCGCGTCGAGCCGGCCCTGATCGTCTGGAGCATCGTGCTGTGCCTGCTCGGCCGCGCCTGCAACATCTTCCCGCTGGCGATTCTCGTGAACCGCTTCAGGGAGCACCAGATCACCAAGAAGATGATGTTCATCATGTGGTTCAGCGGGCTGCGCGGCGCCATCTCGTACGCGCTGTCGCTCCATTTGAACTTCAGCGACGAGACGAGGCACGTGATCATCACGACGACGCTGATCATCGTGCTGGTGACGACGCTGTTCTTCGGCGGCGCCACCATGCCGCTGCTGAAGCTGCTGCAGGCCACCAAGAACCCGGCGTCGCGGCGGCTCAAGAAGCGCAAGAAGGACAGGGAGGTGACGTTGAGCAAGACGCGCGAATGGGGCCAGGCGCTCGATTCGGAGCATCTGTCGGAGACCACCGAAGGCGAGGCCGAGGTGACGTTCGCCTCCGAACAGAACAAGGGATTCGCCAAGTACGATTTGAAGTATTTCAGACCGTTCTTTACCAGGAGGTTCACTCAACAGGTATGGTAGATGTTATTTGGGTCGCCTTGTACGACTGTACGAGGGTAGTGTGATAAGTTCTCGATCTGATGCCCTGAGGGCGCTCCAGTCGGCAACGATTTCTTGTTTCTTCTTTGGTACATTTATAATTAATTCTAGAATGGCCTAGAATCATTTAGAACGCTCCAGGACCATTTGAATTATCTGGAACCATTTAGAGCGCTCCTTAGTCATTTAGAGCTGTCTAGAATCATTTAGAATTGTCTAGAACAATTTAGAACGCTCCAGGACCATTTGAATTATCTGGAACCATTTAGAGCGCTCCTTAGTCATTTAGAGCTGTCTAGAATCATTTAGAATTGTCTAGAACAATTTAAAACGCTCCAGGACCATTTAGAATTATCTAGAACCATTTAGAAAGCTCCATAGTCATTTAGAGCTGTCTAGAATCATTTAGAATTGTGTAGAACAATTTAGAACGATCCAGAATCATTTAGAACTGTCTTGAACCATATAGAACGCTCCAGAATCATTTAGAACCGCCTAGAACTATTTTAACTGAAAATCGCGGTTTTTCGAGAACTTTCCATGTTACCCTTGTACATATAATTCGTTTTTGCACAAACAAAGCACCTTGATAACCTTGAATTCGGACAAAAGTCGTAAAATTTAATGAAAAAAAAAAATGGAATAATCTCGTTATCGGGCTGAATAATCATAAATATTTACAGTAAACTTTATTATGCACGGTGATAAAAATTCAGATTGTACAAGGTAAATAAGCGTGTTAATTTTTCCAACTTGGTTTCAGGAACTGAAGGATTGTAAATCCCAAATGACGGATCTTACCAATCAATGGTATCAGGCCATTCGTATATCTCCGGACCAATCGGACGAGGACAGTGCGAACACTGCTAGGTCTAGTATATCGAGCATCGTTCGCTAGATTTTTTTTTTTATTGTATATACGCCCCATATTGAAAACGCTTTCCACCACACAATACTAATAAAATAAGAGCAGTATTGAAAGGCAAAAATATGTCGCTAGTCAAAACTAACAATAAGATGATAGTACTTACTATTAAAAATAATCGCTGGATATATTGTATAATTTTGTTATTTTGTAAGTAGAGGTGCGCCGTTTTAAAGATTGTGGTTGTAAAATTGTTGACTAGTCTATCTAATGTAAGTTTTTTGCAAGTTTTTGGGTGATAATATGATGTACGTTCGAGGAGCAGTTACGAATTTATTATGATTTTTATTATTTTGCGTGATTTTATATCGACTCTTCTCGATTTGTGATTACAAACCAATCTTATTATAAATATTACTATACTTATCTTTTGTCGAAATAAAAAAATCTGTTAAAACCGCACGCATTTAATCATCACACGAATTTAAAAAGAAAAACATCGTGTAATGAATATTTTATTAAATCGAGTTGAATTAAAATGATACGTTGAAGCTTACAACAAAAACTATTATATTTGTTCATTATTCTAGCTGCTAAAACTATTATTGATCAAAAAAAAATTGGCAAATGCAATAAATAATCTACAATAAAATGTAAACTCCACCATCTACTTTAGTTTGGAATGCATTTAAAAATGCCGAAACGAAAATGCAACAATTAAATAATTACGTACAACCAAAATACATAAAGAAACCTAACCGAAGGAAGACATTCCAGTAATTCGAGTTTACATTTCAATCCTTTATAAATTCGTCATGGATGAGATACCTATTAGAAACCAGTCTAATGCAGAGCATTCCTATTAATCTGTTGTTGAGCATGACCTGGATTCACTTCGTTCGTATTCAGATCTTTTTGAGGAACACCCTATAACAAAAAATACATTCAAACATTGCTTCCAAACACTCGCTAAACCTTTCAACCATACCTGTTGCTGCTGCTGCTGCTGATTAACCTGCCCCTGTGGAGGAACCGGAGCCTGCTGATTACCTCCCTGAGGTATTCCTTGTTGCTGGTGCGCGCTTCCATCAGATCCTCCTTGCTGGTGTCCTCCTTGTGGAGCCTGTGGATTATTTCCTTGGTGATGTTGCTGTTGTTGGTAGCCTCCTGGAGGAACTTGCTGTTGTTGGTAGCCTCCTGGAGGTACTTGTTGTTGCTGGTAGCCTCCTGGAGGAACTTGCTGTTGTTGGTGGCCTACTGGAGGTACTTGTTGTTGTTGGTAGCCTCCTGGAGGTACTTGTTGTTGTTGGTAGCCTCCTGGAGGAACTTGCTGTTGTTGGTAGCCTCCTGGAGGTACTTGTTGTTGTTGTTGGTAGCCTCCTGGAGGAACTTGTGGATGTTGTTGGTATCCTCCCTGTTGTTGATAGCCTCCCGGAGGTACTTGTGGATGTTGTTGGTATCCACCTTGTTGATAATTGCTCGGCGGCGCGTGGGGATACCCGTCGGAGGGCGCCTGGTAGACGCCGGGCGGAATCTGCTGGAGTTCGTGTTGCCTTATGTACTCGGCGAGCTCCTCGTCGGAGAAGGCCTTTTGCTCGTCGAGCGCCTGCCAACCGTGGTCTTGTTTGAAATCGTTGGAGTTCGTCTGGCGTAGGAACTCGTCGAAATCGATGAAACCGTCGTTGTTCTTGTCCATTTCGTTGAACACGCTCTCGCGCATCCTCTCCATCTCCTCGTACTTCTCGCGCATGTCGTCCTCGGGCGAGGCCTCGTTGTACATTTTATTCAGCTCGGTGACGAACAGCGCCTTGACCTCGTCTTGGTCCCACAGGCCGTTGCCGTCGAGATCGTGCAGCATGAAGAAGGTCTTCGGATCGAAGTCCTGCTGCATTTGGTCCTGCTCCTCCCACACCTCTTCCAGCTGCGCCTTGTGGCCCGGTTCGTGCAGCTTCTCGTGCTTCTTGTGCTTCTCTTCCATCTCCTAAAAAAACCATTCCAATACCATTATACATAATTCAGATAATGCAATAGTTGTTTTTTTTACAGCTTTATCGATAAGAAAGGTATTTCAGTTATTATCAATTAGTCACCTTATATTGTTTTTCGAGTTTCTCCCTTTCCTCTCCATTGGTGTGGTTCAATTTTTCCCTTTTTTGATACTCCTTCTCCAATTCGTAATGCTTAAACTCCTCCTTTCGCTTGCGATCGGCCTCGGCTAGATCGGCCGTGGTCTTGGCGATCAGCTTCTTCAAATCGTCTATTTCGAACGTATGGGGGTTGGAGTGGTCGACGTGATGGTGCATGGGGTCCTCCAAATCGATGGCGTTCGTGTCTTCGAGCTTCCGCTTCTGTTCCACCAGCTTCTTGAGCCTGTCGAGTTCCAGCCGTTTGATCTCGTCCAAGCGGGTGCGGACGTGATGGGAGACGAATTCCAGGTGCTCGGCGATTTTGCCGCTACGTATGTCGTCCTCGCTGGCGTGCTCCAGTTTCGCCCGGAATTCTGGATCGGATTCCAGGGCGTTGACGACCTCCTTCAGGTACCTGCCGTACTCCATGTAGTCTTCGAGGTTGTTCACTTGCGAATCTTCCTCGTGGTTCTCCTTCTTCTGGGACACCGGAGGAGCCCCGCATAGTTGCACAATGCATATAAAGCATATGAAGTATTGTAGTTTCATCGCGCTGTCGGGTACGTTTGAGCACTTTGTATGTATCACAGCGAATGCTTGTAAATTTGATTAGAGATCCATTTAAATATTATAAATAGTGACTAGTGACGAATATTTTAGAAATTTCACTTTGTTTTCTTTGCAAAGAACACGTATGTCAACAAAAGTCAAATCAAATGTCATCTGTCACTTACAAATAATTCTACTTTTTTCTTGCAAAAAATTTAAAAAAAAAATTACTCTTAAAATAATTGAAATAGATTATAAGGGACAAACTTTTTTAATTTAGAAATTAAAAAGGGATTTATTATTGCTCTATAATAATGTTGAGCTGAAGTCGTACGCAGTGGTGGTGAGCGATGTGGCAGAAGAAAAAGAAGCGCATATGTCAAAATTGTCAAACTTCGCTTCAATCTTTCTGAATCTAGAAGCCGTACGTTGCACGTGTTTTTGGAAAACCGATACAACAAATAATTGGAAAATATGGATAAACCCGTAGTTCTGGCTCGCGTTATCAAAGTATTGGGAAGGACCGGATCCCAAGGGCAATGTACCCAAGTGAAAGTCGAGTTTCTGGGCGAGCAAAACCGACAAATCATCAGGAACGTTAAAGGGCCCGTCAGAGAAGGAGACATCTTGACCCTGTTGGAGTCCGAACGTGAAGCGAGAAGATTGAGATAATTCTTCAATTAGGTAGTTGATTTCGAGCATTTTTATTTATTAGTATGTGTATTGAAGTTTCAGGTTAATAATTCGTCTTTTTCTGTTTCAGGTTTCCGAAGAAAAATGATTCAATGTTTTTTTAATTTCCTGTAATATAATAATTATCCAGAGTCTCAGTTTGTTCACGTTTTTTTCTACCTTTTGAATTAATTTTTGTAGAAGAGTTGGAATGCATTTAGCAAGTAGAAATTGTAGGCAGGAACATGTTTAATCGTTTATTTAGTAATATTCATAATTACTTAATGAAACTCAATGGGTAAATACATCAAACGTACATATTATTAATCTTACAGGTTTTAAAAACTGAACGATATTACAACATATTTATTAATTTGGAAGGTTTATACAGTCGTAAACAATTCGATAACATTACAAAAGGCAACTACAAGAACGTATTTCTTTGGCATAAAAAATATCTATCACCTTAAGTGTTTGTACAAGAGTAAAATATACAAAAATATTTACATTTCAATAAATAAGGGAACACAGAACGTTTTGCCAGCTCGAACGTCTCGTTAACACAAAATACTCTTCACTAGAAATGGAATTCGTACGTTTCTTCTTAAAGCTAACTATCCGGGGGTAGTATAAATTAAAAAAATGTTATATATTCACTCGATAGATGAGAATACCTATCCGTTATCGGTATCACAATGCGTCGCCCACAGTAAACAATTACCGAATCCGCTGTAGCAAATTAGAAATACTGTTGCCAAGAATAGTAGACTGCATATCGTGCAGGGCTTTCTTTCTAGAAAAAACCCGATTAAATACAACACCATGAACATAACTTGCGTCTGGACTAGTGCGGGGTTGGAAGGCTTCGGCATTAATAACACAGGAATAAGCCACTGGAGACAGTACATAATTCATTTGCTGAAAATAATTACATACTGTTCAATTGTGCGATTTAAAATATTTCCGATTTCGTATAAAAATCTTTCTGGCAAAAATGTCAAGTTATTGCAAACGTCACTTTACTTGTCAATTGTCAATGCATATTTGTATTCTTCTTTTTCGAGACATGACAATCTTGACAGTAGTTACTGCGCATGTAATTACAAACAAAAATCGTTAATTTTTCGCCCAGATTGCAACAACAAAATAATTAAAAATGAACAACGCGATAAATATAGGCGTAGAAGACATGACGGCTACTATAGTGCGTTACGGTTTATACTTGGGTGCGATATTTCAAATAGTTTGCCTGGCTGCTTGTATCTTCATCTCGGAATCCCCCGAAGACGTGTCTTGGGGCTCGAGGGTACGTAGCGAAACTAATCCCCTTAAATACGTATTTATTCAGATGCTTTTTAGATTGATAGTGATGATGAGAGCTCCGAGCAAAGTACCCCACAAAACACGCCCCGAAGACCTTACCACAGGTCCAGGAAGCAGGAGAAGAAGAAGAGGCGTTGAATGGCCCAAAATGTAGTATTATTGGCGTTTTATTGTGATATTCCTTTTTTACTGATTTGATTTTATGTAAGTCCTGATTTCCTTGTAAGTATATTTCGTTTTTTATCGAACTCAATTTCTAACTAGTCTCTTAATTAAATTTATGCTCGAAACTAAAGTTCGTTTGTTAATTTAGTTTGTGATTTTTTTTATTGATCTATTTCGAATAATGAATAAAAAAACGGATCAAATGTAAACATTTTATTTAAATATATACAAGCTACTATAAGCAGAACATAACAGTTGTTAAATTTTTACAATATTTAGGCTTTTTTTGGTGTTTTATAATTTTTTTTACGAAAATAGTGCATATAATATTTCCAATATATTAATCTGACATCAAATGTCTTTTATATTAATTTATCCTTTGTAATAGTAAGTAGAAATGTAAACAGTAATACAGTAAAGAGGTATTAGCTACAATATTAACATTATTGCTCGATTCAGCTACCTAGTAAACGTGGCTTTAAAAAATACAAGCATATCAAAAATTTTCCCATAAAGCAAGTTTCTTGAAAATATTCACGAGGTAAAAAAAAATAATTGTACAAACTAAATATTGACCAATTAACAATTAATAAAAACTTTATTTCTTATGCATGTAATTGTCAACAATACTGTCCAGAAAACAGAATATTTTTCGGTACTTTTTACAACCAAAAATCCAGAAATATTACCTTCGTTTTAGCGCTTCGATCGTGCAACCTTTCAATCCTCTCCCCACCCGTTAAACCTATTAAGACTTGAGCGCGGCCAGGCGGCTTTGCATCTCCGAAATCTCCTCTTCGTTCTCCTCCTCCTCGGGCTCCTCCACCGGCACCGGGGACGCCTTCTCGGCGGGCTCTTGGGGCGGCAGCGGCGCCTCCCCGATTTTCCCTTCTGTTATCTCGAACAGCACCTTATCGATCTCCGATTGCGCCGCTTCCTCCATCTCCTCCGAGTCTAAAACACAATCAATTAGGCTAAAGCAGTTCGTTCGATGCTCGATGTAGATACCTTCGAGGTCCTCGAAGGTTTCGTCCAGCATTTCCTCGATGATGCCGGCTTTCATCATTTCTTTCGACATGTCTTGCATCGTCTGCGCCACCTCGGGTACGCGCACGAGCCTCTGCATCGTCTGCATGACTTCCGTGGATTTCTGAAGCGAGCCCGATACTCTGAGAGTGGCTGAAAGCACGATAGGTAAAAGGCTGGTTTACGACCATAAGTATTCGTAACAACCTAATTGGTTTTTCATTTGTAACATCACTGAGTTTAGGTGGGCTTTGGACGTGTAGATTTTCGTGATGGCTTTTCGAGCGTTTATAATTTCCCTGGCCAGTATTAGGCAGGCGTCCTTGTCGTTTTTCTTGGCGGCTTCCTTTAGGGATCGCTTGACTTTTTCCTCTTCTCGCTGTATGGCTGCAAATAGGGCGAGAAAATCGGGTGGAAAGGCCGTTTCGAGGGACTACTTACATCTTATTTGCCTGTCCAATTGGTAGCCTTCTTTGCGCAGTTTGTGGTTCCACTCGGTAACCTTCAAGTGTAAGTTTTCATTATTGAAGGGGCTTTAAAGAGGTACCAGTTGCTTACCAAGTCCTTCGGACTCCTCTCAGGCGTCTTCCCGAAAAGTCCCATGTTTCCCAAGTTTTTTTTTGCCTTTTTGCAAAAAACTAATTGTGTTTATTTTTGTATTATGAGTAAGGTTGACGTTTACAGCGATCTATCCAAAATCGCCCAGATTTGACAAGTTTGACAGCTGACTTTTATCGCTTGTCTCACTTGTCTATTTAAATTCAATGTAACAAAAAAAGATGGCACGTATTTCGAATATACGTAATTAGGCTGAATTATCATACAGTTGAAGACTCGATTCAAAAGAGAAGATTATTGACAGATGTAAATGACATAAATCGTTTTGTGCAGTTTGTGCTTTGAATTTTTACAACAGAATTCGATTGAAATTACGAAAAAAAAAGTGATAAAGTAATTTTTGATTAGTTTAGCGAATAAGTAATGCTTTAACATTATCGTGTATAGCTGCGAAAATGAAGACCAACTTCACCGTGGATGAGGAGGAATGCATACTTAATAAAATAATCGGTAAATAGTATTTTACAAATGAAATAAAACTACCAAAAAAAATCTCAAAATGTCGGTTATTTTAGAGCAGAAAAAGTATTACACGTTGCGAGACGATGAGAGCTTTTGGAGGAACTTAAGCAAAGACGGGAATTTCAGAAACAGACCGTGGACTAGTTTGAAAACCCATTTTTTGAGGCACATTTTCCCCAATATTCGCAAATACAACATTTCCGAATTAGAACGAAGAAAAATCCAGGTGGCTATGATACAAACCGATCCAAACGATCGCATTTCCGATGATAGTATCGAATTCGATTATTAATAACACGTCGTTTTATAACAATAGGTTAATTTTTAAAATGTAAATACAACCGCTAATAAAAACATCTATTTTATTTAAAAAAAACCATATAAAATGCGTAAAATAAATAAAATAAAAAAAAACACCTTTTGCAGCAAAAGCCCGCTCGTCAGTCATCTTTTCAATGGAAAAGTTTATCGGAAAAAAAAAACAAAAAAAAAAGTTTTACTCAAAAAAATATTTAATTTTTAGCCGGATTGGAGATGGTGCCCCAAAACAAGGCCGCCTGCGTTTCCTCGTGCCTGATGAAAAACGAGAAAGGCCTGTTCAACACCATAGACTTCCCGCCTCCCATGTAATCGGTGAATCCCCCCGTCACCGCCGCCGCCTCCGTCCCCTTCTCGTTGATCGAGAACACCATCTGCTGGAAGATATCGCTCACTCTGAGCGGCACATTGACCGCCGCATTCGTCAAGAACACATCGTCGTTCCGATGGGGCCGGAAATTCTTGTAATCCCTCACCCTCTGCGTGATTTCATCGAGCGAATTCACATTCGCGCTCCCCGTTTTCCTCATCTTGTTGTAGTACTTATCGAAGCTGGCGTACTTCTGCAGCGGCCTCAGTATATCCAGGGTGTTGCTCAACGCCACCTTGGGTATCTTGACGGTGACGTCGTGCGGCCTCATGTCCGAGAAGGCCTTGAGTATCTCCTGGGCGCTCGTCTGCTCGGTGAACTTCTTGATGTTGTACTTGTGCTCGTGATCGATGTTGGGCAGCAGGATGTACATGCCCACCTCGCGCTTCTTGTACGGCAGGCACACCATGCGGAAGTTCTTCGTCTGCACGAACGGTATGTCGATGATGTTGCCCATCATGAACGTGCTGCGCGCCGTCTTGTTGGCGTTCACGTGGAAGTCGTCGACGTTGTTGAGGAGATCGGCGAAGGGCGTCTCCCATTCGGCCAGGAAGTAGATCGAGTTGAGGAAGAGGGCCGCCGTGCTGGGCGGCAGCCGACCCGACAGGAACGATTTGATCAGCCCGTTGGTGTGGGTCGAGGCCCAGTCGTTGATTATCCTGGAATACACCAAAGCAGCGTGTTATTGAAGGCGTGCCTTTCTAGAGAATTTATGAACCAAGACCAGTATGTGTGTGTGTGTGTTTGTGGACCAAAAGTGTAATATATTAGGTCTTGGTAACAGGCCATTTGTTAGTGGTTCACCATTGATCTACAACGCTGATCTTCAACGCTCCTCCTTAACGCTAATCAATCGTTTAAAGAGGCTATATAACTTGAAAGGTTTGCATTGTTGTTATGAAATTGCCTTTATAAAGGCATATACCGAGCGGCATCAACCTTGAAACCCTGCATTCAATCCTTACTTTGAGAGTCTCTTTCTAATGATTGCAGCGCGAGATTGGCCTCTCGGTAAATGACCTTATAATGGCGAGAAAACTACCAAAAATCCTCTATGATCTCCGGTGGTTATATGGGGCCAAAAAGAGCAGTATCCCCAAGCAAAAGGTCAGTTAATTGGGGACTTCCAAGCCACTCACCTAGACGTATCGGTGCGGAAATCCAACGGCGTGATTTCGGTGTGGTATAAATTGTTCAGCGAGTGCTCGAACACCTCGTTGAGCCGGATGCGCTGCTCGTGGAACAAGGCGTTGTCCAATGTGAGCACGAACTCCTCGCCGGGCTTCCGGTGCCTCAGCTCCTTGATCAGCGCTGCCAGTTGCATGTGGAACATGGCGTACGGCAGTACCTGCGTGTCGTTTTGTCCTTTGTATTGGTTGTAGTAGGTCACTCGGAACGAGGTCGTCATCTTGGGCAACGACAGCAACTGGTACAGTTGCTCTCTGAATTCACCTAAAACGATGCGTACAGATCAGAGCAGTTCCAGTACTTCTAGGGAGCTCTGACAGAGTGTCCTTTTAGAAGTCTCTTCTAGACGATTTGGTTGTCTTACCGTTGGCGCCGAGGAGCATTTGCCCGATGATGGCGGTGGTGCTGAGAGGGGAGACGACGAAGTTGTCCTCGGTGGAGGTGTCCATGATGCCTTGGAGCCTGAGCCCCATGGAGAAGATCGCCTCCAAGGCTAGGCCGTACTTGTCGTAGGCGCTTTTGGTTACGACTTGGAGGAAATCGTCGCTGTCGGAGGGCGGGGGCTGGAAGCATCGGATGTCGGTCCAGGAGCTCGTTGCTAGGAGTAGCAGCAGAAGGACCTTCATTGTTTCTTTGGTGGTGCTGTAATTGATGGGGGTTTTAGTGAGTTAATGTGGGGGTTCGATAGTTTTGGACAAGGAGGAATTGTAGTGAAACAGATGGAGAAAGAAGCTTATTCTAGATTTGGGAATGACTATCTTAAGACTCTATGTTTTGAAAATGTATCTAAGGCTGGATCGAACTGGCCCGTTTCGACCCATTGAAAATTTTTTAAAATATCCCCCTTAGCACCTTGAAATGTTATTTGTTTATAAATTTTCCAAACGCGGTTCAACGAAAGGTTATACAAACTTCACAAATGCTACATTTTTATCGACAGTTTACGACAGAAAAAGAAATAATAAAGGGGGGCCTCTTTCACAACATAAATCGCTTATTTGTATACTTACATTTGACGCACACAATTACACAAATAGAATCACAATTACGACTAATTATCGACTAATTAACAGCCAATCGACAAATCGTTTTGTCTCGTCTAAGAGGTATATCGGAAAATCGTCGTCTCGAAATTCACAATGAGCGAAATAAACGCATATTTAACATTTAACGTGGACGAAACAAACCGGTTTGTTTTCGAAAAATAATAGACTCGACGCGCTAATCGGGCGATTAATGGACGATTTTGGAGGTCGACTTGCTCGGACGAGAGCTGCTGCGGGTCTGTGCGGTTGAATTGAATAAATAATCGAGATCAACGAGTTTGTATGTAAAAATGTGGACGTTTAAGTAGATTGAACATCGAAATGCACAGGAGCGGACCGGCCCGTTCGGTGCTCTATCAGCTCCATCTCGAAGCGAAAAGTTATGAGATAGATTCCAGATCAAATCACCCTGTATATTTCATTTGGTACATTTTCTGCAATTTTCGAAATATTTCGCAATTCCGTGTTGTTATTTCTAATTTTTATCCCAAAATTTAACTAATTGTAATCTTAAATCTCCACAAATATTATAATGCTTCGTAGAGAATACTTCTACAATCTTTAAAGTACCCAAATTGTACATATTCGTGTTAAAATCAATGGATATCTTTTACATCTTTCTAATAATACAGCCACAATAGAAATCCATCAGCGACCTCGGGCAGGGCAAATCACCCGAGTCCGGTACTGCGAAATATAAAACCATCAGGGAATTCCGTTTTCCTGCTTCGTAATTATTCGTGCTGGTGTTATTGCGTTTTCGTAAATTTTTATTTTTATACAAATCGGAATGACTAAAAATCGTTTGCCATTGAAAAAAACCTATTTAAATGGGAGAAACAGGCAGTCACACGTAATTTGTTTATTTAAATAGAAATGTGTTGTTCGGTGAAATACTTTCGTTAGATTATGTTTATTATTAGATTATTAAAAGTACCTATAGTGTATGCGGATGATAAAAAATTATGAAACAGTTTTGTAATAGTACTGTAAATTGTATAATTTTAAATAATGCGCATAAATAATGTAACGCGAATATTCATAATTTTTATTCAATGCACAGATTTTTCGAAAAAATTTAAATTAATTTTTTTCGGTACGAAATTTCCAATCGTATTCTCAGAAACACTAAAGTTTGATAAAGAGATGAATAACTTCGATGGACTTTAGTTTTAAACAAAACCATTGTGGTTGGTGCTGAAAATAAACTGAATAAATAGAATTCCTTTATCGCTGGTTTTTTATTTTTTATCTCCTAGATTTCGGTGAAAATTATCTCTCTTCAGACACTCTATTTATCTGTATTATGCATATACTGAATAATCCTGGCAACTTATTGCGATAAATGATGACATATACAAATTATACTCTTTATTATACAGTTACAATTATTATTTATTAACAATCCATAAACTTACACATACACGCACATACGCGCGATTTATGTACAGAACGCTGTAATAAAATAAATTATCGAGTCGAATGATACTTATTTGGCCTAGATGAGAAATGATTTAACGAATCCTCCGACGCGGATTCTCTCCGAACGAGAATAATTTTACCCCGCACTCGTCACCGATAAAATCATACAGAATCCCAATAAATAAACTTACGCCAGCACTCGCTTCAATCGAGACTGGGATTATAACCGATACCGAAGGGCTTCAGATGGTAGATCAGATACTCCATTTCGTACATCATATGGGGACCGATGTAGTGGAAAGAAATCGCGGTGTCCGAGCAACATTCCATCCCCTAGAAAAACAACCCCACAAAGTAACAGACATTTCAAATATGTGGTGTCATCCAGACCACCAAGATTATCTGATTCGACACTTCTTTCCGTGACGATTACATCTTTGGCACACCCCGTATATACGATATTATAGAACGTACTTGTTTTTCCTCGTAAAACACGTAGCTCCAGTACCAAAAGGAGCGATCCGTGTGGCCCGGAATGAGGTGGTGCGCCGGGTCGAACGGGAAGAACCGGCCCCGGTGCTCGGCGTCCCTCGAATCGCCCGCCTTCACCTTCACCGCCTGCATGCACTTGCCCAACTCCACGTCCTCGGCGCCGCCCGGGTCTTTCCTGCACATCTTCTTGTTGGGAATGGCCTCCTGAAACAATTCGCTTGAAGATACTCAAAAAAAAAACCTTCAAAATTGGACGATAATCCAGTTGTCCTCATCTACTGAGTCTACCAGACGTAGCAGGATCCTCCTTCAATCGATACAGCCCAAAACGAGCCCTCCAGAGGACCCCGCCAGTGCTCCATTGAACTATAGTCCTCTTGGTACATTGACAAGTCCTCTAGAGTCTGCCCCCTTAAAGTATAATCCTCTTGATATAGTGACAAGTTATTTTGAGTCTTCTAGAGTGTGCACAGTCCAAGACAAGTCCTCCAGAGGGTACCCCCTTGAACTGTAATCCTCTATAATCCCATAAAGTGCGACCCCTTAGACTATAATCCTCTTCATACATTAACAAGTTCTCTAGAGTGTGCCCACTTATACTATAATCCTCTTGATATATTGACAAGTCCTTTTGAGTCTTCTAGAGTGCGCACAGTCCAAGACAAGTCCTTCAGAGTGTACCATACTAAACTGTAGTCCCATAAAGTGCTACCCCTTAGACTACAATCCTCTTGATACACTGACAAGTTCTCTAGAGTCCTCCGTTGGTGAGCCCCCCTTAAACCGACACCTTACCTCAACGAACCTCCTGAGGGCCTCTTTGCTCAGCACGTATCCGGCGCCGCCGCTCATGTACCCTTGCTTCACGTAGGGCTTGAACTTGCACCCGTAGTAGACCGGCTGTTGGGGATCGGCGTTGCGCAGCATGTAGCGCAGATTCTCCACCACGACGTACCTGCAACACGACGGGGTCACTCACTCGATTCACGAGAGGCGAGTGTACAGAGAGTGCTCACGTGTCATCGTCGGCCTTCATGAACCAATCGGCGTCGTCGAAGTGCTTGCGATAGACGTACTCGAAGGCCGATTTCGTCTTGGCCCAGAGGTTGTTCCTTCCCTCGCTGACGTTCAGCGCCACCGCCGGTAGGGTTTTGTCTGTAAGAGAGACAATCGGCTATTATCCGGGAGGGGCGGGAAGAGTCGCTCTTACCTTCCTGGGAGCTCATGAAGAGGAGAACGTTGCAGCGTTTGCCCCATGTGGCTTTGATGTGCTTGGCCTTCGCGTCGTGGTTCTTCGGGGCGGTCATCACCCAGCAGAGGACTTTGACTTTGTTGTAGAGGGCGTCGGCTATGCGGGAATCCGTCATTCTGTGGTGCGTGTCGTTTTCGCTGGAAGAGCAGAATAGGAGTAGAGCGGAGTAGATATACAGAGTATATAGCGATCTAAATTCAGAGTGGAGTTGGATTCAGAATGGAGGAGATTCGTGATTCGTGGCAGAATGGGTGGAGTAGATTAAGTTCATCAGAGTGGAGTAGATTAAGAGTAGATTCAGAATGGTGTAGATTCCGATTGGAGTAGATTCCGATTGGAGTAGATTCCTATTGGAATAAATTCAGAGCGGAATAGATTCAGAGTAGAGTAGAGTTAATTCAGAGCAGAGTAAGTTCAGAGTAAAGTAGAGTGGTGCAAAGTAGAGTTAATTCAGAGTAAACTAGAGTATACTCGGAGTAGAATAGATTCAGAATAAAGTAGATTTGATTCAGGTTATAATAGAGTAGATTCAAAATAAAGTAGAGTTGATTCAGAGTGGAGTAGATTCACAGTAACGTAGAACGTATAGTAGAGTTGATTGTATGTAAATAAAAATGTAGATGAGAATCTCTTAGAATGTTATTTACATTCTTGTAAATAAAAAATCCGGTGCCCAATAGAAAGGGTTTCTTTTGTAAAAGGACTTCTCTCATTCTCCTCGTCCAGTTTACTTACAGGATTAAAATCTACAATCTCTTTGGCGCCCAATTTACCTACAGTATAACAATCTATAATCCTTTTGGCGCCCAAATTACCTACATAATAAAAATGCGCATTCCCTTTTGACGACCAATTTACTCAAGAACACTCACAACACATTTACCGGAACAAACCTCAACCTACTTGTGCTCTCCCACGTCTTGGTCGGGGCCGCGCAAGTTCTCCATGTCCTCCTCCCTGTGGAACTCGTCGTGTTCGTGCTCGTGCCCGCTCGAATCGATTCGGGGCGGCCGGGAGTCCTTCGTGCGGCGCACCGGGGCCCCCTTGTCGCCCCGATAGACGGTGCTCGGCGCCAGGAAAACGAACGCTATAGTGAAACCCACCACGATGCCCGTCAACAGGCAAAAGGTCTTGTGGTTCTGGAAAACACAAACCCCAGATTAGAGCCCCAAACTTTCGGTTTTTCGTGGTAATACCATGGTAATAATAATAATAAATGGAGGTGGGAATACATTGTTCGACTGAAATGAGCGCATGGAAAGGAACTAGGAAAAGATCGGTTATCGTATTTAGATAAAGAATGTAAATAATTCGGGTTGAAAATATTAAATGTGTACACATTTATAATCCATTTATTGCCAAGGATACTACGTATCAAAGAAACGATTATTATAAGATGTATAAAGAGACACTCTCTATACAAAATGTGTCAAATGATATCCTGTACATACACAAAAATGTGACAAGTGCATCACTGTACAGTGCATTTCTTTAATGTGCCCCCCCTTTTATTTTTTGAACGGATCAACTAAGAAAATTGAAACTTGGGATAATGAAACTAATGCATGATTACTATATCTTGGAGTAAAATTGACAGATAAAAATTTCAATATGGCGACTGGGCGCCATCTTGAGAAATTAATTTAAATGGAAAGGGGGGTCTTGTGATACATCATTTTGAAGCTCCTGACAAATACTGTACAACCCTGGAATATCTGCACCTGCTACAAAATGGAGGAACGTTAAATAATTATGATATGTTATTCTACAAACCGTGTATACGTGTATAAAAAATGGTGTCAAATGACATCCTGTATGTACAGAATAATGTATCAAATGTCATACTGTATACAGAATGTGTCAGATAATGACACCCTGTATGGTCACCTTTATGAATTTGTATCTTACCTGTTGTTTTTGCATGCTCTATTATCGAGAAACAATCCTGAAAACGAAAATGTCGAGTTTTAAATAATTTTACTGAAACGTTGGATTTTTTAAGGCTTAAAAAATGCACTTATTTGGTAAATAATATATTCAAATTCATACGAATGTTAACAACAAATCAACGGGCAGTTTACAAAACAATATCACGGAGGAATGTGTATGGCCTTCTTTACATGCTTTGCGAATAAACTTGTAGTATGCTATAAAGTTATTTTTAATTAATTTTGTAGACACTTTAATAAAAAACGCGAAGATTAAAATAGTAAATTTTAATTAACAGGTGCAATAAACGTGTTCCCTTTAAAATAAAAATAATAAAGCGTGCCATACACGTTTTTAGTCTCCTATACTTTTAATTAATTATTGACTTATTACCTGAGGATTTTTAGCAGGATTTCTTCACTTGTCGCGCGTGGAAAAACGTTTAAATGTTTATTGTTTTTGTACCGGAGCCGAAGTGATTTGCATAAATATTAGTTGAATATTCAACACATTGAAATTTTCGAAAAAAATTTTCGAGTATTATTTTGTTGCATATTTACACTAAATACTTTCGAAACCGATAATGTAATGGCAGGCGTATTCAAAAACTCGCAGTTATTCGATATTTTCTCCGAGCCGTTCGAATTTCCCGAATTTCTCCAAGCATATTATGCTAAATTATTTTTTAAATTCCCTCAAAGCCAATTATTGTGATAAGTTGAAATTGGTCTTTTTGACATACTGAATGTCAAACTTGTTACAAGAGATTTCTTCGCCACGCGAGTCGTGGCATTCTTGATTTACTATTAACATTCGTATGCTTCAATTATCTAATTTCTAAATTTACCAATTATTAGATTATCGAAAAGATATTATTTTCGATTTAATTAGGGCAGATTTGCGGATTAGAGGAAAGAAACTTGTGAGAAATTGAAATTGGTATTTTTGACATATTGAATGTCAAACTTGTCACAAAAGATTTCTTCGCCACTCGAGTCGTGGAATTTTGGATTTACAATAGAAATTTCGTGTATTTCTCAATAATTATCTCAAAAATTAACTTTACTTTAAAAAACACCTACATGATTATCGATTAGATGTCTAACATGATTTTGGATTTAATTAGCGCAGATTTGCGAATTAGAGCAAATAAAAAATCGAACTTACTTCTGTCAGAATGGCATTATTTTTCTTCCTGATAAATCCTGCAATTGAATGCAATTTAACAATTTATTCGACGGAATTGAATTAAAATTTTAGTATGAAAATCATCTCGTTCGTCGTGCGGCTCTCTCAAATTTTCGCCCGCGCTGTAACCGGCCGATAACGACACTGAAAAAATACCAAGCGATTTCCTTTTTAGCTTAGATATTGTTCGGTTATCGCTAAAAACTAATAAGTTTAATAACGATTGTGGCGTTATGGATGTTTTGTTGACTGTTTGCGTTGAACACTGTAAACGATAACGTTATGGAAATTTGTATTTAACTTAACTCTCATTAACAAAAATGGCATTGCATAGTTTTAATTGGCATTTTGTAAGTAGGCTGTTGTTGAATGTCAATGAAATGTCATTTATAAATTTTCAATAAAAAGTCAAATATATGGAGCACGGTCGTAAATAACAGGTCAGAAAACTCATGTGGAGGGGATGTTGCGAATGTTGTGACTCTCTACAGAAGGCGTTAGTATCAGAACAACAATTTTCCTGCAGTGTTCCCATAGAAAAACAATATGATTCCAAGCGGATTCCCCGTGAACCGTCGACCCGAAGTCACAATAAGCGCATATAAAACGCATATTATACAACACTCCGACTACCACAAAATACCACCTACGAGTTTCCAGACCTGTATGTAAGACCGTAATTTTCGTTTTTTTAATTATCGTAGGCCTTAAATAGCTGTCGTTGAAATAGGGTGAATGGAATTTAACAAAATAATTAAATTTACAGATTAAAAAACTTTCACTACATTGAATTTTCTTAATGTATTTCTGTAATCCTTCCTCAATAAATACCGTGTTACAACGTTACGAAAAGAGCGCGAAATTAAGAAAAAAATCGCAAAAAATAGAGCATATTACTTGCTCATTAGCTTCGAATGGAGAACGAGGGGGGGCCGGCCGAGACAATCGCATTCATGCTAATTTTCCTCGTTCAATTGCTGTTGGTGCTCGATCGTCGCGAGTGGGATAAATACGAGAGAATAGAGTATGTTGCAGAGATGTGCCTACAGCCTCGGCCATGGAGTCGCAAAAACAGGTATACAAATTGCCAATTGCTCGAAATAGGCGGTCGAAAATAACTCTCGAAAAATCGAGTAGGCGTTGAGATTTTCGAAATTTTATCAATGAACTTGTTGGGATATTTTAGGGGTCATTTTTTGAAAGGATCAAAGGCTTGGTAGTTAGTCTGTAGTAGAGCATAGTAAATATAGCCCTTAGTGCCTTAAAGTAATTAGTAAAAGAAAATACCAAAAAACTCATTCGATTAGTGAAAATTGATGTTTTGGGGTGATTTACATAAAATTATTAAAACAAACAAAATAAATCAATAATTTATTGTAGCTTCTAAAATGTTTGTACAAATCTTATATTTTATATATTTTTTAACATCTATTTCGGTTAATATCCCAATAATTCCCGCATCAACGAAACACTTTTATTAACTATTAGCCGTGTAAACAATATCGTTACAGCAATAATTTAAGCTAGATTAAAATTTATTGTATATAATTCGAGCCCATTGTGTGGAGCATTAACGGAGTACGTTGATTGTGGACGGTTTAAATTTAGGCATAATTGAAAGCGATGATGTGTCGAATTTTTATCTACAGGGCGTTCGAAAAATACGACAAATAGAAAATATTTTTTTGCGTTTTGCAGGATCACGAGCGGCCTTTTCGCTCATGTCCAATGAACCCAAAGAACCCAAGATATCCTCGTCCGAAATACCCGGACCCAAATCGAAGAAACTTCTAGCCGAACTAGATGCCGTTACAGTAAGAGACCAATACAAAACATACGAGATAATTCTCTAAATTTTCCGCATTTCTAGCAAAGCTCGGCCGTTCAATTCTTCGCCGATTACGACAAATCCATAGGCAACTACATCGCAGATGTTGATGGGAATTATTTCCTGGACATATTCATGCAAATCTCCTCCATGCCCATCGGCTACAACCATCCCTCCATGCTCAATGTTTTCAAAGACGAGAGAAATCTAGTAAGTCCCCGAAACCTCCAAAGAATCCCCAATTCCCCGAAAGCTCCTCTCTGGAAATCTCACGACGGAGAACTGGAGTAACAAAGAAATGTTCGAAGCGTAACATCTACACCATATAGGTTTTTCTGGGGATTCCATGGGGAACTGGAGCAACAAAGAAATGCCAAGGGCGCCAGATCTACACCATATACTATGGGTTTTTCTGGGAATCTCACGGGGAACTGGGAGCACCATATGGGTTTTCCTAACAGGCTTAAAATATTGGCCTTTCCCATTGAAACACCATGTATTTATGGAAATCTAAAGATGAGCTAATTAAAGACGAGATAATTTTCAGAACCTGAAATAGTAGAGGGAACTCTACTAGTACCTTAACTATTGACAGTAATGGCCCTTTACTGACCAACATAAAAGCATAAAAGTATCTACAACTACTGTTAAGAACTTTGTATCGAGCTTTTCTAATCAACGTGAATTTTCGTTAGAAAGCGTTGGTGAACCGTCCGGCATTGGGCTCCTTCCCGGGCGAGTACTGGCCGCAGAAGCTGCGCCAGGTGCTCATGTCGGTGTCGCCGGGCCTGCCCAACGTCATGACGATGATGTGCGGCTCGTGCTCGAACGAGAACGCCTACAAGTGCCTGTTCATGTCGTACCGGCGGCGGCAGCGCGGCGACGACGCCGCCTTCACCGCCGAAGAGATGGCCTCGTGCATGGTCAACCGGCCGCCGGGCGCGCCCGACTTGGCGCTGCTGTCGTTCCAAGGCGCCTTCCACGGGCGCACCATGGGCACGCTGTCCACCACGCACTCCAAGGCCATACACAAGCTCGACGTGCCGGCGTTCGATTGGCCGGCGGCGGCGTTTCCGAAGTACAAGTACCCCTTGGAGGAGAACTTTCGGGAGAACAAGGCCGAAGACGACAAGTGCCTCGCCCACGTCGAGGAATTAATGCAGGAGTTTAGCAAAAAAGGTGCGTATTTTCGATTTTTTTTTACAAATTCTACTAAGATTGGAGTGTCTAGGACGCCCTGTCGCCGGTATAATAGTCGAGCCTATTCAGTCCGAGGGCGGCGACAACGAGGCCTCTCCCTATTTCTTCCAGCAGCTACAGCGCGTAGCCAAAGCGCACGGGGCCGGTTTGTTGATGGACGAGGTGCAGACCGGCGGCGGCCCCACCGGTAAAATGTGGTGTCACGAGTACTTCGATTTGGAGTCGCCCCCCGATATCGTGACGTTCAGCAAGAGGATGCTCACCGGGGGATTCTATCACAATTTGGAGCAAAAGTAAGTCGCTTTATCGCTCTACGAATAACGGTTAATCGATCGATTTTGAAGGCCTCGTGAGGCGTATAGGATATACAACACGTGGCTGGGAGATCCGGGGAAATTGCTGCTGTTGGAGGCGTTCTTGGAGGTGCTGAAGCAACAGAATCTACTGGACCAAGTGAATTCGGTGGGGGCCAAATTGAAATCGGGTTTGCACGATTTCGAACGGGAGCGTCCGGAGCTGTTGAATTCGGTGCGAGGTAGAGGGACTTTCCTGGCCGTTAACGCTTCGACCGCGGAAATCAGGGACAAAATCATCGGGGGGCTGAAGAAAAAAGGTATTTAATTTCGTTGTTTGTTCGATGTATGCTTCAAATTTTGCGTATTTCCAGGTATATTAGCAGGAGGATGTGGCGAGCAAGCCATTAGGTTCAGGCCGTCTCTCACGCTCGAAGAACGACACGTGGAAATATTCTTGGATCGCTTCGGACAGGTTTTAAACGATCTAAAATAATCGAATCTAGATAAATTTTCGTTCCACAAGCTGCCTCGATCATCTATCGATATAATTCTGTCTGAAACCCAGTAATTAATAGATCCTTGAAATGTATCTAATCGAAATGTACACGGAGACAAGCAATGTTAATTATATAATATTATAAAACAAACTATACATATTTCCTTCTTGAAATAAATCGTAAATATATTTTTTCAAAGTAACACAAATATTAAATTAAACCTTATGCCTTAACATATTCACAGTTCCCACCATTTCGAACCACTTAGTCAATTTCGCAGGCATCTCATTTTGTTTAAAATGCTGCCTCACGGCCGAGTAAGCCGCTAGATCAGCCACGCTGACTGTTCCTCTGTGGGCTATCCAGTCCTTTCCCAACAGTTTCCCCAAAGCAGTAACGTAACCGGAGCGCTCCGTCTTCGTTTTAGTCCTCGTAAACAAGTAACACATATCCAGAATCGAATCTATCTCTACGCTATCCGGATCGGAGTCGTACGAGAGCAAAGAGGGCACCACTCGCCCCACATACCTCAAGAGATTCACTTCTCCTCTTAATGTATACCGGGTCACTACGAATTCCGCATCAACGCCAACTAGAAACGATCTTTGAGTTAGTAATCGAGGTTTTATAATAGTATCATTTGCTTACCGTTTTTCCATATTAGCCTGACGTGGAGGTCGGGTAGTTTATCTTCGTGTTGGTAGTTCGATAGAGTCTCTTCGAGTGCTCGAGCGTTCTCAGGGAGTTCCGATACAGAGGAGTGTACGTGACAAGTTACTCGTAAGTTGATCGTGTTGTGGATTAATTTTTGTACAATTTCTAAGGAGTATGGTGGGTACAGAGGATCGGCGTTTACCACTATATCGCTTATATCCCCGATTACCTGTAATCATACGATTTTAATAGATCAATCGATTAGTGAAATACGAAATAGATTTTTACCTGTTTGTTTGTAATAGGGGTATTTAAAGTGGGATTACTCGTTTTGGTGGGGTCTACTTTGAGGTCTACTTTGATCGACTCGATTTGCCCCCGGAGCTCCTGCAGCTGTTTCAGGATCTTCTCCTGCTTGGTTAGCAAATCCGCCATACCCTCGACGTGCTGATTATTCTACAATAAATTAATTAATAATTAATTCTACTGAGAAATTAGTAGCTTATAGGTTAAAAAAAGGGGACGCGAATGAGTAAACAGGAAAAGCATTAATAGCTTCTTCTTTGCTTTCGTTAGTTTAGTTATTTGACAGTTGTTCGCAAAAATTGATAAGTGCGGTATCATGCCCGGTGATTTCGGCGTATTTGAGGTGAGTACGGGCGTTTGGGGCGCTATTAAAGCGCCCGAGGAGCTTCCTCGATTCGTGCACTACGTAATAAATAATATGAAACCTTTAAAAACTGTTTAACCTGGTCGGAAATCGCCGGGGTTCTGTCGCACGTAGAAACGTGATCGGGCCGCTCCTGGGCCATTTCTTTGCCCGTGTCTTTGGAGTGGATATTTTTCAGCGGGTACATGCATTTCGGCAGGGGCACTGTTAAATCGTGCTCGATTATTCGCGACGTTCGATACATTTTCGTTTGACTAGCCATTTTAAGCTGTACGGGAAATTCGAAAACGATTCGGTAACATTGAAATATGTCTTTCGCAAAACTACTTGATTTCGGTGAATATTAATTCATTGGCGTTCGTCACCGGGGGGATCCGATGATATTTTTTAACTAAAAGTTTATTAAAATCTATTGTAAATGATACGATATTGAGGATAACGGTGATTTATAACTGTTTTTGGTAGATTTATTTGGTATTTAAGTTAGAAATATAATTATTTTTACTTAATAATGGTCAGTGACGAGTCGATAATGTGATGAAATTTTTACGTTGTCACATAGTTGCCACATCTATAAACTAAAAGTTCGTTACTTATTGATATTGTTGCGAAAAAAGTCGCTGTAACTGGGAAATTAATTAAAACGAAAATATTATTAATACAAAGATATATTATAATGGTGATATTAGAAATTTTTACTTCAATAGTTTTATACGCATTGGTTGAATTTATTTGATTTGACAACGTCGGTTAGACGCCATGTTGTGTCCAAATTTGTCGGTTTGCGATTGCGTCGATTTTGCGCAGCAGTTTCGTTCTTTCCTTCTCTTTCCGGCGTACCGGAAATGGTAGAAAATTTAAAAAAATAATGGTCTTGTGTAAATAATTTTATTCTAAAACACTTTAAAATGAAACTGGCACTAATTCTGAGCAGTATGAACGTAAAATGCGCCATAATTTCGCCTAAAAATGAATAATCCGTTCGATCGCTATGATAGCGACATCTTCAATTTACGCTTGAAGTTATATCCTGAAAGCTTGGATTGGACGTCAGGGCACACCGAGAAAATCAATTTTCTGTCCGAAGTTCCAGTGTTTGTGCTAAAAATAGACGTATTTTCGGTGTAAATTCCTGAGTGACAATACCGCGAGTGTAAAATAAACCGCTTTCCAAACGCGAAAATCCTACAATCGAAAATTATAATTGCAAGTTGTCATGGCGGCCGTTCGATCGACCAATGGGAACGCTTGATGCGTCGGTTGTTGAAGTGTTCTTTTTCGCTTCGTGAATACGCGTCATTCGGGTATTCGGCGATTTTTTTCGAAGGAATTGTGCTAGAGGCGAGCGTCGAACGGGAAAATGCGATGAAAACGCTCGAGGAAATGGATTCCGGCCATAAATCACCCGAAGCATCGACGCCAGACGCGTTTTCGGCCGTTCGTCACGTGACCTACCCGATTATTATGGCGAAATAATCGAGTCGCCTGCGAACTGCGAAATGATCCGTCAAACCAGCACGAACCGTTTCGAGTGTTAAACATTTTTGACATTCGCATTTTGTGTGTGTGTGTATACAAGGTTTGTTTTCCTAATATACCACGTGCAATTTAGCTACTGATTGACAGTTGACCAGCGCGATGTCAACAAGAGGCATGAAAAAGAGGGGGCGTCCCCCTAAGGTGCAAGTGGCCGAAAGAACCAAAAAGTTTCAATACCACCTGCTGAAGAAACCCAAATATCTGTTGAATTACAAACCGCCTGAATCGCAGTCGAGCACGCCTACGGCGTCGCGGGCCTCCTCGCCGCAGGAGAGCGAGTCCAGCAGGCGCAGCAGCAACCGCATAAGAGGCAAGGATGGCCACAGGGCGAGCAGGAAGTCGGGCTACGTCGGCTCGGCGTACCAACGCAGGGGCTACAACACCCACACGGAGTACCACGAGTCCGAGTACCACTACGGTTCGGACTTCGGGGACGATTCGAGCGACAACAAGAGCGACATCGAAGACGAGCTGGGTGCGTCGGAGAGCGAATCTGAGGGTTCGGTGGGCGATCCGAGTAGTGATAGTGACTTTTCGTTAAGTAGTTATAGTACAATGAGTGGAACGCCTCGGAAGGGGATCAGTGTAAATAGGGCGCCGACGCCGGAGCCGCCGTTGTGGTTGCAAAACCGAGAAATACCTCCATTAGCGTTACCGAAATCCTCGGACGATTTGCTAGTACCTAAGGATAAAATAATACAAGTCGTTAGTATTTACGAAGTGCTGAGGCACTTTAGGAATCTCGTGCGATTGTCGCCGTTCAGGCTCGAAGACTTTTGCGCCGCTATCGTTTGCGAGGACCAAAGCAGCCTCTTGGCCGAGATCCACATAATGCTCGTCAAGGCGCTGCTGAGAGAAGAGGACTCGCAACAGACCCATTTCGGACCGCTCGATCAAAAAGATAGCGTTAATATATCCTTGTACCTGCTGGACTACATTACGTACCCCGAAGTATTAAGAGCGTACGTCGAAAGCGACAAATCATTCGACCAAAACGTATTGGACATACTATCGAATAACGATTACCCATTCACATCGCTGGACGACAGAATTAAAGTCCTGCAATTTCTAACCGATAGTTTCTTGACCACGAACCCCGTTCGAGAAGATTTACTTAGCGAAGGTACTCATTTTATTACGTAGAAGCGTACGATAGGCATTTTAACAATCTAAGTCAATTTCGAGTTACTATACGTTTTCATATTTTCAGTTCCCATGCATTACGATGACCACTGCAGGGTGTGCCACAAACTGGGCGATTTGCTCTGCTGCGAAACGTGCCCGGCTGTGTACCACTTGGAGTGCGTGGATCCCCCCTTGACGAACATCCCCGAGGAGGACTGGCAATGTGGCATTTGTCGATCCCACAAAGTCTCCGGAGTCGTCGATTGCGTGCTGGATTTGGAAAAACAGGGCCAGCTGTCGCGACAGGAGCCCCTCGGGTACGACAGGCACGGCAGAAAGTATTACTTCTTGTGTAGAAGATTGATCGTGTAAGTATTAAATCTATACGAATAGGTTTACAAGTATTAATTTTGTGGTTTTATAGCGAGAGCCAAGACGGGGAGATTCATTACTATACGACTACTCTACAGTTCAAAGAGCTCATGAAAGTGTTGGATTCGAAAGACATGGAAGGGGCGCTGTCGAGAGAATTGAACGATTATAGCGAAGAAATCACGAGACAAATGGAATTGACCGAGAAACTCACCAATCAATACAAAGGCAACAAAAAGACATACTTGGACGCTGAGAACGCAGCTATAACAAAATTGAACAAAGAATTAGAGGAAAAACACGATAAGGACAAAGGAACCGATACAGCAAAAGTAAAAGAAGACATGGAAACCGATAACGTACCGATGGTAGTGGAAAATACCGAAGTAGTAACCACCAGCCCTCTCGATTCGACCATGGACACCGAAACCTCGAAAACGGAAGAAGAACCGGACGAGGAAGACAACGGTAAATCCAAAGAAGTTCAAACCCGATCGAAGAGCGCCACGACGCCCCAAACGCCTCGAACCTTCAATCTCGAAGACTTGCGAAAAAAGAGCCTCGGCGGGCTCCTAAGCAGAGAGAGGGACGACGACAAAGACGAATCTCGCATGACGCGGCTCAAATCCAGCCAAATAGCCAACGGCACGTATCTATTCAAACTCGGCATGGAGAACACGTTCAAATTATACGTCAACCAATTCGCCACCAACGTGATCGCCTTGAACAAACCCCAGCGCAACGAGGAGCGCGACAAGAAGCGCCACCTGTCGCACAAGTTCTCCCTCACGCCCGCCTCCGAATTCAAATGGGTGGGCGCCGTGAGCGGCTCGAAGGGCCTGCTCGGCAACACGCTGCGCCAGACCGTCTTGCAGTTGGAGCAACAGCTCCAGGCGCCGTTCATGCACACCAATTGGCCGCTGTTGCGCAAGACCTGGCTGACGGTGGTGGGCAATTGCCAGCGGCCGAAGGACTTCGCCAAGGCGCTGGTGGTGCTGCAGGCGTGCATCAAGCCCGTCGTGTTCGCCAACGTGTGGCACGAGCACCTCGGTCACGTCAAGTTGGCGCGCGTGACGGCGGCCGAGCGCGAGGAGCGCAAGAAGCTCGAGAAGCGCGAGAAGAAGGAGCGCGAAGAGGAGGAGGAACGGAACCGGATGATCATCAGCGGGTACGTGAAGTACACGATGAGCTTCAAGCACCAGCTGTGGAAGCAGAAGGGCGAGGAGTACAGGATACACGGTCGTTGGGGTTGGTTGTGGATACGGACGCCGAGGAATTTCCAACACGTCGATTCTAGACGGTTGGGTTTGAGCGAGCCGCAGAAGGTGATGGTGCATTTGAAGGATGCGAACGGCAGCAAAGTGATGGGTTTGGATCCGGCTTCGTATAAATATCTCAAGAGCGAAAATTTGGAGGATTCCGAGGCGTTTGCCGCGCTAAAAAACGCCGAAATCGTACCTCCCGTTGCTAAAGTCGAAGAAATCGATATCAGCAAAGCTCTGGTAGCGCCTGGACGTATTTTGTACCCCAAAGTAGCCAAAAAGACGAAATTAGACACTCTTCTAGCTAGGAGAATGCAATTAAAAACGCTGGAGGAGCACAAATTCTCGTTGATCAAATCGGAGGAGGCCAAAAAGGACGAAGATATCGATGTGGAAACGGAAGAGGAATCCGCCAACGATGGCATCGACAAGCAACTGAATAGCATGATGTCGGGTAAAATCACCCTAACGAACAACCAACAAACGCCTAACAGAGAAGTATTAAATTCGATCGCTAAGCGTATACACGTATTGAGAACGCAATACACTTCGATAGCTCGACTGGCCAAAGACTTCCAGTGTTACGTAAAAGGCTGCAACTCGGGAGCCGGTAATACTCTAGAAACCTCCTGTTATTCCCCCATGTGTATGCAACGGGTGAGAGTACGAAAGGATCTACTAAACCTATTGAGAAAGGCTAACCTAGCGACGAATTCCTCCGTTAAACTCACAGCGCTAACGCCAACGGGCAAGAAAACCTCGATATTGGAGCAAACCCTCAAGGCTCCGCAGCTATCGATCGTGCACAAAGACAAATCCACCGAACCGCCATCGAAGGAAACCATATGCAAAGGTCTGTTAACGGCCTATAACTCCGCCGTTAAAATCGACGATCAATCCGACGTGTACAAACCGATGGAGGAACCCGAGATTAAAGAGGAGATCAAAACCGAAATCGAGCCGAAGAAACCCAAGCTGGAGCTGACCGACGAGTTGGACTTGAAGGCCATCTCGCCCGAAACCATCAAAGAGATCATCGGCGGCTCCGCGGTGAGCGACAGCTGCTCCAAAAACGTCGACGTGACCGGCATATCGGGCGATACACACGCCGGTACTTTGAAGACGTTAAACGCCAAAACGTCCTCGTACAGCGCCCAACAGAACCGACGGTTCTGCGCTTTCAGGCTCGGCTCGAAGCGCGAGGAACGCGCCGTTAAAACCGAACACGCCGCCGACGGTTCGCGACGCGTCTACTCGACGCGCTCCACCGAAGGCAAGATTGTCCTCAAGAAACTCCCGTCGTCGGAGGCGAAGCGCAAGAACAAACAGATAGTCAAATACCCCGCCTGCTCCACGTTCAAAACCCTCAAATCCTCCTCGTCGCTGCTGGTTCTACCGCCGCACGATGTGCGCAAACTCGCCCGCAACGCCGGCAGGGTGTACGCGCCCGGTTTCAACGTGATAGCCAAGGCGAACAACAACGTGTGGCCGTACCCGTGCGCCCGGCCGCTCTTCAAAACCTGCTGGATCTATCGCACGGTGAATTTGAAATCGCTGGCGTGCGCGGCGCTGCAGCTGAAGATCCTCTGGGCCTGTCTGCGATGGGACGACATGCAAACGAAGCCGCAGAACGCCGACGGCAAGCACCAGATCACCACCGAGACCGAGATACTGTCGCTCGAGTTGCTCAAGCACCGGCACGTCGGCCAGTTTTCGGAGAAGACGCAGTACTTGCGCAGGAAGGTGGTGATACCGTTGGAGTTGCCCAAGACTATTAGAGGTTCGTATAAATTGAGCGATGTTTGTTCGTATAGAACTAATGTATTTAATTTTTTTTTAAATAGAAGTTACTTCGATAAGGAGCGGTTTGAGGAAGAGGAAACGACCGGAATCGCCGCAGAATATGGATCCGCAAGTGACCGAGGAATGGGTGGACGAGGATAAACTCGAGCTGTGGGAGATTAAGCAGTATGGAGAGAAGTATGTACATTGCCTGATTGATTGGGTAACCGATGCACGGATAAATAATGCAGGGTGTCGAAGATACACATTTCATTATAACTGGCCCTTGTTCAATGCTACTTTATAACAACAATAGTCCATACTTATAAAAATGAAGCAAAAGATAAGACAAAAAGGTTTTAAACCCATAAAACCTTTTGGTGTTCTTTAAGGTGTTAAGGTGTTATTTAGCGTTAAACAGAAGCCCTGAATACAGTCTATATTCGCATAATTTGCTTCAATTACCTATTTATCCGCGCATAGGTAAAACCCACCCCTTTACTAAAACAATACTCCACACCACCACCACCCGCCCCCCTTTGATTATTTATCTACAATACGTATAACACGTCCGCATGCCGTCCCCCGTTAACCTACATCGTCTCGTGTGATTCGTCCGCAGGTTGGAAAGGGCTAATCAGCCGAATAATAATCCCATAACTAGGAGCCGCACCGGCCACCTGCCGCCTCCGAAGCCCCTCTTGGAATCGACCGATATCAAGGTGGCGGTGAGCGGCAAGGCGTCGGCGGAGGAGATCAAGGAGAAGATGGAGCAACAGTTGCGCTTGCAGAGGGCCGCCCACCAGCAGAAGCGAGCGTTGGAAATCAAAAAGGGCGGTTTGCTGGAGGTCGTCGGGACCACCGCGCAAGGTAAAATTTATTCGATTGGTGTGTATTTGTATGATAAACGAGTAAACTGAGGTTTACTCGGGTACACTGTGAAATACCAATGAAACAATGGTAGGGTAGGGTAAACCTGGGTTTAGTTTTTTGTCGTTCGGTTGAAACGTGTACGAACATGCGTATTTATATGATATACATATTTAATGCTTGTCATGATTTGTTGTAAAGCGTCCTCTGCTAGTACAACTACAGTAACTACAACCAAACCAACGACATCTACGAGTAACGCTCAGTCATTGCAACCGATACAACCTAAAGGTAGGCATGAAGTCGTTACTGTTTCGTTGAAGACACCTCTCGTTATGATTTATTTTACTCTAATTTACGTGTGCTTTTTTTTAATTTATGATTTATATAAAGAGCGACTATTTCCGTGCTTGAACGATACTATTTATTTTACTTAACGTTTTGTTGTCGTATTATCGTTGTACCATTATCCAAACGTATGCTGATCAGGTAACAAATCTCGCTTATTATACTTAATTAACGATCAATCAATTTACTATTTGTTTCTTCTCAACAGTAACGACAACGGTCGACGGGCAAATGAAGATAGTGAAGAACGTAGTGGTGCCCAGCCAGGCGGTAATCAGCGGCAAAAACACCCTGACGTCCCTTCTGACATCTAATACGGCCAAATTAGCCGGCAGGCGTATACTGATGACCAAAGGCCCCGACGGTACAACTCGAGTCATCACCGGCACGTCGAATATACTGCCCAAAGCGCTGCCCACCACGCAACAGAGCCTGATCAAAACCGTCGTTACGGGACAACAAGTCCAGGCCGCCGTACAACCGCAACAAACAAGTTAGTAATTACACAGCTTCTCAGTAGTACACAAACTTGCACGCGCTATAAATACATCGCATACTATTTATTTTTCAAAATTTCGTGGATATTTTGTTTGCACGTGATCTTTCTGTTCCGCCCATGCGCAGATGCATCGACACCGACGGTAGTCAATCAATCACAAACCACACCGGCCGCTCTGGCCGCCCAGACGACGAAAGACACGCCGCAACGCGTTCAAATCATGCGCACGCCCGACGGCCGGATAACGGTCAAGGGCCTGCTGCCCGGCCAACAGCTCGTCCAGTACCCGGACGGTAAGCTGCAGGTGCTGACGACGTCGCAACTCCAATCGTCCGGTTTGACGACGGCCAAGGCGCCGACGACGCCGACGACGCCGGCGCCCGCTGTCGCCAAGGCCGTCGTTAAACAGGCCGTACAAACGACCGTAGGTACCAAGACGGTGGTCCAAGGCGGCGCTAAACCGCTGCAGATCAATTCGCAAGCCGCCAAACCCGCCCAACCGCAACAACAGATCATCCTCAAGCAAACCCCGACGGGCCAACAGGTCGTCCAGAAGGTCACCCAAGGTAACGTGGTGTTGGCTCAAAGCGGACCCGTGCTGCAACAACAGGTGTTGTTGAGCACCAATCAAGTCATTACCTCCAATCAGAACGGACAACAGGTACTTTATAACACTAACGACTACCATAACGAATACTACACCTACTTCTTTTTCGTACATTCAAGGTGATAACGAATCAAATAGTGGTGAACAACCAAACGCTAGCGCAACAATTAGCCACCGGTAAGGTCCAAGTGGCCACAATCAACGGTCAACAAGTCCTCATTCGACCAACCGGCAACAATCAAGCGCAAGTGGTGGCCCAATTGACGCCGGGACCGATCGCTGCGCAAACCGTACAACCTGCAGTCAAGCAAATCGTACGACCCGCCGACGCTCTGCAACCCATCGCGCAGAAGCAACAGACCAAACAAGACGTCACTCCACAACAACCGGTCCAATCGGGCAATCAGGCGATCCAGCAGGCGTTGCAGAGCCCGCCGAAGGCGGCGCAGGACGGTCAAATCGACCAGGCGACGATGGATCAGCTGCTGGTCGGCCAGCCGCCGGGCACGGTGATCAAGTGCGTCACGGCGCAGGTGATACAGACGCAACAAGGGCCGAGGATCGTGTTGCAGGGCTTGCAGGGCGCCGATTTTACGCCGCAACAATTGGCGGCCGTGCAACAGCAGGTCAAGCAGCAACTGTTGAAAGGTTCGTTTTGTGAGGAATTTCGCGAGTGGTTTGATGTATTAACGGGATTGTTGTTGTTTTTTTTATGTGCAGCTCAAGCGTCGACGGGCAAACAAGGCGTATTGGGCCCCACGAAGATATATTTGGCTGTGCAGCCCAACAGTTCGGACCAAGTGAGCGAGGCCACTTCGAAGAATCCGCCTCCGCTCGCTCCCGTTCAACAATCGGTCGCTCAGAATGTTGTTACCGCAGCGAAACAAACTCCCCTCAAACAGACGCCTCAGGTAATTTATTTACTTTTTTCTAATCTAACGCTTTTTGCGAGGCTCTTGGTACACCGTCATGTACCCCTACTCTCTTGGAGTTCCTTGGATCGTCTACCATAATCTCCCTTGACTATACAGTAGTCTCCTTTGACTCCTCTACTGTAGTCTCTTGATTCATCTACCGTAGTCTTCCTTGACTCCCCTCCTGGAGTTCGACTGAATCCTTACCCACCCGACTCCTCAATACTCCTCGGTTTATTGACTCGTAACCCGTTGGTGAGAGAGTATTTTCTTATGGACTCGAATTTGCAGGTGTCGGACGGTCAAACGCAAGTGCGTCAAATACTGGTGAACGGTCAGCAGTCCCAAACGACGTCGGCGTCGGTGCCTCAACCTGTCGAGAATACAGCCCAGCAGAATGTCCAGCCGATGGCGTCGGACGCCAACAAGCAGTTTGTTATTACGCCAGATTATATTCAACAAAGTATGTTCCTTTTACAACCATCAGTTATAGTTTACAATCCTAATTGTTTGTACCCAATGCAAAACGATTTAACTGCGCAGTTTCAAAAATGATAAATTTCTAGTTTCTTATTTGACGGTCACAAGGGGTTTGTTTTGTTTCGATTTATCGAGAAGGTGGCGGTTTTTTTAAATTTTTTTATTGTCTTCGCGTTTATTTGACGAATGAGCTTGACGATTTTTTTCTTCGCTCAGTTAAGTTCCTTTGCTTCATTCTAAATTCTAAAAACGTTTGTTTGACTGAAACTTTTAACGATTTCGAAGACAATACATTAGGTTATTTTAATTTATTAAATTGAAAATTAATTGCGGAGGAGTACAAAACTTATCGAATTGAATTATTTAAATATTTAACATAATTTTACTCTAATATTTCGACATGAACACGAAAGTATTAATCTAACGTGATCGATATATTTTAATCTATTTTAACAGTATTAAATACAATTAATTATCGTACTTCTTCCCCATTGACTTATCAATCTCACACGAACGCTTAATATATTTGTGTTGAATGTTGTATTAATTACATAATATTTGAATGTTTCATTAAAACGGACATTATTTTCCATGTCTAATTTGACTGATACGGAAAAGCAAGGGTTTTTCGGTAAAAAAAATTTTTATTTCCAAATTAAAATTTCTGTGATATTTTCATTCTTTCAGAATGAAGACTGACAATGTTTTTTAATTTAATACGTATTTTGTAAGTGTCACATAAGAACGTTTCATTTCATTCCGTTCCCGCGATTTAAATTTTTTTAAATTTAATTTTATCTAACCTCTTACGTACTATTTACAAATTTTCTACTACTTTACTTTTTTCAAAAATATTTTAATCCTTTTAAACTAAACATCAGGAGAC
The DNA here is from genome assembly GCA_918026865.1 of Phyllotreta striolata. Classification (NCBI taxonomy): domain Eukaryota; kingdom Metazoa; phylum Arthropoda; class Insecta; order Coleoptera; family Chrysomelidae; genus Phyllotreta; species Phyllotreta striolata. Next base: position 2,146,988 of record OU900098.1, on the reverse strand, counting down.
CAAAGATTGCATTTACCTGATTAATTATAGAGATTTTCATTCGAAACGTAGTCGCACGTACAGTGTAGAATTGAAAAGTAAAGACTGATTAATTTTTCTTTTCTCTCATTCAATCGAAACGTTCTTATCCTAATAGTAGTCTCGAAAAATTTGGGAAATCTCTAGGAGGAAAATAATTTGTAGCGCCTCGCTTTTCTTTCGACGCGTTTCCCAACATTTTTTTGGACGAACTTTTTTGGTCTCGAATGACTTAGTAAAATAGTTACATAACGATTGATGTAACTCACCCAGACTGTACGCTGAAAAATTTATATGTAATAAAGTCGTTGAAAAAAAATTGATGGAGTTTTTATTTCGTGTTTGAAACCCTTGCACTCCGAATTTGTTTAATTTTTTTATTATTATTATTTTTCAATCGTTTTGCTTTGGGTTCTTTTTATTTCTCGTTTCTTTCGTTTACTTTTAATTTGTTGTGGAATTGTAATAAGTGTTTGTAGATTGTAATCGTTCGAATACAATCGAATTTACATTCTACAAATACGATTAATCGTTTAGTTAATCAGAAGAGATTGCTAAACTAGTTTGTAGAAGATCGAGAAGCTTAGAAAAGACGCCGAGTAAATTGAAAAAAAAAACAACGGAACGAAAATTCTCATTAACAAAAAAAAAATCTAAAACCGTCTATCTACTTCAGCGATCAGGACGGCCCTGAAGCAGGAGAACCTCAACCCCGAGATCGAGGAGAAGCTGCTGATGCTGCAACGCTACCAGGAGCGCCAGATGAAGCAGGAGCCCGAGGCGGCCTCGTCCCTCACGAAGCTCAGCCAGCCGATCGTCAACTCGCGCCAGCCGGGCGCCGCGACGCGCAAACGCCCGCTCAGCTCGTCCAAGAACGACGACGCCGATTGGGTGATGGAGACGCCCAAGCGCAGCAGGCCCAGCCGGACCGCCGCCGGCGCCGGCGATGTCAAAAAACCCGAAATAGAAACGCAGTAAGTGTTCTTTTGATCGGCTGCAAATAAGAGTAGGTTCTATCTTTTGCAATGTTGCCAGATTTGCATTTTCGTACGATATTAAGAGATTTTTTTCATGATGAACATCCTTTATAATAATGTCTTCTTTTCCCGTCCGAAAGACTATAATGAGAGATGAATACAATCTGATCGAAAATCGATTTGACGACTAATTAAATATCCTCCTAACTCGTGAATTAACTGCTCGATTTTGTATGTTGTGCAGCCCAGAACCCGTCAAGGAGAAGATCCTTTCTCCCAGGACCAAGGTGAAAATCAAAGAGGTATCGGAGCCCGATAAGAAGGTCACTATGAGGACGAAAATATTAGTCACGCTGTTTAGGCACAAGGAACTCCTCAAGAAGGACATCCTTCGAAAACGGGCTCTCTTGGAGAAGGAATTACAATACGAAATACAGGTAAATATATTTTTTATGCATAATTTAGCAAGATTAATTTATAGAAACAATGATGATATATCTAACTTTATGTCTTCTTTTCCCGTCCGAACGATAGTGAGGGATAAATACTTATCTGATAGTTACTCGTGCAATAAAATCCTAGCGTTTAGTACGTTCGTTTTGTTAAATACTCGACGTATATTTGCAGCGAGAAGTGGCCGAAGAACTGGCGACCCGTACGAAGATCGAAAGGACCAAGCAGGACGAGGTGCGGACGGGCAGCAGCAAACGGAAGTCGGCCGCGACGGCGACGACGCCCGCCATACCGGCGCCGCAGGTGAAGACGTCGTCGAGGCACAAGCGCAACCAGAAGCACGGACCGCCGGGCTCGTCGCCCCCGTCGGCGGGGTCTCCGTCGAAGGGCCACGGCAAAAAGGAGAAGGTCTACTGCGTCTGTCGGACGCCCTACGACGAGACGAAGTTCTACGTCGGTTGCGATCTGTGCAACAATTGGTTCCACGGCGATTGCGTCGGCATCACGGAGGAGAGCAGCAAAATTATGACGGAGTTTGTGTGCAACGAGTGCAAACAGGCCAGGGATACGCACAAGTTGTACTGCTTGTGCCAGCAGCCCTACGATGAATCACAGTAAGTTCTCACTAATTCAAAGTTTCTGGGATTTTGCTCGAAGGAATTCAGTCATTTCTTAACTTACAACAGTTCTTGGTCCTTAAACTACAAGGTATCCAGCCATTAACTTATTATAGTTTCTGTGTGCTTTTGCTCGAGGCCATCCAGCCATTAATGAACTTATTATAGTTTCTTTGCTTTTGCTCGAGGCCATCCAGCCATTAATTAACTCTAGTTTTTGCCTTTGGAAGGCATCCAATGATCCAATTGACTTACTGTAGTAGTTGGTCCTCATGCTCGAAGGCATCCAGCCATTCAATAACTTGCTGTGGTAATATTTACTGTATAGAGGTAGAGTTTAATTTGGATCGGTTTTGTAGGTTTTACATATGCTGCGATCGATGCCAGGACTGGTTTCACGGGCGGTGCGTCGGCATATTGCAATCCGAAGCGGACAATATCGACGAGTACATTTGCCCGAGATGCCAGAGGAATAACTCGGTGAATTTCGCGAATATGAAGGATTTGTCGGCGAAGGATTTCGAAGGATTAAAGAAGTTGATCAAGCAACTGCAGGTAGGTGTTTGATTGAATCGTTTTTATTGTGAGGGTTTTAATGTTCGGTTTGTTGTAGGCGCATAAAAGCGCTTGGCCTTTTATGGAACCGGTCGATCCTACGGAAGCTCCGGATTATTACAAGGTTATCAAAGAGCCTATGGGTAAGTCTATATTACAGTGTATATAAATTATTGCTATAATTAACTTGGTTTTAGATCTACAAATGATAGAAGGTAAAATCAACGAGCAGGTTTATACGAAATTGAGCGAATTCATAGGAGATATGACGAAAATATTCGACAATTGTCGATATTACAACCCGAAAGAATCGCCGTTTTACAAGTGCGCCGAATCATTAGAGGCGTATTTTGTAAATAAAATCAAATGTCTGAGAGACAAGTTATTTGAGAACAATAAGTGAAGTGTATAATGAATAAAAAAACAAGTTTTTAATGAGTAAGATTTGCCCAGGACTTTCAGCAGATTTGAAACGATCTCAGCTTTGTTTTTTTTGTAGTAAATTTGTGGTATATTTATATAAGTAATTATTAAAATGTTACGATCTGCTTAAAGTCTTTTGAAACACAACAAACTAGTGTATATAATTATAAACTTTATAATATGCGTATGAATGCAATTTTATTTTGTAATTAATATTTTGATAATGATTTTGTTATTTATTATCCGTACAAAGTGTTTAATTAATTCAATCCTTTAAAAATAGTTGCTGTACAATTCCATGGTAATAAATTATAAATTTTCATGTGACTTTTAGTGAGTGGTTCTATAGCAAATGAACATGATACTATAATACATTTACATTGTGAATGTATGCATTTTTTTGTAAATACATAAGTTTAGTGCCATAATGATTATATTATCACTTTTAATGTTTTTAGTTTGGAAAATGACTTTTGATATCAGTAAATAATCGATAAAACTTATGGAATGCGTTTAAATTTAATGGTAATAAAATGGGTAATTTTTTGTTGAAAAGTATTTTATTGAGTAGATTGTAACTCAATATACTTAGATTCGTAAAATACGTTTTTTATTACAAAAGAAATGGAGAAAGATTCTTAAATTATACATCATTAATTCTACAAGTGCCTTATATCCTATCCAATGCTTCCAGCATCACTATACTGTTGCCTCGAATAACCTAAAGATAAAAACCATCGATTAATATAAATAATTACAATACATGTATTAATCGAATACTCACCACCATGCCGATGTTATTTTTGGAACCGTCTTTGCATTCTTCGATAGACTCGTCTACAACGAGGTTCATGAAAGGGTCGAAACCGCGCAAAATGCCCGTCACCTGCCGGCCCCCGTTCAGTTTAAGACAAAGTTTTTTGTCCATGAATCTGAAAGAAAAAACGTAGAAATTACCTGCTAATGTACATACATGCGACTACTAACTTTTTTAACTCTGGAGGATGAGCTTTAGACATTTTCTTTTCTTTTTAATACAAACGTTATCTTCACGTAATTTGTAGGTTATGTTTGCGACAGATAAAGCTTTTTTTTTCTTCTTTTTATTTACGCCTCATTTGTTGAGCTATTCGGTCATTTGTTTAATTCTTCTCCTTTGGTTTGAGGCCTCAGCTCCTCTAGCTATTCAGCTATAGGCGGGATAATATGACGTTTCGAAGTTCACCTTCTTTCTGTTTTTGTTGTTCAAAAAGCACAGGGACTGACTAGGTTTTTTTTTATTTTAAAATTTAATTGAAATAATATAATTTGTACTTTTAAACGTATACAACTAAAAATGTTGTTTTAATATATAAAAAAACAGTACCTACTAAAGATACCGCTGAAACTAAGCAACAAACATATGACTTAAATAAATTAATAGATTCACCTATGTTAATTCTACATCCGGGGTGGCGTTGTTCAAAGGAATGGCCGCCTCGATTTCGCTAGCGCTGACCAAAGTCCATTCGGTGTGTCTACTGAAAACAATCGAATATTACAATCCCCTCAAAATGGAAAATAACCAGTAGGCCATTACCGATTATTGTTGATATTCGACGACCAATCTTTACTCCTTTTGCCCAATGAACCCAAAGACCTCTGCTCCCTCCACACCGAGAAATGGTGCTTTATGGTGTTCTGCACTTCCGTGTTCAAAAAACAATAGCACAACGCGATGGTCAAACCCTAAAACTCAATTAAGGACGTTTGTTATGTGGCATATATTTCGAAATCTCAGTAGGCGTAAACAAAATGACAGGTTGATATGACAGGTACGAGAAACACGTACTTGTGTTGACAATAAAACGCTCCTCAACGATTCGAATATCTCCCTGGAATACTCGCCAGAGGGCACGTAAATCATAATCACCCAAGTAACGCCCAAGAGGGGTATGAGCACGAGCAGAGCCCTGGCCGCTTTGTAATGCTGCTGAGTTTCTACGAGGGCGGGCGATGAGCGCAGCTTCGTTATCAGCACCCACATGATGCTGAACAGGAAGATCAGATTGAGAAACATGACGAATAATGGCGGCGCCATGTAGATCCAATCCACAGAATCGCCATATAGCCAAGGACACTGGAAAAATCCACATTTTTTTCGTAGTTTTTGATTGCTTATTTTATGATGTTTTATGACAGATCGTCAATTTTTGACATTCTGAGCGATTACTTACGTGTTGATTATCTGAGGCCGAAACGAATCCTTTCACAACCGCCCAAATTACAATCGAAATGAGCGGTATACCTGGAATGTTTATTTCCGGTGAATTTATTAAACTTTATTGGTTCTAAAGTGACATTTTGTTTGACATCTGATACAAAAAAATGACAGTTTCTTACCCCATCCTATGATGGCGTATACTCTTAGTTTGAATATCTCCCTCCTGAGGGTTTTCACCACCAATATGTAGAGGTACATTCCTGGAATACGATGAAATTTATAAAAAGTATTTGTTCACTGTGGTTTTTACCAAGTACCTTCTACAAACATCCAGAAAAACGTGGATACGTGCGCGTAATGCAGTAAAGTCGTTCCGAATCCGCACAATATTACCGATTCATTGCGATGGTTGATCTAAATTCACATTTTTGACAGTTACATTTTTGACATTTACGACATGTTTGACAGTTACGACAAATTTGACAGTTACATAACGTTCTGATACCCACCAGTACGAGCATGAGGATCCATGTTAAGTACATGATGATGTACGAAAACATGAGGTTCACGTGGATTTTGTTCCTGAGACAGCGCAAGTCCCTGGAAAAATGAACTTTTTGGCTCTAAAAATTTGACACGAAATTTTATAATGTACTTGGCTTACTTGAAATATAAAAAAATGGCTACCGCTATAACTAACGTGATTAGGCTCAAAGTGAAACCCAAAAAGTATAATCCTGTTTGAGTTTCGTTGTTCTCCGGTATGTTAATTAATGGTATACACAAGGAATAGTCTTGTTTCGACCAACTTTGGTTCTTACCGTCGCAAAATCTAGTAGCGTTTTCTACGAAAAAAATATAGAACAAAAATCGCAGTTAGCCTTGCACGTCAAAATTGACAGGTCTCTTCGAAAATTACTTACGCATATCATCGTATCTGATACTGAATAAATATTTGAAGCATTTAACGGTGGCGGTCTTGTTGTAAGGGGTCGGCGGCCAGCACATTATGCTGTCAAACGTCACTTTGCAAAACCCTTCGGGATGATGCTGCTCTAAGTAGGCCGTGTCATTGTAAAACTCCCTCTTGCAATCCTCAATGGTCTTGTTAATGTGCTATTAGCATTACAATCGAAATTAATTTATTGGAAGGTTACCATAGACAAAATATAATCTTTCTTTCTATATGAAATCTACTTCGTAAATTGTCACAAGTGTCACTTATCACAGGCGTGTATATCTGTCAGTATTTTTTCTATTGTTATCGAAACACCCTATATACTTAATTGACTTAATTCAATAGGAGAAAACTTCTTACGGGATTGTCCTCTTCGTAATCGTAGTATAACGACATGTTATCGCTGGAATCTTGGTCAAAATATTCATTAACGAAATCGTGATCTAGTGAGCCGGTATTTCGCTCCCAGTTCATTCCGCCTCCGATAAAGTATATTTAATGCCGGTCTTGATAGTACCAATTGTTATCAATACCATTTAATCCTAGAAAATAAAAGGTAAGTGTATAAATTAGTCATTCGTCTATTTTTCACGCAATGAATTGTTTAAATAAACGAGGTATAAAGTTTAAAAAATTGTTTAATAAGGGTTGGCATTATTTTGGCTGTCAAAAATGTCAATATGTCAATGTATAAAATATCGATTGCAAATTTTCTAAATATCTTGGTATCTAATAATCTAAAACCTATTTAATATTTCGTTTTATTCAAATGTTTATTCTTATTAGTTAATAAATTGTAGATATGAAGATTAATTGATAAATAACAAGAGGATAGCGAAACAGTACAAAAAAATGTGTCTGTGTTATGAATGACATTCATAAATCAATCTTAAAAGAGAAACTATATTTTGACAATGCTTTTAATCCCGAAAGCAAACTTCACATTTAAACCAAGTATTGACTTATAACTTAAATTTGAAAACGAGAAAAAAATATTATACTCCATTCGCAATTGTGGAGTAATTAATAAGCGTTCTAATTAACTTTTTTAATAAGATAAAAATAGTCAAAGAAATTCTGAAAAAAACGCCTACTCGAGTCTTTGAATTCGAGTACATTTAAACAGTGAGTTAGTTAACTTACGGTTAAAACATACCGGGCTTTAGTTATTTACGCATTGACTTTACAATTCTATGAAGAATTAGTAGATATTTTTTGCCACACAATTAAATTATCACAAACCACATTGTTGTACTACATTTTATTGCGCTTATAATAAATTGTATGAATGGAACACGTAATTCCTTCTAAGAAATACGTGAAAACTATACAAATATATGAAACGCACAAATCTTGTGATTTATAAGGTGTAGAGTAATAAATTACTCACATAGTATGATTTATTACTAGTTTAATTAATACGTTTTACCTTTTACATAATTAGCGAAAAATTAATCCGCATTTCGGGCACCATTTAAAATTTAAAACGACACTGAAATTCGCAAAAATTCAAATGAGCGCGACCTTAGCGGTACCCACTGCAAACTCCAAACTCTCATTAAACAATAAAATCAGAAATTTACAATATAAACAGAATATAAAATAATAACGCTCCTATTTTCAGGTTATCTTTATCAGTTTGTTTGCATTAGAGCCATAAAAGATTCTCTTATTGTTTTGTTGAACGGAATAATAAAGAGATGCAGATAAGTTGAGCAAATCTAAAAAACCAAATTGTAAAGCAAATAAGTATAGAGGTGATGTACTTTTAATAAATTTGCTAGTACGAAAAAAAAAAACAATTTTTACCAAAACTAAATTAACCTATCCTGCTGTGCTTATTCATGAAGCTAATAATTCGTAGAGTAATAAAGCATCGTAAGCAACAACTATAGGTATATATTTAGGTAGTAGTTATAATAATATGACCTCTTATAAGCAACAAATACATATATTTATCTGACAGATATGACTCATAGAAGTTTAGGCATGTGGTACATTAAATATAAACCCCCGTTTACAAAAAGCCCAAGCCCAAATGGGGATGACCGGGAATCTCCGGCAAATGAGGCAGCCATTTGGGTGGGCAAACTGCCACGCAGGTATGGCTGATTTCATCACGAGTGAAGCCCTCTGCACAATCACAACCAGGTTCACATTCCTCTATGCAATCTTCGCAATCGGGTTCCGGGGGATGCTGGCAGGTCGCCAGGCAACAATTCACGCAATGCGTGGCCACTTCATTTACGCCTGCAATAACATATTTTTCACCACAAAATTCATCGATTATGTTATGTAAGTACACCTCATTAAATCTAGCTTGGCACTTAAAGAAATATAGGGTCCAAAATATCCCAACTGGCAAGCTACGTTCGATGAGGTATAAGCCTAGGGGATCACTTACCGCATTTTAAGCATTCCTCTACGTAGGGTACGCATTTCCCGTCTTTATTCCGGACGTATCCAGGAATGCAATCGCACCTCTCGAACTCCTTCGGGCTTGCCCGGCAAGACGCAGCCTTTTGGAATGTAGGGGTTTCACACGTTTGTAGTATATCGCAGCTCGTCGCTTCTGTGTTCAAAATCTCGTTTTCTCCGCAAACTAAAACAGAAATATAATTGGAAATCCCGACGTATTCTTCCACAGGCGGCATGTTAGGTATTATTGGTATCTGAAGAGATCTTGTAGGTTTATGGTAGGACGCTTTAAGCGTGACGGTATATTAATTGGAAATTATGCAGGTACCTGCGTTAGGACATTCGCTCAATAAGACGCAATTGTAATCCGAATCCCTGATGTAACCTGGCTCGCATTGGCATTTTTGATCGCAAGTGTTCCTCTTGCAACCAGTGAAAGGTGGAGGTAGAGGTCTCTCGCAAGTTGGCTCGTCCTCGCATCCCATGTCGCATAAGTTGCAGAATTCGTTCTCACCGCAACCACCTAATTAAATTCAATCATCAATTATATACTAACAATTAAACGTTTCTCAAAATAACCGGATTCAGTGTCCCAAGTATGTCCTTACCGTTGGGGCAAACGCATTCGCTTTCGGGTATGCATTTATTATCGACAGTTCCATCTCTGATGTAACCGGCGATGCATTTGCACATCTCCCTGTTATTTTGTTCGGTGCAATCTGGATCTGTTTCGGGATGTGGGTTGTTGCAGCTGCGTTCGGGGGTGCACGTGGAGCCGATGGTGGTGAAAATTTCGACATTCGAGCACGATGCTATAAATTGGAATTGTATTTTTTGTTATAAACAATAAATTTATTAGAATATATAGGGCACTTACGAGCAGTTTCGATTTGGGAAACGAATAACGCGAATAAACCGAGATAAAATGGTGCAAACATTTTTTTAAATTGTATCACTCAAAATAACCGAATTAATTTAAACGGTTAGGTGAAGTTTGGTTATTTATATGTGGGTTCTAACAATACAAGTAAAAAACGTGATTAATGGACGAAATTTTCGTCCATTAATTGCGCATGTTTTATCAAAACATATTTATTTATTGCTGTTTAAATTGGCATTTTTAACTAAAAATGATATTTAAGTAAGCCGTTTTTGTACTGATATTATATCTTACTTGGAACAATTCTAAGCAATTTTTACCAATTCTGGAATTTTATAACTTAATAATAGCGTACCTACACAGTATAGTGTTTTTATTACTGTTGATATTTGATAGAAATTAATTTTTTCAGTCAACCCATATTTCGGTAATAGAAAACAAAAATGCATAATCTTTACCAATTTAAAAAAAATCTCAATAAAAAATGCCTTTTTATATAACATCGTTCATACTTTAAAAACCAATATTTAACATAACAAAATTGAACTGGGAATCATCGCAGTTTTCAAATTCGGTATCTGGAGTAAAGTAAAACATTTTGCGTTGTAAAATTTTATTGCAATCAATTACAAATGTATATAAAATATAATTTGAATGCAGATATATATTATATATAGGTATTATCAAATACTAACGGAAAAAATGTCCTCGACTTAAATTTGATGAGAATTACACTTTACCACGTACAATTTCTTTAAATTTATTTATTATTAAAGGGTGGTCCCAATAATTTCGTTCCCAATGATGCGGCCATTAATGATAACCATTTCTCTCATTTGAAATATTCGAGTCTTATGCAATGTTAAAGCATAATTCTAACATTTTCTTAGTTCACAAAGCCAGAGAAACATCAGTACAATAAATAGATATAATCACACATATACACGAATAATTACAAATTAAAAAATGGACAAGAACTATATGTACATCGTATAAATTATAGGGTGGGTTTGTGCTAGTTTGCTATATTTTACAAATACAACAAACGTTGAAGTAGCAAATCGATGGGACACCCGTTAAATGTTTGTTTCTTTTAATACCACGTAAAGCCCAGGCAATAATCTCACCTAAAATTGACCCAAATTTCCTTACAAGCCTCCAAAAAATGTTTACGTTATTTTCATTCACAGCTTATTCATTAACAGTCGATTTTCCTCAAAAATTGCAATAATTAAGATGCCTTTTTATATGTAATACTTTTATATATCTCAGAGTTCAAGCCAATTTTTCTTTACAAAAATTAGTGTTTGTTATTAAACCTATACCAAAAATAAATACTGTATCTAATAGGATAAATTTCTTGAGTGCAAAGTGTTTATCAAACTTAAGTACCCCTACAACTAAAAACTTTTTAATTCAATTCCAGCAATATTTCAATAATACCGAGGGCTGACATAATTTCAAACGGTCCCAGCTTTTCATTATCGATGGAGATCAAACTGAAAGTGTATGAACTGCAACCCGAAAAAAATCTTGTATGTAATAAAAATCGTTTCTTATCTAATGTGGATATAAAAAGTGTATTTTACATAACTTGACTAGAAGTATAAAATATGCAGCAAGCTAAAAATAAAAACTTAATAGATATGTACCGAAATAAGTACAACTAAATTTAAAATATACTGTATAGTTACTAGTTTTTTGTCTGATATTTAAGTTCGTTTAAAAATCTAGCATTAACACATATAAATAATGATAATAATAAGGTCGATAGAAATAAAACTCTAATCTATTTGCTAATTTTATCTAATTTGTTCTGTATCAAATAAAAAAAATCTACGACTTATTGGAAATCGATGAGGAGTGTTACGATAATATTTAGCCTCCGATAAAACAAGTTTCTTTATTTTAATAAATACTTTGCACTTAATATTTTTTTACTAAATACACTTTTCTTTCAATTCCAATATCCATCCGAACTTTGTTCTTTAGTCACACCCTACACACAAACCTACGAAATAAGATTAACTACAGTCAAATTTCGTACATCCGGAGAAAATCATATAAAAAAAAAATAGGTTCGATGCAACAATAAATCTTGACTAGTTAGGAAAACGAAATCGCCGAAGAGTTCACCGCAAAATCCTCTGGGAATTATTCAACAAATCCTGCAAAAAACAGTACAGAATCCCTGCCTGCGCCATCACGTCCACCGTTCCAGCAGCCAGCGTATCCTTTTGCCTCGCGTTCTCCGCCTTGACGCCAGGTCGCAGCAGCGTCGGCCCGAACACCGTTGCCAAATTGTGCAGCGACATCTTGTTCTCCGCCTCGTGTCGATGTATCCTAAAAAAAACACACAAAAATTACAGCACAAATTAAACGAAACCGCACGCTAATTTATTATATTAACCTGATTAAATGATCCAAGATGCATTTGATCGTCTCGCTATTGACGATCGGCAACTTCAAAAAGCACTCCTTCAACAACTCCGTCCTGCGCTTCAGGTTGCCGTTGCTCTGATTGAAGGCCTCGAACAGCTCGGGATACAGCTCGTTGGTGAACAGCGCCTCGGGCAGCTCGCGCAGGTACAATTTCAGTATGCCCGTCACGGAATGTATGTCGACCTCTTTCAACAGTTGCTCGGCTTCGTAAGAATCTAATAAAATAACACGTATTATATAGTAGTTGAATAAACGATTATACGCACTAGTTTCGAACGATTTCTTCAATTTTGATATATCCGAAGAGGAGCCGGACACTCTGTATATACCCACTTCGGCCATACCCCTTCGTTCGACTTCTCTTATACAAGCGGTGACGATGAACGGAACGTTGCGTTTTTGCCTCCTACAAAAACGAAACAATCGTAACATCGAAAAATATCTAAAAATTCGAAGCAATTACTTGCACACGGCTTGTATTTTCTCGCCGAACAGCGCGCCCGTTTTACCCGTAGGCACTCTGCGCAAGCTCACTTCGCACGGAATGTACTTGAGGCCCATGCGCAACGTGCAACCGTTGATCGACAGGCTCTTCTCGGTGACGTGCTGATTCAACCATTTCCTGCTCAATTTCTGCGTGTGCTTGCCGAACAACGTGGGATTGGTGGTGCCGTCGCGGTAGATCAACACCCGCAGGTTCTCGCAGCCCTCCAAATCGATGATGAAGTTCTCGTTCCATTGCGGATTGTTCGTGTTGCTGATGATTTTCGTCTTGGCCTTTTGGAAGAAGTGACCGTAGAAGTCCACCTCGATCACAATGTACAGATCTGCGGGCGATCCGATCGTTAGCCGGATTGTTTTGGGGACGGGTTTAGAGGTCGCTTTAGACTCACCACAGAAATACTCCAAGCCGGCCAAATCGTAGATGAACACGTGCAGATCGCCCACCAGCAGGCTCTCGTCGTTGCCGCTGCGCAACAGGTACGAGCCCATGTTGGTTTTGAGGAATTGCCGGCAGGCCGTTATCCACGTTTGCAGTTCGAGCATGTTGAAGTGCTGGGCGGTGACTTTGCCCGTCCGTTCCGTTTTTTGCAACGTCAAAATGGCCTCGATCCATTGGGTGCGCTCGAAGTCCGACGACAGGAAGAACATGTACGTACGGCCCGTTATACGGTTCTTTATCCTGTAGACGAGATTCGGCGAGACGAGCACCAGCTGACTCTCCAATTCTATCAGTCTTTTGCGGTATTTGTCCGAGCCACGCAGCAACTTCGAACGATTCTACGAAATATTACGATCAGTAAAAGAGCGGAGGTGACCGGAGAATTTATACAGTTACCCTATCTTCGTTGGTTTTTTCGTCTTGCCGTAACTGATCTCTGACGTTCGACGCTTGCGATTTCAACGATACGATGTTGGATTGGGATACTTCGTGTAAATTGGCAGTCGTTTCTTCTAATGTTAAAATATCTTCTACTGGAATGAACCATTTCAATTCGAATGTGTATTTTTCAGTGCGACCCGCAGTCTAATAATACGCAAAATATATTAATACGATACTAAATACCACACGTATTTATCTACCTTATATTTGGCACAAGCGATTACATCGTTGAACAGAAACAAATGTCTCAATTTTCTGTGCCCGTCCACGAATTCTACGATAAAAGAATTCTTCACCAGTCTCCTTTGCGCCCTATCGGAAGCCTAAAAAACAACACAATTCATCAAACTAATCCTCTCATCCACGTTTTTATCTTCTACCAACCGGAAACATCGATTTCGTCTGGATCATATTGAACTGATCCAAAAAATTCTGCGTTATGTTCAACGCCTCGCTCAGACCGTGATGGTCCGGATTCGTCGACGGCACGAACTTCAACAGATCGTGCAACACCAGCGCGTTCTTTTGCACCCGTTGCACCGGCTTGTGCAACAAATCCTCCAGGCTAATGGGCTGGCCCGACAGCTGTTTGCACGTGATGTTCTTCGAGATATCGCCGAACTGCGTGTTGGCCATGCTGCACTTTCTCACCGTGTCCAACGCCAAGCCGTAGTTGCTCAGAAACGCCCCGTACAACGATAGATTCGACGCCTAAAAAAACACAACGTTTAGTGCGGAAAAGTCGACGGTTTGGCAACGTTGTAATATGCAGTAAGACTCCAATACCATCATTTTAAAGTGTTCGCCGATTCGGGTGTCCCACGTTTGAATGTGGCGCTTTAGGGCATCCAGGAAATTGGCGTGCAAGTTGTACAGTTCCGGTATTTTGTAAAATATGATGTTCAATTCGTGCTCGCTGACGATCGGTTGGGACGTTCCGATGGTCGCTTGAATGGCCTTCATGTACTGGAATAAACAATAACGATTATATAGAAATGATAACGGTGTATAAACGATTAATTACCTTCAATAAGAAACCCAACCAATCGACGTAATTGGTCTCGCTGTCGGCTATATTGTGAAATATACTTTTGTACATCCTGTCCGTTTCGTTCTTGACGTCTCCCTCCTGAAATATTGTATAATAAAGCTCGCAATTTAAAGCTCCGACATCGTACGTACGGTACTGAATTTCCTCTTCGAAGCGGGCGTCATGGACTCCAAGGAACTGGAACTGGCGTACGAGCTGTTGTCGTTCTGTCGCCTCAATTCCTGTATATCCTCCTGCTCGTCATCGCTGCTACTGTGCCCGTTGCCGTTCTTCTTCGTAACCCTACAATCGAACCGGTTTACAAACGATTCATAGCGAATTGAAGAGTACTCACTGTATGAAGTACTCGATGTTGACGTAGTTCGATGTGCCGGGCGATTGGGGATCCTGCACGGAGGCCTGCGACGAGTCCCGCTTGGAGTCCAACGGCAGGGTGCTGTTGGAAAACACGTTCTCCGTGCTGGAATGGTTGCTTTTCGCGCCCGCGAAATCGTCCTCGGGGGCCACCATGTCGTAGAACGGTTCTTCGGTCACCAGGAATTCGGAAGATGAAGATCTGGAATCGCTCGTGCTGGTTTTCGGCTTCACTTTAATGGAATCCGGCCGTTTGGGAACCCTAAAAAATCAACGCGTTACTAACGTAATAGGTTGTGTAATTACAACGTACTTTGGTGGTATTTTGACCGGTGAAGTGTTTTGCTTTAAACCGTTGACTTCGATGACGGTTACGAAGGTTCCGGGATCGGGATCGGGGGGCGCTGTGGGCTCGTACTTCTCCGGCACGTCGGGCGTTGTGATCAGTTGCTTGGATATTTCGTTGACGCACATATTGGCTGATATATTTTCATTTTCTTCCACGTTCAAGGAGATCGTGGACGGTTTGCTGACTTCGGTCTGTAAAACGGGAGTTTGCGCATTATATCGATTCGAATCGGCGGAATTGTTGGAATTGTTTCCGCACGATTGTTGCGAATATTCTCGAGGGGTATGCGATGGTTGAAATTCCTTTTGGAAAATAAAAAGTAACTCGTGAATTTCCAGAGAAATGTGAGGAACGTCGAATAAACAGAAAACAAATATCTTCTTATTAGCTGTTGAAATATCTCGCATGTCTCGCAACCAAACAATTTATTCGCAAACTTTGCTCCCGAATTGTTAATTAATAGAATTACTTTCGAAATGGTATACGTTAGCGAGATGGTTTGTTAATTGCCAGTACGAATTTTACGGCGTTTTATTATTGGATTGTTTTTCATTTAGTTAATTTATTAATTAAAAACATATGTGTCATAATGAATCATATCAATTCACACTGTAGGCATTACGCGGTGTACGAAATCCTAACCGAAAATACATTTATTTTAATTGTTCTTAGAACGAATCGAATGATTAAAAAAGCATAACCGCTATTGACCCACTTATTTACTGAACATTACAGAAAATCGCGAACCTGATTATTTCACATAGTTTAGCATAAAAAGTAAAATCTAGTTATATAAAATTTCTATTTTACATTTACATAATTCATCAACTTTTAATTGAATCAATTCTATTATTACTCATATATATTTTTTAAATTTAATACAAGCAATAAATGGGTAAATTGGCCACACCTTCGAACGCTCAATATTTAAATTAAATAGCGCATTTTAAGGGAATTTTAAAGAGGATGTGCAAATTGAGCAATTCAAGTAAACACATAGATTATTTCCGAGCGAACTAAAAAGCTAAATAAACCCAATATTTACTTTAGATACTGTATCTCCAATGACATCACTGGGCTCATCGTCAGAATTTCTTTCTTTTGATACCTTTTTCTTGTGCTGCTCGACATCGTTCAATAGACTTTCCAGGTATTGAACGTAAAATTCCTCCTTTTCGAGCTCCTCTTTGAGCTGCTCCACCTTTTGTTTATGTTTAGCAAGATTCGCTCTTACATCCTCCTCCCAGGCGCCTGGCAGCGGACTATCCGGGAATCTTTGTAACCACACTTGCTGAAAATCACCGAATACGCTCATTTTTACTTTTCGCTATTACATCATTCCGATAGAAAATAGACGATTCTATTGATTTCTAGATGGTAAATACACAAATTAAAACCATTTTTATAATACATTACTTTCACTAACAAATAAATAGAGATATGACAAGTTGACAAGCGATATTGACACTGTTGACGTATCATATGACATTCTGAATAAAATCATTATTATACAAACGAACGTTTCTCAGGTATCTCATTTCGAACGCACCCACATATAGTTATGTTCGTATATCTACACTCGTATTAGAAATCTTCAATAATTTACTTGTTATTAACAATAAAAAAAATCTACTATAAAATTATTAATAAATATTCGATTACTTCGAGAATATTGTATTAAATAGTCCCTTTAAATTGAACCAAATGAGAACGAAGTGTACGTCAGAACAGTAAAACGAACGCAGCATTTATTTATTCGACAGTGTTCGAAAAAGTCAGTGAATTGGTGTGTTTATTTTTAAATAGTTTTTACTTGGTATTTTATCCTTTAAAAATAGTTCTAATGAAATGGCATCCGCGTTGGAACAATTCGTGAATACTGTTAGGACTTCATCTTCTCACGGTGATTATTTTTTTGAAGCCTCCAGGGGAAACGATCGAAGTATTAAAGGTTATGATTTCTAGGTAATTTTCGGGAGCTGTGCGAGTTTATAAGCAAATCTAGTGAAGTACTAATAAAACAAAGCCAACATCTAGACAATGTACTGGAAACGTTAGACATTCAACACCACTCTCTAGGAATTCTAGCCGTATTATGCGCTAAATTTAACGTGCAAGTAGCATCTAATGCTACAGACAACAGATTCACTCAAGCCCAAGATTTCATACTGAACTGCAACGGAGAACAAATTAGATTTGCACCAGACACCTGTAAGTTAATCAAGTGGATTCCCTAACGTTTACTTATTACTAAAAATAATTTATTTCAGTCGCTGAATTATGTCATTCGTTGACAAACTACTTGGTCGAGCAAAAGCAACCTCTAAAAGGAATAGTTCTATTACAAAAGGCCATTTCGAAATTAAGACTGTTTGATTCGCAATTGACGTCCATCCACGCTGATCTGTGTCAGTTGTGTTTGCTGGCGAAGTGCTTTAAACCCGCCATCGAATTATTGAATATAGACATCACGGGAATATGTCAAGAAGTAAGTTATTTACTCCAAATTAGTTATTCGTTTAATTCGTTCGTTTTTAAGCTCGCCCAAAATCCGAACGGACCTCAATTCGATTCGAAATATTTCCTGTTGTACTACTACTACGGCGGAATGATATACCTGGCTGTACGCAACTTAGATAGGGCTTTATATTTCTTCGAAGTCGCAATAACGACGCCGTCGCTGGCCGTGTCGCACATCATGCTGGAGGCTTTTAAAAAGTATATCTTAGTGTCGTTGCTGCTACACGGAAAGGTACATCATTTATTTATTCGAAATTGATATTTTTAATTGAGAATTTTACCGATTACAGATTCGACCGATTCCCAAATACGCCTCGCAAGTAGTGACCAGGTTTATAAAGCCGTTGTCTCAACCTTATCACGATTTAGCGGTGGCCTTCAATTCGAATAGCACTTCTTTGTTGAATGCTGTAGTTAATAAACACTCGGAAGTAAGTTACACGTTAATCGAATCGAGCAATCTCTAACGAGTGTATTTCAGGCGTATACTAGAGATCACAACATGGGTTTAGTGAAACAAGTATCCTCAGTATTGTACAAAAAGAACATCCAGAGATTGACGAAGACGTTTCTAACGCTTAGTTTATCGGACGTTGCGAGTCGAGTGGGCTTATCGAGCCCCGCTGAGGCCGAAAGCCACATATTACAAATGGTACGAATTCATCGATTAGTTTTTGTTATAAATGAATTGTTGGTTTGTTTTTTAGATTGAGAAACAACAGATCTTCGCGACGATAAATCAAAAAGATGGCATGGTGGTGTTTAGAGACGAGCCGGAAAAGTACAGCGGTCCGGAGGTGCTGAAAGGGCTCGAAGAACAATTAGCCTTGTGTATGGAATTAGATAGACAAATACTAGCGATGGACGAGGAGATTCAAGTCAATCCGCAATACGTTAAAAAGGCCACGGGCCTGCAGGACGAGGAACAGCCTAAAAGTACATACGCGATGTAATATTATTTGCAAAAAAAACAAACAATTCAAAATACCGTTGAAACGTATTTCTAATCAGAATCGATCGTAATTTTTGGTTTATTAGTCTCCTTTTTATTTTGTTAGAATCGTCCGAATTTGAGTTATTGTTGAGATAAATCCTTAAATTTACTATTAACATGTGTATAGTTTCATCAAGTTTTTTTTTATTAAATAAAAATCACTAAATTTTATTTTCCTTGCCAGTTTTTATTTACCACAATTCCGATTGTTTTCAAAACTTCAAATGACGTCAATCGAAATCTCTACAATATTGTTACATAAAATAACCCAACAGATTTTAAATTCTAACCCAATTCGAGTGTATTACCACAAAAAACGCGCCTCGTCGAGAGGCGAATATTAAAAATAAATTTGTACTTTAATCAACAATAAATGTAACTAGTTTACGAAATGCTAACTTTGGTCGTACAGAGCGTATATATCCTTCACAATCGTCTCTAATACCTGCTCGGGATCCGCGGTCCCGCTGAAATATCGAACGTTGTCGACTTTGCTCTCGACCTCTTTCAATTGCTGCAAGTGCTCGGGCCAGGCGCACCGCTCGAAGTACCCCGGCACGTCCGGGGGATCGTACACTCGCCCTTTCCTGCGATCGAAGCACTCCTCCTTGTTCAAAGTGAAGTAGTACTTTAAATCGAACACGGGCAACAGGGGCTCGTAGTTGAAAATCGAGAATCCTTCGATGAGCAGCAATTTCAAATTGGCCGTGCGAAGTTTACGAGAAATGTTAGTGATGTTTTCTTCGCTTTTCTTGTAGTTGTTGTGGTTAATTCTAACCTACAATTAATGAGCGAATTAATTAATTAATAAGAGATGTAGTGGGAGGCTTACGAGTGATTCGTTGTTTAAAATATTCAAAACATCTTGGTGCATTTTGCTCATGTCTAAGCTGGTGAGGATATCGTAATTAGCGTGGTTCAATTCGGGTATCCATGTGTGCCTGGGGTCGTCGTCGTCCAGGTAATAATCGTCCTGCGTGATTATCTTGCAATTCGGAAAGATCTTATGCAACTTTTGGGCCGTCGTTGTTTTGCCCCCGCAGGTTACCCCGCTTATTCCCACCACCACCAGCGCCGCCTCCCGTTTATCGGACATTTCGGGCGACGACGACGTTTATCGCTCGATTTCGAACGGTTTTGACTGCGTTTATTATCATCACCGTTCGATTTTACGTAAGAAACTGGATTCGGCTTGTAATTACGATTTTTTTCCTGCTAATTGCGACGCCTGGCCTCGACATTTATCAACTTGTTTTCCCATACATTCGAGATAAAGTTGATCAACGATCAATTCGATTCTAAAGTTACGAAATCGCGTCGATGTCTAAACGAGCTGATAAGCGACACGAAATTTTGAATCATTTTTGTGGCCAAAATTTTAAAAATTATTGTTACAAAATCAATTCAAATCCATCGAAATCAACTGTCACTGTCAAATTTGACAGATAACCTAAAACATTTAGGCACGGTCTTACGGACAGGTCTGAAAACTTGACCTATTGTGGCTTTGGGTCGAGGATTCATGAGGAATCGCTTGGAATGCTAGTGTCTAGTGTCGGGAAGGGTTCATTTTTGAATTTCTTGTAACCTGTGTTACAGTACGATGCACGAAATTGTTATAAAAACACTACCTTACTAGCGCCTTCTGTCGAGAGTCACATCATCCGCAAATATTAAGAGTTTCCAGACCTGTTATATACAACCGTGAAGCAGTTAATTAAAAATTACTGACAGTTAGGCAACACAATTTACGCAACATGCTTGTAAAAATCGACGCCAAAACAAATAGATATCTTTTCCTCGAATTATTTACCGTTTTCGATCATTCGTCCGTCTACGCGTCGCATTCGGGACCTGTTGCTAGGCCGTCGGCTCGTTTTATTTTCGAAAATTCGACCCGGAAATGCCGGCACGCCGCAAGCGCGCCGCCTTTGATCGATAAACGTCCTCGATTAGCGCCCTAAGCGAACCTGCCCCGGCAGTCCGGGATCCATTGGCATCGCGAACCAACATGCACGGGCTACGCGGACCGGCCGCTCTCATCCGCGCTGGCTAAACTCCCGAAATATTCCAAATAACAAATAAATAAAGCAGCGAAAATTCAATCGAAAATGCCGGCGGCGGAGGACGCGCCGGATTTCTTCGAATACGCGAAACTGCAGGAGATGAGGGACCGGGCCAGATCCAGAGCGGGCGCCTTTGATGGACTCTCCTTGCCCAAGGACCACTACAACTTGGTCTACGTAGCTTTCATCCTGGGCGGCATCGGATGCCTCATTCCCTATAACAGGCAAGCTACTAGATACTTAGTGCATTTCGTTCGAATTTCGCGCAAAATCTCAACAGGTCGATTTGTAAATAAACAACAATCGCGCTCGAAAATTCCGCGATGTTCGATAACAGATTTCCTTTTGCAGCTTCATCATGGCTTCGGATTATTTCAAGACCAAGTTTCCCGAATCGCCGGTGGTCTTTGACATGTCACTGGTGTACATAATCACTGCGCTTATAACGGTACTGGGTAATAATCTGCTGGTCGATGTCTTCTCGGTGAATGTAAGAATCAAATTCGGTAAGGAATGTCCTCGTTTCACTTATTTTTTCCCTGTACTCGTCCCTGTATAGCCTAAGTAGTCGACGTCTCGATAGATAGTAAGAAGAAGAATCCGAAAACTTTAACTGATTTTTGTAGGTTACTTCATATCATTTCTAACGCTGTGTTTCGTGGTTACGTTGGAAGTATACGCAGAATTAGCGCTGAAAGTGACCTCCTCGTATACAACAAATTTGGTTGCGGTAGCTATCATAGCAATAGGATGCACAAGTGAGTACTTTTGTATTTATTTTGACAAAAAAATTGGTTTGCTAACCGAAACGTAAAAGGCGACAGTTCGTTTAGTTTCGACCATTTTGACTTTTGACGATTTAGTAAGGCTAGAATGTTTTTTCATTGAGTAAGACTTCATATAAAACTACACTTAAGAGCTACATAGATTTCTTTACAACTTTGTACCTCCAATTTTCTTCATGAAAAAATCCTCCATTTTCAGTCCAACAGTCCAGTTTCTACGGATACACCAGCATGCTACCCCCCAAATACATCCACGCCGTCATGGTGGGCGAAAGTAAGTGTACAATTAGTATTAACAAGCAATCAACAAAGAATCCTCAATCTCTACCCGAACATTAAACCCCTTTCGCAGGCCTAGCCGGCGTCCTGACGTCCTTCTCCCGCATAGCCACCCGCTTCTTCATCAAAGACCTGCGCATCAGCACCACCGTCTTCTTCATGATCTCCCAATTCGTGCTGGTGCTCTGCTGCCTGCTCTACCCGCGCATCCGCATGTCCGACTTCATCCAATTCTACGTGGGACGGTGCAAGAAGAGCAAAACCAAAATCACGCTGGAACCTCGCGAGGAAGCCTCTTTGGTAAGCCGACAAGAACGAACCAACGATTCGTCACCGAACAGGCTTTGATTCTAGGTGGAAATCTTCGATTCCCGGTACGGTGTATTGAAGATCCAGACCAGCCCGCCGGCGACCTCGAACGCCCTGAGTTTCGCCAATCCCATGTACGAGCCCAACGGGCCGAGCGCGAGGCAAACGTACAAAGTGGAAGACGTGCTGTACGTGGGCAGGAGGACCGCCGGAGGCAGCAGTAGATTGAATTTCCCCGCTCTGAAAGGTACCAGATTCGCTATAGCAGAGCAAACGCGGAACGGAACTTGTTGGTTTCAGAAAACTTGCGAACCAGATGGAACATCACCAGGCGGATTTACCCTTACATGGTGTCCATTTTTCTGGTGTACTTCACCACGTTGTGCTTGTACCCCGGCATATCGTCGGAGATACACAGCTGCTACATGGGCCATTGGATGCCTATGTTGATGATGATAGATTTCAACAGCGCGGACACCATAGGTGAGCGATTTGACGGACAAATGCGAGCTCTTTAACTCCGAATTGCAGGCAAAATCGTGACGTTTTCGTTCAACTGGACCGGCTCCAGGCTGTTGAAATTGTCGTTGATCAGGATGCTGCTGATTCCGGCGATGTTGCTGTCCATCTTGCCGCCCTGGCACGTCGGCTTTCCCAGGAGCGACATGCTCTCCTTCGCCTACTCCATCGTTTTGGGGCTGAGCAACGGCCTGATGGGCAGCATCCCCATGATACGGGCGCCGTCGATGTTGACCTGGGACCAGCGAGAATTGGCCGGTAAATTTATCCGCTAGATAACAACCGTCGAGTATATCGAGGATTTTAGGTAACATGATGACTTTGTTCTACATGTGGGGCCTCGCTACCGGGTCGTTGGGGGCGTATTGCATCGAGAAATCAATCAGGCCCTTCAAAGCCGAGGAATATTGCAATAACTACAAATACACGAGAGTTGATGCGATGAAGCCGTATCGAAATTTTACCACCGATGCCACTACTTTATCGACTACTCCGTCTACAATCATAACGACGATTTTATCATCTTTGGTGATGACGAATTACACGGAATCGACGTAAAAAAATCCAGTAATAAATTGTACTATACATAGATGAATTTTATATGTTACACCCGTTAAAATGTATCTACCCAATAAATATATTAAACACCTCGAATCGATTGTTACCACCCCGACAACCCCTAGCGCGAATATCGATCAAACAACCGCGCAAAATGTCGCACAGAACCTACACGGAGCTGTTCAAAACCGCCGAAGACGGCCTCCACGAGGCCCTCCAGCTGGAACCGGTCCAAGCGGACAGGCGCGACGACCGCCCCCTCCTGGCGACCCTCTACATCAAGTACATAACCGCCGCCAACCGCCTCGCCGAGTGCGTCGATCAAATGGTCCAGCCGCAGAAGAGGCGGCTCCTGCTGAAGCTGCTCGAAGCCGCCCTGGGCCGGATCCTCGAGCTGAAAGCCGACCTGGTGGAGGCCGACCTCAACGACTTCACCCACTGCGGCGACGCCTTAGAGAAACTGAGAGCCACCCCTGAGCAGAGGGAACTCGCCGTGCCCGATTGCTTCAGAAGGCAACGGCAGGATCAGATCGATTACAACAAAAAAGTAAGTACTTTTCACAAGTTTCTATACGAGTTTCACGATTTATGGGTAGGTTATCGAGGACACGCTGACGAAACTGGGGTACCTGGACGAGGCGCCGAAGAAGCCGCCGGTGAGCGAGCAGCAGGCCATACTGCTCATCCAGACGCACGAGCGCGCCCGCCAGGGCCGCGTCCGCCACCAGTTCATGAAAGAGATCCGATCGACGAAGGAGAAGGGCAAGCCGGCGGCGGCGGAGTCGGCCGACGAGCAGGCGCGGCGCGGCGGCGTCAGCCTCGCCGCCGCCATGCTCATCCAGAAGATATGGCGCGGGTACGTGGCGCGGCGCGCCACCCGCCGGCGCAAGCTGCAGGAGATGCTGCTCATCGGGATGGTGCCGCCGGCGAGGGCGGCCGGCGAGGAGGCGGAGCGCGACCGCGCCAACCGGCGCCGCAGGCGGGAGTTGCAGGCGCAGCGGCGCGCCGAGTACGAGCGAGCCGTGAAGGAGGCGCGCGAGCGCCTGGAGAAGCACCAGCGGGACGCGGTGTTGGAGCAGTTGGGCGATCAGGCGAGGGCGTGGTTGTTGGATTACAAGAACTCCACCGGTAAGATACCGGAGTATACCGGAGAGGATCGCAGCGCTTCGAGGACGTTGCCCAGCAGACAAGGTACTCGACTACTTCCTTTTCAAACTCTCCTCGTTCAGCTGTAACAAGCGTTGAAGGTACCGACAGCGAATTGAGCAAATCCACGCAAATCTCCTCCAAAGAATCCAAAACGAAGAAGGATAAAGGCAGCAAAGATGGTAAACAGGATGCTGCCGAAGAAGAGGACCAATCCACCAAAGCTATGGTCTCCACGTTCGTGCCCGAGCTGAATTTGAGGAAGGAGGAATACGATGAAGTGTGGAGGAACAAGGACGAAAGCGGTAATTTCAGACAGTACCACTACAAGAGCATGATCGAGCAAGAGCAAATGGCCGATATGGAGAAACAGCTCAGGAAAATCGTCGATGAAATGATGATGGCCGAACTGGAGCTGCTTCAGGTACGAAATTTAAGCCTTTTTGATACTAGATGAGCTTTGTTTGATTCAGGAAGCCTTCGATAAGGATAGAGGTCACAAAGGCAAGAAGAAATCGAGCAAAAAGGCGAGGCGAGCGGGCAAGAAGAGCAAAAAGAAGAAAGAGAAAGACCTAACGCCCGACAGGACTACGGAATCCTTATTCGAAGAATTAGTAGCAAATGGAATAATCAAAAAGTACCACAAACGCCCAACAACGCCTGCACACCAACATACTTAAAAATTTCAGGTACCCCGAGGTGTACATGTCGGACTTCCTGGGCGACATTTCCTACCACCCTCCGGCGCCGTTCAACGCGGGCCCCGATCCGCCCATGTCGCTCGGCGACGTTCGCCAGCTGCTCGTCGAGTACTGCGTCGTGCCGATGCTCACCGGCCACCTCCACCAATCCGCTCCCCACGTCAAGTCCCTCCTGCTGGCCGGCAGCCGGGGCAGCGGCAAGAGCCACCTGCTGCACGCCGTCTGCACGGAAACGGGCGCGGTGCTCTTCGATCTGACGCCCTCCAACATCGTGGGCCGGTACCCCGGCAAGTCCGGGCTCATCATGCTCGTCCACCTGGTGCTAAAAGTGGCCAGGTTGCTCCAGCCAGCCGTCATCTACATGGACAACGCCGAGCGGCCGTTCGTCAAGAAGATACCCAAAACGGACAAGAGCGATCCCAAGCGGTTGAAGAAGGATTTACCGAAAATTGTCAAAAGTAAGCACCGGGTTCCTGCCTTCAACACAAGGTCCCTTTCTGCAGCAATAAGTCAGTTTGTTCAAGCACCAGGTCCGGTGTATTGGACGCTGAAGGTGAAGTATTGGATGGCATTTAACTTGCAGATTTCAGCGCGGAGGATCGAGTGATGCTGATAGGCACGACGAGTTGTCCGTGGGACAGCGACCAGAAGCTCCTGCAGCAGGTGTACCAGAAATTCGTGATGATACCGTCGCCGAACTACAGCTCCAGGTACACGGCTTGGAAGTCGCTGCTGGGCCGCTACATGCCCAACAACTGGGAGTTCGACATGGGACTGATGAGCCGCATCTCCGACGCCTACACCATAGGTATAACTCTTCCAAACTTTTCCATACTCCTCCATCCAGGTCTTCATAATCAAACTGTGGGCAGGTGCCATTCTGGACTCGATACGCGAGGTGATGACGGTGAAGAGGACCCTCCAGCTGCGCATCCGTTCGCTCAGCCCCTTCGAGCTGGTGAACGCGCTCTGCAAGCGGACGCCCGTCTACAAGGAGGAGGAGGAGTGCTTCGAGCAGTGGTGGACCAAGGTGCCCATCGTGCGCAGGCGAATCAAAGCCGTGGAAGCGCTCCTCGAGGAGCAAGCCGAAATCCAGGCGAAGCAACAGGCCAAGGCCAAGAAGAAAACTTGAAAGAAAATTATACACCAGGTCCTACACTCCCAAATATTCCCATTTTTTAAACTCCCCCAGGTCCTTTCTAAGTTTCTCACGTAGATTATTCCACAGATCATCCATGAATTCTTCCCCTAGATGCTCTCCAAGGTCCTTTCTCAGGTTCTCACACAGATTCTCCCACAGATTCTCCCGATCCTCCCGATCCTCCCTCAGATCTTGCATCAGGACGTCTTATAGGTCCTTTCTTAGGTTCTTACGTGGATTCTCCCTCAGATCTTCCATCAGGACGTCTTCTAGGTGCACCCCCAGGTCCTTTCTCAGGTTCTCACATATATTCTCCACCAGGAATTCTCCTAGATGCTCCCCCAGGTTCTCTCCGAAGTTTTCACGTAGATTCTTCCAGAGATCCTCCACCAAATCTTCCCCCAGGTGCTCCCCCAGGTTCTTTCTAAGTTTCTCGCAAAGATTCTCCCACTTATCCTCCACGAGGTCTTCCCCTAGATGCTTCTCCAGGTCCACAAATACAAAATATCGAATAATTTGATAATTATACATGATAATTTCTACGTACGTAATAAATCATTAGGAGCGATATTTGCGGAGTTGATTACCTAAAGATTGCAATTCGATAACCTTTCAGGGAGTGCAAGATTCGTCCGGTCATGTATTGGGTGTTATAGGATTGCATGATCGGTTATCCAATGTCATGATTAAAGTGTTTATTGGCCGTTATTGAGATAACGATCCTATTTTCGGAGTTACCTCGTTTTTTATCGGCCGATAAGGGGGCTCATTAACGGGAGAGTTGCGGAGATGGTTCTTCTAGTACAATCAGCTGATTAGAGATAAAATAGAGAAAACGCAATAGGAGTTTAATATATTGCATGTTGGGTTATTAATGATATGCGTTAACTAGATGAATTACGGGTTTTTCGCGAAAAAAAGGAGGCCTAATTAAACCCTATGCTAATTTGAGAAAACAAAAAAAATAACGCTGTAATATTGTAATTCGGGTCAATTAAAAACGAACGTTGTAGTAGGAAAATTGGTTATTATATTTAAATCGCGAAAGTAATTGCGACGCTTAATTTATTTAATGATTCTTTTTTTTTCAGTTGACATTAATAGAATTAAAATATATGCGCAATTACGTGATAAAGAGGTGAATTTTACACGAAACGTTTAAAAAAAAAACGGCCATCAAACGAGAATTTAAGAATAAAATTTTATAGGAATTGCTAACACAACGCATCCAATTTCATGAGAGAGAATAAGTAAAGGTAAGTAATTATTTCTGTCTAATAAAATTTTATATTTCATTTATGATACGACATAAAACGGCACTAGTTATTTAAAATTAACGTCCTTTTAATTTTCTGCATGTAATTTAAATTAACAATAAAATAAATTTTTCAAAAGTAATTATTTAATCGGAAATTAATCCAATAAACAAACAAACGTGTTTGCGCAATAAAAAACAACCGCGTTATTAAATAATTATTATTCGAATTTTTGTTCCACCGCGACAAATCCATTTTTTTTCATCTAATCGGATGCTTATCCCGAAACGCAGGGCCGTACTGGAGCAAATCGCGGTAACCTCAAACGGCCCTGTTTTCAATTTTCTCAATTAATTAGACGGGTTTTGTTGTCGAATTAAACCCGAACAATCGCCTCTGGTACTTCTTCTAGCATCGCCGCAATTGCAAAGTTTATTATCCTCAACGAATCTACGCGATCAAGGTTGAGTTTGCGAGGACAATGGGCGCCCAAAACTTCCACTTCCTTCGGCTTATTTAACCGTTTCTGCTTCACATAATGAGCAGAAAAAAAAACACACAAACACACCAGCGGTACACGCGAAACGTGTAATTTTCCGGCGTTGCCGACGTTAAGCGAATGTGGCAGGTTTTCGGATTTTTTTGAGTGTTGCGTGGGAATTTCGAGAGTAGAGTAGCTTTAAAAAATCTGCAGAAACTGGGAGTTTTGGGAAATTGAGAAGTAAAAAATGGGGAAATGTTTCCTTCAAATTGAGCTTGCAAATTCTTAATTTACCAACAAATTCGAAATTGTAAAACAAATGTTTTAGTTAGAGTTTTTGGAAAATTTCGACAAATTCGTAATTATAAAACAAAAACTAACATAATTCTGCACCTCAAAAAACTCAAAATCCCCCAAAAAACACCTCATATAATTCTCCAAACCCCCTAAAAATCCCCTATTCCCTTATATACGACGGTAGAGTGACAAGTTCTCGACCTGAATGAAGCAGTTGAGAGAGTCATCAATATCATCTTTCAATTTCTAGACGAGAACATTTCACCTTACCCTCGTAAAGATCACCCCAAACTCCCAACTGTCATACGTCAAATTTCCCCAAACTCGGTGAATTCCGGGGAGCCGGCAACGCCTTTTTGGAAAGTTTTTGGAAAAATTTTACAAAGAAAAAATTAGAGAACAATTTATTTTCTTCAAATTGAGCTAGCAAATTCAACAAAAAACAACCTATATTCCAACATACGAGGATAAGGCGACAAGTCCTCGGCCAGTCGAAAAAAGTCATCAATGTCACCTTTCATTATCAAACCGAGAACTTTTCACCCTCGATCACCCCAAACTCCAAACAGTCAAATTTCCCCGAATCTGGTGAATCCGGTGGAGCCGGCAACGGCGCGCCTCCAAACCGACATCGATCAGCCAACTCTCAGGCCGGCGAAGAAAATAGACGCGGCGCTCCATCCGAAAACCACGAGTGTTGCACGCCGCGCGCCCATTGGCCTCGTCCCATCATCTGACCGGCTACCATGCCACATCTGCGGGCGAATAAATGTCGAGAGCGCTCCGACACGCCGGCCAGTCGATAAATTCGCTCGCGCCGCTGCTGCACCCGAACCCGTCGGCGCAACATTTAACTCGAAAATTTTGCGAATTTTCCGCGTTTCACGCCAGTACAACCGATGTGCACCGATCTGTGATTAGTCTACTAGATATTTTGGATTATCTGTCGAAGATTAGGTGAGTTGACATCGCGTACTTTCGCCGGTATCGATAAGAACGTTTGCACAGTTTGCACCGCGTTTTACTCGGAATGTTTATTTTTTACGCTCAAATTCGCTCGATTTGTTTCGATTTTATAGAGTTTAGAAAGTTTCTGTTTGGGCAATTACGACGCCCGCGATTGTAACGGCTTTTATTTAATTTTTTTTGACATATCTGTCAAATTGTAACGAAACTTTTCTTTGTGACATTTACGTCAAATTTTCACCAAACTTATCTACAACCAAAAATGAGGTTATTAGTAATTATTTTAACAAATAATTTTAAATTTAACCAACCTATATACAGATTGCTCCATTTTTCATTGCAACATAGGCTGTGGGTGCAACAAAGACAACTTCAATTAGACACTTATAAAGGAAAAAGAAAGAGTGATATTATGTCATTGCAACTTTTCACTCTGACAACTGTCATTTTAGCAATCTTTCTTCGTTCAGCTCATAGAAATGCCCATGTTGCAATCGCAAATGAAGCACAGTGTATAAAAAATAATACAGGGTGAATAAAAAAACACTAAATTATCCTCAACTACCATAAAAACAACATAAATACCGTTCCATCTTTACAATCTTTACTAACATTTTACATTTTTGTTTGGGACACCCTGTTTAACAAAACACCGAGACCGTAAATTATGTAAAATAACCGCACGAAATTCCCGGTGAATCGACCGATAATCGATATAACCGAGGCGAAATCAAATTTAGTTTATTTTCCTCGACTGCTCATCTCGTCGCAAATATATATACAGGGTGGCCTAGAAAACGCCTACGAATCGCGCGATCAATCGAATGAAGCCGTACGAAAATGAAGCGAGAGAAACCTCGGGCGAATTTAACATTTCTCCGTTTTATTCCTCTATTATTTCACACATGTATCGAGACAGGCGTACGGGAACATACCAATTAAAAAATAATTAATTTTTTCGCATCATTAGCTTTAATGAGCTTATCTGCATCAGGTATGTAATTGCATTATTTGACCCGGCTTGTTCCGCGTACATTTTTTTTTGTGTAATGTATAATTTCCATTACGATTTGATAAAGTTCCCGAATTATTAATTCGCTTCTTAATTAGCGAGAACATTAATTGAATTACGCAAGTCGTTAATTGTGTTTTTAATTTTTCGAAAAATTCGATCGAAATCAGCGTGTCATTATTGTTTTTAACGAGTACTAATTGTTGTGTATTGTATGCTAAAAAAAATTCATTCACTTATCCATTCATTCATTCATTTACGTGTGTTTTGAATAATAATTAAGAAGCGTAATTCGAGTATACAGGGGATGCACAAACTATAATTAGTAGTACATTTTTAATTAGTACACTCTGTATATATATTTTTTTTCGTTATCGGAATCTCCTCGATGAGTTGATTTCAACGATATGTCACCGTTGATTACGGATTATGAAGGATCTACAGCCATTTAAAAATCGCATTTTTTCGAATTTAGATGTATTAAACAATCGAGAATCGATAAAAACATCTCGCATTTTTCTATACAATTTTTTCAACTCTCACCTAGTGACAAGGAAAATCGTTCTATAACTTTTTTATCGCATCCCGTATATGAAAAAACGCGTCTTTAATTTGATCGTACCAAAAGTTTCTCGATGCACCCCGTATATACACATAAGTGCAAATTTGTACGCAATCTGTCTTTATTCAACTCATAGAATTGACCATATTGCAAACAATTTTGCGAATCCTTAATTCCTGAAGAATTAAATTCGTTTTAATTTTCTGGCTGCTCTTCGTATACATGAAAATTTGTTTTTTCCTAAAATATGTCGTAGCAAAAATACCAAAATATAAGACCCAACCTTTGAAATCCCGAACAATTCGTTTTAATTTTCTGGCCGCACCCCGTATACTTGTTTTTGACTAAAATATGTCGTAGCAAAAATATCGTAAGAAACTGAACCTTTGAAATTTCGTACAGTTCGTTTTGTGCGTATATTAAAACTTTATCAGCGGTTACTACACTGATAGTGTATCGGTGTAGTAAGAGGAAAAAAATCACTATCAACAAATGTGCATGGCACGCGAATTTTCGGGGTTATCTCTGTTTTCAAAGACGTTTCCAGTTTCAATGTCACCTTATACGGCTACACTTATTATTACTTATACAACGTATTACGGCGAATTAATATAAATAAATCGCGCTTGTTGTTTCGGTTACGGTAAATTTTTACAAGTCGTTTGACTGTGTTTTTCGATAACAAGAATTAACGTAATTGTATCGGACTCGTGTGACAAATAAAGACCGACAGTAATTCGTTTTAGTCCTGTAAAAATTTTGCCGTAAAATGTGCGTATTAGGTTTCCCGTAAAACGGTTACATCATTTTCGTTTTATCGTTATCGCGGGAATTGCAGAACAATTCGAATAGACGTCTAATAGGCGTTTCTTGTCGTAATTAGCGTAGTAGAACAAGGTGTTTATTACTTTATATACTTTTGTAAACTACGATTTTTTTTGTTAGTAAATACGGGAATATTTAGGCTGTGTGTATGAAGCGCTTCTCTTGGCAACCACGATTTTTTATCGGTGCTATAAATAAGCGGGTTTATTGATTCCGTGTACCCTTTACTGGACATTTCATTAAAAATCGTCAATTACAAGGGTAAGGTGAAAAGTTCACGGCCTGACAATAAAACATCGATATTTCCAGTTCAAAAATTACATTATTCTTCTTGTTAAGTCGAAATCTTTAGTTAGAGACCGTTCTAAATGATTCTGGGGCGTTCTAAATAGTTCTAGACAGTTCTAAATGATTTTGGAGCGTTCTAAATGGTTCTGAAGCGTTCTAAAGGGTCTTAGACAGTTCTAAATGATTCTGGAGCATTCTAAATGACTATGGAGCGTTCTAAATGGTTTTAGACAATTCTAAATGATTCTGGAGCATTTTAAATGACTGGAGCGTTCTATAATGGTTCTTAATGCCTTATAAGAGCCTTCTAAATGGTTTTAGACAGTTCTAGAATTCCTTATAAATGTCCCAAAGAGAGAATTATTCAGGGATAGGCAATTGCATCTTGCCGAGCGAGAGTTGTATGGAATAGTACCTACAGTTTTTCCTAAGGAAGACATTTATTAAGGCCGAATAGCCACACAAATAGAGGCCATGTTGAGAAGAAAGAATAAGAAGAGTTTATAATCTGTTCGCTATCAGGCGATAGTACCAAAACCTAATAGCGAACTGAGTATGAATAATCAAATTTCTTGCAAAAGGTCTAATTATCTATGTAAAAACAACGCTTATTAGATAACTGCTGGGATTTTTTCGTCGCTAATAAACACCTAACGGGCAATAAAACGCCGGAATCACCATAGCGATAATCGCCGGTTAAAAACTTTTACAGCGCCCGTTCGAGGACGTTCGTATAAACAGAAATTTTCGCGACACTTTCGCGGCTACCGTCTTATTATTTCATTATTTCCACTATATTTATATATTTTTTCTCCTATTTACTCCGCCGTATCGCAATCACGACGTGCGGCAATGTCAAACGAAATTGAGGAAACGCTTTATCAACGTCTCTAATCATATCCTAAAAATTCGAAAAAAATTAAAACAAATCGCTTCGAAATCATGCTATCTACTTATAGCCGATTATGCTAAATAATCGGCTCATTATCTTATTATTTTGTTTTGCACACAACATATTTCGTATGGTATATTTTAATTTGAGTGAGCGAACATTACGATACAAAAGATTTATTGGTATTACATTAGTAAAGGCTATATAAAGTCGAATATAAAGACCCTATTCCCTCGTATCACAGTATAGAGATTTCTAGTTGGGGCTATAATAAGCCTCTATACAACAGTAAATCCCTATATCTTGGCTCCATACAATCTGTCTAAAGTATCACTTTATTCTTCTCCACCAGATAGAAATAACAGCAAGAACAAACCGACCAGAATGCCAATATAAAATTGATTGTAAACTTAGGTCTAACTTAGGATAGGAATCCATCCTAGGATTCATTGGTGCAACTGGGCATTAGCCTCTTATAACACCCTATAATAAGTCCCTATAAAACAGTAAATCCCTATATCTTAGCTCCATATAACCCATCTAAAGTATCACTTTATTCTTCTCCACCAGATAGAAATAACAGCAAGCACAAACCGACGAAAATGCCAGCCAGAGCACCGGAAACCGAACGACACTACGGCTCCGCCGTCAACGACGACATCGTCATCGCCGGCCTGTCGGGCCGCCTGCCCGAGAGCGACACCATCGACGAGTTCAAGCGACAGCTCTTCGACGGCGTCGACCTGGTGACCGACGACGAGCGCCGCTGGCCGTCGGGCCTCTACGGCCTGCCGGCGCGCACCGGCAAGCTCAAGCACCTCGAGCTGTTCGACGCCACCTTCTTCGGCGTGCACGCCAAGCAGGCGCACGTCATGGATCCGCAGCTGCGGCTGTTGCTCGAGCTCACCTACGAGGCGATGGTCGACGCCGGCATGAACCCCGGCGAGATGAAGGGCTCCAAGACGGGCGTGTTCATCGGCGTCTCCGACAGCGAATCGTCGGAGTTTTGGACGAGGGACCCCGATCAGGTGAACGGGTACGGGTTGACCGGTTGCTGCAGGGCCATGTTCCCCAACAGGATATCGTACACGTTCGACTTCAGCGGGCCGAGTTACGCCGTCGATACGGCGTGCTCGAGCAGCTTGTTCGCCTTCCAGCAAGCCGTGACGGCCATTAAGACCGGTCAATGCGATTCCGCCATCGTCGGCGGTGTTAATTTACTGTTGAAACCCACGTCGTCGTTGCAGTTCCACAGATTGGGCATGCTGAGTCCGCAGGGTATGTGCAAAGCCTTCGACGCCAGCGGTAACGGTTACGTAAGATCAGAGGCGGCTGTTGTAGTACTACTTCAAAAAGCGAGCGTTTCTAAAAGAGTGTACGCGACGGTGCTCGGCGCCAAAACCAACACCGACGGTAACAAAGAACAGGGCATCACCTACCCGTCGGGACAAATGCAGAACAAACTCATACGAGAAGTCTACGACGAAATCGGCGTACGACCCGAGGAGGTGTCGTACGTAGAAGCCCACGGCACCGGCACCAAAGTAGGCGATCCGCAAGAAGTCAACTCCATCGCCGACTTCTTCTGCAAGAACCGCAAAGAACCGCTCCTCATCGGCTCGGTGAAGAGCAACATGGGCCACTCCGAACCCGCCTCCGGCCTCTGTTCGCTCGCCAAGATGGTGATCGCCATGGAGGCCGGCATGATACCGCAGAACCTCCACTTCCAATCGCCCAACAAAGACATCCCGGCGCTCAACGACGGCCGCCTCAAGGTGGTGGCCGAGAACGAGCCGTGGAACGGCGGCATCGTCGCCATCAACTCCTTCGGCTTCGGCGGCGCCAACGCGCACATCGTGCTGCGCTCCAACCCCAAGCCGAAGACGTCGTGGCCGCGCAAGGCCGACGACGTGCCGCGCGTGATCGGCGTCTCCGGTCGCACCGAAGCCGCCGTGCAGAAGCTGCTCGACCACGTCGAACGGAACAAAAACGACGAGGAGTTCCTCGCTTTGGTCGACGAGGTGCACGCCAGGAACATCTACGGACACGGCTACCGAGGCTACGCCGTCCTCAAGGACGGCCGCACCGTGAAGGAAGCCGCCCAAGTGCCCGGCGACGACAGACCCGTAGCGTTCGTCTACTCCGGAATGGGATCCCAATGGCCCGGCATGGCGAAAGATCTGATGCAATTGGAGTGCTTCAAGAACTCCATCGATCGATGCGCCGAAGCGCTCAAACCGCACGGGATCGTTCTACAAGACATCATCATCAACGGCGACGAGAGCACGTTCGACAACGTCCTCAACTCGTTCGTATCGATAGCGGCCATGCAGGTAGCCCTGACGGACGTTCTGAAGACGCTGGGAGTCGAACCCGACGTGATCGTGGGACATTCGGTGGGCGAAGTCGGTTGCGCCTACGCCGACGGCACCCTCACCGCCGAGCAAGCCGTCCTGGCGGCGTACTCCAGAGGCAGGGCGATATTGGAGAGCAAGCTGGCGCCCGGCGCGATGGCCGCCGTCGGCCTGACGTGGGAGGAGGTGAAGGCGCGCTGCCCGCCGGAGATAGTCGCGGCCTGCCACAACAGCGAGGACAGCGTGACCGTGTCCGGCCCGCCGGACGCCATCGAGCAGTTCGTGGCCCGGCTGCAGGCCGAGAACGTCTTCGCCAAGGCGGTGAAGAGCTCCGGCACGGCGTTCCACAGCAAGTACATCGCCGAGGCGGGGCCGAAGCTGCGCAAGTCGCTGGAGGCGATCATTCCGAATCCGAAGCCGAGGACGCCGAGGTGGATATCTTCGTCGATACCCGAAAGCGCTTGGGGCACGCCGTTGGCGCAGCACAGCTCGGCCGGTTATCACGTCAACAATTTGTTGTCTCCCGTGTTGTTCCACGAGGCGCTGAAGCACGTGCCGGAGGACGCTATTTGCGTGGAAATCGCCCCCACGGGGCTCCTGCAGGCTATCCTCAAGAGGGCTCTTGGACCGAAAACTACTAATATTAGCTTGGTGAAACGAGGTCACGCCGATAACATGGAATTCATTCTATCAGCTTTGGGAAAGTAAGTCTTATAAGGCCGTGTATTTCTAAGGTCTGGAAACATAGATCGAAAAAGTGCCCCGTTATTTGAGGATAAAACAGGGTTCCTAAAACACATTCTCTAATGCTTAAGCGTAAGCTGTTTCCAGACCTTCTTTTCTCCTTTTCTTTCGACAGGTATTGTAATGTTTGGTTTTTTGTAGGATTTTCGCAGCCGGTGCCCAACCGCGTTTCGGGAACCTGTACCACCCGGTGAGCTTCCCGGTGGGCAGAGGCACTCCGATGATCAACTCCATGGTGGAATGGGACCATTCCAGCGAATGGAGCGTGGCCAATTTCTCCGGCAAAGGCAACCGATCCGGCGAATTGGTCATCGACGTTGACTTGAGCAAAGAGAGCGATGCCTACCTAGCCGGTCACGCCATCGACGGTAGAATCCTCTTCCCAGCCACCGGATACCTCGTAAGTTAACTTTCAAAGTATCTAGATAGAGACTAAACGTTGTAAATTCGCAGACTTTAATCTGGAAATCGTTCGCCAAACTGCGCAACGAGGACTTCGAACAACTACCGGTGATCCTCGAAGACGTCCAATTCCACCGGGCCACCATCATGCCGAAGGAGGGCTCCGTGAAGTTCCTCATCAACATCTTCGAGAGCTCCGGCGAGTTCGAGCTGTGCGAGGGCGGCAGCGTCGCCGTCTCCGGCAAGATCCGGGTGCCCGAGGACGCCTCCAAGGAGTCCCTCGCCCTGCCCAAACCGGCTCCGAAGACCGAACAGGACGTGTTGCCCTTGGACACCGCCGATATCTACAAGGAACTGCGGCTGAGAGGCTACGACTACGAGGGCATCTTCAGGGGCATCAGCGAGTCCGACAACCGCGGATCGGCCGGCAAGCTCAGATGGGACAACAACTGGATCAGCTACATCGACACCATGCTGCAGTTCTCCATACTCGGCCAGAACACCAGGGAGTTGTACCTGCCGACGAGGCTCCAAAGGGCCTTCATCAACCCGAAGGAGCACCTGCAGACCATCGAGAGCCTGCCGGAGGGCGAGAGCGTGCCGGTGTACATGTACAGGAACATCGGCGTTATCAAATCGGCGGGCATCGAGTTGCGCGGCATGAAGGCCAGCCTGGCGCCGCGACGCCAACAGGCCCAAGCGTCGCCGAAGCTGGAAAAATACCAATTCGTGCCGTACGAAAACTCCCAGCCTCTCATCGAAGATACCGACAAGAGCAAGGCCCAAGCGCTCACCGTGTTGGTGCAAACCGTGATCGAAAACAGCTCGGGGGCGATGAAAATCAAAATCGCCGAAGTCGGTTCTGACAAACCGGTGGAATCGGTACTCGCACCTATCATCAAAAACATCATCGAATCCGAACCGATGCTCTCGGCAGACGTAACTGTAGTAACATCCACGCCCATCGACGCTTCCTCGCTGGAAACCAACGATATCAAACACCAAATTAAAGATTTAACGGCGGCGCAAATAGCCCAAGACGTCCATCTGGTCGTGCTCAGCGACGTCCTCATGTACAACCGCAGGAGCTTGCTGGACAGCGCCCTCGCCTCCATCAAACCCGGCGGGTTCGTCCTGCTGGAGGAGCTCAAAGGCTCCGCGGACACTTCGAAACTCGCCGACGTGGAAATCGTCGGTAGACAAGTCACCGACATGAAAGTGTACGTTCTATTACGCAAACCCGTCCAAGTACCGGCAGGCGCTGCCGTAATCACCGTCACCGAGCAGAACTTCGCCTGGGTGGAGCCCCTCAAGGCCGCCATGAAGCAGGCCGAAGGCGACAACCAGAAGATCTACGTGGTGGCGCAAGGAGAGGAGCTCAACGGGCTCGTCGGCATGATGAATTGCCTGAAACAGGAGCCGGGCGGCGCCAACATGAGGGCCGTGCTGATCCAGGACGCCGGCGCGCCCAAATTCTCGATAGCCGCCTACGAGAAGCAACTCAAGAAGGACCTGGTGCACAACGTGCTCAAGAACAAAACCTGGGGCAGCTACAGGCACCTGGTGCTCGAGCACTACGAGGACAGCGGCAAGCTGCAAGTCGAACACGCCTACATCAACACCCTCACCAGAGGCGATCTGGCCAGTCTGCGCTGGATCGAAGGTCCCCTCGGTTACTACAAGTAAGTTTCCCTAACTCCTCTACTCTTTCGTTTGCTGATTTAAATATGTTATAGACCTGATGAGGATCAATCCACCGAGCTCTGCCACGTCTACTACGCCCCCCTGAACTTCCGAGACATCATGCTGGCCACGGGGAAGCTTCCCCCGGACGCTCTGCCCGGCGATCTAGCCGGCCAGGAGTGCATCCTCGGTCTGGAATTCTCCGGACGCAACTCCAGCGGCAAACGCGTCATGGGCATGGTGGCCGCCAAAAGTTTAGCCACTACAGTCCTCGCCGATCCCGGTTTCCTGTGGGAGGTGCCCGAGAAGTGGAGCTTGGAGGAGGCCGCCACCATTCCGGTGGTCTACGGCACCAGCTACTACGCGCTCGTCGTCCGAGGCGGCCTCAAGCCGGGCGAATCGCTGCTGGTGCACGCCGGCACCGGCGGCGTCGGCCAGGCCTCGATCGCCATCGCCCTCCACATGGGCTGCACCGTCTTCACCACGGTGAGCAGCCAGGCCAAGCGCGACTTCCTCAAGCAGACGTTCCCCGGGCTGAGGGACGAGCACATCGGCAACTCGCGCGACACCAGCTTCGAGCAGATGATCCTGACGCAGACCGAGGGCAGGGGAGTGGACTGCGTGCTGAACTCGCTGGCGGCGCACCAGCTGCAGGCGTCGGTGCGGTGCCTGGCCGTCGGCGGGCGCTTCCTCGAAATAGGCAAGGTCGATTTGTCCAACAACTCGCCGTTGGGCATGAGCGTGTTCCTGAAGAACACCACGTTCCACGGGATACTGTTGGACGCGCTCTTCGACTCCGAGAGTCCCGAGAAGAAGCTCGTGTTCGATTTGGTGACGGAGGGCATCAAGAGCGGCGCCGTTAAACCGCTGGCCAAGACCGTTTTCAACGAACACCAAGTGGAACAAGCCTTCAGGTACATGGCGTCCGGCAAGCATATTGGCAAAGTCTTGCTGCAGATAAGAGAAGAAGAAAGTCGAGTTACTCAAAGACCTGCTGTGAAAACAGTCAACGCTATTCCGCGTACTTACATGGACCCGGAGAAGAGCTACGTATTGGTTGGCGGTTTGGGCGGTTTCGGATTGGAATTGGCCAATTGGTTGATCGTACGCGGTGCCAGAAACGTGGTACTCACCTCCAGAAGCGGCATCAAAACCGGCTACCAGTCGTTGTGCATCAGACGGTGGAGGGAAAAGGGCGTTAAGATACTCGTATCTACAGCCGACGCCACCACCGAGAAGGGAGCGAAGAGGTTGCTGGAGGAATCCATCGCGCTGGGCCCCATCGGGGGAATATTCAATCTAGCCGCGGTGCTGCGAGACGCGATGATGGAGAACCAGAGCGAAGCCGACTTCAAGACGGTGTGCAAACCCAAAGTGGACGGCAGCAAGATGCTGGACGCGGCGTCGAGGAGCCTCGCGCCCCATCTGGACTACTTCGTCAACTTCTCGTCGGTGTCGTGCGGTCGCGGCAACGCCGGCCAGGCGAACTACGGCCTGGCCAATTCGGCGATGGAGCGGCTGGCGGAGGCGCGACAGGCCATCGGCCTGCCCGGCATCGCCATCCAATGGGGCGCCATCGGCGACGTGGGGCTCATCCTCGAGACGATGGGCGGCAACGACACCGAAGTGGGCGGCACACTGCCGCAAAGGATGTCCTCGTGCCTGGCGGCCATGGACACGCTTCTGCAACAGCCACACTCCGTCGTAGCCAGCATGGTGTTGGCTGATAAGCACAAGGGATCGTCCGGCGCTAGCCAAATCAGCTTGACCGACGCCGTGGCGAATATCTTGGGTATTAAAGACGCCTCCACCGTCTCGGCGGGCGCTTCTTTGGCCGATTTGGGTATGGATTCGCTGATGGGAGCGGAGATCAAGCAGACGTTGGAGAGGAACTACGATATGGTGCTGAGCGCGCAGGAAATCCGGGCGCTTACGTTCGGCAAGTTAACGGAGCTCAGTAGCGGCGGAGGAGGCGGCGGCGCCGCCCCCGTCGCGGAGACTCAACCGCAGGATAACAACGTGCAATTCGACAAGTCCATCGACATCATGCCGACCAAGGTGATCGTACAAATGGCGAGCAAATCGAACGATAACAAGAAACAGCCGGTGTTTGTGTTGCATCCGATCGAAGGAGTGGTGAAGGCTTTGGAGACTCTGGCTAAGAACGTGGACGCTCCCGTGTATGGTATCCAATGCACATCGACGACGCCCTTGACAAGCATCGCTGAACTGGCCAAATATTACATTGCACAGATAAAAACGGTGCAATCGAAGGGCCCGTACACTCTAATCGGATACTCCTTCGGGGCCTGCGTAGCCATCGAAATGGGTATAATACTGGAGAAGAACAACGAAAAAGTGAATTTGCTGTTATTGGACGGTTCCCACTCGTACGTGGCCACGCACACCGGCAAAGCCAAGACCTCCAAGATACAAGGCAACACGGCCGCCGAACAAACCGAGGTGCTGCTCTACTTCGTGTCCCAATTCAAGGAGATCGATCAACAAAAGGTAACTTCGCGCGCGTCCGTTTAAAATTACTCGGTTACTCATTGTACTTATCCACAGGTGGCTGCTGAACTGATGGGTTTGAAATCGTGGGAAGAACGATTAAATAGGTCCGTGCAACTTCTGTCGGGCGCTACGCCCTACAAATCCGAGGACATCTCGACGGCTGCTACTAGTTTCTATCAAAAGTTATCGGCCGCTGACAAGTACAAGCCCTCCGGTAAATTCAACGGGAAGGTTACTCTGGTGAAAGCTATCGATAATTACGTACAAATGGGAGAAGATTATGGTTTGTCAGAGGTAAGAGATGATGCTAATGTTATTTAATAGGTGTTAATTGATTTGTTTTTGTTAAAGGTGTGCACGCAGAAGGTTGCGATCGAAGCCCTAAAAGGCAACCACAGGAGCATACTAGGTGGCAGTAGCGTAGAAAAAATAGCGAGTATAGTTAATAGTATCGTCAAGGTATAATCTCGTTCAGTAGTTCCTTTTTACATGTTATTATTTTGGGTCCAATTTTTTACCAATCTCATTTGTAATTTTTATTTATTAGTTTGTAAATAGTAGGACAGATGTTTGTTTGATCGACGTATCGTAAGTAATTTATTGTTTAGTTAGTTTTTAAGGATCGACTTTATTTTTGTATGATTGTTGATGAGCCAAAGATTTACTTTTCTGATACTATAGAAGGCTAAACTTGACTAAATTTGTTTAATGATGGGGCCAAGGTTTGTCGCTTAACCTTCGGCTTCATCGTTACAGTTGTAAAATTGTTATTACGTGTTGAATAAAATGCTTAAATTAATTAGTTTTTTTCTTATTGTAGTAGTCCTATTCAAAGGACCGCGGGAAAACGTTCGAATAAAAAAGAAGAAGAGCAATATGCAATACCTTATAAATGTTTGTTGGGTAGGAATTTTTTAACGAGTAATAAGTTTAGCGTTACATTTGTGAATAACGAAGTTGTCATAAACCCTGTAAGAATGGAAGACTCTGAGAATGAAGTTTTGTCCATTATGAATATAAATTATGTCAGTAGAAATGAATTAGATCTCCGCATGAACCCTAACATTGACTATAGCGATAGAAGAAAGTTAGTTGATTTGTTTAACGAACATTATGTTGACCAGAGACGACCTATTGAGACTGTGACAAAATACGAAATGAAAATAGTGTTGGAATCTGATCATGTCCCGTTTTATTTTAAACCCCGTAGATTATCTTACAGTGAGACCATTTCTGTTCGTAGGATTATTGATAGTTTACTCGCAGAGGGAGTTGTTCGAGAAAGTACTTCGGAATATAGTTCACCGATCGTTTTAGTAAAAAAGAAATCAGGAGACTTGCGGATGTGTGTTGACTATCGTCAATTGAATAAGTTTACAAAGCGTGATAATTTTCCGATACCTTTAATTCAAGATCAAATTGATAAATTGCAAAATAAAAAATACTTTACTTGTCTTGATTTGAAAAGCGCTTTCCATCATATTGACATTTTGCCTGAATCTATTAAGTATACATCTTTTGTCACTCCATTTGGACAGTATGAGTATGTTAAAATGCCATATGGACTGAAAAATGGTCCTTCAGTTTTTTCAAGATACATTTATTCAATTTTCCGGAGTTTGATATACGAGGATAGAGTTCAGATTTATATCGATGATATACTTATTGCGACTGAGACAATTGAAGAGAATTTGGAGTCGTTGAAGTTGGTTCTTGATTTACTTGTTCAGAATAGATTAGAGTTGAAACTTGCTAAGTGTTCATTTTTAAATTGCAGTATAGATTATTTAGGATATCATATCAGTCAGGAGGGTGTCATGCCAAGTGCTGAACATATTCAAGCTGTAAGAGATTTTCGTGTTCCACGGAATGCTAAAGAATTGCAGAGTTTTGTGGGATTAGCGTCGTATTTCCGCAAATTTGTGCAAAATTTTTCAGTTATCGCCAGACCCTTGCATGACTTATTACGTAGAAGGTCTACCTTTTCCTTTGATTCAGAGCATCTGAATAGTTTCAATAAGATAAAGGAAATTTTAACTTCAAACCCTGTTTTGTCAATTTACTCTCCCGTAGCAGTAACGGAGTTACATACGGATGCAAGTGCGTTGGGATTTGGTGCGATCCTCATGCAAAAGCAGTCTGATAATAAGTTTCATCCAGTTTTCTACTTTAGCCAAAGAGCTACACTCTATGAATCTAAACTTCATAGCTTTGAGTTAGAAATGTTGGCCATTGTCCATGCACTAAATCGTTTCCGAGTCTATTTGCAGGGTATAAGTTTTAAAATCGTTACTGATTGTAATAGCCTTAATTTGGCATTGAAGAAAAAAGATATAAACCCTCGTATTATGAAGTGGTCATTGATCTTAGCAAATTTTGATTATTCTGTTGAACATCGTGTAGGTTCTAGGATGATGCACGCAGATGCTTTGAGTAGGTGTCATGTTTTAGTTTTAGAGGAGAGTACATTTGAGAGAAATTTGATGATCAAACAGTCGGAGGATTTGGCCATACGAGAAATTAGGAGCCAGTTATTCGAGTCTGATAGTAAGCTTTTTGAGATGAGAAATGACGTTGTTTATCGGAAGCATCAAGGAAATTTATTATTTTATGTGCCAGAGGCAATGGAGACTAGTGTAATAAGATCTTGTCATGATGAATTGGGTCATTTCGGCATTGATAAGACTTTGGAGGCTGTTACTCGAACCTATTGGTTCCCAAATTTGAAAGACAAGATTAAGCAATACATTTCGAATTGTCTTAAATGCATAACTTATAATCCTGTCACTGGGAAAGGAGAGGGATTTTTGCATAATATTGATAAATTTAAGGTTCCATTTGACACAATCCATGTAGACCATTTAGGCCCGTTTGAACGCTCTAAAAGACACAATAAATTTATATTAGTAGTCGTGGATGGTTTCACCAAATTTTGTAAACTGTACTCGTGCAAAACCACAAATACCACTGAAGTGATAAAGTACTTGAAACAAAATTTTATTGCCTATAGTAGACCTAGACGGATTATTTCAGACAGAGGTTCTGCATTTACCTCTAAGTTATTTAGTGATTTTATTCTTGAATTCAATATTTGCCATACTTTGATAGCAACAGGTGTTCCCCGAGCGAATGGACAGGTTGAGAGGTTCAATCGAGATATTGTTCATGTGCTTTCGAAATTGGCTATATCTATTGATAGGTGGGATGAAGTTATTGAGAGAGTGGAGTTTGCTTTAAATAATACGGTTAGTAGAGCTACTGGCGAATCTCCGGCAAAGCTTTTATTTGGTGTACATCAAAAAGGTAGTTACGACAATGATCTCAGAGAATATTTACTTTCCATGCAGGAAATGAACCGTGACTTAATAGAAATACGCGAAAAAGCAGCTGTTAATATAGAAAAAACCCAGAGTTATAATAAAACATATTACGACAAAAAACACAAGTCTGCTCATTTATATAATATTGGTGATTATGTTGTTATAACAAATACTGACGTTACACCTGGTGTAAATAAGAAACTTATACCAAAATTTAAAGGACCTTATGTCATTAAGAAAATACTCCCGAATGATAGGTATGTTATTGCTGACGTAGAGGGACATCAATTGACTCAGAGACCTTTTGATAGTGTTTTCGACGCAGCTAAAATTAAACCCTGGATTGGTAACGTTAATCAATGAGTCAATGAGTTTTCTTTTCTTCACTTTATGACGAATTCGTTAGAGTTATTTATTTATGTTTGCGTTTCTTTGGATATTTTGTTTATTTGATCTCGTTTTTGCCACTATGTGATTTGCAGAAATTATGATAATTATGTATTCATCATGTTGGTTCAGTTACCGTTATTTATCATTTATATTGTTTATGTATATTTGTATTTATTTATCATTTTGTAACTGTCATTCGTCGATTAAAGTCTGATTCTTTGACGATAATCGAGGCCGATTATAAGTCAGGATGGACGAGTTGTAGTAGTCCTATTCAAAGGACCGCGGGAAAACGTTCGAATAAAAAAGAAGAAGAGGAATCGACAAGTGACAAGGGACAGAGAGAGGTTATGTTAACTTATGTGAGAATCTGATGAAATACACCACGTTTAATTTCGTTATAAATTTATTTTTAAATTTATCGGCCTTCCTACATTATAAAGTCCATTGGAAATGAAGCGTATGTAATTTCTAAATTTTCATCTTCTTTCATTTCAACGTCCTGGCCTTTTGCTTTATCCACAACTATCTAACTTCATATGTCACAACTATTTTACGTCATATTCATTTTCATAAAAAAAGAAGAATTTTCTAGGTTAGTTTAGTGTTGTGTACAAAATGTCACCTACGCTAATCGAATTGAATCCGAATAGATTGCTATTAGATCCGAATTTCGACGGTTACAAATTATCCCTTCAAGACATACCGAAAAAGCGTAAAGAACTGACTAACTCGGTGGATCGAGTGTTGCTGAATACCCACCAATATTCGTTGTTACACGCGAATTTGTACGGGCTGCACAATCACCTAGTAGGCGATCCCTACGATGATAGCACGAGCGATTCGGTCTATTACATCGATTCCGAATTGAATATATGCAAATTATACGTAGATCCTTTTAACGATGAA
Source organism: Phyllotreta striolata (assembly GCA_918026865.1). NCBI lineage: Eukaryota > Metazoa > Arthropoda > Insecta > Coleoptera > Chrysomelidae > Phyllotreta > Phyllotreta striolata. The sequence goes on along the minus strand of OU900098.1, from coordinate 2,101,993 downwards.
ATTATAGAACCGATAGAACTGTTACGATTGCCTAGAAACAGGGATCGGACGACCGGGGATTACAACGTTTCGTTGAAGTTCGTGTCGAGTGATTTAGCTGTAGCCGGCGATGGGACTGGTTGGTTTTATATTATAGATACAGGGAGTAGAAACGATGATGATAATTTCTCTATTTGCTTCTCCGATGAGGTGGCCGGGCAAGACGAACCGTTTCTACTATTAGATGCAGTGTTAAAAGGAAATGTAGAGCTGCACGTGCTGGCTTTGAGTTTGAAACAAGAGGATAAAAACGAGAGATACTACAATGTGGTGCATTGGATAACGTTTTCTAAAGAGCAGGATTCTTGGGGACAGACCGCTTTGAGACGGGTTAGAAATAACGGATGCATAAAATACTGTTATTTAGAGAAAAATTGCGATTCTATATACATAGTAAGCGATGAGAATTCGGTATTTACCTTAAATTCTGATGTACCGATTGTTGATACACCCTCGAAAGTCGAAGCAAAAATTTACAAATGGTCGCAAGGCATCGAAGATGTTACGATAAAAATTCCCCTTCCAGACAACCCGATGAAACAACGAGTAAAAGTCGAAACAACCACTTCGAATATACTCGTTAAATACGAGGAAAATACTTTAATATCCGGTGATTTATCCAGTAGTATCGATTCCGATGTAACCGTTTGGAGTCTCGAAGGAAACGTTTTAGAAATCACTTTGAACAAAACCGAAACTGGTAACATTTGGCCTGAACTGATTAAAAACGACACAACCGGCGAGTACATCCTAGAAACGTGTATCGTAGAAGACGTCAATAAATTAAGCAATTTTACCAGCGCAAACGAGGTAAGAAACTCATCCATTTTAAAGATGAAATAAACAGTTTTTCGTTTCCAGGAAATCCCTCAAACAGGCACCACCTTCAACAGCCAGCAAGTCGAAGAATGCGACTTCGAAATCGACAAAACGATAGCATTCGAGCGATTGTGCGGCCACACGAACACACCAACGCACAGAATCAACTTGGGCTGCCATCACGTATCGGTGATTGGCTGCATAACCGACGGGTCTCCTCCTGCCATAGGCATCAGACACGACGTGGACGTTTGCTTGTGGCAACCTCGGATCGATGGCGAACAATTTTCCATTAAGCACGAAGGCACTTTGCTCGCCTTGGGCTACGTTCAAGTAATACAAACAATTCAACAAATACAAAACAAAACCGCTTCATAAACGCGTGTTTCAGGCCTCGAAGCAAAACAGGAAGTTTACAGCGTGTCCCCCGAACTTGAGTTACGCTGTTATATGCGAATCGACCGGCCATCTGTTTATCTACAGGCAGAACAAATCCGTCGCGAACACCGAATTGAGAAACAGAAGCAGCGGTAGAAGAGTGAACAGCATCGCTCAACAACAAGTAGTTCGTTTGGCCCAGGAAGAAGTACTAGGCATATACCCTGCGAACAATCATCTGTTTTTATTGCACGAGAAATCATTGACAATCCTGCAGTTGTGACGTGTAAATAAATATATTTGTTTTATATAAATAACGTTAACAATTAGCGTAATTACTGGTGAGTCGAGACTACTTGTTTGCAAGCAGATTCGATATCGGGATATTGGAACTCGAAGCCTGTCGAAAGGGTCTTTTTAGGTAAAACTTTCTGACCTTCAGTAATCATAATGGCTCGTTCTTTGTTTAATAAACAATTCATAGCCATTTTAGGTACTGGTATTAACGTGGGTCGGTACAAAGCTTTACCGAAGGCCTGTAAAGAAGTCATTACTTGACGTTAAGTCAACACAACGTTACTTACCTTCGTAAAATCCATGTTGGTGCAGGGCTGCGGTGCCACTCCGTTCAAGACTCCTTTAACAGTGGAACATTCGATAGCGTGAATAATGAGATTGGTGATATCGCACAGGTGAATCCAAGGCATGTACTGCTTTCCGTCGCCAATAGGACCGCCTAGGCCCAGATAGAACGGCAAGTACATTTGCTTGATCATCCCGCCGTCCTTCCCCAACACGACCCCGCTGCGGATCGTGACTATCCTGCATTGCTCGCGCGTGTCCGTTCGCTCGAACTGCGCCGCCGCCTCCCAATCTTTGCACAAATCGGAGAAGAAATCGTACGGTTTGGTTTCGGACTCCTCGGTGTACTCCTTGTCGCAGTCCGGCTTGTATATACCGACGCCCGATATGGTCACGAACGCCTCGGGCTTGGCGGGGGCGGCGTCGATCAAGCAGGCGAGCGTCTTGGTCGTGTTGACTCGGGAGAAGTAGACGTTTTGCTTGAAGCCGGCCGTCCATCTTCGGCTCATGTCCATGACGTTCTGGCCGGCTAGATTGACTACGGCTTTGGTGCCGTCGGGGAGGCCGTTTTGCTTGAGCTCGTCCCAGGATAAGCGGTTGGCGCCGGGCATGCGGGATACGACGGTCACTCCGTATCCTTTCGTCTGCAATTTGTTGCACAGCATTCTTCCGATGAAGCCGGTGCCTCCGCCTAAAAAAAATTAATTACGATTTTTCGAACTTAATTGTTGTTGTTAACGTTTACCTACAACTATGTTACTGGCGCACGACATTTTTATTTACGGAAGTAATTGCATAAGTAATTGATCACCGGCGTATAAGAAGGAATAGGAAATGTTGAGTTGAACCTTGATGTGTCAGTGTCACTTTAAGTTTTTGAATTTCTCTGTTTTCTCAGATCAATTCTTGTTGTTTTCTGTTCGTTATTTTTAACGAAAATTTATATTTTGAATACACTACATTTGTAAATATTTAAATGGTTATTCAAAAAAATATAACCCTATTTTTCTTCTTTTTTTTAATAAAATTGAACTTTATCTGTCAAAATTGTCAAATGGCCGAATAGCAATCATGTAACAGATCAAAACATCCTTGATTTATATAAGAAAATAAAGAAATACAACATGATTAAGTAACTACGATTATTTATATTATAAAAACTACAATGATATACTAAATATAGAAGATTATCACATATTATATAATAGCATTTCTACTGAATAATAAACATCAACTTTCTTAAAAACCAATAGGATATCAAAAATTTCGAAAAATCACGAATCGAAGCATTTTCAAAGCCAACTTACTTTCCTTAACAAAGTTATATATTGAGATTTAAATCAGAAAAGCGATTGAATTGACTTTGGAAACACTCCTGCAAGTATTACACTTACTACACATGTTTCTATCGGTTTTTTCGAAAATAAAACAATTACAGTTGAAAAAAAAAGCAAACCGAAACAAAAATTCGAAGTACAGGTTCACACCTACACTATTATAATATATTGCGTATCGAATTCATCATTGCTTAAACAGTCTCGTAGTCGCTTCTGATGTACTTGGCCAAGCAGCAGGAGAAGATAATTCCCATCAGCTAAATATAACGAAATTAATCATTTGTACCATTAAATAGAGTGGTAAATTTTACCTGAATAATAGCCAAACCGATGGCTACTCCTTCCACGTAAGATAAGTTATCTTTAACGAAATCGCCGAATTTTTCCAAGCAACCCTCCCTGTAAATCCCGTGATTTACTGTGCAGATCAATTCAGTGGCTCCCGGTGGTACGGGACAGCAGGATACCGGATAACTACCGTTTAATATTGTTACGTTTTTCCAATCGGTGTAATTAACAACACCGCAACAGGTGAACTAAAAGTATACAGAATTAATTTATTTCAAATTTTGTCTACTCTGAATATACCTCTTTTTGAATTGCGTCCCAAATAGCAGTAGTCTCGTTAAAGGAATCATTTTTGTATTGACCCAACGTGGAATCCAACCTCTCTTTCAAGAATTCCTCAGAGTTACTTTTCAGGAATATTCCAGTAATGCCAACGGCCAATTCGAGAAGGAAAATAATAACCAGCAAAGTGGAATACTAAAAACATTAATTCAGTACAATCGTGGGGTATTCAAAAGGAATTGAGTGGTCCTTACTGTGGTGGTCATGCAGTTATTTTCTTTCATTGCACCGCAACATCCGAAGAATGCAATGAAGAATATTACTACTCCGATGACGATGAGCAAATCTGATATTAGGAAGTATCGGTTGTTCATCAGTTCATCGAATTCATGGAAATATGCTTTGGCGCTAAGTCCAATTGAAATTATAATTATACCGGTTAACTGGAAAAAAATTGAATAAAATTATTGATTTTCATGGAATATTGTTTATTGTATTTAAATGATTATGTAAGATTATTGCACAAAAATGCGTATTTTTCGAAACAATCCATTATTTAGAGATTGACACGCAATGTAGCTTATTTATTATAAACATTGGATTACAAATAAATTGCTATTAGTCATATCTACATGAAATTGTAGATAACACCCGTTATCATATAACGAATACTTTTGAGAAATTTAAGGATTTTATTTAGTATAAACGTGAACAATTGTCCAAAATCTGCATATTTAATTGTCTTTTTTCGGCTTATCAAATCAGTTAAGGAGAAAATAAAAATGGGCCCCCAACAAAGGAAAGGACAAGACCGGTAGACATTACCGTTTGACACTATCATAAGATAACAAAATTTCGATTCTTACCACAAATATCAAGTTGAAAAGTATCAACATGTATCTGGAATAGCTTCTCATCAGCGTAGAGCAATCCATTTTGGATAAATTCACGATAAAGGCAGGATAAACTGTTACTTCGCAGTAGCAATTATGCGAATAAAAGATAAATAAAAAGTGTTGACAATGCAATGTTGTGAAATCATCAAGTTGACAGTAGTGACAGTTACCATCTGATAATCTGTGTTTCGTGATTTTGACGCCTAACCATTAGGCAACCAATTTTACACAATGTTAATTGAAATAAATGCTTATAGATAAATTGTTGACATTATATGATATAATTCCAATAGAATTGTTATTTGTTTTTATTTGTTTTTTTTTTAGCTTACAATTTAAATATATTTAAATACAACTTATTACCAATTATTAAAATTGAAGGTATTGTACGTCTTCATCTTTTTCGAACTAGGTTCCGACTCGGAGGCTTCTGGATTAGTCCTAAAAATAAAGGCGTAACTAAAAAGTAAGATCGACAAATCAATGCAATACATTACCCTTTACTTGTACCAGGATTAATATATTTCCCAACGCCTTTTCTAAAAACCTTCAATTCTTTTTGGGCGTTCTTTTTAGCAGTAATCTTCAATTCCTCCTGCTTGATTCTCTCTAATTCATCTTGCCTTTCTTTCGCCAACTGCAATAAAAACAGAGTTAATTTGCAATTTTATTCCTTACAAACACCTATTACCAGTTCATCTGCTTCATCGTACGGATTAACAAATATCTGAGCTTTAATTAGTACAATATCTTCAATGGGCTTATCCTTATTATCGACTTCGATTTTTTCGAATTCATTCAAAGTCTCAATTCCCCCTACCACTTTTCCAAATACCGTATGTTTGTTATCTAAATGCTTGCAAGACCTGTATGTAATAAAGCTGAAACATTGAGGATTGTAATAATTAGTAATTACTCGAAATATGATGGCTTACAACTGAGATCCGTTAGTATGTTTCCCCGAATTCGCCATAGATAATATCCCTCGTCCCGTGTGAGTCAAGTTCGGCCTGAATTCGTCTTCGAATTTATTACCCCAAATCGATTTACCACCATTTCCCGTATTAGTAGGATCACCTCCTTGAATCTAGAATAAAACAAATCATTAGAACTTAAATTAAATCACTTATTTAAACTCACCATAAAATTTCTGATTGATCTATGGAATTTTGTGCCATTGTAATACCCATTTTCGCAATGTTTCATGAAGTTTTCGCACGTTTTGGGAACTATATCGCAATGTAATTCCAGGTTTAAGTTTCCCATGTTGGTAACCAACCGAACGTAACCTGAAATATATTAGCTGTTTTACTGAACAGTAAGAGACGTAATTAGATGCGCAACCTTTTTTCTTGACTCTTTCGTATCTGACTTCGTCTTCGTGGATTATAGCAGCTTCGTGTTCGAGCGTAGGGGCCATAACGGTGGAGGTAAAGCCCGCAGCCACAGCTCCGGTGGAATAATGGGCTGCGTTAAATTTATCAGCTTTTTCCGTACTTTCCTTTTTGTTGATTTCGATCGTGGGGCTCTTGTATTCCTTGTTCAATTCATCTAGAGTGTATTTAGTTTCGGGGTTAATAGACTTTAGCCGAGCCTGTGGGTTCGATTTATCAGCGAGTTCCTCTGAAAATTAACAGTTAATAAAAGTAGATAGAGCGAATGGTTCGGATTACCTTCGGTTTCAACTCTGTGATTGTTTTTAACATGGTGGAATTTCGAAATATCAAACTTCCCCAAGTTGTGGGGATCCTGCAAAGTGATGATGTCTTTCCTCTCGAAGGGTTCGTCAGTAATTAAATCCTTCCAGTTTTTGTTTTTGATGTTCAATTGCTCGACTGCTTCCATGAGGAATACGTTTCCGCTGGTTGCGATAGCTACGATGTGCGAGCTGTTGGTGAAAGGTTTGAATAGCACGGGGCACTCGAATTCCCCTTCGCTTTTCCTGGTGAACTTGAGTTGAATCAGTGATTTGAAATCCAATGGTTTGCCGGTTACCGGATTGGTTTTGAATTTTTTCAAGTAAGGTATGAGCGCTGGTAAATCGAATATGTTCCCGTCCAGATCGCTGTAGGGGATTTCGTAGGGCTGCAGGGACAAGCAGCAATGGTCGAAGGGTAGCCTTCTGAAGTTCTCGTCTTTGGGTCCATGGCCCATTTTTTTGCCTCCGTACAATGTGGACCATTCGGTGTACGTTATGTACATTTTGTCTTTTTGGTGTTGTCGTTTTCCCATTTTGAAAAATTGTTGAACTCTTGCACTAATCCACAAAATATGTTTGTTTTTTTTGTACTTTGTTGACTAATGGCTTTTTAAGGTTATGTTCTTTATTATTTTATGTCAAAACAACGTGACCGGCAACATAACAAAAATAAATATCCCTAATCGTCTAGCAACTTTTTAAAAAGGAAGTATAAAAACGATCGAATTGTGAAAAATTGAGGAATTTATTGAGGTACTAACTAATAAGATATATCGCATTTTTGCGAATCTGCAATACTATAGTCGAAAATGTAAATTTTTTTTTAGAATATTTTTTGGTGTTTTCATTTAGCGAAGTTGGCGACAGTGTTCCGGTTCTTTCATAAGTTTTACAAGTACGCCATGAGCCAAGATTTGTGAAAAGGGAGTGTAATTTGTTTTCAGTTTTAAAATACAGAAACACTTTATCAGTAAGTAATTTCCACCATTATTTACATATATTCCGTTAATTCAACTCCACACGACCGGTAAATACACCACAAAACCCAAACGAAATTCTCAATCAGGCTAAAAAAATGCAGAAGAAAGGAAGGTGCAATGTGATATTATTACGCTATTATTGCCCACTCGCCGTTTAATTACCCATCGGAAATCATTGCAGGTACAAAACCGTACGTTATTAACCACGGTTTAAGCAGTGAAATATTCAATTATTGTAAATTGAACCCAACCAATTCTCAAAATGGCCGACTAGTGTCAGGAATCAATTTTAATTTCCCAAAGGGTGACATTCTCCGCGTACAAACGCTCACAAAGCCGTTTAAACCCAACGAAAAAAGCTTCAAAACATCCTCCATTCCACTAATTCGTACATGTTTGCGTTAATATCGCACAATCATCGAGTGTTTTATTGAACAAAGGAGTAAATATTTCTATCAGTTTAGGCAATGTCTTCAGCCGGTTCGAGCGGTTCGGGGCGCGGCAGAGGCGGCCAAGCGGCCGTCGGCGATCAGAAGGAGTCCAAGGAAACCAAGCCCAATCCCAAGATGTCCAAGGCGCTGGGCACGTCGGCCAAGCGGATCCAAAAGGAACTGGCCGAGATCACGCTCGACCCGCCGCCCAACTGCAGCGCCGGCCCCAAGGGCGAGAACTTCTACGAGTGGGTGTCGACCATCCTCGGCCCGCCGGGCTCCGTCTACGAGGGCGGCGTCTTCTTCCTCGACATACACTTCTCGCCCGAGTACCCGTTCAAGCCGCCCAAAGTCACCTTCCGCACGAGGATCTACCATTGCAACATCAACAGCCAGGGCGTCATTTGCTTGGACATCCTGAAGGATAATTGGTCGCCTGCTTTGACCATTTCCAAAGTTTTGTTGTCCATTTGTTCCCTTCTCACCGATTGCAATCCAGGTGAGTAATTTATTTTATTATTATACATCCATTCCACCTTCGGTTAGATTTGTTATGCAAACATTAGTAATCTCTAATGGAATATTTTTCGATTTCTTTTATTTATAGTACGAAAATTATCTTATTTACATTCGGATGTTTATGCATAACAAAACGTTGTATTATCGAGTGACATTCTGTGTAGCTTTATCGATTAGAGTTAAATTGTTTTGTATGCATAACAGTAGAGTTAGAGGCACCTTTAGGCTGTAATAGAGCTTGGTAAGCTCGAGTTATTTATTTTATTATATGTATTCTAGCTGATCCGTTGGTAGGCAGCATAGCGACGCAATACCTGCAAAATCGCGAGGAGCACGACCGTATCGCGCGATTATGGACCAAACGCTACGCGACGTGATTCCATTTCCAGTCGAAAGTTTCCATAGAGGTCGCTCCCGTCGCCAGGATGGCACGTTTTTCGTCTAATCATTTATCATTTGTACGTCTTCAACGTTTCGCATACACAGTGTTCGAGGTCTCGCATTGAACAATTCGGAATCCGAGGGATTTTTTTTTGTATTTGTTGTTCTGGTTTAATTTCTCAAAATAAACATCGGACGATGCGGGTTTCGAACACTGCGCCTCCGTACGCTTTAACGTTTTTTAATTTTGTTTTTATATAGTTTTAATGGAGTAGGATTAATTGAAATCTCGTGTGAAATATGCTCCTTTAAACAAAGATTATAAAGAGTACAATTTTCGTGTTGTTCTTTCCGTTTTGCGAGGTGTCTGGAAAAGTTTTGTGTAAGGTAGGCAGCCTAAAGAGTGCCGAGGGTTCCGCGCGATCAAAATAATAATATTGGGGATGTGGAAGTGATGATGAGATTGAGAATTAATTGATTTCCGTGCCTGTAGTCGGTGAATTTAGAATTTGCATATCTTTTTCTGGACACTGTTTCCTTTTTTTCGTTTTTCGAATAGTTGCCAAAGTTTTCAATGTGTTTAATTTGTGAAATTAAGGATAGTATTTTGTGTTGGTGTTTTCGAAGTCGAGAAAATGTGCAAACAACTCTAAATATGTAACTGTTAAAAATATACGTTACATAATTACCTTATGCGATAAATTGGTTGTTGTACTATCTTCGAAGACTTCGTAAGCATTGTACTTACATCATTTGTTGCGAATTTTTATTTATTCTAAATAGAAATAAATATAAGATCCAACTAACTTTAAGAGATCCAAATAGAACTCCCCCCTTATTAATCATAAACAAAATTCGATTACTATTAGTGTACATAAAAATACGCCTAATCTTATAATAATTTAAATCTCTCTTTAATAATAACGTTTATCGAAAGGATTTATTGTTAGTTGGACTGAACTATGAATTTCGTGAAATACATTTTTTTGATTAGCTATTAAAGCAAGCTCGACAAGTAAAATGGACTGAAAATTGTATCGAGATTTTTTTTTACTATAAGTTGAATTGACAGAGCGTCCATTTTAATTGCAGCGTTCCTAAAAATACGATCATAATTGTAAGATTCCTTTAATTGTGCAATGAGCTGTGTTAACATACCGATGATATTAGTGGCATTTGACCTAATGAAATGTCTGTGCTGTTGGTAAGTTGTCTCACAGAACCACCTTGTAGATTGCTTTTGAAGACCTACAATACATTTTTTTTCGATTTTTATAATACTGTTTTATTTTTATTATTTTTTTTTTCTTTGATGTGATAGGAATATTTATTTTTTATGGATGCTTATCGGACGAAAACAGTTTACTCCAAACAGCTTGTGTAAAGTATCCTTTTTTTACTAAATCTTAAGAGAATATGGACTATTCTTCTAGTAATTAAAAGTACTGTTTTAGTTGGTATTGTAATAATAAAATTTACTATGTAGATTCGAGGCGTCTCAATTTTTTTTCCTGGTACAATAACAATGGAAATTAAGGACATTTATTGGCTTACAGTAGTATTTATTGTTCTTAATAACATTAATATACAATATTTCTTCACATAATATAGCCAAAAAGTTCGGCAAAAGATGCAATTTTGTTCTACACAGATCTGTACACAACCACATTAATATAGAAGAAATTTCGAAAAAATATTAGACATTTACAGCGCTAACACATGCCTCGAAAATCGTAACAATTTCAACATTACAATTCCGAAGAGACTTATAGGTTTAAAATATAAAAAAATAGTGCTATCCAGAAAAAACACTGCGCAAAAACTCGCCAGTTATTTTACAATTTCGAACATCTTATAATCAATTATTTCTGGATAACACTTGCCAACATTCATTTTATAATGTTATACTTTCTACTAATGTAAAGGTTATATTTTCGCTGAAAAACTATATAGCATTTTATAGTCGAGTAGAAACGCGGTAAACAATTTTAAAAAATAATTTCCTTGTATATAAAAAATTTTATTTTATTGACTCCCTTAATCGAATGTATTTTTTGGCGTTAGAAAAAAGTCTTGGGTTCCGAAATCGACATGAATAGCGTAAAATTCAAAATTCGAAAGCTAATTGAATTGACCTACGAAACAATTCCGCCCGTTTACCGTTGAATTGCTTGTCTAATATTGCTGAAACAATGAGAAACCAGTTTCTTGTAATTCTTCATGCTGAGATTCGTATTGTAAAACATTAGAAAACTTACTTAAGCTACCTAAGAAAAAATCTAACAAATAAATAGAGAAAAAAAACAAGTTGAAAACGGTGAGAAAATTCAACAAATCAGTCTGGTGACGAAACACACAATGTGACGCGAATTTTGGTATTCCTACTAAAAATTGTACTATATTCGAGTAAAAAATCAGACTTGCGCGTGTGAGTAATGTACTTTGGTATACAAAATTGTGTTACAAACTAAAAAAATACTGAAATACTGAATACTTCTTAAAAATCCACATAATAATTAACGAATTGTCATTGATTTCGTATTAAAACCTCCATTATAAACACGACGAAAAATAGGGTTACTCTTTAGACAAATATACATGAACACATCGTTTTTTTGAATTAATAATCCCTCGCAAACACCCACCATTGTTCCAAAATAAACCTCCGTAATTTTATTGTTCGTGAATCGTGTCATCTAGGACTGTCCAAACGGATTCAAAAATACAATACAATTATTAGTATCGATACTAACAAAGAAACAGTGGACAGAATATTATATGTAATATATAGATTGGGTAAAATGCTATAATTATTACGGTGCGCAAACGTCTCCTCGCATTTACACCGTCTCGTATTCTTTGCGAATCGAACGGGCCAAGCAGCAAGCGAAAATCACTCCAACCAACTGAAACAAAATTAATCGATCGATACTTTCGTCGGGACGTCCCGTAGGTAAAAACAAAACGCACCTGCAAACCGGCTATACCTAGCCCCACGCCGCCTATGATGACGCCGTACTTGTTGAAGATCCCCTTCAATTTATCCACGCAGGAGGCTTGGTAAACGTTCTTGCTGGCCGTGGTGCAACTGTTATCGTCGGGCGTATCGGGACAACAGGTATGCGGCAGGACGTTGTTGTGGGTGACGTTGTACCAATCCCCTGGGCCTCTTACACCGCAGCATTCCGCCTAAAACCAAATTGAAATTTTGATGAAGTAGAAAAACGTGGCAACACTGTAATTATTCGCTTGTTTACCCAGTCACAGAGTTGGCAGGATACAGTTTACCGATTCTACCCCTCTCTACTTTTTTTACCCTCCTCTATCCCTACACACGCCCCTTCTACCCTCTCTTTATCTACCTACTCCCTTCTACCCTCCTCTATCTCTACCTACCCCCTTCTACGCTCCTCTATTCCTACCTCCTTCAACCCTACTCTGCTCCTACCTACCCTCTTTCTACCCTCTGTTCATCTACCTACTCCCTTCTACCCTTCTCTATCTCTACCTACCCCCTTCTACGCTCCTCTACTCCTACCTCCTTCAACCCTACTCTTCCCCACCTGCGCCTCTTTTACCCTCATCTCTTCATCTACATCTACCTACTCCCTTCTACCATCCTCTATCTCTACCTACCCCCTTCTACGCTCCTCTACTCTTACCTATTAAGCATTTATCATTTTTAATCATTTAAGCAATTATTTATTATTTTCAAGAGCGTATTAAATTAATATATTGACCACCCTGTAGGCGTGAAATATTTTTATTAAAGGAAAAGAGAGTCAGTAACTTCTAAACGTGATAAATCACCTAAAGCTTTGTACGCTTATCTTTATTATGGTTAATTTACTACATTGTTGCGTCAATTAAAAGACGCCTACGATCTACCGAGAGCAAAGCACCTATTAAAGTACGAAAATATTATTTCAGGCGAGCCCAAATTATCCGAGTAATTAAAGCGAATCAACGAAAATTGTAGTACTTTAACGCCAATCCTGCTCGAAACCTGGGACCGGCCCTGACCTACCAGCGCGTCCCGGTACCCGACCGCTCTCCTAGGCAGTACGCTAGCGTCCACGGCAGGATAAACACCCCGTATTGTTTTGTTACATTTTCGTTTTTGTATTAAACCGTTCAAAACCAAGTTTACGCGTGTTTAAAACCACAAGACCCCCAAAACCCCTTAAATAATTGGCGCCCAACTCGAGGCTGTGGTTTTTTTTCCCGCAAGTGCTTCGTGTTTTTGAGTTTTCGCTGTGGAAAGTTTTGCCGGTTAGTGAACGTTTCTGGATCGCCATCTTGGTCCTTTCGTTCGGGTTGATCGAGTTCTTTCCCGATCGCAGTTCGCTAATCGATACTAGCTACTCGTTCGCGTTTCGCGTTTCGCGCTCGATCGTTTGTCGATCCGCATTTCTGTCGCTCATCGGTCTGCATTCCTGCGTTGCACCGTTGCCAGACGTTGTGGAATTTCTGTCGTTTCAACGAATTATCGTTGCGAAATTTCGAATAAACATTTCAAACATTCTAAACTTTTCGTGAACATTTACCGGTTCGGTTTTTCGACGCTACACCGTTGCCAGACTTTATAGAGTTTCGTGTTTGTTTTCGAATGGTGAATTATCGAGAGAAATTAAGAAGTTATACGCCGAATTGTGAAAAAGACGACGAGATGGCCTCCGTAAATATGTCTGCTGAACAGTTGAACATCCTGCTAGAAACCATGAAGCAAGCGCTGGTAACAGGTAACTCAGGCCACGCCGGAAACGCAGGTAACTTTGCCAATTGTAACAGTAGATTCGCTGGTAGAGCTAGTGAGGATGTAGAAGCTTTTATTGATGCCATAACCGTTTATAAGGAATGTGTAAATATTACCGACGAAAACGCATTGAGAGGATTATCAATGTTGCTGGACGGACACGCTGCTGTATGGTGGCAGGGTGCTAGATCGAGTTTTGTTTCTTGGGGAGACGCTTTATTAGCTTTAAGGCATGCGCATGGTAAAAATAAAACATCACCAAAAATATTTCGCGAATTGTTTTCGAAGGAACAAGCGGAAGCTGAACCAACCGACGTTTTTGTTAGCAAGTGCAGAGCACTGTTGTCGCGTTTACCGGATAATCCACCTTTGCATGATATTCACAAATTGGATATGATTTATAGCCTACTCTCTTCCAGAATTAGGGAACGGTTGGCCCGGAGCGAATTTGATTCTTTTGAGCAACTTATTGGAAAGGCTAGGTCGATTGAAGAATCCTTCGTGGAGAGTAATATTAATTGTAAGCCGAATAATTGGAAATCCGCAAATGATACCAACACCGAAAAATCTGCTAAACAACGGCCCAAATGTAACTTTTGTAAGAATTTTGGACACGTTCAGGCGGAGTGTCGCAAATTTGCTACTGCAAATCGTAGTGCCCCTAAATTGGCTACTATGCCCAACATTTCGAATTCTAGTGCACCGAATTCGCCTGGTAACTCAAGCATTGCTTGCTACGGATGTAATACACCCGGTTATATACGGTCAAATTGCCCGAACTGTAGGAAGCCGAGTATCAACTCATCCCCGAACCATGCATCTAATTCTGGTCCAGAATTATTGCTGGCCGACGCTGATAGCTTATTTAAACGTCCTTTGCTGTTAGTAACTGTTGCTGGTCTAGAAGGCTTGGCTTACATCGACACTGGTGCGCGATGCAGCATTGCTGGCAATAGATTATATAACCATTTTCTTACTAACCATTTAAATTATTCAATTAAGGAAATGACCTTGACATTGGCTGATGGTAAATCCCAACTAACAACTGCGCATGTGTTTGACTGTCAGGTCCAAATCGTAAATAGATGTATCCCCACGACATTCGTCGCTTTTCCAGAACATACTTCTGCTAAAACTCTTCTAGGAGTTGATTTTATTACTAGAGCTAACCTCCTTATTAATGTGCCCAAGATGGAATTTGCCTTTGCTGATAGTCCTTTTCAGAAGTTCGATTTGGCACCGGAACCGTGTGAAGCCGGTCCAATTTCGATAAACCTGCTCGACTTGATGTTGCGCCCAGACGAGGGTGCCCATTTGATGCCTCAGGAACGGAATGCTTTCCAGGCCCTGCTGAATGAACATAAGGATATCTTCGAGGAAAACGATGAGCCAACTCCTTATGCGGAACATTGCATTAACCTAACCAGCGAGGTTCCAATCGCCGTTCCACCGTACAGAGTTTCACCTCAAAAGGCTGAATTATTACGCACGGAAGTGAACAAACTCTTGGAGAAGGGCATAATCGAGGAATGTGATTCTGCGTTTGCTGCACCAACAGTGCTGGTGCCCAAGAAAGATGGTTCAACTAGGATGTGTATTGATTACCGTAAACTGAATAGTGTTACTATACCAGATCGATATCCATTACCTAGGATCGACGATTTGATTCATACCGCGTCCAACACCGTATATATGTCGACACTGGACCTCAGGAGTGGATACCATCAGGTGACAGTGCGCGAGTGTGATCGCGATAAGACCGGTTTTATTACACCATTCGGTATTTACCGCTTTGTTCGTATGCCTTTCGGTCTCCGGAACGCGCCTGCTACGTTTCAAAGACTTATGGACCGTTTCCGACGAGGTCTTCAACGCGTATCGATTTTGGCATATCTCGACGATATGATCGTGCTGACTGAGACGTTCGAGGAGCATTTAAACTCCCTGCGTCTAATATTCGATCGCCTTAGACTATATAAACTATCAGTTAATCGCGACAAGTGTACGTTTGCTGCAAGTTCTGTCAAATATCTCGGACATTTGATTACACCCAGAGGAATCGCGCCGGATCCGGATAAAGTTACCGCGATACTCAATATGAACACACCTCGTAATGTTAAACATGTGTTGTCGTTTTTACAAACCTGTAACTGGTTCAGACGTTTTATTCCCGACTTCGCCCGCGTTTCTAAGCCATTGTCGGATCTTACACGGAAAAATTGTCCCTTCGTGTGGGACACTATTCAGGATACTGCGTTTAATGTTCTAAAACAACTGTTGACAACCGCTCCTATACTTCGCCAGGCGGATACTACGAAGCCTTTCGTCCTGAAGACGGATGCAAGCTCTTATGCCCTTGGTGCATGTCTCCTCCAGGGGGAGGGAGAGGAGGAGCGTCCAGTAGAATATGCTAGTCGGTTGCTGACCGCGGCCGAACGGAACTACAGCACGACAGAGAGAGAAGCTCTCGCTATCATTTTTGCCCTGAACAAATTTCGGGGATATTTGGAGCACACGCCAGTTTATATTAAAACTGATCACCAGCCTTTGAAGTGGCTGATGTCCCTTCGCTCGCCTTCTGGTCGCTTGGCTAGATGGTCCTTAGAAATACAGGGATTTGACTTACGTATCGACTATATTCCTGGTCGAACAAATCGTGTTGCAGATATGTTGTCAAGACCGCCATGTGATATAGAAACGACCGAGTTCTGCGATGTCTGCGTTGTGACTGTCGAGTTAGCTACAACATCTACCCGTCACCTGCGAGAGGATCAGTTGGCTGATCCTCACTTGAAGCGTATCATCGACACTTTCGAAGCTATTGAGCCGGAATCTGTGGATTTCGCGAGATTTACTGACAGAGGTTACTTCCTAAATAATGGAGTGCTATATCGGTACAACGAAGATGTCGAATCGGATGAGCCTCAGTGGGTGGTACCCCAAACGAAAATTCAAGACGTTTTGAAGGAGTGTCACGACTCCCCATTAGCAGGTCATTATGGAGTCGAAAAAACTATCCATCGTATTGCTTGTAGGTATTATTGGCCAACCCTACGACGTGACGTTACGAAGCACATCTCTAGATGTGTTGAATGTCAGAAATTTAAGCCAAGTAATCTCAAACCAGCGGGGTTAATCCAGACCCCGGTTCTTAGCCAACGTTTCGAGTGTCTAGCAATGGATCTGGTAGGACCCTTGCCGACCACCAGTCTAGGAAACTCCTGGATCTTCGCTGTGTTGGATACTTCCACCAAATGGATGGAACTATTTCCACTACGCCAGGCAACGGCGGCAGAGTGCGCCAAAACCTTGGTAAATGAGGTTTGCCTTCGCTATGGAATGCCACGTAAAGTTATTAGCGATAATGGAAGTCAATTTGTGAGCCAAATCATGCAGCAAGTGAGTCATTGTCTGGGAATTCACCAGTCCCTTACCCCAGTTTATCATCCCGCATCGAATCCGGAAGAACGAAAAAACCGCGATTTGAAGGTACAATTATCCATTTTGGTACAGCAGGACCACACCAGTTGGGATCAAGCCCTGCCTAGTGTTCGTTTCGCCATGAACAGTGCGAAAAGTGCGGTTACGGGTTATACTCCCGCGTATCTAACTTTTGCCCGCGAACTCCGCACCCCTATGGACGTGCATCGCGATATACGTGCCGTAGTGCAAAACGAAAACTTAATTCCCGAAATAACACCGTTTTTACGTCGCCACATTGAATCGTTACTCCGTGCTAAAGAGACACATAGTCGTCAACAGGATTCATCTAAACACTACGCCGATGAACGTTTTCGTGCAATTACTGACTATAAACCCGGTGATAAAGTATTAGTCGAAACACATGCGCTCAGCAACGCGTCTGCTGGGTATACATCGAAATTCGCGCCGCGTCGTGATGGTCCGTATGTCGTCGTCAAACGGATATCACCCACCGCGTATGAAATAGCGTCTGTGGAAGCCCCACACACGCCCGTCGGAAAGTATCACGTTTCTGCCCTCAGATTATTTGTTGCAGATAGTGACCAACCTGATCCATCCCCGATCCGTCCTATTCGAAGACGAGGTCGCCCCGCCAAGATGCCTGTTGAAGTCAACGACGCCCCGACCCGTCCAGAGCCTAAACAGCCTACCAGGACGACAACCCGCCTTCGACGACCTCCACGACGGTATAGCGAGGAGTCGTCGCCATAGACTACTTATTGTGTCCACCCTCGCAACGAGGATTGACACAAGGGGGAGGATTTAACGCCAATCCTGCTCGAAACCTGGGACCGGCCCTGGCTACCAGCGCGTCCCGGTACCCGACCGCTCTCCTAGGCAGTACGCTAGCGTCCACAGCAGGATAAACACCCCGTATTGTTTTGTTACATTTTCGTTTTTGTATTAAACCGTTCAAAACCAAGTTTACGCGTGTTTAAAACCACAAGACCCCCAAAACCCCTTAAAGTACATAATTCGTGAATATAATAGTAGAGCAAATAAATGATTGCGAATAGTGCAAAATATTCTATCTTGTTATTTTTCGGCTCGATTTCGTCCAGACATTTCGACCTAATTGCGCCAACTAAGCACAAACACTTTAGTGTTTTAACTGTTAATTACATCGTCAACATTTGCAGATGTTGAATTATTCATTAAGCTCATTGATTGCTAAAACACAACCTTGAATAAGCGAAAAAAATCTATTTCGAGCGCGTTGTTCCGGTATAAAACAATTCGCTTATGCCGGCACGTTTTTTTATTGGGACACACTGTATACTACATTTTTTTCTCGAGGAATGTGAAAGTAAACCTGCATATTTTTAACTGATAACGTTACATACTAGAAAATTTATACACGGGGTGTATTTAACATTTGGTCGATAATAAAATTCCTTATTATGTACTGCTGGGAATCCTTGAACAATCCAATATTTCAAACTGGGACGCATTATAAATTCATCGAGAGTTATGGAGTTAGATGAAAATTGCGGTTTTCCGTACATTTCCCACGAATCGGGTCGCGTATGATGATGCCATTTTAAAAATTCAAAAATTTCGATCGATCAAATGGAAAAAAAAAACTTTCTTATCTAGCAATCGACCCGATAATATGGCTAATAAGGAGATTTTACGTATGCATTTTTAATACCTCTATTGATTAGTGGACGTAATAAAACGAAGGGAAGGTGAAATTGTCGGTGCAGAGACGGCTTTTAACACGTGCAAACAACTCAATTAATTGCATTTTAATATATTTTTTTTAGTTCAAACAAGATTGATTGTTTAGCCATGCAGTTTATTGGGCAAATAATTAAAGAGTGCTGTGGAACTCTCGCTTCTTTACTATCGATATGAGTGGAAACGTGTACTAGAAAAGGAGCGAGAATTTAAGGTGAGCGATGGTAAAAAAGACCATATAATTTGACATAAGGTGAATTTTTAATTGCACCAACTTCATTGTTGTGATTGTTTTTTTATCAAACTAGATAATCATAGTTCACTTTGTTTATTTGTTTTTTTAATACGGGAATAAATTTAATGATGCGTGACTGAGAATATACGAGAGTTGTACGAAAAAATCGATATAAAATCAGCCGCCCCTGTTATGTAGGGGTCATTACTCTGGACATCGGACAACTCATCCTTATTTATTATTTAATCCCGACCATTTTCTTTATTATTTACCCACTAAATTCGACGATTAAATTACGAAAAAAAAATCCATGAAATTACCAACTTAATGAAACTATTTTCGGACTATTTAAAATACGATTTCTTCGGCGATATCTAGATCAAAATCAAGAATCTGTTTTCTATCTACTTTTTTTTCCTCGATAATTCCAACAAACACAAATCTAATATTAAACGCGCCAGCAACAGATTGTGATATTTCACAAGAAACCATCTCCTTTAATATTCACGACGCTTCCTCGGCGTTTGATTATTGATTTAAATTAAGCAACAGATATGCCCCATTTGTCGCCTCTATTAATACAGAATTTTAACTAGGTACGTGATAGATATATTATTTAATCGATGTTATGAAAAATGCATTAAGAGGACTCTTTTTTTTAACCAATTCCTCTTCTGGCTCGCCATTTATTAACCCATTGCATGCGAATTATCTGAGATATTTTGATAGTACGTTCGATTTATAGCCAATCAAATCGTTATATCGGCCGATGGAATTAAAAACAAAATATTATTAATAATCGTGCGGTGAAAAAATTAAAAATAACGCTCCGTTACCGCGCGCGTTTGTCTCGATTTTTCCACGGAATTATCGGATAAATATGTTTTCAATTAATTCCATCGCTTATCAATAATCCACGAATATTTTTCTTAATACAAAACTTAAAAAGTTGCCTTTTCCTGGTAAGGAGATACCCATCCAATTTGTAACCAAACCATGCAGGAAACGACTCACTAACCTCATGTTGCGCAATATCCCAGGAATCCTTGATATCCTCCTTAGTGTAATACATGTGCATGGTCTTGTTCAATTGGTCCTCCAGCATAGTCTCGACATCCGTTCGTTTGATGTACCCCAGCACCCCGACGACCACCTCCAGAACGAGAATCAGCAACAGGAACACGGAGAACTGTAAAAAAGGACTTACTTATACAGGATGTCCCGATGATAAAATCTAGTTAACTCACGGTTATGATCATGCAGTGGTTTTCCTTTACGGCCCCGCAGCATCCGAAGAATGCTATCACGAAGATGATGACACCTACTACTATCAGAGCCAACGGTATGGAATGGTAGCCGGAATAGACGAAATGGGAATAGTGGGAATAGCCGATGTAGACTATGGCCCCCACTATTAGGACTGCTATGCCAGTTATCTGTAGAAAAAAAAAACACACCAAGGGGGTAACATATGTCCTTAATTTTTTTGTGTATAGGATATTTATTAGAGCGAGAAGATGCGACGCTGCGACGTCGCGACGGCTGTTTGTTTTGAATTTGTAATAATCCAGCAACAATGAGAAAAATAATAAAATACTAGCAATTCATATAAAACCAATACAACTTGTTTTTTCGAGTTTTTTAATGCTTATAATATTGAAATAAAAATAATAATTGTTGTACTTACGGCGAATAGCAAATTAAATGCGAACAACAAATATTTAACGCAAGACATCCCTCCGGACACCATATTCAGAATGAAGCGAAAACTGTAAATAAAAGGGTCTGATCAATAAGTTGCCATAGGCACTAGTGTTTGTATTTCCCTACCTCGGTTTCCTTGAAACTGGGTTAGATATTTAGTTTGCGACGCGTTAGCGGAGTATTCGGATCGGCGGGCTGCGGGATTTTCGATTTCGCGCAAAAATTCAACGCCTACACGTCGCGTCAGCACGGAGATCTGATGGAAATTGGAAAATTGCTTTGCGCAGTACTTCCCACTACCGATTTTAACTTATCTCCGTCGGATTTATCCCTTCTTTTCGGCCAATGAATCCTCTTCCACTTGCAGTTTCGAATATCAAATGTCAAAATTTACTTCTTCTTTTAATTTAATAAACTAAACTTACTCGTTCATTCAGCAACTGTCACACGTCAAAAATACCGTTATACCACATTACACAAGTCGTCTTTACAAAAAAGAAGAAGAATAAATGACAGCTATCGAAACAAGAAGAAGAACATCGTCTTTATTTTCTTTTTGTGGCCTCTTAGGAAACTAGGTAGGTTTATTTCCAATTTTTCCTAAATCATCTTGGCGTATTAATAATAATTTTATGTTATTACACATTCTAGAATATTTGATGAGTGTTTACATCCATTAATTTTCAATAATAACACAATTTTTTTCTTATTTTAGGCCAAAATGGGTAGACGTCCCGCAAGATGGTAAGTTAACCTAAGTCATTCATTACCTCTTTATGACTCATGTATTTCCTTTTAGTTACCGTTACTGCAAAAACAAGCCCTATCCGAAATCGCGGTTCTGTAGAGGTGTACCCGACCCCAAAATCAGAATCTTCGATTTGGGTAAAAAGAAGGCCACAGTTGAAGATTTCCCTCTGTGCGTCCATTTAGTGTCCGATGAATACGAACAGCTCAGTTCCGAAGCGCTGGAAGCCGGGCGTATCTGCGCCAACAAATACTTGGTCAAGCACTGCGGTAAAGATCAATTCCACATACGTATGAGACTTCATCCTTTCCACGTTATCAGAATCAACAAGATGTTGTCCTGTGCTGGAGCTGATAGGTAACGCGTCAATTCCCTCTCGTTCGATTCGTTGTTACGTGTGATTTAATCTTCCAGGCTCCAGACCGGAATGAGGGGAGCCTTCGGCAAGCCCCAAGGCACCGTTGCCCGCGTTCGCATCGGACAACCGATCATGAGCGTTCGCTCCAGCGACCGTTTCAAGGCGTCCGTCATCGAGGCTCTGCGTCGTGCGAAATTCAAGTTCCCCGGTCGCCAGAAGATCTACGTCTCCAAGAAATGGGGCTTCACCAAGTACGAACGCGAACAGTACGAGACCCTCAAGAACGAAGGAAGGCTGGCGCAGGACGGTTGTAACGTTAGGTACAGGCCGGAACACGGACCTCTGGCTGTCTGGAAAAAGGTACAGGAAGAGATCCACGGTTAGGTCTGTCTTTTATAATATGGTTAACGTAAATTTATTCTGAATAAATTTATTTCAAATTATCGATTTATTTATTTTTATACGAATGTAGAAATAATCGTGTAGTAGACTTAACAAAATTAACAAAATCGTTAAATATCGATGTTTAAATGCTCTTCGATCCATAACATGGAGTTGATTATATTATCGAATTCGTTTGGTACACTTCCTAATGGATGATTATCTTCGTATAGGTTTAATCTAAAAGCAAAAAAGTTACAATACTATTTGCTAATGCTTGTTACGAGGATATAATACCTTGTTTTAACTCCATTAGCTTTCAACCTGTAATAAAATTCGATTCCTTGATGCGAGGGAACGCGTAGGTCTTTCGAACCGATTTGCAGTAGAGTCGGAGCTTTGACTTTATGAGCGTGTAAAATAGGAGACACTTTTCTCAAAAACGCAAACAACCCTTCGTCTACTTCACCTTTTTGGCTGTATTCCTTACCGGCCTCGGCGTAAGTCCTAGTAACATTCAAATAATTATCTACGTTCGAGTAAAATTTCGCTGCCTTACCAATCCGGTATATCCGAAGAAATGCTCATAGAAGCGACATCTATGACGGGATTCCTGCTGACGACAGACTTGAATTTGTCAGGGTACTGTCCGCTGAGGTGGGCTACCAAAAACCCACCGTGAGAGCCTCCGGTTAGGGCTAATTTGTCGGGATTTAGCCACGGATAACGGCCCAAAGCGGCGTCTGTGGCCTGTATACAGTCCTCTACGTCGGAGACACCTATTTTACCAGGGAGGTACTCCACGCTTTTTTGGCCGCTTCCCAACGAGCCTCTGAAGTTCACCAATAGCATGGCGAATCCTACGAATAATTAATTTATAAACGGTTGAATTTTGTTGCAATATTACCGTGAGTTAGGTACATAGTCTCCTCCAAATACAGGAAATTCGCGTAAGCGGAATGGGGGCCTCCGTGCGGGCATACCAGTAAAGGTACCGATTTGTTATCGCCACTTTTAGGACCAATATAAATAGCATTGAAATCTCCTGCAAATAAATAAACGCTAAAATAAATTACCAAGTAAACATCTAACACACTCACGCATTTCTCCTGTGGGGGCTTTTAAATCTATATAATCGATTCTGGAGTTCCTTAAACTCGGTACTATTTCGCTGGTGGTTAAATTCGACCAATTAATTCCACTCTCATTGCCGGGCTGCGGTAATTTGCCCAATATAACTTCATCGGGCTTCAGGAAATTTCTCTTAACAGC
The DNA here is from genome assembly GCA_918026865.1 of Phyllotreta striolata. NCBI lineage: Eukaryota > Metazoa > Arthropoda > Insecta > Coleoptera > Chrysomelidae > Phyllotreta > Phyllotreta striolata. Next base: position 2,078,745 of record OU900098.1, on the reverse strand, counting down.
CAGGACAGTATCATCGGAAACATCCACCACTCTCATACTGTCAGCTCCCGATTCCAACTGAGTTATCGAACCGGAATCTAAAATAATTGATTAAAAATTTGTAAATTTTAAGTGTTTGAACTTACTGATATCGATTACATATGAATTTAACGTGTACTTTTGGTTGGTGTTTACGATTAAACGATTCTGGCTAGCCCAAGGTCTTCGAATAAAGCCTGTATTGTACAGGCCGTAAAATTGTTTACCACCTTCGATTTGCTTCTCAGAGCCTACTATATCCACCACAACGGTACCACAAGTCTACAACAATTTTTTTAACTTTAAAGAACCGGCGACACCCTGTATAATAACGTACATTTTCGTTCAACGGTGCGTTAGCCTTCACGAGCTGCATACAACAAGCGTGAGGGCCACCGGATTTCCTTTGCAGCCACAAAACGAATTCACCGTTCGTTGAAAATATAGGCGACTTAACAGCCACATCTTTCAAAGGTAAACCCACTAAAAATGACAAAAATATTTACACAAAACTTGGTAGAAATAGTTTGTAGTTGTGCTACCGAAGTTTCCGTTGAAATCCAAGCGAAAAATGGTGCTCGGTCGGTTCGAACAGTAGATGAGCCCCAATTTTCTGGGCTCCACTTGGTAGGCTACGCCGACGATATGGGATCCGTCGGGGGAGTATTTCGGTTGAGCTACAAAAACGTCTTCGGGGACGCCTTTTAGTATCTCTACGGTATCGTTTTCTACGTCGTACTGAGCTATAATGGAAGACTTTTTTCCAACTAACTGCTCTCCCCAGTCTTGTATGAACAAATGCTCTTCGCCCTTAAAAAATTGTTGTTGAACAGGATTTTCTAAGGTTTATATTTTACCTTGGGTTTGGGCTCGTCGCCGTTTCCATCGCCTGCTCCGATGTTCCCTTTTCTCTTGTAGAAAGGCTCGGATTTCGGCCTCTTCTTTTCAGCAACGTAGAGTAGCTTGGTTTCGTCGGGAGACCACTCGAATGACGATAACTCGCCTAAACGAATAGAAAGTAGGTTTTTATTCAATATTTTTGCTTTTTTAGCTGATTACCATCAGCGTATACGCTTCCGTGGACGTCCAAAGTGTTCAAATCGACTGATCGTTTCAAATTGTGGCCTTGCCACACTTCCAGGAACTGTTTGTTATCGAAGTCTTTCAAAACGGCCCTGTACTTTTCGGATTTCGATATTCTGGAAATCAATCTACAACAGACCGGTTGAACAGAGCTACTACGATTCCTATTTAAGTACGTACTCATTGCTAACTTCAAATGGAAGTGATTCGGCGACTTTTTCGCAGTTATTAGTAAAAAAGTCTCTGGTAAATTCCGTGTTTTTTCCTTTCTCTAGATTCCGTTGAGTCCAGTTAGTGTTAACTATCCCATTGGATCTTATGTATCCTCCTACTAGAGCAGGAATTTGAGATAAAGTTTTGTAGGTTTTTACGAATTTATCCGCTTTAGTAGTCATTTTTGAACTGAAACGAACAAAGGATCTAAAAAACTCGTCACAAGACTTCGGTTAATCCACGATTGCAATAGTTATTTATTCAAGATATGATATAAAAATACTTTTGAGAATTCAATCTTAAAAATATTTTTTTTGTGGTATTTGACAGTTGGCTGTATTCTCGTAACAGTTGATACATGTTTTTGAAGTGTGTGAACAATTTCTTCTTTACCTATCTGTCATTTTGGTCAAAATGGGTTACAAAATTACATAACCACAATAAACAAAAGTCAGATATAAACTTAGCAACTACCATTTACATTCGAGAACAATGAATATTTAATCGTTTCAATATATCACATACCCTTATGGAATATAATAAATGCCAATTAGTAGCAGCGCAGCTACTGTCGTAAGTTGACGCTCTTGACCTAATTTCTCAATTAAACTGGCCCGATTTTCAGGATAAGAAAAAAGCGTTCAGGCTACAGAGCAACAAAAGCGTCGAACAAAATGAACGCCAGACCGAGAAAAACCTTTTGAAAATAGGCCCGGCGCTGCCGGGGCGGGACAAGCGCCTGTTCTACGTCAGGTCCCACAGCACGTTGAATGCGAGCACGGTCGCGAAAGTAAATGAGACCCCGCTCTTTTGCGAGTCGGTCGTGCTGCGCACGCAGTCCGATGGGCTTCTACACGTATCACGAGTACAAGAAGAAAAAGAAACGCACCCCGATAGGATTAGCTTAGACCGGAGAGGTATAACCACGATACCGATTATCGATGGGGAACCGAAACTCAGATTACTATCCATGCAACACAATTTAGTTAATAGTTTAGAGTTGTTGAGCAGACAGTCGTTTCCAAGTTTAGTTTTTTTGGATATCTACGATAACCAAATAGAGCAAATTCAATATTTAGATAAACTGGTCAATCTGAGAGTACTACTAATGGGGAAAAACAGGTAAACTAACACATTAAAGCATCATATTTATCTAATGCGTGATGTTATTGAACAGGATAAAGAAAATAGAAGGATTGGATGGGTTACTGAACATAGAAGTCCTCGATCTTCATGGGAATCAGATAACCCAAGTGGGAGGTTTGTCGAATTTGGCCGGTTTAAAGGTGCTTAATTTAGCTGGAAATCAGTTAAAAACCATCGGCCTCAAAGACATCCAAGGTTTACTCGCCCTGCAAGAGTTAAACTTGCGCCGAAACCGCCTCAAAAAGCTCCTCGGATTCGCCGAAGTTCCCAATCTAGTCAAACTATTTCTCAGCAACAACGATTTACAAACGTAAGTCTGCTTATTCCACACGTAATCCTCCACTAATATTTTCCACTTGCAGCATAGAAGACATAAGTAGCCTAGCCAAATCGTCGAACATTAAGGAAATAACCATAGACAATAATCCGGTGTTATTGGGAGGAGACTGCATATCCTTTCTGGTGTCCTACTTACCGCTGTTGAACAAGCTCAATTCCATGCAGGTCACCGAGCAGGTGAAGAAAGCCGCGATGGCCTGGAGGCGCAACAAAGAGATCACCAACTCCACGTTCATGGACCTCACCAACGACGTATCGTTGAACTGCAAGCGCGAAGAGGTCATATCGAACGCCAGAACGAACTGGGAGTTCCTGCGCTCCCAGACCAAATGCCTCGCCAACAACAACACCGTGGTGGAAAGGAGCTTGAAAAACCTCAAACCCGACCTGGAGTTCATCATGACGCCTCTCAGAAAATCCGCCCCGACGAGCCACCCGAAATCCGCCAACGTCAAGCTAAAATCCTCCGGCAAAGTGCCGGCGTTGCCCGACAGGAAATTCGGCCTCTTGCGCACCTCCTCGCAAGACACCGAGAACTCCTCGTCCAACAGCTCGGTCAACGAGTACTTCAAACTGCCTCCGATTCTGGTACCGATCGTGAATCGCATCGATGACCGACCCGAAGGCAGCGTGAAGGCCTGCAGTCTTTCGAGCCTCGGCCCCAACGTCGACAGCTCCATCAGCTCGATAGCCAGCAGCAGCGAGATCGAGACCACCTGCTCGTGCATGTCGAAGGAGTCCGATTCGGATTCGGATTCCGAGTGTCGAGTCGAATTGGCTACCGAAGAGATCATGAAGAAGATTTCAATCGAGTAAGTAGGCATTTTTTTCGAATCGTGCACACTATACAGGATGTATTCCTTAAAAGGGACTCGACAGTGAAGTGTCCGGAGGTGGATGAGTCTCGTAGTAAGAATTGTGGCTCCACCGATACATCTAGTGCTCTTTCGCATACTACTACAACGAATTTATCGAACCCCACTAGCGAAATCGCCCCTAAAATGGCGGTGAGGAACATCAGAAGCGCCGTTCACGCTAAACCAGTGAACGCCAAATGTAACGTTAGAGCATCCACGGCTAAAATCAAGAAACAAAGCTCACCGGCCCTTCCGAAAGATAGAGAACAAGGTAGATAAATCGTTACAGTAGTTCATAGGACTCGCCTAATTCTATTGTCTTCTAGGAGGAGATTACTTGATAGAAATCTGCGGCAGACATCTGAACGTGTACGGGCAAGGAGCGTTGAGGTTCATCGATAAAATTTGGAACGTGAACAAAGCCCACGATGTCACTACGGTGAAATTCAACTACGTGAACTTCAACAGCGTCATCGGGGTGTTGGGGAAAGTGAAGCACCGGTTTCCGAACATCGTGAATTTCGTTTTCAAGGAGACGAACATCGGCCATTTGGGGCAATTGAACGGGCTCTCGGAGACCCAGGGATTCACGTCGCTCTACATCGACGCCGAAGGGAATTCCATTTGCGAAAGGAATTGGGAGAGTTACGCCGTTTACAGGCTGGCCCATTGGGGATTGAAGATCATCAACAACAGAGAGGTCTGGAACTCTTGGGACGTACAGCTACGGTTTTAGAATAACGTTTTGTTTATCGTAGATAACTGAAAATGATGTTAAATTGGCGAATGAGGAGTACCAGGGTTTGAGCGATTTGGTGCTTTGGTCGCTGCCTGATGTTATATTGCAGCCACTGTTGATTCGCATGAGGATCGAGGTAAATGAACAGGATGTGAAGAAATGGTTGCTTCAAGCGAATCCGGAGTTGAGGAGTGTTATAAGTAAGGAGGCGTTGCAATGGAAGAAAACGTCTTTGTCTCAGGTGTGTAATCGGATGTAGAAATTCTGAGACGTCCTGTATAAGTGGGGTTTTATATTTTTAGGAAGAAAACGCGATGCGTCAGAAAGCGAAGCAGCACATTTCACGTTTACTAGACGATACGTCCGATGCTGTTAGCAAATTGGTAATGTTAGAGGAGCAATGGTCGAGTATATTGCAAAATTTCGTTGAAAGTACCCTATCGGATTATTCACAACTAGAATTATATATGAAGCAAAAAATGCAAGAGTTGAGTAAGTGATACACACTGCCATTATTTAAAGTTATGGATTTTTTAACACTGTACGCACAGTCGGTTATTTTGATAAGAAACGAATGTATTTTGTTTCGTAAATACATTTTTAACAAACTAATTGCATATTCATTAAGCCATTTAACAGTTTTTTATGTTCCTTTCGGTTTCTGCTATCAGTTTGTTTATGTCGTCGATACTGTAGACTTTTTTTCTAGCCGATACGTCATCGGCCAGTCTGAGTTTGCTCTAAAAATGAATCGTTATTTAACCAATTTTGATTGAAATATACTTAGATTTTTACCCAGAATTGGATGTATTCAGGCGATATCGATTCCAAACACAACAAACGATCTTCCAAGTGCTTGAGACGTTCGTAAACATTCCTCGAAACGGGAGTTGTTAAACTCAGTTGCTCTTCGATGTTTCGCAGCCTCTCCTCCACCCCATTCACCGGGATGTACTTCGTTAAATAATTCGAAGTAGTTTGATCCCGATATTTGTACGAATTCACCACTCGATTCACTAAAACCACAGCAGATTAATAGCTCGAATAGCGGATAAAACCGTGGATGTACCACCTTGTAAATGGCTTTTAGAATCAGTTCGTTTCACAACGGTGGCGTCTATTCTAGCGCAAGTGTACTCGGAGTCCCTGTCGCTGTGGCAAAACTCCCTTATGTTATTCGAATCTATTTCGGCCCGTTTCCTCTCCATGAACTTGGCAATTCTGCTTTCTATCTCGCCTTTCGAGGCTTTTATTTGCACTAGATGCGGGTGGATCGGAGCTGCTTCGATCGCTTGTTCGACATCGAACTTTCTATGAGCGTATTTCTTCGCTGAAATAACGGGCGGTTTAGTAATCAACGGTTTATTAAGAACAAGTAGATAAAACAAGTAAATTTTTAAAACTTAACATCTAAGTACTACGTAGAATTCAAAAAGGAACAATGCTTTTAACAAAGGAACAATTATTTTATACTTTGGTATTATTATTATTAATGGAAGACCACGCACATTCTTTGTTTTCTTTCCAAGCAGGCTCGCTGTCGTCGATGTAGAACTCCTTTTTCCATATGGGGACCGATTTTTTTACTTCGTCGATGCAAAATTCCGTGGCTTTGATGGCATCTGCTCGGTGCGGAGAAGACACTGCTATTATTATACTCGCTTCTTTTACGGGAACCTCTCCTAATCTAAAATTTACGCAGATTAATAAACGCTTAAATAACCTGAACGTTTATATTAACCTGTGATAAATAGCTATGTTCACCACACTCGGCCATTTCTCTCGTAGTGTATCGCATATTTTTTCCATACACTTCAAACTCATGGAATGGTAGGCTTCGTATTCTAGTTTTGTTACTGGTTTTCCATCGAAATTGTCCCTAGTGGTTCCGATAAATACAGAAACGGCGCCACAGGAATTGGAACTTACGGTATCGGTGATGTAGTCCACCGATAGCCTATCAGGTGTTAGTTTTAAATAATTCATTTTGGTGATTTATCCGCCGCTTAAAGGAGGGATAACTGCTATTTCGTCGTCGGCTTTCAGTGCTATAACTTCCTCGGGCTCCGAGAATTGTTCGTTCACAGATAAAATGAGTTGGTTACGCAATTTTTGTAGAGAATAGCAGTCCACGATAGTGTCGAACAGGTTTTTATAAGAAATTGGAGTCTCTATGGATAATTCATCGATGTGTTTACCTACGATTTCCTTTGCTTTCGCGAAAAATAAGATTTTTACATTCACCTTTTGTGTGTTCATAACAAAAAGTCCTAACCTAACATATGTTTGCACTGACAGGTGAGAATTTCACTATTGACTAATCAGGTCTTTGACATTGTTGGTCATACAGTTACTTTTTATACGAAGTAGTTCTGACGTATCCATTTTGAGTAAAAATGGGTAGGTCAGAAATACCATTGTCAAAAATGTCAAATCAATCAAAAAAAGTAATATGGTAATAAAGATTTGAGATAAAAAAATTCGAACTGCAAAAATGAGTAGAAAGTAGTCAAGGTTGTTTTTGAAAGTGTTCATAATATTTCGTTTTATTACATATGTAATTGTAACATATCATTTCCGCAATGGGTGCTAATAGGGTAAGAATATTTTGCTATTTTTCTTAACACTTCATTTTATCTTCACCCACTTTTTTGTTTACTTATCATTTTATATGTGTTTATAATTTGGCTCAATTCTTAACACGTAGTAATATTGCCCACAATATGTTACTAATATATTTAAATGTTACTTAAAGGCTTCCGTTTAATTTTTTTATTAATCATTTAGGAGTTTTTTTAAGGTCACTATATGCATATAATCCCCACATATTTTTAAATATTGTTATTGCACAAATTCTTTTCAAATATTTTTACATGGATTTCAAGCATCATGCCAAACATCCTGTTTAGAAGTGAATTGCACACTTGACTTGCAAAAAATATTAATATAGATAAAATCATTTGTTGAGTTTATCTAGTATATGTTATCATTAAGCACTTATTAACAGATATTTAAGTAACTATCAGACGAAAAAAGCTAAATTTAAACAATGGGTAATACGTGCTCTTCAAAAGTCCTGCAGGTAGTGTTATTTTTATTTATTCTAATTAAATTAACTCCAATATTCATTTAAGCATACCTTTGACGATGACCAGTATTTGTACGACCCAAGTCTACTAAAAAACCTCGATTGGAGCCAGACGAAATCCTGTTTAAATCCAGAAATCACCAACGAAAACACCGGAGAATCCTGGATAGTCGTGAGACCCTTGAAGCTGTCCGATTACGACAGGGGATACGTCCAAATCCTCTCCCAATTAACATCCGTCGGCAATGTTTCCAAATCAGATTTCGAGAGTAAGTTCCAAACAATCCACCGAGAACCTCATTCGATCCCTCCTTCTTCTGCAGATCAATTTTCCAACATGCGTAAAGCCGGAGGATACTACGTAACGGTAATAGAAGACACGAGAAACAACACAATCATCGGCTCCTCCACGCTAATAACAGAATTCAAATTCATCCACGACTGCGCCCTGAGAGCTCGCCTGGAAGACGTGGTCGTTAACAACACGTATCGGGGCAAACAACTGGGAAAATTGTAAGTTTTTCGATCGAAGTTTTTGATAAAAATCCAGCGTACTGTTTGCAGGATCGTTCTAACCGTGACCCTGCTAGCGCAAAAGTTGGGCAGCTATAAAATGTCGCTGGATTGCAAAGACAGCCTGATAGCTTTTTACAAAACGCTCGGGTACAAACTGGAGCCGGGCAATGCCAATTCGATGATGCTCCGCTTCGAGAAGATCGATCCCTCCTGACAATTAGCCGCCAGTGCTGCCACTAAATCGAAACTTTAAATCAGTTTGTTTGTTTGTTTGTCATCGGTGGAGCATTGGCGCTTCGGGTCTTTTTGTTTTACATAAGCTCAATGTAGTTGATTAGTTTTTTTTTTAAATCTAAATAAACTATATTTAAACTCGTGAGAGTTCTGTTGGATTGAGACCTGTAATTTTTTTCCAGGATTGTCTTAACGGTGACGCTTTTAGCGCGCAAATTGGGATGCTACAAAATGACGTTGGATTGTAAGGATAATCTCGTGTCGTTTTATAGAACGTTGGGGTACAATTCGGAGCCCGGTAACGCTAATTCCATGAAACTTCGATTAGAACAGCTCGGCTCGAGTGTTTACGAATAAAATGAATATTTGTTTTAAACATGAGTGTATAAACAGAACATAAACATCTAAATTATGGGTATTATTCTCCTTTGCCTTCGTTCTCGACTTTTCTACCTAACAAATCTATTTTTCTAACGCACCGGCTGTCGACATCGGACTCTGAGCTGTCATCGTCTGAGGAGGAATCATCGTAGCAACCTATGCCCGGTAATATAGCGATGCATTTTAGACCTGTGTCAGGGGCTGCTTGATTTCGCATCGGCTTTTCCTCTATTCCTCAAATATTCGTTAATATTATTCGGAACGATTAAAGATTAAAATTTACCTGATGCCTCGACGGAGCTCCTCTTTGTAGGGGAATGATCGTTTTCGGATTCGCTTAGCTTTCTCTTCTGGCTCTCAGACTTTTTAATCACTACGCCTTTCATTAATTTCTGCTGGCTGTTGGTTTGCTTATCTTTTCTCGTTTTATTTACTACTATTTCGGCTTGCAGCCTCTCGTCTAGCGATTTTTCTTGTAATATGGATACTCTGTTGCGGTAATCGAGCAGTTCTTGCTCCTCCTCTAGTTCCTTCCTTCTATCGGCTTCGGTTTTCTTTCGATCGACGAGATCTAGAAACTCTATCTCATCGTCATCTAATCCTTTAATCATGTTTTCTGGAATATGTGCAATTAGAAAATCGCTTTTAATCGGTTGTGATTTAGTTACTTAATTTGTGAGCTTCCTCATACTCGAGATCCTTCTTCTGTTTTTGCTCCTGCAAACGTTCGAACAAGCTCCGGTTGTCACTCGGCTCCTCCGGTCTAACTGTAGAGGCCTCAAATTAGACTGATTCATGAGGATAGGAACTTGGTACTTACTTATAGGATCATCAGCCTTTCGTACTTTCTCCCATTCCTCTTGTCTCCTCTTTCTTATTTCAGCTACTTCCGATTCGGTAATAAAACCGGAACTCATATTTGTAGTTATTTATTAGTTATGATTTTAATACGGGTGTTTATTTTTTGCTTCGTTACTTAACCTATAATTCTGAAAAAATTGACAGTGACAAGAGAGTGACAGTAACGTCAAGTATCTGTCAATTTAATTTGAGGTTATGTGATTCAGATTGTGTAAACATTTTTGTAATTTCGATATTATGATAGAATAATAGCAAAATGTTTTGTCCAGGAATGTATTGCGGTAGAATTCGTTCAGATGGACTGGAATTAAGCGACTGTGGACCATGTCCCAGGGGGTACAGAAGGAATGATAGTTCTTTTATTTGTGAATTGTGTACAGACGCTCTATCTTTTTACGATTGGTTGTACTTAGGTTTTATAGTTGCTACAGTTGTAGTGTTACATTGGTTCTTCATTGACATGGTCTGTATGCGAAGAAGGTTTGTTTATCAATAACGTTTGAATATTGCCATTTATTTGTTGCTAATTTTTAGTTTTACGAAAGAAATTCTCATTTTACACGGAGCAGCTCTTCTGGAAGTAATTGTAGCTGCGTTTATTTCTCTATTATTGACGCATCCCATAGGTTCTTTAAATGTTCACAGTTGCAGAGTTAGAAAAGTAGCGGATTGGTATACGGTTTTTCACAATCCCATTCCGAACTTCGAAGAAACTATTCACTGTACTCAGGAGGCGGTTTACCCACTGTAAGCGCGTTACTCGTTTAAGAATTTACGTGTTAATCCTGCTTTTTTTAGTTACACTGCTGTGTTCGTGTTTTACGGCTTGTGCTTGATTTTTATGGTGACATTCAGGCCTTGGTTGAGCAAAAAGTTTTTCCCGAAGCAAAGCAAAATGGCAATATACGCAGCTCTGTACTTTATACCTATACTGTTCGTTTCGCACGTTCTATTCGGAGGACTTTTATGTGAGTAATAATAAATTACACCTGGAAAGGTTATTAACAGATTATATTTTCCAGATTACGCTTTCCCTCATTTGGTCCTGGTCCTTTCCGTAGTATCATGTGCAGCCCATTTTGCGGTGAAAATAGATCAACGAGTAAAGTCGCTTTTAGTATCAACTCTTTTGGAACCGAGAAATCTAGTGATCCTGCTCGGACATTGGTGTTTACACGCCTACGGTATAATATCCTTAACGCAATTGGAGGATTTAAGCATCCACGGTCCTTTAATACTTCTGGTACCTATTCCAGCCGTATTTTATATACTTACTTCGAAATTTACTGATCCCAATAAAATTTAAACTAAAGGGGCCTATGAAAGTGAATCTGTGATAAACAATTGCATGAAAATCGTGTAAAATAACTTGATTATTTTGTATATACGTGTGTTTTAATGAGTGTTTGATTTAGACGTAGAAAAGAAATGTTGAAGTTATTATATGTCTATATTTATAAACAAATATAACGCTTTAAAGAGTAATTGTTAATTATTTAGTGTTTAATTGTTTAAAATGAAGAGTTTTATTGAAAGTGGAAGTGTCTGAATAACGTTAGTATTAAAGGCAGCAGATTTTAAAGAAGAAATGTCAATTTTGACGTAATTGCGTCAAATGTCAAAGTCGCGTCCTTTTCTCATCGGCAAATACACCGACGAAAATAAGTGTGTTGATATCTGTTTTGTTGCGATTTATTTAAGTGCGCCGTTGGAAAAAATAAAATGGCAACCCGCGTGTTCGTAGGTGGACTGACTTACAAAATCCGCGAAAGGGACCTGGAGAAGTTTTTCAGAAAGTACGGCAGAATAAAGGAGGTGTCGATGAAAAACGGTTACGCTTTCGTCGAATTCGACGACCACAGGGACGCCGACGACGCCTGCTACGAATTGAACGGCAAAGAGCTGATGGGCGAGCGGATCACCGTGGAAAGGGCCAGGGGCACGCCGCGCGGCAGCGACCAGTGGCGCGGCGGCAGCGGCCGCGACAGAGGTTATGGTCCTCCACGAGGCCGCAACGACAGCTCGAGAGCGCGCGACAAGTACGGCCCGCCCACGCGCACCGAATACAGGGTGATCGTCGAGAACCTGTCCAGCCGGTGCAGCTGGCAGGACCTGAAGGATTACATGCGTAAGGCGGGCGAGGTGACGTTCGCCGACGCCCACAAGCTGGTGCCCAACGAAGGCGTCGTGGAGTTCGTGTCCTACAGCGACATGAAGAACGCCATCGAGAAATTGGACGATACCGAAATCAACGGTCGTAGGATAAGGGTGTTGGAAGACAAGCGGGGCGGTTCGAGGAGGAATCGCTCGATGAGCCGCAGCAGGTCGAGGTCGAGGCGCCGCTCGAGGTCGAGGAGCGGCAGTCGCGGAAGTCGCGGCAGTCGAGGGAGCCGCAAGAGCCTCTCCAAGTCGCGGTCTAGGTCACATTCCAAAGAAATCAAAAGAAGGTCCACTTCGAGATCGGAGGAGAGAAGTTAAGATGGCTCGCGGATGGTTCACAATGTATGTTGTGTTGTCAACGTTAAATCTAAGTTTAATATGGCTTATAATTGATTATTTTTTTTTAATTTTTTTTTTTGTACGATTCGTTTCTCATTTTCGTAATTTTATGTTGCGTTTTGTGTGTGGACTATTTTTTTCGTTCTTGATGCCTTCTGTTGTAGTTTTATGATTGTCTCTTACATCTTCACTTTCTATTTACCTTGAATTTCTTTAAATATCTTAACTCTTTGCGCTTGAATCTAATCATTTAATACCGAACTGCCATTTCGGAAGATGTTGAATAATATAGCACCAATTTCGACCTAGGGCTTTTCTGTTATTCAGCTGAATTGGAAAGATTTCTTTGCATTAATTTTCCATCTGTAAGATCCTTACGATTTAACTCGTAGAATTTACTTGTGCCAATTAAGTGCAAGGGGTTAAATTTGGATTGATCAAATGTGGATATTTAATTTTTATTGATCAAGTGGAGTAATCAGAAGGGTGTGAAAGAACATGAATTACGTAAACTTTGTATCGGATAAATAAGTTAGGTTTCTACAAATTTCGAATTTTTTTTTATGTATCGGTGCATAATATATTTTTTCATGAATACATCAGAGAAAAGGTATTTTCTGTTTTGTAATGTGTAGACAAATAAAAAAAGTATTTCCAATTTCGTTTTAATTCATTAAAGCATCTCATTCATTCGGGGTTCATGATAATTTTGTCGATTTGTGTGGCCTGTTGATAATCGTATTAATTGTGTAAAATTTTAGAATTTCAGGTTTTAAGGCGGTCCCGAACAGTCCAGAACCGGCGCTTCGGGCCCGTCCCTCCTTCCCGTCCCTAGAAGTACGTAGTTCGATAAAATCTAGCATTCACGATCCTGTTCCGTTTAGCATATTCACTCGACAGTTCTATTTATCCAGGACTTACCAGCAATTAGTAACATTGTCCGTAACTTCCTACCAATCTTCTGGTGTGTCCGTAAGCGAGAAAATTCCTAACGTGCCAAAGGCTGGAATGGTTTCCACTAAACACCTTAATCCCCTTTTCAATCGAGACATTCTGGTTTCTAACCAACTCACTAACATTCGATAATCAGGTACAGTATACAAATGGGTTCTAATTTTAATTATAAAACTAGTACTAACTTTTTAATAATGATGTGTTCTTCGTTTTCAGAAAATATTAACAACAAAAATGTAACGTTTAGGGATGGCTAGGGTGCTATTTAGGTGGAGTTTTCAGTCCAGTTTTATTCCAATGGAGACAGTAAATAAAAGATACTAATTTCCAAGTAGTGTTTATTAAACATTCAAAGAATTAAAGTTTACAAGAGGATCTACGTACATGTATTTCTTTGGTTTAGCTTTGGGTTTCTTGCTCTTGGCCCGTTTTCGTTGTACGAGAGTTACATTAGTAATATCATGAAGAATGTCTATGGGTCGAACAGAACCGAAGAAGTCCGTTATAGGAACTCTGCTGGGATCTCTATTGTACAGGTCTTTACGAACGCCCACTGTAGATATGCACACGCTTTTAGGGCAAACTTTCAACTAAAAAATAACAAATTAAAACTAATAATCGCTAAATAAATATACGTACGAATTCGCTTAGCGATCTGTCGCTCTGAGGATTAACTTTTTCCAAAAACTCCAATGCGTAGTAAGTGTATCTATCGATTATGTAGACTCCGATCGAAGAATCTACATGATGCTACAAAACAAGATTAGTAAATGATGTAATTTGTGGGAAAAATAAACCTACCGATAACGAATCTTCTCCAACCAAACTACTACCAACGGCTAATATATTTGGTGAATAGAATCTTTCGTACATCGATGCAGCTTGGCAGGTATCGATCATGAAAAATATTTCATTATACCTAAAAATAGAAAGATGATAAACTTTAATCCAGAATAGAGTTAGTCGAGAAATTTTTCACCTTTGTTTCTGCCACATTTGCTCTAATGCATCTGCCATTTCTTGGCTAGTTATTTCCTCGGAATCCTGGAATTTAAGAAAACCATCGCCCCCGTGGCCCGTTAGATATATCAACACGTTACTGCCTTCGTCGGAGAGCAGTTGCTTCGACCGAGGCGTGCCCGGGGGCAACCTTCCTGTTAATAATCTCACGAAATTCTCCACGGTCACCTACAAATCCTCCAATTAACGCAACAACATTCTCTTTAAGTATACAATTTACCTCGTAACCCCTGTAATCCACCTCCACATCGTCTCCGTAGACATTAATGTGCTGATCGGCGTTGTTAAATACTGTAGCTGGTCGAGGATTTCTCGGGTTACAAGCCATATCATCGGCTATCATAAGTATTATTTGACTGTCTGGTATTCCAAGACGTTTCACACTCCTATATATCGATAGAACATTGGCTACGTGCCTGTAATTAAACCAAAACCTGCTTGTATCCACCAGCACTGCCCAGTTATTTGTGTGACTTTTATTCGAAAATGCCTGAAATAAAATCGAATATTATTGATAATTAAGAAGTGTAAACGTTAGTATTATTACCTGGATGACAGTGATCAGGAATACGAGAAAGTAAGTGGTGATTAAACGCATTTTGGCTTCTGAAATGTATTTGTTTATTAAAATGACATTTTTTAATACATTTGCATGACATAACCTCACATTTTCTTCTTTTTTTATTAGAATAACTCAAAATCGAATGAAAATAATCGATTCTCAGACAATTTTAGTAGTATGTAAAAATCCCCAGTGACAGGTGACAGTGGCGGCGGGTTCGTTTGTTTGTTACTGTAGTTTAAAAATGGCTGTAATTAATTCGTTAGGAACGTTAGAAAAGTTTATTAGTAACTCGGATAACACTGAAAATGCGTTTTATATATCTGAAATACCGGACGTATGCAAGGAATACCCTTGTATTGTGGGAATCGACGAAGCTGGCCGAGGTCCGGTTTTAGGTTAGTTCGAAAAACATTTAATTTACCCAATATTTATAAGTTATATATCGTTTATTAAGGTCCTATGGTGTATGGAACCAGTTTCTGTCCGATAAACGAGCAAATGATCTACAACAAACTGGACTGTGCGGATTCGAAGGAGCTCAACGAAGAGAAACGAGACCTAATATTCACCAACATTTGCAAACAAAACAAAACCGTTGGTTGGGCGGTTGATATAATTTCACCTAACATCATTTCAAACAACATGTTGAGCAGGAAGAAGGTCTCCTTAAATCAAATCTCCATGGACTCGGCTGTAGGGCTTATCAGAGCAGTCGAGAGTGCAGGAGTCAAGATTGCCCACGTATTCGTCGATACTGTAGGCCCGCCCGAGAAGTACCAAAGCTATTTGAAAGGACTGTTTCCCCAATTCGAAATAACTGTATCAAAGAAAGCCGATTCACTCTACCCGGTGGTCTCGGCCGCTAGTATTTGCGCCAAAGTGACTCGAGACCATGCCCTGAAGGTTTGGAAATTCGCAGAAGACATCGAAGCCACCTACGAGAATTACGGAAGTGGCTACCCATCAGGTACTCATTTATATTGCGATGTTGTTCGATGATTCTCACTGATCACTTTCAGATCCGGTCACAAAGAAATTCATGGAAGGGCACTGCGATCCGGTGTTCGGGTACCCGCAGTTAGTGAGGTTCAGTTGGTCGACTGCGGAGAATGCTTTGGAGAAACTAGCGTATCATATCGATGGTGAAAATAAGGAGCCTACTAAGAAAGCTCCTCCAGTTAACAATACTTCCATCACTTCGTTTTTTAAGCTAGCTAATAAGGATAATACGGAAAAGAAAGTACCTCACGAATTCTTTGCACAGAGATGCCTTAGTAGAGACGTTGAGTTTTAGTTATATAAATTTAATTGGTTCACTAATAACTAATTTCGTTATGCACAGAAATCGTATTAAAATCTTTTTAATTTTGCTAATTGATTGTTTCTTCTCATGGCCATTCTTCGCACTCTTTTCCAGTATTCTAAGCTTTCCGGGTCGAGTTCCTCCAGAGGCGGAGGTGGTCCGGTTCTTAGGGTCCACAGCCAATCTGGGTACTCGCTGTCCGGTTTTATGGCAACGTCCTCTCCGGTTTTGTAAATATTGGAACCACATACGAATTTGACTAGTTTTTCTGGATCGGTTTCCACTGGCAACACTTTCTTTTCTACGACTGGACCTAGTTTGCCTCCTTTCTTTTTCTTTAGGGCTCCTCCGAGCATGCTGACACCTGAAAATGATTGGTGTTAAAGAGTTTTAATGACTTGTTTCGATAAACTTACTGGCACTATCTTTCTTTGCGTAATTCTTTTTTGGAAAGTTCAATTGAAACGCCGAAATGGCGGTTCTTCTCACGTTTAGAAGACAGTAGGCACTAGAGAAACTCATTTCTATTTTTGTATATTAAGAAAATTGCCAATTTAGTAAGGTTATGTTGTTATCGTTGCGATTTAATAATTATCAATTATTCCCAGCTAAATATTTATTCCTAAGGAACAATTAGATCGCTACACTTATTAATTCAAACGGCCTCTGACTTATTTAAATTATTTGTACTTAATTTTTTAAAAATTAACAAAATACTTGCTTTTTCTTCTTCTTTTTCAAAATTCTGTTCAATCTGTCAATATTGTCAATTCAAATTTAATGCCGAATAACCAGTAGCAGTCTAGGCAATAAAATATAAGACAGAAGAAGTCAAATGTCAAAACACCTTAACCTAACTTCTGCATGTGTGATGTTTTCGTTGAGATTCTAACAATAATTCATTTAAACTGGTAGAAAATATGGAAAAGGGAAGTTTATCCGATAAAATAGCGAAGATTCTAACCGCTGCTCCTTCTCACAATGATCCGGAAGACGAAAATATCGACGGGACGAAGGCTTCGGTGAATTATTTAAGCTCCGAAGGAAGTGATGATGAAGCGCCTGCTGAAAGCCAAATTAGAAGACGCAATGTCGATTTATTGGCAGATATCGATGAGAGATACGCCGGGCAAAAGGGAAGTCGAAAAAGTTTACTGTCTGATGAAGAGGAAGGTTCGAGTGAAGATGAAATCTTAGATGGTTCGTATTGTCAAAAATGTACATCTTCTTATTAATAAACCTTTTCTTAATTATAGATGACAACTCTGAAAGTGCAAATGAAAGCGAAGAGGAGGATAATGAAGAATACAGCGGGAGCGAAAGTGAATCCGATTACAATTACGAAGGAGAAGACTTGGAACAAAACGAAGATGAATCGAATTTTCAAACGATGAGCGATGTTTCCGCACAAGTGAAAAAAGGCAGGTGTGTGAAAAACCAAATGACCATATGGGAGAGCCTTCTAGAAATGAGGATACAGGTGCAAAAATGCCTATCGGCTGCGAACAAAATGCCTCGACCAGACATCTACTCCGAAATTAGAAACTCTTCTGGTCCAGAGTTTGCTTCCAGCGTCCAGAAAACGAAAAATTCGATTTCATCCGTGCTAGAAAAGCTTTTACTCCTGCAAAATTTACTGTGGAAACAGTACCCCGAAACGAAGAATTTGAAATCGAAGCAATCGACTAAGGAAGAATCAGATGAAGATGATGATGAAGATATAGCCGAAAGTGAAGATGAAGACGAGCCAATACCAGAAAAGCGAAGGAAAATAACTGAATTAGAAAGCGATATATCAAACAAACACAATTTATACAAGGACTATAGAAACAATGTAATACAGAAATGGCACGATAAAACCAGATTACCTGCGATGAAAAATAATTCTACTAATCACTCGATAATCAATCATATCGAACACACTTTAGCAGATAAAGCCAAGTTAATCAAAAGAACGCAACTGAAGAGAACTGAGTACAAGATAGTGGGCGAAGATGCTAAAGAAGATAGCAATGAAGAAATGAAAGAAGAATACAATACAGAAATATTCGATGACAACGATTTCTACCATCAGCTGTTAAGGGAGCTTATCGAAGTGAAATCGGCCGATTTGACCGATCCGGTGCAATTGGGCAGGCAATGGATGCAATTGCAAAGTCTGCGGAGCAAAATGAAGAGGAAGATCGACACGAAGGCTACGAAAGGGAGGAAAATCAGATACGTAGTGCACAGTAAATTAGTCAATTTCATGGCTCCTATGGATAACAGTTCCTGGTCCGATGAAGCCAAAACCGAATTGTTCGGTTCGTTGTTTGGAAAAAACCAAACGGTACACGATTAAAAAAAATTAAACAACTTTAAATATATTTATTTACATTTTCCAACTGGCCAGCCAAAATAAAAAATATTTATATACTCGTACATTATTATACTTTAGTAGAAACTATCATCTAGAATGTGGGTGTGTGTGTCGAATCAATAGTTGCACGAGGAAAGGAGGAAAATTCAAACTTGTATGTACAAGTCGGCGAGGATCGTCGCCGTACGAAATAATTGGTGCCCCTTTTATTGTGTCGTATAAATATTAGAATTATTTTAAATTGCCACCGCTCAAACAAAAAAACATTTCAAAAATATTCGAACTATTCTACTTTATAATATTTATATTTGTATATACGTCTTATTTGCCTCGATTAGTTTACATGCTCTTATACACAATAGTTTGTCTATAATATTTTGGAAAAGTAACGCTTTCATTATAGTCTTAAATGTAACATTTTTATAGAGATTTTTAACGGAACGAAAATTATTTAAACGTTCAAAGAAAATCAACGATAAAAAAAACGAGATCAAATTATGTTTCGTTGGAAAATTGAAAATAAAAAATGAAATATCTTCAGAAACAAAAATATTACATTTTGCTGCGACTCTCGTGCGCTTTTTTGACGATCGCCAATTTAGAATGCGGATCTAAAACCGGCAATTCCGTGTAGGGCGGCTCTTTTGTCCCGTGCAAAATCAACGACCACTCCTTCAGATACCCGGACTGCGGAATTTCTGAATTAAATTTAGCCTGGAACAGAAGAAAATGAATCCCCAAACCCGCTCCAATAACCGGAACATACCTCGAGCAGCCATGTACCTTGCGGGTACTCAGCCCACGTGTGCGTAGTCATAAAGGGCCACTTGGAGAACCCGTCCCTGGAATCGTCGTCGTTCTGCCTTCTGCTCAGTATCATGGACCTCGTTCCCATGGGCGAGGTCAGGAACAGCTCGATATCGCCCCTTCTCGACGCGTTCAAACTAATCACCGCTTGCACGTGCTCCAAATAACGCACTTCGGTGTTCTGGCCTTTGCAAGCGTCCGTCGTTATCTTCAAAATCACCGATTTCTTCGAAGGAATCATACTGGAATTGTAAATTGTTGATTAAAAATTGCACCAGGTCCTAAACAAAACCTCCAATTTTATATTCATTGTCCCTTATTTAGCGCTATTCTTTAATAAAATCACCCGCTTAAACTTCATAATAATAAAAATTTAAAACTGTCAAATTAAACAGTCACCTTAGTTACTCCATAACAACAATGTGAAACTGTCATTTGAAACAATCTCCTTAGTTACTCCATAACAACAATGTAAAACTGTCATTTGAAACAATCTCCTTAGTTACTCCATAACAACAATGTAAAACTGTCAAGTTAAAGAGCTTCTTCATAGGATTGATTAGTGTTATAAAATGAGCGCTATTCTTTAATATCCTACTTACTGGATTTCCTTGATATCGCCTGCCTCGCAATGGAACCTCGGCGGCACCGTCTTCCAGCGCCTCGCCAACGCCACCATTGCCCCCGCGTCCAGTACCCCAAACCCGAACAGGTGATTGAACTCCAAGCCGACTCCGTTCATAGTCCAACGAAACCGCCCTTTGGCATCGAACAAAGAGTTCCTCTTCGACGTCAACACCGTCAGGTGCTGGATGTCCCTCCAGGACAGCTTGTTGCTGTAAAAACCCTTCCGTACATTTCACATTTGCCGGAGGAAAATTGTTGCTTACTTGGCTTCGAGAGCGAGCGCGAAAACGCCGGCGGCCTCGGGGGCGGCGGCCGACGTGCCCGAATGCGTGGTGGTGCACTTCCCGTACAAATCGGTGGTGGCCACGCCGGTGTTGGGGTCCTTGGCGCCGTTGCTGAACGTCGAGGCCAGCGTGGAGGAGCAGCTCTCGTCGTAGTGCGCGTTCTGGCCGTCGTTGATGGCGCTGTTGATGCTGATGGTCCACATGCTGGCCGCGTAGCCGTCGCAGTTGCAGTCGTCGTCGGCGCCGCCGTCGCCGCTCGCCCACACGTAGATGCTTCCCAAGCCGTTGCGGCCCTAAGCACAGCATTACTAAGTCTACAAATATGCGCAAATCGAGTCGCCCAGGACCTGGGTGGCCTTTGGAGATGACGTCCACTAACTCCTTCTATCTATACAGAACATACTTTTTTGTAAGTTGTACCTTATGACACCATCTTCAGAGGGCCCCCAGGTCATTTCTAGAAGCTTATTGTACGATTCACCTTTATTATCGGTGATAATCGAATAGGAAATATCCAAACGAGGGGGTGTTTTGAAAGGGATATTTCACCAGAATCGATTTAACAGGAGACCCGACTTCTCAATTTGTTATAGTCCGACGCCGATAATCGGCAATCAAATTTCCATTTACCCTTTTCACTGCGTTTCGCGAGCCAGAAGGAGACGACGATTAGGGTTAATGCCGGTCCGGGGAGTTCGCAATTTACGAATTAATCGGATGATTGAAATTTATGAGTTGTTTGGAGGTAGAAATCACCAGGTGCTGGTGTTGATGGACTCACCTCGTTCACGCCTTTAACGATGGCCCTCATGGTGGAGTTCCTGGGCCCGTCGACGGTCTTGCCGTCGTCGGTGGGGCCCCAGGAGGCGCTGTAGATGTCTATCAGGTTCGGCTCGTGCCCCATGGAATTCGCTTCGATCAAATCGGTCATGTACGGCTGGTCCAGCATTCTGATTCCTGCGAAGTAAATTAACGCCTTGTTTTTTTTTATTGCGTTCGATGTTAATTAGCGAGAGGACGTTCATCGGGGAATTCTCTATGGAGAGCGAAAGGGAATTGATGGCTCAATAAATCCCGCTCGTCGTTCGCCGGCGATTATTCAGCGGATTCCGCGGGATTTCCGAACCTTCTTGTCGATATTTAGCCCTTGTATTTATTAGTTTGTGCCTTGCGATTTGTACCCTTACGTTTCCTCGGGGATTACCCCGTGATTTGTCGGTTTAATTTCGCTGAGTAAACGATACGTTTTCTAATGCAATAAAATCAATTTGTTGGTTCAACATTTTATAGTAGTTTCGAGAGAGTAAAAGAATGTAGAAAATCTGCTATCTGATGTATCTAAAATTCCTGCTGCATAAACACAATATTTGCGCGCTTTTCACCGGAATATTTTCATATGGGAAAATTGATTTACAATTTATTTACCTGCTATTTTCGAATCGTACGCTACGCCGACCCCGCAAATTCCATTATCTCGAGCAGCTGCCACTTCTCCGGCGCACCGAGTTCCATGGCTGGAATTCACAACGAGAAAAAACAAAAAAAATCAATTTTGGCAATGAACCGATTAGATACACGTACGCGCATAATTCCCTAAATTCCTAACAATATGCGGGCGAATTTACATGCGAAATTCGCAATCGAACGAACAACTCCGCTTACCTGTTGAACCAATCGTCGGTGTACCGCGGGTACGGATAGGGATCGTTGCTGCTGAAGTCGTAGCTTGCTTGAGAATTCTACAAAAAACAAATAGAATATTCCTTAAAAAACACCCTTTTGTATGCCGCTAATTTACTCGGAAGCCCGGTCGCGTCTGCATCGAAACACAAACATCGTTAGCGAGCAGAAGAGCCGGCTAATTGTTCGCTACAGGATTATTCCCGCGTGGGTGCCGCAACTCCGGACAAAGCTCTATCAAATTCGAGTGTAACGTGATTCAATTTCGCTACCTATTCGGAGCGCGTCGCCCGGGAATCCCCTGTCTATTTTTTTTATCTGTCGAGTTACTTACATAGTTGAATTTCAAATCGGGATGCATGTAATCCACACCTGTAACAAAATTACAAACAATAGCCATTTAGGTCGAATGTGATTGATTCGTTATTATACGCCGAATTGGGGGTTTGGGTTCAATCGGTCCTGCGATACGCGGAATTATCCAATTAATTACTTACCGGGGTTCGATTTGGTTATAATTAACCACGCTTCTCTCGTATGAATTACGAATTACAATCGATTATATATCACTGATATGAATATACAATGCGAAAATCCGCTTAATTTAATCAAATTCAGTTCTCCTTTGATACAACAACGCCCGAATGAGTATATACAGAGTTGTAAAATGGATATTAAATTCATTTCGAAGTAGTGTAGAGAAATTTGAAAAAAAACGCTTATTTTCTAACAGTCGTTACTGTAGCTCTATACCACAAAATCGATTTCCACCTCAATTAAACTTCTGTCAAACGAAATGTCAAATTTGTCAGTTTTGTATTTGTGTATCTTCGAACGTCTATAAGTCACACTTATTCGTCTATAAAACGAAAAAAGTCAGTAATTTTCGGTAAATATATGTAGGTAACACATTTTTTGATGCGGAATTTCGTTTTGTAACAGTCGTTACTGCACCTCTATACCACAAACTCGAATTCCACCTCTATTAAACTTCTGTCAAACGAAATGTCAAATTTGTCAGTTTTTTTATTGTTGTATCTTCGAACGCCTAAAGTACCACTTATTCGTCTAGAAAACGAAAAAAGTCAGTAATTTTCCGTAAATATATGCAGGTAACACATTTTTTTTGGTTCGGAATTTCGTTTTGTAACAGTCGAATCGTTACTGCACCTCGAATTCCACCTCTATTAAACTTCTATCAAACGAAATGTCATTAACGTCAAATTTGTCAGTTTTTTTTTATTTATATATCATCGAACGCATCTTAAAGTCCTACTTATTTGCGTACAACGCAAAAAAAATTAGTGAGGAATTTCGAAATTCGGTAATCAGATAAACATAGGGTAAATTATTAACTTACCGTCGTCCATTATAGCAGTGGTGACGTTCTTGCCGGTGATTCCCTGTGCCCAGGCGGCTTCGACGTTCAAATCGAGCTTGGCTTTGCCGCCGTTCTGGCCGGTGTTCTTCAAGTACCACTGGTAGGGGAAGTACGGGTCGGTGGGGTCCTTGTGAGGCTCGATTTTGACGAGGTTCTCCACCTTCAAGGGCTTGTAGCCCCTTTTGACGCGAATGAAGCCGGGCTGTTGCACGGCGGTGTGCACCTGGAAGATATTCCATCGGATAGATTATAGCCTTTGTCGGATCGTTTTAAGTAGCTCTTTGTGGAGTACAGTGCGTACAAAAGGGAGATTTAACGGCGAAACTCTTTTACTGGAAGTGTGTTTTAACTGTAGCTGTGGGAGGAAAATTCCCATCAAGTGGGGATTAGTCTGGAAAACTTAATCTTAGACAATGAGACCGGGGCTTAATGCTGTTCCTTTCTGATCGTTATCCGAATGGAAGAGGTTTCGTTTAAAATCCAATATTCCTACGGGAAAATATTGTCGTTTTTGAATTCTCAGTATCTCGAGTAGGTATTATTCGGAAATCTCACGTTTCGCCGGCTATTTCGTGACGCAAACGCCTCCATTCTGCATTATATTAAATGGAAAATAAAATGGAACACTGGCAATTTCCAGTACATGTCGGGAAATTTACTTGTCTACTATACAAAAGCGCGAATAACAAGCTGGAATGGAAACGAGAATAAAAGAATATTACACACGTGAAATTCGCTGCAAAAAAATTAACGTGAGCGCAACAGAAGCTATTAAAATGAATATTCAATAATAAAATTCAACTCACCAACGGGTCTACTTTAAGTTTTCTCATATGGGGTATACTTCTTTTAGTTCTAGCAACAGGTAGAGCTCGATTGACGAAGTGGTATTCGCTCCTGGATCCCAGAACCTTTAATCAAACAAAATACATTTATTTGAGCATTTGATATTTACCGTGAACGTTGCTCAAACATTAGAGTTTTGTATCGATCGAATTCGAAGCCTACGACATTGCTCTATAAGCGCAATTAACGGGAAAATCCCGAGGAACCCCCGACGATGGGGAACGTATTAAAACTTCAGACTTGTTTTATGTATCTAATAAAATAAGCGTAATTTAAATTAACTTTCCTCGCCGTCGATTCCGGCGTTCGAAGCGAATAAATTCGATTATCAGCCTTCCTTATTACACGTACATTCTCATTCTAAGTTTAGACCGTTCCTGTAACAACCGATAGTTTCCGATTCGTTTTCCATCTCCTAATGAGATCCGTTTTTACCCCGAACAAACGTTTTATTTCAGAGGAAATTAGCGTTGTAGGAGCATCGAAAAGCCCGCTGGCTTTTTATCAATTCGCGTAAATATCGCGGGGGAAAAATCGATCGGGATAATAATTCGTGGGCGAAGATCGACCCACTTGATATCGTTCATCATGTACAATCATCGTCATTACGTGTTTACCCTCCTCCTATAAATAAGAGTTGATTTTATAGGTATCGGAAATGAACTTGGAAAATTCACCGGAGTCGAGTGTGTACTGGGAAAGATGAATTTTAATGAGGTTTTAATTTTGCTGTATTTCGTTTAGTCGGTGATGTGGTATGTGTGATTTTAAGTAGAAAATTACATTCCGGTTTAATTAAAACGCCGGCAATTAATTACAGAGTTTAGGAAGGTTTTTTGCAGGTTCATTTTCCTCTCAATTTCGCCTCTCTTTTGTTCCAGCTTCATTCCCTTTACAATCTTCATTAAAGGTAGAGCAAAAAAGTATATGTAGGTTCATAATTTTATGGAACATACATGTAATTTATCCATACTGATTATAGGATCAATATAAAACGAGTTTCACAGACTGTATTTTATTGCAAGATGTAAACGAGCAGACAATATGAAAACTTTGCTATTCTTTTTTAAGCAGCTTTCCCGATTTGCCGCATTCTTTGATGTTGTATATAAAGAATTTTTCAATTACTTAAGGCATCCTTTGATCGTTTACTTTCTTATTTTCCCATTGTTCGTTCCATTCTTTTCTACTTATCTTTTCATTGATATGCCACAAACTTTACTACAAGATAAAGCATTTCCAATATGAATTGAATATTATTAATTGTTGAAATACTTATATGTGTAGGTTTAGGAGAGCGTCGTTTTATTGAAGCGCCTCTTTCACACCGTATTCAATCGAGTTTAGAAAGACCATACAATCGCGTACGGGTGCAATTAATGTCGAACAACAGCTGTTCAACAAACAAAAATTGTTTATACTCACGGGACCCATGTTGACGAAGCCGTGTCGCTGGGCGACGTCGCGGGCCTCCCCCGGGTCGACGTCGCGCTTGAACCGCACCAGAAACGAGTTGCTGAAGAGATCGCCAGCGTAAGCGGCGCCGATCGAGAGCAGCACGAAGCAGAGCAGGGCCCTCCGGAGCGGAGGCATATCGTCGACTATCGGACGGCTGTTCGTGACTGGCGACGCGTCGCGGCGCGCTCCGTCGCGAGCGTCGTCGCCGTCGGCCTCTGACGTCAGTCGCATCGATTTTTCGAGCCAGCGCCGGCTTTCGGTCGGGGAACCGTGCCCCCATACGCCGCGTTTTTTCTCTTCGTGATCGATAGAAGAAACGGGATTTATACGGGAGCGACGCGTCGGGTAGATAAAATGTAACATTTTGTTGCATAATTAGAAAAAATAATCGAATGTTTTTTTGAGTTTGATAACTGTTTTAATAATTGCTTGTTCTTACCAGCGAGACAAATTTACTAAATTTTTAAATTTAGCTCAAAAATTGGCTGAATAACCTTATCCTAATCCACTTTTTACAACCGGATTAACTATTGTCCTATTAAAACGAGACCTCTTAATCGATAATATTCTCAATAAATCGAATGAATATCGATTATTTACAAAACAAATTTCTTTACAATAATGTATCCTTAAATCACCTTAATCACTCATAATATACAACAATAATTTATATAATTTATTTAATAATAATCTAATTTATAAAATAAAAAACCAAAAAAATCGTTACAAATAATCGAAATCATTTTGACATCCCTGACAAGTGACATTGAAGTTTGAAAAAAAAACTAACCTCTACAAACATCGCAATGAAAACAATAATTTAAATTCCACAAACAACTTTGTTTTGGTGTTAAAATGGGCATAGATTTCGATATATTGGAGCATTGTAAAAAAGTGCGCGCCGATCACGGGCCGCCCTACACGTGCCCCGTCGAGAAATGCGGCAGAACGTACAAATCCGTATGCGGCTTGTCCTATCATTTGAAAAGTTTCGATCACGATAACCCGAACGCCGCTCCTCCCGTGCAAAACACACCGAAAAACAAGAAAGGTAAATGAATTATTCGTTATTGCTCTATTACCAATTTTATTTATATTACAGGGAACAGGCACAAATCGAAATCAAAGATACTCCAAACGCCGAGCGCGCCAGAACCCCTTACGTTCGAGGAGGCCCAGAAAATGGTCCAATTCGAAGTGGACGGGATCGTTTGCCGATGGAACATTACCGAAGAATTAGATGTATTATCGAAAGACGATTCCATCGAAGAAGACAGCGTTAGTGTTACTAAACCCGAAGAAGCTCGTGTACCTTTACCCGAAGCTAACTTCAGAGAACTCGACGATTACACTATTTGCGACGCCCCTCCTAGACCTATAGGCTATATTAGATTCATAGAGAAGAGTACAGAAGAGCTTGACGGAGAGGTACAAATTAACTCATTACAAACACCAATCGATACTGATTTTATTTTTTTAAGGTCGAATACGACGTCGACGAAGAGGATACCGCTTGGTTATCCATAATGAACGAACGAAGAGAAGCCCAAGGATTAGCCCCCGTCTCAATCGATTCCCTAGAACTCCTTATGGATCGATTAGAGAAAGAATCGTACTTTCAAGCTTCGGTGAACGGGCATTCCGGAGCCGTGGTAGACGACGACGCCGTCTGTTGCATTTGCATGGACGGCGAATGCCAAAACACCAACGTCATTCTATTTTGTGATATGTGCAACCTGGCCGTACACCAAGATTGCTACGGGGTGCCCTACATACCCGAAGGCCAGTGGCTGTGCAGGAGATGCTTGCAATCGCCCAGTCGAGCGGTCGATTGCGTCCTCTGCCCTAACAAAGGGGGCGCATTCAAGCAGACCGATCGAGGCAATTGGGCGCACGTAGTGTGCGCTTTGTGGATCCCCGAAGTTCGATTCGCCAACACAGTATTTCTAGAACCGATAGGTACGATACGATAAAAAACATAAGCGTGCTAATTTAATCGATAATTACTCGTAGACTCGATCGAAACCATTCCGGTGGCCCGTTGGAAGTTGACCTGTTACATTTGCAAGCAAAAAGGCGTTGGGGCGTGCATTCAATGCCACAAGGCGAGTTGCTACTCGGCCTTTCACGTGACCTGCGCCCAGCAAGCCGGCCTGTACATGAACATGGACACGGTCAAAGACGGCAACGAATCGCAGCCCGTGCTCGTGCAAAAGATCGCCTACTGCGATACGCACGCGCCCATCGAAAACGGCGATCCCAAGAAGGACGAGTCGCGCAAGAAGATGATCCAAGCGCGTAAAATGCTGGCGAAAAAGCGCACCTCCGCGCCGGTCATACTCATACCGACCATTCCGCCGGAGCGCATCCAGGAAATCGGCTCGCTGGTGACCATAGCGAAGAAGTCGCAGTTCATCCAGCGGCTCATCGCCTACTGGACGCTGAAGAGGCAATTCCGGAACGGGGTGCCGCTGTTGCGGCGGCTGCAGAGCGCGCAGGGCGGCACGCCGCGCGACTCCAACACCGGCAACGTGGACACGTTGGAGCTGTGCAGACAGCTGAAGTACTGGCAGTGCCTGCGGCAGGACCTGGAGCGGGCCAGGTTGCTGTGCGAGCTCGTCAGGAAGCGCGAGAAGATCAAATTGGAGTTTACGAAGGTCAGCGAGAGATTGATGCGGATCAAATTGAAGCCGCTCGAGGCTAGCTTGAGGAATATATTGGATCTCATACATGCTAAAGATACGAACGAGATTTTCACCGAACCAGTCGATTTAGAAGAGGTGATTTTAATTGATACTCTACTTTACATAGTCATTACACTTTGATTTTAGGTGCCCGATTATTTGACAGTCGTCACGGATCCCATGGATCTCAGTACGATGAGAAAAAAATTGGATGCCGGTCAGTATTTAGATCTCACAGCTATGGAGAAAGATTTTAATCTAATGATAGCTAATTGTTTAGCTTACAACAACAAGGACACTGTCTTTTACCGGTGAGTTATTTGTTCGATCTAACGCGGTGACTACTGCGATAATAGCTGTAATTTACGCGATGAATTAACGTGGTTTCCTATTAAAGCGCCGCCATAAAAATGCGAGATCAATGCAGCGTGATATTCCGTCAAGCGCAAAAGGAACTAGAAGCGGCCGGTTTGTTAACATCAGAAAAAGAAAACGCGAAGAAATCGTCAACTGGACAAGTCGAGGAATCATTCGCTTCCGATATAGACAAAGAATTGGAAAGCCTACAAGTACGCTCTTCGACCGAAGTTTGTATATCATATTAAACGTTGTTATTTACAGGGTAAAACCGGTGCCGATGTGATTACCAAGCTCGAAGATCTATTGGCGAAGAGTCAAGCTTTAAAGCACGGCTTGGCCAGAGCCAAGCGGGTGAAATTGGTCAGGAGCGAATTGAATCGCGTCAAAAGGAATTTGACCAGCCAGAAGGACGCCGATCAGACGTCCCAGAGCGATTTCGACGTCGAAAACGACACCAAAAGCGGCTCTACCAACGGTAAAAGTTCGCTTCTCTCCATCCTCCAGCAATCTCTAATTATACTTCATTTAGCTTCCCCTTCCGGAGTTAATAGACGAACAGCCGTGCTGTTTACGAAGAAAGCTCAAGCCGCCCTAAAGAAGGAAGATAAGGATAAGGAGGAGAAAGAGCCGATCGGTCCGTCGGCTAAATCCAAGAAGAAATCCAAAAGCTCCCTATCGTCCAATAAAGACAAAGACGCCGTGCCCGATAGCTTCAAAGTCTACCGCGCCGGCACCCAGTCTACCGACGATGACAATTCCGATAGCGATAACAGCCTCTCCACCTGCTACTCGCATAGCCTCTCCGAAATACTATCCGAAGAAGACAGTAAGTACTTATAAATCTCTTTTAGGACCAATTAATGTCTAAGCAGCTACACTTTAGATGCTTCTTTAGACTTAACGACTCGATAAACGTTCAACCCCCAGTATTGGCTACTGTCGTAGTAAAAGGCCGCAAGAGATGCGTTCGCCGAGTACAAGTTCGGAACAATTCGGATCCACGCAAAAGAACGAAGAATGACAAAACAATACGTCAACTTGGATAATTTCCAAAATGGCGGACGATTTTCAATTTTAAATCGCGATTGCGAGCCGAAACGAATTGAGCCGGGGAAAAGAAGGTCATTTTCGTAATCTGCGGATCCGTTTCCATCTAACCATATACCTCTCTGCCCCCAAATAATTCAAAAAGAATAAAACTCTGAAATCAATAGGATGTTGCTTCGGGCTTTAGTATATACAGGGTGTCCCAAGGAAAAGTAGCCCCTTTAGTGAGCTAATTTTTTCATTGGGCTACTTTTCATTGGGACACCCTGTATAAGATTCCTTTATAAACTGTATTTTTTCGTCCAAATCAGGCGAATCTTCGGAGTCCACGGCTCACTCGGCCACCGATACGCAAAACATCGAGAAGGAACTGAAGCCGATGCAGCTGGTGTGGGCGAAATGCAGGGGCTACCCGTGGTATCCGGCGCTGATAATCGACGCCGATATACCGAAGGGTTACGTTTATAAGAGCGTGCCCATACCGTCGCCGCCGCAGGAGGTGCTCGACTTGGCGAAAAACCACACGGAGGACGTGTACTTGGTGTTGTTCTTCGACGCGAAGCGCACCTGGCAGTGGTTGCCCATCGAGAAATTGGAGCTGTTGGGGTTGGATGCCGAGAGGGACGAGGCCAAGGTTCGTTACGGTGCAACAAGCGGTGTGTTTGTTATGATTAATGTTTGTTTCAGGTCAACGAGTCTAAGAAACCAACGGATAGAAAAGCTGTTAAGAAAGCCTACGAGAACTCGTTACAATATCAGTCTCAAATTAGTGAGTACGATGGGAAAAAGGATGGTAAATAATTTGCCATAATAGTGTACAGAAATTGTTTTTTTTAATTAATTAATAGATTTACGTTTACTTATCGCTTACTACTTTTACCTCATCACTCTTCTTTTCGTTTGTGACATAATTTGTTGCATCAATTTCGGGACGCCCTGTATATAAATCGTTTCTATGGAAGAAAAACATCTGATTTTTTTATTTACGGAGCAAACAAGGTAACGAAAAAACAAACGAGACGACATTAAATCAACAAACATGTAAACGTTAATACCAAAATTTGAAATGTCTTGTTCATTTGTGTCCGTTCCAAATTCCAGTAAAAAATGCAGCTTCGCAACAAACCAGCAAGGTAAGCGCCCCTTTTAACGCGCATTTAAATTAACCCATCCGATTCGCGGCGGAATTATCCAAAATTTCGGAATATTGTTTCAGTTCGAAATCGTGGCATAACATTCAGCAGCCAATAAAGCGTTGGCCTCCGACCGCTAATTTAACGAGGTGCTGCAGCCCGACGTGCAGCGCCCCGGTTAAATGCGTCGCCTCGTCTTCGCAACGTAACATAGCGATCGTCGTTTCGAGCGACGACAACAAAGCCATTCCGGAGCCCTGCTGTCGCGGAGCGTCCCTGCAAGAGCCCGCCCTGCCCGTGTACTGCGCGCGCTACCCCAACATCTACAACCCGGCGCCGCTGTACATGGAAGCTTGCTGCTTCCCGCACCACCCGTCGCTGAACGTGCCCTCAATATTCGACCCGCCCGCCAAGCTCAAAGCCGATCCCGGCGCGCCCTACCGCCCAACCGCCAAGAAGCCCCTGGAGATGTTCCCCGAGGAGCGAACTCCGTCGTACGCGTTTACCGGCGCCAAATCCTCGTCGAACGGTTGCAATTGCTTCTCGGCCTGTCACGATTCGTGCTACTGTCGACCGCAATCGCAGCGGCGAGGCGGCGCGAACGCCGCGAACAGTCCCCCGTGCGAACCGTATCCCGACGCTTCGAACCGAACCTTCCCGATTTCGACCCATCACCGTGCCAGCTACGGTGAACAAACCTACACGCCCGACCCGAACCAATACGTTTTACACCGACCCGACGCGACCAATTCCACGATAACGCGCGACCACTGTTCAACATCTTCCCGATTTTGTCCCAACCGCTACGGTTCTTGTTCAACATCTTCCAAACCTTGTCCCGATTCGATCAACGACTCGTATCCGTCCGCATGCGGTTCTTGCTCACTTACTGAACCGTCTACACTTTGCGTTTCTACCGCCTGTGAGCTGGAGGTTCGGAGCTGTCGGGACGCCTGCCCGTCGACTGACAGCCTGCAATCGTCTTACTATTCGTGCCCCAAGTCGCTGCCCCCATCGAATTTGTTCATCGCACCGCCACCATCCTTCGCATCCGCCATCGACAACACCGCCATTGAAGTGTGCAATTCGCCGCCTTCGCCCAGGATCAAAAACCTACCCGCTTGGGTAAGTGCACTACATCATATTACAGCTCCATCTTGCAGCTCTTAATAGATCCTTTGTTCAACCACGAAAGCCTTCTACGCAATACACTTTGCTTCAGTTCCATCTTGCAACTCTAATAGATCCTTTGTCCAACCATGAAAGCCTTCTACGCAATACACTTTGCCTCAGTTCCATCTTGCAACTCTAATAGATCCTTTGTTCAACCATGAAAGCCTTCTACGCAATACACTTTGCTTCAGTTCCATCTTGCAGCTCTACTAACAGATCCTTCGTTGTTGCCAGATAAACCCGTGTCTGGCTTACTGCGACCCGAAGTGCAAGGCCAATTCCCCGTGCGTGCAATGTATCTGTATCCCGTGCAACTGTATAGTGTGCGACTGCAGCCGTTGCCAGATCTGCGACGTGGAGTGCAAGCCGTGCCATCCGCGCCAATACTCGGACGATTCGAACGATCCGCGCGAGGAGCGCGCCGAGCGTCGCGACGAGTCGACGGGGCCGAACGTGCGTCGCGACGAGGCCTGCGGCCCCTGCCGGCCGGAGGCGACCGTCGACGAGGCGTGCGGCACGAGCCCGTCGGAGCGTCGCGACGAGGCTTGCGGCGAGACGGCGGCGGCGGCGGCGCCGCGTCGGAGCTATTGCTCGCAAACGGCGGCGTTGCCGGACTTCGGCGAGCGATTCAAGTCGATCGCGGCGCCGTGTTTGGGCGACGATTCGAGCGAATCGTCGCGGAAGATTGTGTTGTGGGACGTTTCGTGCGACGACGATGTAAGTTCAATATTGTTAAAGATCGGCTCGAATTTTTGCTTCAAGCGCGACGCTTTCAATAAAGTGTACCTGTGAGGAGAGGCGCGAGGAAAGGAGAGCCTGAATTTGCAAATCTTTTTCTTTAGAAACCTTCGTATAGAGAATCTGAAATGATTCGCTTACGGTACTCGAATTTTTACAATAATTACAACGTTGACGAAATGGCGTTGAGAAGAGAAAGGGATTCTATTAGATTGGGCAATAGAGACTACGTCGCTCCTGAACCTTACAAGTAAATTTCTTTACTCTGCTACTTTACGCATTTAACTTACGCGAAATATATTAAAGGTATATCGAAGTATTAAACGATGAAGACCCGTTTTATCCCGCTGACGATGATCCGCCGGGCTACAGAAAAGTTTTGTTGAAAATTCCTTGTCAAGGAGATGAAAAACCTATTGAAATGACGATCTATATGAAAATGAAGAAACGCAGCGCTACATTTCAACGAGCCTATTATCCGACTTGCTATATATTGCCTGTATTTGAACCTAGTAAGTACCTAATAGTCAAAAATTTAATTTTACATACATATTTTATTTTATTTTTAGCCGATTGAAGCGAGTATCGATGCAACTTTAAATTCAAAACTGAATAAAAACCTGCGATGCGCCAAATTTATAAAAACAGGTACATAAACTTACACGTTTCAAAATGTACTGAGTAAAAGCTCTAGTATATTAAAAAAAACTATATTTACTACACATTTTTTTGTATCACTAAATCCTTATCATGAAAAACTACATTAAATTTTACAAACATCTACTCGAGTTGATTTGGAACAATTTTGAAACGTTTCAAATTTGCCGAACTGTTGAAACGTTTTGAAATGGTTCTGAATGTAAATGAGGCATCCATTAGACCTACAGTAGACTTCTCTGAGGGAATGTTAATAATTTTTCTTTTAAGATCCATGAAAAAATTATATAGGGGCCCCGTACATTCTCCGTTGAAGTCTATAAGGTTTTGTACGATGCAAAATAATTGAGACACTGGCTAGTACTAGTAGATTAAAAGTTTATATTAAATGCAATTATATTTAAAAGGACACTCGCTTTGTTTACACATAATTAAAGAGTAATTGAGGTGATTAAAAGGGATAATTGGGTAACATATTCGTCAAATTGTGACCATGCATGAATCCTATAAAAAATCAAACCTCAATTACGCTCGACTATTATTTATATATAGTTTTAAAGAATATACCGGAGTTTTGAAAAATACACGAAATTAAACATTTACCTAATCAAACATTTTAAATTTAAACATTATTCATTAAATTATTCAACGAATAACAATAAAATTAACTCGATAAATTTGCCAGGATGGGTGTATGGATGTGTGTGATCTCGTGACGGACTAATATAATAAATATGCTGTGTCTTGGCGGATTCGGTGGATTATTTTGGAAAATTAGTTAAAAATTTTCAATTCAAATACCCACCTGGCAATTGAGAGTTAATTTTAATGGAATTTTATTGAGTAAATTTGTCCGGTGGTTGGTACTTTGGTTCGATGTTTAATTCTAACAAACTGACTATAGCGGATCTGTATTTGTAATTATTTGCATTTTGGTAACTGAATGTTGGAGTTTTCTTATTAAACATCAACCGGAGTATCGAAAACTGGGCGAATAAATCGATGCAGTAATTAAACTAATAATAAGAGGGGGGGAAATTGAAGGTAATTATTTAAATTTCATTGTAAAAATTTGCACACGTTTAAATTAGATTTACTATATTTGTCAAAAACTTTGCTAATGAGGGCAATTTTTGTAAAACTTTTAGCATCTATCGAAATATAAACTATTATATAAATTAGGTATACCAAATTTGGCATTGTATCCAAGTTTATTCAGTTTTGTAATTAACTTTGTAATGCTGTAAACCTTTAAGATTGTAAATGAAACTAGAAACTTTAAGTAAAACATGTTTGAAGATTAAAATTTGTTTTCTTCCCAAACATTCCCCATATTAATTCAAGATAATTATAAGGGTATAAGTGCAATTTATTTGCAATATAGGAGGACGGAAAGTTAGCAATCTACAAAGAATTGCAGCTGAAGATTCTCGACTGGCTCAAAAACGTTCTACTATTACTAGTAGAGAAATCCAAACTGCTGTACGTCTACTCCTTCCCGGTGAACTTGCCAAACACTTCCTTTTCTTATCTTTTTCGTTTATATGAGAACTAATGGAAACTTTTTGTACCCATAGACCATATTGCATACAAATTTCGCACTTATACAGAATTCTCTCTAAGAAATAGTACAAAAAATCACGAAACACCAGAATAATTTATTCAAAGCCCGGGCATAATGAAAGCTACATTATCTAAAGTACTTATCAACTCCTCGGGCGTGCAACAGTTCTCTTTCAATTCGGGTATTTGCTGTGTCAAGCACAGTAAAGGTCCTAAAGCGCACAGCAACGAGTCCAAGAGCACCGAAAGGCTACCCGATACAGCTATTTGACCCTAAAAATAAAACAATTTGTAACAATTATAACTCTAACAGCTTCGCGTGTACAACCTCGTGTTCCTTTAGTCTCTCGCCGATGATGGTTAAGCTTTCTCCGAGGAGTTTCAGATGCGCTGCAACGTCAATGGGCTTGATACCGTTGACTTTGTATGGGGAGTCTTTTCCTCGAGGACTGGGCGGCGAAACGTTGATGTTTTCGTAGGTGGATAAACCGATTTGGAAGGGCTGCAGAGGCCCCGGCGGGGTTTTACCCGCTGCGGATTTTTTACTCGATTTACTCGCTAGTTTGGCCGTTAAAGATTTGTTGAAGTTCGAGAATTGCTCTGAAAAAACGCACGATAAAGATTACTACGATGATGATGGGTGATGAGCACCTTTGTCTTTTCCCTTTAGCTTGTCGGGTTTGATTATTTTGCCGTCTTTAATGACTAGTTTCTTCTTGGATGAGTTGGAGTCGAGCCTTCGAAAGCCTTCGTTTTCCTCGAAATCGCTGTCCGATTCCACCGATTCGTCTATGCTGGATTCTGTGGCGTTTGTATTCGGCTCGTACTCGCTGTTTTCCGAACCGCTCTCGTCCATATCGAAATTATCATCTTTCTGATACACCTGCAAAAGATGCTAAGATATTAAAAAATTCTCTTTAGTTATATTGGTAAGGTACTTCGTCGAATTTCTGTTTTTTGGGAGACCCTTCGAACGATTCGCTCTTCCTGTGCACAGCGGGCGAGCGCTTATTATAGGACCTTTCGATCTCATCGGGAGACTCGAAATCCATCAGTTTCGATGATTTTTTCCTCACCCGTCCACTCCTCGATACACCTGTGACTTCGAGATCTGAAACACCATCGAAATACAAACAAACCTACAAAAATTACTTATTAACAGTTT
This sequence comes from Phyllotreta striolata, assembly GCA_918026865.1. Taxonomy (NCBI): domain Eukaryota; kingdom Metazoa; phylum Arthropoda; class Insecta; order Coleoptera; family Chrysomelidae; genus Phyllotreta; species Phyllotreta striolata. Next base: position 2,042,967 of record OU900098.1, on the reverse strand, counting down.
ATTGACAACACGTTTTTATTTAAAAAGTATATTTATAGCAAAGTAAAACATTAGTTTAATTATGAAACATCATCTTCTTGTTTCCACCCGTCTTCATCGCTGAAAAACCGTCTTTTAACAGTCGTGTTCATGTAAGGACGTAGAGCCCATTCAGTGTCCGCTGAATCCACATTATCCAACGTTCCTAATTTAATTTCGTACAATCTCAACTGAAATCGAGGCCCAACTTCGCTGAGTTCAATCTACAAATACAAATTAATACAAACTATCCAAACCACACGAAATTATCAACAAACCTTTCGATCCACCGTTTTATAAGTATGATGTCGAAAACTGATGTAATCATCGTGATTCGCGAACGTTATCACCCTCTTCGATTCCTCCTTAGGTACAGGAAACAAATATTTTAATATGCTCATCGTGCGATCCGCTAACTTGGTTTTGAAATTGTGGAATATCAAATGCGGGTACTGCTCTGACATGGTGCCTAAATCGGGTATGTCGTGCCTCATAACCACATCGGACATGTTGAAATAGGCTGTAGGCCCGTAAGGTAAGTGGCATATCACCAAACCGTCCGGAACACCTCTATGTTCGTGTACTATGATAAAATCCGTAACATCATTGGCTCGACAAGCATGTATGAGTTGCTTCATTTCATAGTTGCCCCGGTTCATGCGCTGGGCGTTCGGGAATATCAATCTGAGCTCTTTGACGAACATTTTCAGCCGAGAACTGGGGTCTCTCGATGTCGTTATGACTATTTTGGGGTCTTCGACGCCTGCGTATCTGTACTCGTCGTCCTGCGAATCGGCTACGGCGCCGCCGCTCTCGCCGCCCATGATGGCGGCCCGCTGGGGCCCGGCGTCTTCCCATTCCAGTTTCTTGGCGTAATGCAAGGCTTTGTTTTGTAGATCGCCATGGATTGTGGTGTGGTGTTCGATGCTTTTCTTGATTCGTTCCTTTTTGTCCTGGATCGATTTTTGTCTTTCTTCTATCGTTTTTCGGTAGAGGTACTCTCTACGTAGGCGAGCTTGACGCCGGATCATTTTGATTTGTTTGAAATAAACTGTTTTTTCACTAAACGAGTAAGCACATGTGGGATAAATGACAACAAAATATCGAACATAACCTATAAATTACTGTCAAATGTCAAAAATTCGTGTATGGTCAAGGATTTGACGAATTGACATTCTATTCAAAATATACCGAATAATTTAATTTTCCGAAAAGCAATAAATGTAAATAGTAAAATAATTCTTATTGGGCGTACCTTCGGCTTTGGGTTTCTTGGCTTGAAAATTATCCATAGTGCACTGTTGTTGGTAAAATACAATCGATTAAATTAACAAAAATCCTCTCAGCTTTAACAAATGTGGATTAAATCGGTTGTAAAACTAGAAAACGACGCTATTTTTGTGTAAAAACAATTTTAGTTACTTTCAAAACAACAGCTTGGTTTGTTTCTTCTTCTTTTCTTCTTTCACAACTCGACTAAATAACTCGGAAGTATCTATCATTTTACACACCAAGTAAAAGGCCACTTGGTTGACTTACAAAATGAAAAGAAGATAATTTCTTAGGTTATGTTATTGTTAATGACATATACCTATTAGTATATACTGCTTACTACGGTCTAAAACCCGTAGCAAACATTATACTTTAGTGTGCCTGCTTATTTATGCGCATGCTCAAGTGAAAGATTTCTTGATTGGCTACTTTTGACAGAGCAAATGAAACGTCAGAAACGTGTAGCTTTTATTTTGGTATATTTTTTGATATATTTTTAAAATCGACTTTGACTTGCCTGTGTAAATATGTCAGGTTACCGAATTTAACCACAATTTCAAGTATTATTTTCTTTCTTTTCTTTTTAGGCATCAGCTACTCGCTATTGGTCCTTTTAAAATTAACGCGCTTGCGTATAAACGACTAAGCACACCATAAAGGGTCGGATCTCTCTCTTTAATCGCTACGATTTTCTCTCATGGAATAGATAGGGAGTTAGCAGTATATACTAATAGGTATATGGTTAATGAGTAAACCAATTTAAAATTTTTAAATATTAATAATACTACATTAATTAGTAAACCAGTGAAAATGCCAGCAACCGGCGACAAAAAGGAAAAAGTAAGCCTCCATTTTCTATCGAATTACCGTCCATTTAATTCATTTACTTTCAGTCTAATCAGTCGGCTGATCAGAAAGAGAAAAAACGCAAAGAATCCATTCTCGACCTCTCCAAATACCTGGAGAAAACCATTCGGGTGAAATTCGCCGGCGGACGGGAGGCCAGCGGAGTCCTAAAAGGCTACGATCCCCTGCTCAACCTCGTATTAGACAACACATCGGAATATCTAAGGGACCCCGATGACCCGTACAAACTAGTGGAGGACACCCGCCAGTTGGGGCTCGTGGTCTGCCGGGGCACCAGCGTCGTGCTGATTTGCCCCATGGACGGCATGGAGTCCATACAAAACCCATTCATTTCTCAAGATTAGCTGTAATTCGTACGATTTAAGATAATAAACAATCATTTTTACTTCTCGCTTTATTATTAAAATGCAGCCTTAATTGTACAAACGTTTCGAAACAAAGGGATTGTCAGCGGAGAAAATTTTCTCGCCATTCTTCGGGGCGACTTTCCTGAAAATTTATCCAATTAATTAATTTATTTATTTAATAATACATCACGTACTGAGCCGGCGAAACGAAGCACTCCTTCGTTCGATCGTCCATGATTTTCTTCAAATTGTGCACGGAGTAGCGATTGTACTGGCCCCAAATGCTGTCCATGAACTTCGTATTGTATTGCATCGGGTTCAAACCTGCTACAATAACCGGTAACCGGAGGCTGTCTTTACCGCGGGGAATACTCACCTTTGATTTTCTCTTCGCGCTCCCGCATTTTCTTCGCCGCGAAGGCTCCTTGGTGAACAGTAGCCATTGCTGGGGCTCCTTCGGAATCGCACACTGAAATATTCTTGGTTTTACCAGTGTAAAACGGATTAGAAATATACTTACGTTTGCAATGAGTTATATCGTTTTGAAGTTCCAGTATTCGATAGTATACTGTAGATAATTAATAAGTAAATATTTTGGGTATATATCAGTGTATTTTTATGTTTAATACTCACGAAAATAAGCGTGTTCCTGGTAAATGGCTGTAAAAAACATCCAAGCGAATTTATTCCAGCGAGTGTAAAGTGATTATTATGCTAGGAGAGAAATCTACGAAGCGCAGTAATAGAACTAATAATAAATTATTATAACATCCTATTTACAATTTATCCAGCTCAACTCGACCGAGGTTCAGGGATCATAAGTTATCTCTGCGGAAGATAAGAAAGGTTGACAAACGAAGATTGTAATTAATACATTTTTACCAAACTAATACATAATATAGGTCATCATTTAATGAACATGTTTGTCTCAGTAACAAAATATTCTGTTTGTGTTCCATCACTAGCTCGAATCTCCCAATGCTCGTGGAACTGTCTAGCTCCTAGGATTAGTCCTGTAATTATTTCTAGAATCGAATTACTAGGATATATAGAATTCCATCTAAATTATCTCTTTGATATGGTTCTTTTACGCGCAATGAGCGCATTAATAACCGATTAATAAGTAGGTATGTGTGCTCTCCGGTATATTAAGGATACAGATTTAGCCGAGAGTCCAATTAAAATGGTTTTGTTTAATTTTATTTGGATACAGTCGATCGCCTACTTCGAGTGCACTGGCCTACATAATCATTCGACAATGAACTTAACATTTTGAAGCGCATAATCGCCGAGATACACGTTTCTTCCGGTCGCAAGAATTTATATAGTCCGGGGCTATGCACTAAAAATATACCCGACGAGTAACAGGTTTTTTAACAAGCTTTAGAAGGGTGTTAAATACTGTATAAAAAACGCGCAATAAGCGAGTTAATCGCCACCATTTTAGTACAAATTACGTGCCGAACGAAAGCGTTTTTCATTTTCCTCTCCGGTGGAGAAAGTGCGGGGAGCTTTTCTCCGGAGGGGGCCGGATTTCCCGCGACCGGAGTCGATTTACATTCGGACATGCATCGAGCGCCGGTCGACGGTTCTTTTCCTCCGCGGTCAGTTTCTTCGGTCGCTTCATTTCGTCGAGGAAGAGGCGCGGAAAGGTCGCGACGGGTCCGGCGAAAAAGAGAAAAAAAAAACGGCGATAATAATAAGAGAATTGGCGCGTTCGAAAGGTAACGGGACTTGGATTTTTATATAGGCTCCTGACACGGTTTTCGGGACGTTAATCGCGTCGGGCGAGGAGTCGCTCGGGAAAATATGGTGTGTATAATTTTGTGGTGATTTTTCGTTGTATTTAGATTTATCGAAGGATTTTTATAGGTGAGTACTAGAATTTTTTGTTAAAAGTACCAGAAGGGTTTAGAACGAATTCCTTATAATTTTATGGTGTGTATAAGGTTTCAATTCTAACTTCTCGTTGATATCACCGAATTCGAGGCAATTATTAACCTACTGCAGAGAGTGAAATTCCATATCGAATCGGCAGCATATTTCAAACTGTACCGATCGATTCCAATAACCGCGTTCACCGTTATCGCAGCTAAAACGACTACCGATTCGATGATGAAGAATTCCGTTCAAACAACACCATTTTCGCCTGGCCGAAATTTCCGGCACGAGCGCACGAATTTCCGTTACACACTGTATGCTAATCACCGCGGTTTAATGCGCAGGAAGGCCTAGAATGCCGCGGCGTAGGCGTCTCGATCTAACGGACGCACCGCCGTAGGTCCACCGGTATATAGAGCTCGGTCAAGGTCGAAAAATAACCTTCTGGTAGACTGTTTAAGCGACGAGCCGCGACCCACATTTGGGCCCGAGGTTGAGGCACTCGTCGGCTCGTCGCGACGAAATGGGCACGGGTATTCTAGGTCAGCCGGGCCTAAAGTTCACCGGACGCGTTAAAACCGTACGCAAATCACCACAATACAACGAGAAAAATCGTTTACTTTTCCTAATATACATACAAGAAAATCCACTTTAAAAGTAGACCTATTCTTTTGTGCATGGAGAATTTTTACTGTACCCCTCGTATATACCTTCAGCAATGTAAAGTAGAATGAAACATAGCTGTTTCAGCCGTTATGAGTCGGAATATGGGTCACTAGTAATAGTAACAATAATAATAAACGCGTTTATTCTACTCATGGTGAACGAATTTTTGGTGGTTTATTTTGCAGATAAAATGGATCTGAATTTCGTGCTGAATACGCTACTGAAAATCCTGGTCGCGACGCCGGGTTTACTGTTATTGTGGACGGTACCGGGCGCGTACGGCGCTGCTCTCTTAGGAAGCGGTTCCGCTAGGAATTTAACCGACGTTTCAGCGCCTTATTACGATTACGAGCTCACCGACAGCCAGGAATTGGAGCAGGTAAACGAATCACTTACATCCCGAATCCAATTCCGCTCTAACGACGTGTGTTCTAGGAGCAGAAGTTCGACCAGGAGAGGATCCCCGATCCCTCGCCGCTGGTGTTGCCCGGCTACAACCTGCCCGAGAACATCTTCAACCGCGGCAAACCGTTCTACGTGGAGAAGGACCCGCTGACGGGCGAGGTGGACTTCTCGAAGCCGTCGATGGCCGATCGAATGGACGAGGAGGCCGCGTACGAGGACTACGAGGACCCCGCCGACGGGGGTTTGTACGATAAGGCGAATATTGACAGGAAAGACGGTAGTATAAGCGGCCACAGGCCGAGCGACGTCAATCAATTGGTGCCGAATTTCCACGATTTCTTGAACCTGCCGGTGAAATACAACTCGGCTAAGTACGTGTACCCTTTGATATCGAGCTCGTACGCGAGCACCAAGTACCAGGGCAGCGTGAACAAGTTCCACAATCACAAGAACTACCCGTCGAAGGTGACTACCAAAAAACCGCTCGTCAGTCCGACTTATTACACCACCGAGAAGTACTTTAAAGTGACCTACTCGACCACCACGCCGAGTACTACAACCACGCAACGAGCCACCACCACCACCACGACTAAAAGACCCGAGACCACTAGAATCGTGAACTTGCTCAACACCGGCATGGGCGTGGGACTCTCCGAAGAATTCGACTACTTCGATACCACCACCGCCACCACCAGGAAAACCACGACAACGACCAAACGCGCGCCGACCACCACCAAACCGCCTTCTACCACCACCACGAAAAAAGTGATGAGCCTTTTCGAGCAGCTATTCGGCGACTACGACGATACAGTCGCCACCACCAGCACCACTACCAGCACTAGCACCGCTTCGACTACACCCAGCACTACTCGCAGCACCGCAACGCCTCCAACGGAACCGGACGTCAGCTACGAATACGAAGACATCGGCGATAATATAGCAGTCGAAAGCAAACCACTACCTACAACAATCGATAACCATCGCACCAAAAACACCACGCAACCAATCAAACCCACCAACAACACCGACTACTACGATTACCCGGAAGATCTAACAACAACAACAACTACTACTACTACTAGCACCACTACTAGTACGCCGATCGTGCGAGTAACGTCTCTGCCGTTGGGCGAAAACCACCTGACGACCTCCGGCTACGACCCGTACAAGCGCCACGACGCCATCATCGTGGCCACGCAGAACCTGCGCGGGAAACTCGAAGGCGAAAAGGTGCGGCCGAGGCCGTTCGAGAAGCCGGCCAGCGCGAACAACGTCCGCATAGCGCCCGGCCAGAACACGGCGTCGTTCGTGCTGGGCGACCGGCAGACGGTGTACGGCGGCCCGTCGAAGGAGAGCCCCTACGACAGCAACCCCTTCAGGCCGTACTACGGCGCCGATAAGGGGGAGAACGAGAAGGAGATCACGTTGCAGGGGACGCTGTCGTTCCCCGAGCAGGTGGGCAGCGCGGTCACCATACAGCCGCAGAGGAACTCCGAGGCGTCGCTGGCTATCGGGGTGCCCGTTAACGATGTCAACAAGCAGATACCCGGACAGGTTATGGATGAGAAATTGGACATCGACGGGATGCAAGGGTCCTCCGTGAAAGTGAGCGGCGGTAAAGTCGTTTTTCCGGCGGATAAACCGCCGGAGTATCAAGATTTGTTACCGCCGCCCGTCGTGCAACCGAACAGGGAAGTGCAACAGAACAGGGAGGTGTTGCAGTTGAATTCCAAACCGATGTACCATCAACTGCCCAGTGATTTAACACCGCCTAAAGAGCAAGAGGTGGTGCACAAGAGACCTATTAGACCTCCGTGGGATCCCAGACCTGGCCATTTCTACAGCGGTAACAACACAAAATCCTTTTTAATTTCGTCTACTAAACGCTCTAAATTTCAGGCAATCCGGAGTACAATCGACCGCCCCGCCCTCACACGGACGTCGCCTACAAACGCATCGACAATCTACCGAACATTCTACCCCAATTCCGACCGAACACCAACGTGAACAAGCAGCCACAATCGCCCCTATTCTACGACAAGAGATTGAACAGGCAACCCTTGCTCGACAGACCCTCTAACAGACCCATGAACTTCTACGAGAAACTCCACCCGCCGCCGCCGCCTCCCCCGCCGTACGTCATCCACAAGAACCTCCAGGCGCTGAGGAAGAACGGCCCGCCGCCCAAGCAAACCCTCGACGACGGCCCGGGCGAAGGCGACCAATCGGCCCTCTACCAAACGCCCCCGCAACTGAAGATAGCCAACAGGCGGAGCGACGCCGACGTCGCCGAGGTGGAGACGCTGCAAATGATCCAAGCCAAGACGTCGGAGAAGAAGAGCAACAAGGACGCCGACACCAGCGCCATGGTATCGCAGGTGATGAACGTGCAGGCCGACGACGAAGCGGACGCCATCGACAAGACCATCTACAAGGTGTACCCGGTGAATTCGGCGCCCATCAAGCTCGACGTCATCGACGACGGCGACAAAAAGGAGGCCGTCGTTATAGGTACGCGATCGGAGCGTCCTCTGCCGCCTTCGAAGATCAACCAAGACTTCGATCTGCTGTTCGACTCCAAGGACCGGAACGACGATCCGATTCTGAAGCCGCACAAGGTGGCGACGTTCCCCGTCCGATCGGACTTCCCGTACCCGCTGGAACGGCCGGGCGCCGAGCCGGGCATCAACCTGCCCGCCGTGCCGGACGCGCCATCCAAGACCGGCAACGACCTCGGCGAGCTGGATTACTTCTCGAACAACCCCTGGGGCAACGCGGGCGAGAACTACGAATCCAGAATCGTCAATGGAAACCTCAATAAGATCTCAGGTACTTACACCACGGTCAATTCAACGATAATGGCATGTTAGTTTATAATTTGCACCATCCAGGTCCTAACCAGATATCGGTAACGCTGAGAACCAACTCGGATAAACCCATAGCGGTGGCGTACACTCCCACGGAGCCCAATTTGAACGCCGATAAGTACTCGATGCCGAACTACGGCAGCCCCGTCATCCCCGAGATAAGACCCGGGGATTCCAACAAGCTCTTCACCGTGGGCGCGGTGATGCACGCGCACCACCCGGCGCCCGGCAAAGGCGCCGTCGGCACCGTGGAGAACGTGCAGCATCGCCTGGAGCCGGTTTCCAACCATCGCAACGAACTCGACGCGCCCAACTACCCTAAATTGGATTTCGAAGCGCCCTTCCAGGTAAGGTGATCGTGAGAAGTTAAAAGGATGTTTCGATTCTGTAGGTGAATTGAAATTAGAACGATATTTGAAAAGTAACAGTTATTTTGTAACAGTCGTTACTGCACCTCTACACCAAAAAATCGATTCCCACCTCTATTAAAATTCTGTCATACGAAGTGTCAAATTTGTCAGGTTTTTTTTTCTTCACTTCATACTCTTGGCCTCAGCTGCCAGGGCTATTCGGCCAACGTGAGTTTTTTATTTATGCAATTTTGACTTACGATTTTCGGTTTCTAGGCGAGTTTGAAGATCGAGAACGCCAACCAGGGGTGGTCGGTGGTGAAGCCGAAGAACGTGACTACGACGGAGGCGCCCGAGGCGACGACGGTGTCGTACGCGACCACGGGGGAGTTCGACATAGAGAACTTCAAGCCGCAGCTGGAGGGCGGCTTCAAGCCCATCTTCAATTTCCCCGATGACGATAAGAAGTTCGTCGAGACGAAAATCAACGATAGGGAGGAGTGAGCGGGTGACGGGGTTACGAGGGGTTCGAAACAATTAGGTGATTGGAGGGTATGTAATGAATATTAAAGGCATTTTCGTTCTATATTATCGCGAAGGAATTTAGTGAAAATGCCTTTATTCGCACCAAACTAAAAAATTTTCAGCGATTTTTCAGTTTGTGGACTTTAGTTTTAAGGGGTATGGGTACGACAAATTGCCTCAATGTATTTATTTAACCGAATTCTCGTGCACGTTTATTGCACTTATCGCACTAAGTTTGTACAGTAAAGTTTACCATGCACGGAGACAGTCAAAAGCAAGTGCTTCCATTGAAATGTTTGACTGTTGATGTATTTATTTCTAATTTATTGATAGTTAAGGCGTAAAAACTCGGCGATTTTGATTCTATTACCGATTGAGTCGAGTCTGTTTGTTATTTATAGTTTATTTACCAACACAAGCCTTACCTTTATCACAACTAATCGATCGCTAATCGATAGACTTCTTCACGAAGCTTAGCAATTAGTAATCGATTGCTGAACGCACCTAATTAGCATTTGAAGTTAGCAAATAATTAGCTTAATTACTGTAATCGAGACTATTATACTTTATCGTAATAGAAAGGCTGGTAAAATAAAATTGATACTTGTTAGTTTGTTTTTAATGATTTCCAGTTATTCGAGCACATTTCAATACTTATATGTTACAAGTTTAAAGCTTAACCTTGTCGAACGATCAGATCTCATGAAAAAAAAAATCGAATAAAATTCCACACTGTATTTCAATAAAAAATAAGCGAAAATATCGACGATTAGAGTGAAATTTTCACCAAAAAAAAATACAGTCAAAGTGGAAACTGGCAATAGACTAGAAAAAAACCAGTGATGCTGAACCCAGCGCAAGTACAAATTTTAAGTACACGAAAATTCTCTTAAAGGAACAATACATACCTCGCAAGCCCTTCCATTCAATCAATAAAAAATAGATTATTAGTAAAACACCTTTGACTAGACAAACGTGATAACCATCCAAAAAATAAAAATACCACTCTAATTACCGATACATCTTCAACAATCAGAATACCCTCTAACACGTTAACTCTCTACCTTTTCGGAACTGTTCTCCGACGGTTCGGTACCGAAGTACCGATCGCCGAAGTTCCCGATGCCGGGCAACACGTAAAATTTCTCGTTTATCTCCGGATCTATCGCCGTCGTCACGATTTGCACGTCCGGAAACGCGTACGCTATGGACTGCACGCCGGACTCCGCCATTAACAGCGACACGATCAGTATATTCTTCTCCAGCACGTCGTGATCCAGCAACACCCTGATGGCCATCATCGCCGCCGCCCCTGTCGCCACAGTGGCGTCCATCAATATCACCTTGTAGTCTTTGATATCTTTGGGCAGCCTCAAGTAGTACAGCTATAATAGAGGATTGTGTAGATGTTTGTTAATTTATTATAGGGCGTTCCAAAAAATTATTAGTAAGGGTGGAAATCTCTAAGGGAGGTAATGTGAATTGGCCACTAAGATCGCCTGATTTGAGACTTCTTTCTGAGGGGTTGTCTTAAGGATAGAATGTTTATCGATAAAATTGGGGATTTTAAAGGTGAAATTCGCTACAACTTTGCGAATATTTCGTCGCATTGTAACGTGGAAAATTTCATTAAAAGGGATCAAAAAACCCTTGGGTATTTGTCACGTTTTATATCAAGCATTACCTCCATGTAACTGCTTTCTAAATCAATAGAAACATGATAAGTTATGTTAGTTACTTTTGGGACACCTTTAATAACATACCTCCGGTTCTCCGGTTTGCAGATTCGTCTGGATCAATATTTTCCCTATCCTTATATCCTTACATACATCGCACACGGCCTGTTCCATGGTCTCGCCCGCCCTCAATATGGACACGCCGCATATATTACTGGTGGCCATTTTTTTACCTAAAAACAGCACCGTTAAATCGATTTAAATCGCTCCTAATCGATCGGTTACCGTTATAATGAAATCCCTGAGGCGTTTCCACCGTTTTATCCACGAACGTCATCAAAGACAACGTGTATTCTATCACTAGCCTAATCAATCGTTTGCTATAAAATATAAATTCGTCGCGCGGCGTGTCCTTGTTCCGGATGAACGTGTGCAGGCCCCGTATCTGCGGCGTGGTGGGCAAGAGCTTCACCGTATCCGGAGTGGGCATGTTGAGTTTACTCGCATTGGCCAGTTCTTCTCTAAGTTTCAGCCCTCTCTATGAACAAACCGTTGTTAATACACGCGCTTAAATATACAGTTTTAACTCGTAATTTAGTACCAATTGCAATTGAGTTTGAACGTGCTGTACTATAAGATGTATAGCCACTAAATTCTCGCCGCCCCTGGGCACAATTATATCGGCGTGGCTCATTAAAGGGGCTATGTAGTGGTTGAACGAAGGCTGTACCATCGAAGTGTATTGTTTGAGAACACCTTCTAAGTCTCTTCCTCTGTGAATGAGTAGATTATTTATCGGAAATTTGTTTTTGTTAAATTCGTTACCTTTGGCTGATGTCGCGTTTTAGTCTTCGAGCCAATCGTACGTCCGGATCGGCATCGACGAATATCTTCAAATCTAACATTTCGTTCACTTTCGCATTGTGAAAAGCGAGGATGCCCTCGAATATGATCACGTTGGCTCCGTACATGGTTTTCTGGAACGAATAGAAATAATTAGTTTCGTTATAACGATGCTGTCAAACGAGCAAGTACCGTTTTCGATTCTCTAGAATGCGTCACGAAATTATAAATAGGAACTTCAACTTTTCTACCTTCTTTGAGTCTTTGCAATGTGACTACCATTAGATCGAAGTCGAAGGCGTCCGGATGGTCGAAGTTGTACTCGTTTTGATCCGCTATTTCGTGCTGTTTTTCGTTCAAAACTTTATAAAAAGAATCCATGCTGAGTAAAGTTACCCACGGTACGCCTAGTGACTCGATAATTTTCTCCGCTACTGTAGTTTTACCCGACGCACTACCCCCGCATATCCCTAGAAATTGGTATAGTTAAACGAACAAATAACTAGTACGATCGAAATAACTACCTATAACGAAAGGTTCGACTTTCTGGCCTACGCTGTTGTACCACGGCGGGCGACCGGCCGTGTAAATTGTCCTATGTTGAGTTCTGATGATGGAATTAGTGGCCGGTTTCGTGGTTTGGTTCAAGGACGTCGTCCTCTGCCGCCTTGATCTAGGAGACTTTTGTGATCCTTCAAGAATGAGTTACGTGAAAATTATCATCGTGCAAATAGATAAACAGTTATCGCATGCGAAACTTGCAAATTTTAATGGCTAAAGTGATTACGAAGTCAGCGTTTTGTACGATCGATGCATGCAAATTGAAATGTTTAAATAAATTATTGATTTGCACGTACCAGTCGAAGGGGGCCTCGGGCAGTAGGGGACAGTAATAGGGGAGGCCGGGGTGTGGTAGAAATCTCCGCTTTTTTCTTCTTCGATTTCTATTTCGGGGAAAACGTCGGAGAAGTCAACGTGCGTTTCGACCACGTCGCTGGAAATTCGGATACGATTTTATTTGATTTAATGAATAATCGAACGTAAAATCACGTACTGGGCAAACCGAGCCCGTTCGTAATATTTCATGTAATATGTTACTTTTAAATAAAGACACAAGTGAAAATTACCTGTCGGAACTCGCCGATGACGGGGGATCGTTCAAATTGATTTTAGCAGCCATCCTAAATTAAAATTCCCTATCCTTCGATTATTGAAGTACAACTTAATAATATAATTAGCATACAATTTAAAGTAACTTTTTCTTTAAAACAACGACACCAGATTCGAGCAAGACCTCTTTTGTAAGGTTATGTTCGCACATTGCCAAAATGCATTTTTGTAATGAAGTTTGTCAATTTTTTTTTGCAATATGTCACATGTCAATCTACCCCTCTCAAAGAACTGAATATTCTATAGAGTAAAAGATCAATAGCATATCCATTTTAAAAGGTTCTTAATTAATGCTTCTTTAAATAAGAACAAACGACTGTGTTGAGTTTAACGAAAGAATGAAGAACAGAAAAACATAAACAAATCTCCTAATGCGAATCACGGGAATGACATTTTATCTGACAGTAGTTCTTTTGACTTGTTGGTCTCGTACTTGGCAGGTCTCACAACAGGATTAACTTTACTCAAAATTTCAATTTTTAGTGAAAATCGAATAATCGAAGAACTGTGAAATTGCGTATTTATTAATCAAAAATTTAAATACAATTTTCGCAATTATTTTACGTAAAAATTTTAGCAACAGCGATTTGTTTAAATGTTTAAATCCTGAATAAACATTTCTATCGAGTAACAGCCATACAATTACGCCGTTTCGAATCTCTCAAACATCAGCCAGTAAGTTATAGTCATGAATTGATGACTTCCAGCATTTCTCTAAATTCCATATCAGTCTGGGTCTCCGTGTGCATCATGTCCCGATCGCCCACATCCGGCCTTCTTCTGGACATCACCGTCTGGCTCTCGACGGATTTGAGCATATCGTTGAAGGCCGTTTGCGTTTGAATGTGGCTGAAAACCAAATCGTCGAGGATCTGATCGCTCGTCTGGGTGTGCATGCTGCTCATGAAGTCGCACTCAAACAGCATATCGTCGAAGATGAAGTCCGTTTGGGTCTCCATGTGGCAATTGTCGCACTCGAACCCGCCAATGTTCAGGTTCAGAGTTTCGTCGAGTAGATCAGATGTATCGGTGTAAATGGAGTTGTGGGTGTTGGTGGACGATGAGTAACTGTTCGTGCTCGGGTAATCCCCCGTTTGGGTGCTGGTGTTGTTGGTTTCAGTTTCGTTCATTAGGAAATCTTCCGCTGTGAAAGACGTGTTGCATGAGGAAGTTTTCGCTTCTACGGCTTCGGTTGCTGTACCGGATGTCTTGAGGGATGTATTAGATGGTTTTTTAGTAGTGTAATAGTCTCCAATAGTTTGAGTTTCGACTGTTAGGTAGTTGTCTCCGGAAATTGAGCCTATTTGAGTGTATTTATTGGATTGTTTTAGCTGCGACTGACGAACTTGGGTCATTTTACTCTTGTATTTCAGTTCATTATTGTTGTAGGTTTGGCTTTCCTGGCTAAACGTAGTGGTGCTTAGAGAAGTCTTTGGTAGGATGGGTTTGTTTTTGGATACTTCTATGATCGGAGCCGTTTTGTTTCTGTTTAATTTAAAGTCGATTTTGTTTGGTATGGTGTGTTTTTTTCTCCTAGCGTGAGACTGCAGGGTTTCGTACATCGGGTAAGCTGCTTTGCAAACGGGGCAAGCGAATTCCACCCCACAGTAGTCCGAATGGCGGGAGAGGGTCTTTGAACAGAACATTTTGTCGCAGGTGTCGCATTTCAGCTCTTTCGTCATGTGCTGCAGCATGTAATGGTTGCGCAGGATCTTCAGTTCTTTGAAGAACTTTTTTTTGTTGTAGGCGCAGCTCGGTTCGGGGCAATAGTATCGCTTCTGGAAGGCGTCCGGGCTGAGGTTCAATCTTTGGTGCGTCTTCACCACGTGCAGGTTGAGATTCGATTCGGATCTGAAGACGCTGTTGCAGCCTTCCTCGGTGCACATCACTTTGTTGTTTACCCTACATTCGTCGGGGGTAGGGTAAAAATTTTTTACATTCTCGTTTATAACGAACTTCATTTTCAACGCGCGTTTATGGATTACAACAAACAATGAAACATCTTACAGAAAACCGGGGTTTTTCTCGAAAAATAATTTCGATTTTCTTAAAATTTTTCTTGACAATAACAAATATCGAATGACAATTGACAATTGTGTTACCATGGTGGCTGATTTGTCATATCGGAATAGGTCTAATTATGACAAGTAAAGATGAATAAGTCAGGTTAGATTTAATGTTTTTTCGAAATTATTAGATAATGCAATTTTATTCTCCTAAACTAAAAGCTTTTCTTGATAAATGGCCGGGAAAGAAGCAGCTAGGGCTCTATAGATTCCTTCCGTTGTTTTTTCTCTTGGGAGCCACTTTAGAATTCTCCATGATAAATTGGCAAGTGGGAGACGTGAATTTTTGTAAGTGTCTTAGGCACTTTCACTACATTTCTCATGTATTATTATTTCAGATAAAACGTACAAGAAACGACAAGCCCAATACTACATTCAGAGTAAATTAGAAGAAGAAAAATTGTAGTAATCATCATGCCTGCAGGAACCACATGGGGAAGATATATCACCTTTACGACAGCTGCCTTTTTATCTATGTTGGCTGGTTCGCAAGTAGTACACATGTATTATAAACCGTTGTCGGATTTAGACGTATTTATTGAAGAAGAAATGAAAACCATTAAAAAATAACTTAACTTAGTAGTAACTTTCCACTTATTATATAAGTACTAGTTAATGCCTGTCAATCTAAATTTATTAATTGCTCGTTATATTCTTTGTACAGTCTTTGCCATGGCAGTTTCGTTTTAATTATGTCTAGTATTTCCTTAAGAAGGTCCAATTTTGTTAATCCCTAGAAATTAAAATAAATTTAACGCAAAGCAAGTTTGAGTAAAACGAGTAGTTACCAAGACTGTATCGATTTTTGGTTTCTTTGCACTCATGTGAGTGGGGCCCATTAAATCATCCAAAATCACACGCAGTCTACATTCAGGACCTGCAAACGTATACAAATAATTAAAAAAAATTAAATCCTGCGAGAGATGCTTTCAGATTACCCTTTTCTAATAGATGATTCACGATGGTGAACAGCCAATGTTTGTATTCTACGCTCGATTCCAACACTCCTGTGGCCATAATTTGAGATTCGAGAAAACTGAGCGTAACACCCGGCGGTAACGAGTCTATATTCCTTTGATAGCTCATGTACTTCTGTAAAGAGGCCAGCGGTAAAGTGTTCGGTAATTTCTTCGTAAGGTGACATCCGCTCGCACAAACTGGATCTAAAGGATTCGATAACTGCACCCTAAAAAACGCAGAAAATTAATTAAAAAAATACTACAATTATACACCTCGACAAACCATGTAAGTAAATCTAAATTGTAAGTATATGCTCGACCGTCCGTTAGAGTTATCACAGGCTGATTAGAAGGCCCTAGGCTACAACCGTTAACCGAGCCTGAAAGAAAATACTGTTAAGTATACTGTATTAAAATTCGATTCTAAAGTACCTTTTCCAGTTAACAATCCTCTAACGGATACCCGAGAGAGAATATTCTTTTGAGCCTCCAAGTCCCACATGTGAATCAGGCCGGTTTTCGTCAGTACCAAGCATCTTCCTTCTTGCGTGAGACACACCGAAGAAACCAAATCTTCTATCAGTATAGGCGACATTATCCTGGTACCCGTTCGAATATCGTAGCAATTTATCGTTAAATCCTCACAACAAGCCACAATCATCTTTCTGTTCGCAGCCAAGCAACGAATCAAGGAACCTAATAACATTCAAACATATCGCTTTTAAACGTATTTTTCGAAAGACAACCTCACCTAAATAAGTGTCCCATTTGAGTTCTTTGTCGTTTACGTTTTTGAACGCCTCGATTTTCGACAAGAATCCCTTCAATGTCTTATGGCAGTTGTTCGTTATCTGGAAATTTAACGCTTTTAACGATCTGATGATGGCGAAGTTACACCGAAACACCTACTTGTAATTTAATTACCCCGCAGTCTTTGGTAACGGCCACGCCCGGAGGCAACTTCGTAGGATCTAAAATGTTGATGAACTTCACGATGGGCTCGTCTCCCGGGACTTCGCAGCACATCAATTGGTTTATGTGGATGCTGGGCGGAGCGTGGTTTACTTTACTGACCAAATTGTTCGTTTGGCTGAAATGCGACGAGATTATTATGAGAAATCGTAAGGGAATGTTATGTACAATTTGGTTTGACTGCTGCTGGTTTGTACTGATAGTTTCGGAACGTCTTGTAGCTGCACGGTCTCTACGATGATCTGGCTTTTGGTCGGAGACGATTTGCTGAAGGACGATTGCGATGCTATAGGAGTGAGCGAATTGGATCTAAAAACGCAATTAATTAATAATTTGTGATAATTTTTCGTTGGTTAATTTACTTTTCGTTGTTGTTGTTAGTGGTTTCTTTAACGGTGAGTAACATAGGGGTTATACGCCTCTTGCCCGATGGCAATCTAGTTTCTAACTGCTTGTTTTGCGGTACTAAATTTATTTTGGGCGACTCGCACGGAATGTAGCTGGTTTCCTTTATAGGCGTAATCGATCTAGGCGGATCCTGGATTTCGATGGAAATCGGATTAGTAACTTCTTGTTTCTTATTGATTTCATCGAGGACTCCGAGCAGCTCGGGGTTCTCCACGATTTGGGAACCACCAACGTTTAGATTCCAATTCTTTTGAAACGATTTGTGATACATTTTCTCGTACAACTCGTTCTTTTCGTCCATTGTTAGAGGCGTCCCGATTTCTGCTTGAGTAAAAATAATACAACCGACTGTACCGTCCCAAGAACACGCCATTAAATACAACCCGTTACTACTCCACGACATATCCAACACACTATCGTCGAAGAGATCCTTAACCACAACCAAAGGTCTTTTTAACGAAGTCAACCACACGGATAAAGACCGGTCCCTCGATCCCACGGCGCAGCAGCAATACTGCGTAGGCTTGGCGTTGTTGCCCTCCTGTTTTTTGAGTATGTTCGAATTGAATCTCACGCAGGTCACGGCCTTCCTATGCCCCACGAAGTCCTTGTCCTGACGCCAGCCTTCACGTTCTATAATCTGGGCCGTGGGACCCCCGCCGTTCATGGCGTGAGCGGAGACTAAGTACTGACCGTCCGGCGACCAGGCTAATCTCAGAACGTGCGTAGTGGCCGAGCATTCGTTGAAAGGTTCGGTGACTACTTCCTGTTGAGACCAGTCCGAAGTACGCCAAATTCTCAGAGATTTATCGTCCGATTGACTAGCAATGTACTTATCGACTGGATCCCAAGTGATGCCCTGATTATAAATACAATTAGTGAGGTAATTTGAGTGTTTGTTGAGATATTACCTTCACCATCCCAGTGTGGTTTTTCAATACAGCGACTTTTTCTGGAAAATGCTGGGCGTTCCAAATAATTACCGTGTTATCGACACTACAGGAGCCCAACCAGCCGTCGTGGGGCGCCCAAGCGAGGTCCAATACGTCTCCGTTGTGCGAATTTAAAGTGTATATGCATTTCCAGGTTTCTACGTTTACTTGGCCGCTGCCGAATATCGTCGAACTACCTTCGTTGGTTAAGCGCCATATCATTACGAGTTTATCGTCGGAGCCGGAAGCCAGGAGATGCCCACCGTTGCTCCACCTCACGACGTTAACGCAAGCTGAAAGTTAACGAATAATCTGGTATGGAAATAAGGGTGCTTTGGTTGATAAAACGTACCCAAATGGTTGTCCATTTGGCACAGCATTTTAGGTACTTTGGGATTGTTTTCGGCATATTCGTCTATCACTGGTGCGATGTTCCAAATTACTATCTTACCGCCGGACTGTCCCTGTCCGCCCGTCGCAAATCTAGAGCCGTTTGGATGAATATCGACCGAAAAAATAGGCTTGTTTTCTACAAAAAAATAAAATTCGAGTAGATTTCGGTGGCCGAACGAGCTCGTTCTCTTACCGTCGTGATTTATCCAAGTGGGCTTCAGAATAATCATTTTTCCGTTAGTTTTCATACAAAAAATTAGAAATATATGTAGATTTATATCGTTCTTTCATTCGCATTTTATTTCCTTCCCAAATAAAACAAGAAGCTTGCACATAACCAACAAATAGCTTCTTTTTTACGATTCGTAGCTGACTTCATGCTGTAAAAAATTGTGATTAGAACGACTTTTGCTTTGCGACATTCAATCACTAATTTGATAGGAATTTTGAAACATAAATCAAGTAAACGATTTTTGGTATCTAAAAAAATATCTTTCTTTCTCCATGAATACTAAATAATAAAACCGCCACGATAGACGTTTTTACTATTCATATCTAACTTCAAACTGTTTCAAATTATTCCTTAGAAACGACTTTTGCTTTGCGGCAATCAGCCACTATTTTGACAGGAATATTTCAAAAATCAGGTAAACGATTTTCGCCGTCGAAAAAACGCGAATAATAAACAATAAAATCGCCTCAATAGACGAGTGGAGCTTCAAACAAACGCGTATCCATCCATTCATCCAACCTGCCTACATTGTATCCGTAGATGAATAGGTATTTGCGTTGCAATGCAAACACAAGCAGTAAATATGTACTTAAGTTAAGGCAGGGTGGAGAAGGGGGGCACGGTGCGACCGGCGATCAGGACCGAGAGGTGTGACTGGTACGGCTTGGCACCGGCTTTGAATTCTATATTCTATAGAAACCGCGATGCATCCGACTAACGTTGATGTCGAGCGAGCCGAAGGACAATTCGTCCGCAAGAAGACTCGCTTTGGATCTCTACGAGCCGATTTCTACCGTCACGATTTCAGGTGTTGCCGGGAAAATGCGATTCCTCGCTCATTTTCGGTACTGAATGCATTTCGAAATTGTTTTCTAGTTTCCCTTGAACAGGTTTAATTCGCAGTTAGCAGTAGGTAACTGATGAAGAGTAAAATAATGGTTTACCGGCGGCTACGGTTCCGGTTATTCAATTCCATACATTTATGAATTCGTATATACGCTGTAATTACCGGTTTATTACGTAATATATTTTTTTTTCGAAGCGAACAATATGAAATTATATTGTAACTGCTCTCTGCGGTATGTGGAATTCGAACGTAATTGTTATTGAATTTTTTTCTATTTAAATTAACTATTCCATTTAGGATTTAATTAAACTGGAATTTTTCGAGTTTAGGCATATTAATTTGGTACCCACAATAGATGTTTTTTCTATATTTTCGGTAGAAAATTTATTTACTGTATTAAAACGAGGCAATTAATGTAGCTCCACCAGTTTAATGTTGCCGGATATTCCCATGTTTCTCGAAATTTTTATCATACACTTAACGTCGAATTAACTAATGCCTTTCAAAATTAACTTTCATACCTAATTTAGTGTCGTTTTCGTATGAGCCAGCCGGTATTAATATTTAATTCGAATTTAACGATCAGCCATCACCGAATGATATTTTTGAGTATAGAGTTAGAGTAGAGTAGAGTAGTATAACAATGACAACAAAGACAACTGACATTAGTTTTATGTAAAGGAAAGAGTGCATGGGATGGGATGGCAATTTTCTCGCTTTCTTTGTCCAACTCATAGAATTGACCATATAGATTGACAACTTCAATTAGACATTTATAAAGGAAAAAAAAGAGTGACATTTGTGTCATTGCAACTTTTCACTCTGACAACTGTTATTTTAATAATCTTTCTTTGTTCAACTCATAGAAATGCCCATGTTGCAATCGCGAATGAAGCACAGTGTATACTGATGCAAAAAAATTTGCACTTATCCATATATTCAAAACTATCCGTTGCATAATTTAAGAAAACCATTTAATTTCTTCAATTATTTAAGCAATTTTGACAAAAAAAACCAAACAAACAACGCGTTTTTCGCCAATTCGATCCAATAATCCTCAAATCCTACTCGAATCACAGCGTCAATCAACATCGCTCCGAGCTTTACTATCACAGCGACCAATTTATCCGTACGAGTTTACGGGTTTTTTCCGAAAAAACCGCCGTACCTACCTGTAGTAGGTACTTACAGACGCGCCGACAGAGCGCCCGATAGAGTGCGGAGCCCGAGCGAGCGCGCGCACCGTTCGAACCCGCTGTTCACCGGCGAAATCTCCGCGGACGCTCCAGTCAAGCGCGCGACTTGTTCTTGCGAAGAGCGCCCCGAAATCCACTTGCGAGCGCACCGCGAATAAACTCACAGACGAAAAAAAAATAATAATAAATAAAATTATTGCACGGTGACAATTGGAAGTCGATCGCGATCGATGTATCGTCGGAGTGCCGGTGCATAAGGGAAAAATCTATGTGCTTGTGCCGTGCTGTGGTGTAAAATGAGGTTACTAGGGGGCGACCCCGCGGTCTGGCAGTTCTTCGTGCTGGCTTCGTGCGGATGCTGGCTCGTCTTCGCCGATACGAGGCTGTCGCCGAACGCAGGTGAGCCCGTCGAGGATGATTACGATGGTTTTTTTTTTTTTCGTAGTGAATTAGGCGCGATTATCCCCCGCGCGAGAGGTGAATAACCCGCTTAGAATACGTCGGGTGAAATTGAGTTTATGTAGTACGATCCGAAGAGGTTTAGCGGTCTGATCTAGCGTTCAAGTCTCTGTATACTTTATACACTCTCGAAAGCGATTGGGTTTTTTTTAGAGATTTGTTAGGTTGATACGGGGACTGTGCGTATGATACTCGTATACGCTAACCTGTTTGGCCCGAATGTGTTGGTAAATTGGATTTTTTTTGTTGTTGGAATTACGATGATTTTCGTGACCCCTCGTCGCGGAGGAAACTGAAATGGTTAGTTTTCGACTCGCGTAGGTATAAAGGATCTTAATTGTCGATGAATAAAATTAGCATGCATTATAATACGTAAAACGGGGAATTTTTACATAATTTCTGGAAAATCAGGTTTTGCGACTGGCGGTAAAAACTTTTTTTGAACTTTATTCGCTTTGTACAAGCGCAGAAACTTAAAAATAGACGAATAAATCTTATTTTTTGTAATTATTTTTCTATTAAATTGCTTTAATTTCCATGTTTTTTGTTAGATTAATATTTTTAAATTCAAATCAAAATTCTCGATGCATTTCTATTAAAAGGCGGTGGTAAATTGGGCGCAGAAATAATATTTTTTACTCATTTGAGAGCTTAAAAAGACATTTTATTCCTATCTATAGCTATAAATTGGGCACTAGAATATTTCAGGTAGATAAAAGAGGAATATTTGAGTTCATTGCAAACGTTCAAATAAGGAAATGAAAATTTTAGAGCAGTAGAATAGAGTATACCTATAATAAACTAGAAGAAAATTAAGGGAGGAGTAGAAGATAGTAGAAGGTAGTAGAATTAGAATAGGAGTATCTAGGTACCTTAGAGTAGAATAGAGTAGGGTATAGAGGAGAATAGGTGTATATAGAATGGAGAGAAGAAAGTAGAGTATAGATTAAGACAGATTGGGGAATTCTCAGGTAAAAAAAAATAACTGTACGAAAGAGCTATAAACAGGTATTAATCCTTCATCATCAAAGGAATTATTTGTTGATTAATTTCTGCGCCCAATTTACTCAATATAGGATTAGAATCTATAGTCCCTTTGGCGCCCAATTTACATCAGTTCCCATAGAACATTTCTCCTAATATCAGGTGCTGAAAAACGAAGAGACCCGCCGAAAATACACATCATAATTCCTCGAATTTGTCGCCGGTCTCGCCTCCGGGGAAGCACAAAAACCGAGAACTCGTCGCGGCAATAAAAACCTCCGTATATAAATATATATCGCGTACAATTTGCAGAACCGGCTACTTAGCCATGCGACGCACAAAAGGGCGACCCGCACGCTCGAATAAAGTCAATCTGTTTAGCTGTCACCCCCGGCGCGGGCCGAACGTGCCTCGAAATTCCCTGCCGGTTATAAAGTCTCCGCCGGGACCCGCTATTTTTTCCCAGCGATTTACGCCCCATCCGGAGTTCCACGTCCCCAATAAAATTCATTGCGTTATATCGCGCTGTAATTTTTACGACGAGCCGTCGGATCAAATTTCGATGCTTCAGTGCAATTCGACGCGCCCTTAACAGGTATTATAGACCGTCCACTATTTGTTAAAATTCGAATGTTAATTCTTGCCGGTAACCGCTTCGAATGTGGCGTTATTATTTGTTATTCACGACGTTCGTCGGGAAAAGTACTGTTATTCAGTCGATCGTAATGTGAGCGAACGTTTTATAGCCGTCGAATTTTTCGATATATGTATTATTTCCATTGGACACCGCACGGCTGGCTGGCCTCGGTAAATAAACCCGGCTTTACATACGGGCAATATCGGAAAAGGGCTTTTTGAAACAGATTGAAATACAAATGGAATGGCTTTCTTTTTTTCTCTATATATACGTTTCGATTGAACCGAGCGTTTTGTGTAGAAGCTAATAGGAAATCCCCTATTACGTATGAAAAATAACGCTTATTTTGTAACAGTCGTTACGGCACCTCTACACCAAAAAATTAATTCCCACCTCTATTAAACTTCTGTCATACGAAATGTCAAATTTGTCAGTTTTTTTCTTCTTGGCCTCAGCTGACAGGGCTACTCGGCCAACGTCAGTTTTTTATTTGTACAATTCCGTCATGCGAAATGTCATTAATGTCAATTTTGACGTTCTTGTATCATCTTAAAGTCCTTCTTATTCGCGTAATTTCTAGCTAATATTTAGCACGTACGGGTTAATAAGCAACTGTATCGAAATAATTGAAACTGAATTGTTTGCCATTCGATTTTACCGGTGGTTTAACAGTAAACGCGAGTGCATTGTGTTCGAGAAAGGAGGTAAAAGGAATTAGGAACGATTATGACAAGTCATTCGAATTTTCCAGACGGTTCTCCATCGTAATACATTTTCTAATTAGAAGTTATAAGGGCTCCGCGTATAGATTTAATTCTCGTTATCAAATCTCTAGAATCGCAGACAAAAATCGATTAGACTTTCGCCGTCGATTCTTTTACAAATCTACTCGCGTTTTCGTTCGCCTTGTACACGATTTTTTTTGGAAATTCTTGTAATTAGTGCGAAAATCGAAATACGTACTATCAATATTCGCAATTTCCTGCGGGAAGCGATTTCAATACGCGCCAACTAACGAGCAATAACTGCGGATTTTCGTTTTCGATTCAATCGAAAACGAATTAAATCGCGTATACGCTTCGTACGGAAATTGAAACGCGAATAAAAGAAAAATCCCGGCGCCTTTACAACCATTGTTCCATCGGAATCTATTGTAGATTACCTCCACAATTTTGCTCGGACACTCTGTATATTAAACACGTATTTTTATAAAACAAAAACAGTGTAATTAACTCAAATTACTTGTCTAGTTAGCGAATTTTAGTTTGCGTAATTACGCAGTAAAATCGCGCTAATTGCGGTTAATGTATATTTTTGTGATATTTCGGGGCGCGACGCTGGAGGTCCGCGGATCGGAATTAATCCGATTCCCGTTTAGAAAACGGGAGGCATTCGAGCTAGGCAACAAATAACTCCATCTCGGCCGTCGAGTCTCGCGAATTTGCATATAAATTATGCCGCAACTGCACCTTTATTGTAGACTCTCTCGGCGGTACTTCGGCGCGAAGTTGGCGCCCGTACGGGATGGGAGTTATTAAGGGCGCCGAAATCGCGTTATAAACTCGTCAGGACGGCGTAATTATTTTAATTCCGGCGTCGGCCCGAAAGCCAAGTTCATTGTTTTTTTTTATTTTCCGCATCGCCGATTCTTTTATGTAGGACGCCCACATGCTGATAGAGTTTCTCCTCGATGAGTAGGTACTCGCGAATTTCTAGGTGCACGCGTCGAATGAAATTGCATTTTATTAGATTGAAAATTGGCCGATCGCTTGCGAGTCGATTAACGATGGTAGCGAATCGATTAAAGGTCGATTGCGAAATCGAGTTACTTACATAATCGAAATCGTTTTCGGATTACAAAGATATATACAAAAAAATTCCACAATAGATCATTTCCTATATACAATCGAAACGAGATTTCTGACGATTCAATGATACTCGCAATGTAACGTTTTTATTATTTTGTTATTTTGTTATTTTATATTAATAAAACGTCGTTTTCTCGGTATCCTCGAATGTAAATGATGTTGTTATTTGTGTTTTCTCGCGAATTTACGTGCAATTCGTGACGAATTTTTATCGGAATCGCCTAATCGAAATGCACCAGGAACGGATTTTCTCATGCGGATTCCTCGTTATTTTCCTGCGATAATTCCGTACGCAGAGATTCCTTTTATTACGATGCAAATTGTTTCGTTGCCCGACAACAATGAATTGGTGCAGTTATTTCGCTCCCTGGTATTTTTGTAAAAATGTTGTATTATCAATATACACTTTGTCCCAATTTTTGCCTCCGGTCGATACGATCAAAAGGAGCACTCTGTATATTATAATTACATCAAACTGTGCCGGATTATTAGTTAAATTAAGCAACGCATATGCAAATTAACAAACATACATTAAGGTAACTAAATTAACGTGTCAACCAGAAATTTACAGCTCTAATATGGCGGAAATTCGCTCTGCCTAACTAAATGGAAGCGATTAAAAAATATACAAATAACGCAAGCGAGTTTGATAGAATTTGAATAAAACATGCCTTATTGTAGTATTTAAATTAGGATTAAATTTGCCCGGGGAATGTTCTTCCCCTCCGGTTCCCGAATAAATTGAACAAAAGACCTTCCGCGTGACGCGGGAGCGCCAGGGAAATTCGGAAAAGCTCCCGTCATACAAAATATTGAAGAGTTTCGACAGAAACAGAGAAATTCGATTATTCCGTTCCCGTTTTGTTTTCGCGCAATTACTCGCTGTATAGGAGAAAAAAACTATTCGTAATTTTTGTTCAAAACAGATTCCCACGTGGGGCGGGCCGCACAAACGGTCGTTTGCCGGAGCGTTTTCTATTCTATCGCGGCGGATTTTTCAACTTTCACGGTATTGTTCGGTCGTGTTGTCATCGTTCCCAGCGTCGAGCGAAATTTCAAAATCCTCCTCCTGCGTATTACATTAAAACCGCGGCCTTTCTAACAACCGGCTTTTCTGCCGGCCCCGACTCGCTAAAAAAACCCCGAAGGCCGATATTTATACAATGTTTAGAGCGTATTTATTTTTGTCGGTGGCCGTTGTACAATCAAGTAAGAGGTCAGACAATGTTTACTGGAACCAGCTTTGCTGTTTTTATGTATTTACGTTAGCTCATTTACCATCAGGGATTATTCTCGAGTCTTTTAAGTTGTATCTTCTCTGATAAATCATAACTACATAATTAATTTGTCTATTATGGCCTACTTTTCACTTCTTTTTTGCATTTACTGCTTCAAGAAGCTCGTCTTGAATCCGATCGCGCTAATGGCAGGATAAATTCGAATTTTCTTACGCTCGTGCAGCGATCAAACGGCGATTTCTGCGTCAAAATGATATTAATTTGTTATCGATTTCCACATGCGCGACCGGTTTGTTTGGCCACGGTGCAATTTACCTGTTAAATAACTCGACGAAACGACATGTTATTATTGCTTCGCTGTTGCTGGGACGGCGCGATTTTTCGCTGACGCGCCGCGTTCGGTGTTTTGGCAAATCGCGTAAATAATTGTCGAATGATGCAAAAAAAATCGAGCATCCGAGGAATCGCGCTCGACAGTGACACACTAAAAAAAAAAAGGAGCGATCGGCGGTCGTAAAACGTAAAATTCCGCGTCCGTTTGGACATTGACCTAGAGCGTTTTACTCAACGGTAATTACGTACATCCTTAGTATGCATGCATTATGTATATTAACTTTACTTGCGTGTAATTTTCTTGGGACGCTCTGTAGACGATTATAGTGAATACTTGCCGGGCTAATCGGGGGAGCAATTTAACTTTCTACCTTACCACCGAAATTACCTAACGAATGTCTAATATCCCGGACTGGGATCATTACACTTAAGTCATCAGAAAAGGAGACGAGGTAATTACTGGCTGACGAATTCCCGAAAGTCTGGCATTAATTTCCACTCCGGCGATTTTATTTAATGCCCGTTTTCGTTATACGAACGCTATAATAAAAGTAGGGCGAAAGTACAAGAGGGATGTATCAAACGCATTGTTTAATAAAGAAATTTCTGGGACAATACACACACAAACTTGTAAATATAATTCGTAGATAATAACAATTATATTTGGCTTTTAAACTTTCACTAAAACCGAATAGAGTTGTATCCAACTAATCCATCCGAAATTTTATATTGTATAGAGCGCGTTTCTCCGTATGCGTTGAAGAATAAAATGTAATTTTGGAATAGGCCCGGGGACGTCACGATTTTGATACTCCGGCATAAACTGAAGTGTTTAATTTCAATACGACGAGGCATCTAGTGCGGCTTTCTTCGTTCTTCATACCGCACACTAAACTTATATATCTCACCTACTTTCTGTCGAATTCGATGGCGCATATCCGTTATGCAAATAGTCCGGCCATTATTTATACAGAATGTCTCCTAATGATGGTTTAAAACGTACACTAATGAAGAAAGAAGTGTCTAAATAGTTATAAACGATTCCGTTCGGTATCAGGAAGTCCTAATTTTGTATACAAAAGAGTCGACAATGCAAGTAAGTGCCACTCTGTATACAGGGTGTGTAATAATACGCAACCATTTTTTAATCACAGAAAGTAGTTGTAATAATATTATTTATCAAATTATTAATTCAATATAGTGCCTACTTTTTAGTTATGCCTTGCATTTAGAGCTTCAAGAAGGTTGTATTACTATCTCCTGATAGCGAACAGACTATAAATCAATTGAGTCAATAATAAAAGGTTTTTGGAGGGTACTGGTAAATTTGTGAATAAAAAAACATCGAATCCGGTCCTGCGTTCCTCACTATAATAACAGAAAAAAACCGTTTCAAGTTTTAAGTGACGTACAAAAGAACTCTTTACGAGACAAAAGACGAAACGGAAACCTAATTCAATTACAAAATATAATCTCGATTCGTCTACTTAGAGGCGAAAGCGGCTCTCCCGGTTCTTCGCTGCAAGGCGCAGTTGATATTTTATTAAAAGAATTTTCGCGATTTTTCTCTACTTATAGTCCATACATTTTTCCTCGATTCGGAGGTACTTTAATACATTTTCCAATTTAAAACTTGTTACTGCCTTATTTATACCCAGTTTCGCTTAATACACCTATCCTACATTATATACAATGTGGCCCAATTTAGTATATTTAATTGAGAATCTCTGAGAGTACGAGTATAGTATAATATCACTACAGATTTTCTTACAGTGTACCTAATCATATAAATTGCACAATCGCGATAGCAGTTAAAAAGGTGTAAACAAAACAATTGTGGCCTTTTACGTATTGGGTAACCAACCAAATTTCCTGTCAAAAAAACCAACATGGCCACCGCGATAGGCGCTCCTCGCGAGCCTTCGGTAGTCGGTTAAATGTTAAATATATCGTGAGCCGGAGCGCATTGTCGTCGAAAAAAGACAGACAGGCCGTATAACTGTATATATATCTCGAAGAGTTCGTCGACCCTTTTCTTTTCCTTCCATCATCGACGCGAGATATCTCCTGCAGCCCGCCCGGCTGTCTTCTGTGCATCGCATTTCGTGTTTCTTCTAATCGCAAGAAAGTCCGAGTCGCACGAGAATTAGCCGGCGTATTTTTTTTTCATTTTTATTTCGAAGGATTTCGCGAGATTTCATTGAAATCGAGTCTAATAACGGTTGTTCTGTTACGGTATTAAATCGAGCGAATTTAATTATTATCTACCTGCTCGTGTGTTTGTGTGTGTATGTATGTACGAGGGTAGGGTGAAAAGTTCTCTCGGTCTCTGATTTACTGGCTGCATAGAGGGCGCCAAAATCAGAAAAAAATCTTGTTTCCTCAGTGGGACATTTATATAACTAATTCTATGAACTGTACCGAACATTTAGAACGATTTAAAAACCATTTAGAACTCTCCACAGTCAATTAAAACTATCTTGAACTATTTAGAACGCTTTAGAACGCTTTAGAACCAATTAGAACACCACAGAATCATTTAGAACTGTCTCGAACTAAAGATTTTGACTTAATAAGAAGAATAATGTAATTTTTCAACTGAAAATTGCAATGCCGGGAACTTTTCCCCTAACCCTTGTATTTCTATGTGGAAAATTGGGAAAATTGCTGTTTGATTTTAATAGATCGTGCGAGTTGTTATTAAAACGAAATTACAGTTTCTATTATAATGAAATTAAAAGAGTTTGTTGTATGCTAGTAAGATTAATTTTATCTATTTTCAACAGCGTTGCATTTTGTTTGTTACAATTCATATTTTACCTTATAGTATGTTTATTTTTTAATGGAAACATCCCATGGGGCGCTCGGAAAATATGAATAGATGAATTAAAAGCGGAAAGTAAACTACAAATTAACTTTATCTATACGAAAAGGGATTTTTAGTGAAGTTCTGAATTATTCAATTCGAGCGAACGCCGCCGTTACAAAACAGCGTTTTCCAAAACAATTTGCATGTTATCCGGATTTGAATATTTATAAACGCGCGCGTATGCGATTCAATCCCGGAAAAATCCGGATCTCCGGCGGATAATTCCCGATACACGCATTCGAAACCACTCGTACACAGGGCGTTCATTAGATAACCGCGAGTTGGGCCGTTCGCTAACTCGGACGAGGCCGCGCGGCGGGTCATCGGGGCTAATCCACTTGTCGGATTCGATATCGAATTTCGCGTTCGCGGCCGGGCGATCGTCGAGTCGAAAGGCCGCATCATCCGCCGCGATTTATATCGGGCCCCGCTGTTTTCAGGCACGTCCTTCCGCCTTCCTGGCAATCGGCTCCGCCGGAGTTTTTCCTAACGAGCCTCCGGTTCCGCGTTGCTGCCGTCCGCGCCCGATCGGAACGATTTTTCTTAAAAATTACAGTTTTCAAGAAAATATGGTGGAGGCGTAGTGGCTCCTCCACCATTTTTAATAACCCGAGTAAGCTTTATAATTCGGATTTTTTCGGCTAATTGGAGGATTTAAATCGATTAAAATATTGTACGAGGGTGTTAATAAAGACCCTAAAGTAGTTTCCAAATACATAATCTATAGACTATAGTTCTAAGACTAAAAGTTTATAGT
This sequence comes from Phyllotreta striolata, assembly GCA_918026865.1. Lineage (NCBI taxonomy): Eukaryota > Metazoa > Arthropoda > Insecta > Coleoptera > Chrysomelidae > Phyllotreta > Phyllotreta striolata. Next base: position 2,012,930 of record OU900098.1, on the reverse strand, counting down.
TAAAAAAAATGGTGGATGCTTTGTGGCTCCTCCACCATTTTTGATGCTTTCTAGAAAGCTTATGTAATTCGGGTTTGTTCAAGTAATTGGGAGACTCGAATAGATAAAGAGTTCGTACGAGGGTTTTAATAGAGACCCGAAGGAGTTTAGGAAATTCGAGAGATAGGCAAACATTTGCGGAGCTCCTTTAATCTACTCGCATAGATTTTTATTTTTACATCAGATGCATAGGGGCAGTGGGTGAGATATTTTTGGAATTCGCGCGCGAAATCCGCAAATCCGGCGGATTTTCCGTTTGTCCCGCGAAAAACCGGCTCGCCAGGACACAAAGGCGAGTTAAACTTTAATAAAAGCATTTATCGGAGTTAATTAAACTTTCCTTTGAGGATTTTATTTCGAAGCGCCTTCCTGCAGAATTACATTCTATTCGAACTTCTTACCTTTTGCGCCATAACAGCCCCGGCGATGTTTATTTTTCGCTCCTCAAACAGCACTGAACTTTTAATTAGGGATTTATTTTTAATTACTCCTCCGCCATTCCCCGGCTAATAATTCAACGATGCCCTGCAGAACCAGCCCCGTTAGATTATTTTATCTATACAGACTGTCCAAAAAAATCACACATATTGTACACACCCCGTAGATATTATAAAAATTCGCCGTTGGAGTTGAAAGAGTCGTTGGCATATAATTAACTCGGAGAATTATGAGAAATTTTACGATTTGTCGAATGAATCCTTCGGAATACTAAGCAGGAGCGCCCTAATGGCGTCGCCCATTAGAAGGACATTCTTCCTCCGGCTCGACGAGGTCCTGAATGCCCGCGTTCGAGTTTCCTAATTTATGGTAAAAGTGTACTTTAATGTAAAATCGGCGCTCGAGAAAAAATTCTACGAGGGTGCGCCCAGAACTTCCGCCTTTCTGCATTGAATTCTACGAGGGTGCGCCCAGAAGTTAGGCATTTTTAAGCAAAAATTCTACGAGGGTGCGCCCAGAAGTTCGGCGTCTCCGAATTGAAATTAAACTTTGCAGGTAGCCCATTAATGGGACAATTCCCCCGACGGGCCGATCTAAATTACAGCTCCGGTCTGAACAAAAACAAGTTAAACCAATATAGCGGAGGTCGGCGCCTCGACACATTGAATTTGATATATATCTTTGGGGAACTTAGGTAATATCATATTTCCTGGGACGTATATAAATTACAAGAGGGTACGAAAGAGAATATAGTGTAAATTGCTCGTTACGAGAGAGAGAAAGAGACGTATGATGTGTTGGGTTTTCGCCCCTCTTTTATGGTTTTCCGGGAGGATTATAATAAAACACAGACATTCTAATCTAACGCTTTGCCATAAAAATGTATTAATCTGGTAACGTTGATGCTTAAACGAATTTAAAGGTAAAGGATTATCTCACGAACAGCGAAAGTGCAACAGCGTGATGACTAGATTAAGCGAGTTCTAATTGAAAATCCAATCTAACCTTACTTAAACGTCAAAAGTCAAAACCAACCAACAGTGGCCTTTTACGTATCGGAAAACCATAGACTCGCGTTTACAACACTCGTTACGGGTACTATACGATTAGAAATCGAATTATCGACACATAATAGAATATTTCCTGCGATTTCGCCGGCCGACCGGATACCCGTAAATGCCAGTTCGAGCGGCGATAACTAGGTAGTACCTGTCATTACCTGGGTACCTGTTATCCTGCCGAAAACTCTAGATAAACAATAACGACGGTGTTTGTTGAAAAGTTTCGAATTTCGCATTACTAAGCAGAAATGTGCTCGATGATTGCGTGCCTAACGACGCGCGCGGTACCACCGGGTACCGGTACCGATCGCATACCTTCGACCAGGTGATCGACGAGCCGATAATAACAATCTATCGATACCAATTCGACAAATGTCCATATATCAAATTTTGTAAACATAAACACTCGATAAGCCCGGCGTGAGGTACTACTTAATTGTATATACAGGATGTGGTCTTATTCCGAAATTTACCGGCGTTTATTTCGTAATTTAATTTGTACCTTTTTTTGTTGTTGCTGGTAATAATTCGGAAATAAGAGAATCTAGAATAGGGGGGACGAGCGATAAGTTTATTACCTACTTTCAATGAGTTCTTAATGAGTTGCGGGAACCTAAACGAGTTTCTAACGCGCGATGGGGAATTTTTTCGTCGCGAGAAACTTTTCGAATTAATTCCAATGAAATTCGCGACGCGAGCGGAAAGAATTAACTCGCTATTTTTTTGGGAATTTTTAATTTTTATTCGCCAATTTTCACCTGTAATTTTACACATCTGCATCGCCTTGAAGTTAGTCATCTTATTTGCCTTGAAGTTAGCTTCCTATAAATTGCCTTGAAGTTTTTATGGAATAATACAACAATGGCGGATACCTGGTGCATTTGTATGCATAATGCAGCATGAATCAAGCCGAAAAAAGAGATTTTCTGGGAAATTTCAATTTTTATTTGCCATATTTTATACTTATCGAATAAATTTCCCGGAAGTCAGCTTTCTTAATTTTGATTAAATAATATAAAATTGCGGATTCCTAATGCACAACACCACAATAGTGAAGCGGAAAAAAATCACCACGGTTATTTATGGAAATTTTTAATTCTTATTCACTCAATTTTTACACATTAAAATTACCTACCCGGAAGTCAGCCTTCTTAATTTACTTGAAGTGAGCCCTGTTAAACTGCCTTGAAGTTAGCTACCTAACTCGTCTTGAAGTTTGTCATCTAGCTACTTTGACGTGAGCACTCTAAATTACCTTGAAGTTTGATTAAATAATATAAAAATGGCGGAATCCTGTTTACTACAAGTATATGCACAACACGACACAAATAAAGCAAACACGGTATTTTTTATAAATTTTTAATTCTTATTCATCTAATTTTACCTTTAAATTGACACATCCAAATCGCCCGGAAGTCAACCATCTTAATTTACTCGAATCCAGGCGTCTTAAATTGACTTGAAGTTAGCATTGAACGATGCAACAATGGCGTGATGTTCCCGTGCATTGTGCGAATGTATATACGTTTTCGCGAACCGTCTGGCAGCGAGTGGAAATCATTTCGGCGACGAGACAGCACAACAGGAAGGAGCCGGAAAAAAGGAAAACGGAAAACAGAGATTCGCCTTCGCCGTGCGGCGGAATTAATGAAAACAAGAAGTTCCCCGAACAACGAGCGTCTTCTTCCAGGTCAGAAACGCGACAAAAAAAAAACAACACAGCATCTCGAAACTTGCTATTAGCTTTGAATAGAAACGAGTTCGGTTTATGTTACGTCCTAATAACTTTTCCGGCAAACTTTTCCGTCGACGTTAGAGAGTAAAAAGTAAAAAGGAAACGTACAATAAACGCGTGATGGTTTTATAAATCGGGGATGTGCGCTGTCTCTGCGAGGACTTTTTGCGAAAAATCGCGCTTTTAGAAATCGAACGCGAAGTGGATCGCCGGCCGTAAAAACACCGAACAATTTTTACCTACTAACGAGAACTTTCCAATATATATTTCAAATCGATAATTATTGTTCGACTTTTCACTTCTCAACGGTTGAATTTTCGATGCGAATTTCTTCAATTTCCACTTCAATTTATTGTACCCACCCCGTATAATTCACATAACCGCTTATCCTTAGATGGATTACTTCGCATGGAGCAATAGCAAGAGCAATTAGAGCGGCGATAGCTCATCCTATATAGCCTGTTTCCATCGCTGTCGCTCCTTCGCAACAATAAGTTACACGAAGTTATTACGAAACCGATTCTGGGATTCACAACGATCACGCAAATGATCGCCTCGCGCTGGAAAAAAACCCATCTCCCGCGAAAGCTAGAGCCCGGCGCGACCGTTATCTCCAAACATAAAAGAACATTTCCTGAAATATTGAATATTTCAAGCAATTTAAAACCCTGCGGAGTCTATAGTTATATTCTCTGAAATTACGTCGAGTTCGGATTAAAATATTATTTATTGCTAATGACAGTAAATTGTCCGTTTCACCCGGAATTCGAGTCGATTGCTCCAAATGGTAGATTGGTAGATAAATTATCAATCTGAATCCTGCGTAAGTTCTATAGCTGCGTTATTTGTTTAGTTAAAAAAGGAACGGTTACCGGAACCGTTCGCGCCTCTAAATCGGTTCCGTGAATGGAACCGAACGATTGCCCCCGGGCGGTAGTTGGTACCGATGGGTACCGGCGCGATCACGACACCGACGGACCCGCCGATATAGGAGAGGAGCAGGCGAAGGTGCACACGAAACGCGGGCAGGATATGCTCAATCAAGGCGATGCGTTTAAATAGCGAACGGTCAAGCGTGTGTTCGCGCCTCCTCCTCCGCCTCCTCCACCACCTCCGTTCGGCCCCGCCGGCAGGAGGAAGAACAAGAATAATGGACGAGACGGTTTCTTATCGATAAACGCACTCTGTATGTGTACGCGTGATATTTCCTGTTTGCGCGACGAAACGGCCATAGCCCGGGCGATGCGGACGAGAAATGAGACTTTAAATGCGCACATAAACATGTTTTTGGTCTTATTTCGTTACGAAATTACTCATAAATCAGTTCAAAACTATTGGGAATGGTAGTAATATATTTGTCAACCGCATAAAAAACAATAATTCATGTAAAATTTATTGAATGTCATTTGTCATTTGTCATTTGTCATTTGTCATTTGTCATTTGTCATTTGTCATTTGTCATTTGTCATTTGTCATTTGTCATTTGTCATTTGTCATTTGTCATTTGTCATTTGTCATTTGTCATTTGTCATTTGTCATTTGTCATTTGTCATTTGTCATTTGTCATTTGTCAACTGTTGCCCTAAATATTTAGAGACGTACTATAGCGATAAACGATTTTTTTGGGGCCGTTAAATTCGACGTTATATTCCCTTTTCGATGGCGTTCTTTTCGCTCGTCCGGTTTCTCGGATGTATTTGCTTATTTTTATTTACGGGCCCGATTTTATGGCGGGCAGTTAAACGGGCAATAATTTAAAAGAGAAATGCGGGGTAACGAAACGTCCGACGGTGGGTAGGTTTTTACGCAAATATAAAAATCGAAATTGCAATTTAATTGCGCATTGTGCGCTCGGTAATTAATTCCGTTTCCGCCGCGGCACGGGGAATATTTCAATCGACGAACAATAACGCTGCCTAGATCGTACAGGGTGGCTCACAAACATCCTTAACATACATTCAGAGAGCTGGTCTCGTAATTTGCGAGATTACAAAACTAATCGCACCACCCCTGTAGCCATTGTATTTGTACCTACCGGGTGAGTACGAATAATTGATGACAATCCTCAATTAATTGACGATTCATCCGCGAGGATGAAAGGCTTCCATTCGACGCGAAAAACTAATAACTCATGTATAGGTTTGGGCTGAGTAAAATACCTGCAGAGGATCCGATTAAGCTTTTAGATTATACAGGGTGGCTCACAAACATCCATTACACACATTCAGAGAGCTAGTTTCATAATTTGCGAGACTGCAGAACTAATCGCACCACCCCTGTAGCTGTTATTTGTACCTACCGGGTGAGTGCAAATAATTGATAATCCTCGATCAATTGACGATTCATTCGCGAGGATAAAAGGCTTCCATTCGGCGCGAAAAATTAATAACTCGTGTATTAGGTTTGGGCCGAGTAAAATGAAAAAGGATCCGGGCCGGGCCCGGAAGCGGATACAAATCGATCGTTATTATTTCATATGTGTTTCGAGCGGTCGAGCCGAAAGTCGAAGTAATCCTTCCGCGAATCTCGTCCTGCGAACTTCCACGGAATAACGAACAAAAAAAAACTTATTTCGAGTATATGTGTAGGTATATTTCTTTCGCGTCGTTTCCTCCCGTTTATCCGGGAAAATGCGGTCGGAAAACTTCTCTCGTATCCAATAAGGATTTTTCTGTAAGCTCGCATAAATATGTAAGGAGCCCCGAGAATCTCGCGTATTTGTTTAGGCGATGCGATGAAAATTGCCCCGCCCTGTATACGCGAGTATAAATAACGAAGTATATTTACGATAAATATCGCTGTTCGTTTGTGATTTCATGGAAAACAGGTAAATCCCGTCGACCCGAGCATTATTCGAGCGGTATTTACACAAACGCATATCCCAGGGATTTGCGAATCCTGGAAAAACCTTCCATGTGGCGTTTTCCCTTTATGTCCGGAAAATTTGAACGTGAGGCGACATTAATACTGTATTTAAATAACAACGGGAATCGTACCCTTAAGCTCCTTTCGCCGGAAAATTCATAAAATTTACTATAGTCCTGCTATAAGAAGGGCCATTTCGAAATTCGCCACCTTTTATAGAAATAGAACTAAATCAGGACTGAATTTGGACCGAAACAGGTCTGATTTAGGGTTGAATCAGGACTCAAAGAATCAGAACTAAATCAGGACAGAATTTGGACTTAACCATGAGTGAATTAATTTATGAGGCAGGACTGAATTAGAGCTGAACCAAGATTGAATTTTGATCGAAAACTCACTTGTAGAATCAGGACTGAATCAGAACTAATTTGGAACTGAAATCGATCGAATGATACCTGAATCAGGACTTATAATAGAATCAGAATAGTGAACTAGAACCTTCCATTTGGGGTGTTTTTTTGCCATTATGTCCGAAAAATTTGAACGTGAAATTTCCCAAAATTTACCACCTAATTTTCACGCGTTATTCCACTACTCGCGAAATATCAATAAAATAAACTTGAACGAATTTTCGGGAAGTTTCCAACATTCCCCGGCGCTTATCGGCAAGAGGAAGATTTCGCGGAACGACGAGCATATTGTAAATTTAAGGCGAGTTACCCTAACTTTGCGAGTTTCGCCACTTATACGAGACCATCCCCAGTGCTGTTTACCGCGTCAGATGAATGTGTGTGATTAATTGCGCTCCCCAAACTCCCCGCGAAGTTTGTATTAACCAGCAAAAATTTGTCGCAAAGATGATTAATTTCACGTTTCACAAAATTAGCATAGATAAGTAGGGTAAAAGTTCCTCTTCCTCTTCGGCAATCCAGCAATTTTTAATAGTCGAGTTGTTTCTGGAAAGTGCTTTAAAACTTTGTAACGTATTAAAGTCCTCCCCGGAATTCGCGCGGAATTTAAATGGCTTTATTCCGACGTCCCGGAAAATGATTGTTGAATTTTCCCGAATTAGAAAAGTAGCTGACGCATAACGCGGGCGAGGGCCGCGAAACATCGCCGACTTTTCCACCGAACCAGTGCAAATTTACGCGATGATATCCGATTTGATTCGTTACACAAAAATAAAATTCCTTCCTACACTGCCCGTCAAAACAATTCATTTAAGTTCGAAGTTTCAACCTGCTTTTGTTAGTTTGCAAAGCTCCAAACCGACTCCGAGCGGTTTTGTTCGCCTGTCGAAGATATTCAGCTCAAAACGGCCAACTTTGTCCCGTTTCGAGGCCGTTTGAGCGACGCTCAAAAGAGGGATATTAGAGCGAAAATATATACAGGGCGTTGCTTCGCTTTAATCTCGTTAACTCCTCGCGTAATTCGGTTTGTTTCCTAGCTGAAATAAAATTAACTTCTTCTCGGCTGATGAGCCAACTTGCCGCCTCGAATTTAATCCGTGCAGTTAATTTAATAACTCTATTTATCCGTCATTAGGCTAATTGCGCCCGAGTTGTAATCAATAAATGGCCAATTTTTATCGATTCGAGCCGAGTGTTGTTAAAATTTCGGCGAATGCGCGTGAATTATGCATATTCAATTATCATCCAGTGGGCTCGTGATATCTGCATTTGTACAGGGTGGACCGATTTCGATGATTTGAAGTGAATAAATAGCTTTGATTTTGTTAAATGTTAAATGTAGCGTGTCGAAACGATAATGAATTTTATGCCGCGTTTATTTATTTTTTTGCGAAAGCAAAAAGAGCTCGGCGAGTCGCTAAAAAATTCCTCTTCCTCCCGGACTCTCGAAAGTAAATCATTTCACTCGTTGATTCCTTTTTGCAATTCGAAAATTCCTAGGAAACAGCACCCGAACGCCGGCATTCGCTCGCCTAATTTTCCTGCGATGTTTTCCGAATAACCTTATCGATTATAATCTCGTTTTTCGTACGTTAAAAAGTCCCCTGCATCTGACAAGAGTGCTTAAAATACGATCTCTCGAAACACGACTAACTTTTCCTTTCTCCCTACTTTTTTTTCCAGTCGCTAAGCCTGCTCCTAACAGTAACTTATTTTCCCATACACGCGTACAGTGGCGTGCCTACTTAATTTCCAAAAATAACACACATTTGTCCGCACTAAAACCATCTGTAGTTATCTTATAATCCTGTAACTATAAGGATTATTTTTTTTTATATTCGATTAAAGCCGCGCCACTGGGAACCTCTTCCTCGCTTTTTACTAATCCCAACATCGACCGTCGTCACGTGTACGCGATAACAAATGGACCGTCCGATATTTCATATTCGCAATTCCCTCGGGAACGATTCCCGGAGAATATCCACCGATGCCGGAAAAGGAGCGCGTTCTCGCGCCGAAAGAAAGCCTTTGTGCACGCCGGGAATTCGCACGTACAAACGATCCGGTAATTTATTATCGCCCTATATACAGGGCGTCGCAATCGCCGCGTTTCGGGCCGGATGAGTTCGACGGTAAGGGCCGGAAAGCGACTGTTCGCTTCGCGCAACTACATTAAAACTTTTCGTTGTTTCGAGGAATTTCGGACTCTCGGGTAACTTCTACCTTTCGGTTCGTCGGTTATATTCGACCGGATTTTAATTGTAAATTTATTCTCATTAGCGAGGGCAAAAAAATACGCAACGAGCAGAATAAATCCCTCACTCCGGGATCCTGCACATTAGGGTCCAATTAAACGCCCTGAATCCGGTGTACAATTATCCGAAATAAATACATCTCAATGCGTTTGTATAAAATGGTGAAATCTGCGAGTTGAACAAAGAAAGATTGTTAAAATAACATGGTGGTTAGAGTGTGCATTCCTTTTCTTTCATATGAGACTAATGGTAGTTGTCTTTGTTGCACTTACGTGTACGTATAGGAGTAAATCAATATCTGCCATCACGCGCACGCTAATAATTAATACCGTATATGACAAATCCGTTTATCAAGAGGTAATAAATCAACGTATTTGTTAACCGGACACCGACAGGTTATCGCACGCTAATCAACCAACGTTAATTAACGTAGTTTAAAGTTGGATGGATTTCGCCATTTTGGGAAGACAATATTCAATTTCAATTTGGACCGGGCATTAATAATAAACGACTTTTCTTGTAGTTTTTCCTGCCTAGATTCGTCCGATAAATCACCGGGAAAGAAAATTGGATACGTTCCGCGGGAGAAAGAGACGAAGAAGAGCCACTTTGTTCTAATATACAGGGTGGCTTGTTATTAATATTGAGCGAGAATAAAAAAAAAACGAATTGTTATTCGCGGAACGTTCGTGCAATTATCTTCTTTTGACGAAGTGGACTGAAATATCAGCGATATTGTTAGAAATGTAGGTTACTCGAGCGGTTAAACGTGTATAGTTAATATTGTTTCATGCTCTACGGCCGCAAAGAAATGAGAATATCAGCCATTTTCTGAAGGTCAAGGAGAACAAAGAGTACCGTTAGGAAGTCTGTAAAAGCATGTACGAAATGCTAATTGAAATAAATCATTCGTTTCTTTATGTACGAATGTATTCGTATACAAAAACGGTCTTCCTGGTAAGCTATAATTACGCTCGGCGACTTTCTAATACACCAAATTCGATTCGCAAACTTTATTTATTACATGCGTATTACTTATTTTTTTACCCTAGTATAAATTACTTTTTCGCAAACTCTCGTATTTACGCGATACCCATTCGAATCGGTTAATAAAGAATTCGCCGATAAAACGTATTGTTGCAGGTATTTCTGCGAAAATCGAGAATTCCTCGTTTTTCTCTTTTATACCCTTTACTCGTGTTTTATACATCCCCCAGGAGTTTACTCTATTTCCCCTAAAACGGCCGGCGTTACCATAAAAAACAAATTTATCGAGCTCGAAAATGCATAAATTTGCCGCACAAGGACTAAATCAGGACATACGGAATCAGAACTGAATTTAGTCCGAGAATCAGGACTGAACCAGAATTGAATCAGAACTAAATTTTGGAACTGAATTAGGACTGAATTTGGACTGAATTTGGACTGAATTTAGACCGAACTAGAACTGAGTCATATTGAATCGGGACTTATAAATACAGGACTGATCAAGAACTGAATTCGAACTGAATCAGGACTTATAAATACAGGACTGATCAAGAACAGAATTCGAACTGAATCAGGACTCACAGAAACAGCACTACACTATTCACACCTTATTTTTCCGGGAGAATTCTAAGTAAGATGAAGTTGGAAATGGTGCAAATTCGATCTGAACTCGCTACATTTCGACGGCAAGAAGTGTTCCCTCTGCTTCTACGTATAAATGAATAAAAAATAGTCCTTTGCCGGATTGAACACTTGTTTAATTCATGTTAACCTCGGGTATATTCGGGGAGCCTAATTCAATAACACGGAAAGAGTAATGGAATTAATGAATATTGAAGCTATACGCACTTCGTTTTTTTTATATACACACTGCCCGTCAGAAATAGTGATACTTATCGGGCGCCTCTATACAATTTTTTTAAACGAATTTAACCCGATTTAATCGATCGTCCCGTCGACAGGGATCCGCTTAAAATTTAATCCAACATACGCTAATCAGGATCCAATCGATACGAAGCCGGTGCGAATAATTACGACCGGCTGATGCGTCGCCAAATCTACAGCTAATTACCCGAAAAGAAACTTTCAACCCCCATCGAAGTTGCTCGCGAGCCCGGGTTTAATCCCGCCGTTTGCTTATAATTAGCGAAAAGTTTTTCGACCGGCCGCGCGGAAATTCGCCCAGAAATTAGGCGCGCTGGTTTCGGATGGAAATATTTCCTTCGGGAACCGGGAGTATTTCGGTATTTGCGATGGAGCGGCCCTTTGAAGTCGCCCGTCGGCGACTCCAATTTAAAATTCTCCCCGCGTAACCGCCCGCCGCCCGACCCGCCAACTGCCGGATGCATAACGAAATTACTCGGAATTTGTTTTCCACTACACACCGGGCCTCTTACTGCGACGTTCTCGAGCCAACTTCGGTAATCGAGTTTCGACGGATTTTTTGTACTACAGTTTTACGCGATCGCGGTCAAGAATTAATCCTAAACCTCTCCGATTTTGCCACACTTTCAAAAAAAAATTAAATACACTGTTGCCAGAATCAATACAATTTCGTTAGATCTGAGGAATTGTAGGTAAATACAGTGTTGCCAGAATTAGTACAATTTCGTTAGATCTGAGGAATTGTAGGTAAATACACCGTTGCCAGAATTAGTACAATTTCGTTAGATCTGAGGAATTGTAGGTAAATACACTGTTGCCAGAATTAGTACAATTTCGTTCGATCTGAGGAATTGTAGGTAAATACAGTGTTGCAAAATTTGAACAATTTCGTTAGATCTGAGGCATTCTAGGTAAATACAGTGTTGCCAAAATTAGTACAATTTCGTTAGATCTGAGGAATTGTAGATAAATACACTGTTGCCAGAATTAGTACAATTTCGTTAGATCTGAGGAATATTAGGTAAATACACTGTTGCCAAATTTGAACAATTTCGTTAGATCTGAGGAATTGTAGGTAAATACACCGTTGTCAGAATCAGTACAATTTCGTTAGATCTGAGGAATATTAGGTAAATACACTGTTGCCAAATTTGAACAATTTCGTTAGATCTGAGAAATTGTAGGTAAATACACCGTTGCCAGAATCAATACAATTTCGTTAGATCTGAGGACTTGTAGGTAAATACAGTGTTGCCAAATTTGTTTGTACTGTTTAGTGCGATTGTGTGTGTTAATAAAATGATCTTTTTCCAGGTGATACGAGCGGCATCATATGTCCTTTCGGGTCCTTCCGATGTCCCGAAGGCAAGTGCATTCCGTCCCTTTGGTTATGCAATTACCAAGCGGACTGCGAAAACGCCGAGGACGAGCGACAGTCTTGTCGTAAGTATACAAATTCCGATTGATAATATACTCCGTTCGCCATCGGGCTACTAATATACCTTAATAATAAAATAAAATGCAGCGCTATATTTGCAAATTGGGCGACGCATGAAACTGTATCCTGCAGTTCAATTAAAATATACGCGCCGTTTGTAATTGCGGAACGGTATGTAATTAGCAATTAAAAATATGAAAAGCATAAAGCACGAACACGCCGAGGCCGGATCGCCATTAATTCCGATGAACGTGATTTGCGCAGCTCACCTGCGATTTAATTAATTTCATACGTCGAACGATTTGCATGCAGCGAATAATTCGCTTACACAAAAAGCGATATTTTTCGGAGTATTTGTCTATTGATATTCAATTAGCAAATGAACTGGAAACGGGGCACCGATGCAGCGCGAGTTTGATTTTTGATCGCTCTTTCGATAATTTAATTCGCTCGCTACAGCCGTTTGCAATCACTGTTTGCGCTTTGAAACTTTCAACATTCTTTATTCTATTATTATACATCATAAAACGTCGAAACCCCCAATATTTTTACAACGAAAATGCTCACTATTTTTTACTCACAGTGTATTTATATCCCACTTAATAGTTTCATGAATCTTCTGAAAAAAAAAATCCATTTCTATTAAACCCCGAAGGATCCAATAACGAGAAAAAGACACTACGCGTTAGTCCCGACAGAACGCACACGCCAAATAATTTCCCATCGCAGATTCACTTCCAGGGTCGCTTCTGGTTTCTTTATCTCCGCGCGCGTCCATCAAACGTTTCATCGGACCGTTTACGTTCGATAAGGATGCAGATTTACGGGCGCGTAAATCGAAAGTTTAGCATAAATCATACGAGAATTATGGATTTTAGACGGTCCCAATCTCCGTGCATACGTCTTCTCTTATACTATACATCACATCGGATACGTTCGCAGTTCAATGGACGTTTCAGAAATATCTAACTCGAGAAACGAATAAAAGCCGATTGTTGATGTTTCACATTCACGACAAACGGCTGGAGAATCGATAAAGTGCATTTCGAAATGCATACATTCGCTCAAGAGGTTTATAGGTATTGTAGTAATAAATGGATGATACGTTACGAATCGAAACACATTTTATTATGTACCAAGAAAACATCGTTATAGGCAGTACATTTTGGCGGTCCGTACACTGTTCGAGTCCATGCACTCCGGACTTTTTGTTCTATTCGTCGGCGTTTTAATTAAACCAACAATTCCCCGAAATCTCTCCGAACTCCCGAACGACGATAATCCCTTTACCGGAAGGAGAATTTTCCCGAAACCGGCTAGCATTTCAAAGGCGCCAGTAAAGTGACTTCGCTCGCTGGCAAATACGCTAAACTTGCAGTGTACGTCTCGGGAATTATGAAATTGCTTATTACCCGATGGAATTTAATTACCTCAAACACGATTTTTTCGCAAAAATTTACTTGTAATCTACTTGGCTAATTTACCTGCTTAATCGATTAATTTATGGGTGAAATATTGAGAAAAAAGAACAATCTAAACTTGTTGAACTTATCGACAGGACCTCGTAATCTGTTTTATGTATTGAATCAATTAATTACACCTCGTAATCTGCTTTATGTATCGAATTAATCGACAGCACCTCGTAATATGTTTTGTGTATCGAATTAATCGAGTGGACCTCGTATGTGGTGTTTCAATTTCGTTTGTCTTTTTGTTGCAGCGCCTCCCGAATGCGAACAGGGACAGATTCCCTGTAGACATTACACATGGAACAAAACTTATTGTATTTCGCCGCACTACCGCTGTGATATGACCGTGGATTGTATAGACGGATCCGACGAAACCGAATGCAGTGAGTGTTTATTTTTTTTTCTAAATTTAGTTTCCCTTATTCTCTTCGAGAATATACCGAAATTGACTAAATAAAAATAAAACTATTGTACTATAAGTGGTAAGTATGCAGGGTGTTAATTAATTGAGTGTCGATACTTCAGGATGTGAATATATTGGATGATTTTAAGAAGTAAAGTTTATATCTATTTATGTCCTAAACCTCTTAGTTTTCGAGCTACAGGGTGTACTCCAGATTGCCTCAAAATATGCTCCCTAATAATTAAAAAGTACAAAATTTCATAAAAGTATCTGGAGTAAAAACAAATTATGATAAGAAAAGTTTTTTTTTCTAAAACTGTAACACCCTATAGCTCCAAAAACCAAAGGTTTAGGACACATTGATATACAAACTTTCCTTCTTCTTTTCTCTTATCCAAATATTCACATCCTGGACGCGGAGCAACTCCGATATTTCCAGCACGCTTTGTTACAACTTAACTTTTAATTATCAAATAAGTAATGTCTCATCCTGTATAATACAGAAGTACATCGAAAACTCCATTCATTACTTTTCTTCCCTTTATACGAGCTTTCAATTAGCGCGGGCACCTCCGCCCGAAAACGGCCCTTAATATTTCTTCAAAAGCGATATTTTTTAATTACCCGCGCGCGAACGGAATCGACGTTCGCAATAATAATTAGATCTCCGTTTTCGATTAAAAACGAATCGCAAGAGGAACGGCTAACGAAGCGGACGGTCCGATAAAGGCGCGCCCGGACGAAAAGGATTTTTTAATAAGAGGAAATTTCATTCGAATATTCGAAAGAAAAAAGGATAATTATCGTTGCGATATTGCATAAAACTCATTGCGAATCGTTTCCATTTATGTGTAAAAAAAATTTAAATCACGGAAATATACCAGGATGTCCAAATAATAATAACACTCTTTTGGAGTCGTACTTTTACCTTTTATCACTTGTTGTTTTATGAAGCATTTCAATACAGAGTTGACTAGAGTATAGACAGTGGAAAAGTAGAACAAAAGAGGGTAAAGGTAGAGAGAACAGAATAGAGATTAGAGAGAAGTGAGAATATAGCAGAGAGTAGAGGGTACAGAGCAGAGAGAATAGAGAAGAGGTTAGATTAGAAGGTAGAGAGAAAGAGGAATAGAATAATGAGGGCAATTCCAGCATGCTGGGACTAACAGGGTGGTTGGAAAAAAACTTCTATTCGAAGGCGACGAGCGCACGTTAGCAACAGGAAGTGCCCCCGCTCTCTACTCGAATTCGCGACCGAAACATAACTTTGAAGTACGACTGCAAACTGAATTCGAAATGGCCCCGAATCGATATTTCGCGAACGTGGCCCGCGGGCCGCGTCGAAAGCGCGCCGGGGTTGAATAAATAAAAATCCGACGACCTTTTTATCGCCGCCGATAAAAAAAGGTCTCCGAGCCATCGATATTCGTTTACCTTTCCGACGAGATGGTGCAATTCGAAAATACAAATCCGTTGCCGATGAGTGTATTCGTCTGCATTCGCAGTGGTACGGGGGCGAGGGGATTTTTATTAATAGCGCCCCCGCGGCGCGGAATGTATATAGCGAACAGGTTTAATTCCTTTTCAATTATTATCGGAAGCTTCCGCCGGGATCCCGGCCGAATCCGCGCGGGATTAAAACCTTCCTTATCGATATCGGTTCCCGGCTATTTCATTAAACTTACCTTCGCCGAAGAAATTACTTCGGAAATTTAATCTATACTGCACTAGTACTTCTACCATTCGGCATATTAAACGATCCCTCTAAACAGGGCGAGCCACTATATACAGGGTGTCTAATAAAATGCAACATCCAGACTGACACATTACATTAGAGAATTACGTGCTTATTCATCCGAGTTTTCATTAGGCTGGAATGAATGCGAGGAAAACCTCTCGAAGCGCTCGGAAAAATTAACGACGAGCCGATGTAACCGCGAAAAGGGACGTTCGCTTTCCTTTACGAGCCCTTATAACGCGGAGTAATATAATTCCGGGCGGGATGAATCGGTGGTAAATTGGAAAATGGCGCGAGCAAACAATACCGGCAATAATCGCTCGAATACCGAACGAATCGAGAGCGCATTTCCCGTCCCGGATTGATGTAAACACTCGCTAACGCGGTAATACCATTAGGATTCAATCTTGTCGATAAACACCGCTGAAATATCGCCGGCGAATCGCCGTATTCTAATATGTTTTTTTTTTCTGGTAAATTGCAGCGTATAGGGAATGCGAACCGGACGATTTCCGGTGCGGCACCAAAGCGACGGATCCGTGCATACCGAAGGAGAAAAAGTGCGATGGTTACCTGGATTGCCGGTCGGGCAAGGACGAAGAAGGATGTCCCGGCGTGTCCTGCCAATTGGACCAGTTCCGCTGTTCGCGGGGCCACCGGTGCATCGAAAAGTCGCAGAAGTGCGACCACAAGGACGATTGCGGCGACAATTCCGACGAACAGGGATGCAGTAAGTCACTATCATGACTCTTTTACACCCGCTGTATATTTCTAAGGTCTCGAAACAGCTTATGCTTATGCATTAGAGAATGTGTTCCGTTATTTGAAGAACTTATCTCAGCCAATCAGCGTTGCGCTGCATATAAATCGCGGTTGTGTGAAACGACAGTTCGAGCTGTCAAAACTTCAAAAATTATTTTTTGACATTTCGGGGAGAAAATGGAGGAATACCTTCACCGAAGATACGTGAGGCATGATGTTAACAACTAAATCATCGCTAATTTAAGTATATTTTTATATTTTGTATATATTTTTAGTTTGAGTAGAACCTTTTTTAATGCTAATTCTATATAATTCGTACGCAAAAAACCGTAATCGTTTACAACATCGCCTCCTAGCGGCCGTTTTAGGAACCCTGTTTTATCATCAATATTACTTTTTCGACTTACGTTTCGAGACCTCAGAAATATACGGCCGTGCTATTTTACCGACATTAGAAAATAACGAACGCGTCATTCGCAGATTTCCCGGCCTGCCACGGATCGCAGTTCCGATGCGCCAACGCCCTCTGCATCCAGGGCGCCTACCGTTGCGATGGTTACCAAGACTGCTCGGACGGTTCCGACGAAGTCAAGTGCGCGGCGATCGCCTGTCCCGACAACAAGTTCCTCTGCCCCAAGGGCACCCCGTCGGGCACCTACAAGTGCATACCCAAGAGCAAGCTCTGCGACGGCAAGAAGGACTGCGAGGACAACGCCGACGAAGAGGCCGCTTGCTGTAAGTACCGCAATGCATCTATACCGAGAAAATTAAACGTACTAAACCATATAAAATAGATTTACACTCTGTGCTTCATAGGTTATATAGGCTATAGGTGCGATAAAGACAATTTCCATTAGACACTTATAATAGTATAAAAAAAGAAAGAGTGACATTTGTGTCATTGCTACTTTTCACTCTGACAACTGTCATTTTATTTATCTTTCTTTGTTCAACTCATAGAAACGACCATGTTGCGGTCTCAATCGAAGCAATCGGTATAACTAAAATCCGCCATGTTACCTCAATTTTTCTATCCTACCTTTTCTGCCTCGTTCACTTAATAAGTGACAGATAATTTACAATGTTGACGTCAAAAATTTTTGAATTTATGAACGACTGGTTGTGGATGTAAATCTACCTCAGCACGTGTAGCTTGGCAGTTGGAAACTTTTTTTCCAAGCTCCATTCGATGAGGTATCTACTACAGGTTACTAAACTGTGGATGTGTTACAGCGAAATTGTCCTGTCCGTCTCTCGGCTGCGAGTACAAATGCCAGGCGTCGCTGACGGGCGGCTCGTGCTACTGCCCCGACGGCAAGAAGCTGGCGCCCGACAATCGGACGTGCGTCGATCGCGACGAGTGCAACGAATGGGGCTTCTGCGACCAGCTGTGCACCAACACCGACGGCGGCTACGCGTGCTCGTGCACGCGCGGCTACGTCGCCGCCGACCGGAACCGCTGCCGCGCCGAGAACGCCACCTCGATGCTGTTGTACTTCGCCCACGAGAGGGCCATCTTCAGCATGACGGCCGCCGGCAGCAACTTCAAGGTGGTCGTCAACACGACGAGCGCCAGCGGATTGGATTTCCATTATACCAGGAACATGATGTATTGGTCGGATGTTAAAACTAAGAAGGTTTGTTTCAATGCTTTGGTCTAGAACTGGCACCAGTTGCTGGGTTCTAGAACTGGTAGCAGTTTCTGGTAGAATTGGTCTAGAACTGGTGTCAGTTTCTGGTAAAACATGTCTCAGTTAAAACATGTCTCATGTCTCAGCTTCTGTGAGAACTGACCTAACACTAGTACTAATTTCTATTAGAACTGTTCACTGTTTATGGTAGAATCTATCTAGAACTACTTCTACTCTACTTTTCGCTCTAATACAACTTAAATTCCTTCCATCATGGTTCATCAAATCCTCCTTATCACTTCTTTCATCCCGATTTCTATCTACTACTAAACGTAATCAATCTTCAACAGATCCATTCCCAGCAAATAGTGAGCACGCCGGGCTACTCGACGCCCGATATAGACCTCTCGATGCCGGGCTCATGGCTACCGATCGCCATAGCAGTAGATTGGATTGGTAACAAACTGTACGTGGCCGATTCCGTCGGACAAAAAGTGGACGTCTTCGAGTTGCACGGCAAATGGCACGCCATAGCGTTGAGCAGCAACCTCACGAACCCCGCGGATATCGCATTAGATCCCACGATGGGACTGATGTTCATCGCGGACAGTTCGCAAGTACTTAGAGCCAACATGGACGGCACCGATCCGCTGTCTATAGTATCCGAAGCTGCCTACAAAGCGTCCGGAATCGCGCTGGATATAATAGCGAAGCGAGCGTACTGGTGCGATTCGTTGTTGGACTACATCGAAACCGTCGACTACGAAGGCAACAACCGGTTCCTGGTGGTTCGAGGCCAACAAGTGCCGAGCCCGGCGCGATTGACTCTGTTCGAGAGCCGCATCTACTGGACCGACGGCACCAAGCAGGGCGTCATGTCGGTGGATAAGTTCGAGACGAGCAGCATACAATCCGTGTACAGGACGCGCGACATACGGGATCCCAAAGCGATCAAGGCCGTGCACGCGCTGGTCCAGCCGCATTTCGTCAGTCCTTGCGGCAACAACAACGGCGGCTGCCAGCACATGTGCATCATCACGAAGACGGGAGCGCGTTTGGGATTCCGGTGCGCTTGTAACATCGGCTTCCGATTGGACACCGACGAGCGCAACTGCAACATCGTCGAGGAGTTCCTCATGTACTCGCAGCAGCGGTTCATCAAAGGCCGCGTGCTGGATCCGGTGATCGAGGGCTTCAGCGACGCCATCGTGCCGGTGGTGTCGGGCCGGGCGCGGTTCGTCGGATTGGACTTCGACGCGAAAGATCAGTACATTTACTACTCGGACGTGCTGCAGGACGTGATTTACCGCGTGCACAGGAACGGCACCGACAAGGAGATCGTGCTGGCGTCGCAGAACGAGGGCGTGGAAGGTCTGGCCGTCGATTGGGCGGCGAAGAATTTGTACTACATCGATAGCAGAAAGGGCACGTTGAACGTGCTCTCCACGCGCAACGTGACCTACAAGAGGACTTTGTTGAAGGATCTGAAACGGCCGAGGGCCATTGTGGTCCATCCGAACAAAGGTTTCGTGTTCTTCTCCGAATGGGACCGGCCGGCCAACATATCCAGGACCCTCACCGACGGCACCGGTTTGATAGTGTTCAAAAACCTGACGCTGGGCTGGCCCAACGGGCTCTCCATCGATTTCGCCACGGACAGATTGTACTGGTGCGACGCTCTACTCGACCACGTCCAGCACTCCAAACTGGACGGCACCGACGTCAAAACCGTCAATTCCCGATTGATCCGACACCCCTTCAGCATAGTCATCCACGAAGATTTCATGTACATCACCGACTGGCGTCTGGACGCCATCATCAAACTCCACAAGCTGACCGGCGCCGGCGAGGAGACGGTAATCAAAGAACCGCAAACCAACCGGCTGTACGGCGTGAAAATCTACAGCGAGAAGGAGCAACCCATCGTCGACGCGCACCCCTGTTGGAACGACAACGGCGGCTGCCAGAAGCTGTGCTTCGCCGTTCCCCGCGACGGCTCGCACGAGCTGATCGCCAAGTGCGGCTGCCCCTACGGCGAGCGCCTGGCCAACGACCAGAAATCCTGCCAGGCGGATCCCAATCGCGAGCCGCCCGTCCAGGCGTGCCCCAAGAACTGGGACTTCACCTGCAACAACCAGCGGTGCATACCCAAGTCGTGGGTGTGCGACGGCGACGACGATTGTCTCGACAACAGCGACGAAAACCAAAATTGCACCAGTGAGTTTCTCTTGTATACCGACTCGTTTGAGGTCGTTTAACCGGCGTTTTTACAGAGCCGACGTGCAGCGCCAGCGAGTTCCAGTGCAAGTCCGGTCGCTGCATACCGGCGACGTTCAAATGCGACGCCGAAAACGATTGCGGCGACTTCAGCGACGAGACCGGCTGCGTCAACGTCACCTGCAGCAGCACGCAATTCCACTGCGACAACGGCAGGTGCATACCCAACAGCTGGAAGTGCGATTCGGAGAACGACTGCGGCGACGGATCCGACGAAGGTAAGCCCCCCCATTTCTCCTTCGTTCGAGCTTTTCTCTACTCTCTATTTCGACGTTTCGAAGGAGATTCCTGCGCGGAGAAGACGTGCGCCTACTACCAGTTCACGTGTCCGCGCAACGGGCACTGCATCCCGCAGAATTGGGTGTGCGACGGCGACGACGATTGCTTCGACAAGGAGGACGAGAAGGACTGCCCGCCGATCACGTGCCAATCCAACCAGTTCAAGTGCAACGATTTGAAGCAGTGCATCCAGGAGAGCTACAAGTGCGACGGCATACCCGATTGCAACGACGGCAGCGACGAAATCGGCTGTCGTAAGTCATCGAAAACGACAATTTACGCGAGTATTAACCGTTTGTCCGTTCCAGCTTCGATCGCTCCCGACCAGTGCAACCCGGAGAAGCAGTTCCAATGCGAGAAATCGGGCATATGCATACCGAAGGCGTGGCACTGCGACGGCACGCCCGACTGCGACGACCGCTCCGACGAGCCCGAGTCCTGCGGCAACATCAACTGCCCCATCAACTTCTACAAATGCAACAGCACCCAGTGCATCTTCAAGGTAACTGATCGTACGCTTATCGCGATTAATCTAGCGCGCTCTCCTTCGCCACAGGCGTACATCTGCGACGGTAAAAAGGACTGCGAGGACGGCTCCGACGAGAGCTACATCCACGCGTGCGTCAAACCACCGTTCGTGTGCCCGTCGGGCGAGTGGGCCTGTCCGGATGTCACCGAGCGATGCATCAATCTCACCAAAGTCTGCGACGGTACCCCTGATTGCCCCAACGGCGCCGACGAAGGTCCCGATTGCACGTTCGAGGAGTGCCAGCACCAAGGCGGCCTCTGCTCGAACGGATGCAAGCAAACTCCACAAGTAAGTGCATCGATTATGTATGTAAAGTGTAATTGCATTGGTTGGATTGAAGGGTCCGCTGTGTTTGTGCCCGCCCGGCGAGATTCTCTCGAAAGACGGGATGACCTGCGAGGACCACGACGAATGCAACCCGCCCGGATTGTGCTCGCAGCAATGCACCAACACCAAGGGGTCTTACTACTGCGGCTGCACCGGCGGTTACCGCTTGGAGCCCGACAGGCACACCTGCAAGGCCTTCAGTAAGAAACACATGGGCTAAATTAATCTACAGCTACCATTGATTGATTTTTTTAGATCATTCGGCGGCGTTTTTGATCATCTCCAATCGACATTCCATACTGGTGGCCGATTTGAAGGAGAGCGGCTTGGAGAGGGTGCCCATCATCGTGGAGAACGTGGTGGCGACCGCTTCGAACATGCACACCGGCACGATATTTTGGTCGGACATGAAATTGAAGAAGATATCGAAGCTCGACAGGGGCAAGGACCCGGTGGAGATCATCTCCACCGGATTGGATCTGGTCGAAGGTTTGGCGTACGATTGGATCGGCAAAAACGTCTATTGGTTGGATTCCAAATTGAACACCATCGAGGTAGCCAAAGAGAACGGTTCGAATAGGATAGTGTTGGTCAGAGAGAACATCACCCAACCTAGGGGCATGTGTTTAGATCCGAGTCCCGGGTAAGTTATTTTATTAACCTCTTAATTTGCTATTTAACGTCGTGAATATTCCAGCGCGAAATGGCTGTTTTGGACGGATTGGGGCGAGAACCCGCGCATCGAACGCGTCGGCATGGACGGTACGAACCGTTCGACCATCATCAACACGAAAATCTACTGGCCCAACGGTCTGACCCTCGACATAGCCAATCAACGGGTGTACTTCGCCGATTCCAAATTGGACTTTATCGATTTCTGCTACTACAACGGCTCGGGCAGGCAACAAGTCCTCGCCGGCAGCCACTATCTGCTCCACCCGCATTCGCTGACGATCTTCGAGGACACCCTGTATTGGACCGACAGACAGCTGAACCGCGTGCTGTCCGCGCACAAGTTCAAAGGCAACAACCAAACGGTGGTGTCGCATTTGATATCGCAACCGTTGAGCATCCACGTCCATCACCCGTCGCTGCAACCTGTCGTCGACAATCCCTGCCTGACGGCTCCCTGCCAGCACATTTGCCTCCTGTCGCCGTCCGCGGCCGCCGGTTACACTTGCAAATGCAAGCCGGGCTTCAAGCTGAACCCGGGCGGCACGTGCAGCGAGGAGGACAACACCTTTTTGTTGGTCATGAAGGGCACCCAGATCGTCGACGTTCCCATCACGCCCGGAGAGGGCTCCACCGGTTTCATAACGCCTATAGTGGGCATCGAGCACGGCGTGCAAATCGACTACGACAGGAAGAACAATCTCATCTATTGGGTGGAGAGCAAAGACGCCGACGGCGAAAACGTAAGTACCAACCACTAATGAATCAGCAACTACTAATGAATTACTTTGTACAGTGTACGATATGGAGTACTCCATACAGCGGTGGTAACAAAACGCAAGTGTTAGGAGCTGACAACGGTATAGTGGGATCACCTTCAGCGATCGCCTTCGATTGGCTGGGTAGAAACATATACATAGGCAACAGCAAGGCCAGTAACATAGAGGTGGTTCGAGTGGACGGTAAGATTAAGTACAGGACGATAATACTGTCGAATGACGGTAACGAGACGTCGGTGGCTTCGCCTACGGCCATTTGCTTGGACCCCACCGATGGGAAATTGTACTGGGCCGACGAAGGGGGCTTCGGAGTACCGCCGAAGATCGGTAAAGCCAACATGGACGGAAGCAATCCGGTGATATTGCTCACCAATATCACCAAGCCCGACGCTGTGGTGATCGACATCGAAACGAAAATGATCTACTTCAGCACGGAGAATCCGCCACTAATCGGTAAAATCAACGTGTACGGCATGGGAAAAGAGATCATCCTATCCGAAGAGCACAGCATCAACTCGCCCAAATCCATCGGAGTCCTCGGCAGCAGGCTCTTCTACTTGGACCCCGTCTACGAGAAGCTGGTGCAAGTCGCCCTACCGACCGGCAACAATCCCCGGACGATCCTCGAAAACGAACCGTCGTTGAAATCCTTCACGATCTTCCGCAAACGACCGCTCGGCGACCATCCCTGCCTCCAAGGCAACGGCGGCTGCGAGCAGCTCTGCATACCGGCCGAGGGCCGGTCGAGGACCTGCGCCTGCGGCATCGGCTACAAGAAGAACGAAATCAACTGCTCGCCGTTCCGATCGTTCGCCGTCGTCTCGCAATTGGACATCGCCCGCGGCTTCAGCCTCAAGGACAGCTCGGAGGCGATGGTGCCCATCACCGGCGGCGGCCATCACATCCTGCACGTCGACGTCCACTTCGCCGAGAACTGGATCTACTGGGTGGAGTTCAACAGGGGCTTCTGGAACGGCGTGTTCCGCATCCGGCCGAACGGCACCGAGTTGCAGCACATCATCAAAGACGGCATCGGCAGCAACGGCATCAGAGGCATCGCCATCGATTGGATAGCCGGCAACATGTACTTCAGCAACGTCTTTCCGCACGAGAACTACGTGGAGGTGTGCTGGTTGGACGGCAGGTACCGGAAGATCATCGTGAAAACGATCACGGACGCGCCGCGAGAGCTCGCCGTCAATCCCATCAAACGCATACTCTATTGGATCGACTACGGGCAGTACCCGAAAATCGGCAAGTCCAATCTGGACGGCACCGGTTGGTACCCGCTGGTATCGTCCGGCATCAGCGAACCCACCGGTTTGACCATCGACATGAACAACCACGACGTGTTTTGGGTCGACTCCAAGCTCGACATGATCCAGAGGATATCGTACAGCGGCGGTAACAGACAAGTCATCAGACGTAACCTGCCCAATCCCAAAGGCATCGCCATGTACAAATCGGACTTGTATTGGGTGGACAGGAACCTCAAATCGATATTCAAAGCGTCGAAATTACCCGGCAACACTTCCTTACCTACCAAAGTACGAATCAACTTACCGAATTTACGAGACGTTGTTATCTACGACATCACCAATCAACCGTCGGACGAATCGAATCCTTGCAGGAAATACGACAACGGCGGTTGCGAACAATTGTGTTTCTCATTCCCGACGGACATCGCCAACGCCGGCAAACCGTCGTTCAAATGCGACTGCGCCACCGGCAACCTCACCGAAGGCGGCAAATGCGACTTCGGCAACGAGTACCTGGTGTTCACGACGCGCACCGAAATCCGCGCCGTCAACCTGGACCCGCGATCGAAGAACGTGCCGTTCGCGCCCGTCGGCAACCTCACCAACGTCGTCGGCGTCGACTTCGACCACCAGCACCAGACGTTGTTCTTCACGCAGATCAAACCGTGGGCGCGCATCGCCAAGGTGCCGGCCACCAAGCCCGAAGGGCCGGCCATCGTCAATCTGCGCAACAAGGGCGTCAATCCGGAGGGCGTCGCCTACGATTGGACGCAGCAGAAGATCTACTGGACGGACTCGTCGAATCGCAGCATCTACGCCATGAACTTGGACGGCGGCGATCTGGTGATGATCGCGCGCGTCGAACGACCGCGCGCCATCGTGCTGGACCCGTGCAACGGTACGCTGTTCTTCACGGATTGGGGCAAATTCGGCACGGCCGGCAAGATATTCAAAGCCACCATGGCCGGCTCGCTGAAGCGCATCATCGTCGACAGGAATCTGGCGCAACCGTCCGGCTTGGCCATCGACTACGACGATCGGATGCTCTACTGGACGGACGCCGTGCGCGAGAAAATCGAACGGTCCGATTACAACGGACGCAATCGCGAGGTACTGATATCCGCCACCATCTATCCGTTCTCCATCACCGTATTCGGCCGGTACATCTACTGGACGGACCTGCAGCTGAAGGGCGTCTACAGGGCGGAGAAACACACCGGCGCCAACATGATCGAAATGGTGAAACGGCTGGAGGACAGTCCGCGGGACATTCAGGTGTACTCGGACAGGAGGCAGACGTGCCGCGTGAACGCTTGTTTGATCAACAACGGCGGTTGCGCGAAGAGCTGTCATCCGGCGCCTAACGGTACGTCGGAGTGCAAATGCGACGATAACACGAAACTGGTCAACGAAGGTAGGATGTGCGTCGCCAAAAATCTCACCTGCGATTCGAGCAAATTCTACTGCGCCAACGGCAGGTGCATATCCAGGATGTGGGCGTGCGACGGCGAAGACGATTGCGGCGACAACTCCGACGAGGACACCAAATATTGCTGTAAGTATCCCTTCTAATGATCCTTCATGGCGTCACACTCTTCTCTAACGCACCTGCAGCGTTCCACTCGTGCTCGCCCAACGAGTTCCGCTGCGCCAACGGCCGGTGCATCTTCAAATCGTGGAAGTGCGACCACGAGAACGACTGCAAGGACGGCTCCGACGAACGGGACTGCGAGTACCCCAAGTGCGCCGACGGCGAATTCACCTGCGCCAATCACCGGTGCATACCGATGGCGCAGGTCTGCAACGGCGTCAACGATTGCAAGGACAACGTCACCTCCGACGAGACGCACGAACGGTGTCCGCGCAACACCACCTGCCCGCCCAATCACCTCAAGTGCGAGAAGACCAACATCTGCGTCGAGCCGTACTGGCTGTGCGACGGCGACAACGATTGCGGCGACAATTCCGACGAGGATCCCGTGCATTGCGCCGAGAGGACTTGCCCGCAGAACAGCATCCGGTGCTCCAATCACAGGTGCATTCCGGCCACGTGGTAAGTTCAAGAACTGGAATATGTCGTTGTTATGTAGCCCTAGAATCTAAGAGGAAATTTCGCACCAGCTTATGGACGGTGTCTGGAAGAGTAACCCAACTGGGTGATCCGTAACTATCCCTATTTTCCGATTGCAGGTACTGCGACGGCGACGACGATTGCGGCGACGGGGCCGACGAGCCGCCGGAGTACTGCAAAAGCGACGGCAGAACGTGCTTCGGGGACCTCTTCACCTGCGACAACGGCAACTGCGTGCCTCGAATATACATCTGCGACGGCGACAACGATTGCTTGGACAACAGCGACGAAGACAACAGGCACGAATGCAGTAAGCGCGCTCGTTTCGCACTCCTAAATGAATCGATTAATTTTGGTGAATTTTTTTTTTTTTGGCGAAGACGACAGAAAATGCGACGAGGAGAACGAGTTCACGTGCGAGGCGAACAAGGAGTGGGGCAGGGCGCAGTGCATACCGCGCAAGTGGCTGTGCGACGGCGATCCGGACTGCGTCGACGGCGCCGACGAGAACGCGACGTTGCACCATTGCGCGACGCCGCAGCCCTGCAGCGAGGACCAATTCACCTGCGCCAACGGCAGATGCATCAACAGCGTAAGACAATACAAAACGTTCGCGTTTCTTGCTTCGATTCCACTCGGGTTTTTTTTTCACATCGCAGGGTTGGGTGTGCGATCACGACAACGATTGCGGCGACGGCACCGACGAGGGCAAGGAGTGCAACATGAAGTACAAGACCTGCTCGACCACCGAGTTCACCTGCCAGAACTTCAAGTGCATCCGCAACCTGTACCGGTGCGACGGCGAGAACGATTGCGGCGATCATTCGGACGAAGTCGATTGCAGTAAGCCCCTTTCGACGAACCACAAAACTCTCCCTTTCGATCGGTACGAATCGAATCGTTTGTTGCAGAAAAACACAACCAAACGTGCGCGGATCCGACGCAGTTCCGATGCAACAACGGCCAATGCATCAATTCGAATTTGGTGTGCAACAAAGTGTCCGATTGCACCGACGATTCGGACGAGCCGCTCCACTGCAACGTCGACGAGTGCGCCAAAGTGGAGATACACCAATGCGGCCACAAGTGCATCGACACGCCGACCAGCTATTACTGCGAATGCAACCAGGGCTACAAGTAAATATAATCAAGCATCTTGCATTAGAATTAACACGCCAATTGCATCTCCGATTTTTTTTTGTAGATTGTTAGAGGACGGAAAAGCCTGCGCCGATATCGACGAGTGCATAGAAAAGCGCGGCGTTTGCTCGCAGTATTGCTCCAACACGCCCGGCAGCTACTACTGCAAATGCAACGACGAATACTACGAAAGGGAACTGGACGAGCACACGTGCAAACGTAAAGACAACACCACGGCTTGGATAGTCTTCACCAACAAGTACTACGTGCGAAACATGTCGTTAGACGCGAGCGTTTACAACCTAGTGCACCAGGACCTCATGAATGTGGTGGCGCTCGACTACCACATGAAAGACGAGTACATTTACTTCTGCGACGTGACCGCCAAGACGATATTCCGCAGCCGGTTCGGCAGCAAGACGAAGGAGGCGGTCATCCGGCACGATTCGCACGGCCTGGAGGGCATCTCGATCGATTGGATCGGCAGGAAGCTCTACTGGCTCGACAGGCACTCGAAGAACCTCGACGTGGCCGAATTGGACGGTACGAATCGCAAGACGTTGAAGACCAGCATACCCGATCCGCGGGCCATCGTTGTGCATCCCGGCACCGGTTACCTGTACTTCTCCTCCTGGCACCTGCAGGCGTTCATCGGCAAATTGGGAATGGACGGCAGCAACTTCACCAGGATCCTAACGTGGGAGAACGACATCGCCTGGCCCAACGCTCTAACCATCGATTTCTTCACCGATCAATTGTACTACGCCGACGCCCATTTGGACTACATAGCCCACGTAGATTTGGAAGGCAGACACCGGCACGTAGTGATAGCCGGCAAGGCGGTGCCGCACGTCTTCGCCATATCACTCTTCGACGATTTCATCTACTGGACCGATTGGAACCTGAAGGCCATCAGCCGATCGAACAAGTTCGACGGCAGCCAGTTGCAGGTGCTGCGCAACACCACCCACAAGCCGTACGACATCCACGTGTTCCACCCGCTGCGCCAGCTGCCCTACTACAATCCGTGCGCCGACAACAACGGCGGATGCTCGCACCTGTGCCTGATCGCCCCGCCGCCCGCTTCTAGCTACCTCAACATCGACGGCTACGGCGACGAGGGTCAAACTATACGAACGTGCGCCTGCCCCAACCAGTTCTATTTGGCCAACGATAAGAAAACTTGCATCGCGAATTGCACGGCCGGCCAATGGCAGTGCAAAGGTACCGACGAGAAGTGCATACCGTGGTTCTGGCAGTAAGTAAACCGTGTACTGTAACCGAGTAATTTGTTTGTTACATGTGCGATTTTTGTTCGATAGATGCGACGGCGAGAAGGATTGCAAGGACGGTTCGGACGAGCCGGCGACGTGCCCGCCGCGCCAATGCCGCGCCGGCATGTTCCAATGCGCGAACCTCAACTGCACGCCGTCGGCGACGATCTGCGACGGCACCGACGACTGCGGCGACAACTCGGACGAGCGCAACTGCGACAAGGAGTGCCCCGAATTGGAGATGAAGTGCCGCTCGAACGGCCGCTGCATCCTGACGAGCTGGCGGTGCGACGGCGACGCCGACTGCAAGGACGGCTCCGACGAGGACCCGGAGATATGCCACAAGCGCGCCTGCGACGCCGACACGGAGTTCGCCTGCAAGAACGGCCGGTGCATACCGAAGCTGTGGACGTGCGACGCCGACAACGATTGCGGCGACGATTCCGACGAGCCGGCCTACATGTGCCGGCAGAAGAACTGCACCAACGGCTGGCAACGGTGTCCCGGTCGCGCGAACTACCGATGCATACCGAAGTGGTTGTTCTGCGACGGCAAGGACGATTGCCGCGACAATTCGGACGAGCTGCCCGAAAACTGTCCGGCCTGCAGCCACGACACCGATTTCAAATGCAAGAACAACCGGTGCATACCCAAGCAGTGGAAGTGCGACTTCGCCGACGACTGCGGCGACGGCTCCGACGAATTAGAAGAGGAATGCAAGGGCGTCTACAGGGAATGCTCCGAATCGGAGTTCCGGTGCAGCAACGGCAAGTGCATATCGTCGCGATGGCGTTGCGACCACGAAGACGATTGCGGCGACAACTCGGACGAGAGCGCCTGCGACGGCTTCCAATGCAAGAACGGCACGTTCCAATGCGCCTCCGGCCATTGCATCGCCTCGTACTTCCGCTGCGACGGCGACCGCGACTGCCGCGACATGTCCGACGAGAAGAACTGCCCGCCGCGCTTCCCCGGCGGCCGCTACTGTCCCGAGTCGCGCTTCCAATGCGACAACCGGCTGTGCGCCAGCCAGGCGGACCTCTGCGACGGCACCGACGACTGCGGCGACGGCTCCGACGAGTCGCCGTTGCTCTGCACGAACTTCAATTGCGACACGCTGAAGCGGTACCCGTGCGCCAATCACAAGTGCATACCCAAGTACCAGTTGTGCGACGGCATAGATAACTGCGGCGACGGTTCGGACGAGAACAACATGACGCTGTGCGCGGCCCAGGTGAAGCCCTGCGATCCCATAATGGAGTACAAGTGCGCCAACAGGCAGTGCATCGACAAGAAGCGAGTGTGCGATTTCGCCGACGATTGCGGCGACAGCTCGGACGAGTTGGGTTGTCATCACAACGACGTTTGTTCGGACGCGACGCGAGGCGGTTGCGAACACCAATGCATGAACCTGACGGACGGCGGGTACATATGCGCCTGTTACTCGGGTTTCATCGTGTCCAAGGAGAACAGGAAGGTGTGCTTGGACGTCGACGAATGCGCGACGGGAGCGCACCACTGCTCGCAGATTTGCGTCAACTTCAACGGCACCTACGGGTGCCATTGCAGAGCCGGTTTCCAATTGTCCGACGACTTGTCGGGCGTGTGCAAAGCGGAAAAAGAAGATATAACTCTGCTGGTAGCGAACGGCGGGGAAATACGTTCGTTCGAGCTGAAAGAACGCGACGTACGAGGCATCATAACCGAGGAGCAGCGCATCGACGCCGTCGATTACAATCCGTCGATGCAGATGATCTTTTGGGCCGATAGCAGACAGAAGACGATAAAGAGATCGTACATGGTGAACGCGATGAACGGCGACGTGAAGACTGGATTCGCGCAAGATCTGGAAATCAAAGGCGGCGCCAAACCGATAGCGATATCGATCGATTGGGTGGCGAACAATCTCTACTGGACGGAAATCGACCGGAGCGCCAAGCCGAAAGGGCGAGTGATGGTCGCCAAAACCGACGGTCGCTACAAGAGATCTTTAGTGAACGTCGGTTTGGAGTACCCCTCGTCGTTGGTGGTCGATCCGCAATTGGGGAAAATGTACTGGACCGATTCCGGATCGTCGCCGAAGATCGAAGTCTGCTGGATGGACGGCTCGAAGCGCCAGCCGTTGATCGTCGACCAGATACGCCATCCGACGGGCCTGACCATCGACTACGCCATGGATCACACCCTGTACTGGGTCGACACCAAGCTGAACCTGATCGAGAGCATGCGCAGCGACGGCACCAACAGGAAGATCGTCATCAGAGGCGACGCGCTCAAGCATCCCATTTCCCTCGACGTGTTCGAATCGAACATCTATTGGGTGACGAAGAACACCGGCGAATTGATCCAGCAGGACAAATTCGGCCGGGGCGTGCCCGTTACCATACAGAGAGACATGCTGAATCCTTCCAGCGTAAAAGGTAATCGAATCATTCAAATTAAAGGTAAAAATTCTCTAATCTGTTGTATCCATCTTTTAGTTTACCACCATTTGAAATACAACACGTCCATATCGAACCCGTGCACGAGCAACCACTGTTCGCACTTGTGCTTGCTGGTGCCGCAGGGCCACCGGTGCTCCTGTCCGGACTCCTCCGTGGCCAGCCAGAAGATAAAGGCCGATATAATTTGCGACGCGGCTGCCGAGCGGGAGCGGCCCCTGCCTAGGGTGTGCAAATGCGAGAACGGCGGCGTGTGCAAAGAGGAGGACGAGAACAACGATCTGGAGTGCCAGTGCCTGCCCGACTACCAGGGCCAGTACTGCGAGATACATTCGGAGCGCAGTCGGGCCGGCGAGACCGGCAACACCGCCGCCATCGTCATTCCCATCGTGGTGGTGCTGTTGTTCCTCGGCGCCGGCGTTGGAGTGTACTTCTTCGTTAGGAAGAGGCCTTTGTATGTCGCATCGATCGACGATTGTAGCAAAGCTAATGGTGTATTTTTTTTTTCAGCGGAAAGGGATCCGGTCTGGGCAGCCTGGCGAGCAGCCAAAGCGTGTCGTTCAGGCAAGGGACGAACGTGGAATTCGGCTCGAATACGTTCAACAACGGTGGCGGGCCGTCGGAGCCGGTGGACGTGGCGTACAGTTTGGACGCGATCAGCGGCAACAACAAGAACCGAGATTTCCATAATCCCATGTACGACGCCGTGCAAAACAACCCCGAAGCCATACCGAACGGAAGCGGAGGTAACCTCACTTGCTCTCTTAAACCGAATTTACCTTAGGCGCGAATAGGTGGGACTTTAAGATGCGTTCGATGATACGTAAACGAAGAGTATCAAAATTGACATTTCTTCTTCTTTTTCTTCAATTTTCTTCGACTACTAATGGTATTTTCAGCCGTATAATCAAGTAAAAAAATTTCAGCAGATACACTTTGTCATTAAAACAGATTTCAGATGGAATTTTATGGTTAAATCTTGTCCGCCATGCACGAATCAAAATTGACATTTATGACAGTTCGTATGACAGATGTTTAATAGAGACGGGGATCGATTTTTTGCTGTAGAGGTGCAGTAACGACCGTTACAAAATAACCGTTATTTTTTCACGCATTTTATACAAAGTCTTTTTCCGTTTGCAGCGATATACGAAGTATCTTCGGAGTTTCCGAAGCAGAAGGGAGAGACGTTCGTGGAGCCGCCGAGCGCCGTAATAGCGCCGTCTAGCGTGAAACACCTGTCGTCGCCGCAGGTGCAGGTGAGGCACCGAGAACTGGACCCGGCGCAACAAGACACGGGCAAGGACACCCAAAAATTAGTTGAAGAAGACTGCTGATATCGAATTAAAATTCCAATTTTTAACGTAACACTCGACTATAATAGATGATATCGAAAGAAACGAGCTTGTACAGAGACCTGATTTTTACAGTTGAACTAATTCATGTAAATGGATACGAATGTTTTTGATAGAACCATTTTTATATAGCGTTTGTTTTTTATATTCGAGGACGGGAATTTATCAAATTTGAAAACCTTCGCATTTGTTTATGTAAATATTATTTAGCTCTTTATCTTCTTAAAGCGCGGTGTTTTTTATTATTATTCGAAAGTACACTTTGAATAGATTAAAATTGCCAAAATTATTTTAAGAAGATAATTGATATAGGGGGTGATATGATACACTCCTTCAATTCTACATTCAAAAGGTCCGATTCAATTAAAGTATTTGTATTATACTATAAAAAATTAAGATAATTAGCCAGTAATATAATTTATTTTTTCAATGTTTACAATTAAGTCGATGTCGAGAAATATATTTTTTTATCGAGATAGTAGTGAGAGATACTAAAAAAATGTTAATTCGAATGGAACTAGCACGAAAGTCCGTTTGGGTATTAAAAAGTGCCATGGATAGACGCGGAAATGCGTTTTTTCGGGAATAATCTAGTTCCATTTTGTGAATAAATGAATCATTCCGAACAATGTAAATATTCTACCCTAATATTTATCTCGTCAAAGATTGTTAGATTTGAATGCTAGAAAGAATTCCGCCTACTGCGTCCATATCAATTAAATGTATCAAAAATTATTGTAACAAAAAATCTGGCGAAAGGAATTTGTTCTAGTGTTCCGAAAAACACAAAAAATCCCTGATTTTCAACATTCCACTCGATTAACGTATTAAAAAATAACAGAAACACCGTCCAACGTTGTTAATATTGCAATTTTTTTCTGAAAAATCAGAGATGCTGTTTATTTTAGTTTAAATTTTATTGAATTGTTATTTAATTCTATGATTTTATCGATAATAAGGGATGTTTATGTGATCAGTTAGCGGTGAAAGGTGCTTGTAGACTAGACAAGATATGTACTTACAGCACTGACTAATCGGCACTTCAAATAAATATTCGTTATGGTCTTGTTGCAAATACGATAAATGTAACTGTGTAAATAATCTGGGAGCAAAATTTTTTGTCTGTTTTACAGAAAATATAAGTTGTTTATAATATTTGAATTCTATATATTCAATCCTCGTAAACAACCTAGTTGATAATATTAATCCTTTAATATAGAGAGAAGTTATTTATTTTAGTACGTATATACATTTTAACCAACAATTACTTTAACTTACATATTGCGTTTTAAATACTTCCAATAAAATATACCTAAAAAATCGACGACTCAAAATATCACTATATTTAAGACAAAAATACTCGGACAAAAAGGTCCATACAATAATTAAAATAATAAAAAATAACAAGATGTTACGTCAAATAAAGACTCGTGTAAAAAGAAATCAACATGAACCCAAATGTCGAGAATCGTTTGCCAAATGCAGTGAGATAATATCTTTCAATCACAGTCGTAAAACCGGCCCGAATCCCTCTTACTTTAGCTGTACTTCTTCAAAAATCCCGCGTGGAACTTCGAAAAGTTGTTCAACATATCCTTCAGCTTGTCCGTCTGCGGCAGGATGGTCGTCCTGAAGTGATAGGTGCCGGGCTGCTGGCCGAAACCCGAGCCGGGCACCACGCAGATGCCCGTCGATTCGAGCAACTCGAACGCGTAGAACGCGTCCGGCGCCTGGCCCTTCGCCCGCGCCGCCTCCACCGCCTTGGCCGGCAACTTGAACTGCGGGAACGCGTACATGGCGCCCTGCACCGGGTTGCACGAGAAACCCTCCATCGAATTGAACGTGTCCGCCACCATTTTGGCCCTCAACTACGAATTACAACGCTCGCATTCGACGGTAGGCGTGTGAATCAAAGCGCTTACCTTCAGCGATTCCAACACTTCGGTTTTCTCCTTGACGAATTGCTGGTAGCTGGGCTCCCCTTCTCTCGGGGGGTTCACGATGACGTCCAAGCAGGCTTGTCCTAAGGTAGTTGAGCACAGCATGGCGGTGATGGCTTTGAGGTACATCGCTTTAACGTCCGCTTGCATGTTCACTACTTCAGCGTATCCACCGCGGAGCCCGCATTCGCCCATGAAACCCTTCGAAGCCGACATGAAGCTGGCCAGTTCCATTTTGTTGTACGGTTCGCCCATCTCCGTCATAACCTACAACGGGTTATGATAACCCACACGTAACTACGCGATTCGGGAGTGTAATACTCACTTTCTTAAACGAATGGAACTTGGAATTGGGATCGTAAATGTTGTGCTGGTAGACCTCATCGGCCAAAATGACGAGCTTCTCTTTGTAGGCGAATTTGATGATTTGTTCGATGTTCTGCTTGGTGAGCACCTGGCCGGTGGGATTGCCCGGGTTGATGATCACTATCGCCCTCGGCACGCAGTACTTTTTCGCCTCGCTCACCGATCTCTGCAACGACAACGTTACCCGTTTAGGTCTCCACGAGGGAGGAATTAAACCGCGTAAAACGTACTTCCAGCTCGTCGACGGTGAGTCCCCAATGCTTGGATTCGTCGAGGTAGTACCCGACCTGCGCCATGTTGAATTCGGCCAGAGACGCGGAGTACAAAGGATACTGCGGTATGGGTATCATCACGCCCGGTTGCTTGGCGTTTATCGGACAAATGAGCAGTTTTAGGACGTTCTTAATGCAATCGCTGGCGCCTAAAAGTACCATGTGTATTATTCGATTGTATCTAAAATGAAGCGTTTTTTTTTTTAATTATTACCTCCGCCGATTACGATGTTTTGCCAATCGCACGGGATACCGTCCCTCTTTTCGATGTACTGGGCGACGTGCTTTCGGATCACTTCTATGCCGGGGGAATCGGTGTAGGAGCCCATCGAGCCGCCACGGCAGCCTTCTAATAGAGTTCTCGCCCTAAAATCAGTCAAAAAATATGAATATAAGAGCCGAGTAGTATTAGAGCAGAGTAGAGCAGACACAGAGCAGAGCAGAGTAGATCAGAATAGATAAAAAGAGCAGAGCAGAGTAGATACAGAGTATTTAGTGTAAATTGAAATGGGTTGTTGTTGTGTTGTGTACCTTTCCTTGGCGTCTTCGGGGAAGTTTTTGTCGTCCAAAAGCTTGGGATAGGAGACGAGGGCCAGTACTTGGCGGATGAAGGTAATGGGCTGTTGTCCCATGGCATGGCAGTCGCCGATGTTGGCTTTGATTACTTCGTTGAAAGGTTTTTTGGCGCCCTAGAAATAAATTTCGAAAGGTGTGAGTTTAATGCGGTAGGTAAATTATCTTCGTTCTATTAGATAGCGTTTTCACGATCGATTTTTTTATTGTACCTAATTATATTATCAAAAATGAGCTAATGGGTATACATTAAATTTTAATTGGTAACAACTAAGTTAAACAAGGTCGAAACTGCGTTACATAAACGGATGAAATATTAAAAAAAGCTTGTTTATAAATAGAAACGATAAAGCATTTTGAATATGTACTTTGTTATTCGGCTTTCACAATGTTATCTACCTTTTTTCGTGTGTTTTAGGAGCGTTGTAGTGAAATTCATTGCATTATTTATGCGGGGAATTTGTACATTTTATGACCGATTTTTATGATTCGATTATTTGTTTAGTGAAAATTGGAATATTTCCAAAAACAAAGCAGGAATTGAAATAAAAAATTCCGTCGAAATAAATTACACAATTATCGTGCCAATATTAATTATTACTAACTTTCATAATTGTTGTACTTTGTAGCCATTAGCGATAAAGAATTTTATACAACAACAAACAAATTTGTTCATAATTGGTCAATCCTATGAGTCGAACAAGGAAAAATTATTAAAATAACAGTAGTTAGAGTGAGAGAGTTGCAATCCCACAATATCGCTCTTTCTTTTTCCTTTACACGAAACTAATAGAAGTTGTCTTTGTTGCACCCATAGACCTTAAAAATTGCACTTATCTGTATAATAATGGTCTATAAGTATTCATCAAAATTCGATATTTTGCAAAAAAGTTCTCAATATTATTACGTCATTTTTTTTTAAATAAAAATGAAGCTATAAAAGTTCAAATATTTGTTCAAAGTTCTATTGAGAAATGTACTTTGAACATCGATGAAAAATATTGTGTAGGTATTGCTGTCGAGATGTTTTTTATTTAAAATCTACGATAAAATACGAAAATTAAATACACAGATAAGAATATTGTGTAAGGAAATTAATACTTAATAAAATAAGAGCAAAAGTTAAGGATGTTTACAGAAATCTTAGCTTGAAAACACATTTAAATTAGAAACTGTACCACCCTGTAGACCTTTATATTTTGATTCACCCTGTATGTGTTTTACATACACCCACTGTAGTGTAAATGAGATTCCATTTCATTGTCAATAAACCTATTTGTTGCAATAAAAAATAATTTCAATCAATTTATTAATAATGATTAATATCAAGTGTGTCCTTGATAATATTTATAATCTACACAATCAATACATCCGTGACCGAGACCATCAAAAATCAAGTTAGTTATGGAAAATCCAATCCACCAATTCAAAAGTTTAACCTTCACGACCGAAAAACGCACCGGAAAATCGGTCATAGGATTTGACAAACTTCCAAAATAAGCGGGGCCAAAAATGACGAGCGCGTTTTCTCACCTTTTCCAATTCCTTCTCGATCTCGCCGGCCCTGATGACCAAGGGGCCGCGCACGGCGTACTCCATCACTTTCACGTTGGGATTGATGTTGTCCAGGTTGAGGAAGGGCTGGTGCGAAGACATGGCGCGGATGTTTCGATTCTCCTTGCCGACGAGAGACCGGACGCTACGCCCGACTGACACAGCTGATTTCTGCCCGTGGAATGATCGGAACGACGCGCTCTTCCCGTAACGATGAAAGGGAGATAACAATCGACTGCTTGACATACTTGATGTAATGGGCAATTATCTATTAGAAACACTGCACTTTTTTTTAATATTTTATCGGTACCACTAACGCGAACTGCTCGTCGGAAACTCGATGGAATTTATCCAACAATCCGTTTGTTTTCGATTTCGGTATTTTATCGAATTAATCGGAGGTCAAGCCAAGAGTTTTTGAGTTTATCTCTGTTTTTTTTCGTAGATTTCGTGTTCGAATCTAGTCGCTCGTGATTATTGATTTATTAAGCTCGAAAAAACAGTACCTCAAGTAAATTCGTATTGTTTGTATAACTGATTTGATCCATTGGATATCTTCCAAGGATTGTTATAAATAGGATAAAATTAATGCAAAGGTGACTTCAAATGTAATTTCGTTCATAAAATGATAAGGCTTCTTTTTTGCCCGATCGTCGTGTCTCCAAATCCATCTCCGTAAATTTTTAATTACGATTCCAACCAAAAAAAAACACTACATTTAATCCAAACCAATTCAAACTTTCAACAATATTGAAAACTATACAAAATTTATCACACCCATTATTAAAAATCTAAATCAGCATCACTATTGTATTACTGGTTGCCTACATATCAGTAATGTTACATAACAACCCGTGCTACGAACAACTAGTCACTACTAGCTGTCACTTGTCATTTAAACTTCAAGCAACTGTCAAAAGTTGACGCAATAGTCAACACGCAGCCGTCCGTCAATTAATTTAATATCGGAATCGGATATTTCCTTTTCTATTTCCCAGTCGGTGGTTGGTGAAGTGGCTCGACATTACTGCGAGTAAATTCACCGATAAGCTATCGTAGCGTTTAAATGTGCATTTAAATAGAGGTCAACCGTACGAATACCGAAAAAAATGGCAGCGCCTGTAGTAATCGCGGCTACAGCCAAACACACTGGAACAGTAAGTTTTAGATGAAATAAAGACTACATTTTATTGAGTGTGGAACGTTTCTTTCAGCTGATATTCCTGCACGGATTAGGAGACACGGGGTGAGTGCATACGATTTAATTCAATTTAGGTATTTGCAACAAATTAAAAGAAACCTTACTGTTTTTAAATCTATTCTGAAACGTTGGGCTTTCCAGGCAAGGATGGGCGAGCGCTATGGCTATAGTGCGGCCCCCGCACGTCAAAGTTATTTGCCCGACTGCCCCTACGATGCCAGTTACGTTAAACGCAGGATTCCACATGCCCAGCTGGTTCGATCTCAAAACGTTGGACGAATCGGGCCCCGAAGACGAACAAGGTGAATAATTGAATTCCCAATTCCACGAATTTGTACCGTGCGACTTTCCCAATGCATAATTCATCAAGGCTGCATTGTATAATACATCGTGTGAAAGTGTTTTAATTACACGAGCGATACCTTTGCAGGGATCAAAGCGGCGTCGAAGAACGTTCACACGCTAATAGAAAAGGAAATTTCCTCGGGAATCCAACCGGATAGGATCGTCGTGGGCGGGTTTTCGCAAGGGGGCGCTTTGGCCCTGTTCTCGGCCCTGACGTATCCCAAACGTTTAGGCGGCGTGGTGGCCTTGTCCTGTTGGCTGCCGTTGAACAAGCAATTCCCGGCCGCTAAAATAACCGATGACGCTCTGTCGGTAAGCGTGACAAGTACAAAACGCACAATCGAAAGTGAATCGAATTATTATTTTTTTATAGATTTTGCAGTGTCACGGCGACTGCGACCCGGTGGTGCCCTACAAGTGGGGTCAAATGACGGCTTCGATACTGAAAACGATGCTGAAAGATGTCGAATTTAAATCGTACAGGGGCTTGTCGCATTCGTCATCGGAAGAGGAATTAGCCGATATTAAACAATTTATACACAAGCATCTTCCTAGTCAATAGAGGATTTGTTTTAGTTACCGAATTTGCATTTACTCCTTCAATGGTCTCGAGTTTCGACTTAACACGTTAGAGTTCGAAATTATATTTATCACAGAAATATTTTTAATATCGACATTTCGAACGGATTGAATGATTGTTTTTATTTCGAGAATGCGTTACGTTGAGAAAACGTACGAATTGCAATAAAATATACTTTCGAATTCCGTTAGATTGTTCTGAAATTAACTTAATGAGAGTCTCTCCTAGTAGCCCGAAACCTTTATTTAATTATAACTGGAATCCTGCGTTTTGTAGCTGAGCAAATCAAAATAATAAGTGTGTAGCTGTTAATTTAAGTTAATTTAAGAACACTATACGACCCCCGCCTGTAAACATTCCTCCTTTGAACGTTTCCTCTAGATTTCATTTCCGTTCTAAATTTAATTATAGTTTAAATAATTCTATTACCGTGAAAATAAAACTGTAATTATCATTGAGAAACTTTCATTTAACAAATCCTATTTACACTTAACGAACTAGAAAATGGGGCACTGTTACTCGTTTAAAATTTCCAAGGTGCCCAGCCTGTATTGTTTAGAATTGGTGTTTCTCACTAATACTTTATTTTTACCCGTATTTAATAGCACCGATAAAGAGTTTGCAGTGATATACCCTAGAGCTTTGCTCTTTGCTTCCAGTAG
The DNA here is from genome assembly GCA_918026865.1 of Phyllotreta striolata. Classification (NCBI taxonomy): domain Eukaryota; kingdom Metazoa; phylum Arthropoda; class Insecta; order Coleoptera; family Chrysomelidae; genus Phyllotreta; species Phyllotreta striolata. Next base: position 1,972,918 of record OU900098.1, on the reverse strand, counting down.
ACTGAAATCGCCGTATTTAACGAATCCCATTACCTCTCTTGAGCAAGAACTCCTTATACGACTAGCCTCCGGCAACCACAATTTCCTCATTGCGCTCGTGTAGCTCTTCAACGCTTCTTTATCTATCGGAATAACCTAAAACAGATCGTTTTAATAATTTATTTCTAACGTAAATCGTTACTAACTTCTCCTTTTCGTCGCCCTTTCTTCCTCTTTCGCTTCAATCTCGCCAGCAACACTTTGTGTTCTTTCCGCATCAACTTCCTGGCCGATTCGTTCGGATCGTTGCAGTTCGGCTCGCAGGGCTCCGCTTTGAAATCTTCCCTACGCGGCACACATATTATGGAAAATCTTTGACAACAGCCCTTCTTCATCAAAGTCACTTTAACGGGTATCAAACAGTTGTCTTCGAGAGATTCCAGCAATCGATCGTTTCGATCCCTTCTCGACAACATTACTTGCAGATCCCTCAGGGCAGTTTTGTCGCGCAATACGAAGAAATCTTCGATTGGATTTTTGGTAACGGACCATTCGCTTAGCAGCAACTTCCAATTCCAATCGAACGGGCTGGATATCTTGAATTTAGCGAAGTTTGTGCGCTTGTTCGGCGGTAATTTGAAGTAGCGCTCTTTTAATTTTAGTGAAGCGTCGCGTTCTTCCTGCTCTCCACTCGAACTGTCCGGGTACAAGAACCGATGGGAATCCAACTCGAACAGCAAGTGCTCGTGTTGTCTCAAACCCCCCGATCTTCCTCCGCGCATCACGAGAGACAGCCAAATCGGCTGAGCCCAAGCCGATGGGAAAACTATATCCCAGCCGCTTCCGTAACCTGAAAAAAATCCAATTTTAATAGTCTCTATTAAAATACATAGGTATAATAAAGTACCTGTATATTCTCGAGTCTTCTTGCCGGGTACTTGAATTAACAAAACGGGTATATTCGCTGGTACCATATCCAAAATGGTACCGGGCACGAGTAGTTGTTGCCTTAGTTCGTCTAATTTGGCATTGGATATTTTACTCTCTCGTACTGCTTGTCGAACAGTTTCCTCCCAAATGGGGCTCTCCGAAAAGTTTGTGCTCATCGATGAATTCATGGTGTCCTCGGTTAGAACTGGCAGAACTTTGCCTCGTTTTTTCGTAAAATAGTACCGAGGATCGGCGATTATTAGAGGTAAGATAATGTGAGGGGTGACTTCCGAAGGCGAAGAAATGCATTCGGTGCTCTCCCAGAACTCCCGCGATGTTGCAGATAAGGGATTGTTCAAATGCGTCCGCAGCCACTCGGGTTGCATGGGTGAGTTATCGGGTAATTTAAAGGCGTCGTGAAGAATAGCGTTGGAAAGAGGCCCCGTTAATCTGAATCTGCAGAGTTCCCATTTCAAAATCTTCAATGTAATTTGACTATTAGCATATTTATCTACATCTCCGGTGTCGTTAGCACTCGTGCAAGGTTGTAATTCACAACACTTTATGAATATATTTAGCAGTTCGTCATAGAAAGCTGGATGGCACCAAAAACATATATTTCTCGTGTTGCTATCGTTACTCTTAGGTCTCCAGTAAAACGAAACGCTACCGATAACCTTTCTATTATCGGGTCTAAAAAGGATTGCGTTCCCTTCTCGTAAACCTCCCGTGTAACATTTAGCGGATATCGATAAACCGGTTCGAGGATCAGTCATTCGGTTCAAGTTCTCTACAATGTAATCGAAATCGCCCTCGATTTCCAAGCAGTTATTGTAAGAAATGTCTTGTACCAAACAATGTTGTTTGGTCGCTCTGTAACAAGCTCGAAAAGCTTTATCGCAAGGGGAATACGGAATTCTGTAGCCCCATTTCTCGGTCATGTGAAACCTTTTTGCGTGCCAAATGTGGGTGTTCAACCAACCAACTCTCCGTTGTCTTCTAGTATATTCATTAATGAGATTGTACGGTCTACGTCTGTACTTTCTAGATGGACGTTTGTGCTTTGGGGGTATTCCGGACTTCATTTGTTGGTTTAAATGGATCTCGCGGACTCGCCTGGGCAGCCTTTTTACGTTGTGCGACATCGCTCGCCTTCGCATGTGCATCGGGAGCTTCTGAAACGCTAATTTCACTGTAGTAGAGGTAGCGAGGGCTTTGTTCATCACTTGAATTTCCCGCGCTCTGGCCGTCGCGAAGGAGTTTATCGCGATGTGCTGCGGTAAATCGGCGTTTTCTACTTCCATTTTCGAATATTTTTTGAGAATTTTCACCATAAACTTAACCTCAAATAATCGTGCTCCGCTCACTTCTATTTATTTTTTTTAACGATTCTTCTTCTTTTTTTATTGATAGCCATGATCGTTTGGTTATTCTGTAAAAATTTGGTTGCCTAAACGGTTGGTACTACTGACTAATTTAGGAAAAAATTATGTTTACGACACTGTCGATTTGACACAATTGACAGACTTTACCGTTAAATTTAAAAAAATTCCGTTGCTCTCATTTTATAATAGTTGTTTTTGTGATGTGATCGGGTCATTTGTAGTACTAAAGCTTGTAAGCTGGGATTTTTTAAAAGAAGTTAAAAGTATTTTGTATTGTATTGTTATTTGCGTGCATAAACAATGAACACGAGTAATGTTAATTGCGGATTTGGATCTCTATCCATTATCCTCAAAAATGGTATCAAAAACTACTATTTGCAAGAAGATGAAATCAAGATCGGCTCTTCCGATGAGGCCGATATTCGATATGGCAATGTACCAGGATTAGAATCCATACATTGCACAATCATTGTGGAAAGGAATGGCAAAGTAAGTTGTTAAGTTGGAAATTTTAAGCTTCACCTCAATTAAGTCGCCATTTTGATTTAACAAACTTTTGACATTACTTTTACATATTTATATGACCTTATATGTCATTTTTAGGCTACCATATTCAACATGAGCAAATCGAATCCCATAAAAGTAAACGATGAAATCGTAGAAAAATCCCATCGACTGCAAAATGGTGATACAGTCGATATGATGGGAAAGATATTCAAATACAATTCTGTAAGTGTTTGATATACTCTTCACGCTGCTTATGTGTGATACTAATTGTTACCTTTGTAGAACGATGTGCAGAAGACTCCAAAAACGAAAAATGTAAGATTGGTACAAAGCGAAAGCAAATACGGCAACCCCAAACCTGCAACGAGGAGTTCTTTATCCAGCATTAAGAAGAAACCCGAAACGAGAATACCGAATTTTTCTGGCGGTACTAAAAGCTTTTTAAAGTAAGCTTAACATGCTTTTGTCGAGTTACGTTAATGTCAATGTCTTTGCAGAAACAGAGGAAAATTGCCGGGTTCGTTGATTCCAGTAAGAGCCGCTTCGAAATCGCTTTTCCAGGGCTCCGCTGGCAAACAAGCGAAGATATCATTACCCGCAAGCATGTCGCTTGGGATTCGTACACCTTCTAAGTCCAATACATCTAAATTATCATTGAAGGAAAACCCTTCTACGGTAGAAAACATGGAATGTACTGAAGTTGACGAAGAAGCGCCACCTACAGATCAATCTACAACACAATCTCTATCTAAATTGTCGACAAAAGTAAATCATTCTACGATAGGTAACCTGGAAAATACCGAATTCGAAGAGCTACTAAACCAAACTGCCGCACCTAACGAATCGGTTGTATACAATTTCAAAACTTCCACAGCCAAAAAAGGCGCCCAAAGCTTCAGGGAAGCAGAAGAAATAACCGATCTCATAGACCTAGAGGGGACTTTAAAAACCCCTGTCCCGACTAAACGGTTTTCGTCAAGGCGCAGCTCGAAATCGTTGCTGTTAGATCACCTACCATCGCCTATTAAGCCATTGAGATCGAAAAATAATTCCGCAGTCGAAGGAAACTCGACTTTAATGTCCGAGAACGATTACGAAACCGCCGCCGAATCCGCCGTTACGACTCCCTACATAAACAAATCGCGTAAATCGACGATGAGCTCCAAAAAGTCCCTGCCTGCCGACGATTCGAGCAGTCTCTACGAGGAATTACCGTCACCGATTGCTCCGGAGGGTCCCGTTTTGGCCAATCTGGCGCTAGAAACACCCGTTTTCTCGAGGAGATGCAGCTTGAGAGCCTCCAAATCGAATTACAGCCATATCTCTGACTCGACTTGCGATTTAACTGTCGAAGAAAAGACGATGGAGAATGTCAAATCCTCGGAGAGCATATCAATTGTATCCTTACACGATACTACTCAAGAATCTAACGATAGTACTATGCAGAGTTGTTCGAGTACGAGTTCGAATGCTTCAGAAGATCCAATTGTGCTTTCTATTAAAGATAGTACCGAGGAATCGATCGATACATCAGAAAGGTAATATTTTCTAATTATATTAATATCGTATTACTTATAAAAATTGTTTAATCAAGGTCTTCGAACACTCCTTATCGTCCCATCCTCGAAGACATCACTCCGGTCAGCTCCGAGAAGGCATCGACTAGCAAACTGACGTTCGCACGATTGTCCGAAACGCCAAAGGAAGAGGCCGGAGGCCGGAAAAATTTGACGTCCACCCCGAAACCTCCGAAGGAACCTTTAAACGATCTATCCGATGTTAGAGGTGTGAAGAAATTGCTGAAAACGCCTCGAGTGCAAAGGGAACCTTTGAACGACCTCACCGATTTGAGGGGTGTGAAGTATTTACTGGCCACGCCGAAACCTCTAAAAGAGCCTCGAAATGATCTAACCGATGTAAGTGGAGTAAAAAAAATACTGGCCACGCCGAAACCTCTAAAAGAGCCTCGAAATGATCTAACCGATGTAAGGGGAGTAAAAAAAATCCTGGCCACGCCGAAGCCTTTAAAAGAGCCTTTGAACGACCTTACCGATGTTAAAGGTGTGAAGAAATTATTGAAAACGCCGAAGGTGCAAAGGGAACCCTTGAACGATCTGACCGATGTTAGAGGCGTAAAGAAAATAATGGCCACTCCGAAGGCTCCGCAGGAGCCTCTAAACGACCTCACCGACGTTAAAGGCGTGAAAAAATTATTGAGGACGCCGAAAGTTCAAAACTCACCCAGGAATGATTTGTCCGATGTACAGGGAGTTAAAAAGATCATGGCGACACCTAAACCGGTTAAAGAGCCATCCAATGACCTTTCGGACGTCAGAGGGGTGAGGCAGTTGATGAAGACTCCGAAGGAAGAGCGGGAACCGGACTATCAAGGAGTGGCCGATTTGTTTTCGAAAGTGTTTGAGAAGGCTCCGTTGAAAACCTACAGGTAAACGAGTTTGTAACTAGCGATGTTTGTGTTTGTTTATTTTGTGTTTTGCAGAGGACAGTCGTCGCCCGAAAAAACCGAAACTAACTACAACATTTCCGTTTATGTGGACCCCAGTGTGGAAAATTGGGTTGAAAAAACGTAAGTGTGAATGATAAAAGTAACTACAAATTTCTAAACTGAGTGTTTATAGGACTGAAGCAACCGGCATAAGGAAGAGAAGACTCAGGATTGTTGAAGAAGTGACTTATTATGACAGCAACAAGAAAACCGAACCGGCCAGGAAGACTAGGCGCCTGAGGAAATTAACAGACGATCAAATTGCTGATGAGTCATCAGAAGGGCCTGTCGAAGCTAAATCTACTAAGAAAACTGCTAAAAAAACTTCTAGAAAGCAACTCCGAACCAAAAAGGAACCCGAAGAAACCAAAGAGGAATCAGAAGAACCCGAATCTGAACCAACCGTTGAAGAACAATCCGATAAATCTAGTAAGACAAAGACCAAAACCAGTAAAAGAAAGAAGACCAGTAAAGAAATAGAAGAGCCTGCCAAAGAAGAAGAAGAAGAATCTGTTGAAACCATTAAGAAAAGAAAGTTGAGTAATGACGTTGAAGCAACCTTAAAGGAACCTGTTAGATCCACAAGGAGGAATAAATCTGTCACCAATAAAAAAGTAATGGAACCCACTGAAGAAGAGTCTCTAAAAACAAATAAAAAAAGTAAGACAACGAAAAAGAATACTAAAAAGGATGACGAAGAATCAGCTGAAACCGATATGAAACCAAAGAGACGTAAGATCAATACTAAACAGGATGAAGAAGAATCTGTCGAAATCATTAAGAAAAGCAAGTTGAGTAATGACGTTGAAGACACCTTAAAGGAACCTGTTAGATCTACAAGGAGGAATAAACCTGCCACCAATAACAAAGTAATGGAACCCACTGAAGAAGAGTCTCTAAAAACAAATAAAAAAAGTAAAACGACAAAAAAGAATACTAAAAAGGATGAGGAAGAATCGGCTGAGACCAATATGAAACCGAAGAGACGTAAGAATACTAAACAGGATGAAGAAGAATCTGTTGAAACCAGTAAGAAAAAGAAAACTACAAGAGAAATCAAAGAGAGAAGGAATCAAGGGAAGTCTTCGAGTAATGAAGCTTCCTCAAGTAAAGAAAATATTGAGCCGATTGAAGAGGGAAGGGAAAAACAGGGGAAAACAAAAAGGAAGGCTAAAAATGCGGAACCTTTAAAGGAAGAAAGCATTTTACCGAAGAGGGTTTTGAGGAAACGAAATAACTCTGTAAATTATAGTGCCTGAGAATGAGTCGTGACAAATTAGAAAAAGTACTTTATAAGAAGAAATATTTTATATTAATTTACAGTTTAACTATTATATTTTATTAATTAAATTAAGTATTTTTGCCAAAACCAAACATTTGAATCGGTAATTTTAGTCAGTTTTATAAATGATTGCCTTGACAGGTCAAGTACTTTCAAAAATGGCTGAATAGTAAAGACAGCAGAGGCCAAAATTTTCAAAGAAGATTGTAGAACTTTTAGGTTATAAAAATGGACCAAAACCTAAATGCTACACAAATTCGTTTAGAAATTTTATACAAAATCCGCGAACTGTATAGCGACATATTAAATTCGTACGTAGCCGACTATTACCTGGAAAACCACTGGAACAAATTATCTACCTCATGGAAAAGCTTTTTCGGCAACATCGACGTGTCCGATCTGAGCAACGTATTGGACCTGACGAACCCGCTCCACAAGAAACTATACCCTTTGACTTTACTTTGCCTACGAAATATCATAACAAACAACATCTTGTCGAGGAAATCGCTCGGAAATTCCACAAATAGTGATGACAGTAAATTCATGAACTTCCTATGGAAGAACGTGAAATTGAAAAAACGTCACGAAATAGACCGAATGGCCAAATTGTGCCACGATTCGGCTCAGAAAACAAACTGCTTCCGAATAGTCGACATTGGCTCAGGACTGGGCCACCTCAGCAGGATGCTTTCTTACAAATACGGCTTCTCCGTTTGCACATTCGAAGCCGTCGAATCCCTCACGAACCTAGCCAGGCGAATGGACAGCAATTTCGAACAAACCTTAAACAAGCGGAACATTCGCCACAAAAGCGTCTTCCGAACAATCCACATAAACCGAAGAATAAGCGAGGATTTCATCCGGGACGAGTTCCTCAACTGCGTCGCAAAGTCCTTTGACAACGACAACGTTAAATTCGGATTGGTCGGGCTACACCCCTGCGGGGATCTGGGTGCCTTACTTCTCAAGCTATACGCAAACTGCCCTAACATACTCTTCATCAACATAGCCAGTTGTTGCTATATGAAAATAACCCTACAGCCGATGGACGAGGCCTATTTCCCTTTGAGCGAGTTCTGCAAAAGCAGGCGATTCGCGCTGTCTTATTTGGATTGCGAGATCGCGTGCCACGCTATAGAAAACTACTCGGAGAGGCTGAACAACGCGGAGGAGTACCAGAAGCTGAAAATTCACGCCTACAGGGCCGCCCTGGAGGATATACTCGTGGCGGCCGATTCGAGTTTGAGGCATTCGATGGTGTGCGGGGCTAAATGCGATAAAAACCTAACCTTCAAGGATTATGTTAAAAAAGTCTGTGATAAGCTGCACATATTAGGCGAGGAGAAAATCGATTCGTACGAGAACATTATCATCGAAACTTGGAGCAACGTTGTGGTTTTTTATTCGATTAGGTTGTTATTGGCTCCTGTCGTCGAGAATGTTATATTGTTAGATAGGTTGTTGTATCTTTTGGAAAATGGTTGTTTTTCGAAAATTTTGCCGATTTTTGATTGTAATATTTCGCCTAGAAATCAAGTGTTATCTAGTGTTAAAATTAAAGACTGACAATTGTTCATTGTTTCTTTTGATAGAATCATCATCATCGAAATGTTCAATTAAATGTATTGTTTATTAAGAAATAATACAATAATGAAGATCGATGAAAGTTCTTCGAAAAGTGAAGATTCCAAATACTCCGACTGGAAAAAAATGAAACTTACTCCAATTTAGTTGAAGATCGATGAGAGTTCCTTATAAAGTGAATTGTAAATTTCCACAGTTTTGTCTCTCGTGTAAATCAATACATCTACTAATGTCTTCTGCATGTTTTCAGGTGACAAAGATCCACTACAACAAACATTAAAATTAAACAAAATCTTATAGCATTTCCAAAGTCAATTGAATACGATAATTCTCCAATTAACTTTGAATTACTAATGGCGTTTTAACATACACAAAAACTTCATTCTTCAAATATTCGCAACTTTTGCTCAAGTACGAAATCGCCGTTAAAGATGCACTATGCAAAACATCTTTCGTATATGACACATACTCAGGAATATCTTTATCGATCTAAAATAGAATCAAAATTAAATCGCATTTTATAAAAAAAACCGCTCGTCTTACTGCTTGTCGCAAAAAAGGTGAGCTTTCTAGAAGGTTGTTTTTCAAATTGCAGAAAAAGTTGCGCCCCAATTTAGATAGATTCACCGATAGGTTAACATAAGGTTCAGAAATCAGGATTATACGTTGTTCGAGCCCCGGAAACTGTTCCTCGACCTTCGATTTTGACCACTGCAAACCATCGTTTATTTTATCAACTGCCATATGCGTGTATTCGCAAACATGGTATTCCTTTAACTGGCTCCTAATAAAACTATCTAAAAATACAATTTTAGTTAACTTACGTCCTGCGTTAAAATTAAAAATATAAATTCTACCTTGTTGCTTAACATCGTAAGTTATAACACTTGCGAGCAGGCAAATTCCGGCCAAAAAGTATTTGTACGGGAAACCTCTCTTTTTGGTAGCGGTAACGGTAACGTTTACTTTCTGATTTTTATTCTAAAAGAAAGCGATAATCGATCAATAATGAGAGGGTGGATAAATCAATAGACTAGAGACGATATTTAAATTATACGGAATTTCGAACATACCTTTTTGGAGGCCATTGTTTCTAATTATAACTTAATTAACTTTCTTGTTTCAACGGTGTAGGTCAAAAGTTCATCAGATTAGTTTGATATTGGTTTGGTAAATTGATTAATTTGCAATTTGTTTAGTAGACGTTTCAAATTTTGACAATGACAGTGACATTTCATCCGTCATACACACCTCTTCAATTTAAATGGCCTTTTATTTAACACATCCACAACCACTTTATCCTCTGATCTATAGGCAACCCACATTGATTGATTTAAAAAAATTGATACGTCATACTAATCACACTTTATTAGCGTTGCTACAATTTAATATAAAGAAAACAATCAAGCGAATATATTAATAGCTTCAGTAGGTGCTTTATGGCATCTAATGGGTTACGTGTTTGTTAAATTTGGAATAACCCAACTGAATCATAACGATCGAATGGGTGGTAAGGCCGCTACAAAGCGCCGTCAAAGTGCTCTTCTTTATGGTAAAAAAGTCCGCAGCCGATATAACCGGAGTTAGATATTTCATTTTAAAGATGAACCTTCTCAGTTCCTCTTTCTGCAGCGAAGGATCGGGGGATTGCAAATAGAACCAATAAGCCGCATTGAAGATGTCTTGGCCCTCTGTGATTATCGCATCGCTTGTGAATATCAAGGATAATGCGATATTCTAAAAATGTATCAATCTGTAGAGTAACAGTAATACAGGGTGATTCTTGTAAGTTCGAGTGCAGAGAGAGATGATAATAAACAGATGAAATACTTACAACAAAAGTGATTATAATTGTTAATTCAATAAACGACGCTATTGCGTCAATTTTGGTTAAAATTATCAGTATTACGGTTGCGAATAAATTCAACAAACGACTGCCGTATAAAACATTAAAATCCTCCATTAGTTCATAGAGAGACAAGATTCGTTTGCCCAAATTTCGAATTTGGCTGCCTGTTAAGTAGTCATTCAAATAACCCGGGTTTCTCGAGCACACAAATATATTTCGTTTCTACAACAAAAACAATTATTCTACCCTTACATATACAGAGAGGCCCAAACAAATTTTGTAAAAAGAGCTTCATAGTTGGCTCAAACATGATTAATTATTTGATCAGTACTACCAACTTACCTGTTCATCGAACAATTTATCGAGCGCCCTGCCGATATCTGCATAAAAATTACCAAATTGCCTCAAAAAAGTGTACAGCAGGACCACCTCCAGATTATACTTGAAAAGATGCACCAACGAAAAAGTCTGCAAAGTAGGCGTAGAAGGACTCATTACAAATCCGAATTGGTAAATATAAGTGACCATCAAAACGATGTATAAAATGGCGAAAACGACGTCGAACCCATTGAAACGAATGCTGGTCGTGGCCGAGGTTTTCTTCGAGTACCGGTGAATTTTCCCGAGCAGCCTGACCAGGCTCTGCTTCCTTTTGCCGTGGAAAAGGCTCTTCAGCGACATGAAGACGTAGTGCAAGTAGAAGGATTCCCTGACGAAGGCGAGGGATTGGAATATGGAGAAACTGTCGGTCGAATAGCTTTGCAATCGCTGCAGGACCAAGACAGTCAACACCAGGAAATAGAAGCCCCACAGGTACTTCAAAAGGGATACAAGTATCTTCGATTTTCTGTCGAGTTCGTTGCTCTTCCTGCAGCAGTACGGGAAATTGCCGAGCAACACCGACGCGTACACGGTGAATTTTAAGCGGTTTTTGACGAATTTTTCGGCCAAATTTTCGTAGAACATGACGATTGAAGGCATAGTGCACAGTGCGTGTCTCGCCTAATTTGTCTAGGGGCGTTCTACTAATGGTTCTTTCCAGTTTTAAGTGTTTTATTGCTCTTATAAATCACGAAAACTTTAATCTAAGTGGACAAGTCGGTGAAGTATTAATAAAACTGTCAATACAAATATATTTACCTATGTACAGGCATATGTTGTTAGGGATTTTCTTTGTTGAAAAAAAGACACACAATTCCCCAACAAAATAATAATCTCTGTACCTGAAATGTGTATTAATTTCGAGTAGAGTAATCGGGAGAACAATATTCGAAAAATACCGGTTATTTTGTAACAGCACGTCTACACCACACAATCGATTACCACCTCTATTAAACTTCTGTCATTATGTGTCACGAAATGTCATTAATGCCAATATTGACAGTTTTTGTTTATGTAGGTATCATCGAAAGCATCTTAAAGTCCCACTTATTCGCATAAAATGCGTGTTTTTGGGAAAATTGATATCTAATTTTTTTAAGTACGAAACAACAATAATTTTGGAATATACGCGAGAGTATATAAAGCGTGTATAATTCGTCCGGGCATTAGAATTCTGTGAAAACGTGATGCAATATTTTAATTTGAAGTAATCATTAGTAGCTTTCGTCGAGCAGTAAAGTGGCATCGTCGACACCTCGTAATTTCGAAAAGTAAAAAGCCTCTTCTGTATCTTTTTCGCTTTTCAATTGCCCTATTTATAGAGGACCGATATTCGTTTAACGGTCTCGCATAAGCATCCATTTTCCCGGCTATTATACGATAATAATTCTTCTGCGATATACCCGACATTTTCGTGTAGATAACGCGAATTCCATCGAATATCGTCTTTATTTTTAGACGCGAAAGTTTGTTTAAATCCCGCTAAACTAATGGCATTTCCACATAAATCGCTTCGAAATTACGAAAAATACGTAAACAAATTATACTGAAAATTCATAAAAAATATACTGCAATTTAACAAATTTGTATATAATTAATAATATCCCATAAACAATAAATTGGTGGATTTTAGCAGCTGTAAAATAATATACAGGGTGTGTACAAATGATGAAGTTTTATGTATACGAATGAAAATTTGTTCCACTCTGTATTTTCTGGTGGGATATCAGCATAATTTACTAATTCAAGATAAGCACGAAGCGCTGAAATGTCTGATCGATTTGCGGTGCGCTCTTAAAATAGACTCGGAATGTGATTTTCCGCAATGTTTCCTCGATTACAAGAAAACCGGGGAAGTTTCCCAATAATTGCGCTGCAATAGCGCCAATTTTCGTGGAAATTCGCCGCAAAACCGCTCCGAATGTGTCACATAATCCCGATAAGACTTTATAATTAGTCACATTCCCACCGCAATTGCAATTTTAAAAATATACCGCGTTTAAAAATAATAATTTATTGATAGTCTCAATTTTTAACAAACGATAGAAATAAAACTTACTCACTCCTAATACACTATTTACAACAAATAAAAATGATGCGTTTAAATTCCAATTTAAAAGGTACATGAAACGGTAACTATAACATCGAATATTTCACCAAATAAATTAATTAATTCGCCGTAAAACTTAAAACTATTCGGTATACTAATTAGGGATTTAATTATACACTTACGTCGTCTTAACGGAGTATCCAATACAGGCCTCTTCTGGATTATAATAAATAAAAATTCGTATAAATTACATGGTGTACTTGACGGCGGCGCTTTCGTAGAAGGCGTGCGCGTTGCCTGCCGACGCCGGCGACGGCAGCGACGCCGGAATCGTCGGGGGCGGCGGGCTCAAATACGGTTTTCTATCACATTGAATTTGCTGCACCGGGTTACTTGATGGCCTCATCACTGAAAGGACAAAAATACTTCATCAAGATCAAATCATTCATGATGTAGGTAATTTAGGAATCATTTTCATATTATGTATTGTTTTACGATGAAGAATTGACTTTTAAATTTCTTTTTCTATACAGTTTTTTCTTAAAGAATCTTCGTGATAAACGTTTTTGGTACATCAAGAATTTTTATTGACAAGAGCTTGACAGGAGTAATCGATTATTTTTTTGATTAATCGAAAGTATATGTCAAAGTTTTTAATTCGTACATTTGTATACTTCATTTAACTTTTAATTTATCAAAATAACGAGAATTATTCGAAAATTTGAAAATAACAATAATAAAATAATAATATTACGAATTTTACAATTAATCGTATCGAAAAATATACATAAAAAAATCGATAACTGTCATTAAACTGTCAACTGCCAAAAGTTCTTGCGAACGGGCCTTTATCTGGTTTATTATTACGAACTAATTTAGCCCTTCTTGTCGTGATAATCGTTACCTTTTTGTATTGGAGCGAAAATTTATTAGTACACCGAGACGGGAAATATATCTTTTTTCGTTTTGTGACTGATTGACGGCGACTCGAGTTGGCGCTAATTTGTTTATCGGGTAATTCGAGTAGGCGCTTTTATCCCGACTAAGTTGACAGATGGCAGAAAGAGGTTTTTACACGGCCGGCCCGATAAGGAGTTGTTTCACGAATTGCGGGTGGTCAAATAGAATATTGTTCGAGAAAATGAGGAATTTCGAGATTGATTTGCGCGGTTTATATTCTTCATCGGCTCGTCAATACATTTATTACTTTGCGGTCGTAAAATAAGTAATTAATACGAAAATAATTTCGCGAAACTATCTTGAAGAATCAACCGAAATATTAAAAAAATGACTTACTATTTTCGGACGAAGTGGTGCTAATTCCGCCGTAGGAATAGTACCCGTCGTTGAGCGCCGGCGACGGGGCGTCCTGGTTGTCGGGCATCGGGCTCAGGGGCGCCTTCATGTAAGTACTGCTGATCGTGCTGTCCGAATAAGCCGGCAACAAACCGGCGGTGCTCCAATCGCGATCGCACTGCTGCTGGTACACCGACGGGTACTCGTAATTGGAATAGTGACCGCTCGACACGGCCGGCACCTGCGCCGCGGCGCCGTTGTTGTACGAACAATTGTTGTACTCCTGCGCCTGGATGAGCGCCTGGTGATCGTAGGCCGTCTGGTTGACCATCTGATTGGCGAAGAACGATCCCGGATGGTACTGCGGCTTCATGGCCTGGCACTTCCGGCGGAAGCCGCGCGGCCGCCGCCGGAACGAGCCCTCCTCGAACATGAACTCGCTGGCCGGATCTATCGTCCAGTAGTGGCCCTTGCCCGGCCGGCCGAGGCCCTTCGGCAGCTTGATGAAGCACTCGTTGAGCGACAGATTGTGGCGCACGGAGTTCTTCCAGCCCTGGTAGGTGCCCCTGAAGAACGGGAACCGTTGCTGCAGGAACGTGTAGATCTCGCTGAGGGTCAACCGCTTGGTGGGCGAGTGCTGGATGGCCATCACGATGAGGGCGATGTAGGAGTACGGCGGCTTCTCCTGGCGTCTGATGCCGGATTTCTTGTCGCTGCTGGTGGGTTTCGAGTCGTCGTGCGTGGATTCGACGACCTGCGGCGAGTTTTGTTGCTGCTGCTGCTGGTCGCCGGCGGGCAGGATGACGCCGGCATGGTTCTGGTGGAGCCTGATGGACTCCGGCGGGTTCTGGTGGATGTGTAAGCCGTGCAAATGCTGCTGGAGCACTACCGACGACGCCGGACTGCCAGAATTATTCTCACTCTGCTCCTTCATCATACTTTAAACATTTACACTTGGAAAACTAAACAATTTAAAAGATCGGGTCTTTATAGTACAAACAGTACACTGGATTGTATACACAAATATTCAGTTTATATACAAATGTGCCACCATATATACAATATATAGTTTTATATGTATACAATTCGAATTTGAATGATACCGAATTAAACGTGGCGAAGCGAAAAACAGTTGTGCTTTGGAGTGTGTGGTTTTAAGATGTTTCTCCGGCGTACTGAAAAAGCGCTTTTCAGGCGTGGTTTCGGCGCATCGTGGGGGCTGGACTTAGCTACACGAGATTCGATGCTACTCGCGTCGATCTTACTAAATTTAAGTCGATCATATACTCGCTCATCTAATTCCATGTGGGAATTATCCGAATAACATGTGCGACAATTTTTTTTTCTACACTCGTCTTATGTGAATATTTTATTGTTTATTCTACTACACTTTTGCACCATAAATTATTCGTATTATTATTCACGCATAAAAAGCAAAATTGTATAAAAAAAATTTTATTACAATCAAATTCAACACTTACGGTCCAAACGGCGCGTTATGCACAAACGCAAGTTAATCAAAAAAATCGTTTGGTATATTACAATTAAACAACTTATTAACAACCATTAAATACAAAAAAATCAATAATCTTCGTTTTTATACAGAGTGTACAAAAAATCCGAGGTAAAAACGCCTGGAACGAATAGCGATTTTATATAGGCGGAATTGATCGGAGTCGGATCGATCTAATTATACTTCGCACGTGTGGAAGTTGCGGAGATTTCGGATACGGTAGATTGGCGATCGTTCCAGTAGAAACCGATTTGTGGGCGTCGGTTCGACAACAACGAAGGCGGAGTGTCCCGACGAATGGGTGTTTCTACTACTGTACGCTGGAAGACGAGATGCAAACTCGATACCAGCAGGACCGTATTCGATTCAAATCCTGCCCGGTATACCCATTTTTCTCTCAAACAAATCCTCAAGAACCACACCAATCTCGTAAATAGAGAGAATTATTGTTGAACACGTTGAAGACTACCTCATGCAAGCTTCTAAGTAGGTATATTCAAGTTCCAATATTCATTTAAAAACCGGGATATTGTGGATAAATTCATCGGCATAATCGAAACGATCGGCTTTAATCTATCCGTTTGTGTACTAATTCGACCACCCACCCGCACGCAATGCGACCCTTCTCGCTCAAAATACACAAACAAATGCGGAAAGCTCGCGGTGGATTCGATATCAAAAAGAAGCTTTCTGAAATGAAAGGTCGCGCGATCGCCGGGCTAATGCGTTTCCAAAAGCGGGCCTTTGACTTCGACGCCGAACGCGAGATTTGTTTACGAGTAAATGGAACGGCGAATGCGAAACGATTGGGCCTATAATTAAATCATTAATGCTCGGATGATGGATGAATTTGCTGGAAGAAATGTAGAAGAAAATATTTCGTCTTAAAGGAGATTATGAGTGCCTATAGAGCAGCTATAGAGCTGCATGAAGATGGTTTTTTATTGCCTCGAAACTGTGTTAGATAAGAGATACAACGTGTTTCAAATTAGGGAGGTTTAAATCATTATTGGCTCGGATGATGGATGAATTTGCTGGAAGAAATTTAGAAGAAAATATTTTATCTTAAAGGGGAATATGAGTACCTAAAGAACACCTATACAGCTGAATGAAAATGGTTTTTTATTACCTCGAAGCTGTGTTAGATAATAGATACAAAGTGTTTCAAATTAGGGAGGTTTAAATTATTTAATGCCTGAATGATTGCTGAATTTGCTGGAAGAAATTTAGAAAAAAATATTTCGTCTTAAATGGGATTATGAGTACCTATAGAGCACCTGTAGAGCTGCATGAGGTGGTTTTTTATTACCTCGAAACTGTGTTAGATAATAGATACAACGTGTTTCAAATTAGGGAGGTTTAAATCATTAATACTCGGATTATTATGGATGAATTTGCTGGAAGAAATTTAGAAGAAAATATTTTGTCTTAAAAGGAATTATGAGTATACCTATAGAGCACCTGTAGAGCTGCATGAAGATGGTTTTTTATTACCTCAAAACTGTGTTACATAATAGATACAACGTGTTTCAAACAAGGGAGGTTTTAACAATCTTCATACAAACAATCTTCTGGAATTTCATTAAGTGCTGCTTATTTGCATACAAAATTAAGTTAATTACCATCTCCTGATAACGAACGAAGTAATAGGTAGTAAATAGATAAACATTTTACCAACTTAAGCGTGTTGTTTTCGTCATCTAAAGTGATAAATTCGGTGGATTGGCGCCGGAGATGATCGGCGTCACTCGAGTCAAAATATTGATGGAACCTGACGATTGGGTCAATTGCGCTCCATGGGTGGCAAATTCGGCGTTTAGAGCGCCATCCAGCGCGCGACACATGGCCCTTTTATCGGTCTGACCCTGCTCGTTTTTGCCGTTGTTTCCAGCACCAATTTGTACCGGTTTTATGGGACGCGCACTAAATGGGAGCGGAGTAAAAATTTTATTGTGGGTCTTAAAACGTTTCGGGGATGCACAGATGTTTTTTGTGCGCCAAGCTCACGTGTGAAAATCCCGTCCATAAAACCCGCTTCTGGTGGAATGTTGAACTTTTAAACGGTTTTCATTGTGTTACAATTCTATATATGATTGTGTTAGAATTAGCCATCAGAAATGACGAATTGTCTGTGTGATATGATGAGTTTAAATAAGGAGAACGTCTCATTTCCGAATCGGAAATCAACACGGAAACTCGGTTGATTTATGTATAAATTAATTTCATCGGGGTAACCACTTATTAATTACCGCAAAATACACAAACATTCGAGAGAAATTACCTAATTATGCGGTTTTCTTAAATATAGCTAGTCTAGAATTCTGTTTAGTTTCAATTCGAGGATCGAGTAAAGAGATCATTTTTTTAAGGAAATTCTCCAAGAAATGTAAAGTACACTCTAGACTTCTCCTCATGATATAATTCAATGCCTACTTTTTATGAATTTATTGCATTTCCTGATGGCGAACGGAGTATAACACTTATCGAGCAACATCCACAATTACTACGCAAATAATTCCAAAAAAACATAATTCAATTTAACGATATACATTTCGAAAATAAGTAGGTATAAGAAACAAGGGATGCATTCATAAATGGAACGACTGCGGAGCGATATTAATCTGTCAATAGGACCGAAATCGGGCGAATTTAGCTGACTCGACGCGGCGCAAACCGATTGATATCCCCGTCAGATTTTTAAAGTAATTTCGAGTTGATCGGCCGGCGGGCGCTTTGAAATCGCCTTCGACAAATTCGAAATGCTACAAGGAATCGATTATTCGCCCCACTTCGTATATTGCCCGATAAAATTTTATGCCTCCTCGTTATTTAGATGTACGCGTATATTTTTTTTATTATTTAGCTGTAACAGTTTCGAGGTCGAGTCGCCTTTAATTCCGTTAATTACGCGGGTAAATTAGGACGTTAAACACGGAAAAATATTCCTCGGAAAATTAACGATCCTCCGAATCTAATTATAAAAAAAAATGTACGTTATAGGAGAGGATATTCGAGCGTCTAACGGCAACTGGAAAAAGCGCGTAAAATCAGTATGTAATGAGACGGGAAATAATAAAGACAGCTATAAATTAACGCCGTATAATCTGTTTATAATAAGTCAGTAACAGTTTATAGTATGGAACCCTTCAACGTGCAGTATTTTCGATACGAAATGGGTTCGCGTTCGTCCCGTTGAATAACGAAACCGGGAATCCGTTCCGAACATCTACGCAGAGTCGTACTCCGAAATTTTGTTAAATTTTCGCTCGTTTGTGGCTGAATAGCCGCGGCTGATGAGGCAAAGAGATGACTTTTGGGCACCTGTAAAAAATGGAATGGCCGAATAGCCCTGGGAGATGAGACAAAAGAATGACGTCCGTGGCCGAATGGCTGAGGCAGACGAGGCCAAAGAAGAAGAGCATTAAAACTCGCATTTTTTGCATGAAAAAATCACAGAAAGTGGCGTCTCGGTCGCACCGTAAGTGCGTTTCTGGCGCGTCGAAATCGCGAAGACTTCTGGTATATTTAACCTATCGGGAACCCGCTGTGTGTTATCTTAAACTTTAATCAATCACCTACTTCTCGTATCTTTGTTTAATAATCGGAGCCAAAAGTTGTTCGAAACCTTTTTACCTCCTTGACTGATGCTAATTTTTCACAACCGGTGGATTCGATTTCGATAGACCAGCGGCGCATTAGCCGGGTTAATTGTCGAATTTTTTATTCAAATTTAATAGATCAATACAATGTACGAGTATAATAGGTTCGTGTTAATTTATCCGTGACATCATTACTTTGTTAACTTGAATGCGGTGTAATTAACGATTTTTTAATAGTGAAAGTGATTTAAAAAAATATAATCGAATTTTGGTACCCTCCGCCTATGAACTTTCTCCACGTTTCTCGTCTGTTTTCTGTCGATCACCCCCTACTAACCGAAAACATACATCATAACTAAAAAGCACGAAACGAGATAAAAAACATGTAAAATTTTATCTCGAGTTAACCGGTAAAACGGTAGACATTATACTAATTGGTCAATATTTTGGCTTGAAAATGTCACCCTGATCGCGATTATAGCATCGAAAACTCGCAGCATCGATTCGTCGATCGATTAATGGATTATTTTCGCAGCGCTACTGCCGGAGATATAATTAGAAATGCACGGGGGCACTTTGGTCTTTTAAATTCTAATGCAATAAAACTAATGTTGTAAACATTATCGGAAACTCCGTCTTTTCGCGCTTAAATTAGAGTTTTGCGCCTTTCTATGAAGCATCAAAGTTGTTTGTTTGAACAATACCTATTTCGAAAAAGGTGATTTACTTAATTTACCGTTTACACGCCAAACCAGGTTTATTTTCGTTGAAATGTTCTAAATTCGCACAATTAAGTATTATATCTAGAATAATTATAGGTAATTAGAATGGAATTTAAGTGCATAAAAGTTTGCAATATGGTCATTTATATGAGTTGAAGGAAGAAAGATTATTAAACAGCTAACAGTTGTCATGGTGATAAAAATCCAATGTCACAACATGCATCACTCTTTCTTTTTTCTTTATAAGTGTAATGGAAGTTGTCTTTGTTGCACCCTATATTGTAAACTAAAATGAATCAATCTGTATATGATCCTCTGCGCCTGATCCCCTTATTCTACTTTAATAATTCAATTATTTAACATGCAATATTTAATAGTGCAAAAATTCGTGTATAAAAAAGCGGAGCGTATTTCTAACATATTATACAGCAATTTGGTTGAATTACGATCGGTTCGGATATTTATTATTCCAAGGCGAGTCCTTTCTGTTTCGCTTTTGTATATTTTGTTGTGTGCGGTATGCGGTGAGCATCATACGACGCCATTTTGAAGTTTTATGGATACTGCGGAGCGGCGGTGTAGCCGCCTTGTACAAATAAATAAGGAAATGATTCCCCAAAGGCCCATGACATGCCACACATTGCGCGTCTGTTTCATCTGCGGGCGGCGACGCTTCCAAAAACCAAAACGACTAAAATTAAACCGGACTTTTTTTTTTACGTAACGCGGACGCGCTTCACGGAATTGGAACAATTCGAAAATATTTCCTATTAAACGCTGCCATAAAGCGCAATTAAATGAGTCATTTAACCAACACTTTTTACTTTCTTCACTTTGTGAACACACCCTGTAGATTAATACTGAGTTTATATTTTTTAATAAAATGATTTGCAATAATTAATTCAGGATTACTTTTATTGTTTTCTTGAATATTGCAAAATAATAGTATGTTTAAAAACTTGGTGAATAACCGAAAGATTGTGCAGAAAATTCACCAGAAAATTCCCTTATAGTAGCATCTAGTGGTAGATAGAAAAATTAGTTTAAAATTATTCCACTCAAGCGACATCTAATAGACATTCTTCAAAATACACTGACATTCGACCAAAGAAATCTACTAAGACTTCGCTCAAGTTCTGCAATTATTCAATAGATGTCGCCACCGACCAATTTTTTTGAATTTTTTTTGAAATATATTTCAAAGCTTTATACAGTATGATTGCTTATTACTTTTAGATGCATTTTTTCGAGCTATGAACGGCCTATTAATTCAAAATTTAATCTCGTCAATATTCCAATGATTCATCTCAACAAATCTGGTTTAATCGAAGCGATTATTTAAGCAGAATGTTTACTACGGTAAATTTTAACAGGTCCTGGTTCCGGAGATAACGAACAATTCCGCTGACGACCCGAAAAACCGGACCATTCTCCAACAGATGGTCTCGATTGTCGTACGGTCGATTAACTTCCTCTAAGTCACAAATTAATCTCTTCCGAGAAGTATTTGCCGCTTTAAAAATAGTCATTTTGGCCTCTTCCTCTCGTCCTGCCCCGTTAAAAACTTTTATAGTTATAGATGGATGTGCGTGCGACTGTGTGTGTGTGTGTGTTTGTCGGTCTGTTTGGCGTTTTGTTGGGTGTCGATTTCACCATAAGCCCATTTGTCAACGAGGGAATTTCTTAAAAGACACATATAAATTCCTAAATCACATGTTGGAGGATTCACCAGACTCTCGGGCACCTAATGATATCTCCTTTATACACATGAATGCAAATTCGTACGGGTGCAACAAAGACTCGTTTAATGGAAGAAGATAGAGTAACATTGTGCTGGAATTGCAACTTTCTTACTCTAACCACTGTTGTTTTAATACTCATTCTTTATTCAACTCATATCTTTGGAAAATTTGCACTTACCCATAGGCACATATTGGTATTCATCGCTATTTTTTAAAAAGTTAAACTTGACAGTTTAACGGAGTAACTAAGGAGATTGTTTCAAATGACAGTTTTACATTGTTGTTATGGAGTAACTAAGGACATTATTTAATTTGACAGTTTTACACTGTTGTTATGGAGTAACTAAGGAGATTCTTTCAATTGACAGCTTCACATTGTTCTTATGTAGTAACTATCTTTCCTTGTTCAACTCATATAGAATATATTATACAACTTTCTTTCTCCACGATCATCATCACATTGCATATATATCGCCCTGTGCAATAAAAACGAACGATCAAAATCCACACCAAATCCGTATTTATCAGCTTTTAATACGGTATTATATCGCGCCGCAAATATGGCGCGTTTTCCGAATCGCCGGCGCCTAGATAATGCCATGCAAATGCGCCCCTACGCGAAGCTCGAAGAAATCGAAGCGCTGCAGGAGCCCCGAAGGGCCGCCCGCGTTAAGTTCGCCAACGTACTTCGCTCGGTAAACAATTCGACTAAACGCCGAAACTCCTCGAAGAAGTTTCGCCGCGCCGGAATTATGCATAAGACGCCCGTTGATTCGCATTTGCATACCGAGCCCGAGGCCTCTCTGCGTTTCGGTCACTTTATAATTAAGCTCCTCTAAAGTACCGAGGAAATCTTGCAATGCGATAATAAAGCCGGACGCGATAGTGACTGATTCGACGATTGAATCGTGATATTTTTACGCCAGAATTTGGGATACTTATAATTAATTCTTGAACGGTCCATAGAACCATTTGGAATGCTCCATCAGAATCATTTAGAACCGTCCTAAACTAAAGATTTTGACTTGTATTTTGAAATGTGATTTTCCAACTGAAAATCGCGGTCTTTCGTTATCAGGTCGAGAACTTATCAACTTATCCTCGTACATCGAGCTCGCGTAGCGAGTTTGGTAATCAACGATTAATCGTAGAAACCCTGTGACAATGACCGAACAACTCACCTCCGTCCTTCTCTTTCCTGCACGTTCGCCCCGAGCGCGTCTTACAAAAAGCCGTTTGTAATGCCCGTCCTTCATTCATCATCACGTCCAGCGTACCGGCTGTCAAATTTGATGGCTCCACCAAGAGCACAGGATACGCACGCACATAGAGAAGAGACCCTCTTACTGCCTTTCTTTCTCCTTTTCGACATCTCGCCAGTCACGCCGGACTTATCGACGAAAAACAAATACGTAAATACCGCAACACTGAACCCTTTGTGTGTACATTTTCGAATACCAAAAGGCTGTCATTCTGGTCGGCGACGTCACTGCTTCACTGGAACTCTCATTGGTGCAAAAAACGAGTACTATCGTCTATCTCCTTCTCTATAATTGATAGTGCGATCTCGTTTCTCGCTCTAATATGATCTAATTAGGTGTCGTTAGAATTGACAAGTAAGGATGTCATTTTGGCCAGTGATGTCACTGCCTAACTAGAACTCTCATTGGGAGCAAAAAAACGATCGAGAATTGGCAATTGACATAGAGTATTGCTCATAGAGAAAAGAAATTTAATTTTTTTTGTTTTATTCTCTTTCTTCAAAAGATATTGCAATATCGTTTCTACTCTAATAAGATCTAATTATAAGGCGTCGTTGAAATTGACAAGTAAAGCTGTCATTCTAGTCGGTGACATCACTGCTCAACTGATTTGTGATGATAAAACGATTGTAAGAGAATTGACAACTGACATATAAAAAATATCGCCGTAACTACCCTTATTTCTATCTCTCTTTCTCTAAAAGATATTCCGATATCGTTTCTCACTCTAACGAGAACTAGTTAGAATTGATATTTATCGACGGTAATTGCGTCATAACGCTGTTGCGATTAATCGATATGTCATCGATGGGATCCGGCCGGTTTCCGATATCGCTTTTTTGGCCGATCAAAGGCGGTGGATGTGCGACGATGGTCGTTTGTCTCGCGAGTGATCGTCCGTTGTTTGTATTTTTAGCGAACGGCGCCTTTGATGCGGGCGAGTTCCAGTTGAGCGCAAGGCTAGGTGTTGAACTTTGATAGCGAACCGCCAACTGGATGGCGCAGCTCGGCTCAAAGTGGAGGAAATGTACTGCGGTCGATAAAAATCGCTTCCATGTTTTCTGTTTTTTTTTGTTGGGGTATTTCGTCTTCCTCCGCGTGGTTTGGGATTGTCTTATGTGCGACATGTTCGATTCGATCAAAGGAGCATCTGGATTCTGGATGAATACGGGGGTTGGGCGATTTGTTTGGGTTATACGAGGTGTGTTCAATAAGATTGTTGGGGATGTGTATTTATATTTAAACTCAAAATTTTGACTGTACATTTCCATGTTTTCTATTTTTTTTGTTTTCCAGCATCTGGAAGCTTACCGGGGTTGGGCGATTTGTTTGGGTTTTACGAGGTGTGTTCAATAAGATTGATGGAGATGTGTATTAACACTAGAACTCAAAATTTTGACTATATTTTTCCATGTTTTCATTTTTTTTGTTTTCCAGCATCTGGAAGTTTACCGGGGTTGGGCGATTTGTTTGGGTTTTACGAGGTGTGTTCAATAAGATTTTTGTGGATGTGTATTAACACTAGAACTCAAAATTTTGACTAGATTTTTCCATGTTTTCTATTTTTTTTGTTTTCCAGCATCTGGAAGCTTGCCGGGGTTGGGCGATTTGTTTGGGTTTTACGAGGTATGTTCAATAAGATTGATGGAGATGTGTATTAATATTAGAACTTAAAATTGTTACTTTATTTTTCCATGTTTTCTATTTTTTTTCTTCTTTTTTTTTGTTTTCCAGCATCTGGTAGTTTACCGGGGTTGGGCGATTTGTTTGGGTCATACGAGGTGTGTTCAATAAGATTTATGAAGATGTATATTTATATTAAAACTCAAAATTTTGACTATATTTATTAATAAATATCTATACAAAGAAACAAGGGCATGTTAGGGGGAGTTTTTGAGCCACCCTGTATTAAAAGAATCATCAAATTTACTTGTAAAATCTCGAAAAAATACAGGCTATTTCGTTTCGGCACGGATTTCGACATTTCGACCGGCCTCGTACATAAAAAACATCCAGCGAACAGGTTGTATTGTAGCGTTGTTTAGAAACAGCATAATAGAAAAATAGCCCGTAAGCCACCACGTGAAAAAACATTTCGCCCTGCGAATTCAATTTTGTTTTTATGGACGATTAGCCTTTTTTACGTCTTATTTTCATTATATTTTTTCCGGGTCGATTTGAAAGTGATGGACACTTTTCGTAACAATCGGTAGCTTAGAGGGGCCTTTTACTTTATAAGCGGCAACAAAACGGTTCCTTTCGAACGGAATTTTATCCTCTTTCTGGATCATTTCAATTGGCGTTGTCGCATATGTGTTGGCCGATAAAAAAATGCATCTAACCACATGTTAAATTATTAAGCAAAAAAAAAACCCGTAATGTTTTTAATATAAATCGAGAAAACGCAACGTTGTTTGGTAAACATTTTCGTGGGTATTACACCCTAAACCGATAAAAAGTGTTTGTTTAGGTTTGGAAAATTTAAACAAAACCCCTCTCGAGCCGGAGCGCGCCCCACGAATTTCGACCCGTGCATCTTCTATCCTACGAATGTACAAATTCCCGGTGCCAATGTGTCTGCTTTCCAAAGGCACATGTGCATCGCTGGGCTTTTTATAGAACCACCTACATCGCGGGAATTTTCGAAATTTCCAATCACTTCCCATTCACAATTATCAAAAAAACGTCTTTTAAATTTGATAAAAATCGCTCAATATTTTAACAGGTATAGTCACTAGAATGTTGTATATAGTATTCCCAATTATACTCCATTCGTCATCAGGAGAGGTATCAAAATTCTCTCGGACTCTAACTAACAAATCACCCTCGTATGTCCTCAATAACTTTCCACATAACACCCTAAAAATAAGCGTTTAACAGGCGATCGTATTAATCTACTCGACGGTGCCGAGTCGAGTTGAACTCGCCTCGATAATTCGATGATGTTTCGCGTTGGTAATGGCCCTATAAAAATATATTCCGTGGACGAAACGAACGAGGTGCGAACGTGTTGAAGCGGTTCCCGCGATGCCAGAACGGGGATTTATCGGATGGATTTTCGGGTCCCCAGAGCGAAATTAGGCTCGCCTGGCACCGCGTAAAAAACTATAAAAGTCGAGTACGCGCGAAGAAAGCGCCTCATCCGAGTGGAAATCGTATTGTAAACCGAACGGGCAATTTGTTTACGATATTACACCGAAAATAGAATCGCTCGTATGAGCTTTATTTTATATTAAAGCGGGTCGATTTGTCATGTTTAAGAAAACAAACGGGGCTAAAATTAACGCTTTTCTGGTATGAATATGTAAAGGTTATTTTTTTAAATACCCCCCGAGTACGGCACTGCGATTTGGTTTCTAATACGCGTCCCGCATTGTTTAATAAGAAAACAAACAAAAACGAAGTTGGGAGAAAGAGTATTTATTTTTATAAATCGTAATATTATGAACATTAGGGTATTGTATCGGTTTTTTATATAAATATATTAAACGAGGGTCCCGTCGAGCCCGATGATTGCTCAAAACTAAAGTTCCCAATGGAAAAATAAACCTGCGACTTACTATATTAGATTCATTAATAAAATTTATCAAATTATACTCCGTTCGCTATCAGGAGTAAGTCTATAGGAATTAGTAGGTTTTCTGATAGCGAACGGAGTATAACAAACGATTTCATAATATATAAAATCTACAAATGTTTTTGGGTAACGCGAATTATGCGAAATGTTTATGCAAATGCCTCGTTTAATTGTTTAGTTGCCAATTAGCTTGAAATAATAACACAAATTTAACGCAATAATTAAGGGAAATTGCGCGGTATACACGTTACCTGTTTTCGTTCGAAATTAGGGGCGGTTCGTACGAATCACATTTATAAATCACTCAAAAATTATATACACGGTGGTCCAATTAAAACGGGTAAATAGGATTATCATTGAAGAGCAAGTTCAAAATATGCCTCGTTTAAGGGATCATTAGTAAAGTGATTAATATCTAAGCTAGTCTGTAAGTATCTCGTTTTTTATTGGGACACCGTGTATATATAAACGACGAACGTCATCAGGCATACCCTGCGCATTTTCGGTTTATTTTGTAGACGAGAAAACAAATAATTCGCAATAAACAAACCTAACCACAGACAACTATTAGAAGCCATTCAATATTTCCTCGTTTCGGCGATTTCAAGAAGGACGTCGGTCGGTAAATCGCGCGTCCGGACGGACCGTAAATATTGAAACTGGCTCAAGACGTGTTTTCTGTGTAAACAATGTACCGCGAGCGATACATAATTGCACGTTGATATTATTATGTCGCGCGTTAGCGCCGGGACGGAGCGGAGAATAATGGAGATATTCACGCGAAATTCGGCTGGGGAATCCGGCCGAAATTGTCCGCGTAATCGCCAGAAGTCGGCCAACAAATCGGTCATTAGGCTAGAATTTTTTTTCGGATTCGCTAATTGCGTTTTTTTCCGAAGGAGATTTATTTATAGCGCCGCGCCAGCTGATTCATTTTTTAATAATAAGTTTGTCCATGTAATATAGCTAAAAGTACCTTGTTTGTACATAAGAGAGTTCAATATCAGGCTAATAAGAGTGAATTTATTAGCTTAAAAGAGTCGCTTATCTATTCAAAAAGCCTCATCAATTACCTGCCAATGAGAGTCAATTATCAAGAGCGGTAAGATTTCTCCGAAATTCCATCTGAAGCAAATATAAAGAGAGTCGAATGTGAGGTACATGTTAACATGTTAATAGAACAACGCGATTCTATTCGGATCGAGCGAGCGAAAGGGCTTAGTAGCATTCGAACGTGTATAATGGATTTATAATGGACTCGGCCTCCCGACGGCGTTGTAATGTTCCCAGTGTACACCGCACGAAACCGAGCAAGATGTTATTCCGGCTCCCCTTATTTCACAGGCGTCAACGCAACAATAGTATCGACTGCCGCAGGCCATCGATAAACCCTCCGGTCGCGATTCTTTCTGGCCCGAATAATCCGCTACAGAGATAAAAAGGGATCGGGCGTACCGCACGCAGACCGCCATCGATGCGTTTTTTTTAATTGCTTTCCCGAATCGGCCCTCGGACTTTATTTTATCCCACAAAAGGATTGTTTTGCATGCATCTAATCTTATTGAAGAATTCCGGCCCACCCTGATGCAGATATCTGGATGTGCACTCGTGCTGGATGACTACGTTAGTAAAGACCATTAATTTTTTCGGATTTTGTACGCCCTTGGTTACTCCATAACAACAATGTAAATCTGTCAAATTTAAGAATCTCCTTAGTTACTCCATAACAACAATGTAAATCTGTCAAGTGAAACAATCTCCCTAGTTACACCATAACAACAATGTAAATCTGTCAAATTAATAAATGTGTAGTATAACTAAAAAATGAGAAGTATTTTTGGGATGTTGGATTGTTTGCAGGAATTCGTTTGGATAAGAGGGCGCTGTTCTCTTGCGCCTAGCAGATAATGCGGATTTGAATCTCCATAACAATACCAACAGTTCACTTTGATATGATAATGTGGCACTTTTGATCTCGACCCTTATTGTTTCGCCCAACGGTTCTGTTTGTGCGTCTTTTCTTTATTTCTAGCGCGCGATAATACGTCGACTTTTCTAATTGGATTCGCCGATGCTCGTCCTCTACAAGGCGATTTTTATGAATGAATGAATTCACGTCGAAATCCCCAAAGCAAATATTTAGAGAAACGCTAGAAATTCCTTTTTAATATCTCTGGTATGTGCACTTGGTGCTAATCGACACTTGACCAGATGGAGGAGGAAGGACACGCCGGCTCGAATCGAGGGTTGTTTACCTCTCGGTTTAATAGGCCGTATAAAACCCGCATTGTCGAGATGGCCGAGGAAAAAGGCACCCTCGTTATGGGTGGTCTCGCGGGGGCCACTCGCCTCGACAACCGAATGCTTCTGCGGATTTACCAATTTCTCTTTTTTATATATATTTTTTTTTCGATTCTAAACGAATCGAAAAACTTTCTTTACAATTACAAATTGTTAAAGAATTTGTTAAACCCCTACCTTTTCAACGCTAAATTGTTGAATTAATGGACTCTCTTATGGCGAATGGCTCGCTTAGATTGATAAATGGACACTTTTACCTGTAGAGGTAGATAATCGACTCTTTTAGGTAGATAATTCACTCATTTGCAGATAATTGAGTCTATTTACTGATGGATAATTGACTATTTTTAGTATTCATAAATTATTCTATTGGGTTGAGAAATGGCTCGGTTTTAGACTCTTTCGAGTAAATAATTGACTCTCTTAGGCTGATAATCGACTCTCTTGGGTACTTAATCGACTCTTTTAGGTAGATAATTGACTCATTTGCAGATAATTGAGTCTATTTACTGATGGATAATTGACTATTTTTAGTATTCATAAATTATTCTATTGGGTTGAGAAATGGCTCGGTTTTAGACTCTTTCGAGTAAATAATTGACTCTCTTAGGCTGATAATCGACTCTCTTGGGTACTTAATCGACTCTTTTAGGTAGATAATTGACTCATTTGCAGATAATTGAGTCTATTTACTGATGGATAATTGACTATTTTTAGTAACTATAAATTATTCTATTGGGTTAACAAATGGCTCGGTTTTAGACTCTTTCGGGTAAATAATTGACTCTCTTAGGCTCCTAATCGACTCTCTTGAGTACTTAATCGACTATCTTGAAGTACTTAATCGGTCCTTTAATTGACTCCCATTTAATTAACTCTCTTACTCTCAAAGTAAGCTGGAAATTGGACTCTCTCTGTGGATGAAGAATGGTGAAAATATTGGTGATTCGGGTGCGTTAACCCAGTAGGATGGGATATCGCGTCCGAATGGGTAATTAGCGGCGTGACAGCGCCCGGGCGTGCGGAATGCGAGCCGAAGACGACGGGAAAAAAGAGAAAATAAAACCGGGAAAAAGGGATATGTCTCGATGTAATGATGGATGGTGCTAATGAGGTACGCCACCAGCCGTTCGATGCTATTATGACGAACTTACTACACATGTTCTGGCCAATAATCGACTGTCTATTTTTATCTATTGCACGCATTTTTCGGTGTTTATTTTTACGCATATGCTGCCACATTCCTCTATGTTAGATGGTTTTCTACAATGTTTTTTTTCCTTATTTTTTAATTCTTTTTTTGGCTTATAAGGAAGTTACGTTACGAATGAGTTAAACGAACGTATGCCTAAATTATTTCCTATATAGTGGAAGGAATTCTTGCACGTGCGTAAGTTTTCTCTCTTCTTCAACGAATCCAAAATTTTGCTAAAAGTAGGGAGTAAACATCTAACAAAATTTCGCAGTTCTTAAATAAAAGTAGGGAGTATAAAACTAACTTTTTTTCTTCGAAATGATGATGCTATATTCTCACCCACAACACGCATAATTTTTCCCTTCTAATTTTCATTTTACCAAAGCGTGACTTTCGTTTGTGCATTGTTAACGCCTACTTGTTAATCTACATGTTCATTCATTCTGCGTTACATTCAACTTTCGAGTACCATAATGTTCACAATGCGGCCATTAAAAAAATATTTCCACCTCCGTACATTTCGATATATGCAACTCTCGTCAATTACATTTTAATTGTTGCCTAACCACTCATTTGTTATGTACAGGGTGGTAAATTTTGTAGTGAAACGCCCAGTATAAAACAGTTTATTTTTATCCCGGATTTTAGGGGAGATCCCAAAAATAAACTCAGGTGCAATTCGTAAGGAAGAAGGGCAACAAAACATTCATTTGCCGCACCAAACGCACCGTGTAATTACCAATTAGAAGATAAACGTCTCATTAGCACCAAGGAATGCCACTTTCGGAATTTCCACCAATCTAACACAGACATATTCGTTACTTCTTTTTATAAATTAATCATCTCCATTTAGACACGTACGCTATACAAACGCTACCTCTACGATAAATAAGCGACGATAATAATAAAGCAATACAACGATTGGAAACGAACGAAGTGAAGAATCGACTTCTTAACTGGGCATTTAAATTTCGAACCTGCCCGTCTCCTCGTGAATGGGGATTAAGATTCATTGAGTCGGTGACTTCGCCATTCGGATGATTGACAGTCATTGTAGGAGGCAGTCACGAAAATTTCACCAAATTAACTTCACAACAAATGTTTTTAATCACTACCTATACAGGAGGTGTCCACACAAATCCTGTTAATGCTTATTATAGTCGGGACGGTTTTACGGAAATCGTGTGTTCGAAGACGGAACGGCGGAGGGGCCCGTTGTTGCGGGGGACAATGAGTTGGGTAAATATTTGAGAATGTTGGGTGAAGTGTGCGGTCGTGTGAAAGTATGGGGGAATTTTTTTTTTTTGGAATGTAAAAGTTGGGTGTAAAATTTTGGGGGTTTTGGATAAAAATGTAGGGAGGAAAATTGGTGGGATTTTGAGATGTTTTTCTATAAAAGTAGGGAGTAAAATTTTGGGGTTTTGAGATAAAAGTAGAGAGAAAAATTAGTGGAATTATGAGATAAGATGTTTTTTAAAAATAAGGGAATACCTAAGTTTTTGGGGGTTTTTGGATAAAAGTACCTAGAGAGAAAATTTAAAGGATTTTTTAGATGGGATCATATAAAAGTAGAGAGTACATTTTTGAGGTTTTGGAATAAAAGTAGAGAGAAAATTTAGTGGAATTTTGAGATATGTTCATAAAAGTGGAGAGTACATTTTTGAGTTTTTGGGACAAAAGTAGAGAGAAAATTTAGTGTAATTTTGAGATGTGATCATAAAAGTAGAGAGTAAATTTTTGAGTTTTTGGGATAAAAGTAGACAGAAAATTTAGTGAAATTTTGAGATGTGTTCAAAAAAGTAGAGAGTACATTTTTGAGTTTTTGGGATAAAAGTAGAGAGAAAAATTGGTGGAATTTTAAAGGGAAAAAATTTAAAGGGATTTTTGGATTTTTTGGGATAAAAGTAGAGAGAAAATTTATTAGAATGTTGAGATGTGTTCGTATAAAAGAAGAGAATAAAATTTTGAGTTTTTGGGATAAAACTAGAGAGAAAATTTAGCGGAATTTTGAAACATGAGGGCTGAAAATTATTGAAACTTTGAAATATAAAAGTATAGAGAAAACCTAATGAAATTTAGGCATTTTTCGACAAAAGTATGAATAAAAAAACACCAAAATCTTGTTGTTACCTATAAGTAATAGCCTTTATAAGATGGAATAATAAAAAATAACATTTGAAACCTTCATTTAGAATTCAAAAACTTTTGTTGGTTTTTACTGACGATACATCTATCCCGTATACAGCAGCAAACCAGCACTGGAAACAGTATATGGTAGACAGCTTGGCACCACACATCAACAGGAAACGACCCCGGCCGGAACACCCATCCAACGACCTATCCTATTTAGTACACCCCATTAATCATTCGCTCATAAAAACAAAAATAACGATCTCGGCGAGACTATTAAATCTTTCACCGTCATTGACGGCCCTTTTTAGGGCCGGAACATCGACTGGAATTTCTTCGCGAAAATCCCCAAAAATCCACGAACTACCGCTGAATTGAACCGTCTTCGTGTTTTCGAGCAAACCGCTGACAGATTCGACAGATTTTATCTCAGGCTATGACTTGTTATTCTTTAGTCACTGTAAAAACAGTCCGATTGTAACGCGCTTTATTTACGAAAAGAGAAATATCCCCGTCAACCATTCACAAAAAGGGAACGTTTAAACTGGATAATGGTACAACGTCAACGCTCTGTATAGAACACCCTGCATTGTGTTGGACACCTTAAAGGAAATCGTTCCAATCCAATTTACCAAATCGAGTGAAAAAAAATCATGTTAAATAATTACACGCGCATTTCTCCCTAGTTTTATCATGTTTTAGTGTCCTATTCGATCTCGCGTACAAGCAGGGATAGACCTGGAATTCTCGCGTTGCTTATATCTTCGTGGAAATCGAAAATAAAACTCGCATTCGCGAAGAGATTAACCAGATATATACGCCCGTCGGACGGGAGCGCACTTAGCCGGGAAACCACGAAAAATTCCTCCTCGAACCGGCTAATTTTAGACGTTATTTATCCGGCCACAAATCAGTTATCAGCGCGGATTAATTTCTAAAAAACCGCCGTTTAAAAGATTATTACTCGGCGCGGCGTTAAACGTTTTAGGACTCTATTTCGACCGTAAAATAAATCGCCCGAGTAATTGAAGTTGAGTTATTATCGGGATGTAATACGAGTGGTTTCGTAAGTGCTTTTGAAGGGTATAGTTCTTATACAATTCCATCGACACGTCACCTATTCCATAATTCATATGCTTCCCGTCTAAGCAGATCGGATCGATCGATTCGTTTTCCCACATCGTTTCCCGAACGTTTTTTTTCTCAGTGTACGGGCTCTATTTTTTTTCTCGACATCTCGTTTGTAAACGCTAATAAGACAATAAACATATGTCCCAGTTCGCATTCTCCAATTTAACCAGAATCGATTTGTATTTTTAAGTTTTAGAAAAATAATCACGCCCCGCACGGCAACCGCACTCATTCCCGTAATTTGTTTTATTACCCGCCATTTGATTATTATATTGCGGGCCGATGGAAAACAAATAATTGAGTTTTATTATATTTTGTCTCAATACATGAGGTGAACCGTTACCCAAACACCTACTTACCGTATCTGCTACAACAAGCCGCGAAAATTAAAATTCGGGGGGACACCCTGTATAAATTTATTTACACACGATAAAATCTAGAGACCTGTCACTCATCATATTTGTATGCAATGTGGTCTAAAGGTGCAACAAAGACAACTTCCGTTAGTGTAACAAAGAGAAAGAGTGCTATTTTTTTTAATTATATCTTGACAGTTTCGCATTGTTGTTATGGAGTAACTAAGGGCTTTGTTTAATTTGACAGTTTTACATTGTTCTTATGAACTATCTTTCTTTGTTCAACTCGTAGCAAATGTTTGTGAAAAGTGTTTTGGAAAAATCGAAAAACATTTCTAGCTGTAATATTATTATAGCTAATTCGAGTGCAATGGGTGCAAATAAATAATATATATTTATCGTATATTTTCCTATTTATTTTCGGTATACAATGGGGCAAGTATTTTCGGATTTACATCGGTATAGCTTAGATATACAAATAATACGCCGGTTTATAGGTGGCGTTGTAATCGAAAAAGAAAATAATTCACGAATCGGATTTGTTTTTAATTAAAACAGTAACTATTTATTGTATTCGATGGTTTTGTAAATTCGTAAATATCCCGTCGGTATTTAAATTTATTGTTATTTCCATCGAGCAATTGCGCAAACCGGCCGACTATGACGGATGTGCGAAAAATTGATCATGTAATGACAATTGACGTGAAACGTCAAAATCGAATTGACAGTTTCATGCGATAAGAATATCGGATTTGAAGTTTGCTAACGAGTAATTTACGATTTAACAAGATGTTTGGCTAATATAATTCGCAAAAAGCGCATTAAAACAATTTAACGATGTGCTGGGATAAAAATAGTTCAGGTACTATAAATTTCTATTAAATATTTCGCTTCTTATTTTGTGGAAATTACCAATATAAATGAGTAGTAAGACCTCTATTGAGTGCATTATAATAACATACTAAGATCCGGAATATGTACAGTGTGTCCCAAAATTCCAACGGCATATACATCCTTCGAATAATAAAGAAAAGTTCTAAATGGTCCTCGACAATTCTGATTCGTCCTGGAGCAATTTAAATGATTCTGAACAATTCTAAATGGCTCTCGACAATTTAGATTCGTCTTGAATCAATGTAAACATTTCTGGACAGTTCTAAATTATTCTAAGCGGTTCTAATTGGCTCTAACTAGTTCTAGACAAATCTAATTTGTCCTGGACACTTGTAAAATCATTCTAGACAGTTCAAGATGTTAGTTACCCATATCATTGGACCGTTTTGTTTATGATTGAATAAGTAATTCAATATACGCAATATTATTTACGTTAAAAATCTGCGTTATACACGCAGTGTAATTTTTTAATATCTAGTCAATTCGTTGCAGATTTTCATTCATTTTTTTTCGTTCGAGCAGTAAAAATAAACCGGCTGGATAGATGCAAAAGGAAGCGCGTCACAGATTGGCGAGAGCCCGATTGATGTTCGATGTATTTAATTCAATCGAAATATAACGGTGGCCCCGTTTGAAGTGCGTCGCCGATAATCTCACATTATTATGAACTTAATGACACACTTATTTCGCTGGATCTTTGTTTACCTAGCGATCGCAAAGCTCCGGATCGCTACCAGATGATGATCGGACGGTTTTATAAACTTTTTTCGCCGGGCCTTTCGAGCGTCCCGCGCGCACTTTTCCCGGAAGCCGTTTGTTTACCCGCCGACCGTTAATAGAGTGTAATTCGTGCCGCCTTTGATCCGGCGGATTTTCGAAATTTTCCCCACCGGGGATCGGCGATGATGGAAATAGTCGTAAATAACATATTGCTCTTCGATGGCCGGGAACTTTAGATGTCTCTAAAGTGCTGGTATAGTTTTTATAAAGTGGATTGAATGTTGTATTTTATATGTAATCTACTTTTATGATCTGCACATTTCAAAAATCCATGAAATTTTCTCTCTACTTTTACCCGAAAAGCTCAAAATTTTACTCTCTACTTTTATGATCACATCTCAAAATCCCACTAAATTTTCTCTCTACTTTTATCCCAAAAAATCAAAAATTTGCTCTCCACTTTTATGATCACATCTCAAAATCCCACTAAATTTTCTCTCTACTTTTATCCCAAAAAATCAAAAATTTGCTCTCCACTTTTATGATCACATCTCAAAATCCCACTAAATTTTCTCTCTACTTTTATCCCAAAAAATCAAAAATTTGCTCTCCACTTTTATGATAACATCTCAAAATGCCACTAAATTTTTTCTCTACTTTTGTTCCAAAACCTCAAAAATGTACTCTTTACGTTTATGTACAAATCTGAAACCGGCAACAAATTTTCTCTCTACTTTTATCCCAAAACCTCAAAAATTTACTCTCTACTTTTATGAACAAATCTGAAACCGGCACCAAATTTTCTCTCTACTTTTATCACAAAACCTCAAAAATTTACTCTCGATCCACTTTTATGAACAAATCTGAAACTGGCACCAAATTTTCTCTCTACTTTTATCCCAAAAACTCATAAATTTACTCTCTACTTTTATCCCAAAACCTCAAAAATCTACTCTCTACTTGACCACATTCCATTATTATTTTATCATGGTAATTAATCGATTAGGAATCGATAGCAGTTTCTGCACGGTTATCGGGCAAAAGAGGTATATTATTCGAAAGCGGGGGGGAGTCGAAAAAGGGAGTTATCACAATATTGGCGTGATGCGCATTGTTCGCTCGAACGCCCCGTCGCTTCGGGCGCTCAATACAAACGCCGCTATTTTCAATCCAAACAGGGAAAACCATTAATTAAGGGCCTTCCAGCACCGAGCCGTGTGTGCTTTAGACTCTCCATATGCCCCCATCAAACTATTCAAGTACTTGGAGTAGGTATACTTGGAGAAATATTCCTTTTACAGTGTGTTTATTTTATATATATCAAACATTTGTATCAACTGTCATTACTGTCAAATGTTGAAATGTCATCTATATGCGCTACTTGATTTTTTTCTTGTGCATTTTCCAAAGCATACTCTTCGTATATAGAAGATATTTTTCGTTGGTTTTTTTTCGGTATTTTTGGAAGGAAAAGGAGCAATATCTGAGAAATGGTGAAAAGGAAAATAAAATGCATGGCGCGATCTCGCTTCCTCCATGTATATATAGTGATTTTTGATACGAAAACAGTTTCCTTTTCTCGGTGTTTTCATCGCACTTGCTCGACTATCAAAATATATTCCATCGACGTCGATAGACTTTTAAAGAAAATATTATTCCAAGCACATCGCCCTATATACAAAATCAGAATGCTCCGATTTGGTTTATTTTTACGCGAATAAGGAAAAAAAACTGCCAAAACTACGATTTATACACCGTCTTTCGGGCGCAGGTTGTCGCGAAATTTTCAAATTTCAATATACAGGGTGACCCAACTATCTACAGAAAATTTTACTCCGTACTTTTATGACCAACATCTCAAAATTCCTTCAAATTTTCTCTCTACTTTTATCCCAAAACCTCAAAAATTTACTTTCTACTTTTATGAACACATCTCAAATTGCACCAAATTTCTCTAAATTCCACTAAATTATCCCAAAACCTCAAAATTTTACTCAATAATTTTATGAACACATCTCAAAATTTCACTAAAGTTTCTCTCTACTTTTATCCCAAAACCTCAAAAATTTACTCTCTACTTTTATGAACACTTCTTAAAATTGAATTAATTTTTCTCTCTACTTTTATGAACACATCTCAAAATTCCACTAAATTTTCTCTCTACTTTTATCTCAAAACCACAAAATTTTACTCCCTATTACATTCTTGAACAAATCTCAAAATTCCTTCAACTTTTATCCAAAAAACCCCAAATTTTTCTCGCTACTTTTATGCGCATATCACTCATCAAGTACTAATTCTTCTCTCTACTATCATCCAAATCATCAACATTTCATTATTTTTCCTCCCTTCCTTTCTCACAACACTCCAGCTCAACGTTTCAGCCAACCTATACAGCATGTCCCAAATATAATACTCGCCTTATTCGTACAAATTTCAATCACCTGGACCGTCCTTCCCCTATACAAATTTACCACTATTACCACCCCTTTATACATCCCTCTCGCATTATTCCATTTCATATTCAAACCGGTTCCACCGACGAATCGATACACCTTCCACCTTCCGCCCGGCTCGCGGGGCGCTAATGAGGCAAAAGGAGGAGACCGTCGGGCGACAGAGGCGCGGCCTCGCGCGCCCCCTTTCATTTCTCTCCTCTTCGACGGAGGGCCCCGCTAATTCAACGGGCCGAACGCAACGCACATATTTGCCGAGTACTTTCGCCGGGGCCACCGTGTCAACACCTAAACGAGGCCCCCGGGACTCCGCACGCGCCGCCTGGAAGCCCCGATTTGCCGCCCCATTAGCTCGCTCGGTTCGCCCTAATTGCTCGAGCAAATAAGTTTTAGTTGTGTGTGTGTGTGGTTTTTTTTGGGACACTCTGTAGTGTATGATGATTTGGATGATGAAAATGTTTTTGGTTTTTATTAAAGGTTTTTTGGAAAATTTTTGAGGTTGTAAATAGATGGCGGGTTGATAATTCGTGTATGTGGTTAAATGCAAGACAATAAAATCCTCGGTGTATGGATTTTATTGTATACACATTGGGTTGCCGTATTTACTTCTCGTTTAAAACGTACTAACTGCACTCCTAAATCGCGCTTATAATCTTAACTAAAAACTGTAAATTTCACCCTGATGATGAAAGATTGGGATATCGAAAGCTCGATTTTCCGATCTGGCTTTCTCGTATACATAAGAATGAAAAAGCACAAAAAATTTACTCTCTGCTTTTATGAACATATCTCAAAATTCCACAAAATTTTCTCTCTAGTTTTATCCCAAAACCTTAAAAATTTACTCTCTACTTTTATGATCACTTCTCAAAATTCCACCAATGTTTCTCTCTACTTTTATTATCCCAAAACCTTAAAAATTTACTCTCTACTTTTATGAACACATCTCAAAATAGTATCAAAGTTTCTCTCTGCTTTTATCCCAAAACCTCAAAAATGTGCTCTCTACTTTTATGAACACATCTCAAAATTGCACTAAACTTTCTCTCTACTTTTATCTCAAAAACTCAAAAATTTACTCTGTTCTTTTATTACGTGTCTAAAAATTCCACCAAATTTTCTCTCTACTTTTATCCCAAAACCTCAAAAATTTACTCTTTACTTTCTCAAAATTCCACCAAATTTTTTCTCTACTTTTATCACCCCAAAACCTCAAAAAATTAATATCTACTTTTATGACCACATTTCTAAATTCCTTGAAATTTTCTCTCTACTTTTATCATCCCAAAACCTCAAAAATTTACTCTTTACTTTTATGATCACTTCTCAAAAGTCTACAAAATTTTCTCTCTACTTTTATCATCCCAAAACCTCAAAAATGTACTCTCTACTTTTATAAGCCCATCTCAAAATTCCACTAAATTTTCTCTCTACTTTTATCACCCCAAAACCTCAAAAATGTACTCTCTACTTTTATAAACACCTCTCAAAATTCCACTAAATTTTCTCTCTACTTTTATCATCCCAAAACCTCAAAAATTTACTCTCTACTTTTATGATCGACTACGCCGATCCTATACTCCACTATTCATAAATTACATTGAAACATTACACCGAAGAGCATATCGATGCAAAAATTTCTTCCACGATTTCCTCACGGATTATCTCCAGATCGGTGGGTGCAGCGGTTTCAGAAAGAAATGCGTGCGTGCATCGTGTGAGGTTTCACGCACTTCTCGTTTTCAAACAAATCATAAAATCCTCTAAACAATCCAGACACACCGTCTTTTTAATGGTGTTTACGGCCCGAGCGAACCTTGTTTCGAATGAAATTCGGGATTTTGTTATGATTACGTTGCCCTCCGCGCTTTAAATCGACGAGGCCGGGACTCTATTATATATTACGTGAACCGAGAAATAGGCGATTTTCCGCGGAAAATGGACGGGACATGTCGAAGCGGAGTTTACACGTGAATTCACTTTACAAACAAATCCTGTGTGAAAACAGCGGGATGTTGCGAGCGCGTTGAAAAAATCGGGTTTAATATATTTCATCCTTAAAAGTTTCATGTTTTTTTTTGTTCATACCTGTTTCGCTCAATTTTCCATCACGCCTCAATTTTCCAAACGATGTAGCAATGAATATTTAAAATAATTCCCTACATGAAACTGTACTTTTTAACAAACTTTTTAGCCACACCCTGTATACACATTTTTTTATCCTCCGGGATTTACACTCGTAATTAAGTTAGTAGTACCTACCGGGGTAGGTACTAAGGAATATTTTCTCTCGCTATGCCTATCATGATATAGAAGGTCCAAATAAGGAAAATCTTTGGGACGATTTTCCGAGCGGCATAATACGGAATTCAAGGCGGGCGCGCTTTTAGCGCATTTAAAATTGTAATTGAGGAAGCCGGAAGTTTCCGTTGGCGCGCCGGAAAAGCGGCAGGCAAATTCGCGGAAATCCCGGCGAAGGTTCCCGGAAAAACGAAAGAATAATCTGAAAGAAAATCGCCGACAAGAGAGAGAGAGAGAAAGTTGTTCCAGATTTCGTATGTGCCAGTAGAGATGGCTTGGAGTATCAATAATACGTTTTAGGAGAATATTTTGTATTATAATAAAGCTGCAACTCGCGTTGATTGGTTCACTGATTGGTGATTTTTTTGTGGCTAATGTTTATCGTTTTGGACGGGAAAAAGTTGTGAATTATATGTAAATAAACATGCTGGTTCAGAAAATTGACGTTTCGATTTTCGGAAATATCATCTTCAGTGCAAAATTAGCGAAAAATGAAGTTTTTTTTGGATATCTCAAAAATGAAGCGATTTTCGAAAATTTTCGATTCTCTATAAATCGTAGAGAAACACTTTTTCTACAAACCAAAACAAACAGCGTGTTTTTATCTCAATTAATTTTCGAGATAATTGCAATCATAAAAAAAGTAGAAGTATTCATTCAATCTGTAAATTCACAAAAATAATATTTTCTTTATTGCGATTCTTCTACGGACTCTCGGCGTATACATTAAGAGCGAGCGGTTTTCGCGAGGAAAGCGGGAAAAGCGAGAGAAGCAGAAATTCATCGGACGGAAGCCTGTAATATGAGGATAATGCCGGTGCATATTATACAAAACATAATATTATTGTTTCTTAAAACCTTAAAACGCCCGTCTCATCACCGTCGGTCGTGCTTTCGTTATTATTCTCTTCATCTCTCGCCGTTTTTCCGATACGAATCGATCCCGCAAATCCCGCTCTTAAACGATTTCGATTTAATTTTTCCACCATTTATCATTTCCACACTTACCTGATGTACGAGGGATGTTTCCGAAGTTCCGGCAAATTAACAACACTGTAATTTAATTAGAGCACAAGTTGCAGAACTTTGGAAACACCATTCGTATTAGAAGGGGTAAATAAATAAAGCGAGAGAGTTAAAATTCACAGGTACCTATATATTCACATAATTCGAAATAAATAATTTACAGGTTTATTTTTAACGCTATGCAATATAATAATAAATCGGAAACATCTACATATTTTACAAAAAATTCAATATATCGTATATACAGTTTATACTGGGATGAAGAGGTATCGATTAAGTATCGATTGGGTATCGAATTATTTTCGATCGGTGCGAAAATCGTTCAATACGCGATTTTTAAATGCATTTTACGTTGTTTGGAATTCAACACAACCTAAATAGAATTCGACTAACTTTCACTATGTATAATTACTCGCTAAATATTATTAATCAATTAACTAACCGCGTATATACAGGGTAGTCCAATTATAAAAGCACTCTATAGTATATCAATCGCCCCGTTATTTTACCCTGTATTATAGTCGAAATCGCAAGACTTAAATAATTAAAAAAAATTCGTATCACAAATAATATCAGTGCAGAGATGTACTAAATATTCGTTAATTTTTTATGTAGATTAAAATGAGACAATTTTTCGCTTGTAGTTTGATAATAAATTATATCCGTGATTTTATGTACAAAACAAATCTACACCTACATCGATTTCAAAGGGGGGAAAAATCGCAAATTCTCAATCTAATCCTAAACCTAATCGCGCTCGTTATATAGGGCCCGTTTTATACAGGATGATCGTTATATTCATTCGACCAGGCAACACGATTTAGTCCGAACCACCCTGTACGAACAATTGCACGTAAAAAAAATCCAATATCAACGTCAGTCTTTCGTAAATCGTACCCAACGCACAAAATCACCAAGCGACTAATAAAACCTATACGAAATCAAAACCCGATCAATTACCATCTCTCATCAGAAGTGCGACATCTCATCTCATCTCTCATCAGAAGTGGGACATCTCGCATCTCTCATCAGAAGTGGGACATCTCGCATCTCTCATCAGAAGTGGGACATCTCTCATCTCTCATCAGAAGTGGGACATCTCTAGTACTTCTGGCCGACGCAGTCGGGTTGATAGTAGGCGGCGGGCGGGCGATAGTTGGGCGGGCTGGGCGAGACGCCGGCGTGCCTGAAGGTGGCCAGCTGGCAGCTGGGGGCGGCGGCGTTGTCGAAGATGATGTCGCGATAGCTGGTCGCCGGCTCCGGGGATGTTTCCGGGCTGTACCAGGGGCTGTAGCGCGGCGTCGCCTCGTCGGCTATGGTGTATTGGTGTTGGGGGGCGGCGGTCGGGCAGTACGAGTACATTCCTGTAAATCAATAAAATGGAATTTAGATTTCCATCGTTTCAAAGAGGAATAAAGTGCTTCACAAAAGTTAAGGAAGTTGGCAAATTTTGCGATTATTTTAAAAGTTACAGACTTTCTGATCGCCAAATTTTCAAATATGCGAAATTAAATGTTTTCTCTCATATCTGAGTGGATTTTTTGCCCCTACCTCTACAACTAATACTAAATTTGGCGATGAAAAAACCTGAAACTTTTTAATTAATCTCAATATTTGTGAACTTAAACTTTTGTGGAGCAGTATATTAGGTATCCTCTACAGGGTGTTAATTAATAAGTGAGATAAACTTTAGGGGGTGATTCTGCATGAAAAAATAATGATATTTTGTTATATAAACATATTTCCTCAAATGCTTCGTTTTTGAGATACGGAGTGTTGAAGTTTCTTCTTAAAACCGAAGATTTATTTATTTATTTTGAACCAGACGAGATATTTAAATGAAATTTGGTGGGTTTTGAGAGGTAACAATTACGCATTTTTTGACATAAAATTAAAAATTTTATGTTTATCATTGACGCGCATACGGGGGTAATAATAATTTTTTTAAAGGAAAAAATAATATTGGCACGCCACTGAGGCATTTGTATCGAAAATTCAATTATGAATGAATTGCTCGTTCAATTTGTGACAAAAAAACTCTCTTGTGTTTTTTTCGTACGGGCCGCTGTTTTCGAGTAAATAAATAAAACATCTTGACGTGAATTTTTCATTTCCTAGCTCAAAACACGTTATCTAAGTAGTGAAGAAACTTTAACACCCTGTATCTCGATAACGAAGCATTTGCGGAGATGTTTATATAGCAAAATATCATTATTTTTTCATGCAGAATCACCGCCTAAAGTACAAATTAAAAGTGTATGGGTATACGTAGTAAAAACCCTATTTAATAATCTCCTTATGTAAGAAGTACTGTATGTATATTTGAGAGTTAATATGGAGCATGTGAAAGTACCTGAGATAATATAGTATTACTTACAAGAATTGCAGGATAAATAATTTATATACAACTAGAGTTGATATCAAAAATTTATTTTACCTGCATATATTTTATTTTTGCAATAATTTTTCGACGTCTAAATTCTATTCTATACAATACTTATTAGGTACCTTTTCATTTCATTGTATTTACTATTATTAATTTTTTCCTTTACAAATTTACGTAACGTTATAATAAAGCAATTTTAACACAACAACACATACAATTTATACCTAATAATTATTTTGTTGTGCAATCGAAATTCGTATTAAACATTCCTCCCAATCCCGAGCCATTCGATGGGTATTTTGCGATAAATTACGCGAAAAAAATCGATTCTACAAACACAGAAGAAAGTGCCTGATCTACTCAATAAACCGCCGGTATAAAATGTATAGGCAGGCAATTATGCGAACTTCAAAGATGAAATACTTACGGATAATCGAGAGAACGGCGAAGCACCGACGAAACTTGTAAACAACGCGAGAGAAGAATTAGGACATTTGATTGATTTATTTCAAAACATAAATCCGGGAAACCTTTATGTTCTGTTAACAATTTCGATATATACAGGTGTTAAATATACTTATTTCGAATCACTTAAAACAAAGCGTAAATACCACACGAACTTGTTTAGTTTAATCGACGTTATGCTTATTATGCAAAGTGAAAATCTAGCAAAAAAATAGAGGGTTTAAAGAGCGATTATAGAGACAATCGAGAGTCTACAAAGACTATAGATAGAGATTATACAGACAATCGAGAGTCTACAGAGACTTTAGAGACAATTAGAGGTCTACAAAGACTTTAAAGAGACAATCGAGAGTCTACAGAAACTTTAGAGACAATAGACGGTCTACAGAGACTTTTAGAAACAAAGTGTAGAGGCTAAATAGATGGATTGTAAAGACTAGAACCTAGGCATAGAGTTTATAGTGAGTCTAAAAAGAATCTAGAGAGTCTAAAGAGACTACCATAGATCATAGAGAGCACTTAAATACTTAAGAAAAAGATTACTTATAGCGACTATAGAGAAAAAATATAGAGACTAGAGATAATAAACACTAGGTATATTTACAAACTTTAGAGTCTATAAAAACATCGAGGAAATATAGAGGCTAAACTGCTAGAGAATATAATATATAGAAATAGGAATATAGAGAATATACTTACAAACTTTAGAGGCTCTATACAGAGACTATTGAGGGAATATAGACATTTATACTTAGACAATAATAAGACTGTAAATTTAATCCAGACCTTATACAATAGAGGCTATAAATTATAGAGACTCAACTTAGAGAGTCTACAAAGACTATCAGAGACTACAGACAGAGACCATGTAAAAGGATCTACATTCTAGAGACTGTATAAAAGTCAATGTTACTTAGATACTAGGTATATCAAATGTGGCGTTAATTATAGCAATAAAATATGGAGTAAATAACTTA
The DNA here is from genome assembly GCA_918026865.1 of Phyllotreta striolata. Taxonomy (NCBI): domain Eukaryota; kingdom Metazoa; phylum Arthropoda; class Insecta; order Coleoptera; family Chrysomelidae; genus Phyllotreta; species Phyllotreta striolata. The sequence continues at coordinate 1,928,416 of OU900098.1, read as the reverse complement.
CCTCCGGATGAATGGAGCCTGGCCGAATTGGAATAACTAATGGCCTGATCCCTGTTGGTCATCAAGCTATCCACGGTGAACGCGGCCGCATTGTCGATGGCCTGCAGGCCGGCGGTCACGTCGCCGACGCCGACGTGGTGCTCCTGGAGCACCTGATGGACGCCGCCCTTGACGGGATCCCCGTACTTGGCGTTCATGCAATGGCTCAATTCGCCGTTGGGCTCCCGCTTCGGTTTGCACTCGAGCTTCGCCTGCTTGTTGCCAACGACGTCGTCCAACAGCGGCTTCTCGTCGCGCTTGTTCGCCGAAGAATTCGGCGATTCGACGGCGATCTGCTGGCGCTTCAGCTGCTCCTCTTTCTCGCGGAGCGCGTCCTTCTTCTTGAAGCGCCGCCGCCGGCGCAGGTACGATCCGTTGTCGAACATGTTGTAGGAGTCCGGATCGAGCGTCCAGTACGAACCCTTGCCGGGTTTCTTGTCGTCGCGCGGCACCTTCACGAAGCACTCGTTGAGGCTCAAATTGTGCCGGATCGAGTTCTGCCAGCCCTGCTTGTTCTCCCTGTAGTAGGGGAAGCGCTCCATGATGAACTGGTAGATGCCGTTGAGGGTGATCTTCTTGTCCTGCGCGTTCTGTATGGCCATGGCGATGAGGGCGATGTAGGAGTACGGCGGCTTCACCATGTCCTTGGCGGTGTTGAGGGAGTGCTGCTGGTGGTGCCAGGCGGCGTAGCCGTACCGCGAGTACTGCTCGTAGGCGTACGGATTGCCGCCGACGGCGGTCGAGTAGCCGCCGCCGTAGCGATTGTAGGCGGTCTGGTGTTCGCTGAACAAAGTATGCATATCGCGCCGGGGTGTCTATATACACACACACAAAAGAAATACACTGCGGGTGTCGGGCGATTTGGAGGGTTTAAAACACCAATATTATTCCGTTACGATTCTTGTTTTCATTCTAATCACCGATATTATGATACACAACATGGACTAGTTTACACAAGACTCGAAGCGAAAACACCGTGAGTCGCTTCTCGCCGAGACCGCAATGTTACTAGTGAAAACAAGCGCTCCCCCTGTAATTAGTAGGCGGCGATCGCGCGCAACAGCGCCGCGCCCGCGCCCCACCCGGCGCCGGCCAATGGGCGGCCGGCTCCGCCCGGTTGCCATGGGGACGGGGGCGCGCGGTGACAGGTCGACGGGGCGACGCCCCCCCCACCTTCTGTCGCGGGTTTTTTCGGCGCGGCGAAAAATCGGCGGGCGGACGGACGGCGAGCGTAAAGTGGATTTTATTTTGTAATGTCAATATTAAAACGGCGCGCGGTGAAATTTATTAGAAGAATGCCGTCGGTTTAGTTTATTTTTGGCGATAGATAAGTTTCGATCGGCGCGAATTTTGGTATTATATGCTGATGGGTGATGGGTATATGGAGATGGGTTCGGTGCTCGTGTTGGTTTGGTTGGTGCAGGAGTTTTTATTATATTAGGTAAGGGTAAATTGGTTTTGAGGAAATTTTTAATTGATAATAGTTTATACTTTATACATAAGTGTTTTCTATCTACCTACCTAAGGACATGAAGAGTATTGAATTTTTGTTGGTTTTTTTAATGCGCATGTAGTTAGATTCTAAATTATTTTATAGATATACAAAACATAGGTGAACATGGTAGGTACTATTGTTATTCTATATTAATTCACCTCTATGTGATATCCTTACCTATTTAATAAAATATGGCCTGCAATGTGGAAAAAAATATTTACTGGTATTAAGAAACTAAATATGTACCTACCACAATTTTCATTAATTTATTTCACATAGTTCTGGAAAAATAAAATTAAAACCACCTTCAGGACAACACTCTTGATACCTTTATTATTCTTTTAAGTAAATATTTATAATATCTCTATATTTAGATACTCTTATCTAAATGGAGCTTAGAATAGAGTATATAGCTTATACAGAATTCTATTGTATTAATATAAAGTAGAATAGAATAGAATTTATTATAACAATACAGGGTGTCACAATTTTATAGAAAAAAATTACATTTTTATCATAATTTTCTTATTACACCAGATATTTTTTATGAAATTTTGAATATACACATTTTTAATTATTAAGGAGCATTTTTTAAGGCAAAAGTTTTACCAGAGACGTCCGTACGGTGTTCGAACTGAATATATTTGAAGAAAAAATTGTACGCCACTGTTTTTTCTAAAAACCAAAATTATTTTTAAAATCCTCATTTATTTTGGAACAAATTCGATCCGAAAACTTACTTTCGTACGACGCACCATTTTCGCGTAAAAAAATAACAACCAAAACAATTTTTCCCAAGTTCATTTAAACTGCTTTTGATATTTTGTTGAAATTTGGTAGACGCCCACCATGCATGGAAACACTTTTTTTGGGGACAAAAATTTTTCAACTATTACCAGCGCCCCATCCAGATCCGAAATTTCATAAAAATACCTGGAGTAATAAGAAAATTATGATAATAAAAGTAATTTTTTTCTAGATAAAACAATAACACCCTGCAGCAAGAGTTTTAGGACATATATAATATAAACTTTTCTTCTTAAAATCATCCAAATTTTCACATCCTGAACTACCGGCACTCAATTAATTATAACACCCCTGTATAGCTTGTAAAATTGCTGAGTTTATACTTTCAATCGTACATTTCCAAAAATCTCAAACGATATATAAATCAACCATCATCATCACAATCATCATCAGGAAACCTCTACATCTCGAGCGCAGCGAAAACGTATCGGATATCTCGTTATCCGATATGTAAATTTAAATGCAGCGTAAAATTCGACGCGTCAACGGGCGGTCGACCGTTTTTAGAGATCGCACTAAAACGCACCAGCCCATCAGAGTGACATATTTGACAGAGACTTTAAACATCTGGGAGTTATTCGAGAATCGAGCATTAACCATCAGCGGGACGTCCGGATGCGACCCGTACATCCACTAAGAAATATCCGAAAAAAAAAAATCATCAATTTTACCAATTACCAGTACTGAAAGTTTGGTTTGTACAGTAGGAAAATTCGCCGTGTAACTCTCTAATGGGAAAAATAGATTCGATGGAATATGGCCTAGCTTCCGGGCGTTATAACAGCGAGCTTTGATTGACAGAATAGAGAATATATAACAAAATATATCGTATATGATGTTGTATATATAGCGTGCGAGATGCCGGGGAGATGGGAGAAAAGATGTGTGGCTTCCGCAGTCTGTAATAACAATGGCGGTGGAATATTGATGCGTTTTCGGGGCCCGAAGGGGCGAAACGTCGAGGGAATTTCGTTCTTTCGCAGGGACGATGAAACACCCTTAAGAACGGCAGAAGTTAATCTCGTTCTTCCTGGAGGCGACTCGCCGTTTAACTATACGATTTTAACGATTTTCTCCCTTCCCTCTATATTACAGAATAACATCTAATACCTTATTTCATATAAAGGTAAGTACTATACCTAATTAGTAAGGTAGTATTAAAAGCGCGTTGTTCTATTGGTATTCGCTTTATATATACGTTTGTTTACCCAACACACCCTTCTGTTTACGAATTGTTTAAAAATAAATAAAAACGTAAGGCGATCTATTGACAGTCACAATATATATATTTTCGACGTTATGCGAAGGATGAGCAGGAGCAGGAGGGACGGAAAAACGGGTTCGAATTCTCACATATCCCATATCGTATGGTCCGCGTTATGTGCACTTGACGTGACGGTTGTGGAATCTTTCGAAAGGCGCTCCGCGCTCGGAGGCACGAGAGAAAATCGGTTTGTTTCGTTTTGTACCATCGAAAATATACAGACTGTCAGCCGGTTTTCGGGAATTTACTAAACACTCGACTCGCCATCTCAATGTTTTCCACAAAACGCGGCTCTCTCGATTTTGATTAAGCACCGCTGTACTGGTAACTAGATGGAAACATGTGTTCGATGGATTGACGCGAACCAATTGGGATGACGAATTTCATGTCATTGAAATAATTGTTTCTAAATTTATTCTACTCTTTATACCCTACTGTGATCTACTCTGCACTACTCTACTCCAGTGTACTCTAATCCACTCTAGTGTAGTTTAATCTACTCTGCACTACTCAATTTTACTCTACAATCTACTCTAACATACTCTACTATAGTCTACACTAATCTACTACTCTATACTTTAAGTGTACCTACTCTATAATCTATTCTTATTTATTTTAATCTATATACTCTACTTTACTCTAATCTACACTACTCTTGATGCACTACTCTATAATATTCCAATCTACACTAACCTACATTGCACTCCTCTCTGATCAACTCTAATCTACTATACTCAATTCTATTTCAAATGTATCTACACATATTAGAAACTATAATACAGTTTATCTATAGGATCTTCTCCCACCTTAGGAACACCCTGTATATATACAAAATAAACCCACAAATATACCAACTATTGCACTCTTCTCTCTATTTATTGCCCTCTTCTCTGATCTACTCTAATCTACTATACTCAATTCTACTTCAAATGTATCTACACATATTAGAAACTAGAGTTTATCTATAGGATCTTCTCCCACCTTAGAAACACCTTGTATATGTACAAAATAAACCCAAAAATATACCATCTATTAAGTCCATTGAATAGATCGAAGCGCTCCGAAGTTGTGGCGTTCATCTCGTACGTTTGTCCAAATATTATTTCAGGCGAATCCTCGCCGGGTCCTAATTAAATTCGCCATTCACCTCGTTCGGGACGAGTCGCCCCGGTACCCTTCTGGGCCGCGACAATTAACCTCTCTCTGGCGTTGAACAAACATATCGCGCCGGTACCACGGTCCAGTCGGGTACCGATGGTTTATATTAATAGAAATTCAAGTCTATTCGGGATTAGTTTCGGACCTAAAATAACTAATTCTGGTGATCGAGTAGGGACGATATACACCTTGCTCCATTTCCGATTGCAACATGGTCATTTCTATGAGTGTAACAAAGAAAGATTATTAAAATGACAGTTGACAGTGTGAAAAGTTGCAATGACACTAATGTCACTCTTTACTTTTCCTTTATAAGTGTCTAATGGATGTCTTTATCGCACATATAGCCTATGTTGCGATCAAAAATGGAGCAACCTGTATACAGAAATATATACCGAGAGGAATTTTTAATGAACTAATCTCGCGATGATAAAAATTTAGCGAATTAACAGCGGGAAAAAAATCGATTGGAAAAATAGAAACCACTCCGGCTCGGCTCGCACACAGCCCACTTCGCCCGGATAGTCCGGAACTCCGGGACGGCCATTCGGGATTCTAAATAAACACCGGGCTGCAGCTCAAACGGTATAAAGGCCGCGCCGCGCGCCCCCCCGCGCCCGCCCGCCGTTCCCCCTTGAATAAACACGCTCTAATACCGCTCTCCTTCTCGCTTTTATCCGGCGCCGCTCCCTGCTCGGTCCTTCGCTCTATTTGCAATGCAATTTGCTCCCGCAGAAATTACAATTAACGACCGAAAGCCGACCGCGACACGCTCCGGTGCTTCCCGCGGCTTACGGTTTACGGTCGCTTTAATTTTACATGTGCTCCGCTGCGTGTATATGTCTTCCTCGCCTCGATTAATTGTATAATAAGTCTGGTAAATTTCACGATCTGGATGAGCAAAAAATCGAACAAACTATACAGCTGGCTAGATAGTAGAGAAATTTTTAGTTAATGTCACATTTTTATACACTGTCACATCAAATGTCAAAAAAAAACAACTGCGACCTTTTACCTCTCGGAAAACAACTCAATTTTGCGTACCAACTTCACCCCTATCAGTATCTAACGCCCTGTATAAGTGGCGATAAATATTCGGATCCACTTAGTGCGGCGAAAATCGAATTTCAATTTCGATTGGGATTTGTATTTCGGGGTGGATTCGGCTTAATCCGGCGAATAAACAAATTGCGGGAATTCATACGGGCGTTTCGTTATTAAACGATATCGCCCGACAATGGCGGGCTAAGCCGTTTCGCTGTCGCCGGGCTGATAAGAAATAATTCGGTTTTCGCGGCCAGAAAGGATTGACGCCGGGGGATTTCGGACGCGGGACGAGCTTTGTTAATATTAATAGCTTCAATTGAAATGCGGGTTGATCATCCCGCCGGGCGAAATTGCGTAATTAAATTCGTTCAATCGCTTCACCTAAGTAGGCCTAATTGCACGAGGATTTGTTGAGAATTTAACTATTGGCAGATGACACTCGAATATTCGATTACTTGATTGGATTTCACTATTCGTTCACTTTATTACTATTTATTATTACTATAGTTTTATTATAGTAAATTTTATTTACTCACTTTGTTATTTTCGTATATTTTTTATCAATTCTATAACTTTACAATTAAAAAGGCACAAAAATTGTGCACAATTTGAATTGACATGACAACTTTGACGTTTAAGTTCGATGAATCGTTTAAGTACCGAGAAAAATCGATTATTGTTTTACAACTCCTGTCAACTTGACAGCTAAAGCGAAATAAATGAAACGCTTGATAATTTAACGAGCTTTTCAACGTATCGAATTCAATGAACTTGAAAGAATCTACTGAATAATGCACGTACTTGTACGCAGTTTTTCCAAGTTCCGAGCTGTCAATCTAAATATATTCGAGTGTTATTTTAGTTGACGATCGCTCGGACTACTGGCTTGTTATTTTATCATTTCATATTCACCGAAGGTGTCACCCTTTTTTTATGCGGAGTTGTTTTTCCAATTCGCCTTCGTCTAAAAGCAAATTACACGAAGATCGAGTTTTAATGTGTTTACACCGTTCGTTTTTCTTTACGGAATACGCTCACAATGGGGCAGGAATGTCCTTTGCGTTCTCTTCTATTTTATTAATTTGTTATTTTTAAAAATCGTCGATGAGTCTGCTGTAGGTAAGGCGGGCTAGTGTCAATATGTGGTTAAGTTTATTATTCTACTTTTGTACACATTAATTTTAATTGTATTACTATGTTCCCATGCAACTTATAATCGTATAATAAATCGATTAATCGATACATATGGTTCTTGTTGAAATGGCATCGCAGGTAGCCTTGCCGGGAATGATATATGGGCGATAAACTACAGATTTGTACGGGATAAAAGGCTTAAACCTAGAGATTATGGTCGTTGATTTGTAACCGTTTAAATAGGTACACGTGTCGCTCGGCGTCTTTTCTTTTTTCGACTCTAAAATATTACCTACCGGACACAGTGATTCGTTTCGACATTCTGAGAGGTCTAAATTTATGGCTAAATAGTCCAGGCAATCGATACCAATACTTCCAAAGAAAGAGGAAGAAGAAGAAGGTGTACATTCGCATGTGATTTATTCATTAGAATTGTATGTAAATATTCTAATATACTTATTTGGTGAAGTTAAAAATGTTTAATATTAGTCCACCCATTAGATTTTATCCTCCGATTCCCGACCGGATTATTAGAGTGCAATATATTTTCGTCTTTTTTTTTCCTTCAGGCTGCCGGTCTTCTCGTTGATGGATGATCAATCCCGTCGGCGTCGCTTAGCCGAAAAGCCGGAAAATTAATAGTTTACATTTGGTCGACGTTGTAGCTGTAATTTGCCAGAAATTAGGATTAACGGAGCACCATTTACCGCCTTCCTAATTTATCTTCTTTTATTGTAAACGAACCCACTTACATACAGCATGTCCCGAATTTTATATGTACACGATTTCGAAATAAAAACTAGCTGTTATTGTGTTTGAATATTTCTCGATTACCCCTCGTAAATGCGATATATGTATAGGTAGAATTTGAATAGGTGATGGACCGGACGCTCCGGACAGTCGTCGGGCCCCGCGAGAAAAGCGGTTATTCGCCGTCAACATGGCGAATCCCTCGACCAATGACAAAAGGGCTGCCCTTCGGAGGGCCTCTCCTCCGCCGACACTTCATAGGTTGCGTCAATATTATTGCAGTGGGCTCGGCCGGACGGGGCCCCCTTTACTCCACTCTCTCGCATACGTGACAATCAATCCACTTCGCTGGCCTCTGCGGTAGCTGTTAATTTTTAATAAAGATCCCTAGCTATATGTTGTACGTAATTTACTGTTTTTGTAGATGCTTGTAGGAAGATGTGAGATTCGTTTTATTTTTTGTATTCTTTTATTAATTCATTTATTATACAGTTAAGTGCACTTTTGTATGAAATATGGTCTATGTGGGTGCAACAAAGACAACACCCATTAGTCTCGTAAAAAAGAAAAAGAGATGGTGATATTATATTATGTCATTGCAACTTTCTCACTCTAACTATCAGTGTTATTTTAATAATTTTTCTTTGTTCACAGATGGACATTTTGAAATTGTATTTGATATTGTACATAAATTATTGAGACTGATATAGTTATGAAAAATTAATACTATCTTACCTATTCCTCATTTATAACATAATCATGTATTTAATACAGACTTTCTGAATATTCTTTCCATTTTTTTGAAATAATCAAGATTGCACGATGGAAGGTTTATCAGCGTTGTCATTATCTGTCATATGTCATTATTAATCTATCAGTAAAAAATGTTCTTTATAAAGTATACCAAGCGTTAATAAAAGTGGGAAAATTTGAAAAAAAAAACCATAATTTTCACAGTAGAAATTGAAATACGGGTAGGTACTATTGATACACTCACACTACTTTATTATTGGAATTCCTAAGGTTCATCATCAAAAAATAAAACAATTAGAATCATAGTAAGTTGTGCAAAACACAATAAGAATACTGTAATTATAAGAGGAAGAAACGAAATAAAAATACTTTAATTCTCGGTGCTTCACACCTACAAAACAATCAATTATACCAAGAAATTAAATATTTCAAGTTCGTTTCGGCGAGAGCACCAATTTCCTAGTAAACTCGATCGATTAGTTTGTTTTTTACCGAGCAGAGGCCAAATGTGCAACGTGTATTTCTGTCTCACGTATATTCATCCACATACTTCGAATTAATCTAGACACACTGTCTGTTCCGACGTTACGCGTATACCCGACGGCTGAATAAACAAAACCGGAATTCGAAATCGACCGAAAGGGCTTCCCTATTCAACGAATCGACATTACCGATTTATTTCTGTTCCACTCTAAATGGTCTAGTTGGCGTCTTCCAAATCCAACGAAACATAAATATCCTAGTGGGGTTGATTTCGCGTGAGAAAATCATAAATATTTAATAGTTTGTTGTTGATATATCAAATAAGTACATATGATTATATTCTTCATTTATAACGAAGATTCATGTATTTAAAAATAGATTTCTGACAGGTAGGCAACCATTTTTACAAGTGATCAATACGCTTGTCAAAAGAGCTACCCATGTGACTTTTAAATAGGGTTGTTACATAGAGTTTATATGTAACAAAAAGAATAAACAAATAAAAATAATTACAGAGTCTTTCTTACCCGCTTTATATTACGATATTAACAAATAATGAACAGCTTAAAACCAAGTATATAAATTAAAATAAAAATATTGCGTAACAAATATTTACAAACTACTAATGAATTTAGGACGAACTAAACCCACTGTCTTTCGAAAAGGTGTTTTCCGTGATTATTTGTTAAGGATTTGAACAAACTACTTTTTGTCTGGTTTAGCTGAACACTGATCGCACCCTCTGATGGTGTTGTTGAGTTCCTTTTCGCAGTTGGAGTAGGCCATGCCGACGCCGAATCCGCCGCCCATGATTATGGGCCATCTCCTTCGTTTGAAAAATAATAGGGAGAATACTGATCCTATGAGGAGACCTCCGCCTAAAAATAATACTTTCTAGGTTAGGTGATGACATAATAGACCAAATCGTAAAGTACGCTATTTGGACCGATTTATTTACGGCCAGTTTATTACAAATTGCTTTTTGAGCACTCACCGAATTTGATGAACCCGTCCGTTAAACATTTATCCCATTTTTTGCCTAATTCTTCTTCAATGTATACGGGCGCCGCCATTTTTACAAATAGGGTAAGTCGCCGAGGTCACAGTCGGTCACACTTTTAACTTTTTTTTTGAGGAAAATCAATTTTCTTTAATGTCTACCGTTAATATTTTACCGTAAATGCAGTTGACTTGAAGAACATACTGGTTTATAGAGCCATTTTTAAAATTTTACGTTTGACAAAACAATTAAAAATACGATCGACAGTTCAGGTGCGTTTTGGTGTACGAAAAACGAACAGAAGAAATTTGGTGAAATGATCGATTTCCACAACGAACAAACCCATTTGACAGTGACTTATGACATAAACTTGTCGTAATGACGTAATGTCAAACAATCGAGGTTAAAGGTCGAATGATAATATTTTGCGATTTACACAATAAAAGTTACATGTTGTTACGAGTTTATGGGAGACTCCCCCCATGCTGCTGCTGCCCTTTTTTTGTAAGCATTATAATTTAATATCGTAAAAATGGCGTGGACAAACTACCAGAAATTATTAGCCCTAGTAATGGTCGTCACTGGTAGTATAAATACTTTAAGTACCAAGTAAGTACAACTTTTAAAAATTTTCTTGTTTAGGGCGTACGTAAAGAATATTCGAATTCGTATTAAATCGTTTTAATGTAACATTATAGGTGGGCCGATGATATTAAATCAGTTGGAAGAGATGGAGTGGAGAAACCGTTCAATCACCCTTTCTTCCAAGCTAGCACTATGTTCCTAGGGGAATTAGCTTGCCTTTTAACATTTAAAATATTGTATAGATACTACAGCAGTAAAGCAGTAAGTTATTCACTTCAATTCACAGTACTCCATTTATTAGTTATTTATTTGCAGGACGGTACGGAAGACGTTAACGAATTGACTAAAGGAAGCAGAACTTTCAACCCTTTAATCCTCTTCGTACCAGCCATGTGCGACATGACGGCCACTTCCATCATGTACATAGGACTTAATTTAACTTATGCATCGAGTTTTCAGATGTTCCGAGGCTCCGTTATCATTTTCGTGGGTTTACTGAGCTCGGGATTCTTAGGACGCGTCATAAACAAGAGACAATGGAGCGGCATATTCTTTGTGATATTAGGGCTGTTTGTAGTAGGCATAGGCGATTTTATTTATAAAGGAACCGACAATAAATCCAGAAACGATATAATTACGGGTAATTGATTTGTTCGTTTAGGTATTCATTATTAATGTAATTATGTATGTTTGTTTTTAGGTGATATGTTAATTGTGATAGCTCAGATAATCCAATCGATTCAAATGGTGGTGGAGGAGAAGTTTGTGGCCGGGCAAAATATTCCGTCGTTGCAAGCGGTCGGTTGGGAAGGTAAACCGGGAAACGAGCAAAAACGATTCGATTCTAATACTAACGATGATGGTTTTTAGGTCTTTTCGGTTTCGTTGTGTTAGGGTTGCTTCAAATTCCGTTTTACTTTATAAGGGCGGGTCCCCCGGTGACGGTGCACCCGGGCGATCGATTGGAAGATCCCATCGATGCTTTCGTGCAAATCGGGCACAGCTGGAGATTGACATTGGCCGTTTTAGGTACGGTTTTCTCGATTGCGTTCTTTAACTTTTCGGGAATCAGCGTTACCAAGGAATTGTCGGCCACCACTCGAATGGTCTTGGACAGCGTAAGGACTATAGTGATTTGGATTTTTAGTTTGGCCTTCTTCGGACAAGTTTTCCACTGGCTGCATGTAAGATATTTGAATAAATCGAGTAACTCTAGTTGATTATTTTTGTGTTTTAGCTTTTGGGGTACGTGCTTCTATTGTTCGGCATGTCATTGTACAACGGTATTACGTGCAGAAATGTTATAATAAAAATCAAGACTTTAATAAATAGCAGAATGTACAGTAGAGTAGAAGACGATAGTATTATCAATAGGAACGCTGACGATACGGAACCTTGAAATAGAGATCTGGGAATATAACGATTTTTTTTCATGTATTGTTAAGGTTTAAACTCGCAAATGAATATCAATAGGAAATACTTATATATCATCGAGATGGACTGACATTTATTTTGTTTATAATGTGATTTATTTTAATTTATAATGATTATTCATTAATTTTAGTAACAATTGTTTAAAGTAATATTTTACGACATTAAAAAATTTATTTACACTTTAGTCTACCGAAATTAGGAGAAAATCTTCTCCAGCTCATCCGGCGTTTTATGAAATATCACATGGGGATTTTCGTATTTATTCACAGGATCCAAAACCGCTTGGTAGAGTTGCTTGTAAATAGCCAGTAGCACGTCAAACGACCGCTTCTGCACAGACTTTTTATGCTTCGAAGACGTCAACAAGTGAATCTGTTGCAACAGAGCACCGTCCGGATGCGAAGCAAGATAATCCATTTTCTCCTAAAACCACACACAAACCATTCAAACAACCCACAAACGACCCATCTATCGAATTACCAAAAAATTCCTGAGATTACTCGGCTCCATTCCGGGCACCTCGGACAACGCCCCGTGGCTCTGGTCCTGCAGGATCGTGTAAATCGGGCCGAGATTCAAGTTGGCCACCAGCGAACTGGCCTGTTCGGACGTCAGCGTGTCGATCTGGGCGTCCGATTGGGCCTCCAAGCGCTCCAACCGCTCGTCCATGAACTCGTACAGCGACAGGCACGTGTACATCTCGTACATGCAGTTCAGCATGTACACCGCCATGTCGGTCGGGGGCAACCGGGCGGCCTGCTCGTTCACGGCCCTCAACAGCGGCACCATCACCGTCTGAGCTATCTGAAGATAGGTGATCAACGATAGCCTAATACAAGTAATCGATCTGTACCTTCACCATGTCGGTTTCTCTGCCTTCGCTCATGTTAGCAGTGGATAAAATATCTCTTAATACAGCCAGTAGATTCGTAACGGCGGATGTTGGGGATAAATCGCGAGGCGGAGCTTCGACTCTGACCAATTTACTATCGACTTGAGTTTGTAATGTAGTTAAAAATGCTTTTTCTGAATTATCCTGTAGCTGTTGTAGAGTCTCCTGGATCAATCCTCTATTAACTATCTATTAAAATACAACTCATTACAACGAGTAATACAGAATGATTCGTTCATAATACCTTGCAAATGCATTTTTTGTAGTATCGCAGCAAATTCACGATCGAATACAACACCGAAGCTTGCGATGGAACGCTAATAATTTTCTCGACTCTCATCTTCAAAGGCTGGCAAACGCCTTCGCAGATTACAGCTAGCGAGTTCGCGATGGTTTCGTTTAAATCTGGAAAAATATCGAGTTGATTTGCGATAAATTCTAACGAAAAATTCATCTCTACTAGCCGTTTTTAGTGCAAAGTTTAAGCAAAGTGCACAAGTTCTGCTTCTCCGCAGCCGTTGCTTTGTTCAACCACACCAGCATATCCGTAATGTATATTTGGGAATCGTGGGCTCTCATTTCGATCGGTGCGGGGTTCCCCGAGGGGCCGCCTCTTGTTAGAGCATTTATAAAGTCATCGGTGATTTTACTTCTTCTACATATGCAATACTCGTCGATTACGTAACTGAAAAATACCTCAAAGTAGTCAAACATTTAAGTTCATAAAATCCGCATTACTTAAATAAAACGGGCCGTTCTTGGAGCCTCAGCATCGCTTGCGTTATCAAATCAGTCAAGTCAGTGTTATCTATGTTCCTGCAATGATTCTGAGTCCATCTATAAAGCCGCTCTAAGGCTGCTTCCTGTCGAAAATAAAACGTAGAGATTTAAATGTAATCATATGAGTAATATTGACCTGGTATAAAGTCATTTGCTCCATAATATCCAGAGCTAATGTTTGAAGGCCGGACTGCATGAGGACTTTGCAATCGTTGTGGATTTCTTGGACCCTGTCGATTACCGAAAATATCTCGGGAGTAATTAATTGCTCCTTTCCTCCTTGTAGAATAGAGAAATAATCAGGAGAAAGCTGGTATTTTTCTAATAGGGCGTTTACGATTTTCTGCTGTTTGACATTTTTATCCCTAGAATTAATTCGATGATTAGGTACATTCGTAATACCCAGAATCCCCTACCGCTCGTTTTGCAAAATGCTAGTTTGTTGCAACAGTTGTTTAGTTTGAGTTTTCGTATTTTGCAATCTACTTTCCATATCTTGAATCGATTTGCTCATGTCAGCGATATCATTGTAAATGCAATCGAAGGAATTTTTAACTTCCAGAAACGAAGACAGAATTTGTTTGTTTATACTTAGACTCCGTTTTTCTATTTGGCTTCTCAAATTCCTGCGAGCTTGCAGGCTGTTTTCGGTGTAGAAAGTCGAAAGTTGTTTAAATGCATTGATTGTCTCCTAAAACAATGTTTATTATTTTATGAAATACGTAAAATATCTATAAGTACCTCGTCATTTTCGATTCTAGCTTGGATTATTTTATTCAAACGTTTCGACAGGACGTGCTCTTTTTCTTTATCTTTATTTGATTCCATTTTATTAGGAATTATAAAATTTACACATCTACAAAGAAAATGTTGGGTTATGTTGTGACGTATATGTCAAATGTCTTACGAGTGTGAAGTTAGGTATATAACCAACGGAACGTACTTGTCATTCGTGCAATCGTGTGTAATCGGTTAGAATCGCAAAATATCGACACGACAACACTTGGGGCGAGAGGACATGCGCACGTGAGTACAATTTTGCCAATGGAACTTGTGTAAGGTTGAATGTGCTTTTGTTGGTGTTTTTCAGAAACACGGATACCAAAAACCCTATAAAATTGTAGAATACGAGTAGTTTCGTGTGACGGAGCCGCAGCGTAGGCATGCACTTCGCCAATATGCCCCATTACGAGAGGAAGAACAGTTAACATAATTTCGCCACAAGCACGGCTATCGGATAACGCGGTATTTCTGGTTAATTTACACGTGTGATATTTATTAGATATGCCGGCTTCAACGTTGAATACCGTCAACAATGCCCTACGGACAGCCTTATCGAAAAAGGAATCGACCGAAAACTCGCTGGATACGCAAATAGCGGGCTCCACGAAGAAAGCTCTATTGGCCAATATTGAGTTCGAATCGGCGGGCACCTACCAAAACGCTGTCCTCGACCGACTGAAATCCAAATACATAGTCCTAACGAGCCCCGAAACGCCGCCGCCTAGGTAAACATATACACACGAATAAAATAAATCCCCCGATCGCCTAACCCAATTACCTAATTAATTGCAGCAAACCCGAGGAGGAGACCAACTCCGACGAGTCGCTGAAGCTCCCCAAGCGCGAATTGTTCCCGCTCAGCGCCGTGCAGATCGGCTGGAACAATTGCGATTGGTCGATCGGGGCCGGTATGGTCAACATGGGGAACACCTGTTACTTGAATTCCACCTTGCAGGCCCTTTTCCACGTCCCCGCTTTAGTGAATTGGTTAATGTCCGACAAAGATCACACTGCCATCTGCCAAGATTCAGGTTCGTTATTAATTACCGTAATCTTTCGTCGAGCATTCGAAAACGAACAATGTAATTTGTTTACATTACTTATTACACTATCTGTTCGATTTCTATAAACGTACAGGTTGTTAACCTTTCGTTTTAACCTCGTAAGTCGGTAGAATGATTTTTTTTTAATAGCTAGTTAGCCGAACGTTTTACTAAATAGATCTTTCGTGATTTTTTTCTAGGAGGTTTGTGCATTATATGCGCGATGCGTAAGACTCTACAAGACTCCCAACAACGTAACGCCAACTCAATCCGTCCTCTATTGATCTACAACAAGTTGCGTTTGGTGTGCCGAAATCTGATACCCGGCCGGCAAGAAGACGCCCACGAGTTCCTCAGGTATCTAGTCGAAGCCATGGAAAAGGCTTATTTGAATCGATTCAAGAACTGCTCCGACTTCGATTCCAAAACCAAGGAAACCACGCCGCTCAACCAGATCCTCGGCGGTTACTTGCGATCGGCCGTCCGATGTCTGAAGTGCGGTCACGTCAGCACCACTTTCCAGCATTTCCAGGACCTGCTGGTCGACATCCGGAAGGCCCAGACGCTCGACGAGGCGCTGGAATTGTACTTTTCCAGGGAGAAGCTCGACGACGAATCGTACCACTGCGAATCCTGTCAGAAAAAGGTACTTTATATATAATCTCTCGATGGCTGCGCGAGCTCGATATTGAAACCGTACGTTCTCGTAGGTACCGGCGACCAAGCAGTTTTCGTTAGAACGCGCCCCGATGGTGCTATGCGTACAATTGAAGCGGTTCTCGGTGACCAACAACAAAATCACCAAGCACCTGAACTTCAGACAGAGATTGGACCTGACGAAGTTTGCTCGACACCGCCCGAACGTGCCTCTGATCTACCGTTTGGTGGCGCTCGTCACTCACATGGGGCCCACCGTGAGCTGCGGACACTACACGGCCGTAGCGCAAGCGCCATCCGGTAGTTTTTATCAATTCGACGATAGCATGGTGAGTTACAACGCAACGATTTAGTTTGAGTATTTTTACGTATTGTGTATTTATAGGTTAGACCAATTTCTCACCAAGCCGTGTTCAATACAAACGCCTATATTATGTTCTACGAGCTGGAGTCGTCTCCGTATAGCCAGGCGGCCAAGCCCTCGACGGTCACTAGCAAGCTGAAAACTCCTCCGGCCACCGAAGCCAGTTCGAGCAGTTGTTCGTCGAACGCGAGCTCCTCGAACGTACCAAGTGCCTCTAAACAGTTCTCGAACGGTATAGGTTTCACTAGTGATAAGGTCTACGGGCCGGAACTGCCGCCCGATAGAGTACCGGAGAAGTTGAACGGACACGTGACGAGTAGTAACGGTAAAGGTAAGCGTTCGTATAAGTAAATACAAGGCCACGGTCGTATATTTCTGAGGTTTGGAAACAGTCCCGTTATTTGAAGATAGAACATGGTTCCTAAACCGACCGCCAGGAGGGGATGTTGTAAAGGACACGGTTTTTTTTGCCTATGAATTAGCATTAAAAAAAGGTTTTATTCAAACTAAAAATAGATACAAAATATTTAAATACACTTAAATCAGCGATGAACAACTTAACATCATCCCTTATGTATCTTCGGTTAATGTATTTCTCCATTTTCTCCTCGAAATGTCAAAAAATAATTGTTGAAGTTTTGACAGCTTGAACTGTCATAGGTAGTTTCCAGACCTTAGAAATATACGGCCGTGTACGGGGCGAATATAAACGAAACAACAATCGTTTATCTTCATCCGTTTGTAATGTATCATGACAATCGGGTTTCGTTGTTTTAAGGCGAATTGGATTCGACGTCGGGTAGTTCGAGCGAACAAGACTCCGACGGTGATATCGCAATCGAATCATCGACTAGTAATAATTGTAGTAATAAGAATGACGTAGTTATCAAAGACGACGACATTAGTTCCACTTGCGATGAGACTGTCGATACGAACGCCCGTAAGAAATCATCATCTCCCTCATCTCCCAACATTTCCACGAGCATTTCGAGTCTCTCCAGCCCCGACGTGACACCTAACAAAGGTACACATCGTTTATCCATATTGCGCCGTTTATCATCGAATCGCTGTATCGAATCGAAACGTATCGTACTATATATCGATTTTTTTTGTTGTTGTAGCCGATAAATCTCCGAGTCCGGTATCGACGAAGAAGAAACCGGTGGAGACGACGTCGCCGATGACGAAGCCGCTGGTACCGTACGAATCGGACGACAGCAGCTCCTCGTACGATTCCAATCAATCGGCCAGCGAGCACGGTTCGAGAGTATCCACCAAAGCGGCTGTAGGCGATTGGCACGTGACATCGTCCACCGACGTGGGGCAGGAGTTGCCGTCGAAGAACAGCGTTTGGACGAGACTGAAGAGTAAGGAACGTAGCGGAACTAAAGGAAATAACAAGGTGATTGAATCTAGTCGAGTAGAGGTTGGGATAATTGACCGATGGTTTTCGTAGGTTGTGGACGAGTTGTTTAAATTGTCGCATGCCGGTTATACGGCGCCCGTGTCGTCTTGGGACGGGTCGAAGTCGACGTTGGAGAAGGAGGTGCAGAACGAGAGACGGGAGGATCGGAAGAGAGGTTTGCCGGATAGTTCGGATCAGGGGCGCGTGAAGCAGATGAAGCTCGGTTCGGCGACTAATTTCAAATCGAATCCTGGTTATAATCCGATACAAGTAAGTGTAATCGAACGCGTTTTTTTTTTGGTAGATATTTGAGTGGTTTTTGTTTTAGGAATTTCATAATACGAAGAATTGGAAGCATAACAACGGTAACGGAAACTACAAAGCTTTTTATAGCGGCAACAGGCACAGGCGCATTTTTCATCATAAGAACTTTCACAAAAACTATCGCTATAAACAGTGATTTTATTGGTTAAAGATCGTCCTGGTTTAAGTAAGTTGTAAAAATAATGTATATTTTTAATTCGTGCATTTTTTTGCAAGTTGGCGATTTGAAAGTATGTAGGTAAATTTGCATATGGTATGATTTATCGGATTATTTTTTTGTCGTAGACATATTTGAGAGTAATGTTTCATTCATTAACTAGTAAGATTTTTACTTACCTGATTTAATTTGTAATGTGTACTATTGAAAATGTTCTGCATTCGCCGGAATAATTTATTCAATTTGTCTTAAACTGAAATTTATACTGTTACTCAATGATGTAACAAGAATTAACTACACCTCGGTAAATAGTTATATTTTATGGCAAATACTTTCTTTTTTTTTATTTGAAGTTGAAACTCGGGAATCATTCGGTTTTGTTGGATACCTTAGCATTATGGTTAAGGAATAAACCATACGTTGATTTTCTATAATAAAGTTTGTAATTTTAAAAGCACTTCCAGATTAAAAGTTGTAATTTATTTTGTAAGTTTTTGATTAACAGAAGTAAAAAAAAATGATTTGCTTAAATTTTATGACATGGTAGTGCTTTTAACGTAATCGAAACAATAATCGACTGTTCTTTAGTTAATTATAAATGTAAAATGAATGTTACTATAAAATAAGACTAGTAGTATTTTTTGTACATTAGATAAAAAAAGTATTTATTATTTTGTTTTCCTTAATGTTTTTATTGCATTTATTTCTGTCCGCCTGTAATATTTTTGTTTTAAGAAGTATACATAAGTAAACTTTTTTTAAAAAGGATTAGTTTTGGGTATAACATCAAACCTTTTCGAATCACTCCTGAATTATGAGAAAAATGGGTAAAATAAAATTGAAAATTATTAGTGTATAACACTTTATTTACTACGATAAAAAAGAAATTAAATTACCTCTATCATAGATTAAATTATTCAAAGTTCACAATAAAGAAACTAACACTACCTTTATTTTAACTTATCGTTTAATTTATTTCTTCGTTTCGCCTTCTGTAATCAACTTATTATCTAATATTCCCTCTTCATCGGCGCTCATCAGTTTTTCATCGCCGTTTTTACTCAGTTTAAATCTGAAAAAGAAATAGAATTCACATTAAAACAAAAACATTAATTTTGCATAAGCATACGAACACAATAATTAATTGGTATCAATTTAAATCAGCAGTGGGTATGTTATCGTTCATATTGAAATTCAGACCCGAAAGATGGTTAAGCATCATGTAAAAGACCATAATCCTATAGAAAAATATAAATAAAATTTATATTCTCACCTATCATAACGTTCACCATTAACGTGAGAATCTTCATCTTCATCGGAACTTTTAATTCCCGACTCTGCTTCGGCCAATATATCTCCCAAATCCTTATCGACGTCAGCCCACAATTTATCATCCTTCGCCTCCTCTTCGTCCTTAGTTTTATCCTTCTCGACGATTTCCTGCTTGGCAGCCTCCGTCTCGCTCGCCTCCTTCTTCGCCATCTTCTTCTCGCTCTCCTGCGCCTCTTTCATGCGATGATAACGAGTCACGTGGACGCGCTGCTTGCAATGCCTGCCGAGTATCTTCGGAATTTCAGACTCCTCGCCCCTTTGCAGGTACATCTTGCAAATGTCGCAATAGTACGCTTCGATTTTTCGAATCTTCTCGATACCAACGTTCAAAGGAACTTCCTTTTCGTCGTCTTTCTTCTCTTCAACTTCCGAACCTGTGGAGAGTTTTATGATTTTTAGTTGCGTTATTTTATTTAGGGGAAAAATTGGGTTGTAGATAAATATTGTAATCTCGCCATGAATCGGCTATGCAATTTGGTGCAGTCCGGGATTAAACGAGATGCTCGATATAGCCACGTGTGATTAGAAGTCATTAAAATTAATTTTAAAGCTTCTTGCCCAATTAACGAGGCATAATAGAATGAAATTATATTATTTTTAACGACTCACCTTCACCATCAACATCTCCTACGGAATCGATTGTGGTGAAATTTTCCAAATTGTCTTCCTCACCGGAACCATCGCTGTTCTCCATACGTTGTTTACGCTATTTACAACAAAATATAATTAGTATATAGAACAAAATAAGTAGTCATTTTTATATTGGTGTTAATTTTTATCAGTATTAGGTATGTTATCGTTCAGATTGAAACTCAGACCCGAAAGATGGTTAAGCATCATGTAAAAGGCCATAATCTCTAAAGATATTAAAATATCGAGCTCACCTTGATGTGATCGATGGAGCAACAATGGTTCTCGTACACCATCGGACTCTTGAACGAAATGTTGCACACCTTGCAAAACGGCATCAGAAACTTCTTCATGTTCTTGTGCGACTCGGACAGCTGATGGACGGTCTTCTTTTGCTTGTAGTTGAGCTTGCACAACGGGCAAAAGTTGGTGCGGCTGCTCAGGTCCTCGTTGGAGCTCTTCTCCAGCTCGTTCTGGGTGTTCCGTTGCGCCTGGCGCATCTGCTTGATGATGGCCTTTTGCTTGAGGGCGATCTTGCGCATGGCCATGAGGTGGGCGCGGCCGCGCAGGTGGATCTCGTACCGTCTGAACGTCACCGCTTTCATGCCGCAATGCGGACAGTGCAGCTTGATGAAGGCTTTGCGCTTTCGCTTCTCTTCGTCCATTTTTTCCGAATCGTCTTCGACGGGTTTTTCTTCGATTTTCTCGATTCGTTCGACTTTCATCGGCGGTTCTTCGTCGTCCTCCTCCTCATCTTCTTCGTCTTCTTCTTCTTTAGGCCGGAGCGGCTGGCGCTTTCTGCCCGCTATACCGCTGTTAGGGAAAAATAAGGGAAGATTTAGGAGAGAACGGCGATTGTTGTGAGAATAATATGAAATTCGTTGAAATTGTCACCCCAACATGAATCGGATGGGCAATTCGAATTACCGTCCGGGATTAAATGAGGTTTTTGCTATCACCTTGTGTGATTAGAAATCTATGAAACGTTTGATATACATAGTTTCTTGCCCAAGTAACAAGGTTGGTTTTGTCAAATTAAACTTAAAATATATTGTAGACGTGGAATTTCCAAATTTTTCTAGTAGGTTTTCATCAAATTTCTTGCGGAACGAATTAAATAATAATTTGTGGATGAAAAACTCTCGAAAGATTAATTTAGCTATTCATCAAGACGGTTATATTTTTAAAGAAAACGTAAAATCTTCATTTAATTATTCAGTAGGATCGTTAATTATCGAGTTTTTCTCGTTCAGGTTTTATCGGAGTTTCTATTCGTAAAAATGATTTCATCGATCCGTTTTTTGAAACGATACTAAACGTCTTCCATAATACTTTCGTTTTATATCGGTTTTATTGAACAATTTTCCATTTTCGTGCCTAGTAATTATCCACAGGAGAACAACAAAATTACGGTTTGGCAGCGTGGCAATTTTTCCTTTAAAAATATTTTACCTCTTTGGTAAACACACAAATATTTCGAGGCGTTTTGGCATTGTAAAAATTACTTTCTACATCTGTCAAGAAGACGACAATCTCGCGTTATTTTATGAATCAACAATTTGTCTCTTGAAAGATCCCCCGTCACAAAACCACCTCAAAATATTACAAACTTCCTCAATTTCCAACCAGTCAGCCGTTATTCGCAAACTCTAGAATCCACCGGCACACTTCAGGTACTCGCCGAAAAACTCTAAACATTCGTGAGAGAAAAAAACCTATCTTTTTTTTTATACATTACATTTTTTTTGGTTAATCCTGCATTTTAAAAGAACTCATTGTGAACGGTATTTACCTCCTCAACCCAGACAACTTAATCCTTCGAGCGTAGTCAGATCCGCGCGGTACAATTCTCTTGCGTACCACGTACGAGCTATCGACTAGCCGTCGTCTCATCGGGCGTCCCGCGAACCGCAGGCCCCTCTGCCCTCTCGGACTAAATTTGCCGCGCAGCGAGCCGCGCTTCGGGGGGCTCTGGGGCCTGCGAAACTCCTCGCGCCTGGCAAACGGCGTCGATTGATGGCGCTCGCTCGACAGTCTTCGTTCTATGTAAGGCGGAGGAGGCGGCGGCGGTTCGTGTCTGCTCGAGCCATAGTAACTTTCGTGCCGCGAACTCGGCGCCTGAACAACACAGATTAATTTTCATCAATTTTTGTTTTGTTTCGCTGTCGGTTCGTCTCCGATGGCTCTTCGTCTCGAAACCCTCGGACGACAAAGGTTTACGTGTTTATTCGCTTTCTCTAATCGTATAATCTTCGTGATAACCTAGAAGATACTGTCAACGTTTTAGTGTTAAGTTACATTCAACGTCCCTTTAGTCGTGTTGTTTGTTGTTTCGAGTATTTCGCAGAATTCTTGAAAGTTATTTCTTCTTTTTCCAGCTTCTTCTTTATTATGTAGATATCTTAACTTGGTCATTTCGAAGTATCTATTACAAACTTAATTTAACTACTATTTACTTACATCTAATCTCATTCGTTTACGTTCCGGCGGGGACCTCCGTTCTCTACCGACGTTGCTATTGTAATTCTATCGCAAATTTAAATAAATTAACACAAATTAACCGATATAATAAACACCTACAACTTACATTAGACCTGTAGGATTTGTGGTAATCGTCTGACCTAGAAAACCTCTCCGAATTGGAGTATTTGTATTTGGATTCGTAGGGGTTTTTCGTTTCCATCGTCGAAAATGAATTGTACGCGGAGGAGCCCGAGTAACCCCCGCGATTGGAACTGCCGCTCCATGATGAGTTTCCTCTGTAGGAGCCCCCGCGGTAGCCCCTGTGATTCGAGGAGTACCCGCGACCTCTGGGCATCATCGGTCACTATTAATTGTTAAAAATTCAATTAAAACACTATATTAGGATAAAACTAACGTAATCAAGTTACAACTGACGCCAACTCAAACAAAAATGGATGACTTACCTCAAGTATTTCACGAATATTTGATAAAAAAAACTGTCTTATTAAATTATCGGAAACGAGTTAAATGAAATCTATGCGATTAGGACATTACATTTATAATGTTATTCAACTCAAAAAGGAATATTTAGTAATTTATCGGCAACACGTTTACTACAAACACCATAACATGTACAACGCGTGATACAAAATGAAAGATTGTGGAACAGATGGAAGATGGAAGACGGATAGGAACGGAAAACGGAAATCGGAAATACATTTGACAAATGACAGTTGACAACTCGTCAATTTCCTTTTCCGTTCTTCTTTTATTATTATTGATCATTTGTTTGTTTTATTGAAAATATTGAATAATATTCCGATTGCCGCATTGCAAAAGATATAACTAATTATATTAAAGTGATTATTAATTTAAATAAATAAAATTTTATTACAAAAAAACGTACTTATGAAATAGGCAGAACAGAAGTGCGTAACCGACTAGCACAAGTCTCAATTTGGTGCGTTAAGTTTTATAATGTTGGCAATAGATTTTTGAAGTTTAGTAAGTTTATTTTGCAGTCCGCCAACCGCACCCTCTGTGATGTGCTTCAAGAATTTAGAAATTTTATTGGTACAATTTATTTAGTAATGGTGTCCGACCGTGTGTAATCTAAAACTATTAAATAACCATGTCGTTAGAGACTCGATCCTCCTCGGCCCTGTTCAAAAGGGCGGAACAGTTGAAGCGTTGGGAGGAATCCGATACGAATCGGGAACCAGTGACACCGAAACAGAAATCTCGCAAAGTTAAATTCTCTTCGGGATGTGTTTTTTTGGCTGCGTGTGCCGCTGGTGATAAAAAAGAGGTGTTGGAACTGTTACATAAAGGCGCGGACATCAACACGGCGAATGTGGACGGTCTAACCGCTTTGCATCAGGTAAAAAATAGATTTTGAACATCCACCTGTGGCAGAAAGTGCCCTGGATTTAATGACGTAAATTCCATCAATATGGCTACTACAGCTGACGACTCGCTGATTTATAGTGCCCTAATAGTTCAGTTGTAAAAGCACACACAAACCCAACTGGTATATTTATAGTATATAACTCATTTAGCACATTTACTAAAATAGACGAATACCGCTCATTTTGTAATAACAACACACGTTTCAATACCTAATTATTCTAAAAATATTTTTCTCATCGTTCCTGCTTTTTTACCTATCTAACTGATTTTGTAGATTACAGGATTACAGCATGACAAAAATAACGAATTCATAACATTAGAGGAATAAGCAAAAAAATAACAATTACACATTGATAAATGAATCGCATTCAATTAAAACGATTAAATGTTTGTAATAATAGTTCCAGGAACATCCATAACTCTATACTTTCCTTACTCTATAAAATGTTACAACTCTCATCGTGTTTGTAAACAAAAAGAAACATGCAAATGAGTATTTCAACAATTCGAAATCTAATCTAAGTATTACAAAGTATTTTTGTAGATGATGAATTATTCGCCTATTTGTTTGATGATAATTGAGTCATATAATTATATAATTCAAGTCAATAACTTAGTGATAATGCAAACAAATTTAATATTTAATTTGCGACACAAAGGAGGCAGTAAAATCTCCAGAAATTCGACTATAAAAAACGTTTTACTCGGGATTATTTTTAAAAAACCGTTTCGTCGGAATCCTTGAAAACGCCTCGATAAATCAAAATTCTCCCATAAGTCGATTTCGTAGCCGAGATTCTCCGGATTTGATGTATATGCACGTATATTACGCCCGTATGTACGGGCCTCGCAGCGTGTTACATTCGATATTAATAACTCATTTGCTAAAAATGAAAAACGGGACTCGTAACGTCGTATTTCACCGAGATAACGATAACGCGTCAGGGCCGGACCCCGCCATTTTTCAATCGCTCTATTAAAAGTATTATGTACAGGATGTCCCGAGGAATATACGAGCAATCTTCTGTGGAAAGGAGACCTATTGCTGCCTCTTATACAGGGATGTTTGTCCTTAAAAATAACCTTTTTTTTTGGTTGTATTAAATGAGTATTATTGTACGCAAGTTTAGCGTAGTTTAATTGGAATTTCCAATACGACTGGAAGTCGATTAAAGCGAATCTGTTCGCTGTACGAAAACGTTCAGCATCCAGTCTCGACAATCTTTGCTATTTTTATATGTCATTGACGTCAGCCATTTCTATTATACGGCCGTATTTATCCCGCTACGAACGCCCGAAAAACTCGCATTTTCTAATCGCACAAGCTCGATTATCGACTTGTACGTTTCGAAACCGATTCAATACAACATTTCCATGCGCCGCAATTTATCACATACAGTCGCATTTAGCGTCCCGACGCCGCGAAGACGTCGTTCAACGACCGCGAATTTCGAAACCGCCTGTGGCATAATCGCTAATAATAATTCCTACTGGACCGATCGAGAAATAATCACATCGATTCGAATCGCTTACTGAATAGAACCAACTACATTTTATTTCCGTAGTAGAGTAGTTAATGGACCATTCTACTATCATTAATCTAGCGAATAATAAACGTTTTCTCTGCGCCATTTTCGACAGGCATGCATCGACGACAATCTGGACATGGTGGAATTCCTGGTGGAGAACAGGGCGGACGTGAACAGGGGCGACAACGAGGGCTGGACGCCCCTGCACGCCACCGCCAGCTGCGGTTTCCTCTCCATCGCCAAATACCTGGTGGAGAAGGGCGCCAACGTCGCGGCGGTCAACAACGACGGCCAGCTGGCCATCGACATCGCCGAATGCCAGAAGATGGAGGAGCTGCTCAAAGAGGAGATCGACGCGCGAGGCGAGTCCACAAAACTCCTCGACCATTTCCCACTCTTCTCCGCGCTACCCCACGATGCCCTACTGTTCACTGCCTTTCCCTGCACTTTCCAACACTTCTCTACTCTTCTCTACACTTCCCTACCCTTTTCTACACTTTCCTGCTCTTTTCTACACTTCCTTGATTTTCTCTACACTCCCCAGTTCTTTTCTACACTTCCCTACGCTTCCTTACTCTTCTCTACACTTCCCTACTCTTCTCTACACTTCCCTACTCTTCTCTACACTTCCTTACACTTCCCTACTCTTCTCTACACTTCCCTGCTCTTCTCTACACTTCCCTGCTCTTCTCTACACTTCCCTACTCTTCTCTACTCTTCCCTACTCTTCTCTACATTTCCCTGCTCTTCTCTACACTTCCCAGTTCTTCTCTACACTTCCCTACACTTCCCTACTCTTCTCTACTCTTCCCTACTCTTCTCTACATTTCCCAGCTCTTCTCTACACTTCCCAGTTCTTCTCTACACTTCCCTACACTTCCCTACACTTCCCTACTCTTCTCTACACTTCCCTGCTCTTCTCTACACTTCCCTACTCTTCTCTACACTTCCCTGCTCTTTTCTACACTTCCCTACCCTTCTTTTCCCTTCTCTACATTCCCCTACTCTTCCTGAGCTTACCCTACACTGTCGGTGAGGTTGTAGAAGGTGTATATTGATGAAATTGATGATGCAGGTATCGATTGCGAGGCGGCGAGGAACGAGGAGGAGACGTTGATGTTGCGAGATGCGAAAGATTGGTTGGCAACGAAGAGTCCCTTGGTGAATTCGTCCCAATCGAAGAACGGCGTGACGGCGTTGCACGTGGCTTGCGCCAAGGGCTACACGGAGGTCATCAAGTTAGAGAATAAATTGCGCAGTATTGCGAATGTATTTCTACTTGGTTTTTTTGTAGGATATTGTTGCAATGCGGCGCGGATATAGACGCTCAGGACAACGAGGGATGGACCGCGTTGCACGCCGCCGCCCATTGGGGACACAAAGAGGTGTGCCAGATTTTGGCTGAAAATTTGGCCGACATGGAAACTAAAAATTTCGTCGTACGTGCATCTGATTTACTGTGGATTTTTTATTAGTAAATAATCGGTGGTTTTTTTTTTGTAGGGACAAACAGCGCTTGACTTGTGCGACAGCGACATGTCGCCGTACATGGACGAACTGAGGAAGAAGCAAAACAAAGAGGACGTGTTCAATAGGAGAATGGCGAAGAAGAGGGTGGACGTGAACGATAGGAATTTGGAATCGGAGACGCCTAATAAAGTCAAAAAGGTCGATGTTAAGGTGGAGAATGAATCGAAAGTTATCGAAGATACCGGTGCGTATTTGTCGCTTTCGCTCGATACAAGCTTATTGTTAGTTAGGACTGTAATAATTTTATACAGGGTGTTAATTAATTGAGTGGCGATACTTCAGAATGATTTTAAGAAGAAACGTTTCTATCAATAGATGTCCTAAACTTTTCTTCTTAAAATCATCCAAATATTTACATCCTGAAGTATCGGCACTCAATTAACTAACACCCCGTATACAGCTTGTAGTTTAGATTATTAATAATTGCGTATTTATTTTCCGATTTGTTGGAAGAAACTTCCTTTTTTTTAGTATTATAAAAGATAGTACGACGAAAGAAATGTTATCAAATTAACTAATCGTATTGTTCTCTTTGTTTTCTTGCCGCTATAAAGACATGGACGTGTCAAGTGAATGCGAATCGGATTCGGAAACGACCGAAAGCAGCTCTGAATCGGAATCAGAGAGCTCGGATGAGGGTAAATTTAATAAATGTACAGTTACTAATCGTTTTTCTAATACAGCATTAAACGTACATCGATGTAATTAACAATTAATAGGTTGGTACAAAAAAAAATGCTCCGGTACAATAATAGGAGGATTTCGATACATTTTTTTGAATGATTCGCGTCGATCGCAAAACAAATTATGGCATTCCGAACGAATTCGGCGCTATTGAAAGATGATTCGACACTGATTTGATGGCTAAAAATGCTTCGTGTTGTTTCAATGTATTCAATCATTCGCGAAACATAATAAAAGGTGGCCCGGTAATGGTGATTTAATGATTAATTTAATACTGTGTATTATCGCCATGTTGCTAGCGAAATATAACGTATCCTTAATCAGGATAGGGCGTTTCGGACGCTTTTTTTATTTCGAAGGTATCCTTTTTTCTTACACATTTGTTATTCCTAAATAAACGGTTGATATTTTACCATACTAATTGAATTAACTCGCTCTATACTATGTCTGAATCGTTGTTAATTAGTTACCTAACGTTCTGTAATATTTTTTTTCATTCGATTTCTCTTTGGTTTTGCAGAAAAGAAGAATAAATTAAACGCCGTAAGTGCGAACAATGAAATCACGAGCAACTCCACCAACAATCAAAAAATAGTCGACGACAATGAGCAGGAGACGGTAAAGAGGAAATTGACCAAGCAGAATTCGGACTCGAGCCCCACGAAGATAAACGCTAGCAACAGTAGGTTGATTTTATTTATTTTTTAATTTATAAGTTTTGTATTATCGAGAATATTCTATAATGTTTCCATTGCAGGCACGACTAATTCAACTGACGCGAAAATTGACGCCGAAATAACTTTAAGGAAACCGCTGAACGAGCCAAAGTAAGTCGAATTAATTTAATACAAGCTCTTCTGATTGTGGCCTCTGTTTGTGTGGCTATTCGATCTCCTGCATATATCTTTTGTAATAACCGAGTTAAAAACGTTCGTTTTTTTTATCAGGACTAAGGAAGAGGAGAAAAAGGACGTTCCAACGAGTCTCGCAGTAACAGTAGCTACCAACACAGCGACGAGCATATCGCCGGAAAAACCATCGCCGGTTACCAGCCCGCAATCGACAAACAACCAACAATTGAGAAGGTAAATATCGCCGATTATCCTGAAAATAATCCAGTTCTCGAAACCGATCAGATACGCCGTTATATTCATTTTTCTATTTGTTGTTCGCCGTTAGCGGTCTAAAGTTGCAAATAGGCGTACCGCCGGCCAAATCCGCGGCGTCTCCGCCGAGCCCGGTCGGCGGCGCGACGCCCGCGACGCCGACGACGCCGGGCGGGACGAGGCTTCAGATGCTCAAAAACTTCTTTAAGTAGGTTGGCGTGATTGTAGGTTTATTTTTTAATCGTGTTCGGCCCGCCCTCGGCTACCCTCCCATCGACTCGATTCGAGTACTGGACACGATCGAGCGGTGTTAATCCAATTCCTCCGTTTATGCATGACAGATTCGAGTGTTTTGTGCGTTTCGTACGGGACCGTTTGGCTTCGAACCGGTCGCCGAGCTAACAAAATCGCTTGCGAATTAATCACGAAAAACCCCGTGCGGTTGTCGCTACAATTTGTCACCTTCCGCAGATCGTTCGTGCCGCCCGTGAGAGACGAGGAGAGCGAGACGCAGCGAAAGGCGCACGCCAAGCGGGTGAGAGAGACGCGCCGATCGACGCAAGGCGTCACTTTGGAGGAGATCAAATCGGCCGAGCAGCTGGTGAAGCAGAAGAACCAATCCAACGGCGGCACCGCCAATAATACCAACGATACAAAAGTAAATCGTATCGAGCAAAGTGTATAGGTACTAAATTCTATTCGTATTTTAGTCTGGTGATTCACCGAACGGAGTCGTCGTGACGGCCACCATCACCACCGGTACCACTACGGTTTTGACGAGAGACAACGAAGAACAGCCTAACGCGATACACGAAAGAAGGCCTTCGTGGAGATTGAGAGTCGACAACGGTTCCAGTAAGGTGAAGGATCCTCGCGAAACGTCCACGAGAACGCGCCCGGTTAATTAGTAATTGTTGCAGTTTCTGCTGGAAGACGCCACGAAACCGGCCAGCGAGCTGCCGAGCACCCCGTCGTTTATCCGTAGAAGCAATCCCGCTTCGAACATCGTTCAAAGACCGCCGTCGGCTTCGTTGGAGACGGCGGATACGACGATAACGTTACCGTTGAGGAA
Source organism: Phyllotreta striolata (assembly GCA_918026865.1). Taxonomy (NCBI): domain Eukaryota; kingdom Metazoa; phylum Arthropoda; class Insecta; order Coleoptera; family Chrysomelidae; genus Phyllotreta; species Phyllotreta striolata. The sequence goes on along the minus strand of OU900098.1, from coordinate 1,898,306 downwards.
ACCCAAATCTGTGGAAGAGAAAGGTACTAGTTCGTGTACGATCGAACGTTCGTTTTAACGTATTTTTGGGCTCGTAGATCAAGATAAAGAGAACGACATTAGAAACGCGCAGGCTACGTTAGCGACGCAGGCAGCTATACAGAGGAGAAGGAGGCCGAAGAGGCGATCGACGGGCGTCGTTTCGTTCGATAACGTCGACGTAAGTTTGCAATCGATTAAATTCGATCGATCGAATTGTTATAATGCTTCGTTTTGGCAGGATTTGGACCAAGAAAAGGATTCTTCGAGTGGAAAAGACTGTGATGATACTACTAAAATAAATCATTTGGAGGTAAGTTAGTCGTGCACCGTTGGATTTACCTGAAATTCCGCACTAAAATACGCGTTTAAGTGGGACTATAAGATGCGTTCGATCATACCTAACAAAAACTAACAAATTTGACTTAATTGACATTAATGACAGTTCGTATGACAGAAGTGTAATAGAGGTGCGAATCGATTTTTTGGTATAGAGGTGCAGTAACGACTGTAACAAAATAACCGTTATTTTTTCACATATCGAATGAATACAAATTTTTATGTTTCGGTGTGTAATGGGAAAAGAACGATTATTATGGGATCGAAACGTTCGAAAGTAAATTATTTCGGATTAATCTAAATAGAGAGCTAAATATAATCGGCGATTTATTTTTAAATGGTGGTCGATTGACTCGAAACGTTCGTAAGCCAATATTATTTTTTTAATGTAAACGCGGCGCGTTAATTAATTTATTATATCGATTTAACGCGTTCGCTTCGGCTGTTTACGTTCGATCAGAAAGTAACGTTTGGAAAAACAAATCGCCCGGCGAAAAAATAGCGCTTTAACCCTGATATTGTGCATTTTTCTAACGCGTAAATCCTTCGTCCTTCTACATTTCGACGCTCTAGTAAATACGAATAACGTTCGGAATAATAAACAAACTTATTATGTGCCGATTGTAACCTTCCTGTTCTAATGGTTTGTGTCGAGTAACGTTGTTCTTTACACAACGCTCTAATTACCCTCTCGTTTCGAAGGATGAGTAATTTTTGAAAATTAATTTTTTTTGGCAAACAATGTACTAACATTGAACTTTCAGCGCGTCATTGCACGTCTAATTCTCTATTTTCATCTCATTGTTGCGCTTCCAATTCGGCTTAGAGCTCATTATAAACGAAATTTCGCGAGTTGCGAGTAAAACCGAGTGGGCGGTCATTTTTTTTTCTTATTTATTTGTTTAAATGTACCTATCGGTGCACGTACGCAAACACATGTACACCTTGAAATAACCCGCCGGCGTTTCCCAAAAGTTTCCACGAAATCTCATCGCTAAATTTAGCCGCTTCGTGCGATTCGTTTTTCGGGCAATTTGGTGCATTATTCGAGCCAGAAAATCGCTTTTGATAACCCAACAGATTTGTTATTGTTCGCTCATTTAGATTCGTCACTTTCGCTGTAATAACAATTAAATTAGGCTCGAGATTAGATCGTGTTATATACATAATTATACTCCGTTCGCTATCAGGTGATATTGATCCTTTTAGTATCTATTTAGCATACCTGAAGCACGACTTTAAGTCACTTTATCTGTTATTAGAATAGAGTAGTCTATTGTTGAATACCCTGTATACAGAGTGGTGTTACTAAAGTAAAATAAACATTACTATTACACTATGGTAAAAGCTTTAATGTTTTGGAATTTTGCGATTCTTTGGTTGAATCACTCTCAAAATCAGGTCTTTAACTACCTCCTGATGGCGAACGGACTATAACTTATTTATAGGTAGGTCGAAATAAAAATAGTTAATTTTATTGCGCAACGCTGCCCATCTATAAGCGCGTCAAAAAATGTCACCTATTAAATTTATTTGTAGTCGCTTATAACATAAACATTTGGGACGAATTCGTCGAGACATCTGGGTCAATAGCCTTAACGTACCGTCATTTTCTCCGTTATTTCGTTTTTTTTTGTACAATAAAATCAAAATCCGCGGGGAATTCGAATTTCGCAAGGCGCATACACAATGCGAATATCTCTTAATTCCATCGGTAAACATCTCAAATCCCTCGAATTTCTCAAATATTCGCTCGTTCGTTATGCAACGACCGGGCCGCGTAATTTGCCCAGGTTTTATAGATGGTAATTTGTCAGGAGCAATTTCGACGCGCCCGGCGTGTATTTATAGTAATTCGTTTTAATACCGAGCGCGTATGACTTCCTGAAAACCCCCTTACCTCGACCACCTGTGCGCCCGGTATTTTTAACCCAGCGCTCTACACCTTTTCGCTACCGCTGTCGCGCTCGTGCCGCGCGTAAATATAGAAAAACCGAATTATTACCGCGCGAAAATAGCCGGGTGGAGGGAGATTTGGACTGTTTGTGTTCAGTTTCACGTGCACGTACGACAAAAAAAAACCCGTCTCAAAACACGCCGAGCTTGCGAGCGTACGAGTTCTCGCCACCTTTTACATGTCGTTCTTCAGCAAACAAAACGCGACTCCGCGGCGACGCTCCTCGTCGGCGGTGCGCACCGGCTCCGCCTCGTCCTCGTACAACCGCCCGCGGAGCATGGGGCACTACACCTCGAACCCCTACGGCTCGCCCTACGCGAGCTCCGCCGCCGGCCCTTACTCGTCGTTGTCGAGCTACGCCGGTCCGAGTTCGAGCTACCAGAGCCCCTATTTCCCCAACGGCTATCGCGGCGCGTCCGCCACCGGCGGCTACGCCAGCTTGAAGATACCGGCCAAGAACCTGTTGCAGAGCTACGCGAAAAAGTACGATTACGGCGACGGTTTGGGCAGGGACGCGGGGCACTCGTCGCGACGGGACAGGGATTTGGGCAGGGCGGGCAGCTACAGGGAGAGGTCGTTGTCGAGGTCGCGCGGGTCGTTGGGCTCCATGGGATCGAGGTCTATAAGTTTGACTTCGTTGAATTCCGAAGGATATATCGTGAGTGTACTTCGGACGGTTGATTTGGTTTCGAGTTGTACGCGGTGGGTTTTAAACGAGTTTTTTTTTGTTGTTTAGAGCGGTACCGATCGGAGTAGCAAGTCGAGATTGGGCAGCACGTCGGATATTCGAAACGAGAACGGTGAGATCGACTACAAGAAGTTGTACGAGCAGGAATTGGCCGAAAACGACAGACTGAAAGAGAAGCTGAGGAAAAACGACGAGGAGCTCAGAGAGACGAAGCAGACGTTGGAGAAAATCAATTTGGTGGTGAGAAAAATTTACGATTCTGTATTGTTTTTGTGTGGCGTTTGACGAACGATGGTGGAGTAGTTTTGATAAACGAATCCGTTGACGTTTGATATTTCCTATTGCAGACGAGTAAAAATTCTTTGTCTGAACTCGAAAAGCGCGAAAGGAGGGCGATGGAGAGAAAACTAAGTGAAATGGAGGAAGAATTGAAGGTACGTAGGTCGAGTTTTTCGTGTCACTTTCTTCATTTCCTTTTTCTCTTATTCTGAACTATCTATCGCCTATAGGCAGGTTATATTTTTATGCTACACGTAGAAGGCGCAATCGTACTTTATTTATTTTTTTTGTTCACTTCGAAAGCAATAGGCAAAGCCGAGTAGTTATATCTAAAATACATTTAACACGATGCCTACCACTCATTACACGCAGAGATGTCTACGACATGTACGAATCGTTTCCATTTCACATTTATCTGGATTTCGATGGGAATTGCGCCGGAAAAATTTCACCAAAACAAATTCATTTGTGTTTCTAGCAATTGCAAAAACTGAAAGCCGAGAACGAACGCCTTAAGGCTGACAACAGATCACTTACACGCGTCATCAACAAACTTACGAACTCTGCAATGTAATAGGTAAAAATAAGTTAGATCAAAAAAAAAAGATTTCAGAAAACCACACGATGTTTGTTGTATTTGTTCAAGCGTTTTTTTGATCGTTATTTTTATTATTTTTGTCGTTAGTTGAAATTATTTACTAGTGGCGTTTTGTTTTAGTTGAATTGTTTTCGTTTTTACACGTAACAGCTTTGCCTATAGCACTAAAATCTTATTTGTGTGTTTCATTATTTTTTGCGTGCGGGATTTTGTAGATTACTAACGCATTTTGAGCTCGCTCCGTTCGCTAAAAGCATTAGGCTCGATTTAATTACTGTACAGGCATTTCGGAAAGGCTAAAAATATCCAAAACGAGTCGAAATTAGTTTTAATTATGTAATGAAAATTGGCGATATGTGTTAGTCACTTTTCGAGGGGGTTCACATTGCGTTTAAATAAAATAGCTCAAAGTCTTTATTGATTCTAGTTTGTTTTTTATACTTTTCCAATTTTATATTATCACTCAATACTGAAATATTTACTTGCTGTAGTAAGTAACGTTATTTCTACTAGTTTTGGACGAATATAGTTATTATTTTTCCCATTCATTCGCTCATCTGTATAGCCATTTTTGTTAATCTGTTAGCTGGCAGTATTTTCGTTGTTGGTGTTGTTGTATTTTCTTTTTATCGTGAAGGCACACAACAGCTGCATTTTCCATAAAACTCGTAGGAAATGCGGCTGTTTTGGCTGGAATTAATTAAATCCGGACTGGAATTGATGGCGGTCTTTATTTTGTTTCAGAATTTGGAGAATTTGAAGTCGGAAAACCAGAGATTAAAAGATGAAAACGGTGCTCTAATCAGAGTGATCAGTAAATTATCGAAGTAACACGAACGTTGATTTGTTATCATTCATTGCATTTTAAGTTTTTATGGTAAATAATTTATTGTTAGAGAGTAATTTAATGTTTTTAGAAACAGGCCGATTCGCCGATTTTGGATGCTTTACAACAAATCGATTGATTTTTTTTGTGGCCTTACGCATTTTTTTTTCGTTTTGTTTAGTTTTAAAAAAATCAGGTTTGGCCCAGAATTCGATTATCGCGAAATTTTATTTATAATAATTTTATTTATAATATTGCTATTTATATTAATCAATTGAAGGGTTTGTTCGTATCGATTTTTGCGGATTATTTTGGGAGCAAATACATTATACTGTTAACTTTAAGAGTGGAAACTCTTCCAATAAAGGCCTTAAAATACAAGACTGTGAGTTGTAGTGAAATGCCGAGCACGTGGAATAAATTTTATCGTAAATCGAAATTCTAAATTCTGCCCAAACCTAATTTTGCGCGCGATTTAATTCAAATTTACGTCCGTCCACGCCGAACAATAATATTTACACTTGTATTATCGATTTTAATTTTTTTAATTGCATGTTCACTATGCGATGTAATGAACGCTAAATGCAGCCCTTTTCCATTGCTTTTTTATCGATACTTCGGGAAGTGTTTATGCCTTATTAAAAATATTAAGTTGTGTACGTTCAGTATTAACACGGATCATATTTGCAATAAGGTTAATTAGCAATAAATAACGTTTAGCGGGCTTGATTCGAGGACGGCCTGCGTTGAATAGTTGAAAAGGAAGATTCGAAGGATTTGTCTTGTTATGTATTCTTTTCCTTCTTTCTAATGTGTGATATAGTAGTCGCTTACAGTAGTATTGTCAATGCCATTTTTTTAGTTTTTTTTTAATTATAACTATTATCTTATTCATAATCCATTTTATATCATACACACGATTTTTTTATTGTTAGTTTTTTGTATGTTAAACTTAGGTGATTATTATAAGAAAATTGTCAGTTAGTTACGCCTTGAAGAAAAAATTCTCCCTTAATTTATCTGATAACATCTTCACACTTGTTTCGATGTATAATGTAAAATTAAATTGTAAATATTTCCTGTGCATCGCAAATGAATACGACTGCGTGTAAATTAAATTTAGAAGCGTTTTTTACATATCTACAGAGGTGTTTTAGGACGGCCCTTTTGGAAAAAGGGCGCGTTTGTTATCGATTTTACGAAGCTTTACTATTTAACAGGCTTTCATATTCACGTTTGTATTATACTCATCGATATATCGTCGCAGAAACCTGTATAAAATCCGATTTTTTTGGTAAGTAGAAGTATTGAAATTTTTATTGAATATCCCAATCTGTTAAGTTTATATCACTCTTGTGGCAGTTTTTTTATCCACATAAAACTCTGATATTTATCTATAACAATAGTTTATTACTAATTCATCATTAAAATTGTATGTATATTCTAATGTTATAGAAAATTGTATCTTATCTAGTGGTGAAAATTCTGACTCTGAGAACCTTCAGATAGCGGAATTTATCTGTAGGATAACTTCTTTCTGCGGATAAATTCAACTATTTGATATTAAAAACACCGGGCCATATTCTAAGTATTGCCCGAAGGATTATTTGAATTCTTTCGATAAAAAAAACAGTTCTACAGCTCCTCCGCGAAATTTCGGAAAATATGTTGCGCATGCGCGGATGAATTGTTCGGAATATATTTTTGTAAAACGAAAATTGTTGTACTTAGTTACGTGCAGTTAGTATTGTACCGTTTAAAATGTAACATATTTATTTTTGAACTAATATAGGTATTCGTGCTATTTGTTTAAGGAAAATGTATTTTGAATTTTAGGAGCTATTCGTTGTTTTCTCCCGTTCTTCTTTTCGAAAATATCAAACGACTATTAATTCTAGTAAAAGAAAAATACATAATAAATCTAGTCCAAAGAAATATTGTATCTCTAACTCCTGAAATATAAACCTGTTTATGATTTTTGGTTGTTTTTTATTTCTTACCTCATTATTTATCAAGTAGTTAATCAACTGTCAAAAGTGACATATATTTTGACGTTTACACTTTTTATCGTAACTTATGGTCGTATATAACAGGTCAGGGAACTGTGGAGGGGGTTTTGCGGATGACGTGTCTGTCGTCAGAGGGCGCTAGTATCAGGTAGGGTTTAATCCTACGCACATAACGTCACTTTTCCTTTATTCCGCCGTTTTACCTTTCAACCCAATAACCTCATGAACCATCGAACCAAAGTCACATTAAGCGCAACACACACACAAAATAAGCCGAGTTTCCAGACCTGTATGTAAGACCGTGGTAACTTGTCAAAAGTGACGTATATATTTTGACGTTTACATTATCACAGCTTGTTTAAATGTAGCTAGTTAATCGAATGTCTAAAGCCCATTTATACGATCTACAATGACAAAACATTCTAAATGAATATTAAACGTAAAATTCACCGTACTCGATGACAACCAAACAGCTATCCCAAAATGACAAATTATCCGTTAAATCCTTCCTCTACAACAACGTGCTGAGCCGCATCATGGTCCTCACCTTCCTCGTCAAAACGCCCAGCTACCGAGCGAAGAAACTAGTATGGTGAGTCCCGCGATCGCTCCCTCGCGCGAACCCATCGTCTTCGCCCTTTCAGCTTCTCCCGCGACGAGATGTACAACATCGTCTCCGACGTGCAGAACTACGAGTCCTTCCTGCCGTTCTGCACCCGGTCCACCATCACCGAGAGCACCTTCGACGACGGCGTCTCCAAGCAGTGGTCGGCCACCTTGGAGATCGGCTTCCCGCCCATCACCGAGAACTTCACCTCGACCGTGGTGGCCAATCGGCCGCACTCGGTGCAGGCCTTCTGCACCGACGGCAAGCTGTTCGAGTACCTGGAGACGACGTGGATCTTCGACAAGGCGCCCTCGGGCGACGCCCAGACCTGCGTCATCGATTTCAGCGTCAGGTTCAAGTTCCGGTCGGTGTTCTACGCCCACCTGGCGTCGATCTTCTTCAACAAGCTGGTGCAGAACATGGAGAAGTCGTTTATTGAGGAGGCCAGGCGGCGGTACGGCAGGGAGGCGGCGCCTGTTTTCGAAATGGAGACGCACAACGATGAGGATTTTAAAACTTGATTGGTACCCCTTCATATATTGGATAATATATTGCTTTTAAGGGTTGGTTTTGTTGGTCCTTGTTTTCTTCTTATTGTTAGGATAGGGGATTCTAGGTGTCCCAGAATACGATGAGGATGATGATGATGCATATGAGGATGAGAAATGTGAGGATTATGATGATGAGTACGAAGATGAGGAGGAGGATTAAGAGTATGAGGATGAGTATGATTATGAGTACAAACTTGATTATTAGTATGAGGATTAGTATGAAGAAGGGTGTGATAATGAATATGGGTATGATGAGTATGAGGAAGAGTATGATTATGGGGATCAGTATGAGTATGAGATCCTTCAAAACAGAAACTAATAGTTAATAAATAAGTATTTATTGCCTGGTATAATCAAAGTATAAAATTTTCATAATGTCCCTGTCCAAAGATTGTCTTCTTATCAAAACTGAAATATTAAAAAATATAACGACAAAAGATATTGAGTACTTTACACTTACTTTGGATAATTCTTGTTTCCTTTAAATAGCTGATAGAAAGAATAATTGTGGGTCCTTAATAATTTACCGAAAGAGCCATTCATGCTTCTCGAAGGTTTCGGGACGAGGTAACACCAAAATACGAAGACGATTAAGCACAAAATAGTAAGGGCTCTAAAACAAAAAAAATCCACAGAATTCTATTAGAAAAATTCAATTCACTTACACTTGCTTCCTGGTTAGTTTACGTTTAATCATACTGATCGAGTTCGAGTAAAAAAACGGCTATTACTGGCAGATATCAACCGGTAAATTGAAATTATTTCAGAGACTCGAATTTGTCGGGTATCCGTTCACCTTGACAATCGTTTGATTCCTTCTTAACGGCCGAGAGGGGAAGATTTTCTAGAGCTCGACCCAATGAACTGGTTTAAATTCGCTCGCTTCCTCTAGATTTTTTTGTCTTCAATCGCGTGTAAGGTTGAAATTAAACGCGGACGTTCAATTTTTCGACACTTTATTTGCGGGGATTAACAAAGATATTGGGACAGAAATATCACATCCAATATATTATAGTATGTATAGAAAACATGATTTTTTTTTGTTTCAATTGACATACAGTACATTAAGCTCGATAGAACGATAATTATGAGGTTCGAAAGGAATCGGAAATCGCAAGCTTTCGGTGAATATGATGTGTATAAAGATAGAAAGTGCAATGCCACACGTCTAGTGTAATAAATTCTATCGAATTTCAACGTACATTTTTTGTGTGGTAACAGAAATATAATCTAGGGTTACATTATACGTATAATTGGTAGGTTGATTGCCATTTTTGGTTCGTGAAGGGACATTTTTCGTAAAATGATTTGCCAAAGTATTTCGTTATTTTAACGTCCGATTATTGCAAAGTAAATATAATTCGCCGAATTTCGTAAAATAGTTGTATCAAAAATATTATTTGACAAATCATTCTTACATTTTAGATCAGATGGATGCTATAACATTTTAGCTTCGAATATATTTGATATATAAGCAGCACTATAATTTGCCTTTTTTTGTATAATATATAATAAATATGACATTTTCTCACGGTCTGTATAATTTTTATGACCCATAAATACGTACTGTTAAGTTAACTCGTGCGAATATTGTTGGAATTTCCTTTAAAATATATCGAGAATTTATTTTCAACTTTCTGTTTAGTATAGTGGACGGAATGAAATGTTTTTCGACAGTGAGAAAATTGCCAATTTTCAATTATTATAATACAGGGTGTGTCTCTTAACAAGTACAAATATTTCGAGTCTGAGGACACCCTGTATAACTCTAAATATATATTTTATTAATCCCTAATAATCAGTTACATTTTTTTTTGAAAAATATAAATATAAAATATTACAAGTTAAATTCGTGGGTATTGTTTGAAGTATCTGTCAGATTATGCGTTACAGTGATATGGGTAGGTGTAATTGATCAATGTACTGATTGTCCCATTTTTTTGCTAAAAAAAATGTTTTTTTATTGTAAAAATAAACTAGTTTTGATTTTTGCCTGTTCTATCACGATTATAATGGCATGCTTGAAAATATCGAAATGTAATCAGTACAGTTGAATATTGATATATGTAGATTATCAAAGGTTTCAATTAAAATTGTACAAAATTGATAATTCATTTAACTTTAGTTGAGTCCGTTATTCATAAGAGGGTATTTTTGATATTTATCCGCTGTTTTGAAACAAATATAAATTCCAACCAATGCATATATTCCAGATAATTTCTACGTTCGAATCTAAAATTTTTCGAATATTTTTTACAAATTATTTTATGGCATTAGAAAAGTAGGAATTCTAAAGATAGCTTATCTTTATACGCCCTTTATCTACAGATGCATGAATCTTAAGCTTTTTTTTCTGTTATACATCGAGCGACTTCGATCGCATTCTATGGAGAAACATATCTTTGATAAAATTTTATTCGTTTAAGTAACCGCCGATGCGGTATTTTCTTCAGAAACATTTCTGTGTGCAATTTAATGTATTATCGGTGCGAACAAGCAGCTTTAAGAAATGCACAACAATTGCGCGTTCCTTCGCATTTAGCAGATCTAATCCTAACTGAACATTTATAAAGGTGCGGAAAAATACATTTATATACATTAACTCCAATAAACTAGAAGGCTTCATTTGCTTAATTAGATAGAAAATGAACGAGTAACAAAATAATTTGGATACAGGAGAAATTTACGGATAATTTACTCCACGCAATTATTCGAGCATTCAATTATACAATTACAGTAAAAATATATGCCACATCTGCTAGTTCATTGGATACGCATTTTATACTCGTACATCTACGTATAATATTTACAGAAGTTACAGAGCGATAGATTCCATTTTGGCGGAATAATCCAATTTACACTCATACATTCACATACAACAAACAAACTCCTCTCCCTCCATATACTCCAATCGTTTGCGTTTATTTCACCGCGAATCTTTGTTTCTGCCTTTTCACGAACTCCAACGCCAGCCTGTCGCCCGAACGGCATTCCAAAATCTGCAAAATCGGATGATCTGCAACCCCAAAAAAATAATAATTACCGCCGAGTTTGCAAACTGAAATTCAATTTACAACAAACTTCAAGATCCCGCTGATTATCCCGACCATCAGCAATGGATTACAAACGATCGTATTTAGAAAATTACCATCGATTTTTGTTGTTTGTTGTGTAGGGTGTTCCAGAATATGATGATGAGGAGTATGAAGATTGGGAATATGAGGAAGAGGATCGTATGAGGATGAGGAGAATAATGATGAGGAGGATGAGGAATGTGAGAGAATGAGGATCGTATGAGGATGAGGAGAATGATGGGGATAATAAGGATGATGAGGAGAATGAGGATGAGGCGTATGAGGATGAGGAGTATGAGGATGAGGAGTATGAGGATGAGGAGTATGAGGATGAGGAGTATGAGGATGAGGAGTATGAGGATGAGGAGTATGAGGATGAGGAGTATGAGGATGAGGAGTATGAGGATGAGGAGTATGAGGATGAGGAGTATGAGGATGAGGAGTATGAGGATGAGGAATATGAGGATGAGGAGTATGAGGAGTATGAGGATGAGGAGTATGAGGATGAGGAGTATGAGGATGAGGAGTATGAGGATGAGGAGTATGAGGATGAGGAGTATGAGGATGAGGAGTATGAAGATGAAGATTACTATTTGGATGAGCATGAAGATGAGTATAATCCCGGATACTCTTTTATTAGTCGCTGGTGTACTCACTTCTTTGGTGCTGTTGCATCAGTACGAGCTCGACGGGTTTCAGCCCGTGGAAATTATCGACGCCGGCGCCGGTATCGGCGACGCCCGGTATGCTGCCCAACGCCAGGAAGGCCTCGCCGGCGAAGTCGTTGGCCGTCAACACGTCGTGGTCCATGACGGTGAAGGCGATCATCGTGCCGGGATGTCTGCATTGCTCCAACGAAACGCTGCGAAAAGCGCCATTTTTTTTTATATTAACCGCGAGGTTTGCATACGAAAAGCTCTCCGTTTCCCCGGGGGGATATTTACACATAGGTACTCAAAAATGTTTTTATGGTTTGCATTGTTATGAAGTTGAAATGCCACTGCCCATTTATTATTTAAAATGTCTTTTGTTGAATGCCTTTTGGAAACTAATTTTGATGAGTAATTTTACAAATAATTCGTTGTATTAAATGTTTATTCTTTTATGCAAAACATTTATGAGAGTGTATATACAGGGTGGTCAGTAAGTAATGGTCCAAAAGTGAAGGGGGAGATTCTGGGCATCAAAATATTACGATCTGACTCAACTTGCTTAAGTAAAATATTGAAAATAAAAAAGATGCAAAGTGTCAAAGTTGAAATCAAAAAAATGATTTTTCGCACCAGTTTAAAATATTTTGGATGTACAGAAGTGAAAATATGAACACAGGTGTTTTATTTAATGCATGAGAAATCATAATAAGATAAAGACAATTTAACAAAAGACATTTCAAATAATAAATAGCCAGTGGCCTTTCAACTTCATATGTAATATGCAAAACATTTTTGAGCGAGATGGTGGAAATTTGACGATGAATTTGAGGCCGGGTAATATACTTTACGCGCGGTCGGCGAGTTAATATTGAAATAGTTTCGAGGTATCTATACAACGTCCAGGGACGTGTTCGGTTTGCTTTGCTGAACAGGTAAATAACGCGTTTGTTTGTAGCCATCAAACGTTTCGAAGTTTCGATTGCGATGTAGCCCGATAAAAACCCGCAGTTAATTGAAAACGTTCTAACCGTTTTCGCCCGTTTAGATTATATACCCGGATATTCCATACCGCCTATTCCAGTCGCATATACAGAATGATTCTTCGCCATCATCATCATCAATAACCATTATTTTACTAGCATACAGTGTGATGCTAAAGGTTAAAGGTTATCCTGCATCATATGTGGATTTCTCACCTGAATTCGAAGCACTCGTCGAAAATCGGATGCAACGTTTTCTTGTGCACGTTCGTCTGTTGTTCGTTGCAATGCGGGAAAATGCGATGCGGCAACAGCTCGATGATGACGAAGGGATCGCTGAAACCGTTCGGATCCAGCGGGATGATGTCCCTGGCGTGCAGGACCTACATGAAAAAAAAAAAAACAACAAATTTTAATCGAGTACATTTTCGATTTTTTTTTCCGCGGCCGTATCGCACGTTTCCCGACGCCCGTCACGTTTCGATCGGAATTCCTCGTCGACGATAATCTAACAAAAGCGGCGCCGCGCAAGAATCACATCACGTTCTTATCGCGAACGGCGGAATAGACGCGAAACACGGGCTCGTAATCAGTATCAGTCGAGTGTGTATATGTCGATACGCCACCGGTTCCCATTTAGAAAGCGATATACGACCCGAGGCGATGCCTAATTAGATTCCATTTTCTCCGTACAATACACCTCCAATTATGCCCGGTTGCACCAATATGTCCTGGGTTATATTTGATCTAAGGCTGACTTAAATGTGGGATATACTTAAGATTGGAATATGTTGCACCGTGTTCAAAAAAGGATATTTTACCTACGATCCATTTTAAGTTAGATATAACAACTGGAAATGTAGCAATATTGTTGAAAAACTTGAAAAGAATTAAGGAGATGATTGTTATTTTAAATGTCAAAATAACCTATTATAGTTGTTAGGGGTCAGTGAAAAAAGATCAAAAGAATAAGAAGTTGAGGTTTTAACATATCCTGTAACCTGTAACCTAGAAATTACTGCATTCGTAATTAAATTTTGGTTAAATTTAAATAATTGTAGGACGTTCTTTTTTGCAGACGAAACATTTTAAAAAATCCTTCCTCCGAGAATGTTTCAAAATAATTAGTTCTTATTCGAATTTGTCGTTGCACAGGAACATCTACCACATTAATTTCTTCCTCTACATCATCTATTATATCTACATTAACCACAATATTTATATTTGCATTTATATCCATAATTTTACAACTGTCCCGACAATTCTCAAATTTTTCAGGATTACATTTTCATCTTAAGTCGTAGAAATCGACAACCTAGGATCTGTGATCAATTCGTATCACAGTAAAGAGATTTCTAGTTGGTGCAACAGTATAAAATTGATTTTAGACTTAGGTCTGACTTAGGATAGGAATCTATCCTAGGATGCTTTGGTGCAACTGGGCATTAGCCTCTTATAACACCCTATTATAAGCCTCTATAAAACAGTAAATCACTATATCTTAGCTCTTTATAATCCTTCTAAAGTATCACTTTATTCTTCACCACCAGATAGAAATAACAGCAAGAACGAACCAACCAGAATGCCAATATAAAATTGATTTTAGACTTAGGTCTGACTTAGGATAAGAATCCATCCTAGGATGCTTTGGTGCAACTAGGCATTAGCCTCTTATAACACCCTATTATAATCCCCTATAAAACAATAATTTCTATATCTTAGCTCCATATATAACCCATCTAAAGTAGCACTTTATTCTTCGCCGCCAGATAGAAATAACAGTAAGACCAAACCGACCAGAATGCCAATATAAAATTGATTGTAGACTTAGATTTTACTTAGGATAGAAATCCATCTTACGATGCTTCGGTGCAACCGGGCATTAGACTCTCCAGATTATTTTCCTCTTAATATTCACCTCAACGCACAGCGAATCGTGATTGAAATACGCCCGGACGGCCAGCACGCCGTACGGACAGGCCGTCGCGTTCAATTGGTCCTGCAGCCGCTGCGCGTAGAACATCTCCATCAGCGATTCGGTGTCGGTGCGGTGGTACTGCAGCCGCTGCTCGATCTGCTGGTACGCCGGCGAATGCAGGCCCGGCATCGCCAGGCCCTGCCCGTCGCCGTGGAAGAACTCGACGATCAGCTGCAGCGCGGCGTGCAGCCGCTCGTGGAACATGTACGGCGTCTCGTCGCTGTTCGAGCCGCTGTCCATCTGGTAGTTCAGCTCCGACAATGTGTACTCCCACACCTGCGGCACCACAACACGATTTAAATCCAACGGAGAAGACCACGATTTTTTTTAAACTGTTTTGAGCAAAAATCCGTGGTCTTCTCCGTTAGAGAGAATCATCCCCAGATCCCTATCACCCGAACAAATACCTCTTGCAGGACTTTTTGGAAGTTCTGCGGCAGCAGGGCGATGTTGAGGGCCTGCAGGTGTCCTTGGAGATAGTCGAAGAGCGGCTCGACGGCCTCGTTGGTGGGCAGCGTGTCCGGCGACCAGGCGACGTGGAACATCGCCTTGCGCAGGGCCTCCTGCATCTGGGGCCCCACCCGCTTGACGATGTCCCTGATGCGCACCTGGAACTGGCTGAGCGTGCTGTCCAATTGATTGGTCAGTACGGCGAATTGCATCTCACTAGCTATGGTCTCGAGCGTCACGAAATCGAAGTAATTCTCTGGAATGCAAGAGGATGTAGAAGAGGAATTCCATCAGGAGGATTCGATTACCTAACAACGATACGAATTTATAAACGTATTCGAGATTGTTGGCGGCGACGCACATCTCGTCGCAGATCCTGAAGGGCCCCAGGCGGTCGAAGTAGCCGGTCTCCATGAGGCTCTGGTAGGTGATGTCGGCGTAGAGCAGCGCCGCCGAGCAGATGCAGTCGAGCAGCTGCGAGAGGAGCAGGATCGAGTGGGCCTTGGGCCACTGGAGCAGCCGCCAGAAGTCGCGCAATTGGCAGAACATGGTGACGACGTCCACCGCCGACGAGCTGTGCCGCACGAACTTGTCCCCGTCGCAGGGTTTTTGGATGTCCACGCACGTTCGAACCTGCGAAAAAAAAAAAACGGGATTCTAATCGGCGAACTTCGGGTCTATCAACATCAGCCTTGATTAGGGATGAGCGATGGAAGGAGTCGGCGAGAAAAAGCGACATCAATCAACATCAACGTCGCCGCGAATTTCCTTGCTCGAGTGCAATATATTTCCATCGTTATTAACAGTTTTCGGCTTGTAACTATACAGGGTGTTAAGTGCGACAAACTTATTATTATTTTTTCATGCAGAATCGCTCCCTGAAGTTCGTCGCGTTTATTAATTACCACCATGTATAATGCAATCCGAGTCGAACAAACGGGTTCGCTCCGATCGATAAAAATCCCGGAATTCTTCCTCCGGAACTGTCGCTTCGAATTTCGAATATGTAGCGAGTTATTCAAGCAGCTGGTGCCGCAACGTACGAAGGAATTCGGTAATTACAGGATCATGGAGAGAGAGGGCGATTTCGCGAGAAAATAAATCGTTTCGGTATACGAATTCAACGGATAAACAACGCGAAATGGAACGAAACGGGAATCCCCTACGATATACTATACACCGAACAATACCCACTATTGTTTCGTGAGCACGAAAGGGCCGGTCGCGATTTCGCCCCGATTCTTTCCCGAGTATTAAAATTAATACGCCCGTCGTGACTGGCTACACAGATAGTTCCAGTCTGAACGAATTTAGGTCGATTCGGGTTGAGTAATGTGCCCCTTTCGGTAAACTGTTTAAATTCGAATCGGCCGCGGCCCGAGGCGGAATCCCCCGTAATTATGCCAGCGAATGGAATACAAAATAATTCCTGCCCTACGCAAAGGGTTTGTTAGCCGTTAGAGTAGAGTTTGAATGGAGGAATTTTGCTCCATCAGAAATGGTGGATTATGTTTTGCGAGCCAGAGGATAAGAATGGAGAATGATATTAGATCCCAAAGATCACTTAAATTCCGGATTTCCAAGATGCCAGATCTCCAAAATCTCAGGTTCCCAAGATACCAATGATTTCAGCATCCCAATGAACCCCAGATCCTCAAGATCCCTATGATCCCAACATCCACAAGAATAATGGATAACATTTCCAAAAAACTCACCCTTTGCAGAGCCTTGCGAATGGAATACAAAATAATCCCTGCCCTACGCAAATGGTTTATTAGCCGTTAGAGTATTAATACAGTTTGAATGGAGGAATTTTGTTCCATCAGAAATGATGGATTATGTTTTGCTTGCCAGAGGATAAGAATGGAGAATGATATTAGATCCCAAAGATCACTTAAATTCCGGATATCCAAGATGCCAGATCTCCAAAATCTCAGGTTCCCAAGATACCAATGATTTCAGCATCCCAAAGACCTCAGATCCCTATGATCCCAGATCCCTGCGATCCCAGATCTCTATAATTCCATGTTCCGATAATTCTAGATCCCCAAAATCCACAAGAACACGATGAGATAACATTGCCAAAAAAGCACTCACCCGTTGCAGAGCCTTGCCCTTGCAGACGTTGAGCCAGCAGCTGACCGACGGCTGGAACCACTCGTGGCAGCGGGGCAGCAGGAGCTTGTGATCGCCGCCCATCGGCAGGTTCTGCTGGAACGTCGCCAGGTCCTTCACCTCCAGGTAGACGGAGAAGATGAGCCGGTTGTAGGCGGCGTCCGGGTGCTCGTTCTGGTTGAGGAAGGCCACCACCTCGTCGGAGATGAGATGGTCCAGTTGCTTGAAGACGACGCTGAAGTACGGGATGCCGTTGGTCCTGGTGGATGGACGAAAGCGGTTTTTGTGCGGCGTAAATGTAGGGAGAAAACGCCGAAGCGGGATTAACTTTGCGAATGAGTGACGGCTGTTTTCGGGAATTTATTTGACTTCTCGTTTGGATGGGTTTTTTTTTATCGGGTTATTTCATTGCCCGCATCTAAATGGCCGTATTTAAATTATATTTCCGTTTTTTTTTTCGGAGAAAGAAGAGTCATTACGCACTTTCGAGGGGGCCTTTTATGTTTCTTTTTTCGGCTCGAGGCGAGTTTTTTTTTTGGACAAAACGACAAATTCGATAGGAATATTTCAACTGTAATTCTGCACACGTAAAGAGTTGCGAAAGTGTAAGTAATGCCTGGATATATACAATCCATATTTCTGTACAAGCCCGGTTAAAAAGCCTTTTATATACAGGGTGAATCACCCTCAACGGGACGGAGTATATTGCAGGAAAATGATAAGAGATGTTTAAAATTCCTTCGGGTTAAATAATGAATAACTATAATGCAAAATTAATTTGACTTGTACAGGTTGTCTCAAAACGATCATAAATGAGAAAACAATGCAGGGTGAGTCGATATTTCTCACCCTGTATTAGAGCGAATGCCGGTCACGTAGCGCTAGAAATTTTATTATTTTTCGAAAGAAATAAGGAAACCATCGAGTTATTGTTCGCTCTCGGTCACGGTGGAATTAATTCGATATACTTGTATCGAGCATAAAATCCATTAAGTTAAACGTTCTAATGGTGGTATTTCGTTTCAGCGAAACTCCACGTACTCGCCCGTCTAAAACGTATAATTTTTCGTTCGATACATGAAAGCGATATCGATTAATGTTTTACGTATTACATACTGAAACGATTGTCGCCGATCAAATCTGTATAAAAACCGGCGAAACGAGTGAATTACGTGACGCGAATAAAAACTAATTAAACGTTATAAGTTGGCGGTCGATCGGGGATTATAATTCATCAAATTCGACTAAAAATTATCCCGTATAAAATAAAATTATCCAAATATATAATAAAATTTATATTAAAAAGCTCCACTCGTCGAGAGAAACTTTTTTGTGGGACCCTTTTAAACGCAATAATTATTGTTAATAAAGTTAAAGATATTTTGAGTAATAACCCAATGACTTTTTGCCTTATTTCGAGCTGTATTATCACACATTTTAATAAGGTAGACTGGGGACAAATCGGTTGTAAAATTTGAATAGTTCAAATCAAATCCTAAAATGTGGCTTTATTTTTTCTCTTATTAGAAATGCTGATACCACATTAAATTCACAACTTCCTAAACTAAAGAATCGAGGTATTAAAAAGTTTTTTTTGAAAAAGGAAGAAAACGATTAAACACATTTTTTAAAATGTTGACAATATGTTACATTTACCCCTTACCATGGGAACAAACGTTCTAAAGAGACAATACAATTATATAGAAAAACATATGGGGTAATTGTAAATACATATTTGGTTCTACTAAAATTTAATATGCTGTTTATTTATTTATTTCAAAAAATAACAGAGCTACAAAATAATAAAGAAAAAATAAGAAACAAACCCTGTCTAACCCACAAAAGAACTATAAAAATAATAAAAAACATTACCATAATAGGTAAAAATATTACATTTACCCCATTTTTACATTTACCCCAGCCTACCTTACATCAAAACTCTCAATATTAGAGCCGCGAATCAGCATAAAAAAATCGAATGGAACTTACCCTTCGAAAAGCGGGTGATAATGCGACAAGGCCTGCTTCAATTGCACGTACAATTCCGAGCAGAAATCGACGAAAGAGGGATCGTACTCGTCCGAGGTCATAATGGCGACCTTCAGGGATCTGAACCACTCGGGCGTGCCCTTTCTCAAAGTCGCCACGATCTCGCCGCGGATCTCCTTGTTGAACGGGCAGCATTTCCAGAAAGCTTTCTTAAAAAACCAACGGAACAAAACGAATGATTCACACGCCAGATATCGTCGAATTATACTCACCATATTCGACAGATAAGCCAAGCACCTCAAAATGAATTCCAGTCGCGCCAAAGACGGCGGATGCAAAGCGGGGAATAATTGACGGTGATGGCGCAACTGCTGCAACCACCTTTCTGTAAATCGAGTAGTATATAAACGAAAAATTCATCGATTATAGCGGGTAAAATTAACCCCACCTTGCATGGCGGTGAACTTCTCGGCCAGCCACATCTCCTCCTCCCTGGTCAACGTGCAATTCACCCACGACGTTTCGACGTCGGTCAACAGCTGCAGGATCCATCGCGGATCCAACGGGTACTTGAGGTACACCCGGGCGGCGGCGACGAACCGCGCCATCGCCGTCTGCAGCTCGCTCAGGTCGCCCTGCACGGCGTGCTGGTGCAGAACGGTGAGCGCGACGCCGGGCAGGTCGCCGCTCCACGTCCACGTTTCGCGCGCCCAATTGCGCAGCTCGTAGTCGACGAACGTCGCGAACAGGTTCTCGTGCTGCGTCAGCTCCGTCCAGTTGTCGTCGTCGGCGACGCCGCGCACCTCGCGCGTCGACAGCCACATCTTCAGCTTGATCCGTCCTTGGACGGAGCTGCGCTGCGAGCGCGCCTCCAGCTTGAACCAGCCCTCCAGGCCCGTCGACGGGATGTCCTGCAACAAGCCCAATTCACAGAGATCCCGGAACTCTATGATACCCAGATCCCTGTGGTCCCAGATCTCTATAATCCCCCATCCCCATGATCCCAAGATCCCTGTGGTCCCAGATCTCTATAATCACCCATCCCCATAATCCCAGATCTCTATGATGCCCAGATCCCTATGGTCCCAGATCTCTACAAACACCCATCCCCATGATCCCAGATCTCTATAATGCCCAGATCACTGTGGTCCCAGATCTCTATAATCACCCATCCCCATGATCCCAAGATCCCTGTGGTCCCAGATCTCTATAATCACCCATCCCCATGATCCCAGATCTCTATGATGCCCAGATTCCCATGATCCCAGATCTCTATAATGCCCAGATCACTGTGGTCCCAGATCTCCATAATCCCGTATCCCCATGATCTCAGTTCCCCACTTCTGTTTCGAAGCGCATCGTAAATGTATGAAAACTCGTAGGTAGAGAAACGAGCGAGATTTAATTAAAACAAATACCTTCCATCCTACATTCGCGACGAGAAAATTCGCCTTTTTTTAATTATTATATAGAGAACAATATAATAAATTCGGCTTTGCTGGTAATTAGCAAACATTCTCGCTGCGTGGAGATGGCGTAGATGTCGTTGTAACATATTGTATTTATCCGGAGAGCGTGGGTTTTGGTGGGTTATTTCTGGGGCGCGTCGAGGCCGAAGGGACACGGGAAAGACAATGCGGTATCGAGTTGACGGGGGCACAATGGGGGCTGCGAAGGGGCGCGCGATCGGCCGGAAAATTATGTGGAGAAACCGGCGGGACGCGGGAAAGGTGTCAAAATTGAAACGGACGGCCGGGCGAGGGAAATAAATGGACTTTTCAACGTGTTTTCGATACGTTGGTTTCCGGCAGTCCGGTCGATGGGCGATATTTTCTTGATTTGTGGAAATTTTTAATTGGATTTGTAGCGAAAAATTCGCTACGATAGTTAGGGGTGGATTTTTATGCTTGAGCTATACGAGAAACGCTCCGTATAAATGATAATATTTTATAAATAATAAATCGGCTGGAAGGGTTGTTTGGTTTGGGAACGCGGTGTAATAAATGCGCGAATTATTTATTTGCATGCGAAAGGGTGTGTTTTTTTTTAAACGCGGAGATATACTGGCAAAAAACAGACCCCGTGCAGACGCGACCTTCGTAACTTTCGGGTTCTATCAAAATTTCAGCGAACTGTTCGGCCCGGATGATTGGTAAATATTTGATTGAATGTCCATTTGGCGGAGATTCCAGTAAAAAATTCCATTTTTTTCTCGGTCGAAAACCGACAATTCCGAAGCTAATACACGGGATGTCGGAGATGATATTATTCGGAGTATTTTAAGGGATTATTTGGAGCTTCGAATTACCAATAACAAGTCAATTTTATTTGAGTATTAATCATGAATCTTTATAAAAACGAAGGTTATTTACTAAAAAGCTATCATATAGCCAACGTTTATAACAAAAATCAATGCAATTCATAAATAATTCACGGTATAATTTTAAAGCAACATTTTAAACGAAACCACTACAATACCCTTTTCACAAAGTTTCCATACAATTTTAATATTTTTTCCATTGTTCCTTCAGCGCGTAACGGAATTCACAACGCACGTGGAAATTCCCGCAATTCAAAAAAAAAGTCCATCTTCGCAGTTCCTTTGCGCCTTTTCACGAGCCCTTCAAATATTCAAATTTCTTTTTACGTGGGACGCGATAACAATTTTTCCACGACTGTCGCGAAGCGACCCGAGGAAATTCTTTCATACAGCCTCGCAATTAGCTGGAAATTACGCCGCAATTCCGGCCCGAACTCGAGGAATTCGAGAGTCGCTCGATCAAACGACATCGAGATTTAATTGCGAGGTTCGTTGATTAAAAAAAAAACCATGTTTGTCGCATCGAATTCGATCGCTCGAACAACAACTTTCCCACCGTTATTTTTCAATTTCCTCTCGCGACGCCGAGACCCCCCTATCTCGGAGCCCGCGGGACTTTTGCGGAAGAAACGCGCGGAACTTTCCGCGAAATCCTCCGCTCGAAACTTCCCCGAATCCGCACGCGGACGTTTAAAAGCTCCCCCGGGCGCCTTATTCAAATCGTTCACGACTTTCGCCGACGAGGATTTAACTCGGTTTCCTACATAAGTACTAGAAAATGCGGGTTTTTTCGCGCGGAAACGAGGCTTACTTGTAGCGGTATGGTGACGCAGCCGAGGAAATCGTCCTGGGAACTCTGCCTGGCCGATTGGCACACCTGCTTGAAGAACCGCCCGAGGCCTCTGACTCCTCGGACTTCGTTCAGCTTGCTAACGGCCTCCAGCACGGAGCTCTCGTCGTCGTGGTCCCAGATGTCCAGGTGCAGCGAGTCGCTGTTGATGTCGTCGATGTCGCTGGAAAACAATCATTTAACGGAAACATTTGCTAAACTAATCATTCCTATTTCTTTGTAGAGAACATTTTCAGTGTTCAATGCAAACGAAAGTTAACAGATTTATGTCGGAGAAAACCGCGTTTGGAAAAAATGTAATTAAAACGTCCTTAGCGGTCGGGAAATCGGAATTAGTCCCGCCGTTAGGACGTGACGAGTTATCGAGCCCGAAAAGGCAATTATACTAAATGCAATTTACGTCCCCAGTCCGCGGTACCTTATCGGAATATATATTGGCTTTCGCTCTGAAAAAATCCGAACGATTCGACGTCCTTAAGGAGACCCATAAATTACACCGCGCGAAAAAAAAAAAAAACGTTATTTACCCCTTAGTTCGGGCGTTTGTCGCCGTCTTAATTGCGATTTACGCGAGCCGGGAGATGAGCGATAAGGAGTTGGAAACTTCGCGCAAATTATCCGACTATTTCGTGTCCTCGCAGGACACGGCACGTCGCCGATACGTTGCTTTATTTAAAGAGCCGTGGATTAATGATCGCCTCGCATGCGCTCGTTTGATTCCGAATTGAACCGTTCCTGCGAAAGCTACTCGCAGGAATTGCACGACATACGTGCTCTATATAACACAATTATACTCCGTTCGCCATCAGGATGCTGTCATAAAACTAAAAGTGTAGCGAAATAAACACTACTTTTACACACATTTTGGTACTTTATAATTTTCTGCTGGAGTCACTGGTGCCAACTTTTGCGTACTATATTAGCTACCTGATAGCGAAGGGAGTATAACGAGTATCTTTTGTAACGTGAAACACATGGCAAAGATAAAGTGTGCTGTTTTCGAGAATAAATTAAAGCCAGTTAGGCTCCCCGGGGGCCTTCAAGGAGACTTTATTTTGCGCGTGTATGGTAAAAAGTTGTTGTTTATTTGCTCGGCGTAAACGCGATGAAATATTCATCGCCGGTTGGGAATCCCTTTAACCCGAAATCCAGTCGAAATCTGTTTACCTTTTCAGCGTTAGGGCGGTTGAAATATATATAATAATTAAAATAAAAAGTCCATCAGGATTCCGTGTGTCTGAACACGTTGATTTGCATATTTCTCGGATGTGGAAATTCGCGGGAAAGGGGACGCCTGTATAACCCTTTCGCCTGCCGTTCCGAAGCGAATTCAATCATCGCTCTAATGCGAATCATAAATTGAATTTTCTATTATTTACATTATCAATTAATTATCTCGAACAAAACGGGCATTTCGATTCGATTGAATCGCATTCCTAGAACTGGAAAATCCACTCTATATAGGCGCATAGAAAGAGTTGTCCCGGATTTGTTCAAGTTTCCACTGATACTCTATAGTTGGGATTCCATCGCTTTCCCGGAAATCCCTTTCGCAATGGAACCGTGCATTGTTTCAACGAGGAAAATGCCTCGTACATCGATTTTTCACGGGGATTTTCTTCTCGGTGACTACCCGTAAAGGGTAAATGGTGCAAAATTCGCGAGCGCCAGAATGGAAACTGAACTGAACGGGGAAATTTAATTGGTGAAAACTACGTACCGAATATAGCGGGCGCCACTTACGGAACTTAGAGAACCGCATTAACAGCTCTAGAAATTGGAAATTAATTTTCATATCGAACCGTCGAGCGCACAAAATCGATTCCGAACGTTATTAATAATGAGCGAGAATTAAATTTGATCAGCTCCCAATGGCGGGTTAACAATTTCACGAAATGTTCTTAGTATAGTAAACGTACAGGGTGGTCGGATAAGAATGTAAAGAAACATTTAAGGAATTTAAGGATTTTTTTGGCGTAAATTTTAGGTTAGGAACAAGATATGGAGGTGTGGTTTTCGGAAGCCTTTTTAGGCATTATTTAGCAACTTATTCATGAAAAAAAATCGTATCAATGCATTTAATTTTTTTGAGAAAATTGACCATTTCTGTCGGAATGTCGAAAAAAGTGCTATACTAGCGACACGTGAATCTAACAAAACTTTAAATAATATAACTTTTATAGCCCAACTATAGCTCTTTTCAACTAGCCCAAGTTTGTTTAAATCGGCTCAACCGTTTCGAAGATACAGGTTGTTTTTTTGGGGAAAATTTGAATAACATTCACTACTTTATTTTTAGAGATAGAGCAAAAATTGTTCAACCAAAAAGGTTCATATTACACTCGACTTTAAAGATCTGGTATTTTTTGTTAGGTTAATATAGCGGAATTCATAGAAATATCACTTTTTTAGTTTCAAGACTGCAAACTATAAATGTGAAAATACTTTTTCTCTTGCTCGTTTTAGTAATAACTTTATTTACCGCAATCCTCTACGATACTTTACAGTACTTTACCTACCACCCTGTACATTGATTTGCTTCTTTTTGTCCGAATTTTTACGAGTTCCATTTTTATCGACGCCTTTTACTACTGTGTTGTGAG
This sequence comes from Phyllotreta striolata, assembly GCA_918026865.1. Taxonomy (NCBI): domain Eukaryota; kingdom Metazoa; phylum Arthropoda; class Insecta; order Coleoptera; family Chrysomelidae; genus Phyllotreta; species Phyllotreta striolata. The sequence goes on along the minus strand of OU900098.1, from coordinate 1,873,422 downwards.
TTTGTGTTCAGTTTAATGGCCTTTTATGTCGGCGCAAATCGGCGCAATTCGAGGTCGAAGCCGGATTATTCGGAAAATAAAAATTACAATTGCGTTATAAATATTTCATTGTATACACATATTCCGTAATGGAATAAGGCTTTCCGAAACGGTTCCATTAGTTTATTTCGTAGGCATTACGGGTGGGATTAGAAATAAGACCACGTTAAAAATAATGCATTTTTCCCCGTTTCTGGTTTTAAGGTGTTCATAAGTCATGAATAATTCATTGCCGGTATAATGCCCGACATTTAACGTTATGGAAGTCGTTATTTGCAGAAAACGAATACATAATGCCCGCGCTGTCAACTTACAAAGAAATCACGAATACCGAATGTAAATGCCTCATAAATAACATATTATTTTTACTCGAACAAAACAGAAAAAAAATACCTCATTAAGCGAACGAGTTCGCAACGGCGAATGCGAAGTTTCTCTTCACGATAGAAACTAATTCGGTTTCGAGAGAGAGCCCTGACATACACTCTCCAGCGAATACGCGTCTTGCCCGAGTTTATTTTTCCCCCGAAACCGGCGCCAGTTTTCAACTTTAATTAGCCCGGAAACTTTGCTCAATCACCGGCAGTTGTTTATTAAATTATGAATTCCAGAAACCCGGATTGATTTATTCAAATTGCCTCATTTTTTTTTGTTACTGCGAAATTAACTTTCTATTCGTTCGAATTACGGCGAATGAATGAATGAACGAACGAACAAATATTTGAATGAATGAATGAATTAGTGAATGAATGAATGAATGAATGAATGAAAAAATATTCCCTTATTCCTAATTTCCAGAAGGAATGAATGAACAAATATTCCTAATTTCCTGAAGGATTTAATGAAGAAATATTCCTAATTTTTCTGAAGGATTTAATGAAGAAAATTCCTAATTTTTTGAAGGATTTAATGAACAAATATTCCTAATTTTCAGAAGGAATGAATGGACAAATATTCCTAATTTTTCTGAAGAATTGATTGAACAAATATTCCAAATTTCCTGAAGGAATGAATGAAGAAATATTCCTAATTTTTCTGAAGGATTTAATGAGGAAATATTCCTAATTTCCAAAAGGAATGAATGAAGAAATAATCCTAATTCTTCTGAATGATTGATTGAACAAATATTCCAAATGTCCTGAAGGATTGATTGAACAAATATACCAAATTTCCTGACGAATTGAATAAACAAATATTCCTAAATTCCAGAAGGTATGAATGAAGAAATATTCCAATTTTTCTGAATGATTGATTGAACAAATATTCCAAATTTCCTGAAGGATTGAATGAAGAAATATTCCTAATTTTTCTGAAGGATTGATTGAAGAAATATTCCAAATTTCCTGAAGGATTTAATGAACAAATGTTCCTAATTTTTAGAAGGAATGAATGAACAAATATTCCTAATTTTTTTGAAGGATTGATTGAACAAATATTCCAAATTTCCTAAGGTTATTGAATGAACAAACATTCATAATTTCCAGAAGGAATGAATGAAGAAATATTCCTATAATTTTCAGAAGGAATGAATGAACAAATATTCCTAATTTTTCTGAAGGATTGACTGAACAAATATTCCTAATTTCCATAAGGAATGAATGAAGAAATATTCCTATAATTTCCAGAAGGAACAAATGAACAAATAATCCAAAGTTTCCTACTGTACTTCCAAATCAATCGAATTACACACAACCGCTTGGTGCCTTACAATCTGAATTTCTCGTTCCACTTCGGATTGAGCGTGTGCGGTTTGACGGAGGTGGCCCTGATGAACTTGGCGGGCAGCGCGCCCCCCAGGCTGTCGCGCTGCTCCCTCACGCGCCCGTCCTTCCGCTTGAAGCTCAACTTGAAGCTGTGGTGCTTGCGCAGCTTCTCCTGGTTGCCGTGCAACGGCCCGTCGCCGGCCATCGCGCCGCACACGTCCGACAGCGTCCGGTTCGGCGTGAGCGGCTGCGGCGACGACGGCGCCGCCATCGGCTGGATGCCCAGCATGCAGTAGGGGTCGCTGAAACCTGAAATTGCAGGATTGTTTTTTAGAGCTCCCGCAGTTTTCTCTCACCGTTGGCGTCTTTGGCCTCCAGGCCTTCGGCCTCGACGACGACGACGCTGAGGACGACGATGGGGGGCTGCTCCTCGCCGGCGACGTGGAGCATGCGGTAGTGCCGGTCGGGGGGCATGTTGAAGGCGCGCTGGCCGTAGAGGTAGAGGTCCTCTTTGTAGTGGGCGTATTGACCTCCGGGAGCGGGGGCTCCGACCTGGAACGAGATGTAAAGTCGGTCGGTTTGAGCGGGTGTGCTGGTGGAGACGCTTCGAGGGCGTCTCGGCGGCGATGAGGAGTCGAATTAATTGGTTTTCGGGTTAATGGATTAGGGTCGGTAAACGTTTCGATTTAGGGGGCGTTGTAAAAACGGGATTTATCGAGAATATTCGGACGATATTGGAGTTGGTGTTGGGCAAATATTGTACATATAAAAGCGCGAAAATGTGGGATGGAGACGTTTAGAAAATTACTTTTTATGCTCTATCAACAACGCTGTACGACCTCGATTCATATAAATAGATAACACATCCCATCCATTATTCTTTTCGCTTTGTTGTTCATGTACAGGGTGTTCTATAATGATTAATATTTAAGGGGATGATTCTTGGACTTTTTTAAGAAAAAACTTTATATACGAACATACATATGTCCTAAATTAATTTTTTTAATGCGAAACGATGAGTCGTACGGAAAAAAGTCAAGAAATCAAATTTGTTGTAAATTGAATGACGATTCAGAAAATAATTTTTATTTCAATATTAGGCAGTGGCGTACCATTTTTTCTCCAAAAATATTCAATGCAAAACCCGTACGGACGCCACTGCTGAAATTAATAAAATTATTTGTACATCAACAAATGCATCTTGATTTATAAAAGACGTGTGCCAAATTTCATAAAGATATCTACAATAATATAACAGTTATTACAAAAAAATGATTTTTTTTCATAAAACTTTAACACCTTGTACCTAAAAAGTTAAGACGTTTAGGACATAGGTTTATATAAAGTTATTTCCTTAAAAAAGATCCAGGAATCGCCCACTTAAATATTAGCATGTCATTTTGGATCACCCTGTATTTAACTCGACAAACAATTGCGCGTTTGAGAAATCTACACACAAGATGCAATTTTTTATAATTACTCTCGCAAGATCAAACGACCTCTTCAGCGTAAAAATAACGAGAATCGTAGTTTGCGGATAAAAGAAACTTCAATGGGGGCGCGCGTTCCGCCTTCCGCGATAAATTCCGCTTTCTTACGGCGAAAATAACGAAAAAAGTTGGTCGCATAAAAACCCGCCAAGTATTCCGTCGCAACTTTTATTGCGCTAATATGCATATTCGCCGCGGGGCGCGCTGTTGTCTGAGGGAGAAATCCCCCCGAATTCGTTTCGATGCTTCGATTTTTCACAACAAAATTTTTAACGAATTTAAAGCTCTCTCGGGGAGAACGAATCGACGTACGAAATTCGCCAGGTAGAAGAGGACGGGAAAATTGCTGCTTTAGCCGGTCGTTAGGCGACTTTTAAAATCTCCTGTCAGGTTCGTCAAAAACACCACACGGGATCGCGGGAAACAAAGATTTATTGTTCTTCCTTTGGCGCTGCGGAAAATTGTTTTCCTTTTCGGTTTTTCGCGTTTAAAATCGAAAATACCGAACTGACGTTTCGTTTATATTTCGCGAGGTAATAATAATGCTCTTTTATTTTACCGTAATGTACTGTAAAATAACCTATTTTATAAACTAGCTATTCCAAAACTGATTGACAATATTGCTTGATTAGAAATTCACGCATTCACGAAATTACTGTCGTTCACACATATTGTAGATTACACGAATATTCCCTCGGTTTGAATCTATTAATCAATCTATCACATGCTAACTACGCATAATAAAGTTCATGTACAGGAAACACACACAATCCTAAAGGTAAATCCCCGGCTTCAGTTCTCTTATTGTAGATTGACACATTGTAAGAGAACTCCATTATACATTCGCTTACTATCTACATTCAATGATTATATAAACAATTAATTTCACCTAAAGTAAAGTAAAATCAATAACCGATAGAACGTATCTACTAATGCAAATCTCGTCCTTACAAGGTATAATCTAATGGAAAATGCATTCGCAGTGAATCCGGATTGTTCCTACGCAGCAGATACATTTAAAAAACGAATATTTCGCGATTTTTCCGCTCCATTAGACACTCGCTTCCATTCGTGCATACATTTTCCGGATGCACCGGCCTCGTTTTTATTAGCACGTAGCCGATACGTGTTATAAATAAATGAAATGTGACTCGCTATAATAATGGAAACAGATTTCTATACGACGCCATTTCTGTCTAGTTTTTGAAGCACGACTGTATTTCTTCTTCTTTTTATGCTTCCCGCGCTGAATTATAGGCCTCAGCTACCTGGATGATTCAGCCAATGCGATTGTAGTCGTGTCATTCAAACGTCAAATTCGTTTTTTTTTGTGACATTTGACATAAGTTCATCAAAAATAATTTCTCCAGTGTATACGTAAACACGCATTATACATAAACCGAAAGAAACAGGTGAACAGTTTCATTACCCAGGTCTTGGGGCCCCCGTTAATAACCTAATCCTCTTTAAAATTTGACATAGGTTCCGTCCCCGCGGCACGAGGAACAATTAATAATAAAACAAGATGTCGCCCGTTGGCTGAAACCTAATCTCGTCGGGGGCCGGTGCGCGCTAGAAGAGCTCTACACACAGGTCGCGTTTCGTAATCCCGACGCCCCGGCGTATTCTCCGTCGTCCGACTTCCGACCTGTTTACCCTTTTTTATCGGATTACGTTTCGCCTTCGCAAGTATAATAAAGTCGCCGGCGATATTTCGAAAATTAATCTCCGCAAGTGGCGAAGTTTTTCCCTCCATCGGTCCAAACATTTCCACATCATAATCACAAACATTACCCCGGCGCGAGAGCTTGTATACAGGACGTCCCAAAAAAAATCCCCTTCTCTTTCGAGAGCCGCTGCGATTACGTGTGAAAAGCGCTCTCTTGACGGGAGCACCCACTCGAATTACGACGCGTGCATACGAAGCGTTCGAAAGAAAAATCGCTCGTTAACTTGCCGTGTGCATCTTCTTTCGAGCTTATAGAGCACCTAATGAGTTCGTTTCGCTCGACCTCATGAATATTTAAGGGCGGCATCGCGACGACTACGACGCCGACACGCCGGCTCGCAGACACTCCCGAGATGCGGACGTAATTAACAAGAGTGCTCTCGTTAACCGATTCTCTGTTAGAGTACAGAAAGTTTGCAGAGTAGAGAGTATAGAGAGTAAAGAGTAAAGTGTAGAGAGAGAATACAGAGAGTATAGAAAGTAGAGAGTATAGAGAGTAGAGAGTAGAGAGTATAGAAAGTAGAGAGTATATAGAGTAAAGAGTAGAGTGTAGAGAAAGAATGCAGAGAGTATAGGGAGTATAGAGAGTATAGAGAGTATAGAAAGTAGAGAGTATAGAAAGTAGAGAGTATAGAGAGAATAGAGAACATAGAAAGTAGAGAGTATAGAAAGTAGAGAGTATAGAGTGCAGATAGTATAGTTAGTATAGATGGTATTATACAGATAGTAGAGACTATGTAGAGAGTGCAGAGTATAGAGAAGAGTGGCCGTGACGTCGGCTGGTAGTCACTCCCGAGTTGGGGAAATAATTAAGCCGAGTGCTCTGCTCATTTCGCCTTTCCCGGGTCCGATTTCCATTGACCGGATTTTCGATTGATTCGAGGGCGGCTACTCGTCGGCGAATTCCTCGTCTAGAAAATTACCGCGTAGAAGCCGTAAATTGCTCGAGATGCGAATATAGATATATCTACCTACATGCGATTCCGATAGGAGCGCGCCCTTTTACGCGGTATTAAAGGAAACTTCCTACCAATTACGGTCGGAATCCTGACTGGGAATCCCGATCGGCGTATCGGCGTATCTCCATTTCGTGTGTTGTTATTACATTCCGGGGGATTCACATGATTGATTTATCGGTTCGGATGCTACCGCAACCGCTCTACCAGCGATTACTATTTAGTCTTTCTTTCGGCGATAATTGGTGTATTTTTTTAATATCGAAATTGTGCGTTGGTGAATGTACGAGGTGTGGATAATAATTAAGTGTTCGCGGGGCAATCGATTGGTTTTCAATCGGCTGATTGAGCCCTGTCAGTCGATAAGAAGGCCTACTTGAGGTTCGATAAAGGGCGTTTAATGATCTGATGGCTCCGGATTATCCGGGAAGCTTCGAAGGGGGCGCCGAAAAAATTCCAAAGTCGCCTGATTTCGTAGAAGTATTTCGGAATTGCAAGTTAGTTAATTAGGCTATTAGATATAAAATATTCTTTATGTGGAAATTTCTGATAAATTGGTAAATACTGGATTTGTTAAGCATTTGTTTTCTATTAAATGTACGCAAATATGTACCTAGTGATTCGTTTCAATAAATATTTTATGTGAATCGAATTGATATATTTTAGCGATAACTTGATTTTGGCAAATATATTATTAAAAAAAGTTTATACAAATAGCTGCTAATTCATCAAATAAATCCTTTCGTGCAACGCTAGTGGCATTATGGATGTTATTAAACACGCGCTTCGTCACGAGCGAAACTCATTCCCCGAGCAATTTCCACTTTATTTGCATTAGGTCGGATCGCGGCCGTAGTTTCGAAAAATCCCCGAAAAAAAAAAAACCGGCCTTTTTTCTATGATTACATCCGACCCACTCTCGTATATACCTCGCCCACACGAATATTATTCAACCAATAAATCTATTTTATACCCACAACTCTCATGCAAAAACGCTTGCTTTCGGCCTTTTACCTCTCCGATGAACAAACCATTGACAATTCCACCGTCAGAAGTTCCCCAGCGCAAGTGTCGGGTAACTCGACAAACTCTACAAACCAGGTGATTTATCCAATTAATTGCTCCAATCGGATTCAGCGAGTACGCTCCGAATCGCTCGATTAAACAGCCGCCTTAAGCCGCGATAATCGAACGCATAATAAAGTCACTCACCGTGTTGGCGATGGTGTAGAGCATCTCGACGTAGAGCTTCTCCTTCTCGTGCTGCGGCGAGTTGTAGTCGATGGGCGTGAGGCCGAGCTCGCTTTCGGGCGGCGGCGGATCCGACGACGAGGTCTCGGTGAGCTTGAGGATGCTTTGGCGCTGGTTCTCCTGCTTCCACGCCAACGCCGTGAAGCTCTCGAAGTAGGAGCCGTCGATCTCTTGCACGCTGCGGGACAACACGGAGCGCGTTGAATAAAGGAAGCGAGAATGGGCGTTGGGGGACGGCGAGGGAGGTTTTTTTTTATGCGAGATATTTGGCGTAACGACCGAAAGTTCGGGGTGGTAATGGAGAAGAATTGGAGTCTTGCGATTCCGGAATTCCCCTGCACCGAAATAATAATAATAATAATTTCTTTCGGGTCGTACTTTCAGGGAACAGGGAACAGAGACTAGAGTTAGTGTGTAATAGTAGTGTAGTAATTTTTTTTTGTGTGGAATTTCTGCTGTGATTCATTGAGTAAAATAATAAATCGCTATAACCACGCGTCGTTTTAGCATAATTTTTCGGATCAAATGCCCTCTAACAAGCCACTTAAATATCCGTAACGTAATTTGGTGGATGAAAGGGTGCCTATTTACCGGGAAAAAATGGTAATTCTATCAGCTTTGATGCCGGAGTAGCAGTATCGAGCGAAATAATAATTGTATACCTCTTAAAAAAAAAACCAATAAATCGAGCATCGAATTTCGCCACCGGTTTTTTCTCTTTACGCGCGGCAAGCGAACGAAAAAAATGCAATTTCTTGATGAAACTACGCCGCATCGCTTTCCGATAGGCGCACATCAAAAGTCCTTTGACGGAGACAAAAGGTACAATTCCGAAATGGACTTCCACGTGGATTCGAGCGGAATCGATAAAAGCGCCAACGGCGAATCGACGACGTTCGCAAGAGGCGTCGATTTCTTTTACGCGAAACGGTGGAGAAAAAAAAAATAACGCGAGCCACCCGACGTCTATTAGCCCACTGTACACTGAACACGAGATAGAGCACCGCCAAATAAATGTGTTCAATTTGTTCTACTTCGATCCCATTCAACTGGTTAATAGCTCGTCTTCTTCCCGATTCTCGACACCTACGAGGATCGATCGATAAATCACACCTCGTCTACAAGGATCGTCCAGTAATTAAACATCCAAGTAGCGCGAATTTTTAAGAAAAATCCCAAGCACATTGATCAAAAACAATGAAATTAGAGTGTTAAATTTGAACTACTTCGATCCTATTTTAACAGCTCGTTTTCATCACGATTCTCGACATCTACGAGGATCAATCGATAAATCACCCACCATCTACAAGGATCGTCCAGTAATTAAACATCCAAGTAGCGCGAATTTTTAAGAAAAATCCCAAACACATGTTGATCAAAAACAATGAAATTAGAGTGTTCGATTTGAACTACTTCGATACTATTTTAACAGCTCATTTTCATCCCGATTCTCGACACCTACGAGGATCAATCGATAAATCCCCATCTACAAGGATCATCTAATAATTAAACATACAAGTAAAGCGCGAATTTAAGAAAGCAGCTCCCGAGCACATTCCGTAATACCCCGTCAATTTGCGACGCTACAAAGTTATTTACAGACTTAATGGAGTCTTTCATAATTGATCATCGATCCCGAACGGTTTTAGTCAAACAGTCTCGCTAAGTTGAAAGCGAACTCGCAATGAATAACGCAGTAATTTCATTAAGCTCATTCTTCGAATTTTCCGCGTCTCTTTGTTGCCTTCGAATGATCCCGATTCGAATAATGCGCGCCTCGTATCGATCGATCGATTCGATCTCGAAAGTCGAGCCTCCCGTCGCGGGTGGTGAGAATCGTTCGGGGGAAGTTTGTTTTCGAAATGTCCGGGATATTCTTTAGACAGGTGCGTTTGAAGTCTGGAAGTTCCTGTCGGAAATCTCGCCGTAAATCTAATCTGGAAGATATGAAAATTGATTGGGTTCGCCTCGGAGGCTTAAATTAATGCTTTTCCAGGGAGATTGGTTTCGTTCGTATTGCTTAGAAATGGTTTTTGAGTGGTATTATGAGATTATTAATACAGGGTGGCTCAAATAATTAGCTTAAAGTGCAATTTAATTGAACTTAATGCTTTTCCAGGGAGATTGATTTCGTTCGTATTGCTAAGAAATGGTTTTTGAATGGTTTTATGAGATTATTAATTTAGGGTGGCACAAATAATTAGCTTAAAGTGCAGTTTAATTGATATTAATGCTTTTCCAGGGAGATTGATTTCGTTCGTATTGCTAAGAAATGGTTTTTGAATGGTTTTATGAGATTATTAATTTAGGGTGGCTCAAATAATTAGCTTAAAGTGCTGTTTAATTGAAATTAATGCTTTTCGAGATATATTGACTTCGTTAGTATTGCTTAGAAATGGTTTTTGAGTGGTATTATGAGATTATTAATATAGAGTGGCCCAAAAAATCGCTGAAAGTGTAGGCAGTTATATTTTCGAAATAAAAATGCCGTAAAAAGTAAATGAATTTTTTGTTTGTTGGGAAAGTACCCAGACCGTAAAATTTTCATATTTTATGGCAGAGAAAATTGTAGCTTGAATAAGTCAGAAGCGTTAAAACGAAACGTTATAGCGCGTATAATAACGATTTCCAGCACAGTATTATTTTAATTAAAATTGTATTAATGCGTTCATAAAGTCAACTAAAACGAATATAAAATGTGTGTATTATTAATATACATAATGTTTATTTTACTGTTTATTATTGATAATAATAATTTTGAAAGCTTTCGCATTATCCATCAGGCTATTTTCCGACATGGAAATGATTGAAATACGCCCATTATTTCCCTCGTCAATTCCGCAAAAAATCGTTAGGAAAGTGCCGCGGAAAAGCATTTCCTTCACAATTACTTCTTTTACCTTCTTTTACTATCGACTGCATAAAATAAATGCAACGAGTTCGCAGATAGTGCAAAAGAAAAATAGAAACGGGTCATTATATCTGCATGACTTCGCTCGGTTTTCCTCCATAATTTACGATCGGTGCAACAGGCTGCTCGATCTATTATTCACTTATTTACACTTACTAAACACTGGCGGAGTTTAATAGAAAAACTTCGCGAGGGGATTAAGTTTTTTATCGCAGGTGGAAATCCGCTCCTCTAGCGGCCTATTAATGCGTAATTTTTTATTTAACGAGCGAATTAAATTTATTTGATAGCGCAGCTATCAATCAATCGCATTTTATTTAATCGAATCGGTCGAATTAGTGCAATTAAAAATTTCGTTTTAATTGCGGAGTATTTTGTATTGTACGAAATTCTAATTAAATCCGATCGGAAATAGATTTCAATTTATTTTAAAGCTAACAATGCATGGATTGTTGTTATTCGTGGAACAAAACATATAGCATAATCTACATTCGATAAATCACTCTATATTGATGAATTATTGGTTTTTAATGTCCCCTAGGTGTTCGAGTAATTCGATTTTAATAGCACACACTGCCATTTGCAGAAGAATAAATCCCACCGAGTTGGTTTAAAATAGAATAAACAAAACCCGCTTCTTTTTTGTAGAAAATTTGTTTCGAAAACTACCACCGCGTTTAATTAAATACCGACTAACTTTACCTTGTTTTTTAATTGATTTTAATTAAAAAGCGCATCGACGCTAATCACATTCGATCGGCGCTCGGCATTTTTCCCCGTAACTCACGTGTATGCGCCGGCAAATTCAATTTGCTACGTGCATTTAAATTTCAAACAAACAGCCGAACGCGCCGGCGAAATTTGATTTCAGTTGCGCCGCGTATTTGTGAATAAAAAAAGGGTTATTATGGGGCGTTTTCTTCGGCACCAAATTATCAACGAGCACTTGTAATTTCCTCTCCGGTGAGTTTGCACAACGGCCGTAAACGGTTTAATTAAATTTCCTTTTGTATCGGTTAGTGCAGCGAGTCCGCGCCGCGATTTGTTTGAGTCCTGCTCCTTACGCAAGACCGGGTTTTCTTCGTGGAAGATTAAAAGAAAATCCGATTTTTTTTTTGTACCGAAAACATCCACCAAATTATGTAGCGAAACGTTTAATCTCTCGCTGATTTTTTTTTAATATTCCACTTTGAACTCGCTCACGCATGCATGCCCCTATTAATTCGCATAGTAAAATTCACTAATAAAAAAAATCGTGTATACGTGTATGTTTGCATAAAAGGGAAATGTTTTTAATAACGAGTTCCCTTTGATACACACAAAAACGGTAATAATTTATATACCTCGTTAAATGTAGCTTGAAAAAGTTTCTACAACTACCAAAAGCTACATGTGCTTAGGTAGATTATTGGTAAAAAATTAATTTTTAAGGGATTTATTGAGTACAATAGTCTGTCTGAAAATGTGAAGTCTTCTACCAGTCTCAGTCTATTTAAGAGAAATTTATTAAACTAAACTGCTCTACAAAAGTTAAGGAAGTTCGTAAATTTTGCGATTATTTTAAAAGTTACACACTTTTTGAGCACCAAATTCTCAAATATGCGAAATTAATTGTTTTCTCTCATATCTAAGTGGATTTTTCATCTCTACCTCTACAACTCATACTAAATTTGGCGATCAAAAAACCTGCAACTTTTAAATTAATCCCAATATTTGTAAACTTCCTTAACATTTGTAGAGCAGTATATTTAATGAACCGTTAAAATGTCTGATTGTTGCATTGAACTGGTGTTACCTGGAGTTTTATTTTCTTTTTTGTTGTATTTGGACAAGTTAGTATACCCATAGTCTTCGATTGTAGACATTTTTTCAAATTTATGTTATACCTACATTAGGATGTAAAATAAATTAGAAACAAACCCATTAAATAAAACTAATAAATTGGAGAAATCGGAACTCACCCGGAGCACACCTGGTGGTCGATTTCGGGCCAGCTCTGCCGCCGGTAGCAGAAAGTGCCCTGTCGCTCGGGCGTCGCCCTGGGCGACTTCTGCCTGAAGGAGCCGGGCCGCCGCGGCGCCGACGCTATCGGGCACTCGAGCGTGCTGCGGCGACGCGGCGCCGCCGCCGCCGCGCCCGGCGTCGGCACCACCTTCGGGAAGCCGGGCGTGTTGCTGTCGCCCGAATTGCTGCGCGAGCTCGACGGCGCCGACGCCGGCTCCGACGTGTCGGTGCGCGACAGCGAGAACCTGAAACCATCGAGAAGGAAAAAATATTGTGTGGAGAAAAAGCGGCTTTGGGGCTGGTCGGGGATTCGTTTGAGGGATGTGTTCGAAGGAGATACATCTCTATTAGGAGGCGACGGGAAAAAATCCTTTTAAACCGGAGCGCTGGAGGGCGACGGAAAGCTTGTTTGAGAAACGTATATGTGTCATATTTCAGGAGGTCCTTAAATGTAAAGTAAATAACTGGAAACCCGTCGCACTTTCTCGCGTAAATATTTGACGTGCCGCGATGAAAAAAGGGCACATAAAACCGGTTATACTCCGTTCGACATCGGGAGATTCTTATAAAAACCTTCTAGAAACTCTAAATCAAAGAAATAAATAAAAATTGGAGCTTTTGAATTAATAATTTGATAAATAATTCACAACTAGCGGTAGTATACGCCGATTCATATGCCAATAAAAGCGATTATTTTATTTTATTGTATATAATTTTAAATTTTAGTACTTTTTTAGTATCTATTTAATAGCCTAAAAACCCTAATGTGCTGGCATTAGGAAAGGGTCGACAATTATTACACACTTGATGGATAATTGAAAGTATTGGACTTTTTCTATTCTTTTTTTGAGCCAATCGTGCTGTCTTTTCAATACAAAAATTAGGTTTCATACTTTAATCTCCTGATGGCGAACGGAGTATAATAAATTTATAGATAGTCGAAAGTATTCATATATTTTCTTTGAGCCACTCGTGCAGCCTTTTATACACAAAATTAGGTCATATTACTGTCCCCCGAAGGGCGAACGGAGTATAAAAACTGCCCGAGCACTCGATTTTTCGCGTTAAAAAATCCAATATTTAGCGAACGAGTAGATTAATAATCCGAACAAAGTGTGATAAAGCCCCCGACGGGGATCGGCGCTGTTTTCAGTAAATAAACACATCGACGATGTTTATGGAGCAATTTGCGTTTTTCAATTACGCGCATCCACATTACCGGGGTACCCTTTTTAATTACATAAAGACATTTAGCGATAAAAACGGGCAGATAACCGGCGAAATTGCTCGACGTCGCGGGGCGATAATGCACAAATAAAATCGATAAAAAAGGGACTGGAGCTAACGCGGTAAATTTACATACATTATTAAGTATTATGTGTTACAATATTACATACCGTTTCGGACTTTTCAGCGTCAATCCAGCGACGCTGTTGCTCACGTACTCCTGCAAGGTGTTCAGGAAACTCATGGTGCTGATGCCGATTCGAATTTAGACCTGAAATGTAGCAGTTTCATTAGATGGAAATATGCATATTGGCCTGCTTCTGTTAAGCAAACAGATATGATTTCGATGTCGCGCAACTTGGCGGATTCGCCCAGTTTAGGGAAGCGTAGCTGTTATAATAGCTAAAGTTCATTTGCAGAGCAAACACACGGGATATCTAACCCACTTCCGGGAGGATTAGCGAATTGTGATTCGTTTTTATTTCTATCCCCAATTAAGAAAGTTTAATGGGAACGCTTTCCGATGGAATTCAACGGGGGTGTAATCTCTTAATTAGACGGGCGAAAGTCTCGAAATTAAACCCGGTTTTTCTCGCCGGGAAATGCGTATTATACACAAAATACTTAATAAACGGAGAAATTATGAAGGAAATTGCGATATGGAAGAAAGTCATAATCCGAGAATACTCGAGCGGAATGAGAAAGAAACCTTTTGGAGGAATAATACGTGGAAAAGTTCGGATCGATGCGATCTATTGGATTAAAGCTGGGATTTCGGTTTGCGGGGGAAATCTACTGCGATGGATGGCCGAATTTCGCTGACCGAAAAAACGAAATCCCGAAACGTAAAAAATATAATGCCAAGAAATATCACACAAGGAAGCCTTTTTGTTTTCGTATCGAAATAGGGTCACTTGTAATTAAGAAAAACGTTTCCACTTTTGTACACTGTGGCCTGGATAAGGACGGAACAGGATGGGAATCTCGGGAAATGTGTAAGATTCTAAATTCATTGCAAAAATAAAATTCATAATCATTTGCACCAGTTTCGTGTCCTTTCAATTACGCTGCTTTTCCTATTTAACTGTTTCTGTATCTCAGGTTCCTATTCTAGATCCTCATCATTCGAGATCCCTAAGATCCCAAATCCCCACATCTCCAAATTTCCGGATCCTCAAAATCCCAGTTTTCCAAGTTCAAAGAGCGCCAAATATCTAGATGCCTAAGTATCCAGATCCCCAAAATCCCAGTTCTCCATGTTTCTAGATCAGTTCCAGAACTCCAAGATTCCAGTTCCCCAAGTTCCCAGTTCCCCAGTTCCCCAATTCCCCAGTTCCCCAGTTCCCCAGTTCCCCAGTTAACCCTTTAACCTTCCCCGGGATTATCGTCGAGCTCGGCATTATTTTTCCGAGATGCTCGTTAATTAAAACAAAATTAATTAAAAACTCCGGTGACAACAGTTACCTCATACCAAAAAAGAACCACCAAAAATCTCTCGAAATTTCTCGTCTGTCCGCGTAGATATACATATTTTATCGTCGCAGGAGAAGTTCCGCGAAGTTCCCCGATCCGCTGAATATTAAAAATCCAGTTCGATAAGTGGGAAACTTTTTCGCAGGGCCGGTAATCGATGACCCGCTTCCGGCTCTAATTGGAGAAAATCGAGGGATCATCAGCGATTCATTAAATTATATCGAATAAATAGAAAAAAAAACGCACCAACTACGGCGACTATCTCGTTTCCGTTTGAGCGGTAATTGATTGCTCGTTTATTAAAATTTATTGGGATAACGAAGGAAAGAAAATACACTTTTACCGGTTAATTGTAGCGAATGGAATTTACTTTGCGCGCGATGGAATTTCTTCTACATTAAACGCAAGACAACACTATTAGAGCCCGAGCAGAAGTTGCAAGTTGAGGCTTTTATGACTTAATGGATTTCTTCGGAAAACACCGTAGAAGGCGGGTATGATCGATACGGCTGAGGGAAATATTTGCGTTAATTACGGCGTAGAAAAGTTTCCTTCATTAGCCCCCATACAAAGGGGAAACTGTTTGGTTTTTAACGCGAGTAATTCCTCCGGGTCGTGCTATTTGATGTAGGTTAAATTGAGTTATGTTATCGCATTTTGGCCACCCCTACTGGGGATTATTAAATATATAAAAAAAGTTGGGAATTTTGTTAAAAATACTGCTTAAATAGTAGCGCGTTTGGAAACAGTTTTACAGAGCGATTCGCGTGTTCGCAAATGCGCCGTTTAAAAACGAGAATTACAAGAGGGATATTTCCAAAAATGACTTTTCGCGTGCCCCACGACCATTAATTAACCTGACAGCGTGTTTATACGCACTTGGAACCGCCGAATTTCGGTCTGGATCGCTTTCCCGACGCGAAATTGAGTAGTTTTCCAGATTGTATTCGCGGCGAATCTCCAGACCGATGAACGTAAAATAATTTTGATTACCTCGCAATTAATTAGTGCCCGTAATAACTGGAGTTTTCGTTTATACGCGAATTTCGGAGCGGGATTTATTAGGTAAAGGTAGGGAGAAAAATTGGGATGATTGTATTTTTTTTTAAAGATTCCCAACGATATTTAATTAGCGAAGCAAGGGAACATCGAATCGACGTTGCGAAAGGAGGGCACTGATTCGAAAAAATAGGCCCGGTTTGACCCCGAAAGAAAATTGGAAAAAAATTCGTATATTTCATACAAATAAAAAGGTATGCGTAATTATTATTTACTACTTGAATAACGAGTCGGTTAGAGTGTATCAATAAATTAGGGTATATAAAATTAATTTATTATAAAGGGATAGGGAGCGATAAAATTGGAGACCTGGATATATCGAACGTCCCGAACGTAGCGAGCAGCTTACCTTTCCAGTCAGAGCATGCCGTAGTGGCCGAAGAGGGACGTAAACAAGCCAGTGGAGACGGTGGAGCGTGTTCAGGTTGATCCGGAGACGGGCGACCGATCACATCGCGACCGCGGACGCGCGACGAATTGCCCATTGCCAGTTTCCACTGCGTTTCGGAGAGCGTCGGGAAATGGAAACAGGTGCGACGCGGCTGCGCCCCGGATCGCGGATCATTGATTGGCGTCTTGAGATCCCCAATATGCCCCCGTGTAACGCGCTTTTTTTTTTCCTCCTTTCGGGTGTTTTTTTTTGGGTGTTTTGTTTATCCATCGCGAGGATGTTGGACGTCGTCTGGGATGTCCTGGTGGGCGCGATGCCGGCGGTGTGGAGCGCCGCGACGCCTCGACGTCGATCTGTTGCTCGGCCGATCAACAGTTGGCTCGAGTTGTTTACTAGTTTTTTTTTTATTTCGGTTCGGTTTGATTGATTGTCTGGTGTTCGATTTGATTGCTCAACAAAAGCTCGCTTTGTGAAGATATTTATTTGATGGAATTATTAACTTTTAGGCTTGAAGAATGCTTTGTATCTATTAGAGGACCCTTGGTAAAATATAATCAAGAAGTTGAGTTATTTTATGCCGAATCTGGATATCTAAATTTATACTTATTCCATTTCTACAGGAGATTTGTTGAGCGAGTAAAAAAACCTATTAAAGAAACGGAAATTTTCCGCGATTATTACAGTGCCTGATTCGAAAAAAATATCCTCAACCTCCCAATTATTCCACCTTTATTCCATACAATTCTCGATACATTACTCAGCAACAATACTTATTAATCCAGTAGCTACAATCCACATATTCTCTCTACTTTAACCCGGTTCCAAATCGCCATCGACTCCGATCCTGCGTTACCACAGTGAATTAAAAACCAAGAAAAAAACCCGGTAAAAGTTATCCGGGATTTCCGGCGGCGCGAAATAAAAACGCATATCGAAATTGGATCCGGCATCGAGATGAGTTTTCCATCGTCCTCTCCACCTATACACACGCAGGCATCCCGACCTCGCGGGATAATAAGGCGAGAAATTAGTCCTTCTGTGCGTCGCCCCCGTTTAATTTGCTCGCGGAAATTAAGTCGAAACCGGCGCGGAGAAGAATAAACCCTCGGGCGGAAAAAACGCCCGAACTATCGAGTTTCAACGGGCGCCCAGTCCCCGGGACGATTGATCAACCTGCTTTGCACGAGCGAAAAAGTTCGAGCGCGATTTTAAATTTACTCCCGAACTTCCAAACGCGGCAATATAAATTTTAATTTAGCCAGAAACTCCCCGACGATGATGTAATTAAGTTCCTTTTTTTTTTCGCGTTAAAATGAAAGCCGGGCAATTTTCCACATGGTATATTTAAAATTTAAAATTCGCTGTTGGTGTATAAGAAAAAAAATGATTAATAACAGTCGCACCATCCGTTAATGCAAGCCCAACGTCTGGACCTGTCGTTTTGGAATTTGCACACTTGCCTGCAATCCGAATCCCAATTGCACCTGTTCGATCTCCTCACTCTGTATTTGAAACTAATTTCATCGTTGGCTCCGGCAATTTCATGCAAAGGAACTGCTACTTCTGCAAAAAAAAGCAATTAACAATCGTCTAAATTAATTATAAACGCACTAAAAAGTCGCGCAAGTTACGTCTACAGCTATTCCAATCGCGCTGTAAGTAACCTTTTTGATTGTACGAGTACCTAACGAGTGGAGAGATGAGAGTAGGAGAGAGCAGAAGAGAGCAGAAGAGAGCAGAAGAGAGCAGAAAAGAGCAGAAGAGAGTAGAAGAGAGCAGAAGAGAGCAGAAGAGAGCAGAAGAGAGCAGAAGAGAGCAGAAGAGAGCAGAAGAGAGCAGAAGAGAGCAGAAGAGAGCAGAAGAGAGCAGAAGAGAGCAGAAGAGAGCAGAAGAGAGCAGAAGAGAGCAGAACAAAGCAGAACAGAGCAGAACAGAGCAGAACAGAGCAGAAGAGAGCAAAAGAAGAGAGCAGAAGAGAGCATCAGAAAAGAGCAGAAAGCTCTTAACGATCTTTATAAACCTCTTTATTACCAATCATTCGAAATTTAACGAAGTCTGTTTTTTTGTTCTTGATGTAACTTTTACAACCCTCGTAATATAAAGGTTGTTAGAATGCAAATGTGTACTTACCCTCCGGGCCTTCCGGCTCGTAAAGGTCCTGGGAACCATAAACGCAAGCTGTTACGAACAGCGCCAAAAATATTAAGGCGCACTTCATTTTCTAATATAAGTTTCAGCCCTCTTCTTTTAAATGTCGCCTCGGTGAGAGCTCGAGCTGGACTATTTGCCGGCGTAAATTTCGTTATTTTATACTATTGTATAAGGGGGACTCTACCGGATCCCAAAATTCGGTATTTCACTTTAGTTTTCTATATTATATGAAGTAATAAATTTGATAACGTGTGTTATTTGTTTGCTTTAGTTTTAATATAAACATTAGTGTTTGTTTTGTGGAAATATACTGCAGTTGTGTATAGAATTTTCTGGATAAATTAAATTTGGCTTTTAGATTATTTAATTACCTAACGAAATATAAATACTGCTTTAATGCATTATGGTGCATTAGAGTATAGTTGAGGTTGGGAAAATTAGCGTTTATTATTACATGTAAATGTAAATGTAAAATTTACAATTGTGTAATGTTACGCATTTAGAGATAAATGTGTTTTATTTATTTGCCAGATATTAGTTTATATGTGAATTACTTCTACAATAATAAATGATGTTTTAATTAATAATTTTGTTATTAGTTTGAACGTAATAGGTAGACAAATATTAAATCGTACTATTAAAATTAAACGGGCTAATTAGAATCGTTGCTCGGGTAGGAAAGGGAAATAAAAGTTTGGAAATGATCCTCGAGGATGTTTCTCGACTTCGGACGAACTTCCATTAAAGTAAATATTTGTATTAAAGAATCGCTAATTGCTCGGAGAAAAACGATCGAATTAGCGAATTTACAGTCGAAATGAAACTACGTAACCCATTTTACGAATATATTTTATTTCAACATTTCACCTTAATTATTATAGTACCTATATATCCGATTTTGAACGTTTTAAAACGCGCCGCGACGTGACTAATTGTAAATCTTATTGCAAAAAAATTCGCTCGTTTACATCGTATTCAATCGCCTTAACTAATTTACCATAATAAAAATATTCAACAAATTTCGCAACGTGTATAATACAAAAAAGAACTTAATTTATTCGGGCGTCGAGCCGCCGACGCTGCTACAAATTTGGTCCGTGACATTGGTATATTGTAGTTCAATTAATTCGTAATTAGAATCGTTAATTAGGTACATTTTTTTTAGAATAACGTGGAATATTGTGGTTCGTTTTGCGAAATTAACCGCGCGTAAAAGATTATTTTCGAAACACACGCGGTTAATTTCATCGAAACATTTATTGTTACACATACAGAAGAATCCACACTTACAGTTAGAAAAGACACAAATTTGTGTTACATTTATGTAGTAATGAATTTATGTGGAAAAATATGTAGGTTATACGGTGTGATAGGAATAGCTGGAAACGTGACGATGATGCGTCGTACGTTATACTCTGAGGTCTGTAGGTAAGTATGCAGATATTCCTGTCTCTTATTGGAAGGTAATTATTATGTATAATTATTGAAAATATTAGTAGAGAAGTAAGAATCTTCTAACATTATATTTTAAGTTAAAATATTGGTTTATTTTTTTGTGAGTGATTAAAAAATGGGTATGATGTTAGAATTGAAGTGTTATTTATCGGAAAAATATATTATAGATACATTAAAAGCGGACATATACACACAAACGAGGTAAGAAAGAGGAGTAAATATTAACAATAACATCACGTCAATAAACTTAACTAACACATCATTCGTTATTTTTATTTTATTTAACAAATAGTTTGTTAGTTTAGATTAATATAGTGTATAGAAGTAGATATGTATAGAGTCGACATAACACTTAATATAATCTCACTAAAATTATTTTTGAGTAGTACATAGACAACAACAGAAAAATAAAACAGTTTCGTAGAAAATTAGAATCAACAAAGTTGTTTTCCTACAATATAAAATTTTGATTCATTTGAATAGGCTTCGATCGCTTCGATCGCGGAAGCGAACTTTGTCGAAAATATTTCCCATCGAAACCGCTACTGCAAGATGCACCCGTTATCCACCCTCCTCCACCGGATGGGCGAGTTGCTCGACGATCCGGGCGCCTCCCCCAAGCTGCACGTCTTCGTCCTCATGATCATCAGATCGGTCCTGATGCTCGGCCGTCGCACGTTCGGCGTCACGACGCCGCACGCGTCGCTCAGCCGCCGCTTCACCGACAGGTGGTACTTCTTGCCGTGGTGGCCCGGCGCCGACGGCGGCAGCGGGCACGGCGCGCCGAAGCTGGCGCTCACGCGCTTGTGGTGGTTCGGCGCCATCTCCAGCGGCAGGTTCGCCACCAGGAACAGCTGGTAGAACACCTCGTCCACCTTGAAGTTGCGCTTCGCCGACGTCTCCACGAACGCGCAGCACGAGTCCTGGCTGTCGCAGAACGTCTGCGCCTCCTCCACCGTCACTGTTCTATAAAACAACCCTTATTATACTCTTCTTTTCACTACTATCTTGCTCAAATTTGCTGTTACAGTGTGACGCAACATTGGCTGTGGTACCGAACAGGACGAGAATCAAGGAAAAAGGCCATCATAGTATATAAAACTAACTGTCAGCTGTCAACAGACTCGAAATCTTCGGATTATTATGTTTGTTTCGTTTTATTACAATTCTACTACATATTGGGTAAATAATTACACTTATTTTTTCTCCCTTTTATTCATTATAATGACTAGATAAGGAATTAAAACCAACAGAACTATTCTAAACTCAATTAAACGTCAAACATATCAAATCTACACACCACAGCCTCGGCCTTTCACATCTCGGACAACAAATCAACTCGTTGACATTTGACAGTTGGTGCACTTTTTTTTTTACAAAAAAAAAACCCTCGACATTTCTCTCGGTTTGGGGACTATAAATTCGCAGGGACAAACTCTGTGTATAGTAATTTTCCGCCCCAGCGCGAGTCTACTGCGGTCGTAAAAGAGGACAGATGAAGACGGCCCGGAATATTAAACGGGCGGAAAAAATTGGGGCACGTACGGCGGAATGTAGGGAAAACCGGTACGTCGAACTATCGCTTTGATTTTTCGCTGAAAATGCGAGCGGAAAACGCTCGAAGGAGGACGTGACCGAACGGCGGAATTTTCCAAAAGATTCGAACAATGCGGCGGAGAAGACGAATAAGTAATTACGGTGGAAGCGGCTTTGAATCCGGTGGTGCAGAAATTTTCCGCCGAAGCGCTAGGAGAACAGTGGTTTTTTGACAAAAATTTAAGTTGGTAGTAAGTGTCTGGTTTGACGGGAATTTATTTAAGTTGGTATTTAGTAACTAACCTCATTTCCTTGTCACATTTGTTGCCGGCCAGTACCATGGGGACGCGGGGAAGGGTTTTCTTTCTGGTTAGGCCCACGCCCGTGGAAGACGCGCCCGCGTTTATCTTAGTCTCTATGATTTGTTCCCGTAGTCTTATTGCTTCTTCGAAAGTTTCCCGGCTGTCCATGCTGAATACAATCACGAACAGATCCCCTGAAAAAAAAAACCAAACATATTTCCAATTTCATCAAAATAGGCCGGTGTTATTGCAAACAGATTTATTGCAAAATTGTCGAATTATTGTTGTAAAATTTAACTAGTATATTACCTATGTATACTCATATCTACTAATTTCGTCGAAACTTCTACATCTTTTTCTAAATAATGGGAGTTTTATTTTCAAGCGCATCCACCAATTTATTTAAATTTATAAACGTAAATGTCAAATTGACGTGATTTGAACAGGTAGAACGATTGACGTATGATTGACGTATGATTGACGTATTATTGACATGGAACCAAAGAAATATTTCGTGTCGCTTGTATTCCAAAGGTAAATTGATTTACCGGGAACAAACATACTGCACTTCTACCTTGCAGTGTTTTATGTTTTTATTGCTAATTTAAACTGTAATATTCGGTTCTACTTCCATTTGTATGCTTCAATTGAATTTACTATAATGGAAGTTGGAAATACTACATGCACGTTCTCTTGCTATAAAGAATCGCTTTCTTGTATTGAGTCAATTTAACTTGGAAACTGGAGCGAATGGTAAACATAAATTTGTACCCTTCAGAATCCATTTTGGAGCCTAGAGGTTTTTTTTCGAACACATAAAAACGTTATTTTTATTCAATATACGCTAATTTATTTAAATTTTACAACGCGTTAAATTTAATTTACTCGGTATTCACGAAACACGTATATGAAAAGGAGGAACGCAATATATTTGAAAGTATATATTCTTCTCGGAGTGCCTGAATGGAAACATCCAGGCGAAATTCATTTTATTTGCACTGAAAATGCATCCGCTGGAAACTTTCTCATCTTTGACGTATACACGGGAATTCCTCCCCGCATTCCGCCTACTCGACGTGTATACTTACAGTGAAAATATAAAAACGAAACTTTCTTATATTCGAGTTTTATTAGCTCGATTCGATACGCGCTAATCGGCGTTCGATATTCTCGCGCGAGCGAGCTCGAAAAGATGAACCTTAACAGGATGACGAAATCGAAAACGAGTAGGCGACGGAGAGCCCGATGGGCACACGCGAGACCTTTGAAACTTCCGCCCGTAAACTCCGGGGCGTTTGAGCTCGAGCGGTTTCATCGGATATTTTTTTTATTAAATCAAAATCGAACGCGAAACGAACGCATTTTTGCGCGTTAAATTTCGTTCCGGCCGTTAATTTGATGAACGGCCCAATAAAAGGGGTTTTTATGTAAGGAAATAAACTTTTATTAATCACCAATTCCGCTGGATGTATGTTTATTTTCGGGCAAAATGGCAATGTAAAGGGTAATTCAATAAAGGGATTTTATTATTCGAAAACTAATTAACTCCTTGTTCCAATTTCATCAAAGTAGGCTAACAACTTCTCAGTAGGCATTAATGTTAATACAAACAGAATTAATCCAAATTTGAATTATTGAATTATTGTAAACAATAAGTTTTAAGTGGTGCATTACAGTTCATGCCAATTCTATATTCATACTATTTCTAAATGCCGAATTTTAATTTTCAGGCGTATCCGCCATTTTATGTAATTTCATACGTAAATGTCAATTTGACTTAACTTAAACCACGGTCGTGTATAACAGGTCAGGAAACTCCAATGGAGGGGGCGTTTCAGATGATATGACACTCGACAGAGGGCGCCATAAGGCCACTTTGTCTTCATTCCGACTACAAGAAACTCAAAATTTACCTAATACTAGCGTTCCAATGCTCCCGTTCCTAATGAACCCTCGACGCAAAGTTACAAAAATTAGCCGACTTTCCAGACCAGCATGTAAGACCGTGATATAAGTAAACGCCAAATCAATTTGACATAATTGACACAAAACAGGTAGAATATCGTAATTGACACGGAACCAAAGAAATATTTCGCGTCGCTCGCAATATTCCAAAGAGGAATTGATTTAGCGAGAACGTAATTTGATTTAATTGAATCCGTAAAGTCGCAACGTCGAAGCTTAAATTCTATTTTCCTAATTCCCCGTCGCTCGTGACCCGATTTTGCGGAAGAATAGCGGAGTTGAAGGGAAGCTGTAATTAGAAATATTCCTCTCATCCACTTAGAATGCATAATCTCCCGTTCGGGATCTAATCGGGATATTGCGTTACGTCTGTTGTTGTTGTTCCGTGCCGATGGGAATCCCGCCGGTTGTGTTGTGCGAGATGTGTGTGTTTTTAGTGCAACTTTTCGATGAGGAAAGGTAAATGTTTGTTCGAATTTACCGGGAACGTAAGACGCGATACGCTTCTTCGAATATCTGGGTATAAATAGAAGCGGAATATTCATCAAATATTCGTTTTTTTTTTGTATTCTGCATTGGTAAATAAAACTGGTTTTTTTTCGAGTTAATGGGAAACCGTTAAATAATCCTGAAAACGTGAATTTCCATCGCTTTTTCAGTTTCCTATTCCGCGTATTAATTAATGCGCCATAATGACGGGAGATTCGTTAATTTTTTTTCAGCGGGAAATTTTTATCGAGTAATTTTATTTTAATTAGAAGTTATTCGGGCAAATTAATTTAGGTGATTGAAGTTGTTTTAAAACAAACTTTTTATCAAAAATATGTTATTTAATATTACGGCATTTACCCGCTGTGTATACTTTTTGTTACAAGAAAATTTTTAATTAACATCTAAACTTTTTCCTGTATAATTTATATTTTCGAGCTAATGGGGTTTATGTATAATTAATGAATAGATAAAATATTAATAATCTGTCGTAGATTCATATTTAATGAAGAAATTTTCGAGTACCTATTCTAAAAAATGGCGTATACGCATACACCATAATTTTAAATGATATACAAGATAATAAGCCTTTCATGATGGAATTGAATTATTCATCACTCACATAATTATACATTTCCGGCGTACGGAAAATCGATATGTTTATGAAAAAAAAATAAAGGTTCGTGAAAACCGAACGACCACTGATAATTCAATCAAAAAAATACGAATATTTCATAAAAAAAATTATAGCATATTACCTGTTAAAAATGATAATCTTCTCATGGCAGGAAACGGATGATTGCCCGACGTGTCTAATATATCCAGCTGGTAAATTTCGCCCCTAATTCTATACAATTTCCTGTGAAAATCTTCGATAGTCGGCGTGTAGCTTTCCTGGAACTTCCCGCCCAGAAATCTAGCCACCAGACAAGTTTTTCCCACTCTAGCCGAACCTGCGAAAAACCAAAAATCACCTCACATCAAACACTCCATTACCAACTACAAATTAACTTCGTATATATACAACAATTCCATTCACCCGTACACACAAAGTTTTAATTACAATACAAACACATGTTTCTGACGCTTCGAAATCGACGCGAAAACATTCATGGAGTACAAACCAAATACTTACCTAACATAACTAACCTGAAACAGTTCTTCTGCGGCGGTACGACGTCGTCGCAGGAACTCGAACTGCCCGGGCTCGGCCCCGGCCCCGACGTCACCACCGACTGGTAGTCCTGCGGCGCTCCTGCCGGCATCCCGTTCGGCTGCCGTTTCGCGCACAACCAGTTCGTACAAGCGCTTAAATCCATCGCTCGGATCAGCCGCGCCAATGTTGCTCATTACGAACAGCCCTTAGGAAACTGCCAACACAAAAATATCACAACTTGTTAGCTAAAATATATCAAATACAAGACCAAGAGATCCAGAGATCGGGAGATCAAGAGATATCAAAAGGGCCCAAGAGATACCAGTGGATTAAAATATATCATGAGACCCAGAGATGAAGAGATGACAATAAGAGGTCAAGAGATATCAAGAGCCCAAGAGATACCAAGAGTTCAAGAGGTAAAGGGATATCAAGAGAGAAAGGGTTCAAGAGATTAAAATATCAACCTATCATCAAGAGATCTAGATTTAAATTTAGATATCAAGAAATATCAGAGACCAAGTGATCAAAAGAGTGATCATCAACATTCCTGCTATTACAATTAGAATTCTCTCTGTATAAAAAGTGACCTACTTACCGACAACCAGCATGCATTTTAGGTGCGTTTATTTAACGATGAAACAACAATCGTTTCCTTTATACATGCGAACCGATATTTTCATTAGCGGAATCGTTTATAAAGGGCCCATAAAGGATCTCTCATCGGGGTGGAAATGAATCCCGAAAACCGATCTAATAACGCGGCTAATTGCGATTCGCGTGTAAATAATTCACCGCTCGTTCCGCTCCACCGCACTTTTCCACACTAATGTATACAGCGGCCCGCTTCAAGCTGTTTTTATTCTCCCCGTAATACTTTCGTAATTGTAATTTACATAAATTTATGGAACGCAAAGCCGCGTCGCGTTCGCCGAGTTCGTTTCGAAAGCGCGACTTTGGAGAGCGTCGTTAGGACGCCCACCTGGTTCTGGAAAACCCGGGAAACAAATCGGATTTCGCGTTAATTCGCAATCGGTTATTTTACGATTATTCCACCAGGTTGTCGAGTGTACTTTCGGCATGAAGGCGATGCGAAAACAACGACGGGGATGATAATAACGCAGCCATCTGCATGGCGATGGATCAAACGACAAAAGGGAAAATGCGAATTATGCATCGGGCTTTGTTCGGCGCCCCCGTAGGATATTACGCGCTCGAACATGGAACGTCGAATGCCATCGGAGCACCGGCAATAGAGCTTCGACGGGCCAAGTGGGCGAGTATGATGAGGGATTTAATGAAAAATATCGCGCCCTAAAGCGCTCGATTTATACAAAAATAAATATTGGCGGAGTTGAAGATGTTTTCTTTTTTCGATTCGTTGCTGGTTATCGATACGATCGGTGGAAATTGGGAAACTTTCGGTTTCCCCGGGAGGAAAGCGCCCCCGCTCGGTTCGTCTCTTATCAGGTAAACATTCCGACTAAACATCAAAACTCCCTTATGGACGAATTATTATCGATCCCCGGAAACTTTTCGCGTTAATTGAAAACGTGCAAGTCGTCGAGTTTTTTCCCAAATAAAATCTACTTTGCAAACCAGCAAGTACAAGCCTGTGTACTGCAAATGTAGAGATTTTCGAAAATTGCGTTTTTTGTGTTAATTGGAATCGTTAAACGAGTTGCGGAGTTTCCGATTTTTTTCGAAATAAATCCAGCTCTATGATAAATGAACTTGCATACCAATAGCTAAGCCTATGTACTATAAATTTAGAGAAAATGTGTCAATTAGTGAGTTATATATAACATGTTTTTTATTCGAGTAATTACATTTATTAAAAGAACCTTAATTTCAATATGTTAAGTGTTTAAAACATTCATTAATACATAACTCACTATACGAATAACACAGCAAAACACGAACGTAAACAAAAAAAACTACAGAATTTCATTCATAACTTCCACCGAAACTCGAATGAAACTCAGCAACAGTACGAAAACCTCCACCGATTCCAAAAACAATTATTTCCCCGAAGAACGGGGCGAGTTATAAGAGGGAAATCGTGCGAAAAACGGGCATGCTTTCCGCGAGAACGTCGCCGAGAGGACAAAAAAAAATATATTTAGTACAAGACACAAAATAATCCCCTACCTGTTTCGGCATCGCGACAATGCCCGGGGCGCTACATGGTTCGTTTGAACTGGAAGTCGGGATGGTTATGTTTTTGGAGCGCGCATACTTGCGGTGCCGGCGACGGCGTCGGCGTCGGCGTCGCCGTCCGCTCGGTGGGGCGGCCCGAAATGTACACTGACAAAAAAATTAAATTAATTCCCCCTAATTAATTTACCGAAGGCACCACGAATATTAAGGGGCGCGACTCGAGTGTACCTACCAACAGAGAAATCATTTACCATTATACTGACAAAAATGCATATACAGGGTGTCCAAAAAAAGGGGAGTTCCGTAGAGCTTAAGGGATTCGAAGTTTAAAGGATGGAGCAGTAGGAATGGATGGATACCAGTTTACATTCGAGGCTAAAATTTGGCTGAAATTTATCCCATTTCCATACTTTTTAGACACTTTATATCTACAACATAAGTACTAAATGGTTTCAGTATTCTATACAACTTTGTTTTACAACTGCTCTATATAAAATATCGCTATTTATAATAATTCCTTAAAGATTAGCAGGCATATAGAACGAAATAAAGTAAGCATCAGTGTTTTATGAAGTGGAAACTCTCCTGCAGCCTATGCTATCGACCCGGTGCGAGGGCACTTAGCAGGCATCAGGAACAATGAGGACTCTCGCTCTAAATAGTTCCGCATCCGCGTCGGGACGCTTGATTGCGTTGTTGTATATCGGATTGCGTGAGGCCCCCGCGACCCACCTCCGGGACCCTCTGCCGGATTACACTGGAAAACGGAAAAAGCGAAGCGAGCGCGGCGTAAAGGAAACATTTGCATGCACCCGCCTGCTGCGTCGTTGACCGCTTTAAATAGGGCACGGCGATAAATTTCAACGGAAGGGTTTATTCGTCCAGCGGGGCGTAATTACGCACCTAATTGGGTTTAATTAGGCTACGATGCGGAATTTTTTGCGATGTAAATTACTCATTTGTAATTAAAAATATTGTTTTATGTGTTAAATCAAGTTTTCTATGAATTGGTCTTTTATCAAATTAGCGTGTAAGCCAACAGCTTTTATGTCATTTTCAGCTTTTATAGGTCATTATAGGTAATTATTATCGCAGTAGGCGCTGTTATGTTTATTTCAAAAAGTGATTGTTTAAATACCAATATAAGGGTAAGTGCAAATTTGTTTGCATTATAGTCAATTCTATGAGTTGAACAAAGAAAGATTATTAAAATAACAGTGATTGTGCGAGAAAGCTGCAATCAGACAATATCACTTTCTTTCTTCTTTATACTAAAGTGATGTAACTTGTCTTTGTTGCACCTGTTGCGTACAAATTTACACGTAACTGTATACAACTAGCTCCGTGAAACACGTTCGCAGGACAATTAAACCTGCGATTAGAACTGAAACAATTAAATGGTTATCGGTCGTTTTACGTTATTAGAACGGCAATTATAAGTTTTTACGAGAACGTGGGATGGCAACACTGATAGCTGATAGCAACCGTGCGTCACAAACGTCACAAACGTCACATTTCATTTACGTCATTCGGGTTTATTGACGATAAAAAGCAACTTTCTTCGGCTTGTAAATTTTGCACTGAACGTTCGCCGAGAACCGATCGGGATTAAAGGGAAAATTGATCGAAAATACCTTTCGATCGGATTTTTAATTGTTCGAAGTGTGCGCGAAGAAATATTTCCAAAAAAGTATTCGCTCTCTACAATGACGTGCAGTAGTGACGTATTTGTGGGATAATCCGAAGGCAGTTATTTACAAATATTTTTCGAGTAGGAAACCGACGACCGCGAGCGCACAAACACGCCGGGAATCGCTGATTGTTCTCGGTTTTACCTGGTGGTTTCGCTTCAGTCGAGTTTGAGATGCCTCCGGCGGAAGAGACCCGCAGAAGGTCCCCTTCTGACTACATTTTCGGCAAAGTCCTCGGCGAAGGGAGCTACAGCACCGTTTACCTAGCCAAAGACGTGCATACGAATAAAGAACATGCCAGTAAGTACACCTATCGTAATGCTATTTATCCACATAAATTTGATTGATTTTGTTGTTATGTTTCAGTTAAAGTGGTGGAGAAGGCTCACGTTATAAGAGAGAAAAAAACCGAATCTGTGATGAGAGAAAAAGAAGTCCTAAGGATCCTAGGGAATTCGTGTCCTTATTTTGTCCGATTGTACTGGACGTTTCAAGACACTGATCGTTTGTACTTTGTCCTGAGCTACGCCAAAAACGGCGATGTTTTGGGGCAAATCGAGAAGCACAATCGAATGAGCATCGATTGCACCCGATATTACCTAGCAGAACTGATTTTAGGTAACTCCTACCCCGCTTAAATCGAACAAACGACACTTGTACATTCTATTCCAGGTTTAGAGTATTTACACAGTAAGAACATCATCCACAGGGATTTGAAACCGGAGAATCTTCTGTTCGACGAGAACTGGCATTTGTTGATAACTGACTTCGGCAGCGCCAAGATTATTAGTACAGAAAACGGGCGCTCGGTGGAAGAGAGCAGCATCGGGGAGCCCGAGAAAGGGGAGCGTTGCAAGCGGAGGAACAGCTTCGTCGGTACCGCCCAATTCGTCAGCCCCGAAATGCTCACCGAGACCCAATCGAGCCACGCTTCGGACCTGTGGGCCCTTGGCTGCATAGCCTTTCAAATGGCCTGCGGTCGGATGCCCTTTATCGGTATGCCAGCTATTATTTTTCAACGCGTTTAATTAGCTTGTTGTTGAAAAACATGAAAACAACGAGTAAATAAATGTGACTGCGTAAAAAATATTTTGCGATCGATGATTAAACGGATCTTTATTGTCTAAACGAGTGCGGTGGACAATTTAAAGTTTGTTTTGATTTAACGGGATTATTTTCACTGAATAACCGCCGTCGACAAATATGTTTTTGTATTCACAGTGGCGGATTCGAAAATGTTTTTCCCGAAAAAAAATAGCACCTGTTGAAAAACGAGTAAACATATTACAAGGAATGCCACATCCAATTGAAGTATGCAGTTAATTTTTATTTACATACCCGACGCATTCTCTAGATAAACCAGCAGTCGAAAGAAATATTTAGAATTACGATCGAAATGTTTCGTATCGATTAAAATACATTTTTTTTTATCTTCAGGCGGAAGCGAGTATCTGATATTCCAGAAGATCCTCAAATTGGAGTACGCGTTTCCCGACGACTTCCCCAGAGAAATCAAGAGTTTAGTAGAAAAATTAGTAGTGTTAGAGCCTAGTAAAAGACTCGGCGCATCGGACGAGAGGCGGTACTCTAGCCTAAGAGAGCACGAGTTCTTCGCCATGCTCAACTGGGACGACTTGGGCCCCCCGCCTAGACTGTCCGAAGACTGCCCTGAGACCGCCGGCCAGGAGATTCCGGACCACTTGGAGCCGGGCCTGGACGAGGAGAAGGCCTCTAGGTTACACCTGAACCTGTTGAGTCCGAGTCCGGTGAGCACCAGGAAAAAATCGCCGCCCAATAGGAAAATCACCGATCTCACGGAAGCGGAGATCAAGCAAAGACTGGAGGCCCAGAAGAGCAACATTTACCACAGCTTCGTCGAAGACAATTTGATATTGAAACAGGGTTTTATTGATAAGAGAAAGGGTATATTTTCGCGAAGGCGGATGTTTCTGTTGACTCTCGGGCCTCATTTATACTACGTGGATCCCGTTACTATGACACTAAAGGGGGAGATACCTTGGAGTAGCGAATTGAAGGCCGAGGCGAAGAATTTTAAGATATTTTTCGTCTACACGGTAAGCTTTAATGAACTTTCGTGTATCTAATAATTTCGATTTAATTTCATTTTAGCCTAACAGGAAGTACTATTTAGAAGATCCCGAAGGATACGCCTTGGAATGGTGTAAAGCTATAGAGGATTTAAAAACGTTTTACTATCCAGAAGAGACTTGATACGAATTGATTCTAGCATAATTTACCTCGTTCCCTCTATTTATTGCTAAATTATTTCCCACGTAAGTTACTAGTTGAATTGTTATATTTTTGTCTCGTTTAATATATTGTGTATAAATTATTCTCTATTAGATACGTATTTAAGCTATTTATTTATCGTAATAGGCAATTTTGATGATTTTTAAAATAAAAATATTTACAGTTTCATCGTGTTGTTATTTCTAATACGCTCTTAATCCATATTAAAAATATTGTACTATATTAAGATAGGTATTATAAAAATAAAATATTATTTGATTAATTTCAAATTACTACACCATATCATAAAGAATATAAATTAAAACTTTGTTTTATTTATTTTAAATTAAAAGCTGAAAGCGCTAATGTCAAGTGTCAGGTCACTTCTGTCAAGAGTGTCAATGTCAATGAGAATAAAAACTGGCAACACTGCTCACAACCAACATGGCGTGTGTTGGTTAATTATTGTGTCATTAGAACGTACAAATGTTAGTTTTTCCTGAAATTAATTATTATTTCGACGAGTAATTTGCTTGGTTAATTTCGGTAGTGTTTTCATTTGGCGCAAAGAAAAAATGGCGGCGATTTTCTGAAGGTAAGTGCCGATTTACGGCGAGAATTTTCCACCCACTCTTTTCTTACCTGCCTTATGAAACTTTGTATTAAAAATTTAATTTATTTGCTCGGGATTTTCGGTGTGCCCGTTACTAAATTAAAACAATACCGGCGATAAATAAGCAGGGTTTAAGTCAGCTGTGCGATAGTTTTGAACTGTCACAGACCTTGTTAATAATCAGATGTTTGTTGACAATTCGAATCGAATATACAAAGCGTTTTTTTTATTGCAAAACCGGCTTTCTTGATGCTGCAGAATTAATTATTATTTTCTTCTGCTGCGTATTGTTAAAGGAAAGTTGCGATATGAATTTCGAATACAATCCAACGACTTGTTTATCGAGTTATTGACATCTATCAATAATCGTATTTACTGTTTACATTTTATTTTTGTTATAATTTTTTTGCCGAGTTATTTACAATTATTTAATAATGATTCATTCAGGTGCATTTTTTCGATTGCTGTACAGCAAATATTTCAAAAACATTTGTCGATTTTGAAGCAGCTACACACAACATGTGAAATAAACAAACTCGTTTCGTAACATCGAAATTGGAAGGAGCACACCAACTGTTCGCTTTTAGAATAATATGCACAGTTTTTTTACGCCTAACATTAATTAGAAAAATCTCACCTGCTTCCATCTAATTTAATAAAACCGAATCTACACGGCTACCGGTCGAATTAACAGGGCAATTCGAGTGAAACGCATAATTCAAATTCCCATTGCAAATGATAAATTTCGAAACTCTTTAATAAATGTAAGTTATTGGAGTTTATAAATTAGTCTGCATACCTTTAACGTATTGTGTTGATATTTATCAGCACGCACAATTTTTGCGCTTAATTAAATAGCTAAAGTGGATCAAGTACTCTAAATTATGATTTCAATTTCAGTTTGTTTCATTATTGCTTTTAATTTTATGAAATTAGGCCTGTGTCAAGTTATTTTTTTAATTCTCAACTCAACTCATATCTCGACTCTTTTCAACTCAATTTAATGAGTAGAACAAAGAAAGATTATTCGCAATATCACTCATTCTTTCTCGTTTATATAAGACTAATGGAAGTTGTCTTTGTTGTATCCACAGACTATATTGCGTAGAACTTTATAGTTATCTGCATACAATTTCCTCTACTCCTATATTCTACCCTACCCCAGTCCACTCTATTTTACTTTATTGTCCTTACTCTACTCTACAATATCCTATTCTAATCTACTTCTACTCTAATCTACTCTTTACAATTTTGCTCTAGTCTATTCTACTCTTTTCTGTTCTACTCTATTTTACTCGATCTATTCTACTCTACGGGATTCTGCTATTCTGCTCTGCTTTGCAACAATATTACATTGTTGATGAATCGATTTACTTTGGTTCTGAGAGCTCCAAAAGTTGAGTGGTGTCTTCTGCTTCTGCAATCGAATCGATTTGTTATTATAAAAGTCCGTAATACAGATAAACAGCCGCAATCGAATTCGAGAGCTTGATATATAAAACGTTTACAACATTGGTTGTAAATGAATTTGTTTTAAGGCATTTTGAAATAGACCGTTGCCGGTAGAATAACAAACAAATTCTTCCATGAATGCATACCAGAATTCGAAGCGCAGATAGAGCGGGTATACTGAATAGAGCGAGACCAATCGCTAAATATAATTACTTTTGTATTAGTACCTACATTTAATTTGTGAATTAATTTCGGTTTTATGTATGTAAGTTGGTCCTGTTCGACTGTAAACACTGCATACGTTTCTCGTTCGTCAATTAAGTAAGACGACGGTTTTAGTCGAAAAATAGCCCGTTTGTTTTTTCCAAAAATCTCGAAATTCTCGGACGTTTATATTGTTTTAGAACATTGTCCAGCAGATACAGTTAATTGGCAACGTGAGTCATCTTTTACGACACCTATATAACGTGTTACGTCACATGTTTGTTACGGTTTCGATTTTTCGTTTCTCTCTCGAAGCGAAAACTCGAAACAGAAGTCCCCCAAGCGCGTTTCGTGCGCGGTTTCTTCGAAGAAACAGAAAACTGGTTTCCAGTTTTAAAAATAATGGCAATAAAACCGACGCCCACGCGAGCTCTTTGTTTAAACCATAAAATAACATTGTGTGTGTGTGTGATTTGCAGAGAAACTTTAGCACCGACCTTAACCCTTGATCTCGCAAAGTTTCATTACCTACTCGCTATACGATGTATGCAGAAAAATATAATCGAGATATTCCATTAATTTGCTCGAAAATCTGTTATTAATTTCGAAATTTTCGCCGGCTATTTATACAGCCGTATTATTCAACGCGACGCTCGTTTTAATGAATTAGTGGAAACATTTATTTCGTGATTTGTCGCACCGCTATATTCGTATTTAACTCCCGCTTTTTCTCTTATATTTTTCTTCACCAACAATAACCGATTATTCCCGGTAACTCTCTCACGCGAATTACTCTCGTAAATTTCGCCCCAAAAATACACCTTCAATGGTTATCTAACACTGTAATTGATCATTTTGTAATGTACTCTATTCGATAGTATAGTAAATTTTATCGATTTGCATCATTACATTTGGTAATTACCACTAATCAAGTACAGGAAGGGTGTATATTACATGATAGATATGCAATAGATTATGCATTATACAACGTGTTCTAACAAGGGTAGAATAGAATCAGAGTACCTAGTGTAGATTCAGAGTAGAGTTGATTCAGAGTACCTATACTTAGAGTAGATTCAATGAAGAGTAGATTTAGATTCGGTGTTCTAACAAGAGTAGTGTAGATTCAGAGTACCTAGAGTAGATTCAGAGTAACTACCTACAGTATAGATTCAATGTAGAGTAGATTTAGAGTAGAGTTGATTCGTAGTACCTATACTTTTAGTAGATTCAATGAAGAGTAGATTTAGATTCGGTGTTCTAACAAGAGTAGAGTAGATTCAGAATACCTAGAGTAGATTCAGAGTAGAGCTGATTCAGAGTACCTACCTAGAGTATAGATTCAATGTAGAGTAGATTCAGAGAAGAGTTGATTTAGAGTACCTACCTAGAGTAGATTCATGAAGAGTAGATTTAGATTCAGAGTAGAGTAGACTAAAATCTATCCCGGGGTGTTCTCTAGCAATTAAATCGTTATTATAATTAAAGATAGAAAGTAGCTAATTGTAAGTAATTATAAGGAATCTTATTTATCGACGCCCGTCGAACAAATCAAAAGCGACGCCGTCGCATAGACGTCGGCAGCGTCGCGACGCGCGATTCCTGGCAACGTTTCGCGCTCGGCCGTCCCGTCTTCGGCCAGCGACACGCGCCGGCGCCGGCGCCGCGACGTCGTCGTCGTCGTCCGCGTCGGCCCGACTCAGTAACTAGCCAGAACGTGTTCGACGCCGTGCGTCAGCGAGCGGCCATCTTATATGCAGCTGAGTCGGGGAGAAAAAAAAAATCGAAAGAAGAAAAAAAACGCAAAAGGGAAGAGCTCGGGGGGTGGCGCGTCTCGCGGCGTCGCGACGGGTAACTATAGCGGGGGTGGTATTCGATTAGTACGGGGTACTGGAGTGGATATGATGCGGTGTTCGCCGTACGGGATCGGCCCAATGGACAGTACGACCGCCCCCGTATGATTCCGGCTCGGAAATGCCCGTGAGCACGGGGCCGCTGGGCGAACCACGCGCCAAGAGGTGCAAACTTTGCGACGGTAAAAGGCTCTTGTGCTGTTTACCTTCCACGTGCTGTTTTTTTTTTGTTGCTTATACATTTTTTCGTACCTTAATCGTTTGCTGTTGTTCTGTAACCGATCGTTCTGTACGGCTTTCTAATCTACTAGTACTACTATGTTTTTTTTTTTGTGAATTTATAATGCTTCGTTTTGTGGTGTTGTTATCAATAAATAGTATCTGCCGATGTGAAGGTGTAATTTTGTACGTTCATTGATGATGCTGGGTATATCGAGTTTAATGAATGTTTACACGGCCGTACGTATAAAACAATTATGTAATTGAAAACCGCGATAACAGCTGTAATGTATTAAAAGCGTTTATTTTCGTTCGGCTCGCTCGGTGCACAACTTTTGTAAATTAACCAATTGTCCTTAAATCACGCGTAACCCACATAATTCCGATTCGTTAAGCGTTCGACGAAAAAAAGATTCTTCTAACGCATAAATATTTAAATGATTCCTAAAATCCACAAAAACATTGACCTCAATATTTATATGAAAAAAAAATTATATCGATCGTTAATCGAATAGCGCATCGAATATTAGCGCTATTCGTTTATAAAATCAACGTTTTGTTATGAAATGCTACGGGCGTTTTATGAAAACACGCCGATGATGATTAACCGGGTTCAGTACAAAAAAAAAACCTATTAGATAATTTTTTTAACGCCTAATCTATCTAGATTTCGCATTAAAAATTGCATACTTTTTATGCTGCGCTGTGAGAGATGTTATACTATTGTTCTAGACACGTAGCTTTTATAAATAATTTCCCATAAAAGAAATTATCCAAATAACATAATACTAACTTAGAGCGGTATTGTTGCAGCGTAGGTATAACACGTTTTAACCTAATACCGTCGGTTATAACCGAAAGGTTAACGTTCTGTTTTGGCTTAATTACTTTGGCGGATTCGGAGATGGAATTCTTGTAGTGTTTTAACGTGTTTGCGGTCATCGGTGCGCTACTAATTGTTCGAACATTAGCGCGTACTCGTTTATTTTTAATTCGTTGTTTTTTTTTTTTTTTAATCGAATCGTTGGGAATGCCCGTCTCGTTTCCAGTCGAGCGATTCCCGAGTACAATGCGTGCTCTTGTTGTTATCGGCGTTAAGTAATGGAGAGTTGCGAGAGAAAATTTTCGGTTCTTTTTCGTTGAAATTTTTGCGTTTTGTGCTTGCTCTCGTGGGTCCGAAATACACCTAATATAAATCTCCGCTTAGCTCCGTTGCCAACGAGTTGAAGGCAAATTTGTTAAGAAACTATACGGCGCGTTGTGAATAATTGAATGAATTTATTTTATTTTGACCGCTTTCGTGTATTCGACAATTGTTAGTTCATTCGAAGTTAACTCACTGAATTTTTCTTACTGAAAATATTTACGAAGTTTAATTGTTTTTTCTTGAATTTTATATCTTCGCGTTTGTTTATCCTGTTCGATGTACGTTCAAGTAATTAATTCGTATTTACTCGCCGCAATGATTAACTCATTACCGGATGGTATGATGTAAAACTAAACGGCGTGTTAAAGCAAAATGCTCCGGTTGTCATTTTGCGGGCCATTTCATCCGTACGATCGTTTTTCTTTTCCTTTTTGGCAAGAAAACCCAACGTGTTATACCCACTAAATTTCCGCCGGCAGACATAAATGTAGTTTTTACGGCGCAGTTGTTCGATATTTCATATTTTATCTAAATATAAGCACCGGCTACATCGGACTTCGATTATTCCTTTAGTTAGAAAATTCTGTTTAGCCACATTCTCTGGACGTGGACCTGGACAATTAACACGACAGTATTAGGAAATGTGTGTCTTGGACTGTATTTATAGACTTGGAAAATTAGAAAACGCTCCGGTGCGGATGGATTTGCTTCGTAAATTGTTTAAACAAGACCAAAATATTGCTGGTATTGAGAGCGTGTATCCCGCGAAAGGTCCTTCGTTTCTTAATTAACGCCTCGATTGAATTATCGAACGTTGCCAAATCGTTTGGATTTCTTCTATCTGCTTATTTCGTCTAGAATTCTACGCGGATCTTGCCAGAGAGATTTTTGAGATTGCGTTGGTCAAGTGACCGAATAATCTTACAATTTGTATCTGGTAATCAAGGTCGTCGAGTTATTGATATATCGGACAATTTCAATGCTTGTAGCTATTTCCGATGCTAATGTCATTCGTGTTTTTCTTTATTGTTTTTCGCCTCTAATTGATTCATTGTTGCTTTATAAAAAATAATGACGCGATGGGTTTATGAATATATGGTAATTAATCGATTGTTATTGTTGTTAATTGTAATTATTTTGTGTGCAACTGTTGTATAGTAGGTATAGCAAAATGTAAAATCAATCATATTTCTGACAAAAAAAATAATATTTTCGCCGAGTTTGAGCGAACAGAAATGGGTCAAGGAACCGCCTGTCACTTTTTTAACGTGTCCGAATCGCACCTTCACGGTTTTCGGTGCTAAAAAAAATCGTCTCCGACTACGAACGGTACGCTCAATTTAGCTCGGAAACGTTTCACGCCGGTAATAGCGGAGCACACGGGCGGAGAAAGGCGCCAAAAACCCTTCCAGTCTTTCGAGAAAAACGCGTTTTTCCTGGACAACGACCCACATTTGACGTGCAACTGCATTTTTCTGCGGCCCGAGTAGCCCGCAAATCGACCGGAACGCGACTTGCAACTAGTGAAAAAAAAAACCTCTTTCGCTAACACACTAAAGTCAATTGAATATATTACAAGTATTCAATCGAATTTGGACAGACTATAACTACTCGTTTGGTAAATTTTTGATGCGCCCTCGTACGCCGCTGATCTTTTGCTCCATTGATAAATGGGATTCGGTAATTTTTTGCCGGGATTGGCGTGCAATAAATAAACCTTAAATAAACCCGAACAATTTCACTCTTTCCTGAGTGTGAGTCGAGATTTTAAACTATAACTTCAGCTCTTTTCATAGCCAATATGGCAACAATTTGCCTATCAAAAATCGGAGTAATCTTAAATATTCAATTGATTTTAAACAGACTATACTCGACTAGTAAATTTTTCGAAGGACCCTCGTACGGCGATGATTTCTCCTGCTCCATTGATAAATGGATTCGCAAATTTTTTTGCACCGGGAGATTTTTTGCTCGTGCGGTGCCAGAAAAACAGCAAAAAAAAAAGTATCGAAATTAAAATGCTTAAATAAACCCGAACGCCTCTCTCGCACTCTCCCGATGTGAAAAATCCGAGTCCGAGTTGAGACCTAGATTTTAAACTATAATTTTAGCTCTTTCTTAGGGTCAATAACCAAGCGGCGTTTTCCATATGGGACCGTTTTTCCGAAACGCCGCGACGCTCGGGAGCTTCCACAAAAAAATTTCCTGCCACCCGATAATAATTTCGTTAAGTTTTTCGCAATTAACGAGGTTTTCTTCGGGCACTCTCCGATTTATTATAACGTCTATTTCGAATTTAAGCAGGTCAAACGCTAATATTCAGTTTAATGTTTTCGTGTCGAGCGAACTAATCATTAACAGCGCGTCTTGTTATAAAGGTAATTGCGATTAATCCCAGCGTAATTAATAATAGATGTTTTCTAATCGTAACAATCCATTCCATTATAAAATTACAAAAGTTGTTATTGTAGAAACTTAATTAAAAAGAAACTAATTGTTTAATAACCCACTGATTTTCGATTTTTTTTTCCAGGTAAGTTTTTACAATTATGGGAAGGAGATACCCAACGTTTGGGGTGAGTTATGTACTTAGTAAAATTTTTTTTTACTGACAAAACAATATCTCATACTGTCTCCTAGAATACTCGCTTTTATCGTCCTCGCCTCATTAACAGCATACGTTATAAAACTCGACGATCTCTTGCAAAATCGCGCATACATTGCACCGGTGCTAGCATAAATTTTCGAGCATTAATTGCCCGTCGAATTAGGGACAATTCAATTTTGCTAAATCTCCGCGAATTGTTTGAAAATTGTGCATTCGGCGACCGAGCAAATGTAAATCAACGAAGATATAAAAATCTCTATTTAGGTTAGACGAGGTTTGTTTGACGTAACGGTTTCGAGAATGAAACGATAAAAAAATTTATTACGGCTTTGTTTTCGGGTGAACTCGATATATAACAGAATGGTTGTTATTGCAATAATCACCTTCGGGTTATTTATGCTGCAGGAGTTAATTTTTAATTTTCTCCCTAGTTTTGTTAGATTTTCACACAAATAGTATTCTATTAACTGATTATTTTTTAAGGTTTATTATCTGAAAATTGTTTTAAGTTGGTATTATTTCGAAGCGCGCGCTTTTCTTTAATTAGAAAACGTCACTAAACTTAGAACTGTTGTGTGTGTGTGTGTGTGTGTGTTTTTTTTTTCTCTTGTAAAACCCACCAACGTTGGCCGTAGGAAAATTTATTTTCGTCTACAATTTATTTCGAATAAATGTCGTTTTCCACTCGAACGCGTTTTCCAATCTACTTAGCCGACTTTCCGTCTAACAACAAACACACTCGAATTTTCCATTCTCTTCAATTAACGCCGATTGTTCGATTAATAATAGAAATTTCGAAATTGTACACGCAGACTCTCCGGCTACATTTCATTCTAGCGTCGTGTACCTGTTCGGATATATCCAATAAATCATCAATTTCCAAGCGCTGGCAAGCGTTTTCGAGAAAATATGCAACATAAAACACGAGAAATTTTCCCGAATTATATCGAAAAACGTGTTGGCATTTGTGTTGTGATAGCTAATTATACGAAAATGAATCACGAATTACGTTTTCTCTCTTCTCCGCCTATATAACATACGTTTTACTAACCGAACGGGAACGGTGCGATAGTTGACTTACGACTTTTATAAATAGACGCTATTCACAAAAATAATACTCCTATATCTAGTGATTAATTTATATATAATTTTTTTTTTCAGTTTTATTATACCTAAATATATTTTTGCTTGTGTCTGTCGGACCGATTTAGAAGCTTTCTACAACATCTAATCGATTATTTCATTCATTTTTTAATATACCATTCATAAATTTTATTTCCGTGCACCGGAATTATCCACCGAAAAATTACGATAGAGTAGATTATACCTGAAAACTTTAAATATATTTCTATAAAATGAGAAGTAGAGTAGAGTAAAGTAAAGTAGATTTAGTGCAGAGGAGATTCAGACAGAATAGAGTAGATTCAGAGTAGAGTAGATTCAGAATAGTGTAGATTCAGAGTAGAGTAGAGTGGGGAATTCCTGAGTGATGGGATTAGTGCAACTCGCAGAATTCAAAATGTTTGGCGCAAAATTTCAGTCTCTGATTAAAATCGGGTACATTCATTATCAGATAAATGTCATTGTAGATGTCAAAATCGGTCTCGAGTGACATTTGACGTGCGTCAAAACGGCGCGACAGCGCACTCGATTTTAGAATTAAAATGAAAACAACTGGAGCGTTGAAATTGCGATTGGAAAGAGGACTGGAAAGCGCGCCGTAAAGCGTGCGAGTTACGAACAAGCAAGGCGTTAATTTAGCTTCTAAACTACTCGTCGAGCGCGCTATTTTCGACTGAAAAAAACTACCGAACAAACGCATTTCGAACTGGACTTCGGCGCTATATTTAGCCGAAACGAAAAATCCCTCAGGAATTTATTAAAACCAAAGCGAACCGGATCGAATCGAAAAGGAAATGTTTACACGGATTGTAAAAAAGAATTACGGCCGACTCGACCCGATATACGTTACGTATTTTATCGCGAGTTACAGAGTTACTTGTTACATAACAAAACTTCCATTTCTAACCATTAAATAACGTCGGTATTTACTCGATTAATCGGCGATTTTTTGCGCGTATATACTTTCTGTGTAAACGTGTCTCGGTAGCGTCGCGACGCCCGGCACGTCGAGATGACTCAAGAGGAGACGCCTACGGGGCGCATTTTTATCTCGCATATACATGTCCGGAAAATTTCGATTTGCCAACAATTCGTTTTCGGGAAAATGTGCACTTTCCGTTCGCGCGGATTTTTCGAATGGCAATTTCGTCGGGCGCTCGTTAAAATAGATCCGACGGGTCGTCGTATAATAACATTGTAACAATCCTCATTTTCCAAAAATAATGTTCAATAATAAAAACAAACAACCCACTAGTTGCGATTGCCAACGAAAAATTAGTTGTTTACCTGATGCTTGGAACTTGGAATCTTATGTATAGATTTTGGACACACTGTATATATTCCGAGGAGGTATTAAGTTAAATCGCAGATTTTGGAATTTCTTTTCATTATACAATTATTATTGTGCGTTAGATTATTATTTGGTCGAAAGCCAAACGGTTGAATTCGGTTTTTAGGCATTGGTAATGAATTTGGCAAGAGAGAGAGACTTTTACCCAACAGGTAAATACAATTAAGTCGGCGCCTAAGATCCTCTTCGCTGAAAATTGTTTTTCCACGTCTAATTTCGTTTGCTTCATTTTCTAATGATACACGTACGGTAGGTGATATTCGAAAAAGTTATTCAGTCCATGCCAAAATAATGCAGAAAAATTCCATCCGAAAAAACACGAAGGCGACGATGGAGGAGCGCCGGTAACGCTAAAATAAATAAATAAATTCTCTTAAAAATAAATCCTGCAAATTGAGTGCAATTCACTTTTTCCATGAATACACCAATACATAATACATATTGCATTGATGTTTAATGTCCGCGAAGATCGCCCGCTCGGGCTAGATTAATTTATCTATTAGCAGAGTTGGCAGTAGGAAATTAGTTAAGTTAAATGAATGGTTAAATAGTCATACTCTGTGTAAACGACATCTAATTATACAGTTATTGTTAGGCGTCGGGTGTAAATCTATTAAACAAGGAAATAAACGTTTACACTAGATGGGAGACGTCGGAAAAGTAGGGCAACTATACGGCGCCTGTATGTGTAGAAAAATATTAATTATTTTCTCTCTACCTTTTATTCGCGATTGCGAGAAGTGTTTTATTAAATTTAAATACCAACTGGTCGTTCTAAATTTGGATTTGCCCTTATTATTCGAGCATTATTTTTTGCGCAACGATTTCTTCGAATGCTATTGAAGAAAAAAATCGAATTTGAATTAGATAATAATCGACCAAATTAGGATTATTTGACGTTAAAAAGTTGAGATATTGATTTGTAATGTTGCTTTACAGCTAACGTATGTAGAAATTGGGTACATTTCACACGACGCGAATTCGCTATAACTGATTGATTTGTTTTATTTTTTTCTGGATAGAATACCTGGTAAAATAGATGTCACTGAAACGTTATAACTAGATCGAGGTGAATATCGAAAAAGCAGGTGCTAAAAGCCAGCAAACGTCGAAAATAAACGCATCAGCGCAACAATAAATCCCGAAAAAATGCGAAATGTTCGAATCGCGTAATACATTTCGCGTAATTTTCTAATAATTTTCTCGATTATTTTCGCAACGGACCTTGTACGAAATTAGAATTTTCATTCGTTAAGTTCAAGGATTCCTCCGGATGGATTTTCGAACGTATAAATTTCGAAATTATGTAAGTTATTCGGCGTATAACGAGAAATCCATGCAGTTTTACATCTCGATTTCTTGTCAAATGCCACTGTCAAACATTGATGGTTAGCGGTGTTTAGCGTACGTCAAGTTAACGTAACGCTATTTTTACGTTAGGAAATTTTTTGTTTTCGCACAAAAACCGTAATTATCTAGGTCTGTCTGTCAAAAAAAACAGACAACCTTGTCTGGCACAATTAACGCTGCAAAGTGTTTGTTTTCCTCTCTCCTTTGGAACTTGGGAAAAACGGAAAACTCATTTGGAATAGCACTCGTGCGCCCCATTTATTTTTTAGTTTGCAATTTCGAACGAATCTAGCAGGTTTATATTGCTCCGCCGGTTAATTTATTACAACTGTTCAATGTTAAATTAACGATTCCTTTTTATTAATAATAATTCAAGTTAAACACAACAAAATCGAACGCTGTTTGAATTTTGGAATTTGTATTACACAATTTTTTTTTTACATTCGGGTTAATACAAATATAGCCCGGAAAATAATCTATGCGAAGCAGACGTGAAAAAATGACACTTTGTTGGATGGAAAAAGTTTATTCTATAATAAACCGAAAAGCCGGTATTTTTAACTTGCAATATTTTATTCGAAAAGATCTAACGAATTTCCATTTCATGGCCAGCGCAGCGGCACGTCAGCCGCCCACGATTTTCATTAGTTTTCACTGTTATAAAATGTGAAAGTAATTTTTTATCAAATCGTTATGGTCACTTGCAATTAACGTATACGTTTCGCCAGCCAATTCGGTTTTTCTTTATTATT
The DNA here is from genome assembly GCA_918026865.1 of Phyllotreta striolata. Taxonomy (NCBI): domain Eukaryota; kingdom Metazoa; phylum Arthropoda; class Insecta; order Coleoptera; family Chrysomelidae; genus Phyllotreta; species Phyllotreta striolata. Next base: position 1,829,363 of record OU900098.1, on the reverse strand, counting down.
TTTTTTTTATTTATATTGGAAAAAGGAAAATCTTTCGTTTCGTTAGACGCGGATTAATCGAGAGTTATCCTGCACATTTGGATTTATATATACAATTTCCCGTTCGATGTAATTTATTTTATACGGCTTGAAGGTCGCTGAAAATAAACTTTTATATACAATTTTGCAGCCAAAAAGATTATAATAAATATTTTACTATATATTTTAAGTGTAACCAGTGACATTCGCGTAGACATAATTCAACCGTGAAATACCTGGTTTATTTTATTTTATTTTTTTGTTTCGCTAGAGAAAAATAAAATTCGATTCTAATAAATTTAGATTGCAAAATTGCTCTCTAAATTTTATTATTATTTTTCTAGTAGGTATTTGATTAACTTTTTTTTCCTCTAATAATAACCGCAAAGTTATTTTCCGCGAGACGGGACGTTTCTAGCTCGAGAGAAAAAAAATCGTTATGAAGTCTACAAGAACAATTAAATTGCAATTTTTCTTGGCAACCGCCCAAAACGTCTGATTATTTTTTTTTGTCCACTTATCGTCTGTGACTCCCCGAGAATTCTTCTTATTTCCACGCCGGCCTCCGCCCTATCGGCGTTCCGACCACCGCAACATTTTTCGCTAAACTTCTCGATCCGATCGAACGTTTCACGACAGCGTTTTCGCGCATATCGCGCGCTGTTTGTGTATGCAGCTGATGATGAATTCCAGCCCGGGGGCCGCTCCGTTGCTATTTTTACGATAATCGCGTGTGCCATGCGAGGGAGTTGCAGCTGATCCAAGAGCGCCTGGCCTACCTGCCAAGCTCTTCGATGCGACGTTGTCGAAATACCAATTAATTACACGTAATTAGAGTAATGGATTTTTTATGCAAAACGTCAGTTGTCACAAAAGGATTAGGCCGAATAGGCTTACTAGCCGAGGCCTTAAATCTAGTAGTAGAAGAAGAAGAAGTTTAGTATCTACGATCTGATGGCGAACGGAGTATAGTTTGATAAATTTAACAACCCTTTTATAGCTTTCTCTACGCTACCGAATTTATTTGTGTTCTTTTTTAAAAAATTCTCGATCGTAGAAAAACATTTCCTCTTCCTCGATCGTACAACTGGCCGCATCGTCGAGTTTAATTTTCTCATCTTTGTTCGCCAGTTGTTCGGCTAGTTCCTAATTGGGATCGTTCGTCGAAATGGAGGATTAATTGGAATCGCTCTCGCCGACAATGCGGCTCTCATCGGTTCGAATTCGATGAGAAAATCGCATTTTTCCGGCGCTATATTCCAGTTTTTTTTTGTTCGTCTTAGCGCCGATTGAGTTTGAGAACGTAAACTAGATTGAATTTTTGATGTTAGATTAAAGATCCGCCTGGGAATCGCGATTTATTCGTTTACCTTGTGAATGATAGCAATTATTTAATACTACGGTGTTATTGAATTTGTTTACATGACTTTGTCGATCGTCTAATCACAAGTTAGGAGGAGAAATTGTGTAGATAAGATTAGATTTATCTGCGAGCTGGTGTTGATAAATGTAGAGAGAAATTTACTTGGCGAATTCTCGCGTTTTTTCCATTGAATAAGTGCATAATATACGACAGTGCGGGAATTTTCTTCTAACATGTCATGAACAGGAAAATTAAGCTTCTCAAAAGGAGTGAGTTTCCATTAGAATAATTTAGTAGATTTTTAGCGCTCCTTCGCTAACGTAAATATCGCAGTTAATCGCATTAAAACTTTACAATCCGACCGTTAAATCTTAGCAAAACAAATTCGTTCTGTAAATATGTTCGAAGCGAGAACATATTTCTCTTGCGCTACCTCATCGAATGTACGCATTTAAAAAAAATGTATATTTTATATACATTACGCCAGTTGAATGAGATTATGCTATTCGTAATGGGCTCGTAAACATTGTTGCGCGTAAAAATATAACGTTGCGGGAATGAAAAATCGCGAATTACAGCGTTAATGTGGTAACGATGTTTGTTTGTTAGGCGGGACAACAACAGGAAATGCCTTCCCAATTTCTGAAAGCGGGACGCTCCATTTCAAAAGACCTAATGATAAAATACCGACGAGCGTACGAATTAATAATATTAATAAGAAACTTAGAGAGCGTTTGGATTTCTGGTGGAAATCCAATACCGAGTGTTGTGCAAAAGGGTGGAAAACAAACATTCCGAGAGATTTATTTGTGTTTTCGCCTGTCGGGCGTGCTCCCAATAAACAGATTTTTGGAATCTGAAAATTCTCTATAATTTAAATTAATCTGGTGTTTGAGGTCATTAATACTATCCCGTTGATGTGTAAACACGTGAAAAACATCTTTCCCGTACGGTTCACTTTAGTTTAGTGGCACAGTTTGTGTATTTTCAACAGGCTGTTCTGGCCACATCTGTTGTACTGTTCCTCCTCTTCGAAGTATCGGATCTAACGAAAATGTCTTCTCTATCCTTCGAGCGCATTAATCTGTTCGATTTCGAGTTCATTTGCACCATCGTTAAATTTTTAAACGTTTCCGCGCGAAACCCTTAATTTACGAACAACTGCTTAAATTATTGGCCAGTAAAAATTATAATTAGACTTTTAATTTTTTTTTTTCGTTTCGCGTATTGTGACAGTTTTTATTTTCGACGCAAACGAGCAGTTTCCTGACGCCAATTCCTGCAAAACTTTTAGTAAATAGGCCGATTTCGTAATTGCCAATTAGCAATCGATTAATACGCAATACAGAACAAATAAATTTACACCTACAGAAACGGGCAAGTCCTTTAAAAACGAACCAGAACCGGGTTTGGAATCGATTAAATTATACAACATTTTTTATAATAATTATTGCACGAGAAATTCGAGTCCAATTCTGTATAGCCAATAACAGGTGCAAAGGCATCGTTATGGAATAATTTCTTTGATCGATCGAATCGGAAAAAAATATATCGAACGCTCACACAAGCCTTATGAATATTAGATACAAAACAAATCCTGTTCCTGCAAAACGAGTTACGCCTTCGCATATTCGTCGGAAAAAATTACACGGGAATTACTTCAGTTTTCGCGCGACCTTGCATTAGATCGCTCGCCGATCGTTTCCTTCGTCCTGCGAGTCCTGCACGATGGACTTGTCGTTTCGTCGCGATTAAGTGAGTAACAGATATTAAGAATTTTTGTAATAGTTATTAAATTAATTAATTAAGCGTTTATACACCGGCGCGATTTTTAATTGCCTTGTAATAAAGATTCAGTTTGTTTTATTTCGACTTAACGAAGGCAAAATCGTTCATTAAAGCGAGCGTTAACGACTTCTTAACATTCCTCCTAGAAAATTATTTAGGAATAATTCGAAATGGACTAAGATTTGTTTATTTTTTTTTTGTACCTATCTTGTAGTTAATTAGCAATGAAAGTTTTATAGTTATTTCGTCCTTCTTCTGCGAATTACATGTTTCGTTTTGCATTTAATTACACACACAATGGCTTCGGTAATAATATTAATTTGTTTACGTTAAGACAGCTGTGTCGGGCGAGTTACGTGAGCGTATGTTTTTGTAAATCTGTTTTCGAATCGAATAATCTATCTATCACATCGGTGTTTTTTTTTCGTTGTTGATTTAAAGAAAAATGCGTGGACGTTTATTAGGTTAAATAACACAAGAATGGACTAATTAAGTGCAATTTTTGGATAAAATGTATTTTTCTTCGTGTAAAGAAGATTTCGAAAAACATCGGTATTGTTGTCGCAGGAATATCAATTAGGTTTATTGACCATAATGATAAATATATAGTATGTCGCAGGAATTAGCGTTTTTATTAAATTGTAGCCGATGCCAAGAAAACGGTAGAATTATGTTTAGAAAATAATCGAAATGTATTCAGGACGTTCTAAACGTTCAACATCTTTGTATAATCCAAAAAAACCATAAAATTTCACAACCGAAATTTTATTTTCGTTGCGCTCGGTGAGAAGCGATTTTATAAGTTTCTATGAAAGTTGTGGAGTCGTGCCAAAAAATGAAAAAAAAGTGTATTCTTTACAATATAATCGATAGAAAATAGAATTTTTTTGTACCACTTTGTTCCAAACAAACTTATAGGTCTTACAGGATGCAACAAATACAACTTCCATTAGTCTCATGTAAAGAAAGAAGAAAGGTTTTTCACTCTAACCACTGTTATTCTAACAACCTTTATTTGTTCAACAGTAATACGAAACAAAAATTAGTAAATGAATTCGTTCCAGAATCCAGCCACCTCGGCGATTCTGGCTCTGGGTACTGGCAGCTCCAGCTCGATAGGGATTTGGTAGACACCATATCGGCAATCTACCCGGAGTGGTTCAAAGACAACATGGCCGAAGGCGGCGGTTCGCCCACCAGTCCTCGGGAGTCTCCTCCCAAGGCCATCATCGACACGTCGCCCATCATGATCGACCAAAACAAAGAATGTAAGTATTCTAAACCGATAGTAAATGGAATTCGGGCGGAAGTATCTTTCGTTAATTGCTCGTTATTGTTATGTATTTTACGGTGTCTAACGCGCGCGGCATTATAATTTATAAATCCTATAATTAAACGACGCTTTGATGCATATAACGAACCCGCCGGCGAATTTAACGCCGTATTGTTTCAGTTCCAGCGGCCGGTCGATATATCAAATTAATTGAATTTAAAATATTCGCGGTAATTGCACCTATGTAGCGGTCGGGCCAGCGACAATTTCGCGACCAGACCATTTCCTCTAAGGCCGGATCTAATCGAACGCAGGCACACCGCAGAAACTATTTTTTTTTTGTTCGAGCCAGATCGCTGAGGATTGCCCAATATCGCTAACGCTCGACGAATTCGCGTAACGTTCTCTCGGGGTCAGTGTCGCCGAGGCACTTCTTCCGGGGGCGGGGTGTCCGCCTCTGCGCTCCCGAACACCCTACGCGATTATACATATATATTTTTTTTTCGTTTCTTCACACTCTCTCTCGCGTTCAAAAGCTGTGTGTGTAGTTGTTTTTTCGTCGTCATGATCGCTCGGACGCGTTAACATGTGCGCTCAATCTCGTCTGTTTCTTGCAGCCCTCAAGGTGAAATTGCTGCTGCGACGACCGTTCGACCAGCTGGTGGCCCAAGGGATCATGCCTCGTAAGTTTCTCTTTCAAATTTTTAATTCTTTTATCTATTTCACGGGCTCCTTTAAACGTTGCTAACAGCGCTCGACTCTTGTACTTTGAGCCTTAGTCTTGTAATTGGAATCATAACTCTTCTACTTGTATCCTTAACTGTCTTAAATGCAGTCTTAACTCTTGTACTTAGAGTCTTAAATCTTGTAATTGGAGTCATACCTTTTCTGCTTGTATCCTTAACTGTCTGATTTGGTGTCTTAACTCTTGAACTTGCAGTCATGACTCTACTTGGAGTCTTAAATTTTGTATATACTTGGAATCTTAACTGTTGAAGTTAGAGTTCTAACTGTTGTACTTAAAGTTTCCTCAGAATCTGGAACACCATTGTGGCAGATCTGAACAAGTAGATTCTCTTGTATATTATATATTTGTCTGTTAATATCCATGAATGTTTTGCGTAGCCCACAAGACGCCGGCGGCGTATCACGGCCAACGGAGGCAGTTGGAGCGCGCGAAGACGGGCGACATGCTGAAGGCGAAGATCCAGCAGAGGCCGCCCAGGCAGGAGCTGGAGCGCCGGCACATCCTCGAAGTGGATCCGAGCCACGTGGATCCCAGCCTGGCGGAGCGCCAGCGCATGCTGAAGAAGGCGAAGCTGGCCGATCACCTGAACGATCAGCTGTCGCACCGGCCGGGCCCGTTGGAGTTGATCCAGAAGAACATCCTGCACACGGAGGAGCCGATCGAGGAGGCGGTGAAGACCGGCCGGATACCGTACAAGGCGACCAGCGAGGGTCAGCTGCACCGGCCGCAGCTGCCGTCGAACTACGTCAATCCCGAGGAGGATTCGCAGAGTTCCGAAGGCGACAATCGGCTGAGTCCGGGGCCGTCGGACGTGCTGGAGACGGCCGCCAAATCGGCCGGCATCGTGGTGTCGTTGATCCAACCGGCGGACGCTGTGGTAGTGACGACGGCCGGGCCGATTTTGAAAAAAGACAATAACGAAATCGTGTTCGCGGATATGTGCCGATCGGTGGCGACGCCGTTGTTGTCGCAGGCGTCGGCGTCCAGCCCGGCGTCGTTGGTATCGTCGACGTCGACGTTGAGTCCCCTATCTTCTGTAGCCAGTCCGGTGCCTTCGGTGGTGTCGCAGCCGGCGACGCCGGCGCCGCCGCCTCCGCCGCCCGTCTCGTTGATGTCCCGTCCCGTTCAGTCGCCGGTGCGGAGCGATTCGTTGTCCGGCAAGGACAAGAACCGGAAGAAGTCGAAGAACAAATCGGTGCCGAAGGCGCGTACGATCAAATTTCACGAATACAAAGGGCCGCCGAACGCGCAGAAGAATTCCAGTGCGAGCCAACAGCAGGAGGAGAGCTCGTACGATTTGCTGTTGAAGCAGCAGACGTTACTCTTGCAATTCCAGTTACAGTTGCAGCACAAATATCCGCAGATCATATTGCCCGCCTCGCAGAAGGCCAGCGTTTCGGAGAGCAGCAATAGTTCCAGCAACAACGGTAATATCAACGTACAACAACCCTCGCCGGCGCCCTCTACTTCCTCGGAATCGTCGACTCCGTCGAAGATAACCGGCAGATTGGAGGATATGAAAGTGAGCGATTTGAAAGCGGAATTGAAGCGTCGCAGTTTGCCCGTGTCCGGTTCCAAACCGCAACTAATAGAAAGACTGAAACCGTTCACCGGATCAGTCGATGTCATAAATCAGAACCCTTCGTCCATAGATTCGTCCGTACATAGCAATAGCATGGATCAATGCCACAACTCGCCGATGTACCAAAGCATAGATTCGCCACAAGAGTCGCTAAAAGACGAGAAATCCGAGCTGATGGACGTCGATCCCCTGAGCCCCGCGCCGCCATCTCAACCGATGCAAGAACCCCCCCTGCAGCATAAACTCCCCGAGCAAAAATCCAACGAAGATCTGGTGCGCAAACAGCAGAGGCAAATAGAGGAATTGCAACGGGAGTTGACCATATCCCAGTTGAAGCTGCAAGCGGCGACGCGCGTCGAACCGAAGGCCCAACTGTTGGCGCTGCAGAAGCACCTGCAGGCCAGGCAACAGCAACAACAGCAGCGCCGACTGCAGCAGGAGCAACAACAGCAGCTGCAACAGCAACAGCAGAACTTCGTGTTGCAGATGAAGCAGTTGCAGGCGTTGCAGGCGCGCCAGAACGAGGAGCAGCAGAAGCTGCAACAGCAGCAGCAACAACAGCAGGCGCAGCAGCAGATCCAGCAGCAGATCAACTTCCACAATCAGAAGAACATCGCCGGCGGTTTGATATTGAACGGCGCCGACGCCGCCTTGATCTACAACCAGCTGATGCAGGGCAAGGCGAAGATACTGAACGGCCATTGTCGCAACAATTCGTCGCCCAACTTCCTCAATTCCATACCCATCATCGCGGCGCCGGAAATCAAGGCGGAATTCGCGAGCGAACCGAAGTCGCCCAAAGAGATCAAAATCGAATTCGCCAAGTCGCCGGCGCCGCCGCCGCAATACAACGAAGCCACCAAGCACATGAACAAAAAGAACCACATCAAGAGCCAAATCGTCGACGACGTGCTCGAGATACTGATCAAAAACGGGGAATTACCGCCGAGCGCCGCCAACGATCCGCTCACGCCAAACTCCGCCGGCACCAAATCCGGCGAGCCCGTCTACCCGCCGCAGGTCCTCATGCAGAACCACCTCGACGACAATCACAACCACAACCACATCGACTCCGATGCCCCCGAAGCCACCTTAGGTAAGTACCCAACAGTAGAAGATTTATATACACGATTATACCAACAAGAGGATCGTATTGTTCTCCAGGTATAGATCCGACGGACCTGCTGGAAACGCTGGACAACATCGAAGACCTGGACTTCTCGCAGCTGGTGATGGAGCTGGGCGGTTGCCACAACCAGCAGGACGGCAACTTCGACGAGCAGCCGCGCGACGACGACGACACCGTCGCCATGGACACGGACGATTGGTTGGAGTCGCTGTTGCCGAGCGACGGGCCGTTCGGCGGCGAAGCGCCGCCGTCGGGGGCGGCGCACGAGCCGGATTTGGGCAGCTACGATCCGCTGTTGGGCATCGCGCCGGATCCGTTCGATCCGTTCAATTTGGAGGACGTGCGAACGCCGGCCGATCTGACGGCGACGCTGTCGTGGGAGAAGATCGATTACGCGGCTTAGAGTGGTGTCAGAGGCGTCGTGGGACCGGTGTGACGTTAGGTACGGGGATTTTTTTTTGTTTTGGTTTTAGGGTGGCTCGTTCTTTGAGGATGTTGGGTTATGGAGTAGCCCGTTTTGCTTTGTTTAAAGTGTTTAGTAAAGGATTTTTGTTGTTTTATAGAAAAAATAGGTTTCTACAAACTTTAGGGATTCAAAAATATCTTAAAAACCCAAAATATTCGATATGTTTTGACATTTTATATAAAAATATTAGAAAAAAATTGATTTTTATAGCAATTCTTTAAAAAACTCAAATAATCTCGAAAACCAATCGAGATAAAAGAAGGAAGTTTCCATCATTTTGTAGAAAAATCAATTCTCTACAAGTTTCACATAATCAGAAATTTTCAAAAAATCCTAAATTTCCGAGATATTTTAACTTTTTTAAATACATGAAAAGAACCAAATTTTAGTGCAATTCTTTAAAAAACTCAAATTATCCCGAAAACCAATCGAGATAAAAGAAGGAAGTTTTCATCATTTTGTAGAAAAATCAATTCTCCACAAGTTTCACAGAATCAGAAATTTTCAAAAAATCCAAAATTTTCGAAATATCTATTTATCATCCAATTACTTAAAAATTATAGTTGAAAGAGCCTCAATAAGCCGATTACATATTCCAGGCCATTATTTCACCTAAATTAACCCTGGCCTCATCCTATCAGGACATTAGCTATCATCACGACTCCATTCTACAAACTACCTACCTCATTTTTCTTCACTTCACACTCTACACTACTTCTCTATTTACGATTTACAGGGTGTTTTTTTTTCGTGTGTTGCAGGTGACTCTCCCGACTAACAGAGAAACAAACCCCCCGATGGAATCGGTCGATTCGATTTGATTCGAAACGGGCTCCGTTGCCGGCGCGCCAGCGTAACGACGAAGCGCGCCGATTTATTCCAATGATGTGAAATTCCACTCGGTTACTAATTGACATTCCACAAAGTTGGCCGCCGATTTCGCCTTCGAGGGAGGCGCGGGACCAGGGCGGTCCAATCGGCCAGGGAACACATCAATATTTACGTTTTACTGTATATATTACATACCTTTACATATGTTCTGGTTGTCCTCGGATGGGCGTCGAGAGGAATAGGTTCTGTTGCGCGTTGTTCCGTGTTTTTCGGTATCCCGTTCCCGCCGGCTTTTTTTTTGGAAGTTGTAGAAAAAATGTATTCACATTCCAGAATTTAATTATTCGCAAACGTAAGACGAGTTTTTCTACATTGCCGTACTGTTAAACGAGTTGTAAATAGTGCATTTTTCTCGTATAGAAAACTAAAATATTCCAGAAAAGTCAATTTTTGTTAATACACAATGAAGAAGATCGGCGGGTTTATTAATCGAACTCTACTTAAATTAATCACGTTTGTATTGCACAGGAGTTTTTACGAAATTATTAAATTTCCTCTTGCCGGGATATCCCAGGACAATATTTGAATAAACTGGTGTTTTTTTTTTTAAGTAAACACTTGTAGTTCACTAAAAATCTCGCAAACCGAATATAGAGTGTTTATATTTAAAAATGTAGAACCTGTATAAATATTATTAGAGTGTAATTATTTAATTGTAGATATGCTTAGGTTCTAATTTGTACATATTTTTACCATTTAATCGAGACGAAAATTACTGTTGCATTTCTATTAAATTACGCAGAGAGCATTTCTTGATTAGCAGCCTAGTAATTGCTCGATAAAATCACTAAAATTGTGGTTTTAAGACTGAAATTTTATTTCGTTATATTTAGAAGGGAATTTTTATTTGTAGCAAATTGCCTTTTGGTTTTGGTTTTGTTGGGATAATAAGCGAAATGCGAGTAAATTCGTCTCATTTAAATGTTACTTAACTCAACCTGTACAGATTGTTTCGTGACAAATCCGCTATTATTTGTTATTCGAATGTTAGACATTTATTTTGTTGACTATTTCTACATTTTTTCTTCATAATTTCGGTCAGCTATTTACGAGGCTGTTAAAAAGGGAATGTCGTGCTTTTAGATTTTCGCCTAAATATTTAAGAGAACGATCGAAAATGCCTTATATATATTATAAAAATATATTATACATAATAAAATATTGTAATGGTGCAGAGACAATCAAACGCGTTGTCGAGCACTACTACTTGCGCATACTGTTTTGTATATTTATTTTATTCTTTTGCTAACTGCTACTTTTTATATAAACAGTATGTGAGTGAAAGCGATCTATAGCCATAAAAGAATAAATATAACAAAATGAATTACCTGTTTCGTTACACCTACACAATTGTATCGGCACTTTTATTCGCTAATAATTACCATTCGTACGTGTACACAATTACAAATTCCTGCCGGCCAGCTTCTCATCGATCCAACCCTTGACGAACCTGGTGCTGGCGTACACGCCGGGCACGTTCTCCGCGCCGCACCCGATGCCCCAAGCCACGATGCCCGCCTGATAGAAGCGACTCGTGCCGGGCACGTAGCACATCAGCGGACTCCCGCCGTCGCCCATGCAGGCGTCTCGATTCTTCTCGCCGCCGGCGCAAACGAACGACTTGTGCAACTCGAAGTAACCCCCCAGCCTCGTCTTCCTCAATTGATCCTGGCACCGGTCGAAGCCCACCAGGGGCACTTCCACGCGTTTGAGCACCGGAACGCCTGCGAAATAGATATCAAGCACCACTAAAGCGGGTCGAGCGTGTGGTGTAATTACCGGCGACTTCGGAGCCTCTTCCCCAACCGGCCACCAGACACCGGCCGGTGGTCTCGTCGGCGTCGTCGGGTGGCAGGCAAATGGAGTTTATCGAATTGGTGCTGTTTGACGAAAACGGTCGATCGAGGATCAGCAAGGCGACGTCGTAATACAGAGCATCTCGATCGTAATTGGGATGGTTGATGATTTCCACTACCTTACGTTGGTGCGCCGCGTCGCCCACCGATCGCGACAACGCCACTTCGCCGTTCATAACCACCATGTATTTATCCGGAGACGTCCTGCAAAACAATTCCGTTTATCATCGAGCACCGACGAAGATCATCTCTGATAATCTACCCGTCGTTGTAGTAGTGATTGGAGGTGATTATCACGCGAGGATTTATCAAGGTGCCGCTCGAGTGGAACTTCCACCGGCCGCGCCCTTTCCTCCTGTAAATCGCCGCGAGCCAGGGGAACTCCCCTTTGACGGCGTTGCCGTCGATCTCGTCGCTATCGTTGATCAGAATCCTGGGGTTGATGTTGGTGCGCTGTTCACCGCAGGCGAGCTTCGTCTCCATCCGGTTCTCCGTCGCGACGTCCTCGGGCGCGCGCAGCTGGTCAGAAGAAGCCCCGTCGGCGGATTTGCGGGTCATACTGGTGTCTTGGGCGCCGCAGCAGACGAATTCGCCTTCGAACGATCCGCCTTGGCAAACTATCGGCTTGTTTTCGCCGGCGTCCCCGCCAGCCCTGAAACCATCGTTATTTGAGAAATGTGCTGTTTAAATGGAATCGCGTCTTACCGCACGTTTATCAAATTCGCCCCGTTTCTATTAATAGTGTTGTTGTTGCACTGGTAATAATGCACGCACGAACAGTTGTTGAACACTTCGATAATTAGATTGTATTGTTCTGAAGTGGTGCCGCCGTCCTGGGGCGTCGCGACGCCGAACAACAGCAGTAGCACCGGCGAGACGGTGTGGAAATTGAACATTTTTTACGCGATTCTCGGAGGTTTGTTCTTCGGCGACTGGCTGGATATTCTGGCAATTTCGCGGCCGGATTTTATTTATAAATTATCATTTTTGACGAAGAGAGGTTAACACTGATAAAAATGTTTGTGATTTATCGAATGGGAAGCGTGAACTGTGTGAATTTATATGAACTTTAAATGGTATACTAAAATAGTTCCGACAAAGAACTGGATTTGCGCAATAAATTGAACAGTTTTCCTTGTAATATTTTTAACACAATTCGACGTTATAAGCACAAGATAATTCGATATTTTTTTTAACTATTGATTAACGTTCGCGGTATAAACCGATTAAAATCGTAAAAAATAATTTACCGGACTCTAATAGCGAAAACCGGAATTTCTTCTAGGATAATCTGTACCAATTAAAATCAAGGTTTTTTTCCGATGTTGCAGTAAGTATTTAATTTTTTGAACATATTTATTATCAACGCAAGTGGTAATTCCACTCTGATATTTTTGGGTAAAAACCACAATTTAATGGTAACGTGATAACAAATAATATAAATTTTCAGTCAACCTCGAAGATAATTTAATCGCGCGTGACGAAATGCAAAGTCTAAACAGAGTGACAATGTTTCATTAACATTGCACTAAAAACAATAACAAAGATAAATATAAAATTATCAGAAAGTACGGGAAAACCAAAGAGCTTGGTGAAAACTACGATCGATTATTTCTAATGTCTGGAAACATAAGTCGAAAAAGTGTCCCGTTATTTAAAGATAAAACAGGGTTCCTAAAACGGCCGCTAGGAGGCGATGTTGTAAAAGACCACGGTTTTTTGCGTACGAAGTATATAGAATTAGCATTAAGAAACAAACAAATATTCAAACAAAAAATAGATACAAAATATAAAAATATACTTACTTAAATCAGCGATGATTTTCTTATTAACATCATGCCTCACGTATCTTCGGTTAATATATTTCTCCATTTTCTCCTCGAACTGTCGAAAAAATAATTTTTGAAGTTTTGACAGCTTGAACTGTCAACCGTCGTCTGACAACAGCGATTTATATATAGCGCGACGCTGATTGGCTGAGATAAGTTGATCCTCCGATCGTTCGCCACGGTGCAGCGCAAAAGTGAAACTCAAAAAGTCTTCAAATAACGAGACACATTCTCTAATGCAAAATCATAGACCTTAGAAATAAAGGGCTGTGTGGAAAAACCTATACTTTTTGACTTCACATTTTAAATATAATTCTTGTTTTTCTAAGGATTTTTTATAGGTGGTCTCGTACTGGACAGTTATTAAGTTAACTAGGGTTAACATTTACCCATACTAAACGAGTCGTTTTATTTTTAAAAATACAACTATCAATCTGTATACATAATCTATATAATTATTAACATCGCAGCAAATAAGATATCTAAAACGATACTTGTAAAAAAACAATCTCGACCAAAATATCACAAATTCAAATCAATATAAGTGGTTTTCGTAACGAATTAAATAATATGTAAAAAACCAAACAGAATTTTTAGTATTGATTTTCAATCGTCTTTTCAATATTAAAATAAAATAAGTACAAAAACATGAACACACTGAAAGCTCGTAAAAAGCAATAAACATTTTCTGCTTGACAGAACGACTATTATTCCTACACGTACTTGATTATATTGTTTTTATTATTCAGAAATAACTAGATTCATTATCAAAAAATGATTATGTACGGAATTTGTGCTGTAAATTTAGTAAGATTGACTAGATTGTAGATAATTGTACATTCTGAAATGGAATATTATAATAATTTAGGCGAATTTAACTCCGTTTTACGTCATGAAATAAGACCATTAGGTTTATAACTACCAATTATTTTTTTGAAATAAGCCGCGTTACTTTGAAAAATAACGAGATCTACCGAACTTTTTTGACTAGTTCTTACATAAATAAGCATAGGGAAATTTTGACGATTGTCAACAATATAATTATACAGGTAAATGCAAAATTAGTCTCATAGAGAGGAAAAAGAAAGAATGTTGATTGTGGTATCGCAACTTTCTCACTCTAACAACTGTATTTTAATAATCTGTCTTTGTCCAACTCATAGAATTGACCATAATTGAAACACTTTTGCATCTACCTGTATATGTACCTACTGAAACGATTACAGAGTCAATAATTTGTTACGGGAAAAAATATGGATTCCTAGAGCGAAAGTACTACTGCGCATAACTACTCATGCATTATTGAAATAATTTTCACTCATTATTACTTTTCGAAAATATCACTTTTCATCTATACCTGACGCTTCATTATCAAACCGTTTAGAAATCGGACTATAAAAAATCCCGCCGATTTCGCGTAGACAAAAATATAAATGCAAAATTTCAAAATAAAAATAATAATTTACACTTTGTCGACGTTCTCCATTACCATGGAACACAGCTGAAGGCAAAACTTGGTCGAAAATTCTTTCAAAAACCCGGACGACGCGGGCTTCAGCTCCTCGTCGTCGGGATTACCGAAATCCTTGCAGAACAGCAAAATCGACAAAGGATAAAAATACTTATCCATGTTTTTCAGAAGGACACTTTCCAAAGCCGACACCGGCAGATTGTTCGACAGCCAAAATTCGATGCACTTCATCAGGATGTTCTGCATCAGTATGTGATTTTCCGAAATGTATATTTTCCTAAAAATAAATACATTATACAGAATGTTAATTAATTGAGTGCCGATACTTCAAGATGTGAATATTTGGACGATTTTAAGAAGAAAAGTTTATATCAATTTACGTCCTAAACCTATTAGTTTTCGAGCTACACGGTGTTCCATCAATCCTGCAGTATCGGAACTCAATTAATTACCACCCAAAAACACTTACCTAATATAAAACTCGACCAAATACGAAGCGGCCTCGAGAATCTCCACCACGGCCTTATCTTTGATCAGCAACTCGCGATCCTCTCGCTTGGCCCTCTCCTGCCCGTTCTCCTTATCGGCCACCAATTTCGATATCGTATTGATAGGCGAACTGTCCAATTGCTTCAAAGACTGCACGTACTGCGAAATGTTCTGCCTGATATCCCCGTTATCCGCCTCGCAAGGCGACTCCTTCCCGCCCTGGTGCTCCACGTCGTCGCCCCATTGCCTGATGCTATCCAGACTGGAACTCGTGCTCAAAATGTGCGCCGGGGAGTTGTTCGAATAGGCGAGATTCCTCTCGTTCAAATCGTCCTGGATGTTACGAACGGTCAGCTCGATGAAATCGTTCGACTCCGACGGGGACTCCTTCGACTTGCCGAGGATGTCCAGGTCGAGGTCCAGCGAGTCCAGGTGCTTCTTGAACGCCGTCAGCTGGAAGCCGAGGCTGTCGCCGAAATGGCCGTCTAGCATCGCTATTTTCGCCGCCGCCTGAAACCCGAACGAAATGATAATGCAAGCGGAGAACCATTTCGAACTGTCTAGAATGATTTAGAGCGCTTCTGGACGAATTAGAACTGTCTAGAATCGTTTGAATTGCTTCAAGATGAATCAAAATTATCGACAACCCTTTAGAACTGTCCAGAATGATTTAGAAGTATCCAGAATCATTTAGATTGCTTCAAGATGAATCAAAATTGTCGAGAACCCTTTAGAACTGGATAAAATTATTTAGAACGCTTCTGAACAATTTATAACTGTCCAGAATCATTTAGAACTCTCCAGGTTCGAGTTTTTGGAATTATCTACATGTTACAACAAGAATAACGTTCTTAAACAAGCTAATGAAATCGATGTTATAGTGTTAATCGTCATTTACCTGATAATTTTCTACTTCAATACACTTCGACAACACGTTATCGGTATCGTAAAATCCGTGGTAAGTTTCCAAGACGTAATGGAGCGTCCTGTTGCCGAATTTCACCTTTGGAATCTCGTATATGCTCTCGGACGGTGATGAGTTTCCCTGCTCGTCGAGCACCTGCTCGTTTTCTATCGCACGCACGGCGTACGCGGTGAAATTTTTGGATAACAGGAGCTTGTGATCGCTCGGATTGAAGGTTATAGCCATCGACGGTAGCCCGGGAACCTCCACGGGAAGGCACTCGCCGCTGGGCTGGCCCTGGTTGGGGATCTTGATCACCCGCTTGGTGCTCTTGAAGATGATCACTTTGCTCTCGAGTTTCCTGTTGTCGTCGTCCACCGACTTCCCTAGGATGGTCTGGAACGGTACGAGCGATGATTTCAAAGTTTACTCGTTACGAAATCGACCGTTACCTGCGCCATTGAAGGGCTGACCCAAGCCAGCACCTTTCCCGTGTTATCGATGGCCATCGTGTAATCCAATCCGCAGGAAACGTGCGTGAATTTTTGCACAAAAAACGCGTTAACGCCGTCCTGCGGCTTGAGTTTCGGCGAACTCAGTTCTTCGTCTCGATTTTTACCCCACAACAACTGCAAAACGACTCGTAAGTACCTTTAAAATTCCACGAATAGAGCTGAATTAATTACCTTTCCATTGTGCAAAACTACAGAATGCCTGTACCCCACAGCGACTTGTTCGATAGATTTTTTACCACCACTGGCGGTGTAAATGTGCGTACTAGTTTTCCACGATTCGGACGGTTTTCCCGACTGTTTCTGGTTATTTTTCGATTGGAACAACCTCACTTCTTGCGGACTCGCCCCCCAAGTATGCACCTCCTGGTCCTTCAGAACGGCTATCTGCGCAAAAACACCACGAAACTTCGCAAACTGCGCAAACATCCCAACCCTTTATACTCACGTTGTGAAAGTACGCCGAAGCGATTCTCTCGATCGGCCTGCGACTGTCGGCCGGGACGAGCAGCCACGTAGGCGTGGCGAATTTGTTCGCGCCGCCGGCGCCGCCCTCCAGCTGCCCGAAGACGTTCGAGCCGAAGCCGTAGAGCCTCCCGTCGTCGGCGAGGAGCAGCGTGTGCGCGTGCCCGGCGGCCACCTGGCGCACGACGTGCGGAAAGTCCAGCGGCTCGGGCAGGAACTCGTTGTCGCAGTTGCCGTGGCCGAGTTGGCCGTGGATGCCCCAGCCCCAGGTGAAGACGCGCCCGTCGGAGGCGAGCGCCACGCTGTGGTACTGGCCGGCCGCCAGGTCGATTATCTTGCTGGCGGATAGGGCGGGCAGTATTTGCGGGTAGGGGCTCTCGTTGACCTGGTGGCCGAGGCCCAGTTGGCCGTAGGCGTTGGAGCCCCAGGAGAACACCTGCGAGTTCGAGAAATGACGGTTTTAAGTCGATTGTGTGACCAATGGAGAGGAGTACGATGTGAGATTTAACCAGATATATGAATAGAAATAAGTCATTAGAGCTCGAAGCAGTGTTCAGTTGCTGAAATTCATCAAATGACAGATGACATATCTAGAGTTATGTTATATTTATATGTATATGATTATAATTTCTTTGTTTTAAGTTTATTGGGCCAAAAATAAACACTTTTTTAGAATACAATGAAGAATTTTCACAAAACGGCATGAAACAAGGTTTACCTACCTTCGGATGAGACATTTTAAAATTGTATTAGTTGATTTAGTTGGAGGTTAATTTTTGTTTTTACTAATTTGACAAGTGACAAGTTTAAAAAGTATACATTCGATGATGCCACATTACCATTTTTACTAAACAATAATTTAGAATTCAAGATTATATATCAATTACAAGTTCGCTCTATATTTTTCGAATAAACCATAACTGTATCAAGAAATACAAAAAATAAATTATAGCATAGACATACAAACGCCTTTTTTCAGAGTAAGAAGAAAGTTGACAACGTCGCTAAAAACGATTTTTGTGATTTTCGTAGTTTTATAAAAAAATAAAAAAAAGTCGTACTCCTCTCCATTACACCCATTAAAGGATCTGCTTTGGAGGAAATAATATGCTACATAATCAAAGCTACAACACCATACAATTACGGCTTAATAAATTACAAGTCTCCTAACAAGATTCTTGTTCATTATTCCTGTTAAAACACGGTGATTTGTGAATTATGTAAACGGCGATTTTGCTCGCTCATTCATAAAAATCCGTACCGTGCATTTAACTTTTAAACAAATAACAGAGATCGAGGAAAACCGGAAAATAAATTTGCGGCAATGAGCGCGCAGGTTTTCCGAGCGTAATCAATTAACGTGCAATTTGATATGACCATCAGCGGTGCGTTAAAAGGACCTTTTAGCGTTCGTTCGTTATTCGAAATAAATCCGGTTCGAAAATATGTAATTACCCGTTCTTATAAACAATTTTTAATAACTTGTCATTAGGCCTCCCAAATTGGCGGGTCTCGAATTTCGCGAGATTATAAAACATCCCCGTTCGAGATGGGAAGCGGTACTCTTTCGCGAGACGTTCCTCGATCGGTTTAAAATGAAGTACATTTTCTTGTTTTTGTGTTTATGCGTTTGCGTCCAGCATGGACTCTCCGTGGTAAGTACGATCCTATCCGAGATTCAGAGATATTTACTCTATTAAATATATTTCGTTAGATGTCGGAAAAACAATTAGCCGCTACGAAAAAGCTAATTAGAAATACCTGCACGAATAAAGCGGGAGTAGCTCCAGGTAAATCGAGCCCACAAGCCCTCTATAAATGCAGTTAAAAATGAATTTGTTTGCAGAAAAAGTGGACAATACGTACAAGGGGATTTTCGATTTCGACGACAAGCCTGCAATGGTAAGAAAACCACCTCGGGATTCTTAATAAACTGCTAAATTTAATTCATTTTCCAGTGCTACGCACACTGCGTTATGATGACCTACAAACTGGTAAGTACTTGCTTCGAAATTCCAACCCATTATACTCCGTTCGCTATCAGGAGACGAAGCGATTCCGATAGCGAACGGAGTATAACAGTCCAAAACTAACGCCGATTTCAGATGAAAAAAGACAACACTTTCGACTGGGAAGAAGGCCTTAAAGTCCTAGAAGCCAACGCGCCGCCTTCTCTACTAAAAAGCGCCACGGGAGCTTTCAAGCACTGCAAAAACGCAGCCAAATCTTTAGACAACAAATGCAAAGCGGCCTTGGAAATATCCAAATGCCTCTACGATTTCGATCCAGCCGTAAGTTTCCTTTACTCCCCTTCATAACTACTCTCTCAAACTTCATTTCTTTCAGAACTACTTCTTACCCTGAAGGAGGAAACACGACTACAATTCCACACACCGATGCCACATTATATTTATATGTTAACCGTGTAATAAAAGCGCGACCATTACCAGGCGATTGATTAACTTACCCCGAAATCGGTCAGGGCCAACGTGTGTCGCTTCCCGCAACTGACGCTCAGCACTTTGACTTTGAGCTCGGAGAGCGTTTGCACCAAACGAGGCGGGCTGCTCTGCGTCAACAGAGGCCCCAAGCCGAGGCAGCCCGAATTCGAAACGCCCATGGTGTAGGCGCAATTGTTGCGAACTACCGCGGCGTGCTCGAAGCCGCAGTCCAACGGTCGCAAATCGGGCAGTTTCCGTATCGATGGCGGCGCCGGAGGCGCTTCGGGCGGTTTGATGACGTCTAATAGCGGTAATTCGAAACTGGAAATTGACGTTGTTAATGCTAAAATCTCGACGTTTGTTGTGGGCGACTCACCCGTTTACTTCAGTCTTCCATACTAGGTGTACGAGAACGATTAGGAATGTATCGATGAGATCTTTTACGGTCACCACGGTTCTATCGGGGTTCTCGAAATCGACCGATTCTATGGTAGTATCCAAACTAGACGAGTATTTGCTCGTTTGAAACAGCCTGCTGACTAATGATACAGCAGAAGGTTGGCTGGGGTCCAATTGTACGGCCAGTCGACGCAATATCTCCACCGGGAAAACATCCACGTTCTCCCTGTAACATTTCCACTTCATTATTTAGAAGTAAGTGAGTGGTACATGAAGGGTACCTGACGTATTGAAAAATGTGCTGCGAACATTGCCCGAATATCAACAGACTTTGCGTGAGACAAGGCTCCGAAATGCAATACAAAAAATCCCGTTCGGTGGGCTTGGGAGCCCTGGCGCTCTGCAAAATCTGCCCTAAAGCCGTCACGACTTCGGGTTGTAATCCTCTGGATTTCGCTAATAGCATAACGATATTCCAATGGCCGGCTTGACAAGCTACATTAACGGCTAGAATTTGATCGTAATATTCCTCGAAAGATAGAAAATTCCTAAAAAAAAACACACACTCATTAACCAACAAGCGACAAATTAAAATGCCTCACATAAAATCCTTGGTGTTAGAAACCCTCTGGTGTCCCCCGTATCTCAATATCAACTCCGTGTAGGCCATCACGGCCAAATTTCCGATGTGAATCTTCGTGGCTATCGACATATCCACCTTACTGGCGCTCAGGCACAAATGTATGAACTTCAACAGCGTCCTGCAATCGGCCGAGACGGCCAATTTCAGGACGCGCTTCAACAAATGCACCTTCGCCTCCTTGTAGAATATAATGCCCGAGTGATAGGAACCGCGAGATATCAACAAATCCCCGCAGCACTCGAGCAACTGCTGGATGTTGAGGCCGAATATGTTCGATAGCCGCTCGGCCTTCTCCAAATCGTGCTCCTCCGTCACGTAGTCGACGAATTTCTTCGTGGGAGAACAGCTGAAATGAAATTTCGCGTGAATTGGTTTTCGTGCGAGTTACGAACGGTTTACCTGACGCGAATTTTGTACACGCTGCTGTCGGTTACCACCACGCAAGTGTCTATTCGGGGTTTTTGCAGGTTCAAATCGTCCACGCACGAGGGCAGCTCGAAGAATTTGTCCCTCTTGTGGTCGTCGCGCTTTTTCGATCGCACCGTCGTCAAATCGCTCAATTTGAACAGCTTGAGTATCTTCCCGGTTTCGAGGTAAAATTGCGCCACCACAGCTTCGCTGTTGAATTCCTAAAAGCATCACGAGTTAACACGGAAGCGATTTCTACGATAAAATCATCTCACCGATTCTCCTTCTAATCTACACTCGCACAACTGCGAACTGATCACCGAGATGGATTTGGATTCATCGTGTACAGTGTATATCAACCTATCTGTTAGCAAAACCGATGAGGTTCTCTGCGGTAATTTGTATACGTACAAAGGAGCCGATTCGACGTCTACTGCGTGTACCTGCAATCCGCACGATTAAACAACAACCCGATTACCAGTAAATGATATACTTACGGTAAGCAAACTGGTGGGTTTGTAAAACGCCGTGAAAAGGTACCTATTCCTGGCGTACTGCGGCGCGAAATGGGTCTCGCACAAATGAGGCAACAGCTCCGGTCCCGATGCCACCGAACTCACCGATTCGCTGCGCGAGCATTCGCTGGCCGAATCGCTTTGGCAATCGCTCCGATTGCTCCTCGATTCGGTCAAACGTTGCTTCAATGAAGCCAATTTATCCACGCCTAGTTGCTTCAAATTGTACAATCGCGATCTAGTCGAATCGTCGGCCTGTAAACGATGATATATCGATATAAAGTTAACGATTTCTTTGGTTACTTTTACTTGTACGTGAGCTTCCGGAGGCCAAAGATATCCTGTAAGGTGTTGCTCTAGTACCAACCTCCATTGCTGACCGCTAGTACCGTTAATCTTGATAAAAAAAACACACAAATTACACCTCAAAATATTAGCATTAATTCGTAACTAACCAATAGGGAAACATCCAAGTTGTTATCGTGGCATATATCGAAATCTTTCACGCCTTCCGTGATGCTGCAGGATCCGATGCATCTTCCGTCTGTTAGACTTATTAGGACGACAGCCCCGTTTTCGAAGCCGACGAGCGCGTTTTGGTTGCAGTCCAACGTTTGCCACCAAATGACGCTGGTGGGTTTGGAGTCGGGTATTTGGGCAGGCCTCGGGAAGTGCGTTAGATCGGTCAGCGACCATTTGCAGTCGATCTTCTGCTTTTTGTCTACCAAACTAAGCGCCGGGATGATGTAGAGCGAACAGTCTAAAGCTGAAATGTATTTGTGTTAGTGGGATCGTAATCGAGCGGTTGCTGGATAAACTCACAAACTACTAGTAACCATGTAGCTGAGGGGTCGAAGCAGATGGCTTCTAGTTGCTTGAAGCTGTCGTTGAACCAAGGGATTCTTTTCAGTACGGGGCATAACTCTCCGTAGGTGTAGTGAAGCACTACGTCCCCATCACTAAAAAATTAACCTCTATTTAGTATATGTTAAAGTTTATGATGATGGATTTACCTCGTAACTAACGCTAGTAATTGTTTCACGCCGTTTTCGCATCTCGCACAGAATTTTATGCTTATATTTTCTAGAATGGATTTTATTTCGAAAATGTCCTGAACAGAATTGGCCGACATGCTACTTTCCGTACTGGCTCTTGTTGATAATTAGTAATTATATCATGTTGTTGTTATTTCTAATTTGCTTAATAAAAACATTGTTGTTTATTTAGACATTGCAAATTAGACTTTGGCATTTACATTTAACATTCACATTTCAATTCTTCAAATTTTCATCAGATAAATAATCTATAATTCTTCTTTTTTAAAGTGACAGGTTTCTATTTTCAGTTATGTGTACAGGCCACTTTTATTTTGACATTAACTTCAGATTTGTTATTTGAGGTTATGTTATAATTTTGAACTCTACTCGAGTAAACAATTTATTAGGTATTAAAGCGAGTTAATAAGTTTAAAATGTACTCTAGACCGAAGCCAGGCGAAAGTGAGGAAGATATATTACGTCTTCAACAAGAATTTGAAAAAAACAAAGCTGAAAATAAAGTTAAACTTGCAGCTAAAGTAATTAGCAACACTACTCAAGGTACAATTTTAATACTAATTAGTTTAAAAAAATTTATAATATACTTCTAGATAAACCTACAACATCCACCAGTAATGTTGAATGTATTGATAACAGCAGTGTGGATATTACAGAGCAACTTGCCAATACGTTTGAGGCCATTCCTTCTAACAGTAACTTGAAAAATATTGTAGAGAGGAATTCTGAGCATTTCCACTCATCATTTAAGTTTAATACAGTGAATAAAGGATTCCCTCAGGCAAAAAGAAGAGATGTGAGTGTATTATTTACTATACGAACATATTTCATATAAATTTCTTTTAGTTATCAATAACTTCCAGTAAAGGTGGTAGCATATTTGCCCAGCAAATGAAAAAATTAAAAAAAGACACAGATTCGTCAATGGAAGTTGACAATGTAGTAATTAATGAAAATCCATCTACAAATAGTAAAAACTTCACAGCCAATTTACCTATGCAAAGTTACATACTATCAGGAAGCGAAGGTACATCAATACACGAGGAAAATCTAAACATCATGAAAAACATGACCGAAGAAGAGCTTATCGAAGAGAAAGAAAAATTAATGTCCATGATGGACCCAGCTATTGTTCAGTTTTTGAGATCCAAAAGAAACAAGGCAATCGTCGAGACTACAGGGCCCTCCATAAGCGAACAAAATGAAGTAGCAGAAGATATAAAAATCGAGGAAATTGCCACGACTTCTGAAATTTTAAACCAGCCTTTATCTGATAACTGGTTGAATTTCAACGTGGTAGAAACCAATAAGTTAGCTTGGATGAGAAGCGTGGACATTCCGAAGTTGAAAGCTGAAAAATTCGAAGCCAGGTTAATAATTAATAGAATGTTAGAATATGATAATTTTGAATACAATTTGTTTACTTTACAGATTTGATTTCGAAGGTTTTATTTTACCGTATTCCCAGTCGGATATAAATGAAAAAAATAGGCTGTTGTACCATCATGGTGAAGACCCCGGACGACCTGGGTATACATTACAGGAATTACTACAACTTTCTAGGTATTCTTACACGCATTTAAATCGGAATTAATAAATATTTATATTAATAAAACACATTTTTTAGGTCTAGCGTTTTGCAACAAAAAATTATCGCACTCAATTCCATAGCGAACATTCTCAGTTTAAATTCATCGGGGATATACGACGACATAATCGATCTGCCATTGGAGCAAATATTTTTTGTAATCCGTTTCTGTCTGGACGATAACACCCCGTCGATACTAAACGCTAGCGTAAAAGCTATGAGGAATTTGGTGTATTCAGAAATTGATGAAACTTGCCTCGATGGCTTGCTAGGTGCAGTTTTCAATTAATTTATTCGCACAATATCTTTATTTATCTCTCGTTTCAGGCTTCGGTTTGGGTTTCGTTCAACCTGTATTGGCTGTTGATCATGAACTTGACGATGATAATACCATCAACGATCAGCAATTGGTAGAGAAAAATATCGTTAAATGCCTAGCTAGGACCGAGATACTTACAAGAATCAGGTGAATAGAACATTCGTTAATTAAGAATTATTGTTAATTGCTACGTTTTTGTTGCAGATACATTATAAATACAGTAAAACCTCCGTTAGAAACGATCGTTTACTGTATAGAAATCCTCATTAGATTATCGAGGGATTCGGAATTTTTGCTAAAGAGAGTAATGGAAACCGAGAATCTCATAGGGAGCATCGTATCTAATTTTATTCCTCAATCGCTTGATCAAAACGCATCTTCATCACCCTACGGTGTACCACTGATTCAAGCCGTTAAATTATTCCGGGTGATATCTTCCCGAAGCAAAGCTTTAGCAGAAACGTTTATTAATAAGTAAGATAAAAAATCCTTTGCATCAATGTTATATTAAACACTTTTTTTAGGTACAAAATATTGGATTCTCTCGTTTTGTACCTTTCCAACGATACATTCTCTTCGAACGTGAACGGTTTGAGACTCCAAACGGAGTGCTTCCACAGCTTCAGCTTGTTAATCCACTACAATTTAGCATTGGATTATTTCAGGTAATCGTCAATCAAACCATCCATTACTCGCCTAACTATGAATTTACAGCATCCTACAACCGGTGTTGATGAGCACGTTAAACTACCATTTCGAAACCACGAACATAAGCGCGGGTACCACTTACGTGCGATTGGGGCACGCAGCCGGATTGCTGGGGCTCCTGTCTCGGGTTGCGGCGAGGAAATGCTCGTTGGTGGCCCCCTATTTGCCGCTGCTAATTCGCAAGTGCTCGCCCAAATGGGTGGCGCAGCTGTGCGCATCGACGGAGTACTCGGTGAGTTTGGGTTTCGTGAATTTATTCGAGTTTAATTGAATGTTTTAGTGCGGCAAACTCACGTTGGTATCTTCGCTGGTTCGTTGCCTGGCGGCTGTGAGATCGTGCGAGAGGATAGAGGAAATCGATGCGAGTGTGTTGCGATTGATCGATTCTGAAGGGTTCAGTATTATCACGGATCGAATAGAGTAAGTTAGAGTTTTTAACTAGGATGTATTTAGTAAATCGTGTGTATTTTAGGAGCGGTTCGATGCTTTTGTACAGTAGATTTGAGAGCGTTCACAAATCGAGCAGTAATTTGAAGGGTTTGGAAGTAGCCTGTTGGAGTTCCTTGAACCACGTGGTGCCTTTGATGCAAGCGAATAGCTGTTTGCCATTTTTGCATTCAGTTTCTTCGTATGTTGATAGTACCGATCATTTGCTAGTACGCATGCTCTGATGCTCGTTAATAATCGATTGATAATCGACTTTTTCCAGGTGAAAAAAACCTTCCTGAACCACCCGAATGTACAGAAGTACCTAAAAGCTTTGCAAACGTTGGATAAGTACCATTTGAGCGATCATTGGTTCGCGAAACCCGAAACTGCTATTCTGATGAACATTCTGAGAACATCGGTTGATATCAGAAGCGAACTGGATACTTCGATATTCTACGAATTAGCTGTGAAATGTTTGTGTGTATTCAACGCAGAGCAAAAAGCTGATATTAAATACGTTTTGGAAAACATTATATTCTGCTCAAAGTTTTATCCGAGCGAGGTGTTCTTGAGGCAACTCGACTTGAATCAGAGAACTTTGAGTTTAGAGACTTCTTTGAATAATTTACCCGAGATTTTGGAAGTTTACACGCAAGTGTTGGGTTTACAAAACGTGAGTTTTCTCCCTCTATATTATTCAATCCGTAATTTTCACACAACTACTCCACAGGAAACGGTGGATTTGTCAAATTGTTGCTGTTTAGACGCGAGTATAGGCAACGTGTTGCCCGTAGACTGGATATACACTCCGATTTTAATGCTGTACTCGAACCAGGAGCTCAATAGGTCCCAGCTGGACGAGGTGCAGCAAATTTTTACAATCAGGAATTGCCTTCGATGGATTTTAATTTACGAAACTTACTTCCCACTATTGGCCTCCGGGATCAATCCTACAGACAGATTTTGCCGGCTAGCCTGCGTGTTTCTAGCCAGCGACGATTTGTTCCTGACCAAAGAAATCCACGATCTCTTGGAGCTTTGCTACAGGAACGTCGCCAAGCACGAAAAGGAGTTCGATTTCGACAGGGAAATCCAAGGTAAAGCGCCTCATAGCGTCGAAAAATCTCAAGGATTCATAACAATTCATCGTTTACAGGCTTGAGTAACTTCCAAAACTTCTACACGCAATTACTGGAACAGTACCAAGGCGTGAGCTACGGAGACGCCCTCTTCGGCAACGTGATTTTGGCGCCTCTGGCTCAAAAACACGACGCGCAATTCAGGAAAACCCTTTGGTCCGAGTATATGGGAGCAGTGCAAGTTTGCAACGTTACTCCCGAACAAGTAAGGCTTTTATTTGTACGAAATTTAATGTACCTAACTGCTCGAATTTCAGTACATCGGCGATGTAAATTTGCTGTTGGAGCCTCACGAGCGCGATTTGTCCTTGTTGAAATGCTACAGAAGAGCCATCGTCGGGAATTTCCTGCGAAAAGGGACTGTGTTGTTTAATGTAGCGGAGAGTCACGTTAAGAATTTTGTACAACGCAATAAACAACAATAACATTGCTTCGTTTTGTTTCATTTCAACTATTTAAATGGACCGTATTCAGCGCCTCTGTTTAACTTTAGAGTGACTCGGGTCCCTAGTTACTGCGTAACAACAATGTAAATCTGTCAAGTTAACGACGCGACTTTAGAGTCACTCTAAAGTTAAACAGATGCGCTGAATACGGACCATTATTGTGCACAATATTAATCAAAACGGCAGTCGCTTTGACTTTTGACGTTATGTCAAGCATTTTACAGGCAAGTCGTTGTGAAAATTTTTATCGAAAATGGCAGTGGGCATGTTCATACTGTCCCAAAGGAAGCGAAAGGGCCTGGCGGCGCTCTTCGCCTTTCTGTGCGCCGTTCAAATCATCCTGGGCTGCGGAATGACCGGCTCCTCGCTCTACGTCATCATCGCCGTAGCGCCCGTTTTGCACGCGGAAAAGTCCGAGGTGAACTTCGTGTTCGCCGTCACCGGCCTCTACGGCACCCACGTCATATTCCACTGGATAGTCGGCATCAACATCGGCCAGAGGTGCCTCAAGCAGGCCAGCAGGTAAGCGCACTCCGCCGCCATCAAACCGATCCGATCCGCTAGTATTGTATCGCAGGAAGAGCACCGGTAATCTGTTCGTTCTGTGGACCACCATGGGCACCAACACCATCATCCAGCTGCTGGTGTTGTCGCATTTCGCCAGGAAAATGAACAAGTACATCGCGCGCTCCCTCAAGCAGTCCCTCGCCAACGGCATGAACCAATATCTCCAAGATATAACCTGGAAGGAGATGATCGACAAGCTGCAATACGCCAACGAGTGTTGCGGATCGGCTTCGTACGAAGATTGGCACGAAACGAAATGGCTGACGAAGTACCACGTAGACTTGAAATCCGACATTATAAAACAGTATTAAAGCGAACGTACACTTAACTACATAACACTAATGTACGATTCAAGGTTAAAACCGAGCGAGGTAGAAGCTCCGAAGCTCCCGGTGACGCCTTGGAGTTGTTGCAAGGTGGATTTCCCGTTGCAGTGTCTGCACGATCCCATCCAGCAACGGGAGTTCTCGCACATTTGGACCGACGAGCCGAACATCATAACGGATTCCATCAACACGAAGGGCTGCTTGGACTCGATGCGGAGGCCCATAGAAGCGGTGATCAGGGCCTTCGTGGCGTCCTCGTCCGTCATGTGCTTGGTTCACGTAAGCGCGAGCGCGCCGGCGGAATTCGTAATCGATGCGCTCGTTGTAGATATTAATCTTTGTAGTTTCGAGGATACTGTACACGTCGGCGAGGAATTCCGCGATCATGGGCGAGCCGAGGGGCCTCGCGCCCGGCTGGGTGTTCGGGAGAGGAGATTTCGGGTATTCGGGCGGGAAGTCTATAATAGAGATAATGGTTAGATTCGATGCGAGTGCCGTGAGTATACTTACGGTGGAATAATCGTTTGTTGTAGGAAACTCACGGGGGGTTTTCGACGAACGCGGAAAGCTCGGATGATGATAACAGAGGATATAAAAACGAGGATGACGAAAATGCTCTGTTGTTAGAACGACCGATAGAAAACGCTTCTGGAATTAATCTAATCGGCAAACAAGAAAGTTTGTTCGAAGGCTCGAGTAATTCGCTAAAGAAGGCGGAGTCTAGGAACAAAGCGAATTCCAGAATTAGAATAGCAGAGCAAAGCGATAGGATTAAATCGAAGGAGCGGCTCGGCGTCGAGAATAAAGAGAACACGAACAAATCGATCGATGAATTAAAATTGCGTTCCATAGCGGAGGAATTGAAGAGGCTGCAACAGTAGAATTTATACATATTTTTTAAGTGTAAATATACGTTTTAAGGTGCAGCGCGTCTCGATTTGCAATGAAAGAAGAAATAGGTACATACTTAATTTATTTTATAAAGGACTAAGTTAATTTTATAATACAAAAAAACAATTTATTTTATAAAAAAAAACATGAACCGATATATCTCGAACGAATATAATTTGAGTTGTAGTATTGATTAAACAATTGCGGCAAATTAAAAATAAGAAATAAGTAGGCGACAAAAATTTGATAGTGGAGTCACGTTGAAATATTTACATGTTAATCGGATATGTAACTTTTAGGAATATAAGAAATTCCTCAATATTATAAAAAAACAATAGTCGAAATTGGTTACTATTATTTGAATCGTGTAGAATATTAAAATCACATTAATATATCATTATTTATTGATTTCGTTCCCGATCAGCGTTTGATCAGTTTACACGCTAGTCAATTCCATAGATACTTGTTCTTGAATTTTTTTGTATTAATGGAATATAATAGTTTGTGAACAGTTCAAAGGCTCATTTGGAATAAACAAAACAATGACAATTGGAAGACAATTAGTTTAATTATAAATTATTTTAAAATGACGTAGAAATATCATTTTATGTCTTTTTGCTATTAAAAAAACCTGTCTCCAAAATGTATTATTTTCTTCAAAAATGACTCCACTAAGGGTTATTTGTTTAAATTATATACGGCTAGAACTCTATATTACACTTGTTTTTTATTGAAATAAACGGACACAACAAATAGTGATATTACAATCTATATAATCATAGTAATTTATTATAAATCTATTTTCAGTTTTTGACATCATTTTATAATATTGTTATCTTACTTACTCTTTAATATTTCATTAACGGTTGATGATCCTCTTACTTCCCTTATTACTCAACCTAAAGCTGCAAAAATAAAACAAAAAAGTAAAATTTTTAATGAAATGCTCAGAATATGAGTATTATTTCATGTATTTAAAAGATAACAAATCCAACAAAAAAAAAAGTTAAACTGCGATAATTTCATGTATTACGGGTTAATGTCTCGCCTCTCTATTACGCTCCATTTCAATCTTCTCGCATTATTATTTTATAATCTTGATTTGTGAAGTCTCGTTTGGACTGAAATAACGATTTACAAAATTGATATTAAATTCAACCACCCAGTCATCAAACGACGAGAGAATTCCACTAATATAAACAACCACAAAAAAAAATATATACAACCACAACATCACCGGCTACTCCGCATCGAACCACTTACCAGCAATGCCCATGATCGCTTCTGATGCCGAATATTTCACGTCCACGTCGTTGTCCACGTTGAGCTTGTCGAGGACGGGCTTCACTTGCGGCTGGATCACCGATTGATCGAGTTGCGGCGCTATCCTCTGCAGCGTTTTGGCCACATTGAACCGCACGTTGGCCACTTTGTCGTTTGCCATGCTCAGCACCGTGGGCAACAGCAATTTGGTGGTTATGTCGCTGCCGCAGGCCTCCGCCAACACGTTGATACAGAACAAGCACGTCATTCTAATAGACAATCAAAAAAATTAATTTACAGTCGCTCGAAAGCTCGATCGAATCGTATTCTAGTCCACCGTACCTGTAGAGATAGTTCTGATCGCGCGACATCTGCAATACTTTGGGTATGATCGTGGTCTCGGCCCATTCGGCGCCGAACTGATCGACTAGCTTGCGCAAATTCAACGTGGCCGCTTCTCTGATGGCGAACACGTGGTCCATCAGCCATGTCATGCACAACGTGTTGAGTTTCTCGTCGAAGAATTCCCGGCCCAATTGGCCAGCCAGCAGGGGCATGTATTCTATGATGGCGGATCGCACCCGCCATTTCGAGTCTTCGGCTAATTCTACTATGGCCGGCAGGAGGGATTGGGAGAGTTGTTGTATTCCTATGACCTATTAGAATACAATAGATTGTTAGTAAAATGTTAATGTAGTTAGCTATAAGATAAACTTACTTCGTTAACACAGTCCAAGTTAGATATAATGTTTAGTCTGACTTCGGGACATTCGTCTTTCAGTTGCGTCAAAAATAGAGGTAATAAATGCTCGATGGTGTTATGCCTGCCGAGTATCGGACTCAGACCCATTATGACAGAAGCCAACGCCGATTTGACGTGTTGATTCGGATCGGCAACTAGTTCCTTCACGCACGGCAGGATGTTCGACATGATGATGTTCTCTTGATGAGCCTTATCCAAATTCTGACAGAAATCTTTTACCTACGACAAAATTTATCATTATTTAATACAAAAACCAATCGCGCGACGATGATGATGTACCTTATTCGCGGCGGCCGCTCTGACCTCGGCCTCGGTGTCCTTCAGCAAGCTTTGAAAGGCGCTCACCAAATCGGTTCGCGTGATTTCGGGCCCGACGGCCTTTTGCAATTCGGTGAATTTCTCGGCCACCATGTACCGAACGCGCCAAGAAGTATCGCCCGTGCATTGCCTCAACGTGGGCATCACCAGCAGCTCCACGTCCTCTTGTTGCAGCAGCGTGGCGATGCTGACGCACGCTTCTATCGCCAACAGCCTCACCGAATCCTACCAAACGCCATCAATCATTATAATAAACATCGAAGGTGCTCGTGTATCAATATAAATACCTGTTCGTCTTGGGCTAGGTTAACAAACAGCGGTATCAGATCTGATTTCAAGTACTCCAGCTCGACGACCTGCGCCAATTCGCCGAGTTTGGTGGCCGCGGCTCTTCTCACCATCGGGGTGTCGTCCTGGCACAATGCTCGAAAGTGCGATCTCAATTCACCTTTCACCACAGCGGACACTCGAGGATAACACACCTGTCGAAAGAAACGCCCAAAATTTAACACGAATTTATGCTGCGGGCGGTTGTACGTACGGAAAATAATCCACAAACTGACGTTCTAGTTGTAAACCAATCTCCTGTGGCTAATCTCTGGACCAACGGTACAAAGTAGTTTTCTAAATCGGGCGGTGTGTGTTGCTGAGCCACGGCTCTGAGAGATTCGACTGCTTTGTCTCTGACGACGGTTTCTTCGACTGTTGCTAGGCTTTCGAGGGGCGGTAGGAGACAGTAGGCGTGCTCTGGACCGCCTGGTTGTTACAAAATGATGTGTTAAATGAATGAAATGAGTTCGAAAACAAAGCGAAAACTTACCAACTAGTGTGATGAAACTGCCCAGCTGTTCAGCCAAGGCCAGTAGAACTTCGTCTTCATCGTAAATGGTTTCCGTTAAAAAAGGGATGAGTTCCGTCCTCGTACGTTCCACGCCCAAGGCAAGGGCGATTGTTGATAGTTTTTTTATCGAATTGAGGCGAAGCTGGAATTAATTAACAAGGATTGTGTAATCAGTTGAGTACAATAATAAAATCGTTAGTAATTAATTAATAGGATTAATAATAATAATAATAACATAAATTTGATAAAAGCGTTATTAGAATTAAAGTCCAGGACCTACCTAGTAGGTACATATTAAAATGAATCATGTAAGTGAATCATAAAAATGAAAAAATCCAATTAAATCTGATATCAAACATTTCATCACAATATTATTATCATTTAAATATAAAATCCACTCGTGAATTAAAAGGTAGGCAAAAAATTGACAGAAAATGTCAATTTGTCCGAGAAGGGGTTAAATCAGATTCGATGTTTTCGTACGCAGGAAGCTTAATAGAAACAAATCGAGCATTTACGAATTTTCGATTGCAAAAACATACCTGAACATCTTCGTTTTTGAGTTCGTCGATTAAAACGGCAATGGGATACAAAGAATCATCGCCCGCTGAATCGCTGGCTGCCATTATAGACCCGAGTCCGGTGGTAATCGCCGATATCGTCGTCTTTACTCGTTTATAAGTACGCCTTTACACACCTGATGGAACGTTGAGATGTTTAATTGCAATGAGCGAACTTTAATCGGGTGAGATTTACCAAATAACTTACAAATTTTTAAAAAGCTTGTGGACTTCGCCAAAAACTGACCTGTGTTTCATGTAGTTTTACCACTTTTTGTGATGGATTACGGAGAGGGCGTTCGCGTTCGTTGAACGTCATATGTCACAATGCTGCCAACTTAATATTTTTTCCGATTAAAAATTACTAAAATATTCTTCTTTACTGATGGCCTGGTTACTAATTTCAACCAGCCACTTTTAATTAAAATTAATCTTCGAATATTTAGAAAACGGAAGGTTTAATTGAAACTAATAAAAAGTCGATACGATTTTATTAATTTATCGTCCTCAAATTTATAATCAAACAATGGCTTTTATGAAATACATTTACGTATAAAATATAAATTAAAAACTAAACGAACATTTATTATTTACTCTAAACCGTACAATTTCAAAGTTCTATCCATAGAAGTAGATGCGATGAATCTAGCGTGTTTACCGAATCTAACGCCGGTTGCCGTTGCGGTATGGTCATTGAAAACCTTCAATTCTTGCCACTGCTTGCACAAATAGACCCTAAAATGTATATAAATTAAAAAAAATTCGTTCTAATATACCATCGGATTAATTACCTGACGTCCGTACCAGCCACAGCTAAATATGTACCGCTTTGATCGAAACACAAATCTTTAATCTGATATCCTTCATCGAACGTCAACGTTTTGAAATTCCTCAACTTTCGCAAATCCCACAATTTCACGCAAGCATCATCAGCCGCTGTTGCCAAGTAGTAACCATTTTCAGAAAACGAAATCGTTGTAATACCTCCCGAATGTCCTAAAAAACATACTCGTAAAACAACCAATTTAAATCAAAATCCAATCGATTATACCTGTGAAGTTAGCTACGTTGCTTTGCTCTTTCAAATCCCAGATTTTAACTTGGGAATCCACAGTACCGGTGCCGAAAATCAAACCGTCCGGATGCAACTGAGCCGTGGTAAGAGCCACGTTCGAATTATCCGATATTTTGGTCAACAAACGACCCGTTCTGATATCAGAAAACGCCCAATGCTGATCCTCCGAAGTCGACAGAACGTAATCCCCTGTAGGATGAAGGGACAGACCGGTAACAGGCCCGTCGTGAGCCCTCAGAAGCAGAGTCGTTTGTGATGTTGGCACGTTCCAAATACGTATCGTGGCATCGGGTGAAGCTAAAAATTAGCGAATGAGGAAAAAAGTAATTTATAAAGTAGTGGGTACATTACCGGTTAATACGAGATCTTCATCGGGATGGTAGATAACTTTAGTGACCTTCTTGGTGTGGCCTTTTAGTATAGCGACGACTTGTTCGGTATCTTTATTAAACACAGTAGCGTTTTTGTCATTTCCTCCTGTTAAAACTTTGCTGGTGTCAGATTGGTGCACGTCGAGGGCCAAAATACCGGGAATACTGGCTGAATGAAGACCCTATAATAAACTATTAATACACATTCATCTCGAACAACATCTCAACTTACTATTAAAGAAGACAATGTACGGAAAGACCTCAGTTGATCCTGGGTGGTAAGCTCCTCGGGAACAGTCCTTCCTCTCTTTTTACGCTCCTGCGTTAGAACGGTAGCTTTCTCCTGTAACTTTTCGATGACCTCGGCGCTCATGCCGGCTTGTTCGGTCGGTTGGTTGGCTATACCCGCAGCTTCAGCAGCCACCGCCTAAAACACATTACTCATTAACACCTCAAGAAACTAACACTGCGAAAGTTCCTACGGGTTGGGGCACAGTCGTAATGCCAGCTTGCGGTTTGAGAGTAGCCAGGGCTTCTCTTGCAGCGGTAACTTCTTTGTTCAGTCGGGCTATCACCCTGCAAGCGGCGTCGTGCTGGTACAGGGCGTGGCTCAGTTCCTGTCGGGCTGTTTGCAATTGCTGGCGTTGCGTGAAGCTGTATAGCATAACGGCGTCCCATTCGTCTTGCAGTAGTTTCAAAGTAGCTGGAATGCTGGTGGCGCTCGGAGGCTTCGGTTTTACGATCGGAGGAGCTGCAAGAGATGATTTTTAAGTATGTAGTTAAGTAGATAAATATACATGAGATATTACTTTTGATTTCGATGAGATCGTCTGCGGAAAGTTCCTTGCCACTAATAGGATCAACGCCATTTTCTTGAATGTACTTTTCGATTATTCTCCTCTCGAAAATGGCTCCAGAGGAAGGAGACACCACAGGGTGCTCTGGTACTTCGTTAGAAACTGAAAACAGAATTTAGGTTAGTTTACCGGTCGAATGTGTCGGAGTATTTAGTAAAAAACGATACAATTTTAATTCTTGCTTGTAATGTATAAGTGTAATATGCATTTTTGATTAGAAAAGGGGTGATAATAGTATTAAATACGAGTAATTTATAATTTACTTACTGGCACAACACAACGCCATTTCGTCGAGTTCGCTATGCTTTTCTTCTTTTCAATCTAATCGACAAGTGACTATTTTGACATTTGACACATCACTTCTTTTTCTTCTTTTTCAAACTAACCTATTTTTAGATATAAAAACAGTGTAATTATTTTTCATATGTATAAGTTGGCGGAACTGTTTTTTTTTTCCTTCAAATTCAAATTTTCAAATTTATCTAAGGTGGCATCGATTCTCCATTTTGTGCTTTAATAAATTATCCGATTCAACCATGAACAATCTCGACGCAAATATGGAAAATTACCTGCGAAAATTAATCGATACTTTCGGTGAAAGTAAAATCAAGGATTGGAAAGTGGAAGCCATTATAACCGGTAATTGCGAGCATCTAATTTAATCAACAATTTTACAGATTCATTTCTTTGCAGTGTACAAAGAAGAAACCAAGAAATTAATCGCGGAAATAGATAAAATAAAGAAGAACGATAAAAAGTTAGCCGAAGAGATTAAGCAGCAAGAACTTCAAAACGAAATGTTGAAGAAAATTTACGAAAAGTAAATAATAGCCTACTATTTTTTAACCAACTTACTCATTTCTATGAGTTTAACAAAGAAAGATTATATTGAATAACTTCGTTAGAGTGAGAAAGTTGCAATTCCACAATATCATTCTTTTTCCTTTATATGAGACCAATGGAAGTCTTTATTGCACTAATAGCATATTTTGTGTCTAACTGTATTTGTTAATTTTAGCCTTAAGGAAAACGAAATAATATTAATAACGTCTCTTTCGATATTAAAAGAACACGTGGAATGCGTAAAATTAAAATCCAAACAACAAAAAGACAAAGGCGATGAAATATTAAAAGAACTCGATCTGGAATTCAAAAAACGGCAACAAATCCTGGAGCAAAAGAACCCCAAGTGCAAGATTTTGACTCAAAAGAACGCCGAAATGAAACGAATAAAATACAATATTAAAAAACTAACTGTATGAAAATATTACACCAATTTTACCTTCTTTAATTTAACGTATTAACAATTTTAGAACGATATTGAAATCATCAAACGCCAGAGTAGATCCAGAGCGGACATTTCTAACAGACTGTTTTACTCCAGTTGCATCAATTTAGCTAAAAAATGGTTAAACAGGAAGAAAAATACCGAGGGAATGCTCCAAATGCGCAAACTCGAAAACGAGGAAAGATCCTTGACAGCGGAATTGAAAGATCTGAACATAAAAATCGAACAGAAAAAGCGAACAGACGAGCAGCTAACCGACCAGGTTATTTCCAATTTAATACGCAATATACACCTGCCTAATCCTCGATGTGTTACAGCCAACTACAAGCAACATGTTTTTGGATACATTTTGGAGCTTATTCTCCACAACTGAAACAAAGAAGACGGAAGCTAACAAACCCCAATGCAAACCCAACACCGACATCCCCGCTAATAAGATACTCATTTTGGATAATCAAATTATATCCAGCGGGAAAACTGCAAGGGAAAAACCCGAAGAGATGAGCTCAACTCGCAAACCACCTTCCCAAAAAAACTTCCTAGAAATTGCAGACAAAAGAGGAACAAATAGCGAATTAAAAGATAAAATAAACAGATTCAATATTGCTATGAATTTCAACTCGCGAAAAAAATCTACAATGGCAGTCGATAACGATGAAATTTCTAAAGCACCTGCTGAAATACCAGTTGAACCTAAAGAGAGCGATATAGAAAATAATGTCGAAATAAAAGTACATTTTTACTCGTAATATTTACACAAAAACAATTACATTTTGGAAATATTCCAGGGGCAATCTCCACCAAAAGTTACTAACGCCTCGAAGCAAAAAGAAGAAATCATGGAAACTCGCATTACTCAGGATTTGAATCATTTGAACATCGCCAGCCAAGACTTGAACGCTTTGAAGCAGGAGTTAAACAAAATTGCAATCAAAAGTACATCAAAAATCCCATCCAAAAACGCCGAGGGAAAGCTACAAGAAGATAATTCGAACGAAAAGAGTCAATTGTTGCCAGAGGAAAAAAACAACATTCAAATGCACGTTGACTCAAACGGTACTTGTTTAGAAAATTTATATTTTGTTGCTAATATGGTTTGTTTTTTGTTCAGATCGGAGCATGATTAAATCTACGAAAGAATCTGCTGCTATACCGATGGAAAGTAAAATTGAAAATGGTACTGCCATGGAGAAGGTTGCAACCCCCAGTACATCGAAGATGGATGCAAAGGAACCGAGGTTAACCGAAAAATCTGTCGCTCAGTTTCCTTTTTCCCTACCATTTTGTAAGCTCTAACATAAACACATCAATTAGAAACCCATTTGTAATCCAAATATCTCCATTTTCAGTCAAAACTACATCAGAAAACAACAGTTTCCCATTAAAAACAATAAATCTACCATTCTTCGGAAAAACTGGTAATACTTTTAACACAATTTCGTAATATTAACATTGTTAAACGTATTTTTATAGCCCATTCTAAAGCATCGAATATCGAACATTCGGCTAAAAAACGAAAAGTTGATGTGGAAAATCTCGCAGAAAAAATTTCCGTTGCCGAAAAACTGCCAGGTGGAAAAGTCGATGATGATCCTCTTAATAATTCCAGATCTAGCCTGTACAATTTCGGAAGTATCACGCAGTTTTTGGAAACCGGGGACAACAGTTAGTATTCATTTGTAGCTTTACAATTAGATTATAAATTGGTACAATTTAATTCAATAATGAATTCACTTTAGATGAATTTACTACGGAATTCTGCTTGAGCCCCAAATACACTGGATCAGAACGATCAGATCCAGATTGCCCATTGCCAGATTTCAGTATGAACCAAATGACCAGTTCTTTTAATTTCAAATTCAATTAATTAATTATAGTTCATTTAATTACTATCGTTTGTGTTAATTGTTTCGTTAATTTCTATAACCAATTAATTTTGTTGTTACTTGATAGTCAATAAAATAAGTTTGATGTATCTCTGACTGACGATTTTAAAAATGTTAAAAGTGACAATTAACAAATTGTGTTAGCAAAAATTTTGAAGTTGTAAAATGTGATAAATACCTATTTGTTAAATGGGGATCCATATATCCAAGTAAGTACCATATTCAATCGTAATAATAATTTATTCAGTTTTTTTACATACAATTTATTATCAAAACACAAATCAGCTAATACAAAATAAATATAAATTAAACTGTTACTGTTCGATTACTTTGTTGTCGAACCAAATACCATCACCTGAGTACCTCATGTTAGGATTGTACCCTTTAGGCAGGTCCTTTTCCGGCAACGGAGCAACTTCCCCGGCATTCCTGAATTTCCCTTTAGCCTCCTCTTCGTGGTAATTCCCCTCGCCAGCGGGCAAATCCGAGCCGGCGCTTCTCCAAGAGCCTCCTTCCGCGTCCCTCGACCCCTCGTTCGGACCGGCCTCGTCGTTCGAGCTCCTCCAACTACCCGCCTCCCTGGCTGCCTCCGCTCCCTGACTCGATTCCTTCGCCGGATCGTGAGAAGGAACGTCGTAGCCGGCGCTTCTCCATCTTCCGCCCTCCGGGGCGTCGTCGTACATCGCGTTCCTTCCTTGGTTGCCTTTTGGTTCGAAATCCCCATCGTAGTGCAACGGAGATTGCGGCTCCGCGTTGGCGCCCTGCGCTTGGAAACCTTCAGCGTCTCTTACTTCGCTGGGCTCTTTGTTGATGCCTTCGGGGTTGGGTTGAATCGGGGCGCTGTCCAAGTTCTCGCTCGCCTCCCTTCTGCCTGATGCTTGTCCATCATCGTGCACCTCTTCCATGCCGTCGGGCACCCAGCTGTCTCCGAGCCGTTGCTTGGATATATCCTCCATCTTATCCAGCGTGTGCTGTTCCTTGGGGTCCAAGATTTGCTCGGTTTGGTCCGTTTTGTCGGAGGATCTTTCGTGGAATTCTTCTCCGTGATGCTCGAACTCGCCCGGCATGTGATGGTTGCCGGAGAAGGGAGGCATCGGGCCGGAATGCGAAAAGTCGAAGGTGTTTCGCATGGGTTTCCAATGCTCTTCCTTCATGTGGGCGTGGTGCATCGGGACGTGGTGGACGGGGCCGTGGTACATGTGCGCTTGGGGCTTGTATCCCCCGTAGCCGTATCCGCCGTAGCCTCCGTAACCGTACTCGTAGGGCCTGTATTGTTTGCCCGTCGGAGCGGCGGCCCTGAAGTTTGCTTGGCCCCCTTTGTTGTAGCCGTCCTGGCCTGGATAGTAGGGCATTCCGTGAGCGTAGCCGGCTAGATTGGGCTGGCAGGTGATCACCAAGCCGCTGTGGTGTTGGTTGTGCGTAGGCGATACGGGAATGTACTGGGTGTGGTGACCGCCCCCGTGATTGTAGTTTGGTTTATGTCCGTAGGGTTGGTTGGGCGTTCTCACCGCTGGGTTAGATTCTGCTGGTACTTTGAGGGGTTCCTCGTCGGGTTGGACGGCTTTTCCCACTTCTGGTTCCTCTTTGGGTACTTCGGGTAGTTGTACGGGTTTATCCGGAATAACGGGTATCTCCGTGGCAGGTATAGATTTTTTTTCTTCGGTTTTCTCATCATCGTCAGGGAAAGCTGATCTTGTCTCGGCGGGAACTTCGATTTTCGCTTGGTCTACAGCAGCGTGTGCAGCAGCGTTAGTGTCTAACTCGTTTTCTATCGGATCTTCTTCGGCCGCTCTGGCGGGTCCGAGGTTCTGCACCTCGGGGAAGTTGCCGCCGTGGTTGGGCTGGAAGTTGACCGAGTTCTCCGAAGGCGGGTAGGTTTTGATCGGCTCCGAGTAGTCGGATTTGGAGTGCGATTGGCCGCCGAAGTCTTCCGAATGGTGCGGCTTGATGCTGACCACGTTCTGGTGGTGCTGCTCCTTGGCGCCGTACGGGTCGCACACCTGGAAGGGCCTGTGGTTGCTGGGCCGGATCTCCACGCAGAAGGTGGTGACTTGTTTCTTCTTTCTGTTGAGCTCCTCGGGCTGGGCGCGCTCTGCTAGGGCGTCGCGGAGGCCTTCGAGTTCCGGTTGGGCGGCGGCGGGAAGGAGTTCGACTGCGTCTGGTTGCTCGAGTCGGATTATGTCTGGTCTTGCGTGGGCCGTCGCCAGGAGGTACAGCGTGAGGAATGCGATCAGCATTTTTGTTTTGTGATTTGTTGGTGTTTTCGCAACGGCGACTGAGCGAATGAAGTTTGTGAAATGTCGATTACTTTTATATTATAATTGTGTTTGTTTGTTTGCAATTCAGCAGCGGCAATATTTAAACAATCTTTTTAGACGTTTGTATACAGAGTGATTTCTTTTTTGCGACGTGTGGTCTATAGTCGTTGGGATGTTGGATATTTTTAGGATTTTTTGTTGTATATACAGCAAAAAAATAATGTTAGGAATATAAAATTTAACCCTTTGAAATTGGCACTTAAAAGTACAGTTTATATTACAATGTAAAGCGATTGTAGACATTCAAAATTTGAAATATATTCTTTAGTTTAAACAAATCTAAAATAAAGTTCTTCATTAATTTCATTTTAAAACAATTTTTTTTAAATTTCAAAAATTTTTGTACAACAAATGTTTTTTTAGTAGGTAATTCTTTTCTTGAAAAAAAAATATCGTAACCCAATTTCCATTACACACGTTCATTATGCAGTAATATTAACCTACTTATTCCATCACAAATACTTGTATTGTTTTATTTTAAAAAATCCACGGTCATCATACTCGTGTTTTAATTAAATCGTGCCTGACATTTTTACGAAATGTTTAATAATTTTTGTTTATAGTTAATTGGTAATTTATAACATTGATTTTTTCGCTAACATAAATGAATCAA
Organism: Phyllotreta striolata; assembly: GCA_918026865.1. Lineage (NCBI taxonomy): Eukaryota > Metazoa > Arthropoda > Insecta > Coleoptera > Chrysomelidae > Phyllotreta > Phyllotreta striolata. The sequence goes on along the minus strand of OU900098.1, from coordinate 1,788,552 downwards.
GCAATTTTTTTAAGAATTACGATTTTTCATAATTCCAAAATTATTTCTACTGTTTTTTGTAAAAATAATTCAAATAAACTACCAAGTATAATTAAAAAAATGTCTTATATTACAATATTTGAAAAAATACAAAAATAAATAAACTTTGCATTAAATTAAATTATCTTACATAACGCTCAACAAACCATCGAGAAAATTATCGATATCACCCGCCCTATTTACAATATCTTTCCTCGCCTCTTCTCTTTTACCCTTTTTATTCATCTTTCTTTTCGACTTCTTATTCCCCTTATTCCCGCTCGATTCTTCTGCTGCGATTTTCTTCTTTCCAGGTTCCGCAGTCTGGATAAACTGTCCATTTGTTGAAGATTCAACTGGTGAAGGTGTTCCCGAAGATTTGGCTGTTGTTTCTATAAGTTCAACAGCCGATGGAGAAGTGTTTAAAGTATTAAAAAATTCTCTTGGCGAAGTTGTAGTTTCCTCAAAATTCTGCACATCTTCGCTTGGATTATCAGGAGTCTTCTCTGGTTTATCCTCGTTGCTATTCGATGCTTGTGGTACTAAAATATGCCTATAATATTGCTCTAAATATTCCCTGGGTACTTCCTTCTCCTGTTCCTTGACAATCTTGTTGTACACCACCGAAGGCGGTTGATATCGTTGGTTGGTCGGCTCGTTTAAATACCGTTCGTCGATCTCAACATCCCCCATATCGTCAGCTTCGTAGGTCAGCAATTTATCCTGCTGGATGATGTCGTCTCTGGCTTGAGCCGGAGGATCCTCCACCACGGACATGCCCATCTGCTTCTCGGCTTCGGTGAGCATCTGAGCCTGGCCAGCCGGCGCTTGGGGACCTTCGGGGGATATCACCACGTCGGGAAGCACCTGGGGCCCGCCCCCGTACGCTTGCACGTCCTCCATCCTCCAAGGCACCGGCTTCTCCTCCACGTAGTACGCCTTGGGCTCCCGCCGCCTGCCGATCTCCTCGGAGTCCATCTCGACGAAGTCCCGCATGCTGGCGATGGGCTTGTCCAGGTCCAAGTAGCCGTAGTTGATGTTTCTCATGATGTGCTCGGCGTTGGGGGGATTGTCCGCGAAGAAGAAGGGGCTTCTGGACTGCACGAGGGGCGCTCGCAGGGCTACGAAGCTGGGGTTCTCGTAGTAGTGGCAGACGTTGTTGTTGTTCGCAGGGCACACCCTTTGTAGGACGAAGGGGTTGACGGGGGTTTGGAGCGCGAGTATGAGGAGGGCGAGGGGTGTGAATGTGCCCATTTTGCGAACTTGACTGAATTTGGCGATGGATTTATTTTGGTTTTTATAGCGAATGAGTGCGGTTTAATGCGCTGCAAACGTGCTTGTTCGGGTTTAGGTTGTTGTATTTGTATAAAATTATTTTGGGCAATGCACTTTACAGGGTTAAAAATTTGATTTTCGGAGGAATTTTTCTTTCTAAATTAGTTGAAATGAAGTTTGTTTTAAAACATGCTTGTGTTGTATTTTATCGGATGCTAAATAAACAATAATTGAATAGTTTGTATAATTTATGTGTTTCTCAATGGAAATATTTGTTGTAATATTGATCGACGCGTTTTGCGAATTAGGTCAAAGAACAAATAACGCTCGTTTAATGGTCGATTTTTAATTATTTTAAATTAACAATTTACCTTAAATAAATTGCTTTTTGAAGGTTTATTTGTTGTGTTTTCCAATTTTTCGCATTCGATAATTCATTATACTGGTATACAGAATTGAAATATTATTTTGTATTGTAGAATTACTAATTTGATATAGTTGTTTTTAAATCTACCCCCATTTTTAACTTCCACAAACCATCCTCTGTTCCCCAGTGTTATCAATAATTAACAATACACAGTAACTTATTTAATTCTCAAAAAGTCGATATCAACGATTCAAAATTTCGAAATTTAGCGAATATTGATATTGCCAGACATTTCAGGATACCGTCTTGCTGCAAGAACTCGCATTTCCAATGCTTCGGCAAGAAGGAGTACATCACAGAAAAGAGCCTGCACGCCGTCCGCGAAATCATCGTAGCCCTAAGGTCAAGTAAGTAAGTAAAACTACCTTCCAGCAACTCCTCCGATTCCCCCGGGCTGTCGCCCGAAAGCGCCCTTTCATTAGGCCCAGTTTCGCAATGTTCCAGATGTGCAGATCATCAGCCACGGGTGGATGTTCAGGGCCGGCGCGGCCCTCAATCAAACCGCCGTCCAGGAACTGAACGCGGCCCTCGAAAAGGGCGACGTCGCTAAGGTACGATCGATGCTCGAATCCGGCTGGAGACTGGAAGCCTCCCAGGCCCTCTACACTTACCTAACCAGAATGGAGGAGCCTCTGATACCCCTCTCCATACAATCGCTCGTGTTGGGCGGTAAACCACCCGATCGGTATCCTCATTTCTGCAGATTTAACGCGCGATATTTCAGACGAAAACGAGAACGTCGACGTGGAGATAATCGTCGCCGACGTTTTGGGTCTGATGAAGGAAGAACTGCCGGCCAATCAGCTGCTATTAGCAGCCATGCTCTTCGAGCTGCTGGACGCTGTGATAAAATCCTCTCCGGCTGATGAATTGCGCGGAAACACCTTGCCCATATCGCTGCTTCCTCTGTTCTTCACCGTCCAAGTAATCCTCGCCATCTCGACGAATCCCCCCGTCTAACCCAGGTCTTTTTTGCAGACGCAGCACATCAACGAATGGCGCAGGATCGTGACGGTGTTCGTGGAGATGATCCGGCAAGCTCCTGTCCAGCTGCAGGCCAACGCGGAGCCCGCCGACGACGACGTCCGTACGTTCCATCGCAGCTGGGGGATCTGCAAGGCGACAGATTTCGATTTTTTTGTTGCAGGTTTGATGATCGAAGCGCCTTCGTTGAACGCGTTGGATGCGGCGCCGGTGCTGGAGGAGCGGGAGCTCTTGCAGAATGTCGTTGTAAGGAGGTACTTGGAGCCTGTTGGTAGGTGTCGGTGATGTTGGTTGGAGTGTTGGGAGGAAATTGTTTGGATTGTTTTAGGTCATAGAGGCGATTGCAGCAATCTGGAGGTGATCGAACGGCGATCGGGGAACGGAGCGGAATAAGCTTGTTTTGTTGTAATTTTAGTGGTATAGGCGTAAAATAAATTGGTTTGAACCGTGGAAGTGGGTTTTGTTGGCGCAGGAAGTCGCGTTTAACGGCAGATTTCCGTATGTTGCAAGTTATTAATTAGAGAAGATGCGGGGATGGTAAAAAATTAACATGTAGACGTGGCGCCTATTTTTTTTTGAAGAAAAAAAATCAAGGTGTTTTGTGTTGGAGTTTTCGAGATTAGTATTAGGAATAGGGATGATATTTTTAGATGCAGCAGGTAGATAAACGTTTTATTTTTGTACAAAAATCTTGAGAGAAACAGTTTGCGAATGATGTATTCTATACAGGGTGTCTAAAAACGTTCGAATTTCAGTCAAATTTTAGGCTCAAACTCGATGAGCAATTTGACTGAGATTCCTTACCCGCTTTTTGAACACCCTATATATTTTATTCGTGTAGGTGTAGATATTATGAAGGATTCTTCACACGTTTCGCGTTTTCCTACCTATCAAAAGCCAATCAAAAGAGCCTTTTTGCGAGCACTTCACGTCCCATTCATAAAACGAAAACAGTAAAACTTATTTTTAGTGGCTCGTTGACTACCGAAAAGATTTATAAACGGTCATTCTTCACCGTTCCTCCTTTGTTCGATTATTTCGAATCTATTAATAAAAAAACGACAATGGACTCCCCGACCGTTTATTTACATCATTGAAACCGAATATATTCCCATCAGCCCTTTTGTGGCGCGTCTATAAATAAAAAAAAATGAGAAATAACAAAAAATAATGGACACATTTTCTCGAGTTTTGCCTACGTTCACACCGAATATTCAAATCTCCTTAAAAGAAAAAAAAATCCCAACCACTTCATGATGTACATCTCAAATTACAATGTATGATAGTACTATCGCTCACCCCGATCTCTCGCTCCTTTACTATCTATACGAGTGGATGGGTATACTAGAAAAGAAGCGAGAATTCAAGTTGAACGATATGTTTTCCTACCATCATACATAGCATGTAGGTAGTATAAAAATTACTACATTAAAATTCGCAAATTACACAAAGCATATACAATCTCAATACCAGCTTTAGTAGTTTCTTATAAACGTGGTCCTTTTCCACGAGACTCCGGTAACACCTTCTCGCATTGTCCTCGCGCAGAATTGATACGTTTTGTGAAGATGCTGGGCATAATGCAGTTAAACAAACATAAATAATAGAGCGAGGGTTGCTCTGTGCCTGCGTCAGGTGACACTGTGGCGCGACCCGCGCACCGGGGGGCCCTTTACGGGGTGCCCCCATCGCATTGTCGTGGAACCCCGTTTTGTTCCACTTATGCATATAACTATTTCGTTTTCGAATTTTCGAATTGTCGCAGGTACATTCGAGTTGTTTGTAGTTACGAGTTAATTATAGAGCGTATTTGTGGGGTAGTTGTATGAGACGTACGCCACTGGTTTCGAGAAATTAACATGTACAATTTATCCTTCTCCGCGGGCTATTGAAGGCTGGTAGCAATGATAATAAATCAAGTGGGAGTTTGGGAAAAAATCATCAGGTAGCATGTGGGATATTGGAGGCTGCGGGGACACTTTTTTCTACACACAAGGTGCATCTTTCAATAAATTTCGATGCGCAAGATTTCGATGCACCGAAAACCGCAGTTATCGCGGCAACGCGAATTTGATAAGGACAAGAATGAAGCCATTACCCGTCGAATCATTCACACGAGACGCGTTTGTTCGCATCGAATAAATAATTCATGGGTCGTATAGGCGCAATCTAGTTGTATGTATACGGGCGTATGCTAATGCACGCCGACTCCTTGATTAATTGCATTTTGATATCCAGATTATCGGTCATTTGCTATTCATATTTGGATTAGGCGCGCGATAGATGGCGCATTTGCATCTTCGAGCGCTGATGATGCCCATACGGACGGGCGATCGTTCCATTTTAGGGCCGTGAATGATGATCCTGCCGAAAGGGTTGACGATATTAATAAGGGTCGATGGTGCACAAACAATCTACGGGTTGTTTATGAGATACACCCTGTACATTGAACCAAAAAAGTACGTTTAGGTAATGAAAAAATACATTAATACAAGAAATGCATACATTAAAAGTCGTCCAAATGATTTCATTAAAGCAATGATCGTTTGTTCATTAATTGATGTATAATTGATGTAATAAATGTTGATATGATGAAATGAAAATCATTGTTTCGATGAATTAAAATTGCTGTACCAATAAAGAAATACCTTAATTCAATGTAATATTTTACATTGGATTAATGAATTGTGTGCACTGATTCAACAAATTTTAGATTTTTTTCTTATAAATGTAGTACATTGGTTCAATAAAATGCTTTCATAGAATCAATGAAATTTAGATTTTTATTTAATAAATTTCTTTTATTGAAAACCGTTCATTAATTCAATGAACTAGAAACAAGAATTTATGTAAGTATCCAGTTTGTTGAATCAATTATCGGGGAGCATAAGAAATAACAAATGTATTTTATTGAACAGAAAACATGCTGTTCATTGTTATCATCTTCCAAATTATTTTTAGTGTATATAAAAGAAAAAAGGGCGCTTTCATCCCTTGCCGAAGCTTGCCGCTATAACTCACATCGATAAAAAAAAACATTCGGGCGTACACATCCCTTATATTAAACCGGCGCGAAATGCCGCCCGCGAAAAAACCCTTAAATTAGAAGGAGCGCTCTCGGGCCGGGCGCTAGATGGCGGCCGGCTAAGCGCGCATTAGCGCCGCCAAGTCCGGAAATGGACCGGAGATGAAACGGCGGCGTCATTTCCCGTCGACGCCTCGAACGCCTCGCAGGAAAGGGGCCTCCATTAGCGGGGAAATTATTTTACAGCTGGACATCTTTTGTGCACCCAACATCAACCTATACTGTTTCAACTATACGTACGAAATTTTACACCAAAAAAAAAATGACTCACGCTTTTAGAGAGCCGCGCCAGATTATCAAACCGCCGCACACGTTCGAAGCGGCGCGGGGGCGGGGGGCGTCGCGACGGCGGCTGACACGCGCGCCTTGACACCGTCTATATCGTTTAGATAACGCTAATCCGATAACCGATTGCCCGCTCCCGCGTCGCGGCGCCCTCGCCCCCACCCCCCCCGGTCGACGCCCGCCCCCGCCGATATGACGGAAGCCGTGACAATCTCTGCACGAGCGCTGATAACGCGCTGGATAGTCTTGTCACTCGACTGCTAAGATGGAAACCCTTCGAAGAATGGGACGCTGCCGGCATTGTGATGTTATTTACGGATTATACGGGGGCGGGGGGCGGTTGTTGCATGGGGTTGGTTGTCGAGCCGGTATTCATGACTATAGGTTTTTTTGTATATATAGAGATAATTACATTTTTTTTTCTTCTTTTTATGTTTGTTAGGCCTCAACTGCTGGGCTCTAAAGTACCTCTTTTATACGGAGATAATTACATTTTCTTCGTATTATTTTTATGCCTCAACTTCTGGGTTTATTCAGCGCGTAATTAATACCGCTCGTGCAATTTGAGTTGCCTAACATTTGAAGGAATACATTTTTTTGTCGGTATTAGCATAATAAAATTAAGTGCGATATAAAGTTAGTATGATGATTCTGGATTCTGGTTTTGAACGAGATTCGCTGGTTGAGCTAAAACAAGACCACCCACTTGAACGAGCCGAGAACGAGCATAATAATTATGCCATTTAGATAGGTCTCGAAGATAAGTAATAATTATTATAATTACCGATGCACAAATAGAAATTTGCATGATATAAGGGGCTATCTATGCGACTTAAAAGAGCTCCTATGTTGCGAAGAGTAGCCACTATGATATGCTGCATGTATAGAGATTATAAATAGGCGAAATTTAAATTGCCTTCTCTCTCGACCTATTTGATTCGCTATTAATAAGTTTTTTTCGCTCCGTTGGCTCGATTAGGTTTCCCGCGGGTCGGAAATCTATTTGAACGGAAAATAATCCCGAGCATATGCCGGAGTCGAAGTCGCCGTCGAAATGCTAATCTGCTCAGTTTAGCGTATAGAGCAAACTATTTAAGCCGAGGCACACGCACCGTATTGGGGGCGGTCCGGGGCCGGCGGGGTGAGAAAATCGGCAGTTTCACTTTTACACCAGCGACCGCGACAATACGAGTTTTGATCCCTCTTATTTCCTCCGCGTTCGGGGTCGCTTTCGAAGGCGAAAAGGGGTCGCTTTTCTGCTTGTTTATAGCGCAAGTATATTACAGTTGGAATGTTGTTTGATTAGTAAGTTTGTATATATGGAATGAAGAAACGGGTTATTGCATAATAACGAGTGTAAAAAGGGAATAAATTTATTGTTCGAATGGGGGTGGAATTTCCATAACACAAATTATGAAAATTCGCTTACAAAAATACCGTAATTTTAATCCGCTTTCGGACCTATCTGGAAAAAGCTCATGCACGAGCACTGATAAGGGTTGTTGGTAGATATACTCGGACCCGAAAGCCCACAAAAATGGTCAAAATTTCATTCATCAATCAGACGGAATTTACCCAAACTTCTCTACAAAAATCAATGCAAATAAGTTTGCATCAACTTCAATGAGCTGAACAGAGAAACTGTATTAAAACAACAGTGGTTAGAATAAGAAAGTTGCAATCCCCCAATCATCACTCTTTCTTTCTCCTCTATATGAGACTAAATAGAAGTTGTCTTTGTTGCACTCATATTGTTAACTTTAGACAGTTAATTTTTTCATCCCACGCGGTCCGCAGTGCGATTTTATGAATATCATTTGTTTAGCGGCGACTGATAAGGATTAAACGGCGCTGTGACGTCACGCGCGACGCCCCGCGCCCTTCACCCCTCCCAGTCGACATATCATAATTGATTTACCGCCGTGGAACCGACGTTCATCCGAGCGCAGATAAAAAAATTAATAGCCGGACGGCCGGATAACCCTGCAACGATGAAATTTTGATATATTCGCCGCCCCGAAAAATCTGCACGCACGCATACGCGTGATGTATATGAATTTGCGCGCGAAATATCGCCCGAAAAAACGATTCAAATCCCGCTTTTTTACCATTAGAATGATCGTAGGATTCCAGCAGATTTCGAAAAAATTGAGCGCTTATTTTGCGCCACTTATATGAGTCTATATGAGCGCATAAAATGGGCTATATGATTCTATATGAGCGCATAATTTGGGCTATATAATTCTACATAAGCGCATTGGGCTATAGGATTCTACATAAGCGCATAATTTGGGCTATAGGATTCTACATAAGCGCATAATTTGGGCTATACGATTCTACATAAGTGCATAATTTGGGCTATATGATTCTACAAAAGCGCATTGGGCTATATGATTCTAGATGAGCGCATAATTTGGGCTATATGATTCTACAAAAGCGCATTGGGCTATATGATTCTATATGAGCGCATAATTTGGGCTACAAGCTTCTACATAAAAGCATATTTAGCGCATCATTTATTCAGAAATCTCTTACTTAAAGTACCTGTAATCTGTAATCCTGTAATCTGTAAAAGATATCTTCTTTTACACACAATTTGACAGTTGTACATTGTTGTGAACAAGTAATTATATCTAAGCATAGGTAAGGAGATTCTTTACATTAAAGAAACTCTAACGATTTATTATCGTGGAGCGCTGAATACGGGCCAGAGAAAATTAAATTCTCGTGCTATATAAGAACGCGCGAATTTCGTCCGGCGCATAATTCCATTAAGGTTAGAAACGGGATTTGCGCGAATTGCCGTGTTCGCGATCAGGCATCGGCCGGGTAAGTCGCCGATTAAAATTCAGCCTTGATTGTGCAATATACCGAAAAGAGTTGACGGCCGTTCCATGTTCGTAATGAATTATTGGGTTTTCGTGTAGTCGAGCACCCATTTTCCCGAGCCCCGACCGCCCGACCACTGCTACACTAAATACATGCACGCCGGGGCTTAGATGCTATCTAAATGACGTATTAGAATTTTTAAAGTTTCATTCGCTTATGGTAGAAGAGAAAAAAATATATAAAAAGAAACGCAGCCACGAGCCATTGCGGGTCGGCTTTTAATTTATTTCTCGCAGGACCGAATTTGTATGATTAACTCCTCTAATATCCCTCATTAATTTTACACGCAACATTTCCACTAACTTAAGAATAGTACAAACTTTTAACCTACTACTCTCTATACAACATTTAGGTATAAGTTAATGAGTAGATATAGTTATATAAATTAACAAGAGCCAGTCCGGTTCTGTTGCGTCTTAAATACAAACGTTTTTTTTTGCTCGTCTCCGCGCTTAAATTCGTCGTTTTTCTTTAAGTACAGGGTAGAAGCGATAAAACATATCCTAGGGTGGTAGGAGTGACCGGTACTATCTGGCTCGGTACTCCCTACTCTAGCACTCACCGGGCACCCAACGCCGGTTAACAAATCATTTATCGTTTTATTGGGCGATCGTTCGATTATATACCTTTTTTTCTCCTCTCAGACGCGACTATTCTAGCGTGAAACAATCGCGTCGTTTTAATAAATTAGCGCTAATTACGTTAGGTATACGAGTTCCTTATTTAATTATTAGCGATTATTAGAAATATATGCTAATTAAATTGTGTATCGCAGAGAGTAACTCCATCGATGTCGAAATTTATTTAGTTCGCCGAGCAAAACAAAACACCCTCGGCACAAAAAGCCCACAATAGTCGGCACTTAATGCGATGATAGATGCTAAATGAACCCACTTATACATTATCCCTAGTTGTCTGAACACAGCATCAGCTTAAATCGCGAATCTATTCAGATTAGAGCCGTCCGATGTTGGGGTGGCTCCGCCGGCGCGTTTACACGGCCTCCTAACGACCCCCGACAACGGCCGGTCGGAAGCGTTCGCCCTTCGATCCGGGGAATGTCCGCGTAAACGTCGGTTCTCTCGCGCGGGGATTTTCACACAGGGCTAAATAAACTGGGTGCCACGCTCCGCGTATATTCCGCGCGTCGTCCATCAATCACGGCGACAGCGGACTTATGCTGGTGTACGTCTCTATGACACACCCCGTACATTGTTGACTTTTTTTTTTGCAGAATTGTAATTAGATTGGCATTGTAGCCGGGATGAGCCGATTAAAGAGTCGAGATTCGACTCGTAAGGTTGGCGGATTTTGATGAGAAATCGCGAAATTTGACGGTTTTTAAGGAGAATTCGTGAGCTGAGTTCCGTTATTAGTTCAAATCAATACTCGTATAGGAGGAATTATCTGCAAACGGACGTTAAAAATGCCGATTTTCATGTTTTTTAACTATGAAATTGTTTCTACTCTAGTACAGTTGCTCAAAGGTACTAGATTTTATCGGAATGACGTTTGTTTGACACGAAATGATTTGGTTTTCCGATACGTAAAAGGCCACAGTTGTTGTTTTTTTTAGTATCGACATATGACGTTTAATGTTTAAAAAATTTTATAGTGCAAAAGAAAGAGAGGGTTGTAACATTCCGTTTTACTCTACAAAGAACTTAATATTATTCAAAACGACTAAATACATACAGCGATTTTTATTTAACTTCTAATTCAAATATAATGCAAAAGAAAGAGATGATTAATTCTAGAATTCAGTCTTTCTCCAAAAGAAAAAAAATTAATTCAAAACGGCTACTTGATAGAAAATTTAATATACCAATTTTGACATATGACGTTTAAAAACACAAGTGTAGTGCAAAAGAAAGAGATGATTCTAGCATTCCGTCTTTCTCTATAAAAGAAAAAAAGAACATTTAATATTAAAAACGGCTACATACATGATGGAAAATTTAATATAGCGATTTTTTCCGGTCGAAAACCCGCAGGACTATCCGTTTTATCCGCGTTATCGTTATCGCAGCATCGGGCGCTTCTCTTTCACGTCACGTGACGGACGCGAGTCGGTCACTTAATCTGCTATTTATGTGACTTTGGGGTGGAGGCGCACGTTCGATCACAATGGCCCCCCCTTCGCCCGAATGCGAACGCGCCGCGAAAAGGCTAATGTCGGGATTAAATTTACACTTCCGATAATCCCCGGTTAAGTGTGGGACGCAAATCGGATCCACAGCCGATTTGATAAACGCGCTTTACACGACTCGAAACCAAAAGTCAAGTTTATACTGATTTATTCCATGCCGCAGTGAACGTTTTTTTTGTATATGTCAAATGTCAACCTAAACAAAAACTTATTAATTGCTAGAGTTTATTATACAATACAGTAGGAATATCTACAGAAATGTTTGTAGTAATATACATTGCAGAATTATCAACCTTTTTGAGAAAAAAGTTATAAATCTTACATTAATATAACCATCATGGAATAAGGCCTCCTTTGATTGAATTATAAAACTTTTTTCGATTCATCAACCTGTCAAATGATAACAGTAATAACATCAGTGTTGCAAACTTTTAATAAAATAAAATCTCAATATTTCGAGTCGCCCAAAGTGTATTAGCGTAGGAACATAATATCGTCGAGTGAAACTCCTTTTGAAGCGAGAGGTCTCAAGAAAACCCGGAGAGACCTCGTCTAAAGCAAAACGACGCTTTGTCTGCCTTCGCCTTCCCTTGATCAATACTGGGAGGAGGCAGTGACGTCATATCTCGGCCATCTTGTCATATCGGCCCCCATTCGGAGAGATGCGATCTCCTGAAAAGCGTCCCGTCCCGCCGCCGCCCCGCCGCTTTCCCGGCGCTGGAAAGTCCCGAAACCGCCGCGAGTCGAGGGGGCGCCGCCCCCCCGAGCCTTTCACCCCGTTCTGCCCGAATTATCTCGCCCAGATAAGATGTTTCGGAGTAATTGAAATTTGGATATTCGGTCGGGCTTTCGGCCTCTTCGGGCTTCCTAATTTAGTGGAGTTTTCTTTTATTCGGGGGATTATTTTTTTTAGTTTTGTTTAGCCAGTTTTACAATGGATTCTTTTATGTTTAAAAGGCCTTGAAAAGCATTCAGAGTCCTCCTCTTTACATGACATATTAAAATCTCCAATTAGTAAGTTACCTATTCATGTTAATTTAGATGAGAAAAAAATCAAGACGGTCCTGCTGGTGCTTGCAATTTCGAAACAAACGCCACTCGAAAACAATGTGTGCTCTGGAATTGTCCCGTGTCTTTTGTTTCGAAGCTCGAGTGTCTTCGGGACTCGTGCCCACCCAACTCGAGGTGTTTTCGAAAGGTGCTGAATTCCCAAAATTCTCTCGTGCATTTCTTCTGAATGGCCTTTCAGCGTTTTTTACGGAGAATTGTTCGTGATTTTTCAGTCACTTCCACGGCTAATTTAGTGCGTTTTCGCGCACCCCCACGTCCCATAAATAACTCCCCGCCGTCCTGCGACCCCTTATTATTTTATAACAATTTTTAGATAACGGTCTAATTGACGGCGCGGACCGTAAATAATCCGGGGGGGTCGGGTCCCGGGGGGCCTCGAGGGGCGCCTAACGATCTGGTCGACGATCGCCTTATCAGTAAGAGACCAGGAACAGATTAAGCCTCCCCTCCGGCGGGTATATCTTCGCAGGCCATTTTCTATTTAAACCGCATTTAGTTCATTTCAAGTGAAGAAATCGAAGAGTATGTCTAGCGTATCCCCTATACAGGGTGTATAAAGAAGCGTGTCGAAACATAATAAAAATACACAAACATATCCTCTTGGCTCGTACAATACCTAATTACAGCGTGTATTAACCAAAACAACGAGCATAAAAAATGAGAGATAAAATCGAGCAAAAGGGCATTAGAATTACCTTAATGATACGGATTGAACCGGCCGGTGGATTTGTCTCGTTCGGTAATTGCGCGGAAAAAATAGTACGGGAAATTCGCGCGCCTAATGAAAGCGCCCGAGAGGAGCAAAAAGGCATTCAATTATCCCCGTTTCGCGGCGATGCAAATAAAAAATTATACGAATTTCGCTACAATAATGAGCGAGCGTGTTGCAAATTTTATGTATTATGTTGTTTTTTTCAGCCGCGGGCTAGATCCGATCCGCAGGGGCGTACTTATTCGATTTTAATAGGGCCTATTTATAGATGAGTAATTGAAGGATATTTTTGGATGCATTTCGCGATTATTTAAGTGGATTTTTGATTCATTTATCATTCAATTTTTCGTTCACTTTTTCAATTTATTTCTTAACTCATACTTTAATTCATACTTTAATTTACAGTTTAATTCCTACTTAAATCATGCATTAATTCCTACTTTAATATAAGTAAGAACCATTGCAAAAAAAGTGTTATACACAAAAAATAAAAATCCCCATAAAAATAATACAAATCCTGGAAACATCCCAAAAATTCGCCGGTGCCGTGGAATATAAATAACATCGGGACTGCGCCCTGTTCATGCATCGAGCACCGCTCGAAATAAGATTGCAGCTAGTTTAACTTAAACGCTTCGATTTGATTGAATCGCGATCGGTAATCAAGCGGCGGGCAACGGGGAAGTAAATTGCCCGAATAAAATTGAAGTGATATTGCAGGAAATGCGTCCCCGGGGGACGGGAGAGGGTGCGGACCACCCCCGGCCCGAACCGTTCGGTTAGTTATTAGATTCGCACAGCAGGAATCCCCCTACATTAGGGCTGTTGCATCGCATTCATTTCCTATTAGTTTTTGATTAATCGCCCATCGAAATCGCACACCTGGAAAAAGCCGTAGGTTTCGTTTATCCGTTGGATTTTTTTTTCTCTCGTCTGGATGGAATTCCTCCCGAAATACGTATGTCCGTTTATATCCAGGAACGTTTACATTGGCCCTATAAATCAGCGGCGCTTCTGGCAAATTTATGGCGAAGATAAAGTCGCCCGGAATCGGGAGCTTTTTATGGCGGAGGCCGTGAAATGTAGACGCCGCCTCTCTCCTTCACCCGACCCGCCGCATTCCCGGACTCTTCTCCCTGCAGATCGCCCCCCGAACAAGCCCCGCTTCTTCCCTGTTTACCGCCACGCAACATTGACGTACACAATGCAAAAAAATGTATCCCAGCTATCGCCAGAAAACTGGATAAGCTCCATCCATTTTGTTACATACAATTTCTTTATTCCTATGTAGATCATCAGTGTCTGGTATCTTCATTCATTTCTCTTTTACATTGCATGGTATCCATTTATTAGTAGTAGATATTTTGGTGTACCTAATGATGGTTGTAATAAAATTGGTGACGCCAATGCGGTGGAAGTTTTGATCGTAATATGATTTTAAATTCCGGCCGGCCGATATATATTGGGGCCTTCAGAAACACCTACGGATCGATGGTTATCCCGTTTTCGGAATTTATGGCTCGGTCCTCGCTTATTTGGGTTTTATTTTCGGCTTTCGCGAGCCCGAGTCCCGATCCCGATGGGCGCAGATAACGGCCCCCGAAGAGCCCGGAATTATTCAAATCGCCTCTAGTGGATACTAGAGCGATTCGAAGGCGATTTTTACGAGGCCCTATGACGGTTTTCGTCGAACAAACCGAGTTAAATTATCGCCGGTTGTTTGGGAAAAGCGAGCGCCCGCGAAGGGCGCGGCTGGTTCTAATTTGTATCCATTCTTCGGGTCCATTGTTGCATCGCGCAGATATCCAGTTACAAGCCGGCACGCGGCCTCCCGAAGCCTCCATTATTCCCGCCATATCCAGACGCGTATCCTCTTCGGATCGCGTCCGTACACCGGAACTCGGGCCTGTTCGAACACGCTCTCCTCCACAATGGCCCAACTAATTGGGTTAATACGCGATTCACGACCTCTCGAACACATTGGCTGTACATCTTCGTACTCAGAGGCCGCGGAAACGTCGAAATCGCTGTAGGGAAGCCGCGAGTTTCGGGATGGATTTATATCGCCGCGAAAAATTCCATTGTGTCGCGATTCGAATGGAGTGGCGCTTTGTTCGGACGAGTACGAGACCACCGCGCCAGCTGGGGGAGTCCCCGGCGATTGTTCGGGATATAGATACGGCACGCGAAACGCGCCGAAGTGCTGCTGAACGTACTCGAATTCGAGTGGAGTACTCCGATATACATTCGGGCCGCATTGTCTTCGGAGGCCCTTTAAGTAGGCCGGATCATTGTTTCCCCGGAATTCGTTGGGGGATGCAATTATCGACGTGTGCGGGATTTACCAAATGCCTCTACTATATACACATTTTTTTTGTCGATTTTTTTTTACTATGTATAGAACTCTTTGTTATTAAACTAGGCCATAGAACCAGGTCCTGGAATTAACTTACCTACCCCTAGAAATAGGTCCTAGAACTTATCAAGTCACAGAAGCAGATGCTGGAATTAATTGGATTCTTGTAGAACTAAGAATTAGAAATAATTGACTCCTAGAACCAGGTCTTAGCTCATACTAGCACAGAATTAGGTTTCAGAACTAACTAGCTCATAGAGCCAGGTGTTAGAATTTACTACCTCCTAAAACTAGGTCCTAGTATCAATCGGGCAGTAAAACCATATGCTAGAATTAACTGGATACTAGAACTAGGTTTTAGAATTAAGTATAAGGTCTAGAACCAAATTCTAGAATTTACTAGCTCCTAACTAGGATCCGGAACTAACTAACTCATAGAACCAGGTGCTAGATTCGAATTACTTGGCTGAACTAGGTCCTAGAACTAATTAGGCCCTAGATTATTGGTTCAATTTAGCACCAATTTTCATTAACACCCTTCCGATTACATAATTGACTGATCGATTGATGCATTCACATTTTTTTTCAAATAAACCCATAACTCAACGAAGGCCCTTCGAAGGGCACAAACAGCTTATCGCAAATGAACAACAACAAAAAACCCGATCCCGAAATAACTACATCGTTATATCCCGGCGGAAACGGTGCCTTCGAAGACGCTGCTGCCGATGCTCGAAATCCGAAAGCACCAGATCGAGAAGGGCCGCCGGCAGAGGGCGCTGCCGGTGCCGCAGCTGGCGCGCCTGTAGCAAACGGCGGGCGGCGATAAGATCTCGGGCCGCCCTTACGGCCCTTATATGCATTCACTGGCGAGATTTGAAAGAGATCTCCGATAACATTCTGGGCCCGTGTTTTGGCATGACAGTCCGCATGATAACGAACGGGAGCCTACGATGACACACAGGCCCCTGTACAGGGCCGCCCTTCCTATACCTTCATCTGCAAGGCTAAATCGATTGCTTGTAATTAGCGTGGATTATAAAATAAAAATTGGAAATAGTTCGCTGTATGTTTGCGTTTAAATTAGGGTGTGTGTTAATTGCACGCATTAAAATCGTATGTTGATATTTTTGGAGTTTATTGGTTGTGCCGCCCTGTATGAGCGAAGCCAAAGAGCCCTTTAGTCTCTGTGCCCTTCAATGTTCGATGTGTTTGTGACAAAAGCAATGGGATGGTTCAATCTATTTACTCGGATAGTCCGTGTAAGAAGAACGTTTAAGCAAATTAGATGGGTCTCGAGGGCGTTCGAATAAAACGATGTAGAATTAATTAGGATTTAAGATCGATATATACCGGTAAATTCGAATTTTTTTTGTTTCGAACAATCCATTATTTTCTACGGTGCATAACAATTCGATGTTTCCCTTTTGTGTGTACCTGCTTATGTTGCTCAAATTGTCGATGAATTTCGAAAAGTATCCGAAAATTGACCGAATTCTAACGCAACAAAGACGCGCGCCTGACAAATAGGTACCCCGTGACAGTCGCACAAAGACGCGAAAAGGAGGAATATCCACCCGAAAATGGTACCAACACAATGCGATAAAATACCGTGAACAGAACCATAAATACAACGCACAAAGGCTAAACCAATATGTGACAAAGACGTAGTCAAAATCCTGCGGAGAATTAACACGAAAATGCCAAAAACACCTCATTGTCGTAGAAAAATAAATGTGTTAATGCTGGAGAAAAAAATGTATCGATTGTTCGTTTCGATTTATTTACTATTGCTACAATTTACTTACAAATTTACATTAAAATGTTTTATGTTTGTAATAATCGATGCGTCGAGAGTAAAATTCAGTTATTACTTCCTAAAAGAATATAATTGAACAATAATAATACACATAATTTACAATATAACATACCTAAAAGTAATCTGAAATAAACTTTGGTGCTTATACAATTCACAATTAAAACAATAATGACAAACCTTTCAAACAATAAACAAACTTATAACTAGGTAACACATAAAACAATCTTACAATTTAGCTACAATTTACCTACAAATTAATTATAATTCCTACAATTTATCTACAGACCCTACAATTCATCTACAATCCCTATAATTTGCCTATACAAATTAGCTACAATTCCTGCAATTGACCTACAATTTACCTAAAATTCCTACAATTTACGAACAATTAAATTACAAGTGTTACAATTTACAACAATTTACCTACAATTTACCTACAACTTACCTACAACTTGCCTACAATTTACCTATAATTTCTTAATTCTACATTCTTCTGTAACCTCTTGTCGTTCGAGGCAATTATTAATCGACCAGTTTTGGGTATAGAAATTGGGACTGCGGGTGAAATTATCGCATCGCCACTGTAACAATTCCGGGACCATCATCAGCCTACATTTCGTCTGGGTATTGAGTTGCGATATACAATGCTAATCCTTAGTTTTGACATATCCACAATGTCCGTAATTATGTATTTTGGTGCACGGCGTGCGCGAACAAAAGGCGGGCTACCTGTGGTGGCGCCCGAGGTGTTTCGAGAGCGGACAACAAACAGTGCAAATAACGTAAAATAACGTTCCCGTGGACGTTCTAAGGGGTCGTCGTGGCGTCGAGAGTGTTTGGATAATAGGGGGTTTTCGGTTTTTATTGTTGTCGTGTGTTTTGTAAACATCGGGGGCGCGATAGAGATGATTTGCCGAACGGTTTTAATTAATACGTTTGGGCTGAGCGGGAAAAAAAGCACACGTCTCATAGGAAATTTCTCTTCTCGAAACGCCTGCGAGCCGAATAGATAGACCGATAGTCTCCGACTCTTCGAAGGATTATATTTTCCCCCGCGGTGTTCATGACTACATAACATAATGAGACAGTCGGCCAGATCGTTTTCGACGATAGCGATTTTAGTACGAGGAATAGAATTGGAAATTTTCAGGACGCTAGCCGCGAAAATCTCATGCGGAAAATATTGCAAATTTGTTGTATCGAAAAGAAATTTAATGCGTTTTCAATCTGGTTTTTTCATGATTAGGAATTGTCCCGAATCAACTCTGAGTTATCTTGAATTGACATGAATTTTCCCATAATTAACTCTGAGATATCTTAACTTACCTCTGAATTGTTTGGAAGTGTCCCTAAATTGTCCTGAATTGTTCTGAATTGTCTATGAATTGTCCAAAATTGTCCCCTATTGACACAAATTATCTCTGAGAGTTATCTCTGAATTGTCCTGAAATTAGCCTGAATTGTCTCTAAATTTTCTAATATAAATTATCCCGAATTATCTCTGAATTGTCCAAAAATATCTCTGAATTGTCGTGAATTATTTTTATTACATTGAACTGTCCTTTATTGTCGTGAATAGTACTTCATAGGAGTCTCTCAAGTCTTCGTTATAAGAAATTTTTTTCACCCGATTGACCAGTTTATGTTCCATTCTATGAATTTATGTAAATAAAACATTACATTTTGAACGTCGATTGGTTTTAGGTTTAACGTATTCATTAAACCGACGAATTTTTTCGATAGTTTTTTTCGATACAATCTTCCGCATATGATTTATAAACTCTCGCGATTTCGATAGGAAACGGGTCTCGGGCCGGGAGCGCATCGAGCAACCAGATCCCATCGATTTCTATTAACATCGATCCGGCGGGAGCGAATTCTCGAGAATCCCAAAAAAAAAGGCGTTGCAACGTCATCCACACAACCCGATACAATCCCGTCCGAACCCTTTTTTCGAGAAATCCACGGAAATCGGTCACAGTTAGCGTCTCTCGCTGCCACAACAGACAGATCCTAATCGGATTTCCGCAGCTCTCGAAGACAATCATCGACGAGACCAGATGCTCCGCCGGGTCCCGTGGGGATGATAATTTAATAAAGGGAGGTATTAATCATCTGGCGGTGGCCCCGGCGGGCTGGGCTGTCCACCCATAATTGGCGTATTGTCACAACACCGAGCGCCCCGCGAAGAAGACCACACATTCTTTTCTCGGTTCTCGGAATACCTCCGATCGCATACCACTGGCTAAGGGGACATCGATAGGCATGAGAAATTCCGTTTCTCTGTCCCTTACGAAAAAACGACCGGCTCAGAACGGATGGTTTGATTAATAACGACAAGATCCAAATATTTGTGTGTCATTTCGAATGAACAATAACAGCACAAAAAATATCTTAAATGTCAAAAATCAAAAGTAAACAAACCGATTGTGGTCTTTTACGTCTCGGACAACAAACCAATTTCGCATAAATTGTCATTGCTCACTAGAAAATCCACTAAATTATAGACTACAGCATATTTCGATGATTTCGCCCCGCAATTACTCGCTTTAGCCGGTCGGGTCCCGGCGTAAAATCGGATCCGTATGCACTAGGAAGAGGGGCGTTCCGGCGCTAATTTTTATGGTTTGTTTTGACAATAGCGTCGCACCCGCGTCGAATCTAATTGCCCTTTACCGACGCCGCGACGCCTAATTGTTGGCTAATTTATCCCGTACTACGGCCGATTTCTCACCATAAATCCGCCTTTATTTGCGACCGTCTCCAATCAGCCGAAGTTTGCGACCGAATTATGGAAAATATCATCTACAGGGTGGCTCAAATGAGGATTACAACAGGCGAATTGACCGGTGTACTAACGCACCTATAACTCTAATTATTACTGTCAATTATTATAGTTATTATTCTACCAATTACCCTGCCAATTGCTCTAGTAATTACTTCACCAATTGCTCTACACAGTACTCTAACTAATACTTTACCTGCTCTTCTATTTACTCTACTAATTAATCTACTATTTACCCAAGAAATGACCATTTTATTTGAAACGAGCCACTTAAAATTGAATAATCTTTAAAACTTGCAATCATTGTGTACTGTGCTGGCCTCTACACATTTTTTTTGTACCTCCATCAATCTTACGTTAGTAGCCGGGCATTTCCCTTCATCCAGTAGCCTCTGTTGTAGCAATAATTGCCCGGTGGTGTGTAATTAAAATCGAAAGCGACAGGCAGTGACGAGTTAATGGTTTCTTTTCCTCGAGTTTAGAGCGGAAAATTTTCCACCGCTGACCCTAATGGTGCCATCGATACCGGCCACATATATGCAGGTATGTACCTGATGAAGATGAAGCGGATGGGCGGCCGAGGAAAGGCTTTGATATATGGGTTTTTAAACGGGCCCAAAGTGTATGAACTTGGTGAAGTATTTAGAGGTAGTTCTGGCTCGCTTCGCGAGCTCGGTTTAACGTGAGTTGTTACAGGGGGCGATATTGTAATAAGTAATAAGTCATCGCGAACGGTGGCGCGTTAGATACGGAGTCATTCGTATTCGGAAGGCGAAGCGTTGATAATTTTATTACGGCCCGCGGGGGTCGGAGACACGCGTTCCCATCCTATTGGAATATTTATCGCGATATTCGCTCGTTCGATTCGCCGCTGCTCGCGCACTCTGGAAGGCGATACGTTTCGCATTGTACACGTTATAGAGGAATTCCTCGAGCGGTCGAATTTCTGCGACGGGCACGCTTCCGAAGATGAGACTAGTCGATAGGCGATCGGTTTTGCGGCAGGTATAAGAGCGATGAAATCTGCCAAAATATTCGGATCGGGACACAATATGCCGGAGCATTGTGTCGCGCTTATCGCGGACATCATCGCGCGGCGGTTTTTCTTGCGATATATTCTTATACTCTCCCCCACACCGAAAGCGGCGAATTTAAATCCGAGATGTATTCGTTGGCGAATCGGCGCTGGGGCGAAGGGGCGAACTGGATTTCCCCGGGCTCCCGGAAAGTTTTTCTCGCGAATATTAGCTGTCCGTTAGCGATTTTCGCGGCGCTGAAGTTGAAGCGCCCCGAGGAAATTGCCGATGGAAAGTACAACGAGATAAAAAAGTATTAATTGATTTAAGTTTCGCAACACTCTGTCCCCCGCAAAGTCCCCCAAAAAACCGGCAAATTCTCTCCACTTTTGACGTGTCGAGTACGAAGTAAAATTGACACTAAAGTCGGTACGCCCCTGCATTAACCCCGGGCGCCGTCCTGTAATTACCCGTGGCGCCGGCACTGTCAAATCGAATGACGGTTTAATTTTCGTGCTGAGCTCCCTTTCGGGGATTCTTTTGGCTTCACGACTGACGGAGCGCCTTCGAGGGCTACCTGCTTCTAACGGGACGAGCTAATGGATTCCCGGCGAATACACGGAATTCCATCGTCGTGCGATATTCCCCGATACATGCAATAATATAGCGAAAAACCGACGAATCTCCGTCGAGGCGCGATGATCATCCGGCCGGGGGGACGGGGGCTCCGCATTCTTTCCTTGACAGCCAATTAATGTTGCGAGAGCAGTCGATTCTTCTCCCGCGTATACCCTGCTCATCTCAATTGACGTTTTAAAAACTCGTTATTGAAACGTCAATTAATCTAAGATCCGATGCGACAATTCCGTCTGATGGATTTTCGGGGCCAGAATCCGACCGGGCAGGGCCTGGCTCGAACATTTTCCGCGACCCCCGTAATGCATTACACCCGCGAAAACTCAACGAATTGGTATCGTCGGTTAATCGAGTGTTAAAAAACTCGATTTGTTATAAAATTGTGTGTAAATAAAAGAGTGCTCGGGGGTTGTGAAATACGCGAGTACGTCCCTGTATGAATTGATCACAAAACTCGTATTTTGTGAAGGATATTTTTGTTATCTGACAGATTATAATAATCGGCGGTTGTGTGGTTAACTTCAGGGATTATTAATATAATTCCAACCTCAACCATTAAGTATTAGTTGTTTTAAAATATTTGAAGCTGCAGTATCGGATTACCCGAATATGCCTGTATAAGATTGGAAGCGTACGAAAATGATCGAGTCTAATTAGAAATCGGATTTAATTAAACAATTCCGTGTAAACGCAGCGAGTCTAAAAAAAAAGTCCGAAAAACGTGCTCGTAATTATTACAGATGCGATAAATCTGGGCGAAGACGACGCGAGCAATTTAAATGGCATCTTCAATTAATTTTTGGTGGTAATAACGTTTAAGGAGCCGCTTTCTTAATTACCCTCGAAAACGCCCATCAATTAGATTGGGAAGGGTTGCGCGCCGTTGAGACGGCGTAACAATTTTTTTTTCCTGCGTGCTCTCGCGTTCCGAAATATTTAACGGACGCTATGCTAATGACATCCTGTATTCGTAAAAGGAACCCAGCCTGCCTCTCAGCGAGCTATATGGATTTTTCCACCGAACGTCATTAAGAAGCGCCGAAAATATACTGCGTTCTTATCTTACTTTATGTGAAAAATAACAGGTATTTTGTAACGCAAATAACCCCACCTCTATACTTCATAATTTGTTCCCACCTTTACACTAAACGTCAAAATGTTTTTTCACATTGACGTTTGTGATAGTAATGGAGAAGACCAGTATGTGAGATTTGCGGATTTCAGCAGAAGGTACGATTAGAAATGATTCATTAGAACTCAACAGTTTTTAGTTGCTTAAAATGTGTAATAATTAAAAAGATGTAGCGCTTCGAAATTTAAAATTTGAAGAATACATGAACAATTCAACAAACAAAAATCAAACTGTCATTTGTCAGATCAGAATGTTGTCGTTGACAACAATGTTGCCAAATAGATTTTTCGCGACTATTATTTGTGTGTTTAACACCAATATTTGTTACAATTTATCAGATAAAGGTGGTATTCTTTTATTATTATATCGAATTTTCCATTATGTAATAAAAAAATGGATATATCAGAAAAACTTTATCGCATATAAATATACAAAAAACGCACATTTTGCGTTGTAAAGAAGGGTACTAAGGAATGTGGCAACATTGGCTAAAAGTGACATTTAATTGCAACTCTCGCTCTGATTGGCCTACACGCTATGACGTTTTTCAAACTTCAAAAATTAATTGCGGCCTTATTTGGCCACAGAAAAAAATAAAAATTTCATCAATCGCCTTCTTACGACACACTATTTAAAAAAAAATAAAAAAAAAGAGTCGTAGTGTTCTCCATTGGATATGACTAGTCAACCTACGTGTAGTCAACTTAAATTTGGTAGTGTATACTAGGTATCCCAATTTTTTTTGTGAGATTAAAGCGCTTGTTAGATATAAAATAATAATCGTTTACACACTATCCCATTGAAATAAACAGCCCGTTAACATTCATCAGACGAGCGCACACGGAACGGGCATTGTTCCCGACGAATTTGTGGCATTGTCACTTTTATGTCCCGAGCGGACTCGACGGCGAAAGAACACTAGACGTACAGGCACGTATGGAAAACAGTCCATTCTGCGCTCCACAAAAACCATTCTAAATTCTATGTACGCAGTGCCGGCTGGTCCTCCAACTTTTATCAGTATATCGCCGGGCGTTATCGACGAGATTCATCTCTTTATGTTTCTGATAGGATGGAGATGTCAAACACACGGGGATTTCATCTGGCGAGCGAACGCACGAAGACGAGGTTTTTATTTTATTTTTTCTTTTTTTCGCTCGAGTTTGATGTAGGAGGAGGCGAGGCGAAGGTATTTCTTAAATGTTTACTAACAGTCGATTTTTATCTCGGACTTATCACCACTTACACCCGGTGTGGATGTTACCCACTGGAAATCTTCTTGCCAATGCTTGTCGATAATTTGTCGTTTATAAAGTAAGAAAATTTGTGCTTTTTTTTTGGAGCGCAATTTGCATACAATCGACCCCATTTGCAGTGTTGCCAATCAACCAAAAAATCACTGCAATGTCGAGATGGAATAATAATTATATTGTTTACAATTTCCATATGTAAACATTCGCCGGACGGTGTGAAAAAAAGAAAAAAGAGCGTATTTTACATCTGGTGACAAAAAGGTCGACATAAATCGAAAGAATGTCCGAGCGGACACTCCTTTTTCTAAGAACACCATTCCATACCAAGAGGCTTAATTTATGCAAGAAGAGCCAGTTCAATTATCTGCCCGGCGATGTCTCTTAAATCAGTAGCGTATCTCCGCAAATGATCTGTTACCAGCGATTAATTAATAGATGTATATACCAGCTAATGTACCAGCGGTTTAATAAGCGCATATATGACCGGTCGGGGGAAAAAATTTACTTGTAGAGACGAACCACGCGAAAATCTCCCGCTCCCCGGCCAGACAGATTTATCTCCTTTTAACGGGTAATAAAATTAGGTAATTCGGAGTTCGAATTACATTGTCTCCGAACTAGCGCCGCTGCGGTTCGGGCAATAACCACATCTGTTGATAAAGTCGAACGTAAAACCCACCAGAGATTTCCACACACATGGGATGGATCGGAGATTTTCTATCTACCCCCCCGGGTTTATCGTTCGGCGCGCCACCCCTATATCGCGCTATATATACTATTGCGTTTACTTTGTTCGAGCAATGTTCGCTTTTACGACGCGGTCACACACGAAAATCTCCGCCGTTTTGGTTTATTTCATAAGAATGTAATGGTGGGATCGTTTGTTAAGGGCGCTTGCCCTTCCTATTTACGTTGTTATGTTGTTATGTGGTTGTTGTTTCGACCTACATAAGTAGATGTTTTGAATTAAATACGTGTTAGTTGATAAGATTTAAACCTGGTCCCCTTTTCATCGCGACAATCTATTATCTCCTCTTTACAGGAACATCCTCTTTAATTGTTACAAAATCGAAAACTCGCCCCTAATGCTACCTGAATGGGTCGATTTTATGTGTCGTTAAGTGGCTAATTTATTGAAACAAGAGGAATTTGAAATTCCTGAAGTATCCTTAATTCTCTGCGAATTGTCCCGTATTATCTCTGAATTGTCTGTGAATTGTCCCGTATTATCTCTGAATTGTCTTGAATTATCCTGAATTATCACTGAATTGTCTTGAATTGCATCTAAATTGTCGTGAATTATCTCTAAATTGGCCGAAAGTGTCACTAAATTATCCTGAAATGGTGTGAATTGTCCCTGGATTATCCAAAATTTTCTCTGAATTGCCTAAATGTGCCTGAATTCTCCTGAATTATCTCTGATCTCTGATGAATTGTCTCTGAATTATCCCGAATTATCACTGAATTGTCCTGAATTGTCCTGAATTGCCGCTAATTTGTCTTGAATTGTCTCTGAATTGTCTTATGTCACTAAATTATCCTGAATTGTCCCTGAATTATCCAAAATTTTCTCTGAATTTGTCTTGCGTTATCTCTGATGAATTGCCTATATAAATGCACATGAAATCTCCTAAATTGTCTCTGAATTGTCCAAAATTGTCTCAGAATTGTCGTGAATTATCTCTGAACTGTCCTGAACTGCCTCTGAATTGTTGTGAGTTGTCTTTGAATTATCCTAAATTGTTATTTATTATCCTAATTATATCCTATTATCTCAGAAAAATCCTCTTTTTAACTATTGAAAAATCGAAATCCTGCATCCTATTCTACCTCAAATAAGTACGAATTTTCAACGAGTTGTTTGGAGTGTATGCCGAAGGATTCGATGCGGCAAGTTTGATTTAATTTTAACTCTGCTAATCAGCGAGACCACCCCTGATTTGCACGTGGAAGGCCCGGCGTCAGAGCCGCCCAGACTAGCCGTGGAAAAATTAGGTCGCGCCTAATTACAAGAATTTCTACGGCCTATTTAGGGCCATATTCCGGGGCGATATTTCATTAGGCGTACGCCGAACAGAGAGCTCTCTGTGTGCATTGAGCGGGCCTCCACAATCGCGCCGTTGATTCCACCGAAATCGCGGTTTTTTATTTTGTTTGCGAGTGAAATTCTTTCGAAAATTCAACATATAATCAACCGACGAAATTTACGATCGCAAAAAACTTGTATGAAAATATCGAGGAAAAAAAGGAAGAAAACGTCGAGAATGCATTACCCGATTGCGGAAGGTTATAATTATATAACAATGGATCGGTCGTACAAAAAAAAGGAAGGAGAAACTCGAGAAAGAAGAAGAATATATGGAGCAGAAGCCACAGGCAACACTCCAACGTTTTAAGAGCTAAATTATATGTTATTAAAATTAAAAATCGAACAGTGCATTTTAGTTTATGGGTCTTGCAGCCCATTAGGCTTTTTAGCGAGGCCTTTTTGTGTTATTTTCCCGAGCGGAGTTAGACGCGCTGCTAAAAGTGCTCGGTCATTGTCGAGACCGTGGCGTTTTTTTTTATATAACGGGGGTTTCGTCGATGTTTTCGTTTTTAAGCAATCGCGTACAGGGCGAATAAATCGCGTAAATTTTTTTCCCTCCCTCTTCGAGCACGCCGATTTCCCGTTCGATGGTCGTTGAAATGCGAATTCGAAGCGTTTTCGTCCTCGTCGACGCTTTTTCCTACCAGAAATCGTGTCCTATCAACGGCCGATCGCTCGGCACGGCGCTTCTCTCCCCATTTCTCGGCCCCCCCGGAGAATCCGTTCCGCGTATTGTTCAAATCGAGGGGTTTTCATCTTCTTGTATACACGAGAAACTCGCCCGTTTGTGAGAAAAAAAAGGAAAAAATTCTTGAATAGACACTAACGAATTTAGGTCGACTAGACACTTCCAATTACTGTCATTCAAAACTCTTCTAAAAAGCACACTTTTTATTTTTTTCGGCCTAATATACACTACCAAATTTAAGTTGACTACTCATAGGTTGACTAGACATATCCAAATTACTGTCGCAAACGTCAATTTCAAAAAAAAAATTGACGCTCAGTGTAAAGATGGGAACAAATTATCGAGTGTAAAGATGGCGTTATTTACGTTACAGTATAATTGTTTTCTTTAAAAAAAGAAAAAGATTCTTAAATAGACACTACCGAATTTAGGTCGACTAGACACCAATTACTGTCATTCAACTCTTCTAAAAAACACACTTTTCATTTTTATTTCGGCCTAATATACACTACCAAATTTATGTTGACTACTCATAGGTTGACTAGACATATCCAAATTACTGTCGCAAACGTCAATGTCTAAAAATTTTTGACGTTTAGTGTAAAGGTGGGAACAAATTATCGAGTATAGAGATGGCGTTATTTACGTTACAATATAACAGTTACGTTTCACATTAATACTTTTAAGTAAGATTCATATTCTTTTCATAGGTGACTTGATAGAGGTCGCTTTTGTAATGGCAGCGCAACCGAAACAATTACTATGTATATGCACCGGGCGACAGATAAAATCGTATCGAGTGATTTACAAGGAATTAGCATACGCCACTAATAAGCATTATCTAATCGCCCGACTAACGTACCATTAATTAATTATTAATTAATCAGGACGGCGCGAATCAATCTAATTTATTAATGCCCCGCCTGATTTATCGGACTGTCGATCGAACCGGGGGAGGCGAATTTACGATTAAGGGTTGATTATCTCAGAAGTCAAACGGGCTTTATTGTATATATACGATCAGAAAATCAAATTGTATACACTACAAAAAATGTTACAGAATATTACGTTGGCAATTTTGTTACCTACGTAATATTATGTAATTTTTAAATACGGTATATATACTGTAAAAAATTCTCTTAATATATTCTGGATACACAATTTATACGGTTAAATTACAGAATATATAATGTAATGCATTACATTTTTATGTAAAGTCTCGAATTCCGGTGTAATTTTACAATGTAATTTCAGTATTACCTGTCTAGTTCTGTAAATTTGCTGTATTACATGATAGGCTATGTTATATAGTTATTTACACAATATATTTTGTAAAAAATACATAATAAAAGAGGGAAAATTACAGATTTTTTTTTCAGTGTATATTATCGTCATCATCATCATGTTTATTGTGTATATAGATTGTATTTTTAACACGTAATCTTATAAGTATTAAGTTTTAGTAGGGGGTAGTAATAAATACAGTGACAATTTTGGGACACCCTATATATATATATATGGAATTATGCGCTAATTGGAGTTCAATTTAATAGTGTACCTTTATGAACAACAGATACAGGGTAAATTAAAAATTGCTGTATAAATTAATGCTGTAAAAAAATGCTTATTCGACGATCCAAAAATGCAAATTCACCCCCATTATTCGTCACATTTCAATTACGGGGTGCCTCTTTTACAACAAACAACGCAAAACTCATCTGCCCGATGATCTTTATCTTCCTATACATTTACAACATCAGATCTCATTATATTACTCCCCATTATCATCCCTTTCTCTCCTCCGAAACTCCAGGGGCGCATTCCCGACCTACAACACCCCGACCTATTCTAGGCTTATTCTCCTCTAATTTTACTCTTTTCATTTACACCTAAGATATTTGCTATATATCAACGAGAAGTTGTCTCAAATATTGACAGTTTTTGTTTGTGTGTAAAATTCCACAAAAAAATACTAGTAATTTATCGTGGAGTATTTATACATCAGTATAGATAAATTGAAAAATAAAATATTGCATGTAAAATGTAGCGATGTGTAAATTTCAGGGATCCTGCGCTGGCATCGCGAAGGGGGAAAAACGCAAAAACAAAATACAGTAACCGGGAAAAATAAATCAAAAGTGTGCGGGAAAATTTACGACGGAGAGCGGAGCGAGCAAAAGTTGCGTCGCACAATAGAAACGGGAGAGGATTCTTCGGGAAAAGTTCAGCTATTTTCCGCCGAGGGCAATTTATTTTTCCCGAGCCCCGGCCGGGCAGGCGGCCCTTATCTAAACAGCGGCGAAAATAATATCGCGCTGATAAGGGTCCGCGCTGCGGCGGCATCGGTATATACACTCCCGGGAATCGAATCTAAAAAGATAATTCATGTACGCCGAGGAATTTATGCAACAAAAAAATGTGTATTATATATCGGCCGGGTTTTGGTGCTTGGAGGAAAAAAAAGAGGAAACTGTCGTTTTCGGTGGTGTATTTTGTGTGTATGAGTCGGTTTGTATATAAATAGGGGATGAGAGGGAATTCGAGATGGCTGCGGGGCGCGTTTTTACATGTTTTTGCAATATGAATACTAAGTATCGTTTTTGTAACAAATATGATGTTATGTATACATCAGACACCACTTATAATGGGACTTCCGGGATGGATATATAACATGATTTAAAATCGAATATACGACAAGAAAGTTTTATCATAATGCAGGTAGAAGTTGAATAGGTAGAGGTAATTAAAATTTTCGAAATATTTTTCCAAAACGATTCTATAGTTCTATACCTATACGACTCAGTATGGGTATTAGAGGGTGCTTTAAACAAGATTTCTGGAGGAAGTTAAGATCTGAATAAACACCCCATCAATCAATGAATCCGTCTGATTTTCTTCTTCTTTCCGCATGAATTGCATCAAGAATTAAATTAGATACATGGAAGAAAACTTAAATATCATAAATCTATAATACTATGTTATCTTTTACATGACAAAATCCATCGCACATTTTATAATCTCCCTCAAACAATCAATTCCTTATTCCCTTATTCTCTTATTCTACATAAGATATTACCTCTACAATATCTAATATAGATGGTGTTTCATAATGACATGCTAATATTTAAGGGGGTGATTCTTGGAACCATTTTAAGAAAAAAACTTCATATGAACATATAGTATGTCCTAAACCTAAAATTTATTATTTTTTAGTTTCAGCACAGCGACTAATGTAGTGGCAGGGTACAAATAAATTCATTTATTTTTTTAAAACGAAACGATAAGTCGTACGGAAAAAAGTCAGGAATTCAAATTGATTCTAAATTGAATGAGCATTCCGAAAATATTTTTTATTTTAATATTAGGCAGTGGCGTACCTTCTTTTTCTCCAAAAATAATCAATGCAAAATTTTCTTCAAACTTTAACACCCTGAATCTCAAAAGTTAAGACGTTTAGGACATAGATTCATAAAAAGTTTTTTCCTTAAAATAGCTCAAAGAATGTTCCCCTTAAATATTATCATGTTATTTTGGAACACCCTGTATATAAATTCCCGCTCTGCCACCCATCGTAAACCCGTCATCTTATCGTCGCCCGAAATTTAAGAACTACTTAAAAACATTTAAACTTTTCCCGGCCCGCCGCCCGCCCGCCACCTATATATATACCGGAAGGTTGACGCTGCGCCGCCCCCGCGCGCGCTGCCCCCGAGAGTGTGTTTTAAAAGTTACCGCCATAAATCGTACCCGGATCTCTCCGGCGCGCCTTATCAGTCCCGCTGCGTCTTCTTAAGTTCCCCCGCGGCGCCGCCCCCGCCGCCCCCCCTCGCTCCGACTTCACCGTCGTCTGCGTCCCTAAGGTCCGCGTTACGTAATGTCTGTTTCGACGAGGTTTGAATGTCGCAGAGATATCTTCACTCCGCGGGGAACTCCGGGAGGCGGCCAAAACTGCGTTTTGTTAAGCATATATTTAACTATGTCAAGCGAGATGGGGGTTAGTAAAACTACAACCGGAATTGGGCAGGTAAAATAGTGCGCTGTCAGCTGTCACTTGTCAACAATTCAATGACACCTGTCAATTTGACGTTTTCGATTGAATGGTGGACGGAGGTATCGCGGAAATTAGCGCATCTTTCACCGCCAGCGGCGGCCGGCGCGAAAGAAATACAAGATGAGTTTAAAATCGGAATAAAAAAAAAAGATATCGCGGAACCAATACCCAGTCGTGAGCTCGGAAAAGGGGCAGCGATCTTTAAATGGGCGTGGCCGTTTGATTTGTGGTCGCCATTTTGTCAAATCGTAGTGTTTTGTTAGAAGGCTTATCTGATTGGGCGAGATCTCCGATCTCCCACCTATATTCCCCTATCAGTTTTCTCCCGCGAGGAAATCCTTTTTCCTCGATACACCCGGCTATCCGTCTAAATTCCTGAATCCTCCGAACTCCTTTTGAACCGACTACAAAAATTCACCGCGAAACATTTCGTCGCTAATTAATGCGAAAAAATAATTAACCAACCGTCAACTGTTACTCCTACAAACTAATTTAACTTGTTTGAACGTCCCCAACGCAACCCAACTACCAAAACATCCAGATATTATATTTTAATACAGCTCCTAAACAATGCAGAATTAAAACGTCTACTGGTTATCGACCCGCCTCGTTCCCAGGCCACTCCTCCGGAGCCCCAACCGACCAATCGACCGGCCGCGTTTTCCGGTTACTCGCGAAGTTTTCCGAGGCCGGTTGCCAGGGGATACCGATGTGTGGTTTGATCCCAACAGCTAGTATGTCCGTGGCGTTTGACGTGTTGATATCGACGCATACTGCGATATTTTTGTTTTTTTGTTAACAATGACCGAGTAAATGGAGATGAGTGATGTGCACGTATTTGACTGTGAACTGTGATAGTGGTGGTTTTTGTTTCGGATGATCTCAATCGGATTTAAGCTGAAATTGGTACGGTGGAATTTATTTATTCAAATAGATTATGGATAATTTTTGTTTGGATATTAGCTACTATTAAGTGGTTTTGTCGATGATATATGATGTAGTTTCGATGATAAGTTGCAATTATATGGTCATGATGATGTTGAATGATATTGATTAGGAATTAGGTGATTAGGAAAATAAATAAGTAAGTAGGTAATTTTAGATCTTGTGATTTGTAATCAGATAAAAAATTGTTTTGGAGTATTAATAAATATATATTTTTAGAGTAGGTACCTACTTATTATTATAAAGTTTTCTGCGAGAAAAAAAAAATCAATATTTTTGTGACTTTTATTTTAAACTAGCTTGATTTCAGAAACTTTGATTTCGTACAAATATTTTAATTTTAAAATCACCTTAAATACTTCATATAAAATTTAAAAAACACCATACAATAAATAACGATTAATTTAAATAAATCCTTTGCATTATAATTTTTGAATGATTAGTGATTAATTGGCACTATTAATATGCAATTTGCCGTTATAACAAAAATCACCAAAAAACTGGTTTTTTTCAACATTTTTATCGAAAACCTACAGCATTAAAATTCATATATTCCACAGCCGTGTATGATGTAGATAATTTTCCGTATCATTGAACATTGATGTGCACATTAAATTCATAACGATTTTTCGATGGGGCATTGTTGGAAAACCAAACTAATACAGGTGAATTCGTTTTGTATATTTTATAGTGATCGCTTTTAAATGCATTTATACAATAACGTGCAGACCGCATTTAAATATAGGTGGGTTACCGTCCTGACCGAGCATCGACATCTCTTTAATTAATTAGCATTAGATCGCGATTTCCTATTAATATTTCCATAATTAATTGCGATGACTAGATTAGGAATTTTAATATGTACAAATATATCATACATTCATTAAAATATTTTACTAATTTGAGTTGTTTTTGTTTATAAGAGTATTTCGTGTATAGTTGATGTGAAATAGACTGCTCCACAAAAGTTAAGGAAGTTCGCAAATTTTGCGATTATTTTAAAAGTTACAGACTTTTTGATCACCAAATTTTTATTTGCGCGAAATTAAATGTTTTCTCTAATATCTAAGTGGATTTTTTGCCCCTACCTCTACAACTCATACTAAATTTGCCGATCAAAAAACCTGCAACTTTTAAATTAATCTCAATATTTGTCAACTTCCTTAAATTTTGTGGAGCAGTATATTTGTAGCAATATTGGATAAATATATCAAAATCAGGAGTGGAGTAAGAAATTGAATCTACTCTTATTTTTTGTAATAATACCGAGTAGGTAGGAGTTTGTGATTTTACAATAAAAACAAAAACTCAAATAATTTGCATAACATTGTATGTAATTAATAGCTTTATCGTCATATACCTAAGTCAATTAAGATATAATGTATAAAGGTAGGAAGTTACATGTTGTATAGTCGCATAATTGTTGATAGCAAAATAATAATGAGTTTGAAAATAGGTACTTACTACCTATTATGTTACACGCAGATATCTAAATGTGTTTTGTTCTGATAAATAGAAAACAGAGAGCAAAGGTTTCTAATTAACGAATTTTAGAAATTTATAGGAGTATTATACCTACATATGTAAAAAAATAAAATTCATTTCGGTAACTCTTATCGTAATATATACCCGTGCATTATCAACAAAATATTACGTCCACAACAATTCGATAAAACCTTCAAGACACCTCGTTATCGCAGCTCAAATATTGACAAACCACTCGAACGAACAAAAATAAAATCTCCGCGAAAAATCCGATAAACCGATATCGATAACCCAAGTAGAATATCATTTTTTTTTCAATCACGGTATTTTTTCGTTTTCCAGATCGACATACACCAGCCGTCGCCCGTCGCTCCGCCAACAACCGAACCTAATATGATCCAAGAAACTATATAAACCAGTGATCCGTCGCTTATATAAACCAGCTCGATTTCCGCTAAATCAGCCTTATACACCCGATCGCCAGTTTCTGGATATTATTTCGAACGTTCCGTTTCGCGAGTGCCAGTGTCCGCTCCAAACCCAGTCATCCATGATTATGGAGATGACGAACGAACTAACGGTGGGCCGGTGGTACGAGTCCCCCAGGACGGGCACCTCGGCCAGTCCGGGCCAGGGCATCGACGCCGGCAACGCCGACATCGCCTCCGGCGTCGCCGAGCACATGGGCACCTTCTTCCTGGACCCGTCGGGCACCCAGAGGGCCCGGTATTACCACCAGACCATGCACGGATCCTACGGTAGTCACGGTATGTTCGCCTGCATCATTATCTTATCTATATTAGTTGATATCTCCGTTGTTTGTTTGTACCTAAAGTTCGGTTTTTGAGATATAATAAAGCGAGGGTTGGTGGCTGATGCGGTATGATTGAAGAGGGGTTTTGTAGTTATATATAGAGATTATTTTGTGGATGGTGTATGAACTTGTTTGGTTGGAATATATAGACGTTTTGGTGTCTGGAAAGTTCATCTTATTCACGGTGTAGATATTGAGGAAAATGTGTTTTGAATTGATAATTAAAGCTGCGAGGGAGAGTGTTTATTGTTGTAGTTAAAATGTATTGTTTTGAATAAGAGAAAATAGTGATTGTAGATGATGCTGTTGGATATAAAAAGCTTCGTTAATGGATAAACTATAATACATTTTGATTACCTTCTTCAGATGAGTAGAATTCAAAGAAAAAAAGCATTTTTTCCATCGCTTTTTATTGTAATTGTCACCAAACTTTGTCTTCAAAACAAATAACTTATTCGAAGTCTTTATATCTTTGTAGACATAAAAATGATGACAAAAACATCTTCCCACATCCATACAAGCAGTAAATTAAGAGGGAATATATACCCGAGTCGAAATTTGCGGTCGTTATAACCGAAATTTACGCATTATAAAAAAATCGGAATTCTCAATCGGGCGCATATTCCCACGGCTTTAACGAATCATACGAGGCACCAGTGGTATATACAACAGAAATTTCCGAGAATATGGTCACCACCTCGCCCGCACTCGACCGGAATTTCAAATTCCCGATTCCATCCGCGACCTGCGATCCGAGCAGAGAAGAAATAAAACAAATTCTCTTTTTCCTCGGCTATATTACACGGATCTTTCCGCTGTGTTTTTCGAGGTGCCTCGTGTGAAAGTCGAGAAATCCCAAAAATGTCATTGGTGTAATTTGTTTGACGGGCAAAAGGCTGGAATGTTCGATTTTTTTCCTTATTCTTTTCGAGAAACAAACAGTTTATTAACGAGCGTTTCGGAAATAAAAAATACGTTTGTTATTAGGCACGAAAAAACGATTATTTCGTATACAAAGTTGTTGCACGAATAAACAATATTTTATGCGAAGTCGCCGTTGAAATTCAACGAGTAGAGTCGAGTGGATGGTTTTATATCAAGATTTTCGCGGTGCTAAATTCAAAACTAACGAATTTACGGCCGCTTTTCGGGCGATTTACGATGCCTTCGCCGCGCTTTAAACACACCATTACGAATTCAACGCGAAGACAACTTTAAAAACCATTGTTAAATACATCCACAAAATCCAAACCGTCGCATTAGAATATAATATGCATATAACTTACTTATACTCCGTTCGCTAACAACCGATTATAGTAATAGATACATAGATTCAATGAGAAAAAAAAATCCAAAACTAATAATCACCCAAAAGAAGGTTTTAATAAGTATTTATCTATACTATCTCCTGATAGCGAACGGAGTATAATTTTGTAGGAAAATACACTGGTTAAAGAAATATATTCATTTCACTACAGGTCCACGAAAATTCTTCGATTTATGCTTATTAGGTGGATTGAGTGAATTTTTATTTCGAGTCGAGATGTTATCTCGCATAAATAACAGCGTTTAGTTGATAGAAAAGCGATAGTTTTTGGGTAAAACCGTATATTTAATACGCCTAAACTATCTACTTAGAGGTGTTGAATTATCTATTCCTCGGGCTGGTTTACAAAAAGGCCGCGACTATTTTAATTCCAATTTAGGCGTTTGAAACGACATAAATTACATTACATTTTCGATTATTAAAAACCTCACAAATACACGGGGTTAATACTGAAGTATTTAATCGAGCGAACATTTCAATAACGTTATACAGGTGCCCCGTGCATTCTCATTACTTCCACCATTCCCGCGTGTATTCCTACAAAAATTTCCTGTCATTAACGAAAGCCATTTATAATTCACAATTTACGGGCGACTCACTGGAAAATACCGAGAATTCTTTTGTCAGAATTTCCGAGAACACAACCAACTGGCTATAATATTTCGTATATATTTTCTCCACAATTCTTCGCTTTGTTAACATAATACTAAGTTTATAAAATATTTAAATTTATATAAGGATTTGTAACTAGTTTCGGACTGTTATGTATAACTCAAAATGTTATGGGGTAAACTGTTAGAGCTCCTGGAAATCCATTTGTTTGGATGTTTCGCGCATTGTTTCCCGGCTGTAACTGGAAAACGCGATCAATACGCGAGAAAATCGATATCGCATAATAAACCCATTACATTAACATGTCTCTAAAGACGGTTTTTGCTTTGGCTTTTCCCGAACGCGACAGCGGATAAAATGGAACTTTCGTCGTGTTTTCGCCGATGATTGATCGTATGTTTTGATGGTTTCCGAGTTCGCGAGTATTTATATTATAATTTAGATAAAAGGCCGCAACAATAGGGAACCGCGACTCCGGGAATTTTCTACAAACTTGTATAGGTATATTTATACGTGGGAATTTCTTTCGGATTTAATGCGGTGTTAAAATTATTAATGTTTTATTCTGTTAGTATCTATGCAAATCGTTTCGTTATAGAATCGTAAATTCCGAAAGTATTTACTAATTAATTACAGCACTTATTAATAATCCAATCGATTATTAATCTCGCTATAAGCTCTCGTAATGCGAGCCAAAAGATGCACATCAATATGCTCAAAGTGCAAGACGTTATCGCTTAATTAAATGATTCATCTGTACCTAAAAGAATTAACTAACGATTCGAATAAATGTATAGGCACGTAATTAATAATCACTTCATTATTACAAGATGAATATTTACTTATTCATTAAAGTCGCTCTACAGCTAATCAAATGTTATATGGATTTTTTAATTGAGAAGTCGGCAATAATAAATTGTATTGATGGTAATTCTGGAACAGTGTTCTGTAAATTTACTC
This sequence comes from Phyllotreta striolata, assembly GCA_918026865.1. Classification (NCBI taxonomy): domain Eukaryota; kingdom Metazoa; phylum Arthropoda; class Insecta; order Coleoptera; family Chrysomelidae; genus Phyllotreta; species Phyllotreta striolata. Next base: position 1,751,689 of record OU900098.1, on the reverse strand, counting down.
ATTGCTTAAATTTTTATTCCATACATCACGTTGAAAATCGTCTCGGGACGGGTGGGTTTGGTATGTGGACGAGATAGAAGCAAATTATAGTCATCGTTGGTATGGAGGCTACTTATTAGGGACCCACTTACACGGCGACTTCTTTTTTTTGTTAATTCGATAATCCACGTTATTAGGCTTTAATATTATATTTTGGTCGTGCGAGTATTAATTTTCCTCGAGGTCAATATATCGGCCGGGGTCTCGATCGAATCGGATTTTATTATTATTTTTTTTTTTCGTTGGTAGGTACTTAGGAGAAAACGGTTTACCCACTGACCGATTACTTATCGCATATTCCCCGTATACACACTCCCTATTAACAAGTTGTAATTGCACGCCTGTTTATAGTAAACTGGCAATGTAATGATAAAGTTTTTTTTTTACATCAACTTTAATAAGTAGCAATTTATTTAGGAATTAGTTGGATGTGAGGTGTAATTATAAATCGCAAGGTGGATAGGCTGAAATTAGATTAATGAAATTGCTGTTAAACGAGTTTTGAACTATTTTTAATATAGTAGTAGATATTAATTCCTTATAAGTACTTATTGATTGGTATATGCATCTACAGTATAATAGAAATAACTGGAGATATTGGGGTATTAACATTGCCTCTATTTAGTCTATACATAAAGGAGTTCCTTTACTTGATACATCTACAGTATGATAGAAATAGCTGGAGACATCGTATTTACAGTATCTCCCTGTACCATCTCAAAAAAAAAACCATCGAAACTAGTTTGTTATAAACATGCGCAAATCAATTTTTTGCCTCTATCTAGTCTATACGAGAAACAATTTCCCATCACAGGCAAAAAAAACCCGGCACTGAATCGCACAATGAACCACCGGTTTGAATAGAAACTCCGGGCGACAATTTCTTTACGCCGGTGCGACTTTTCGAACGACACTTGTATGTACAAGTCGGCCTGAAATACTATCCGTTTGCTGTTTCGACGAATAAAAGCTGGTAAGTCGATAGTACTATATCTCAGAGCCGACGCGATCATAAAAACGTCGCGCTCCGCGATATTTACCCTTGTGCCCAGGTACTTACGGTACCGTCGCATAAATACCGAGCGTACACTCAACGCGGTACCCGGACCCATTGCCGTACCGATTACCTCTAATCTCGTTATTTTTCCCGCGAAAAAAACCACCCGCGAAATCCCCCAATCTAACGTACAACGCACCCCTCACAACCCCGTACTGACGTCACTACTACAACGTTGCCACGTCGTAACATTTTTCCAACGAATCGCTGGTTTTTTTTAGAGAGGTTTCTACGGCACTGCTCGAGTTGGATTACGCAAACACAAGTGCTCTTCTTGTAGTGAAATGACCGCGACATGCATCTACCTCAAAATAATTGGAATAAGCATGAAACCTCGCGCATAATGGCGGGTATAATATTTCGAAACGGGCCCGGCTAATTGAGACATAAAAAAAAACGAAATGCAAACGGCTCGTTCGACGTGGAGCGCAAGCGTGGGCGTCTCGAAGCCATTATCAATTTGTTGACGACGAAAATGCATGTAGAATATGAAAATATCGTTTTAGAAACAGGCGCTTACGGTGCGATGGGGATAGCTGGAGACGTGAAGTGCGCTGAACGAATTGAAATAAAAATTCCCGTGTACTTACGAGCGCATATTTGGTATTTAAGCGAGGCGAAATGTTTAAAAGAAACGGTTTGTTTAAAGTAGATTTAACCTTATAAAATATCGATCGGGGTTCGGGCACGATCTCGAAACCATCGAGGCATTTTTGCGCGCCTATATTTTTCGAATTTTTTCCCACCAATTTCGAAACTGGACGGATAATATACCATAACTTTTTATTGAAATTGTCCGCATTATGCTTTGCAGAAAAGCAACCTTTAAACATCCAACAATTACCTAACAAATAACTCATTGAAACGCGGCTATTAAGTAAATAATGCAAATTACGACCCAGTTATGATAGTTTCTTTATTATTGCCAATAATACGCTTATAATAGCGCGTTTTCAGTTAAACGCGCGGGCACAAAGGTTCCAAACACAGGAAGGAAACCGACCGATAAAATCTCATCTGATCGCGGCAACCTCGCTCTCCTGACGAAATAAACAACAAAAAAAAATATAACGTAAACAACTAGCCCGGTTGCCAAATCCATCCGCAACCATTAATCAACAATTTTTAATTCATGCCTATAAAACAAACTATTTTTGCTAAAATGTTGCCCAATTGAATCTTCTTCTAAACACTACCTATTTATTACTGATTGATGAAAGTTAAAGTTAAAAATATTGATCCAAAGTGAGTTTAATGTGTATCATTTATTTATTTAAGAGACAAGAAAATAATTTACAGATCCAAGATTTACTCATATGATTGACTCAATTATTGACTCAAGAAAGTCAATTATTTACTCAAGAGAGTCAATTTACCAGATAGAGTTAATTCTTCAAGGAAAATTCTTTTGCTTGGCAGTATAGAATAAATAAAAATTGTTATTGAGAAACTTCAATCGAGATTCCTCCGAAATTTCACGTTCTAAAAAACGATGGAATCGAAATAAAAAACCAATTTTTAGCATTTTCCCAAAACGGGCCGAAAATTGAAATCGCTCGCATCAGAATCCCGTGATTTATGATCGACCCTAATGACCGCACATTTGCATAATAGTCGGCAAAAAATCGGGCCCCCGGCGTCTCTAAAACGGCCTGCAATTTAATTTGAATACAACGCTGCACTGTGTTATTTCCACAAACGAAAAACCAGGACCGGCCCGGCGCCGCTTCCCTCGCCAAACCCTCTCCGTTCGACGGGCGAGCAAAAATCGCCGACGGGCCGGGGCCGGCCCTGCCGGCGCGAAATCGAATCCCCGTTCAACATGTGCTTCAAATCATACAGCACGTCTGGAAAATACACACCGAAGCTCTCTATATCTCGTTTATACCGAGCGCACTATCATAAAGCAAGCGCATTTTCAGATTGGCATGCAATATAATATGGCGTGATCCTCCGTACTCCGGAAAATAAATATAAGGTCCGACGGCTCCAGGACGCGCGGCGTTGCCGTTGCCTCGTCGCTAACTGATTTATAGGGAAATGTTTTTTTGTTATAGTCCGTTCGCCATCAGGTGGTAGTGATCGAACCTTCTTATAGGTAGGTGGTCTGGGTTTAGAAATGGGTCGAGTATTGTTTAATACCCTATACAGAGTGGTACTAAACAACTTTATGTCAAACTAAATCGACATTTACAGTAGTATATCCTATAGGTTTTATTGCCATTTTCTGATATAGCTTTAGTTAGTTTAAGAAGTAGATTTATTGGGAAATTTCGTGTTCGTGGCAACGTTGCGGGAGACTTAATTTCGCTCGGCCATTTTGCAAATAAAGCCGTATTCATATTTACGAGGGAAAAAAAAAACAAACGGCAGAGGTTATACCAGTTTCGTGTCTTCTGATATTCGGAATTCACGATAGCGGGGTTCAGTTACGCCATAAGATGGTGACGAGATTAGATAATTTGCGATTACTTATGCATACATACGCAGCGAATCGTCGGTGTAATGTACGATTTTAATTCAACCCGTTAATTTGGTCGCTTTTATCCGCGAATTCCTATCAATCGATACGACAGGAATTTCCAAAAGTACTTGCGAAAAGTGCTCTATTTTTGGCGTAAAAATGAGATTAAATTACACGCAGATTAAGCGAACAATAACAAAAATTATCTGCGTATATACGCTCATCTATTTTGATTTATTTTATCTAAATACAACGCTCGAAATCAAAGTTTAATCGAGCACTTATAGATGCAATTGTTACTGTCAAACAATTCCACTTCTTTCATCCGCTCTTCCCTTCTCCTGTGCACAACTGGTAACTTTTTTAACGCGTGCAATTCAACAAACAAAAAACCCCAAAGATAATTCCGACCGATATTCCTGCGGGTTACGCGCGACGGTCACGCGAGCTCTCGGTTTTTCGGAGAAATCGCAGAAACGTCCGCAAAAGCGGGAGCGAAAGAGGAAAAAACAAAGCGCGGATTCGCATCGGGCATGCCTATATACTTTCCGCGACCGATACGATCGATTTCCAATGGAGATAGGATCGGGTGTTCCGCATCTGCAACTCCTAATTAATTCAAATGATGAGGTGCACGATTTAAATCACCGAAATCACCGAAATTAATGGCTATCAGATTGCCAACTGCGAACGTAATGTGTAATTATTTCCATTATGCGAACAAACAAAAAAATACTGTTACGTTATGCGCCGAACAGTGCCGGGGAAATTCGGTTGGAAACGTTCCGATAAATTCGGCAAAAAGGCATTTCTCGAGCGATAACGATCGAGCCCTGTATATACACACACGCATAAAAGGAACAATGAAGCGTTCAAAACGAAAATTAACCCATCAAAGCACCGTTCGCATCGCCCAGAAAAAAAATATGTCAACTCAAAAGTAATCTCAATTGCAGAACACAAAGCCCCAAAAACACAATCAATACACCTCTAAATGGATGTCCGACGCAGGACCGGCTTCCGCTCTACTAACTAAACCGAACCATCTTTAATACAGCACCCATCGCAATCCTCCCGAATCCCACCCTGTCGATCGCCCGGCATTTTCACACGCCTCGCGCTCCTTCCGTACGGCCACCCGAACAAAAAAACAAACCCCTTTTATATACATTTTTCCCCGACGACCATCTGCGGATGTTCGTTATATATACGCGGCCCCGAATCCCCGCTAATCTCGCCCGCTTATCGCCGATCGCATCGCCGATAATCCGGATAGGGATAGGACAAGCGGCCGCCATTGGGGCGGGAAACCATGATGGCGGCCCCGGCAGGTGAGCGCCCCGACCACCCCGTTCCCGTTTCGCTTTCTCCCGGTGCAACTGCCGCGATTATTTGGCAAATGGGAAGAGGGTCGATTCGAGGGTTGGACAGATGCGGACGAGAAAACATCCACCGTCGGGGCGCCGACACGCTGCGACGATTCCAGCTATATGCGGGCCCAGTTTTTCATGCATTAAACCCACTATTCCTATACAAAACATTCTTAAAATGCGCCTGAAAAATATACACACTTTCTAAATGTTATACACTAACTCCTGCATTATCTCATACATTATCTCATCCCATACATTATCTTGTACATTATTTTGTGCATTATCTCGTGCATTATCTCGTGCATTATCTCGTGCATCATATTGTGCATTATCTTGTGCATTATCTTGTGCATTACCTCATCTCATACATTATCTTGTGCACTAACTTGTGCATTATCTTGTGCACTAACTTGTGCATTATCTTGTGCATTATATTGTGCATTATCTCATCTCATACATTATCTTGTGCATTATCTTATGTGTTGTTTTGTTGGTTTCAGCGTCGAGGATGTCGTCGTCGCAGGTGTGCCGGCCGCACTTCCACGCGCCGCTGCACCCGTGGCTGTCGGACGGCGGCAAGCCGCTGGCGCACTCGAGCCCTTGGGTGCCGTTCGGCGGCGGCGATCCGGACAAGTCGCAGTCGCCGAGTTCGGCGCCGTCGCAGGCGCACAACATCTTCTCGTTTCCGCCGACGCCGCCGAAGGATTCGACGCCGGACTCGGTGGCGCCGTCGGGCGGTGGTGGTGGAGGAGGAGGCGGCGGCGGGCCGGAGTACCAGAGCGCCGTGTCGGCGGCGATGGGGGCGTTCATGCACGAGAACGCGCAGAGCTGCGCGTTGGACGTGAAGCCGTCGGGCGTGAGCGCGGCTAACAAGCCGCGGGAAGGTAATGGATTTGATGCATTTAATGGGCAGTTGCACTGATATGCATCCTAGGATGGATTTTTATCCTAAGTCAGACATAAAGTTTCAAAACAATTATGTATACTGTTGCACCAACAAAAAATCTCTTTTCTGTGATACGAATCGATCGCAGATCCTAGGTGATCGATTTAAGATGACTTTAAGATGAAAATGTTATACTCAAAAAGTTGAGAATTGTCGGGACAGTTGTAAAATTATGGATATAAATGCAGATATAAATATTGTAGTTAATGTAGATATAATAGATGATGTAGAGGAAGAAATTAATGTGGTAGATGTTCCTAATGCAACGACAAATTCGAATAAGAACTAATTATTTTGAAACTTTCTCCGAGGAAAAATTTTTTAAAAGGTTTCTTCTGCAAAAAAGAACGCCCCTACAATTCTTTAAATTTAACCAAAATTTAATTATGAATGCACTAATTTCTTGGTTACAGGTTACAGGATATGTTAAAACCTCAACTTCTTATTCTTTTGATCTTTTTTCACTGACCCCTAACAACTATAATAGGTTATTTTGACATTTAAAATAACAATCATCTCCTTAATTCTTTTCAAGTTTTTCAACAATATTGCTACATTTCCAGTTGTTATCTAACTTAAAATAGATCGTAGGTAAAATATCCTTTTTTGAACACGATGCAACATATTCCAATCTTAAGTATATCCCACATTTAAGTCAGACTTAGATAAAATTATAACCTAGGATATATCGGTGCAACCGGTCACAATTGCTCTACAAATCTCCCTGGAGTTCCTCTATAATTTGTGATATGTGATTGTGTTTTTGTAGGTGAATATGAAGGGGGCACCACCTCCGGCATGTTTAATGGTAACTTTGAGGGCACCTACGGGTCTGCGTATGCCCACGGTATTCACGCGGGGGCGTACTCGCCCCAAAATAAGCAGCATCTGGGCGGTTCGGGGGGACAGAGCGTTCAGTCCCCCAACAAGCCCCGGAATAAATCTAGAACTAGCGCGGGTAAGCGACACAATTGGGGGAAACGGTGACGGATTTTATTAACCGAATTAAACAGTTTTTTTAACATATTTCTGCAATATATTTTTCTGGATTTTCTCTAATCGATTTAGGTTGGCATTTTAAGATATTGTGGGTACTTTTTTTTAATTGTAGCTAGTCACTTATCAGTCTTATCAGTATACATACATCAGTACCTAATTGTTTTTGATGGGAAATCTTACTACTAATCTAATCTCTACTACTGTAGTACCATGCAAGTAATTATTTATAGTACCATTATATTGCAGTAATGTATGTTAGGAAGATTTTTTTCTACTCCAACAATCGTGTATCTAATACTTTTTAAACTAATGTTGCAGATGATATACTTACACAATCGTTTATATATTTTATTTTTATTTAGTTTATTTTAAATTTTCTAACTTGCTTTTACTCGGTGTTTGGTTGTTTTTTTAGTTTTATTTTTGTTTTTAATTGGTATTCAGTGCTTGATTGAATAAAATTAACAGTAACATAATTATGAAATTTTTTCGATCGTGCTTTAACAAACGCGATTTTTATACATCGCCCGATCTATCAATCTTGGTAGTAAGATATTATTGATTATCTCTCAAGATTGTTTATCGCTAACATAAATTATTTAGTCGATTATTCACATCGAATCGCTATCTCTCGAATAACGAGGTTACAAAATTAACAGCCGCTTTACACTGAATATCATTTCGTTTATGTTTGTTTCGTTTTTATTTAGTCGAAATCGTATATCAGCTAATTAATCTTATACCGGGTGCTCACGAATTTTTTTTACAATTTTGTTTAATTTTTGTTATAAGCGCGTTGCAATCAAAACTCTCCGTACTTTACAAGCTTCTTTTCGACACGATTCTGGATACATTTTTGTTCGATTTATTTTTTGGTGTGCATCTCACACGATTTTTGCGGCGCCACGACAACAGCAGCTGTTTTTTTTCACACGAATTTTTGCGAGCCGCACGATTTTTTTGCGAGCAACAGTTTTCTTGAGATTCCACAATATGCAGCGCGAGAACCAAGGGGGCCTAATCGCATTAACGAAATCGAGAGGAATCGTTAAAATTTGCGGTTAGAATACGGTTGTAAAGTGGGGCAATGTGCCGTGAAATTGATCGGTTTCGGCGTTTAACTCCGGTCGGGGGTGGTAACGCGGCAAAAACGAACCATCAAATCGATTCTCGGCCCGTTGTATTATACGAGGGATGCTCTCGAAGTCCTGCGAATCCCGCTCTAATTACATTAGTTTGTATGCAAAATTTACAAGTTCCTTCCCTAATTAAATTAGGATCGAAGCGAGTAATCAAAATATTTAAACAAAAACTAATTTATTACATCTAACGCGTTCGATTCAAAACGCTATAGCACGAAAAAAGCTTTAATATTTCAAACGATTCAAATTCAAATGAGCACCGGGAGAGAAAGGCCTTTCGAACGGGCTCCATCAATCATCCTCTCCGATTGGAAGATTTAGTATTCGTGTTCGGAAATTTGATACAGATTGCGGCATTAACATATTAATGGACGGCGTGGAAATGGAAATAGCGCGATCCGTTTCTACGATTCCATAATCGAATTAAATTGTGAATCCTTCGAACGGCCCAGCATCTCGTTGTACCCGTCCTCGTTCGAGCTTCAATTAGCAAGGGGAGCGGGCGCAGGGCGTCGGTTTATGCGGGCGAAAACAATGCCCGATCGTCCGGCACGTCGCTAATTAGACATTAGACGGTGCCCGCGGTTCCCACGCGAATCGCGCTTAGGTGGGAACCGAGAATCATGGACTCGCGCGGGGCTCATTACGCAGTCACTTTTGGTTTTCTTTCGGTGCGAACGATTATTTATTTTTTTTTTAATTAGATTTCTGCACGCATACTCTCCTGCGAGGTCGTTAAAATGGCGATGGCGCGCCGGCCATTCCTGTATATACAACTATTCGAAGGGAAATTGTTTGGTTCAATGGAATGAACTTTCTTATTTGATGAGTTTTTTTTAATGAAAATTGCATTCGGTGAATTTTAATCGGGTTTAATGAATCGCCCTGTATTTGCAGAGATAGTTTATATGTATAGTCGGTGCAAAACAACGTCACCTATAATTTACTACGTCACAAGTATAGGCAGTGTTGCCGAAGTTTTATAGAGTTTACAAAATCTAAAGAATTTTCTGAAATTGTCAAATGGCAAAATGACGAGAACAAATGGAAATTTAGAGGAAAATTTCACGTTTCTAAATGGCCCGGACGTATTCAGGGGTTCATTATAATTAATCATCAAATTCCTTTATCATCTGAAATATATTTAACAGTGCGAGTAAAAAATTTAGTGTACAATTGACCCTTAAAAGAGTACATAGTGAAATTTCTGAGAAAACTTCTGAATCTGAATTATTTAGAGCTCAAATTGTGTCATTTCTATAACATGTGGAAAAGATAACTACGCAAAAAATTCTTATTTCTTGATTATCCGGCTGAATAGCCCAGTAGTTGAGGCTAGTAACTTATAGAAAAAAGAAGAAGAAACAAGGCAACTAGGCAAATTGACAGTCAGTGCCTACCAACCTACTATAAGAAAATAATTTTTTGGATGATTTAATTCTGCTTTTTAACATTTTCTCTCATCCATTGTTAATATTAAATTAAATTCTGCAGGTATTTTAAACTTAATCTATTTGTGTATTTATTTTTAAAAGTTGGTCACAATGCTTGGCAATTATGACGACAGTATAGTGACGTGCATTGATATTAGTTTTGCACCGACTATAGAACGATTTTTTTGGTCAAAATTGTATTCAACGAATTTCATCTGTATCCACTTCTGTACCTACTATAGCAGATTTGTCGAGTTTTTATACTATAATTTGCGATCTTCAGTGCGAATGTATCCCGGGCCCTAAGCCCTTTGTGCTGGCCAGATCACGCGAAAATATGTCAAGAATAAGCACTTGAGGCAACAACGGCCGCAAATGCGGCCGCAATCCGGCGATATTGTGCGCCTTTCCGGCGCTCTTCCGACGAATTTAAACCGATTACTCCGGCACAATGTTGCGTTTTGCTACCCCCGAAACCGCGCCGGGCACCTGGGCTCCATTCCAGTCTAATTTCCGAGCCATTCGGGCGTGTAACGGCCAATTTTTCCGATATTATACTCACGACGGGCTAAGCTGTTAATCTCCGAATAAATGCGGGATTTCGCTGGCTTGTATGAGGTCGCTTTTTGTTGCGATTGATCGAAAATAAGGTGGGTTCGAGGATGAATTGTTATTTAGTTGATATTTCGAATGGAATACCGCGGACAAACGTATGGTACCCAATATGTATAGGTAGATACTATATAAAAAATTTCCAGTAGGTAGTTTATATAGTTTTGATTATATGCATGCGAATATTAAATGAAGTAGTATAGAGGTATTAAAAGTACCAATCAATAGATATACAAATACATTAAATGCAGCATAATAAACAAACAACGACCCGAAGCATTTAACAAGTATGTACATTATACATCGAATACACCAAATCGAAAAAAACGGCAAAAACCCGTAGACGTTCCTGCCGCTTGTAAATGCTAATTTCCATCGGTTTCGAGTCCTGTTCTTACCAGCCTGTATACACACGAAAGTTAAGCGAACTTTTTTAAACTTGCGCTTTCTCGCATTTAACTCTAAATCACTTTGTCACAATAACTCCGCTACTAGGACACACTGACGACCGTGTGTGGTCCCGCCATGTTACCAACCTGACCGTTCTAATTGTATATAAAACGGGGAGCCTTAATTGTTATTCTAAATCGTCGAGCTTAATGAGTAAAGTCGCTTTTTATTCGCCTTCACTTAATTGCATAATGCTGATTTATATTTTTACTCGTCGTACTTTTATCGCCAATTAATTAGAGTTGGGTATGCTAGGAAATTTTGATTTGTTTGGTTGGTATTGTCAAAAAGTTTTTTTGGAAGTGTTATTTTTGTTAACACCCAACTCTAGTACAATACATTTTTCCCTATCTAATAGATATTAATAACAGGTATTAGAGATGGACGATTATTAAAATATACAGTTATTTTTCACTCACTTTAATTAGTTGCATTTATGTTAGGCTTATTATAATGCACGTAGCAGCACGTTTAATGTACTAGTAAATAAATGCATGCACCTCCTCAAAGGGGTAGGTATATAACGAATGAAAGAATTATCTCATTCATTTCAATTCGAATTAACTAAGCCATTTTTTACTGCATGCATATTGAAGGAAAAATACGATTCCAACCAGTTTGTTCACGTTTTGTTTTTGTTTGTCCAGAGGGCAGAGAGTGCGTGAATTGCGGAGCGACGAGCACGCCATTGTGGAGAAGGGACGGCACCGGACACTACCTCTGTAATGCCTGTGGTCTGTATTACAAGATGAACGGACAGAACAGACCTCTCATCAAACCTAAAAGAAGACTGGTGAGTGACTCAATTACCAACTCTCTATAATCGCTTCATATAACTGTTATATTGTAACGTAAATAACGCCACCTCTACACTTTATAAATTGTTCCCACCTCTACACTAAACGTCAAAAATCAATTCGAGATTGACGTTTGTGACAGTAATCGGATATGACTACTCAACCTACGTGTAGTGAACCTAAATGTATGCGAAATCGGCAGTGAAGTAACATTTCTTCGATTATAAGTGAGAAATTGGTGCGATTTCGGGCGCTAAAAACCCGAATTATCCTCGCGAATTACTGCCTCGGGGCGGGCCTCTCGAAAACTTCCACTTCATCAATAACTCGACGTGAAAGGTGGTACTTAGGATTTTAATATTTAAAGTGATAACGAGGGTTATTTGAATGAAAGCCGGGGGGACACCTGCCGCGTTTTGGTGAAAAAAAAAACGGGGAAATAAGGAAGGCGGATAAATCACCGACATATGTACGCGTTAATCAACTCTCGGGGGTATATTTTCCGTCGATTTATTATCGAAATTAATCGAAATTAATGTCAACGAGACATTACCGCTGGACGCTCCGGATTTATAGACCCTTCGATGGATGTCTTCGCGATCTAATAAATAATACATCGAGCAGAAATAAAGTTAATTTATACGGCATTGAGCGCGCGCCTATTGCGAAACGGCGTTTTCTCTATACTGAAATCGTTCTGCGTACGATTCGCAATTAATCGATCGGAAGCCTCTCGTATATAAAAATGCCTTTCGATCGGAATTGCATCGAAACAAACACGTTTCCGATGCTGGATGCATCGAGTACCAGCACCAACGCCTACCATATTCGTTATGAGAGCTCTTCTCAGGCATCTATACTCCTTTCGTCATCGAGAGATAGTAATAAAATCATTTTTGTTGTTATAAAGTGACTCACAGTACACCAGTAGTGCTTACTTTTGGGATGATTATTATACAAAATTATACTATTTAGTATTTTATTTTCTGTTGGTGAACGCGGAGTATAAAACAGGTTGATGAAAGTTCGATGATAATGTGGTAATAAAATAATGCTCTATTCAAACAATTTCTGTTTTTTTGATGATACAATCATACTTTTCTAAAAGAATAAAAATCTCCCGATGGCGATCGGAGTATAAGTAATTGAAATGGCCGTTTCGTTTTTATTGTATCGATCGTTTTCTAATTAAGACTCGCGCAGGAAATTATCGATAATGTTTCTATATATAGGATGTATCTGTATTTGTAGTTGTATCGATGGATAACATAACGTAGGCATCGAATTTACGAGCGTCTAATTTCGACCTTATTTATTACAAAACGCCGCGCCCAGGCCCCGGACTAACTTTCCAAATTCTTATCCCGGCAAAAAATACAATTAATAATATTCACTAATCGACAATAGCGCTGATACGGCTTGTCATTCGCATATACCTCGCGCGGCTACCAGACTGAAACAGATTTGATTACTTAATTTATATTAATTACCTACAATACAAGCGGCATTTGGTATTATTCTATCGGTTTCACAATAACAATTTCTATACACATCAAGTACGCTCGTGTAAAAGACCGTACAGTTCCGTTTGGCTCGGTCCAATCGAAAAACATTTTCGATTTCCGATCGCTCGATTCAAGGATCCCGATTTGATTAATCGCCCCGCATCGATTTCGCGGATCTCGCCGACGATGGCGCTTTTATTGTCGCCAGGAGAAGGCGCTCGTTCGCCGTAACAATGCACAAGTACGACCGAAAGAAATAGAAAGGGTATTTTCGATACGCAATCCGCGCTCTAGTTAAATCCGGCGAGCGCGGATTACGAAATTATTTTACACGAATACATCGCGGGTAATTCGGAATTTGCTCGTTGTAATTTGTAATATCAGAATTCCGTCTTGTTCTCGAGTGACTTATAGGATAATATACTCCGTTCGCCAACGAGAGATCGCAATAAAACCATCCCGGAGCGCTCCGTCGAGTTAATAATTACACGAATTACACGAAAAAAAAATCGCTCCGTTACAATTAGACATCATCTTTGGAAATCGCTGTAAGGTCATCGTCGCGTCGATCCCCGCAATTGTTCGTCGAGCGTGAAACGCTGTGGAAACGTTGATGCAAATTTTAATTGTTTGATGATTCCGAAACGGCGGGAAAAAAACGCCGCGTGAAGCAACCCCGGGATGGTTTCGTTACGACCGCGATTTCTCACACCGGCGAAAATTGCGGCTGCAACCTCGGTCTAATTTTTTAATAACCGGCCCATTGTTTCTAGCTATCGAGGCGTCGTCGTTGGGATTTTTCTCTGTAAGCAGGTACGAAGAGTACTCCGAAAAGATTTTTAGAAATCCGAGGCGCCACACAGCCTGAACCGTGCTCATTATAACAAAGTAAAACCCTCGAGGTATTTACCTATTATTGTATTATTGCCCCTGTAGACAAGTGTTTGCCACTTGGCCACTGTATTTCTCCGTCGAAAAGAAACATGAAAACATCATTGTTGAGAAACCTACCGGGAGCGCTCGATAATTTCGTTCGCTATCCACACAAAGCTCTCAACAGGTATAGGACCGGGCGATTAGAGATGTTAAATGCGATTGTTGTTTAATTACAACGGGAGCTCGGTATATACAAAAAAAGAAACTCGGGGTACTCGAGACGGTACGCGTGCTGGGCTCCGGGCGACTTCCCGAGTTATTTTGTTATAGAAAATTGCTATTATTACGTCGTCAGAGCTGTTTGTATAAAAACCTGACGGAGCGGTTATTTCAGTTTTACGGCGTTGATAAATAATTACGTGGTAGCTATTAAATTAGAACTACTGCGATTGCCACTCACGACCGACGCTTTTCAGATCGGCTGCGGATAAGGCGAGAGGGGCGCATTCCTGCTCGGCCTGCACCGTTAGAAAAATCCCCAGCATTTCGTTCGACGCGATGGCGCGAAAAATTTTCTCCGTACGCGTTTCCTAAAGCGATAAATTTATGGTTTAATTACGGTCGAACAATTACTCCGACGTTTTACAAATAACTTTCTTAACGACCCGAAGATTTCACCAATTCCAATATAATAAAACCATCTACCTAAACGCTCGTTTCCTACATCAAAAGTCGCTTGTTTCATTAGTATTGACAAACGTTCTGCCGGCGCGCTTTCTCCGTTTGCAACAAAAGATTGTACGGGGAAATGCTGAGGGAAATTTAAGGCTCATTACGCTCGTAGTAATTTTAAAAGTTGCTAAATAGGCTCATATAACTCAGTTAAACCGCTGAGAAAACCCCCATTAAAAGCCGTTTTAATTCTCGCTACCTTTATATAAGCTAGAGAGTCAACAAACATTATAATTTTGCTCAAATTCAAACACTCATTTACACATCTTTATCTCCACTTTCTAGCTAGCATCGCTTGAGCATATTCGCGCTAAAAAACTCGCTGCGCGAGCTCGATTGACGCCCGAACAAAGCACCGGCTATCTCGTTGTAATTTCGCCGGATTTCCATCCGAAAAACGAGACGAATTAAAATAACATTCGAGCGGACCGATCCGTTGTCCTAGCGAGAGCCCGCGCGCGATTCCATCCATTATTCATTGCCTCCGAACGAAAATAACGAATAACAAACGGCGCGAGTTGGCTCGGGTAATAGCGCAGAACTCATTAGTTTATGAAGGGAGGCATTGAGCGCGCGGACCGGCCCACTCAGACGGGCCAGTTAATTTCGAAAATTCCCTCATGCATTCAGAGATGTCGCGGCCGCGATAACGGCGGCTCCCGCTTCCGCACCGCGCTCGAAATTCCTATACCAGAGAGACAGTTTCGTTCTAAAAAACACCCCGTTGTATCCCACCTCGCGAGCTCTGTTCTGTTCGTTAATACAGCGGCTCAAGAAGTTGGTAAAAGTGGAGAGAACAAAAAGTGTCCGGACCTTAGACGATCGGGACCACATTATGTACGTTTCAAATTGTAAACCTCAAACGCCATTGTGCTTAAAATGCCGGAGATTAGCATCTGAGATGGTGATAAGGATTGGGACCACAATGCCCAACGAAAAATAACAATGCGCCCGTGTATGAAAGCAATTCAATTTACTTTAATGAAAAAAGTCGTATAAATTATGAATGTCGCATATAGCGACGTGAGGATTCAATTATATTTTCGATAATGGCTTTCTACCAACGGCACCCCGCGTAAGAATATACCGGGCGAACGGCGAAAAAGAGCACACACGTCCGGGTAAATAGGAAAGTTATCGGGCGTACATTCTTCGAATTCATCTTCGAGTAGGTATTATTATAAACAAATATTCAAAAGCGATGTTGTACAAGCCTATTAATGACAAGCGAAAATACGAAACAACCGAAAACAATGCCGATAACATCGCTTGTACGCCGGCCCATATCGAATTACCAGCCCGGCGTTTCGTAATAATGTATACGGTGTAAAAGCTATTTATTCAAACGTCGGTTAGTAGAGCCGCGGGAAAATGCGGAGCTCTCTCTATCGATCTCTACTCATCTCTCTACTCTCCACCGGAGATCGATGCGAGCCGGTAAATAGACACGTCAAATGCGGACCAGCATAAAGAATCTCTATCGAATTAATTTTCCCGTAATTTCGTTGTACCAGCGGTGACAAATGTCGGTTTTGAGAACGCGACAAGTCGCATCCGTTCCGCCGCTCATTTGCATATTTAATAAATGCCACCATCGGACGAAATAATCGAACGCCGGGGAAGGCGATGTATAACAAAAGGGGACAAGTTACAACTCGCACCGAAAATAACAACATCAAACATTTATAATTCCGGAGCGCCCGGAGCGCCGATTTCTCCTCCAGGTCTGGAGCCAAACTCCACCTCTTATTAACCCTTCTAATAACACACAAAACATGCAATTCTATAATGAATAGTAGATTATTTCAATACCAGTATAGGTACTTCTAATTCATCGTTATCGTCAGCAGAAACATTGCTGGGTATTTCGCTGCAGTTATTCGATTTTCGTTGTGATGGTTTGGGCTTCGGTCCTGTCGGTGATTCAAGAGCATCCTGCTAGGCAGGATTGTTATAAATTGTCGCAAACGGTGGTCCCATGGCTACTTCTGGTAGTCAAATTCGTATGGTGCCTCGAAAATCGTGGAGGAATGAATTATAGGCGATCGTTAATTAAGAAACGAACTCGGTGTTGATTTTTCGATGGCTATCTGCGCTTAGTTTTCGTGGAAGATTTATATCTTAATTCGTATGTAGACCTTTTCGTGGCGTATAGTTAGGTAGGTGTGAGGTGTTTCGGTTCTACGTGTTCGATTATTAATTGATGTTTATTTAATTTCCGTGGATGTGAGTGATATAAATCCCGTGCGTGCTGGATAAAACGAAGTTCAATCGTTGATTGTATGTTATTTGTACGGGCTAATAAAGAAATATGGTCTCGAAAAAGACCGTTTTGCTTCGAGATGTGTTCCAATAAACGGGTGGTGAATGAATCGATCGTTACGAACCCGATCGAATCGATTCCACCGGGGCCTAATTGAAAATACTATTAATTTTAGCGTCTCTTTCAACTCTTCTACCAGAGCAGGCATCTATATCTCATAGATAAATAAACAAACACTACATTACCTTCAATCACAAGTTATGCCAAGAGCTTCATTAGCACACTTCAGTTGTAAAATTTTCTCTCTACTTATCCAGGATTTCCAAAGTTCTTAATGGATTGTTCAGAACTGGTGCGAGAACTCTTTGGTATTGGTATAATTAATCGGTTCGCGGGGCCGGTCCTGTAGCGGCGTTTCGACATCGTCGAAAAACATTCAATTAGACGTCGGCATTTAGAAAATTCCCCGATACAATGTGTGTAATTGCGACGGGACGATTCGAAACGAAATTTTTCGGAGGTCCCCGCGGTCGAGATTTCTTACCGCAACCGGCTGACTTTGATTGTTAATATTATTGACTTTGATCGATGACCCGGAGCACCGTAGACGGGGCACCACTTTTGAATGTCAGCGTTCCTATACTCGGAATTTCGGACGTCCAAAACTCGAATTATTCCGGCTCGTTTTGAATATATACCTGCTAGCGTACTTGTTACTTGTTGGCGGTTGTATTAAATGGTTTAATTAGCGTGTGTAAGAGCAAGAGGATATTTCTCGAAATGGATAATCTGTCTCTCAGGCCTCGGTGCGTGTGTACTTGGGAGATCTCGCCCGGATAACAAACAGTAGGTTTATTATTATTATTATAATTATTAATCGCGGAGAGCTGGACGGCCGGAGGCGGTGTGAGTAAACACCTGGACCTGTGCCATTGTTTTTAATTCATTCAGATTATACCTTTCTTTTGAATATTTTATCGGCTGATTTATTGGAAACGCATTGTTCTAAACGTAACGTTTGTAATTTTGGTATTGTACCTCAAGGCTTGAATAATCCCGCGGAGTTTTTTCTCTATACCTTTCTTCACGTCTAATAAATCTACAAGATGTCACTGTAAAAAATTTATTTTTTATGTATTAATAATACACTCCTAAAAAGTAGGAAGAAAACGAAAACGAACCCCCATAAAAACCTGGCGAAACGGATGAAGTAAAAAAATAGAAGGATATGCCTCGTAAATATTCCAGCGCCTCTCGTATTCTCGACTTAATAGCGGTCAATTAACGTTTTATGGCTTTTTCATCGAAAAAAAAAACTTATAATTACGAGTCATCGAAAATTGACTCCCATCCCACAATAAAGTGGTTCCAAGGCAGTACGAAAATTCGACTTCCGCTCCGGTACCTGCGCGGCTCGTTAAAAAATGATCTTACAGTTTTAATATCGGCCTAAAGAAGGGCGGGTGAATTTTTTAATTGAACTAGTAAACATTGCCCTATATTCTCTTCCTCTACCCCCAAACTAATCAAGAGAAATTTTAAGATCATACACTGCATCAAAAATATTGACTCTATTGGGTACTAAAGCGACTCTCTTAAATCAATAACTCTTAAACACGTGACTCTATAGGATGTACAAATGTCGCATTAAGAGAAATAATGGACTCTCGAGGTTAAAGTGTTTTATAACTCTTCAATAAATGACTCAAATGAAACTAATCGACTCTCTATAGGTTACTAAATTGATTCTATTGAGCGTACAAATGACTCTTTTAAATACCTCGAGGTTAAAGTGACTCTCTGGAATATATAACTCTTAAATAAATGACTCTATTAGACGCTCAAATGACTCTATAAGATAAGTAATAGACTCTTAAGATTAAACTGACTTTAGTGGACGCAAAAATACTCTTTTAGACAAGTAATAGATTTTTTGAGCTCTCGTATATAGATAAACTAGTGACTCTTTCGAGTATATTATCTAATTTTTTTATAAATCGTCAGTCTCAAGGTAGATATGAATACCGTTCGGTCGCATACCAGAAAGTCGGAGGTTATGTTTCATCGGTTATATTCGCTTCCGAAGACTGGTATGCGTGTAATGTACGACGCCATAAGAATATGCACGGTTCAGAGTGGCCGGACAACAAAATAAAATGTAACTTACATGATGGGTTTGACAGTTCAGAAGAGACGAGATATTTTATTTCTCGTCCTTTCGCCTCTTTGTCTTCTGGGTTCTCCGGTTTTTATTTACGGCAATCCGGCAGCGGAGCCGGGAGAATTCGCTCCCGGGGGATGTGCCAATGCAGGCGTTAAAACCGCTTCTTATTAAATTAATATGCTCGCTTAACGTACGCGGAATTTATTTCTAATTTTTTTGTGTTTATTAGACAGTTTAGTTTGGCGTTAAACGCGGAATAGGTGAGGGGTAATCGAGTGGAAATTCTCCGGCGCGCCACTGAACACAATAGGTGCTCTGGGCGTATAATATATGTAAATATATGTGCTCTACATATTAACTTTGTCGGTAAGTTCGAAGGCCTCTCTTGGACTTCTCGGACTCCTCCGCACACTTGCACTTCACAATCTGACACCCGAGGAAGAGGAGCGCTCTACCGTAAAAAAATTAAGCAGCGATTTCTTCAACACAAAAAAAAATATAAGAAGACATTTTCCTTCGCATTAAGCGGTAACATCTCGGAGTGCTCGTCGAGAATATATACAGGGTGATGAGTTATATAGCGAAAAGTAATCGCGCATTTCGCAACAGCAGAAGAGTTGCAATTATACTGTTGCGCATTGTTCTAATAGAAATCGAGTTCACGCTTTGTTGGAGTTACTTCGAACCAAAACAAAAAATTGGGAAAATACATTCAAGCGGGGAAAGTGGACGAGGGAAGCGTGGGGGAAGCGGCGCCCCATTGGTCAATCGCCGATTTGTTAAACAAAGAAAAACTATCGATTCGATGAAAACGAAAACGCCGTCGGTTTTCCGGTTTTTCCTTCGCGTGCACGTAGTGCGTGAACATGCGCCCTTCCCGCCCTCCGGGCAGATCCCCCACACCCCCCAAACGCCGGCCATGGCAACCGTGATATCGACTTTTCACGCCGACGGTGCTGCCGTCTCCCAAACATGGCGCTCGAGGAAATTATATCCACCGCGGAAACCCTTTCGTTTTCCCGCTCGATAGAAATTCACCCTGTTGCTCAATATTTTGATTAAGTAGAGTATAAATATTGTATACTGGGTGTTAGTTAATAAGTGCGATAAACTTCTGGGGGTTCTCGAGATACAGGGTGTTAATGTTTGCTTCTTAAAAACCGAAGATTTATTTGTTTCTCTGGAAGCAGGCGAGATATTTAAATGAAATTTGGTGGGTTTTGAGAGGTAACTATTACGCATTTTTTGATATAAAATTTAAAATATTATGTTCATCATTGACGCGCGTACGGGTAAAAATAAAATGTTTTTAAAGGAAAAATTATATTCGTACGCCACTGATGCATTTTTATTAAAAATTCAATTATGAATAAATTCCTCGTTCAATTTGTGACAAAAAATCTCTCTTGTGTTTTTCTCGTACGGGTCGCTGTTTTCGAGTAAAAAAATAAAACATCTTAACGTCAATTTTTTATTTCCTCAAAATTTCCTCATATAGTAGTGAAGAAACTTTAACACCCCGTATCTCAAAAACGAAGCATTCTTGGACATATCTTTATATAACAAAAAATCATCATTTCTTCACGCAGAATCACCCCCTCAAGTTTCTCGCCCTTATTAATTAACACCCCGTATATAATAACAATCTTCTTCCCGCGAAAAAAACTATAGGGAAATGAAGCCATCTGCGCAACGGAGGAAGTAGTTTTATCGAACCCCGGCTCCGACAGGTGAATCCGAAAAATCGAGCGGACGAAAAGCCCCGAAAAGCCCGTTCGGCCGTCAAAATTATAAATCATATTACAAATAGCTGGGCGTGAACTTATTAACTTCGTACTATCGAGTCGCGAGGTTCTTTTTATCGGCGATCGGCCCGAAGGAAGGGACGATGCAGCGGAGAATCGGAGAGTCTCCGTTGTTTTGATTGTGATCCTTTTTAATTTCAACCTGTAATTACAGAGCGCGTCCGAGAAATAAAGTGAGAGTTTTTATAATAAAGAATCGCTTCGATAGTTATAATATGTTGTTAAATCAGTACCGGATCCGGCGATTTTGTTATCCATATAGGTGGTAGTGATGGTTTAGAGAGACGCGGCGAGTCCGGTACTGTGGGCTCATAAATAAATAGTAAAAAAATGGACCTATATATTACGGGTAAAGGTATAAGCGAGGCTCTTATGGGAAAATTTTTCGATGAGAATTTAATTTATTAAAACGAGATTTATGCCAAACGAACGTGTTTTGTTAATGGAATATCGGCAGTTCGACGGGTCTTGTTCGTTTTTCGAATCAACTCCGATATTAAACGGTCGTGTCTTACCGTATACACCCCCTAATCAAAACCCGGCGGTAATTAAAAATATCGTTTTCGTCCTTATTAAAATACCCCCGTCAAGGAGTATGCATATACAAGAAATCGTTAACGGGCGAGAATCGGATCCGATCCGGGGACGGTTTGAGTAATTAGCGGGACGTCTGGAATTGTTAAATTTGCCCGTCCGAACGTCGGCATTGTTTTGTTCCTCACGAAGGCCGGGTTTCAGGGTGGGACGGGGCCCCGTTCGAACCAAAGGTGAAGACGACCACGGTGGCACTCCGACAGCCCGTCGGACATGCGGTCCGGTTTTTTTTCCTCTTTAACCTCGAATTATTCGTGTTGGAAAGAATGTAAACGCGCGGAGGATCGCGAGTTCCTTTTTAAAATATACTGTCACACGATCGGGAAGGACCCGACCGTCGTCGAAGCGGACCAAAACTCGCCCATTCTTCTCTAATATTCTTGTAGTTTTTGATTAAAGTACCTATAAGTTTTTAGGTTTCAAATGTAAGGAACTTTTATTATAGGGGAATAATCCTGTAAGTACTTCTCCGAATAGATGCAGCATTTGAAATATTACTAAAAAAATCATAAACAACTATTAAAAAACCCTAACTTTCTACTATATTAAATTGTATACAAAATAATGTACTATACAATTTTTTTTATAATTTTTCGTCCGGTTGTATTGGCATTGAGGATAACAGTGCGCGAGTTTGTTAAAATATACTGTCACCAGACTCAGGACCTTGCATATTTACTAACTCCGTGGCACTTTTAACATTTTTAACGGCCTTTTCGTTTTTATATTCAGTACCTTCTCTTTTGTTTTCGCGTGAATAGAGCATTTAAATGGCTACAGAATATATTTATATATCCTCGTCGTGAATTATCATCTGCTTCAATTATACCCACCCGATTTTCTCATATTTTCCGACATCGGATTTAACTACGACGAATAAAATAAGTTGTCCCGCCACTGGGAAATAACGCGGGAGAGATCTCCGAGCAAACTCCGCTATACTCGTGTCACCGACGGTAAAACCTATTGTCAGCTTTAATTGGACGGCGATATCTGGAGCCGATAAGGCATTCCCCCGTCCTGCGGATCGCAATCGCCTTTCGCGGAACTCCTTCGGCCCTTGCGACCCATCTCCCCCCTTCGACTCGACCCGTGATTGATTAGGAGACATCCAGATTCGAGCGGTGTCGGGGTGGATTTGCCAAATCGAGCGGGAATTTAACGGGCGCGTCCGCCGAAAAATCAACCCTCGATCTCATACTTCTCGCCCACATCCACCTGAATAAATCCTTTATAAACCCTCATCTTCTGTCTCATATATACGGCGCTTTCTTGGCTCTTTTTATTTCGTATGTGAATTCAACTAGTGACTTCTTTTAAAGGAAATAAATAGCGTTTATCGGTGAATATATTGGTGAATATACAGGAAAAAAAGGCGAGCCTGTTTGTCCAATTACGAAGACACGGCGCAGAAATCGAGCCAGAACTGACTGATCGCCCTATAATTCGATTAATTCACGTATGATGGAGAACAAGCAACTTACATTAAAATTATTAGCGATGGAAAGTTGTTCTTCATGTTATCCTTTCGGTACGTCTCGGGAATTAAAATGAGATGTCGTCCATTAAATCGTACAGAGCGGTCCTGTTGCAGTTTATACATTTATTTTTAACTTCAATAATCGATTAGCGTTTATAATAGAAGGATTAAATTCACATTCCACCCTGTAGATAGGTTTGTTGGGCCCGTTAGAAACTATTTGGTGAGATTAGATTTTTGTATTTAGTTAATGACGAAAATTTATCTGTACCATTCCGACGATTAGTAGCTTCTGTTATGTTAGTTTTGACGTATTATAAATTACACAAGAATATCAAGATAAAAATTTTTGACAATTGACGAGTAGGAAATGAAAACAATGAAAGCTTTGGTAAGTGGAGAGAAACGAAAACTTGTTCGACATCGTCGCGCATTAAAAATTTATAAATTTCGATTATACGTTTGGCAGTTAACAATATTTTTTTTTTGATTCTGGTTTCGTTTTTACCGTAATTATGATCAATTAATTTTGTGCATTACAAATCATATTCCTGTACTTGAATACCGGTTTTTTTAATAGTGCACAAATCAAAGAAGTAGTTTGATTAGCGGGTAAAAAAGTACGCGACTTTATTCGGACTTCCCGGTGGAAAATGTAATTCATTAAAAATTAATGTTCCATTGTAATTCGGAAATACGATTTCGTAGCCGTGTATAACACAATTTTAATTATTTATTATTATTAGCCGTTTCGACGAGCTACTAATTGTAAATTGTAATGAAACACGGCCGTAATTTCGTTACAGTCTCTACCGGGCTAATTAACAATAGCACGACAGTTGCTATTTAAAAACTAAAAAATAAAAAAAAGAAGTAAAAAAACATTTCGGGTTCCGGACACACACACAAAAATCGTGCACCGCACCGTTCACTCACAATATGGGAAAACGCTTATTATCTACGGTAATAAACTTAATTCAATTACTCACTAGATAGATACATAATCTAGATATAACTTTATTTGCCTTTGTAATGGCGGAGTAAGTACTTAATTTTCTTACTAGAGCGAATCCGTACTTCTATCGCCTTCGGCGGACGGCACAGTTATTCAAAATACTCCATACAGGATGGATGCAAATCACCGCAAAAACCGCTCCGCATTTCCGGATTATCAGAAATGGGATTTGCGAAATCAGAAGTGGGATTAGCGAAATCAGAAGTGGGATTAGCAAAATCAGAAGTGGGATCAAGCAAACTACAGCCTCAATAATGACTCTTAATTGGCGGAGAAGGCTCGAAGCCCGTGAGAAGGCGCGCTGGGCCAAAAGACATCGGAATTATAAATGTGACGCATGTTTCCGAGGCACTTTGTTTAGTTGTAATCTGCTTGTGAAGTCCTGTCAGGTCGAAGAGCGAGTCCCGCCAAAGGAGTCGCGTTATTTGGGCTGAGTAATCGTATAAAAACAAATTTGACGTTAATTCTGATTGATACTTGAAAGATGACACTGGCGGTGGTCGGAGCCAACTCGAAAAAATGCGATGCGTGAGTTTGATACGCAGCGCCGGACTTTTATCCTTTTTCGCGGGCGATTTTTTTTAATCCGCTTTAAATGTATAATGAGGATAAAGTGCGTGGGTAATTTGGTCGATTTTAGTTGAATTTATAGATAGTTCGTTCGGTATTGTGATGGTAATAATGGTGGAAATCGGGCCGGTACGGTTCTGTTTGGTCGAGATTCACTTAAGGAATCAGGTAGACAGGCAAGGAATATGACAATATACCACTTAAATCGAATGATCACCGAACGGACACACTTTTACTGCAACTGACGTTCGGTAAAAAAAGAGTCCTTTTGTCACTTAAAAGCTTTTTGACGCAAACCTCTCGGTTTTCCATTTCATCCCGCCCGACGGGTTTTGTTTATGTGAAGCCGGGTCAATGATGAAATTAAACCATTGAAATCGGCGCCGTTTCTTCCTTTTTAGCGGGCCCATCGGACCGCGTTCGAGTGCGTCTCATGCTCGACATTCCATCGGCAATAGTTCGATCCCGGTGCGTTCTCGAACCGCGGGGAGAGAACGAAAAAAAAAACAAACGTCGCCTGGATCGAGATTTTATCGACGGCGCTTTACAATGGGACTCAATTTGCCACTCTACATACCTTTCCTTTGGACCGTCGCTCGGAGAAAGTCCAATTAAACATGTTGCCTATTGCGCGATTTTATACCGAGAAAAGAGCTTTTGTCGGTCTTCGATCATATCTTTTTTTTAGGCGATTTTTTTGGACCGTAATTGATTGACGCGATGGTTAAACACCACTTTAATTCGCTAACTGAGCGGGGTTTCTATTAAATAACTGAAAAAGCTCGGAGGTAAAAAAGCGTTCGCATCTCGCGGTCCTCCATTACATAAATTATGACAGTAGGTAGCTTCCAGGCTCGTTAACTTCAACACAATATAATTGGCTAACTATAACTTGTCAACCGTTTAAGCTGTTAAGTTATTTACGGGCGAGAAATCAAAAACATGTAATAACAGTTTCTGTCCGTAACATTAACGTTTAAATATATCAACACGAGTCGCTACCTGGCCGGTGTTATTACTCACTCGCGGTAGATTTATCAATTTTTTTTAGCCATTCGCGTACCGAAAAGTGCCCGAAATCGACGCGTCGGGATTTCATCGGCGGGGATTTCACCCCGAAAATCGCAATTTCCATCAAAGTTTTGCTAAACAATATATTCATCGATTATCCGCGTGGAGGATTCCACCGAGATAATTACCGATTAACGGCGAATCAACGTCCCCGGTACGCCCTTGCTTACCGATTGATACAGACGCGAGGAAAAATCGTTTTCGCCGGAGATCGAAACGTTTAAATCAATTTCTCGTCGAGAGCCATCGACGCGGTTAATGTTTTGCTGTCGACTGCGAAATTGTTTATTTCAGCCTGTCTCTTTCGAAATTGTTTATTGGCCGCCAGTCGCTTTATTTTTTTTCTCGAACCGGCCGTACTCTCGCGCGAAAAAACCGTTCCCATTCGACCGGGGACAAGTTGTCTACCATTAACATTTTCCACTCGAATACTACCGAGCGATTGTAGACATGAAGTTCTAGAATATCTTCCCGATAGAGTCGATCATTGTTTTGCATTAGTTAATCAATTATCCACATTAGTTAGTCAATTATTTACCTTAATTATAGTCAATTATTTATATCCAATATTTAGAACCTTGCTGCGAAAAATGATTGTTACAAACGAACAAAATCTCGAGAAACAGTTATTAGGTACTATAAAGCGTAGCAACTGGATTTTTACAAACCGGTACCATCGATTTTTATTGTTTATAATATCGAAATGGGCCGGAGTTAAAACGATTGAGGATGATCGTGCGTTATTATTTGCCCAGCGAAAATACACACCAGGCTAGGAACGATTCCTCCGCGTCTCCTTTCCATAATTCCACCATATTTACCGGCGTAAAATCCTGAAATTATCTAGAAAACGCGTTCCGCCGAGTCGGTAGAGCACGAACGGATCGACTCCCATCCGTCCACATGCCCGGTTTCCTCGTTCGGAAAAGAGAAACGAAGAAAAAAAACAGACCCGGTAACTATATACACGTAGATATACGCGGAAAAAATAAAACGACCGAACGAGAACTTAACGACGGTCTAGAGAGAGGTGGATTTCTTCTATCACTATAATTTGGCGTGCGATACGCTATCATCGGAGATTCCGTTCGCGATAACGTTGCCATCTTGTTAACTCGTTAACCAAACGGCTAATGAGTTAAAGGCCACATTTCGACTATGTGCAAGTCATATACGATTCGTATCAATCACCAAACGTGTTAATCGATTTATATTTATACAAGCATTCTTTTTATATTGCTAGCACGGTCCTATATTTCTAATGTCTGGTAACATAGGTCGAAAAAGTGTCCCGTTATTTAAAGATAAAACAGGGTTCTTAAAACGGCCGCTTGGAGGCGATGTTGTGCAAAAAGGACCACGGTTTTTTGCGTACGAAGTATATAGAATTAGCATTAAGAAACAAATATTCACACAAAAAATAAATACAAAATATAAAAATATACTTACTTAAATCAGCGATGATTTTCTTATTAACATCATGCCTCACGTATCTTCGGTTAATATATTTCTCCATTTTCTCTTCGAACTGTCAAAAAATAATTTTTGAAGTTTTGACAGCTTGAACTGTCGTCTCACAACCGCGATTTATATGTAGCGCGACGCTGATTGGCTGAGATAAGTTGGTCCTCCGATCGTTCGCCACGGTGTGGCGAAAAAGTGAAGCTTAAAAAGTCCTCAAATAACGCGACACATTCTCTAATGCATAAGCATAGGTTAAGAGTTTTCGTTTTGCTAACGAAATTCTAACATCGCTTATACGTCAAACGTCAAAAATAAAACAAACCAACTTTGGTCTTTTACGTCTCGGTAAACCAAACAACCAGTGACAAATGACAGTTCTACTATATCGTGGATATACAGTTACTTTCTTAGGTATAATTAGATAGATAACGGGCGTAGATATAGAGCCGTATAGCGGTTAATATAGAGCATCTTTATAGGTAAACCGGCCGAATGGTTAAGATAATAGACTTCTAGTTGTGGGGTTTTTTTCGTTCGCCAAACCGTAAAGCAAGCGTGTACGACAAGCCACAACAACCGTCCGGGCTGATTGACACGTGTGGCATTGATTGACGCGGTTGATGGATACGATTGATTCCCATCAGTGTAGATCACGTCGCGATAGGCGCTGCCTTTTTTGGCCTGCGACGGTCGATTGTTCGACCGATCCGAGCGGTTTTTGGCTTCCTTTTATTTACCCCGAATCGGACGAAAATTCGGATGTTCGTTCGCGATAACTCGCTTTTCTTTTATTCATAATCCCCGCGCATCGTATAACGGCTAATGCTCCCGCTGTATATTTCGGTTATACCGAAATATGAATAAATAAATCTATAGTGTAGAGTTTGTGTTGAACATAAAACCGAATTCTCGGATGGTGTGTAGCAACTCTATCGGGAAGACAAAAGACCGTAATGGGTGTTTTGCGCAACAATGCCGGCAATAAAAATAATTAATAGATTATTACCAGGCCATTGTTTCGGATTTGGTGAAAACGTTCTGGCGTAGCAACTATGGATATTCGTGTCGGCGAATCGTCGTTACGGCGTCATTATGCAAAAGTCTAATTAACATAAACAAGGATATTGTGGAAACCGCCCATAAATCCGATATATACGCCGCGTATATATGCGTTCCGGATAAAAAGGATCGTTAACTCTGTCAACTCAATTATGATCGTTTTCGGTTTTCTACTTCACATGATTAAAAATATCTATTCAATAAACTGCTCCACAAAAGTTAAGGAAGTTCGCAAATTTTGCGATTATTTTAAAAGTTACAGACTTTTTGATCACCAAATTTCCAAATATGCGAAATTAAATGTTTTTTCTCATATCTGAGTAAATTTTTTGCACCTACCTCTACAACTCATACTAAATTTGGCGATCAAAAAACCTGCAACTTTTAAATTAATCTCAATATTTGTCAACTTTTGTGGAGCAGTATGCTAGAGTAAATGTGCCAAATATAGACCCGGCTTATGGACCACAAAAGAATGCTTTATATAGAGTTAAGTGCTTTATATCGAGTAAATAATCATCACGAGATCACCAGAAGACGAATCACGAGAAGACCAGACAAGCATGGGATAAAAAAAGCAATAGGGGAGGCAATTAAAAATGGACGAGAAAATAAAATGCGCTTTTTGAATGCTTCCAAAACATACACCCAAAACAAATCACTTAATGATATCACCACCCAAAAATTTGGGAAACATTCAACATTACCGAGTAAATTGGAAGATGAATTAGTCAATTATATTCTAGAAATAGAAAAATCTGGATGTGGTCCATATTATGTTCACTTTCTGAAAGTTCATATAAAAATGATATACTTTAGAAAATGTTATTTATTTCAAAGATTTTGTCTTCTTTTGGACAATTTTATTACGAGTTTTTCTTAAAGGAATTGGTTAATATAAATTAAGCTGATAAAAATTTAAAATTCGACTTTTTATTAAGAAAAGTGCTTATAGTAGTCCATATACAGCGCACTTCCTCTACTACATTTTCTATCACAATTAACCGCTCTTTAATCCACCCCAAATTTATATATGCACAAAACCACCTTAATCCACATCTAACATTTCGTTATGTTTGTTGCAGAGTTTGCAGAGCGCCGCTCGAAGGGCAGGTACGAGTTGCGCCAATTGCAAGACCACGACGACGACCCTTTGGAGGCGCAACCAAAACGGCGAGCCCGTTTGCAACGCCTGCGGACTGTACTTTAAGCTGCACAACGTAAGTTTCCAAATCATCAGTTAACGCCTATAAAATCGGCGCTCTCGCCGGATTCCCACACCGCATCGTGGTGCTTTTATAATGAATAATCCACGGGTGGAAATGCGGGTAATAATGTATATACACGAGGTATTCGATTCGCGAATTGTTTGGTTTGATTAGAAGCGGATTTTTTTCGTATAAGTAACATCAATCGCGAACGGGTATTTTATACCGAACAAACAGAAAAAAACCAGAGTATATATAGAAGAAGAAAAACGAGATCACCGATTGCGAAGAAATTACTCTTCTTCGTGGCATCTTCCTCCTCCGCGCATCGAATAAAGCTAGAGAGAATTCCGTTCGCGATCGAGCTGCATTGGTAGTGCGATTGTTGATCATATAATGACATGTTCCAGTGACTATCGAGTATGTCGAGCGCCCGCGGCCGGACTTCGGCCGGTACATCGTACATATACCGGTCCCCACGCCCATTTTAAACAACGTCGTTACCCGACAACAATAACAATTTGTTACGGGAATAGAGCGCGCCACGTAATAAGCCCCGGACCGCATCGGGTCAGATTCCGGCACCGCGATAAACCGCGCCAGGCTCTCGATGGGAAGAGCGATGCGATTGACCATCGAGGAATCTCGGAATTTCGACGGCGAGCTCGCGCAGCCCGCGAGAACGCTCGCGCTGCTCCCTCGCGGGCTCTTTCGCTCGTCGAAAGAGAGGCTTTTTAACGATGCTGGTCGCGCGTTAATTGGAGCACGGGGGATTCCCGGACACCTCCGGACGCATTCCCAGCCGGCGCGGCGCGATCGAATTGGAAGAAAACCGGCGATTAAAGGCCCCCTTTAAATGATACTCGTTGCGTCATGAGACCACTTTATAACGCAGGGTATTAAGGATCACGGTCACTGGACTGTTTATTTTCGGTTTACACTGAGAAATGTTCTGTTTGTACTAGATTAAACCGATTTCATCCCTCTTGTAAGTCCTACTAAAATGCAACTTTACATACTTGTAACAAATAGGCTTTAAAGTATAGATTAATCCATAATAAATGACTAATTAAGGTGCAGGCTATACACGAATTTCGGACCTGTTTCGAACCGCAACTTTGCAGGCTTCTCTTACCCGTGTTTTCCATCGATTTAGCAACGTTTACACGGGCACGTAGGCACTTATCCTGATTGAAATGCAAGCGGGCGTCCGTCGGTCGGCGATTCAATCGGGCCGTTCGTTCCCGGAACGAACGATAAATTTCTCAGTGTAGCGCGTCACGTGCATTACCGTTCGCCGAAAGATGCGCGAATTAACGCCGACGATTCGCCGCACAAGGGCCTTCTTGTTGCCGCGGCGTCCATTTGATCGAATTAAAAGCGGAGACTTTGGAGACATTTAAGCCGTCTCGCGGCGGACAAAGCGCTCGATTATCGTCTGCGGACCTAATTAGCGATGTGTAGACTTCGCTCGAGCCGGACCTGGGCGGATCCGATTTGGGCAGAGGCTAATCGACTAACTAGATCGTCGTTAGATCATGCGAGATGATACTTTTAACGCCCGACGATTATGATTGTTCATCTCCGATCGAGAATCGGGCTCTGGTGCTTTATCCGCGTACTCTATCTGACCAGATTGATGTCTAATTAATCCTGAGGAATAGTATCGGAATTGTAATTATTGTAATAGTGTCTAACAGAGCAGATTATGCATCTAAGAGAGTTGATTATAAGCACCTAATAGTATTTGAGTGTCTAAAAGAGTCGATTAAGCACCCAATAGGATCGATTTGTCATCTAAGAGAGTCGATCAAGGTTCTAATAGAGTCAATTAGGCATCTAAAAGAGTCGATTAAAGACCTATTTGAATCAAGAGAGTCGATTAAACTTCTAATAGAATTTATTAACCGTCTAAAAAAGCCGATTATGCATCTAAAAGAGTCGATTAAGCACCTAATAGGATCGTTTAGTCATCTAAGAGAGTCGATTAAAGACCTATTTGAATCAAGAGAGTCGATTAAAGACCTATTTGAATCAAGAGAGTCGATTAAACTTCTAATAGAGTCAATTAACCGTCTAATAGAGCCGATTGTGCTTCTAATTGGGCCCAATTAAACGCATAATAGAATCAATCTACTATCTTAGTATTCATTCGCTTTATCTCGTTGAAAGAATTTGGAGTTTCTCGCTGGCTGCGCGAGCTCGAGCGTATAAATTTCGAACGTATAAACAGAAACTTACGCTATACTTATATTATTTATTATATACCATCTTGTATGCGGAGATCCGTTTCATTTACAATATATACAGATAAGGCATCTGAGATAGTTATCTAGATCGTGAACGTTTGAACCCAAATACATACATAGTGTACGGTATAAGAAAGTAATTTGTAGCGAATTTTTAATTGGCAATTTCTAGTAAATTCCCGCGAGGCTCGCGCTGGAAATGGACCGATTCGCGCACCCTGTATATTAAGATTGCGTATAGATTAAAATAATTTCTGGCGCATCAGGATGGAGCGCCGCAATTCAGCGCTGGAAATCTCCCCGAATTACCGAAAACGTCCGGTCGTAAAATCAACCCAATGACCCTCGACGATTAAACAATCGCCCCTCGGGCGTTTCGCAGGAAAATCCGACGATTTCCTGGGCTGGAAGCGGCGTCAGCAAACATTCTTTCCATCGTCGATAATCTCGCTAGAATGATATACTATATAATCGTGACGGTTTATTTTATTTCTAATAACGCCGCGATCGCATTCATCGCCTTGTATTGATCGGGAATAATTACAATTCTAATTAAAGCTGTCTTCGGGAGATCTTACGAAACGTTTTTTTAGGCAACGGCGATTCCGCTCCAACCTGCGTCGCTTCTGCTTCGTCACGATCAATTCAAAATACACAGAATCGTATTCGAATAATTTCACACAACATCCAGCCCGGGCGCAAATTAATCATCTTGTGCATCATGATCGACTCAATTGGGCATGTAATTGACTGTTTGAAGCTTAAAATCGACTCTCTTGTGCATACAATTGATTATTTTGGTCAAATAATCGACTCTCTTGGGCATATAATTGGCTATTCTTGGCGTATTACTGACTATCTTGGGCATATAACAACTGTCTTGAGCATATAACCGACTCAATTTGACATGTAATTGAGTGCATGGAGCATATAATTGACTCGCTTAGGCATACAATTGATTATTTCGGGCAAATAACGACTCTCTTGAGAATATAATTGACTATTCTTGGCGTATTACTGACTATCTTGGGCATATAACGACTGTCTTGAGCATATAACCGACTTGATTTGACATGTAATTGAGTGCATGGAGCATATAATTGACTCTATTGGGCATACAATTGATTATTTTGGTCAAATAATCGACTCTCTTGGGCATATAATTGGCCATTCTGGGTATATTATTAACTCTCTTGGGCATGTAATTGACTGTCTTGGTTATATAACGACTCTGTTGTGCATATAATCGTCCAACTTTGGCATACTATCGACTCTCTTGAGCATATAATAAACTCTTTTAAATGCCTAATAATTGACTCTCTTGGGTTTATGTGTTTTCGGTCCAATCCTGCGTATAAGAGCTACCTACTTGCCACACTCGCGGACTTTTTTGGGAGCTTTTTCGCCATCATCGGGCCGTATTTGGTTAGGCGAGGAATGCCCTCATTAATCTAATTAAGCTGTCGGGCTGTACATTTGGGGAACCTCGTCGGTTCTCGCGCGCTCTCCGCGCGTGAATTCACGAAGAGTCGCCCGAAAGTTGACGGCGTATGATAGATGGACGGCGGATATTTTAATAAATCTCGGCCGGATTCATTGTCTTCTTCCATCGTAAAACCGAAAATTTAAATAAATTTAACCGGTTCCCGACGGGCGAGCCGTCGCTTTTGAAGAATGTCGTGCGTTTTGAAATATCTGCTCCTTTTTCGTGCGTTCGTTGGAGATTCAAGGTTAATTACATAATTCGACCGAGCCGGCGGTTTTGTTGGAAATTTATCGAATACGAGGAGATATGCGAGGAGCATTCCAAATTGCACATTGCGGCTAATCGGTACCGTCGCCACGTAGCTTTTTATCGCCGGGCGGCTTTTATTTTCATTGTTCAAATTGAATATTCGAACGATCGTCTAATAAACCGGGAACAAAACGCGCGACGGTTTCACAGAAACGCCGTAAATAAAGTGAAAATCGTTTGCCATTCATCCGGCGCGCTCGTCGTAAAATATTTTTCCGCGGCGTTAGATGGGTGATAATTATCGAAATGCATATACCGGTGTGAAATCGATTCGATTCGCCTACGGGGTAATTGCTGATCAATTCCGTCGGCTTAAGGACAACTGGTAATTAGTCCGGGGAGGTTAGTTGGTGGAAGTAATTGTACGGTTCCTTTTCACCTAATAACGGTAGCGATAAATCAAAAAAAAAAACCGATTCCCGATTAATTCTCGGAACCCGAACGGTGCTACCGAATAATTCCGGTTGATTTATTTTTCCGTGATACGCTCCGGGATTAGGCCTATTAGCCCTGTTAAATGAAAGAGTTGATGTTTATATGGACGCATAACATCGGCGCACTTAACTATATTTTTTTCGAATTTTACTTGCAACATTTTCTCCACACTTTTGTATGATTTGACGCAAATGACAGTTAACAATATTGACAGGTGACATATGACATAATGAGCCAGAACTCGCCTAGTCTGTTTACAGATTATACTGCGTAATTTTTGGTGAATTTTGGGAACGCCAATGGTTCAGTGAATATGGATCGCAGCCCATTTAACGGGTAGTTAGGACCTCGAGGCCTTATTTCTAATCAGAATAAATCAAACCCGAGCGATTTATGAATGGTTGTGCGTTACAAAACGTAGCCACACTAAAGGCTACCCGTATTGAAAACGCGAAACCCATTAGAACGTCCGACGGAAAAAAAATTGTGTATATTTGTATTTAAATGACGAATTCGAATTGGATCTGATAAACCGTTCATTTTTCCTGGCTATAGGAAATTAAGTCGGCTAATTAAGATTTGTATACTTATCGTTGTTTTCGAGTAAAACGTTCGACTTTTACAGTCAGGAAGCGAGTCGGTATTTCTTAATTAATCACAAACATGAAAGAGTCCATTAACAATATAAAATAATAAAAGAAAAAGCGAGGAATACATTACCGATGCGATTCCCACCGGTCGGTTTTATTAATGCGGTTATTATTTCTGCACGCATCCTGCAAGTCGTAAATCGAAGGATGAATTGCATACAGGATGTCGCGGACGTTTTTTTCCTTCTTTATTTTATCGTAGGCACAAACTTTCGCGAAATCTCCCATCACAAAAGCCCGACCCAAGTAACCGTATATCCCTTCTAAAGACCCAACAAAAACTCCTACTCGAAAAGCCATCGAAATATATCGTAATTGTGTCAATACATCCTGAAACACACCCCAGGAATCCGGGGCCCCATTGTCCCAATAAAGTATCACTTTTGCGAACAATCCTCGACCATTCGCCGGGGTCGGGCTTAATAACAGGGCGGCGAATTCGGGTTCTTTTTCGTCCATCGAGCACCAGTAGCACTTACACGGGCCATTTACCTTGCGCCCCGTGAGACATATAATAGACAATCGGACGCGATTCCATCCGCAATTGACCGCCCGAATCTCAAATCGGTCTCCTTGTTGCAGGTGAACAGGCCGCTGACGATGAAGAAGGAGGGCATCCAGACGAGGAATCGCAAGCTGTCGTCGAAGAGCAAAAAGAAAAAGAGCGGCGCTTCGTGCCTGTCGCTGAACATGATGGGCGACATGATGAAGCCGCTGGACGGCGGCAAGGGCGGCTTCGGCGGCGGCTTCGGGGCGGGCATGGGCGGCGGGCATCCGCACCTCAACGCCGCCCTGCACCCGCACCACGCCATGAGCCACTGGTACCAGCACCAGCACACGCAGGGCTTCGTGTCGGGGCCGCCGCCGCCCGCGCCGCCCCCGGCCGCCTCCTATCACCATCACATGAGCTCGCTCAGCGCCGCCGGATTGGGACTCACGTCCAACGGAATGGTAAGGATTGTTTATTTTTAATCGTAGAATCCTCTAATCTACTCGCTTCTGCTCTAAATTTGCGATAAAACACTATTTTTCGCATTGTACGCCAATAAGTGGGGTTTCAAGATGCGTTCGATGATACATTACTGTCAAAATTAACAAAATTGACATTAATGACATTTCGTATGACAGAAATTTAATAGAGATGGGAATATTTATAGGTATAGAGGTGCAGTAACGACTGTTACAAAATAACCGTTATTTCTCAAATATCGTTCTATGCCCAAAAATTTCAATTTCTTGCAATATAAGTTGGAGTAATATTTCTGGACACGGTTTACCCAATTTTTTCTTAAAAATTTTCAGTAATTTTTACGGGGTGTTTGTTTTGTTTGTTGCAGACGAGTTGGAGGTCGGAGTACACGTGATAAGGAGGAGCCCAAGGAGCCTTTGGAGGAATTTAATTTATGAAAGCGATTTTTTGTAGATGTAGCTCCTGAGATGGTAAAATTGAGAATTATTATAAAGAAACCCGTTTTAAAGTGATGATTGTGAGGCCGGTGGGGGCGGCGCCGCCCGTGCTTGTATTTAATTGTAAATTTTGTAAAAAAAATATAATATGGGAAACACGTCGGGGCGGCGGCGGCCCGACGGGCTCGTTTGTATAAAATTTAAGTACAAAAAAAACGAAGTTTGTAATGTATTGTAAATAGTTGTAGTTTGTCTAAAATAATTTTTAATACAGATGATGATTTGTAAAAAGTAAAATAAAGAATTTAAAAAAAAAGATACCTATGTGCAATCTTTACGTAAAAAAAGTATTTATATATAATTGTGTGGGTGAGATTACAAATAACAGAAAATTGTGACGGATTTTCTCGTGAAATTTTATGTCTTAATGGCGTTTGTGTTATTTAAATCGAAATTATTAAATTACATCGACCTATAATTGTAAATAAATACTTCCTCTAACAGCCTATATATTTATTTGTAAATTAGTTTTTTAAGACCTAAAATTTCATCACGGATCGATGTTAAGATATATTTATAGACTGCAAATATTGTAAATACATTTTTGAATCGTACATTTAAATGCCGACCAATTTTTCGTTCGTCGAAAAATACATTAAAAAAAATATCTTTCGTATTTAATTTAAAATTCAACGATCGCATTACATTTTTTTTTTTGAATTTTAAATTACGTATTGAATGGGAAAAAATCCAATCGCCATGTTCGTGTATAATTGTAGCATTTTCGTTGAATTGACTTAATTTATTTTGTTATCGTTTAGCAATAAAAAGGCGGATTAAGTTTTCGTTGTATTTCTTATTTTTCTCGTACACAAAACGCAATTCAACATAGACATAATTAAATAAATGAATTCAAAGTTGTATATAAAAAATTGATGTATGTATATGCTCTTTGTGTGATATATTAAAATATTCAAACATTCGTTTATGTGGTTTCCTTTAAAATCCCTAAATGAGAGTAAAAAAAAATTAAAATAAGTGCAAGTTATTAACTTTCTAAATTGGTCACAAGTTGAAAAACAGGTATGAATTATACCAGCAATTAATTATTTGCATAATTTAATTAACGATCTGGAAAATAATTAATCGAATCGATTTAATTACAACCGAATTCGGAATTTTATGTAAAAAAAACGAGACGAATTTCAATACCCAAAAATATATCAAATCCCACAAAGCCATAATTAAAAAAATATATTTATTCCTTTATTAATAAACACAAAAGGGCTGCGGAGAGTCTATCGAAACTTCCGGTTCTCTTTATTTATTTTATTCAAATTCCGTCGAATCCGTGATTTGCCGAAGAGAATACATGTTGGTAATTACGAATTAAAATTCGAATTAATTATACGAATTAATTATTCATTTGAGCGCCTCAGGAAAGGCAAATGAACGGATGTGGGTGTATTTCGGTCTTTCGCCATCATTACGCACGTTGTTAATCAAAATAAAACAACCAAATGAATATGTATATGTACGAGGGATGTTCCCAATGTACTGGAAATTGTAATTGTAATTAAATTATAGCACAACTCTGAAAACATCCCTCGTATATGTCGTTGATAGAAATCTCGAAGGGGACAACATATTGTTTTTAAGTACCTAATTTTTTAGCTAAAGCCATGCAATTCGTTTTTATCTCTATACTGTCGAGTTTGTTCGTAAAATAACCCCGTGTTTCTAATAATTTCCAATTACCTTTCATCGGCACGATTCCGCTCAATAACGGTCGAATTTCCAGGCGTTTTTTATTGGGGGAATTAAGAATTTTTTCTCTAATGGGTCGCGAAACCAATCTAAATTCATAAGCACACCTTCGGGTTTTCGTTAACGCCCGCTTTCCTCCGGCTCTCCGTCTTAATTCCGCTTTTATTTTTATTACGGGAAAAGTTTATCGGCGCGAGTTCGGGGCGAGATTTATGCGAAAAATTTGAGGTAAATTAGGCGGATTATCTCGGAAACGTCGAGTGTACGAAACGCCGGAATTGGACCAGCAAAAATTTATATTCGAAACCGACAATCGATCGATAATATTCCTCCAAAGCCGACCGTAAATAAAGACTTCGATATTATTTTTCAATTTCGCCGCATTAACTTTATCAACGCGGAGATACATTCTACCGGATAAACGGACCAATTTTATCGAGCGATATTTCGAAATCGAAAAGTCCGCCGCCGATAAATCGCCGGCTTCACCGAAATCCCCGGAATCCATTTATTCCCAAATCCTCGGCAAATAACGCGAACCATCCGAGCGCGATGTCCACTATAAGTAAATAGATCCGGGCGCTCGTTTTTCCGGGCCGTTACGCGGCAATCGGAAATGCAACACTTACCGATCCATCCCCTTATATCTCGAGAAATTCGCGCGAGAATATCGCCTCGAAATAACTACGAACAGCAAGATCTCCACTCTAATTCCGCCGAATATTACATCGCATTCGATTTTCGGGGGGCAGGTGAATCCCGACAGGTGCCGGCACGCGTTCGTTTTTCTACACCTGAGCGTAATTAGTGCATACGTAAGTTCTGGTTCACCTGTCTCTCGCGCTCGTATGACATATATCTTGGACTATTCGGCGGTTGAAAGGACGATTGACCGCGCTCCTCGCTATCGCTCCTTGTTAACCAACCTGCGGTTAATTCACCAACGATTTTATAACAGTCGTTAAATCCGATAATAACTCTATTTACATCTATTACTATTGATCTAATTCAACTCACTCTCTACAGGATTTGTTTTCTCCTCTTTCGAGCGTAGAAAAGTCGAAATGAATCGGAGAAACATATTCAAATACGGCATGTCCTTGTGTCGCTGGTTCTCGGATCGCTTTAATATTCCGAGCGTGGATTCTTTTTAAAATAATATAATCGTATATTAACGATGCGTCAGAGTTTCGCGGCGGTTTCTGGAACGGGTCTTGATGTCGGGCATTAAATTTCCGCGCACAAACAGCGGCAGAAATTCGCTGCGAACGAACCGCTCGGCGAGCGATCTCTCGGCATATTCGCTTAGATCGGAATAATAATTATTTTCGAATTCTGCGTAATAGAGAAACGTACGAGGCATTCCAATTAGGCGTGATGGATTCGTTGTTTGTTTTCGTGTTCGATCGACGAAATGGAAGCGAATACGATTATTGATTTCGGGGTTGGATTATATCTGGCGATCGGATCTTATAATCGACGAAAGTCTTGTTACTTATTTATGCGATCGCCATGAATTTTCGTGCATTATTTACGCGCTCATTTCGGCGCAAGGAAATTACTGCGATTCGTTTTTCAACCGCTACAAAACTAATTAACGATTTTCGCAAAATCGGGCGATGTGAAGTCGATTATAAAACCAGCTAGAGGAGGCGTGTGAAATTAAAATGTATAAATTTACGGAGTCCTGGAGTCTCTCGTCTAAACATCGGGTACGCTCCTCGGGGCGAAATTAGTGGGTAGCACTTTCGTGGAAGGATGTGGATAAATCAAAATTTCGATTTTCGGTTCTATTCCGCCCAACGGACTCGAAGCCGGGCCGATTCCACACACCCAAACACCGCCGGTAATTCATGTGGGATATATTCCGATTAGATTTTTTTTTTTACATCGGGAATGACTCGTCGATTTCGTCCACGGATTGAGCCGTGTCGATGGAATTAGCGACGCCGATTAAGGATTTCACGCGTCCTTCGAGCGACTTGAAGACGTATTTATTAAGCGGCTGGTTCGAAATTTAGGGGTGGTTGTGGATCGTTCGATTCTCTTCGGGCACGCGCTGGTAAATTAATGTTTAAGTTATTCGACATGTGATGCGTTTTTGAAGAAGACGCGGCGCTTTTTCCCATTTCACCTGTCTTTCGGTGGTCGCTAACCCGAGAGAGCGCACCGGGCATATTATTTTCGATGCATCGGGCTCGATGTGGCCTTGTCTCAAGGCGATTTACACACGAATACGCGCTTTTTGATAGAGCCGAAATTGGGGAAGTAAATTAATTCTTTGTAGTAGGATATTTTCGTAGAAACTCGTGCAACATTGGAGTGGAATTATGGAGTTGAAAAATGTAATAAAAAACGTATATAAAGGATGACAAGGCACAATGCGAGTGCATCGGTCACCCGTCCTGACGGCCATAAAATTACAGCGTACGCTACTAAATCGATTAAACAACATTACACGCCGAGTTATAAACCCCTAAAAGGCCATTTCACTAATCGCTGAAAATATCCCAATCGATATTTAATACTAGTAATACACATACAAAGTACTATTATAATATTACAAATTTTATTATAATATATCTAATAGGACAAGCAAAAATAGCACTGTGGGTACATAAGGGATAATTAAAGGATGCATGTTCGAGTAATTAACCCGAAATTAATGAATTCTTCCTTATAATTTTTAACGATTTACGCACCATCAACTCGATTTAACCGTATACTGTATAGGGGCTTTATTAAATCCGTTCGAACAAACATTCCTTTTTGTTTCTGTTCCTTGTATATTCTCCAGCATGATCGTCTTGATTAATACGACCCATTTTATCATATTCCTAATGAAGATTTCAACGGCCCATCGAAAGATAAAATTAACCAGCAAATGGACTATGGGATGGGCAAATGATTTTGAATGATACGATTTTCGTCCAGATAAGTTTATTACATAATTTTCCATTAAGCCATTAGAAAAAGCCATTAGAAATAAATGCAAACTACCAACCCTAGAATTTGGTGCCATAAGTTCGAGAACACCCTGTATAACGCTTCAAGAATGTTTTACCATATCTCCTGATGGCGAACAGAGTATAATTAATTATAGCTAAAATGTAGTGCCAATAGTCTCTATTAGTTTCTAGTCGGACAATAGTTTTTAGTCTCTAGTCTCTCTAGTCTCTGTGGTTTCTCTAATCTCTC
The DNA here is from genome assembly GCA_918026865.1 of Phyllotreta striolata. Classification (NCBI taxonomy): domain Eukaryota; kingdom Metazoa; phylum Arthropoda; class Insecta; order Coleoptera; family Chrysomelidae; genus Phyllotreta; species Phyllotreta striolata. Next base: position 1,711,070 of record OU900098.1, on the reverse strand, counting down.
TAATTTCTGTAGTCTCTCTAGTCTCTGTAGTCTCTCTAGTCTCTCTAGTCTCTCTAGTCTCTCTAGTCTCTCTAGTCTCTCTAGTCTCTCTAGTCTCTCTAGTCTCTCTAGTCTCTCTAGTCTCTCTAGTCTCTCTAGTCTCTCTAGTCTCTCTAGTCTCTCTAGTCTCTCTAGTCTCTCTAGTCTCTCTAGTCTCTCTAATCTCTTTAGTATCTTTAGTCTCTTTAGTCTCTCTAGTTTCTCTAGTCTCTCCACTCTCTCTAGTCTATCTAGTCTCTCTAGTATCTCTAGTCTATCTACCCTATCTACCCTTTAGACTGCTCTCTACAGGTCTCTACTATCAACTCTGTAGAAAGAATCATGTATTATAGGTATAATACATGTAGAGATTGCGCATCTGGCGGGCCCCGAGATCCTCCCGCTCGTGATTCGAGAACTCGTGATGTCGATATACAAATATCGAATGTTCCGTTTCGCCCGGATCGCAAAAGGCTACGTGCACACGGCACACCGTGGTGTTCCGTTCCCCGCTGATATATTATGCTCATAGTTTTATAGGTAATTTAGTGGCGGAATTTATTGTTGTGCACAGCTCGCTCGCCGTCCCATCAGATCGAACTGATTCATGAACTCGAATCCATCCGCATGTACGCGTTCCGAAGAGCATCCATTTTTTTTTTGTTAATAATCTAATACCCAAAAAATGTAGCGAGTGTAGATTAAAATGGGAAATAATAAAGGGAGAGTGGTTGAATTATATATATACGAGGAGAGCAAGTGTTGCTTATATGTGTCATAATTAACCACTGTAGCCAACATATGTCGAAAAAAAATTACTCTAACGGATACGTATATGCTAATGAGGTAAATAAATTAATATGTTGTTCGCATGCATATGCATTCAGTGGTCGACCGAACGGTCTGGTTCGCTTCGAACAATGCCCGTTTCGGCCTCAACTCCGCTGGTCGATCCCGTCCACGCTATTTTTCCTTCTCTCGCGCGAGTTATTCAAGTCTAAAGATAGTTAGATAACGCTGAAATTAACACTGGCAACCAGAAGTGACTCGACCGTCCGTCCCTGTCGCTCTCGCGCCGTTCGCACGGCGTCGGAAAAGGACGCGACGCGCGAATATCGAGCATTGTCGGAGTTTTTCACTGCCTACTGGATTTTTTTTTTATATTTACGGCGTCCCGCTTTGCCGGTCGCCATGGTTACCGGTGTGTGAACGCAAATAACAGAGTATTTCGGACATGGAAATCTACAGGGCGATTTGGTGCGTTTTAAGTCATTTCAATTCTACCCAACCCCCGTATAATGGAAAGATTCTTTTGATAAATATTGACATTAACTTATTTAAATGTGACAGTTGACAGTTGATGTTTCTCAAAACAAATCTAGTGATCTTAGTATTACCAACGTTTGAATTGTTATGGCATTCTTGACGCATTTTGACAGCTTTGACGTACCTTATTCAAATATGAAATTTGACAGTTGTGTTGAAATTAGTCAAAACAAATCTAGTGATTTTAAAATTAGCAACCTTTGAGTTGTAATGGCATTCTTGACACATTTTGACAACTTTGACATTCCTTACTCAAATATGAAATTTGACAGTTGTGTTGAAATTTGTCAAAACAAATCCAATGATTATAGTATCAGCAACCCTAGAACTGTAATGTAATTCTTGACACATTTTGACAACTTTAAAATGCCTTATTCAAATATGACATTTGACAGTTGAGTTGATATTTCTCAAAACAAATCTAGTGATTTTAGTATCAGCAACCCTAGAACTGTAATGGGATTCTTGACACATTTTGACATTTGACAGTTGACTTGTTATTAATCAAATCTAATCTACTGATCTTTTGCTACCATCCTTTGAGATTGGAACGACTTTCTTGTATATTCTTTATTCAAATATGACATTTGACAGTTTACTTAATATCTGTCAAAACAAATCTACCACCCATTGAGTAACAAAAAACAAGTAAATATTAGCTGTTATCAAGAGCTCCCTGTGAACCACGCCAAAAAGTTAGAACTATAATAATAATACATCGAGATCTCCATCAGGATTTCTAGCATTCTCGATCATTTTTTTGCCACATCAATCGTCGTATAAATAATCGTTTTCGCTATCTTCGCGTATATGTTATAGGCCCGAAAAACGGATTACCGGCCCGGACGTCCTGGGAATGGTCCTTTTAATGCGCCCGTCCCGTAAATAAGCGGCCAAGTGAAAAAGTGACCGTCGCAAATTTTTATTTTATGTAGCGGAATGAATCGAAGTCGGCGAACGCGGGGATGAAACAAAAGCCGTTCGACGCCTTTCCCGGCGAGAATGAAATCCGACAGGGTGATTTTCTAACAGATACGCCACCAGCGGCGCCACCCCCGAATTTATTTATTTATTTATTTATTTATCTCCTGAAATCGTAGAAATAGTTTTGCGTATGTGTCTTGATTAAGCGATTTATTATACACTGTAATGTGCGGTGTAGGCTAATTTAGTTTTGACTCAACTGTCAAATGTCATATTTGAGTATGCTAGATATGTCAAAATTGTCAAAATCTTAATTTTTTTTTTAGTATTTCGGGTACGTTTATGAATTTACCGAGTTACACATATCGGGGTAGGACAGTGGGAGGAATATAAATTCCACGGGATTGGATTTTGATTTATAGTCTAAGAGAAAAGGTATAGAGGAGGATACACAAAAGAGACTACACTTGTATAATATACGCTCGGAAAAAAAAACAACAAAGATATATGGCCCGCGTTCGATACTTATCGGCTAGCTAAAAGTAATAAATGATTCTTCGCGAACAAAAAAAAACATACATATCCCGTTAATTGAAAACGGCAACGTATGTACGAATTTATTTCCCACTTTTTTTTTATTTCATATAAATATCGCGTTACGTGGAAAATTGCCCGGCTAATAACCACTAATCAAATAAAAAATACCTATATCGTTAGATATACACGATGGAAAAATGGGAAAACTACGAAATTACCCTTATTAACAAAGGAACCTAATTGTTGCCGGCGGTACGTACAATAATTAAATATTATATGTATTACGATATATACTTAAAACACGATTCCGTTCTAGATCCGAGTAGGCGATTACAAACGACTCATTGCTTCAATAAAAACCTTATCTATATGATCTGTCAATGATCATAGGCGTATGAATATTTCATCAGTCGAAATTAGCCTCAGCTATCGCCCGAAATACCCCGCAGAAAATAGGGCAATTATTACCGATATAATACAGGTAGAAAACCGGTAGTAACATGAAGGAATCCGCGTACCCGTCGACATGTTAATTCCGGGCTAATTCGATTTTCCCAGTTAAGTACGCCAGTTGTTTTAAGTGGCAGTTGTTTCGCGTGAACAAGCATTTGTTCGGGCTCCAGATCGGTAATTCGCGTGCCCCGCAATGTAGCCCCGTTTAACGTTACAACCCCGGGGTGCACGAACGTCGGGCGAACGGCACGAACGCGCCGATTAAGGGAATTTTTATATAATTTGTAATTTTTCGAGAAAAAGCGGATTTTTTTCCTGATGCCGGGTCGGTAACGCGATATCGCGTAATTGGGGCTTGTAAATTTTCGCTTAAACGGGGGGGTGTTTAACTCCAAATTACAGGCTACTGTCTAATTGGGATTGTATACTAATCGAGCGGCCCTCGTAGACGCGTTCGCGCGCTGGGAATCCCCGCCCGCAATTAAGCCATTCGTATATTAATCTGATATCATTCGGAGTAGGTTAATTTAAAATTCAGATCGGCGCTGGGTTTAAAAGATGGTAAAATGTGTAATATTATTTGTTAGATGATGTTATTAAGTGCTATAATGATCATTCGAGGAGGTAAATAAACTCTTTTTAATGGCATTTTAGCGCCCAGCCGCAGCGATTCTTCGTGTTGTTAGATTTTGGCGTTAAAAACAATTTGCATTCGTAATAAAATTATTTCTATTAATTAACGCCGTTTTTTACACGAGAAACTACGCGCATTTTTTTTTTCGTACTTTAAAAATCTCGAACGACGGACGCATCGGGGCATTTTGATTTATGACATCCTCGTTCCTCAAGAGCCGTAATTACATTGCGATTAAAACCGTTGCATACTCTCTAACAATAATTACACGCCCGAGGTGTAACAATTTTTCAACTCCTGGAAACCCGCCGGTACACGCATTAGTAATTGAATAGAAAAGCGTAATTAATTTTCGCCGGGAACGAGAAAAATTAATTACGACGACGCATTTATCATTGCCGAAGCGTTATTTCTATTGTGCTGTCGTTAAACACTTTCAGAACTCACCTCGTATATAAGTTTCCATTGTATCGCGTCAAGAAACAGTACTCCCCTCGTAGGTTGAAGTAGAGCTATTTAATCGCCAGATAATCGCGTTAATAAGGAGATAATTATTTATGGAAATGGAGGGAATGATAAAAATAATCATTTTCGTCTCGGCGTTTCTACTATTTGTTTCTCGAAGAGATTCAAGCGAAATTCAATTATAGGAATTACCGGTGAGCGTGGAGTGCAATTATACCGGCGAGATATATCATTCGCGGGGATTTATATATAATTGCGATCGAATAAAATGTTGCATTGTTTCCCGACAAATTGCTAATTACTCAATTAGTTTGGAGTAGATCGAATTGGGTTCGGACGAATTTACGCGTGTACTTGCAGGTATTTCCTGATGCCGGTCATGACGCGCTTAAAACAAAAGGATAGATATATCGCGTGTTCGGAAATAAATATGGCGTCGTAAATTAGGCTCGCGTGAGCGAGCTTTTAAACATTCAACCGCATCGGTTTTCCGATACTTTTCACCGAATCAAAAATTTCCCCGAATACGCTGGAATATCCGGCGTCCGGCAACGTCGCGAAAAACTAGTAATTTGTATACAGTTTGGGAAATATTAGTGAGTCGATTTGGTCGGGCTAAGGAAAGTTAATAATCACGCGATATCGAGAGGTATGTATTTTTTTTCTTCTAATAAAAAAGTGGACGGGAGGAGCTCTTCCTCGGAGCAGGTGGTGTCTCCTTGGCGGGGCATCTGCTTCCTTCCGGGGCCGCTCGGTATCTCGCGGCCCATCTCAGATATTTATCAGCGACGGACAGTAAGTAATTAGGCCCGAGGGCAACCGGCAGGACCGTTATGGCCTATAACTTACGGACACTCGGTTATGTGCGATGGTAATTTAAGGACTCCGCGGGGTTGGGAAAAATTCGCATGTAGTATGTGGAGGAATCGATGGGAGAGAGTACCTACTTAAAGTTATGGGAATTGGGGTAACTTATAATTGGTTAAAAAGTGTAAAAGGATTAATGGGGGTTGGAGGTTTTGAGCTATTTTTGGGGGCAAAATTGGTTGATTGATTTTTGAATTTAATTGGATCTGTGAATAAGATTAGAGTGAACAATTTTTGAGTGCAAAATTGTATCTAATTTGTGTCCAAAATCCTACAAATTTATTGATTGATTTATGAATTTAATTGGATCTGTGAATAAGAATAGAGTGAAGAAATTTTGAATGCAAAATTGTATCTAATTTGTATATCTAATTTCAAAATCCTACAAATTTATTGATTGATTTTTGAATTTAATTGGAACTGTGAATAAGATTAGAGTGAACAATTTTTGAGTGCAAAATTGTATCTAATTTGTGTCCAAAATCCTACAAATTTATTGATTGATTTTTGAATTTAATTGGATCTGTGAATAAGATTAGAGTGAACAAACTTTGAATGCAAAATTGTATCTAATTTGTGTTCAAAATCCTACAAATTTATTGATTGTTTTTTGACTTAAATTGGATCTGTGAATAAGATTCTAGTGAACAAATTTTGAGTGCAAAATTGTACCCAATTTGTGTTTAAAATTCAACAATTTTATTGGTTGATTTTTGAATTTAATTGGATCTGTGAATAAGATTAGAGCGAACAATTTTTGAGTGCAAAATTGTACAATTTTATTGATTGATTTTTGAACTATTAAAGTCCAAACCATGCTATTATTTATACGAACGTAATTCAACATAAATCCCATTGAAAACCGCCCCGATTAGGCGAATTTAACATTTATACAAAAAAATATAAAAAAATCCGGAAACCGTCTGTACAAAATAGATTAATTTATTTAAAACATCCGCCCATTGAGCCGGCAAATGTAAATGCGAATCGAAACAAAGCCGCGCGCGATCGCAACGGATGAATAAATATAATATTTTAGCGAGAGATATAATTGATAAAAGCCGCCGAACTCTCGCGCTGATTTTTCGAAATAAATATCGCCGCGTTTCCAGCGAAAATTCGCAAAGCGCGCCCCCTGTATACACATGTGCTCGCGAACAATGCGATAACATTCGAAATTTTAGTTCGGGTCGAACGGGCAGTTTCGAACGAAAATATCGGCGCAGTCCATTATTTTTAGGAGTTTATTAATTTACCTGTCGACAAAAAACATACACACACACGTCCCAATCGGGACAAAGCGTTTCTGATTGGTTGAATCGCAATGCAATTTGTAGATGCGCTTTTGTCGAAGCCACAAAGGGCCCTCGGTTATCGAGGATGGAACACGCGCATTAATACGCGACAAAACAATTTTGATTATTTTTGATTTCTCCGCGCGCCGGCCCTTTTGTGCGGAAAACGCCCGGGCGATTTTGACAATTTTTTTTTTTTTCGTTATATTCCCCGGCGTTTTCCATACGTCGGATCGGGTTACGGAGTTTCATTAAAATTTTACAATTACTTGAATTTGTTGGACGAGAAACAATATGTACATACAAAAATAAAGTTAGAAGATAGAAAAAATTTGTAAATAATAAAGCTGGAAGGGTTGACGTTGATTGATTGATCGTTTTCGATGGGGAAAAGTAGTGAGTATATTAAGTAAATGAAACAAAATTGGAAAAATCAGAATTTTGACAGTATTTGTAGGTCTTCAAATATCTCGAAAATTTAGCGATTTTCGGAAATTTTTGACTCTTCAAAAATTGTAGGGAATCGTTTTTTCTACAATATAAAACACACACCGTGTTTCTATCTCAATTAGTTTTCGAGATAATTGCGATCGAATTGCACTATAATTAACAATTTCGTCATCATCAGGATCCATAAAAACTCGAAATACCTCCAAATTTAAACCATTTTCAAAAATTTACGATACCCCAAACACTCATTGTCCTTTAGACAAACCTTTTTTCAACAAAATAAAACAAAGTAGTATATCTCTAACTCACTTAATTTTCGATATAATCGCTTCATTACAATTCTAAATTCTTCAAACTACTTGATGATTATTACACATCAAACAACTCGAGCTCGCGCAGCGAACGAGCAATCTCGACATCTCATCGACTAATCGCGTATAATTACACCAAAATTTCGACTAATTCAGCGCATTAACTTCTCAAACAAACAGAACAACAAAGATCCCAATCGAAATAATCGGATTCCCTCGACGGGCGCAGTTCGACGGATTATACGCACGGAAGAAAAAAAAAAACTTTGCGTTGGGATAATTTATAGTATGCATGGACCGCAGATGGAGATAAGCTACTTAATTTTCTACAAATTAGTTTCTTAATATTATCGCGATAGTCATCGGGATCACAAAAGCATAAAAAGGAGGTGTACCTGCGGCAGGAGATGAGCGAAATTACGCTACGGAACAACTAACTATAACCACTGTAATTTGTCGATTTGGCTTTTCGACGTTCACGCGAAGCTTTGTGTGTTAAAAACTTGGCTACGCATTGACAGGGAAAGTATTATACACGTTGAACAGATAAGAACAAATATACAGTTTTGTTGTGCGATTTAATCGCCTTTTGTGATTGTTAATTCCGGTTTAATTTTTATGCGTATCGCGTCGATTTCGTTTGTATCGTACAAATCATATACCCGCAGGAAAATTTGCATACCATAACAGATTTCAAAACGAGTGTGTGCTTCAGAAATATAATTTATTACCTGATGAATGCTTAAATGGATATTTTAATCATATTGGTATACAGAAAAAGGGAATTATTTGAGTTCTTTATAGGAAAACGGTAGAGTAAAGTAGAGTAGAAGAGAGTGTAGAGTAATCAGGAAAACGAAAATATTTGCAAAATAACGGTTATTTTATAACAATCGTTACTGCACCTCTACACCAACAAAGTAATTCTCACCTCTATTAAACTTCTGTCATATGAAATGTCATTAATGTCAATTGTGTCAATTTCGCGACATTAATGTATCATCGAACGCATCTTAAATCCCCACTTATTTATACATTGAATCTTTGTTAAAGGGGTAAAGGAATAGGTGCATGCATACCCTTTGAACCCTTCGCGTAGATGCGAAAGGATCGATATTTCACTGTCAAAAACGCAATTTAAAAGCAATATTCTTTTCGAGATAAATAGTAAAAGATTCGCGAATCGTCTCAACAATTTACAACGCTTCGTGCCGAATTTATGGCCGAATCCCCGGCCAGTGGCGTCCCTTACCCTGCTCTTATATCCCCCAACGTTGCCCATCCTTAGGAATAAATGGTGTTATTTACAATCAAAATTTAATCAACTCGTTTAAATCGTATATGCTAATTATATGTATAAATATGCAGGAGAATATAAAAATTATGTATTAGTGTAGTTGTAGATACGCCACTGTATGAAATAAAAGGTTCTCGAATGCGAAATATCCTCTTCTTCTCTTTTCGATTCTCGCATGAAACGCCTCTCCGATATGACATCTCGATAAGATCCGGTGGAATTTAAAATTTTTTAAACGATATTTAAAACAAATTTCGTCCGTTTGGCAAATTTGTAATTCAAAAGTTTTATCGTTCTTCGGGCTCTCGGTTTTATTTCGCTTTATACTTTTCGTTTTTGCCCGCGTCGTGTCGCTTCAAAGGGACTTTTACCGCACTTTATCGACGCGAATCCGGCCGATTCTCGTTTATAGAAATTCGTTAATTGTTGTACTGTAGAAAACTCGAAACAATAAAAATTTTAAATTTCATTTCACATAAGTTTAATTACCGCCCGGTGCCTAATTCGTACAGCATTAGCCTCTCTGATGATGGCCATTAAATGCGCATTAAAACCCGAAAAGAGGACCGTTAGACAATGGGGATTTTTGTAATAATTTTTCCAGTGTGAGAAGTTCACATGCACCTGCGTACATTCGAACCTACAATTACCGACAATTAAATTTCATGCTTCGGTTTTGATGAAATTTACGACTAAAAATTTTTAAATCACTAAAATCTTGTTGTTCCTACTTCTTTAGGTTTTGCTAAATACAACTATAAAAGAAGTAGTAGTTATCAAGGAATGAATATTTAGGTTAACACGGCTATTATAATTTTTAAGAGGGAAAAAATAAATAATTTTCGGTATGTTCGAGTAATACAACGTTAAATTTATTAGGTACATAATCACGAAAACGTGTAATAATAAAGTCTAAAAATAGTGACGATCGAAAATTCGCATGCTCGACCGAAGCTAAGCCTCTAATCCCCTCTAAACAAATTCGATAGGAAGAAAAAATGTTGAAAAAATTCCTCGGCGAACCCGTGTATAAAAAAAAAAGAAAATTTCAAACGGTCACGACATAATTACCGGGTGTATACGCTCGTTAATAAGTTATACACCAACAATATTTTTAGCTAAAATGTGAATTTCCCATAAATCGCTACTTTAGATGCCCTATCTCATTGTATTAAGCGCTAAAATCACGCATTCGAAAACACATCAGTACGCCACTGACCAGGTACTACCAATCCCAATAAACACCCTGAAATACGAACCAATTTACCAGTACCATCAACTCCCGTACCGGCGATCTCCGGCGCGAGCAAATAAACGCGCACGAGATCGGTACCGTCGGTACCTATAAAGTACCCGACGAAACAAAACGCAAATGAATCAAACCGAGCCGTACGGGATTCGCCGGGGCCCAGGCGTGCCCATGCGGTACCCGCGCCGACGTCGATAAATCTCGCCTGGAGTCGGGTACCACCTCGAGTACCGTCCGGCCATTGGCGCGGCCGCTTCCAGCATCCATGCTGGGCTGGGAGGAGTTTTCTCAGCGCTCTCCGTCGCCGCCGACGCCCGGCCGCGAATGGCAGGCCGGCGTACCGACGCCGACGACGCCCGGCCGGGTTCTGGTGGTACTTTTTCCGCGCGGAAAATCGCGCGGTTTGGATGTAATGGAGCTGGAAAGTCGAGGGAATTGTTGGATGGTGAATGGCGATCGATGCGAGAAAGTAGTACCGAATTAATTAAGTGTATGATGCATTAGAAAAATAGGTAATTTAATTGGAAAAATTACCTAATAGGAACTTCTTTAATATTTATGTAAACTATGGACTAATAGACGGGTGTATTTGTTATCGTTTCCATCTTCATTTTGGTCGGTATTACACTAAGAAAAAATTCTACATGCTGAATGGTGAACCTCCAGCATATTTTTTATCTTCTATATAACATCACTCATCTTTCACCTTTGTTTCTGCCTTCTACATGTTGCTCCATTTTTGATTGTAACATTGGTTATATAGGCCATTGGTGCGATAAAGACAACTTCCATTAGACACTTACAAAGGAAAAGGAAAGAGTGACATTTGTGTCATTGCAACTTTTCACTCTGACAACTGTTATTTTATTAATCTTTCTTTGTTCCACTCATAGAAATGACCATGTTGCAATCGGAAATGGAGCAAACGATATATCTTCTCTATTAGTCTTCTCTTTGCAGCCATCTATCTGTCATATGTCTAATCTTGTACCTGTCATCTTATATGCCATTTATATGTCACCTATCTGTCATCTGTCTGTCACCTGATGCCTGTTATCTATCTGTCATCCATCTATCATTTATCTCTTTAATTTAAAACTTATATACAAATAAATGTAGCGTATAGAATTCCTTATTCTGAGTGTATAGTTAAATCTACCCTTTAGTTTAAGGGCTGTTTGGAAGCGGGGAAACAAGTGAGTGTACGACGAACACGCATCGCGATCACAGCCTGCCAGATAACGCGTTTTACTCATAATTAAGATTTTATCGCGGCAACAGCTATCACGAAACACGCCGTATTTTCTGATGGCCGCCTTTTCCGCGTCCCTTAACGAATTTTCAATATGGTGCTGCGCTGGAGGCCGGAAAACGGGCCCAATTTAGCCGAATCGAGCGCGCCAATTTTCGAGCGATCCGACCCAGAACGGGAGCTCGAGCACCGGTCATTTTCTGATGTTTGATAGCCTTAGCATTTTTTTTTTGTTTTAATGTTACAAGACGATGTTATCGGCTAATGCGTTTAAGTTTATTAGTTTAGGACAGGTGGTTTTTGTGTGTATAATTTTTTTTTAATTGCGATTGGTTTGTGTATTTGTGTGGACTCGATGGCGCCTTTTACCTACACCCCCTGCCATCGAGAATCCATTCCCAGTGACTTATTATCCTTTCCTTTTTACCTGTATCGAATAAAAATCGTAATGTTCAAAACAAAACATAGTAAAATTAGGGACACAATGGGCGAATTTCACAGTACCGTTTAAATCTTTATGAAGCTGTCCGGTGGATGTCGTTAAATCGTTAAGTTATTGTGGTTTGTTTGACGTGACCTGCGAGCCCTTCGGACGGTTTTTTTTTTCTCGTCCGGGCCGGCCCTTCTTCGTAAAACGTCGCTTTCGCTAGAATTATTGTCCTTAAAATGTTATATATGTTTGGTAACGACTAAGACACCGGGTTTTATGGTTTTTCTCATTAGGAACGGATGTTTTAAGGGCCGGAGAAATTCTCGGAATGTAGTTTACCTTAAATTTATCGATTGGGTTGTGGAAAGCGTTCGGTTTGTATAATGTTAACGATCCAAAAAGAATGCAGAGTCTATTAGAATATTTTAATAAACACTGCCACAAAAATTACTTAAAAATTATACATCTTATATAAAGAATTTATTTTTAGCAGTCTCTTAACGCCCAGTACGGTGTGGTCTTACTAAATCGTATGCAAATCACATTATAATAAACACTTTTTCGAAACGTCGGTTTATAAATAATCCCACAATTGATCGAGGCTATACAATTTAATTTTTTTCGAAACATCCACAGATGCTTTAATAAATTCTAAACAAATTCTGAACAAATTCTAAACTCTCCGGCAATGTAGCTCGAATTTCATTGACGTAATTATAACTGATGATTTGACACAAAACCCAAATTTATAGCCGTTAATTACACACGGGAATAATTTTATGCAAATTAAAACTAACGCCGTGTTAAATTCGAATCAGTTATTAATGAAGTTAGATGTAAATAGTTGTAAATATGGGAATAATAATTTATGTATATATGAAATATTAGTAGAAGTTCCAGTTTTGAAATATCCGCTCGGGTAATATTTTATTTGTATTGTTTAGTTACATTTAATTGAATAATTGTGGTAGTTTTCTCAAAATGCACGAGATAATTTTTTTAGGGTTAAATTGGAAAGGGATTTATTTCGGTGTGTACAACGAATTGATTGATTGATTCGTAAATTAGGTCGATGTCCGGGCCCAGATAATGCGGTAAATGGATCAATTTTTAACACGACGGGACGCCCATTGAACGAACAAAGTACCATTATATTTAAGATGTGAAACACAAAGCCTTCTAATACATATATTATTAAAATCTCGAAACGTTTATTTCGTTTTCGGTTCACACGGATCCGCTGTCCATTATCTTCCAAGTAGCAGGAGATTTATTATCTATTTTTCACCTTTAACTGTATCGCATTGAATGCGATTTTCGCTTATCTCGATGGTGCTTTGGTTGAAGGATGGGCTCCGGTCACCTGGCCCGGCGACGGGATTTCACCTATAAGGAAGCACCCGCACGGGGTGCAAGTCATTTCCTCTTTCCTTCGATTATCCAACCCACGCGATTTTCGCGGCGTAAATCCTCTGCACGCAGTTTAATTACATTTTAAACAACCGGCGAGAGAAGAGGAAAAAAAACGCGAATTCCGTGAGCATTAATTTGCGAGTTTCGCGCGCTACGTTATCAACGAAAGCGCGATAACGATCGCGTTAAAACACGAAAATCCGAAATCGAAACACGGCCGACTACTAAAATCCATCTTCATAAAACCCGAGCACCGTTTTGGTTCGCTCCACGCTCACTATCTAAAGTGGCGTGATAATCGTTTAATCCGAACCACTGTTAAACACCTATCTTATCGCGTACACAGCCCCCCGAAGAAGTCCAAAATCGATGCGACGTTGCCATTTACCAACAAATTACCCATAAATTACACCCGTAATAATTTACCAAACTCGCAACAATCACCCATCGAACAATTAACACAATCAACTCGATTAAGAGGCGATTTAAGGACGAAGTTTTGGCAACGCCGCTCGCGAAGAGGTCCAGGAGATCTGTCACCGAGTTTCTAGACCTGTCAGACGATCGTTTAAAACAAAAGGTAGAACAAAAACGAAACGTCCAAACGCCTACCTCGATGCTGCTACCTGAGTGTTGCGTCAGGCCCGGCAATATATTATTGCGACAGAAACCCTTGTTAAGGTGACATAAACCAACATCAGAATTCAGCGGGACCTCGATGGAGTACCTCGACGATATTTATAGCCTGGGAAACCCTCGTCATTTTTTTGGGAGCCCATTACGACGGCGGAAAAAACGGAGCTCGCGCTGCACGTTCGAGGAAAGTATAGGCCGATGTGTGTAAGCGATGGTGTTTGTAATTAAAATCGGGCCGCGATTGGACATCGAAATGATGGATGCGGCCGAGGCGATGATCGATCCGTATCGTTAGAACGATTAAGAGGTGGAAGTGATGTCGATCGGGCTATTCGAGGCGGAAAAACCGGCCGGTTTCGGCGATTATAGATGGGCGAAAATTGATGATTTGGGCGAGGCGCTTCCAGAGGGCCCGAGGTGGAGCTCCCCACGGGGAGCGCCGCGTGGGGCGCTGCTCCACAGCCACCGGAGCGCCGGCTATTCGACAAATTGTAATTTATAGAAATTCGGACGGACCGCCGGCCGCAAGTCGGGGGTTGATTGGACCCAACAGCTCGCACATAAGCCGTATTTTGCTACATTAAAATGTAGAAAATTTGTACCACAATATTCAAGAAATGTATAGTGTTTATTACACACTTCTTGTAGGAAATTGAATAAGTCGAAAAACGCATACAGCTTCCTGTATAGGATTAAAATGGATTGGTTCGACCAGTCGTCCGACACCGCTTTGGATTATTTTCTTTTTCTTTATAAAAAAAAATCGGGGGTTTTTGTGTGGGCCCGTCTTTCTTCCTCAATCTGGTAACTCCAGTTTTCGGGCTAACGAGGTTATTGTGAGAACACACGTATTCGATTGTTCGGCATTTTTACGGAAATTCGATTCGTTTAGCGACGGTGAGTAATTTATTTTCCTTCGCGAATCTTTATGTAATGTTGGAAACAAATAAAAATACATAGATGTACCCGTACAACAAACTGCAATTCGTCGAAAAAACGAATGCGAATTAGAAATTTAATAGCCCGACGAAACGCTAAACTAATAAACGGAAATGCTTTTTAATTTAATTTATGTAAGATCTTTTTTAAATTAAGTATTTACGAAGCATGCGATCCGAAAATGGAAACAAACAATACTGCGCGCCCGCCTATCGCTTCCCCATCTAGCATTCATTAGATTGGTTTAGATTAATTTATATCGGAGCATTAAACCGAATGATTTATTGCCGTTAATCAACGACGATTTCGTTATTAACGAGGAATTTTAAATAATTAAAAACGAATCTATATTTGCGTATATACCTATATATAGTCTTTTGTCGTGTACAAGCTACATAGAAATCGTCTCCGAGTCAATTTATAAAAAAATGAAACTCTACACTCTCCAGTCTCGAAAAGAGAGACCACACTGAAAAATAACGTTATAAATGATGGTCCCCTTCGAGCATCATTAATCTGCTTACCAAAACTATTAATTATCAACCGTTTGGGACCCATCGCTCGAATTTCTACCTACCTTTTCTACCTCCTTACTCCAAAATCAACCCCTACTCTCTACTTTTTCGTCCGCAACAATCCAGTACCATCGAGTTACAGTGCATGCAATTGCGCCGGGATTTTCGTGGAAACCGCAGCGCTTGTGAAACCCCCGGTGCCCGGCGTATATGTACGCGTCCCACGCACCCATCTCTATAAAATAAATTGTCAACCCGACGGCCGAGCGAGTTCTAGGAAGCGGCCCCGGCCGAGCGGCCGTGTCTCTCTCGGATATGCAGCGACGATCAGCGCAGATAAAGCCCATTAGGTACGACTAGAGACAATACTATTTCAATGTGTCGACGGACACTCCGCTCGCTAGTAGGGGCTACTAAATCCGGCTACTCTCGCATTCGACGGTAGCTACAAATTAAACGGTATGCGCGCGAGCTGGAGGAAAGAGCGCCGGGAGGTTATTTCGAATCGAATCCCTCAAAAAGTTCGTTAGTAAAACGCGTTTATGCAAATTAAAATCGATTGAGACCTATCGAGCGACCGATCAAGGAACAAAGTGTTAACCAGCGCCTAACATCTTCGGAATTGATAAGGCCCGATGAGCGTGAAAACGGACAATTTTCGATGACGATCCCATCTCCACCTAGTTAATTATTATAAAACGTTTACCCGGCGTATATACGAATGAAAAAAAAGTAAAAAAAAAAAATCGACCGAGACGTTGTTGATTAACGCAACTAACGATTAATTTAACTTAAATAAGCCTTTTGGAACAAACGAAATAAAAGTAAAAGCAGCGATTGGGGGCCGTAAAGGAGATGCAGCGCTCGATAAGCCCAAACATGTGTGAGGTTCGATAGAAACGAGAAATGGACGAGATGCTGGGCGTGCTGGATTATTTTTTACTCTTAAAATATCACCCTATTAATATTGATTGCTTGTACTTCAACAACGAATATTTAGGTATCTTCGCTCGAATTGAAGAACAACGAGATAATCCAAAATGATGCATCATGTGTACATAAGACATGTTATGTAATAATTGGAATAAAAGTAGGTTTCATTAGGTAAAATTGGATTTTGTGAGGCGAGCCGCTGGTTTGGAGATGGCCTATCGTTAATTAAATAACGAGGCTCGTTAACCGGCGAAAAACGAGAAAAAAGAACGGTTCCGTTGGGGTCCTAACAATGTAAAAATAAAACAGGATTAAATGGTATCAATACCGAGAAATGCGTCCGTGTATATATCGGTGTTCGACTAATGTATTCGTTTCCTTAAAAAAAAAGAAAACTCGACCTTAACTCGAACTAAACTCGAACTAAACTCGAACTCCCGACAAGGACAGGACGATATTATAAGCTCGTTTGACGTGCACGTCTCATTACCGTAACTTCAAACCCCACAACCTTCACGTTCAAAATTCCAGTGCTCCCCACACCAATCCCATGAGCGATGATCAAAAGGAAACTCCACCACGACCGAGCATCGCTATCATCCAAAGACACCGTACGCAGGAAGAAAACCGCCAAGAAAAGAGACAACAAAAACCGCAACGCGCCCGAACCCGAAACCTCCAATCCCCGACACCCCCGCCTGAAGCTCTTCCTCGACTACGAGCAGATCCGGTTCTTCCTCAACTCCCTGCTGCAAGCCTACCCCGATAACTTGGAGCTGGAAATTATCGGAAACTCCAAAGCAGGTGACTAACGAGTTCCTCTACTGCTACGCTCTATCATCATCATCCCGAAATTCCAACTCCTCCAGGTAGACCGATCTTCCTGATGCTCGTGGCGCGGCAGGTGAGCCTACCCCGCAAGTACGCCGTCTTCATAGAGGGCGGCTCCAACGGCGAGGACGTCGTCTCCGTGGCTTCTGCTCTGTACATCATAAACTACCTCTGCGTGCACGCCAGCAGCAGCACCACGTTGCTCGTCATGGACGTCTACGTCCTGCCGTTAGCCAACCCCGACGACTACGAGCTCACTTTGTACGGCAAGAAGAACTCCATGAACTTGGCGAAGAGCTTCCCCTTCCGACTGGCCCACTACAACATCAACGATATCGGTGAGAGGTGAATTAATCGGCGAGTTGTTCGCGAGTTACTAGCGAGTTTTTAGGTATCGAAAACTACTTGGAGGTGAGCCACAAGTGGAAGGAGAACCTGGTGATACAGAACTTCGAGAAGCTGGCGCTGATCAAGGGCATAGCGGACTACCAGAAGGACATCAAGCTGTTCGTGTCGCTGCAGGAGGAGGGCGAGATGATCGTCTATCCGTTCGGCTCGAAATTGGAAACGTACGATACCAGCACGTTGTCCTACGTGGCGAAAATCGGGAAGCTGGGCAGCGAGATAGACTTTGATATCGGCACCATCTACCAGCATTGCGGCGTCACCTGCGGCACCATCGTGGATTTCCTGCGATTGTTCTCCAGTTTCTTGAAGTTTACGTATATCATTCACGTGAATGATAAGCAGCACGGGCAGGTGTTCAGGAAAGTGCCGTTTATAGCAGAAAATGTGCTGTGCGTCATCACGCTGATGGCCAGGGAGATTGATAATTACTACAAAACGCAGAGTTTCTATCCGGAACACGCGCAAAACGATTCTCTAATAAGAAGGTATTGAGTGAGGTTTGGATGATTCGGGTTCCGTGTTTGCTTCAAAAGCGATTCGTCTGTAAAAATATGTAAATAACGTACGATTTTTTTAAGTTAAACAATTACCACAATCATTAAGTAAGTTCAAAGAAATGACAAGTTTTTCGTTATAAGTGAAGGTTAACAAATTTATGTTGTTTGAAATAAATTTTATTAATTATATTGAGATTATTTGAGACATAAAATTGGCCTATACCTTTGGGAGGAAACTGCTGTAATTACGATTCTATCAATAACTTCGGGAAACGTTTCTAACGAAGCCAATAAAATAAATACCTATCTGATATTTTCTCCGACGTTTCAACACCTTTCAACCGAATCGAATAATTCCTGCATCTCGTTTAATCACTCCTGCACACAAATGATCAGCGGGCATCAACATCAAGCCTACATCTACATACAATTTCAATCGTGAAAGACTAAATAAGAATGAAATTTTCAAAAAAAAATTGCAAAATTCGTTCCTGCAGCTTCCATTTCCGCAACTTATATTCATGCAACATTTCCTACGACATCAATTCATCCATTATCAATCAATTCCTGCAACATCCATTCCTATCAAATCCTGCGACACGATTTTCAACAACAATTCCTGCAACATCAATTCCTGAAAAAGCAAATCCTACAACATACATTCGTGGTACACCAAATCCTGCGATACGATTTCCAACAACAATTCCTGCAACATAAATTAATGCAAAAACCATTCCTGCAACATACATTCCTACTTCACCAAATCCTGCGATACGATTTCCAACATCATGATTCCTGCAACATCTATTCCTGTTAGATAATTGAATAAATACCAAAAAACTCGACTATAAAATAAAGCGTTATTATATCCAAAATAAGCTAGATAATTCCCGGGGAAATACATCAATTCCTGCGAGTGTCGCATTCGCGCGATGGAAATAAATTTTTGGTACACCGATCCTACGCGCCGGTTGATTACAGACACCATTTCGAGCGATAACTTCCATATTAATTGCCGTCGTGGTGCATGCATCATTTTCTTCGAGGTGTGAACAACGTTCCTGCCTTATCAGTTTATCGTAATGAAAGCGCTAAAATAAAAATCGTATCTCGCCGGTATCAGAAACGCGAGTACGTGCTTTCGATAGGGGCGTAACGCGTGTGTATGCGCGAAATACGGCCGTAAATCAGATCGTCGAACATCTGCATTGATATTATTCAGGTAAATCGAATTTTTATTCCAACAGAGATGCGGAAGATATTCGATGGGGATTCGTAGATAATAGGCGAACTTTCCAATTCGACGGTGTAAAAATTTTCGTGTCCAGTTAAAAACAATCAAATAACCATAAATGAACGTATACGATCCGTGTTCGTTTAAACGATGCCTAAATAGAATAAATTTAGATCGGTTTGATAGACAAGAGTAGGAAGAAACTCGTTCGTAAATACTGGTTCGAGTCGAATAAATTACGAAACGTCCATCGGTGAATGTCTTTTGAAAAATCAATCTCCCGTTTAATCCCGTTTTAATTTTTATGCGGCATTTTACCTAATTCCCTTCGTCGCGGGACGGATTTATTCGCTTATTGTGAGCACCAACAAGGCGAATCCGCCTCACAAAAATCGAACCCCAGCTACGAATCGAACGCTGAAAATGTCGCACTATTAACAAGAAAACGTTCGATTCGAATGACCGAAGTACCACACCGAATTTATTAGGTGTACTCGTTCGCGTCCCTTATAAATTTATCGCTTTTAGGCGGCGAAACTTCCTGTTTCTCCACGTTGAAAGCATCGTACACCTCCTTGGCCATTTTCGTGATGCAACAGAGCACCCTCGAAGCCCGCTCGTCCGCCCGATTAGCGCTCCCCCTATCGTTCATATGCACGATGTACGAGTACTTAAAGTGCGCGGAAAACGTCCGCAGGAAGTCGACGACGGTGCCGAAGGTGAGCCCGCACAGCTGGTAGATCGAGCCCCATCGGAAGCTCGACCCGGCGCCCGATCGGCCGATTCTGGCGACGCGCGCCAGCTCGTCGGCGTCGCCGATCGGCCGCGACGTCGCGCCGAACGGAAACGCGATCATCTCGCCCTCCTCCTGCAGCGACACGAACAGCTTGGTGGCGAATTGGTAGGCCGAGATGGCCGAAACCAGCGCGGATCGTTCGCTGGCGTCGAACCGCTGGTTTTCCTTCCACGTTTTGGCCGCTCGCAGGAACTCGGCTTCGCCTGAAAAATTCCGCTGCTGTAGGTATAATTCTCGATTACGCGATGGGATTTGAACCTATATCGTCGAGGCTGTATTGGCCGAGCTTGAAGGGGAAACACCTGGCTAGGTTTAGGCGAGGCTTGCGGCCCTTGAGGGTCGCCTCGTAGGCGTCCGGGTTGCTGCAGGGTATCACGAAGCAATCCATGATTTTCAGTAATTTGCTGGTTTGTACGGTTTTGCATAAATGCTCTATGATGTAGAGCGCTGAGGCTACTGCTAGGTGGTCTCGACCGTTCGAGCCGGCTTCGATGAACACCGCGTTTTTGGGGAATTCCTCCGCGTTTCTCGACACGAACGCTATGAATATCGTCCTGCCTTCCTGCGAACAACCCACCGGTTCCACTTGGATGTGGTCGGGATAGCGCACCAGCAGGTCTTTTAGCTTCTCCTTGATTTCATCGTAGCTCGAATGGTATTTGTTTCTACGCGGATTCGGGCGGTTCTTGTTGCAGGTACTCCTGCATTTGGGCTTCCGTCTCCTCGTCGAGGCGCCGGAGAATCGTCTTCTGCTCATTTACCGCGCTGACTCAAGTCAATTTGACAGGAATTTGAAATTATACGCCCGATCGAGTATTAACGATCGATGGTTTAATTAGAGAGCGAATCAAATACAAGCGCTTTATTTATACCAAACAAAAAAAATGCTCGACAAAACAACAAACGCCGCTTATATTAACATGTCGTACAACCTACCTCGGTCGAGGGCCGATCGTAATTAATACTTTTTAAATAAATTAGAACCGTGACGCGGCGGCGGTGAAGAGGTGTGTGTGTGTGTGTGTGCTTGGACAAATTTCTCATTAACCCGTCGCGTTAAAATGAGAATACGTCGAACGGTGTAACGGGGGCGATGCGCGATGATGGCGAAATGTGCAAGTAACGCCGACGGTAATGAGATTGTCGAAACTCCGCATGGGGCTAACACTTCCATCCCCTTCCTTCTGCGCCTTTTGCTCGAGTTAATGATGGTTTGCGCGCGACGTTCTCGCTGGTTCTTTATATGTATGACCCCGATGGGCGGATATTTGGTGTTAAAGTGTGTTTTAATAAAAGGGAGTTTTGATAGAAAATGACCTAAAATGTCCTCATAGTTTTGTTGTTTTAACTTTAAGCCGCTGAGAAAATCCCGTTAAAAGCCGTTTTAGTTCTTTTCTCGCTACCTTTATGCAGGGTGTTCCAAAATGACGTGCTAATATTTAAGGGGGTGGTTTTTGGGTCTATTTTATGAAAAAAACTTCATATGAACCGATGTCCTAAAGGTCCTAACTTTTGAGATACAGGGTCATAAAGTTTTAAGAAAAAAATTAATTTTTTTGTAATAACTGTGATACTATTGTAGATTTTTTTATGAAATTTGGCACAAGTCTTCTATGAATTAAGATGCATTTTCTGATGTACAAATAATTTTATTATTTTCAGCAGTGGCGTCCGTACGGGTTTTGCATTGAATGTTTTTGGAGAAAAAATGGTACACCACTGCCTAATATTGAAATTAAAATTATTTTCGGAATCCTCATTCAATTTACAACAAATTTGATATCTTGACTTTTTTCCGTACGACTCATCGTTTCCCATTAAAAAAAATAAATACATTCATTTGTATTCTCCGGCTAATACATTAGCCGCTGTGCTAAAATTAAAAAATAATAAATTTTAGGTTTAGGACATATGTTCATATAAAGTTTTTTTCTTAAAATGGTTCCAAGATTTACCCCCTTAAATATTAGCATGTCAATATGGAACACCTTGTACATGAAAAATGAAATCTTTCCGGTTAAAACGAATGCCGGTAAATTAATTAACAACGCAATGAACGTTTTCGATCTGTTATATACAGTGTTGGTCTATTGTGTAAATAATTGAACTTCTGCTAGATCATATTGCGATAAAATACTAATTTAATACACACAAACCCAAAAAAATACCTCTTATTTTGTAACAGTCATTACTGCACCTCTACACCAAAAAATCGATTCCCACCTCTATTAAACATCTATCATACACGAAATGTCATTAACGTCAACACTGACAGTACGCGTGTTTATGTACCATCTAACGCATCTTAAAGCCCCACAAAGTTATACTAAAGTAGAACAGAAATTCCGAATTTTCGTCGAGCTTAGGACATCTCCGGGGCAATTATCGAGCAATGTCAACGAGCCAAGCACATAGGTATTGTAAACCGGCTAGTTCGGTGCAATCGCAACCGCAACCACGCCCTGCGCGTCCTCTACCAATGGGCACATCGGTTCCATTGGGCGCTGGAACCCGTCGCGTGCACCTAATGTGTCATTTCCTTTGCTCTAGCCTAGCACAATCCGCGCACCAGGAGCGCATATTGCGCGAAGAAGGTCGATCGCTCGGGCTCGCACATATCGAGCGTCGTTTTCCTGTTTTATGCTAGCCTGAGATTGGGAAGCGGCGCGATCATCGGATTTCGCCGACCTCTTTAATTTATATATATGCATGAGGATTCCGGCGAGGAGGAGATCGCACGGGAGTAACGCTAACGCAAACAAAACGACGATTACTCGCGCGTAGAAAAAGAATAATAACCTCTAGCTGTAACAAAAAGACGAGGAATCTCCGGTGGTTTTTCTCATGGGTTTCGAACGAGGCGCTCGAAACTGACGATGACTGGAAGGGCCCCCTCCAGGGCCGGTTAATACCGACGGTGACGCGGCGAAAATTCGCTCGCGGGCCCCATTGTCCGCTAAAAAGGTGCCCCGTAGGGGGGCCGTGCGCCACAACCCCAACTAATCTGTTCCTATGCAGTGCTTATTAGCTTTTATGTGGGATGCTTACGTCTTCGCATTTTGTTAACTAATTCGGTTCTAAGTTATTGAAGTCGCCCGGTATACAGGGTGAAACGCGGCAAACTTGAGGGGGTGATTTTGCATGAAAAAATAATGGTATTTTGTTATATAAACGTAAGTCCATAAATGCTTCGTTTTGGAGATACAGGGTGTTAATGTTTCTTCACTACTATAGAGGAAATGAAAAATGAAAGTCAAGATGTTTTATTTTTTTACGCGAAAATAGCGACCTGTACGAAAAAAACACAAGAGAATTTTTTTGTCGCAAATTGAACGAGGAA
Source organism: Phyllotreta striolata (assembly GCA_918026865.1). Lineage (NCBI taxonomy): Eukaryota > Metazoa > Arthropoda > Insecta > Coleoptera > Chrysomelidae > Phyllotreta > Phyllotreta striolata. The sequence continues at coordinate 1,688,020 of OU900098.1, read as the reverse complement.
TTTATTCATAATTGAATTTTTAATAAAAATGCCTCAGTGGCGTACCAATATTATTTTTTTCTTAAAAAAAAATTATTATTACCCGTACGCGCGTCAATGATGAACATAAAATTTTTAATTTCATATCAAAAAACGCGTAATAGTTACCTCTCAAACCCCACCAAATTTCATTTAAATACCTCGCCTGGTTCCACAGAAATAACCAAATCTTCGTTTTTTAAGCAGAAACTTTAACACCCCGTATCTCAAAAACGAAGCATTCGCTGACATATCTCTATATATCAAAATACCATTATTTTTACTTCATTAACACCCTGTATACGTATATACGCGGTGTTAATAAATCATCGCAGTATAGAAACTTTATGATGGGTAAATTTATAATTAACGTAATAATTCAACGAATTGTAGGTAGGATAAAAGTGTGATTGCCGATGGCCCGGAGGCGAGACACCCTCGACTTCTTATACACCCGACGCCGGTACCTCCCCATTTTCGATCCCGATAGTTCCGCGGCGCACTCGATTCGATGGACGACGAAAAAAGAAACTTGAAAATAAAAAAAGCACCGCGCACCATATAATTATGTATGTATATACAGATATTTAGCCATAAGCATTTCGATACTCGTTAATCTTCAATGCATAATTGATAGCTCGCCTTAACCGCGATAGAATGTTAAAAATGTATATATTCTAATATTGTATAAAAAGGTTTTACGAGAACCCGCACCTCGGGGGAATCTCTCGATTTTCCTTCTACATAATTTTTTTTTTCGTTTTCGGTCAACCCGGTGCCGTAATCATATACATTATGGTCAATAACAGTCTTCGAAAAAAGGGCTGTTGTTGTATAATTTATTTAATTAAGTTAGTGCTTTACTTATCGGAGCTCAAACATTATTTTTTTTTGGTATCTACTTCACTGTGTATGCGGTTTTATTTTGTATAGGAGATAGGCGTACCGGACAAGTCCCATCGATTGAACTCGCGCGATCGTTATTCCCCCGCGTCAATTGCAAAGGTATTCGCGATAATTCATGTTCCGCTCGGATCCTGCACCGAGCAGGACTAACTAACGCACCGAGGCGAATATCTTAACGCAACGGCAGCCGCTCGGCAAACGAACGGCCGTTTCTCGGTTCTTATTTCACATAGGCCAGCTCCTTCTTCGAAGATCTAGATAGATTGTAATTGTACACGACGAGATTTACCGGGTTTTATTAGATGGATTATATACATAGCTAACCGGAAACTTGTTAGAGTTAAAGTTTATTCGAAGATATTTGGTAACAAAAAGTAAACTGCTCCACAAAAGTTCGCAAATTTTGCGATTATTTTAAAATTTACAGACTTTTTGGTCACAAGATTTTCAAATATGCGAAATTTCTATTTTCTCATATCTGAGTGGATTTTTTGCCCCTACCTCTACAACTCATACTAAATTTGGCGATCAAAAAACTTGCAACTTTTAAATTAATCTCAGTATTTGTGAACTTCCTTAACTTTTGTGAAGCAGTATAGTTTCTTGATAAGTAGATACTCTAAAATAAATCGATTATTATTGGTAGTAGTTGCGATGAAAGTGGGAACAATGAGTTTCCGATGACAGCATATAAAACATGCTGGTATAAATATGCAGCGCGTTAATCAATCATCGGTGCAGCGGGTTTTAAATGTTTCCTGCGATGTATAAGATTTCATCGGGTCGAAAAACATCATCAATTCGTATAGCCAGAAAAATCCCATTATCGCCGATAAACCAACCTTAACCCGATTACCGAACGACGCCAATTATACTCGGACTTTCGTCAGTCCCGGGACGTGTAATTATGCAATTAGTCAATGGAAAAGAGTTACATCATATCTATTACGTTTTTCATTAGCAACCACAATGCACCGCGTCCCGCTGAGACGACCATTATTAATAGCATCTAATAATAAAAGTATTTCGAGATGAAAAAAAAATGTGCTCGGTAATGGTGTTGCTCCTTCGATGGCTACAATATAACGAAATCTAATCTAATCGTGACGTCATCGCGCTGTTAACCTGAACGTACTATACCAATATTTTTAATTTGATCGTTCTACTATAAAAAATTCTTGTTGGTTTGGAGTGCGTTGAGGAATACAATAAAATTTATTCGGTTTATAGTTAATTAAATTACCGATAAAAAAAGTCGCACGCTTCGCGGGCGTTATCGAGTGGAAAGTGTCGGGCACGTTTCCTGCGCTCGCCGTTTCGAATGACAATACACGAAAAATCATTAAGTTCCGAGAAGACCGTCTGGGCCCTTTCGAGCCCCGAAGAATGGAAGAATGGAAGAGAGAGTATACGGGTGGCGCTGATTGGTATGATACGCGCGCCTACCATCCTCGACAATTCGTGATTTACAATAATAAAACCTCGGCTAGTCGAATGCGGATTGTGTGTAAAATAGACCGGCCTAAAGCAGGAATTCGGAATAGGTGAGGAAAAAATAACGTTAGAAGCGGAATGTTCTTTGGGATTTGACGGAGATGCGGGGGTGAGATACACGGCTTGCTGCGATGCGTATATACGCTGACAAATGACGTATACGTTAAGCAGGCTACGTGATCTGAAGTATGCATTCGCGCCGGCTAGATGGGCTTTTGTTTAGTGTGAGAATCTCGGCGCATCGCGAAAATCTCGTTCTTTTAAGAGGCGATAAGGATTTTTATGGACTCCTGCCGGTCATTTTTCCGCCGTATATAGACCGTTAGGCGGCGAATTTGAAATGTAAAAGTCGAGACAAATTGCCCGTTTCAAGCGAACTTTTTTTCCACCGCGACTTTACGGAGTGATTTGTTTCATGGGAAATCGATTAGGCGCGTGATTTATTGGTTTCGCTTGCCCCGCGCATCCGCCAAAAATGAAAAAAAAAAATCTATATAAGAAGCTAATATTTTATGAATACTGTAGTCTAATTTTAATTCCACTATAGCGACTCAATGAGCGAGTGTCCAACACAATTCCCTCTACCTTTACTCCATGAATTATTTCATAAAATAAAGGTAGAAAGAATATTTGTTATTCCCTCTAGTTTTACTTCATGAATTACTTCATAAAATAAAGGTAGGGAGAATACATGTTATTCCCTCTACCTTTACTTCATGAATTATATCATAAAATAAAAGTAGAGAGAATATTTGTTATTCCCTCTACCTTTACTTCATGAATTATTTCATAAAATAAAGGTAGAGAGAATATTTGTTATTCCCTCTATACCTTCAATTCATAAATTATTTCATAAAATAAAAGTAGAGAGAATATATGTCATTCCCTCTACCTTTACTTCATGAATTATTTCATAAAATAAAAGTAGAGAGAATATATGTCATTCCCTCTACCTTTACTTCATGAGTTATTTCATAAAATAAAGGTAGAGAGAATATATGTTTTGTGCGTCTTTTTATATAAAAAAATCCTCGACACTTGTCGATGTATTTCTGACCGATTAAAAAATTAAGCCTCGTTTATCCCCGACAAGAATCCGCCTCGAGAGCGACTCCACGTACACGTCTAAGAATCTAAAACAAAAGTAAAAAAAAAATAAACAAGAGTTAAACAATCTCCAGATGGTACTACCAATCCGGTTTTCCGTACAACGCCGTGTGGACATTTCGATGGAACCATGCTGGCTGGTCACGACAGAAAGAATACCCTTTATATACCGGGTGATTGCGTATTAAAAACCTCGCCAACAAATTGTCGATTAATAGAAATGCCCATGCGAATGGAACCGTAACGATTTCGATTTTTCTCTCTTCTGCTGGGTAATGCTCTCGACCGATAAAAACCGCCCCGAGCCGAATATAATTAGATATATAAGACATTGAATTTATTTAATGCCTTTTATGAGTCCTGGCTGGTTGTGCGCGCCGATCGTGAGTTTAACAGCCGTATCGAATGTTAATAAAAATCATTCTAATAGCCGCGAGGCGCAATTTAAATAGAAGTGGTTCATTTTCAGTTATGTACACTACATTATAAATATTAGCAATATCATCGTCTTTTGTACACGGGAAGGAAGGTCGATCGAATCGTTGCATTTACGATTTACCAGAATTAATTAAAGCGCAAGTAAAGTTTGTTGCAATGCGGCTTTTGTTGTAATTGAATTGTCGGTTAAATCGAATAATGATAACAGAGGCTCATCTCGTATCGGTTATTCGAGGAGAACGTTCGCGCATCGGGCGAAACGATGGGGTATAGAAAATATTTACGGGCCTTTTGAATCCCATTCAACGTCCTAATACGGCCGGCCAGATATGAATTGTAACCAACTTTTAGCATAATAGCACTCGTTCCGTTTGTATATAACTCGACTGGCCATTGTTTTACACCGACATTATATTTACTACAAAGCCCAGCGGATTTCAACACCCGGCATTGAAATTTACGATTGTTTCGATTGCCTTTTACAAAACTAAATGGTAAATGAGAGGACTGTTGCGCACGCGGTATATTCTTTCGATTCGTATGCTATATACACAAGCTGCAGCAGGTCGTTTTGTGTTTTCGCTCAAATTCGACGTTTGCCGAATTGAGCTGGGCCTCGCCGGTGATTTTTGGCGAGTTTGGAGAATAATATGTTAATGCGGCGGGAGCGCGCATCCCGACGGGGGCAATAAAAAACGCCGCGTATAATGGCCCGTCGTCGGGCCGTTCATAAGTCAACGCCGAAGAAGCGAAGCGACGGGTAAAAAGTTTAAAAAGCCGCGCTCCGGAGATGAATGTTGTGCAGTGTGTATGCATGGGCGATCGGCGATTTGTGTTTTGGCGCTGTGCTAGCGACGCTTTCTGGCGCGTTTTCGGGCTGATCAGCGCGCGCCTCAGACCGCTTTTTGCCACAAGATAAGCGCATCACCAGCGCAGGACCGGCCATTCGCTGTTATATTCCCTACTTGCCCTATTTTCATCCATAATGCCTCGATTTCCATAGCGAGCAGTCGAATGTAAAACGCGCTGTTTAGCGCATATTCAGCGCATTTTCAGCGCATTTTCAGCGCGTTTTAGCGCATATTTTAGCTCATATTCAGCGCACATTTAGCCCGTATTTTAGCGCATATTTTAGAGCACGTTTATCTTACATTTTGGCGCATATTTAGCCCATATTTTAGCAAATATTCAGCACAAAACATGTTACATTTTGGAGGCTATTTGAGATCATATTTAGCGAATATTTTAGAGCGTGTTTATCGTACATTTTAGCGCATATTTAGCCCATATTTTAGCACATATTCAGAACAAAATAGTCACATTTTAGAGCATATTTTAGATCATATTTAGCGAATATTTTAGAGCGTGTTTATCGTACATTTTAGCGCATATTTAGCCCATATTTTAGCACATATTCAGCACAAAACATTCACATTTTAGAGCATATTTTAGATCATATTTAGCGAATATTTTAGAGCTTGTTTATCGTACATTTTAGCGCATATTTAGCCCACATTTTAGCACATATTCAGCACAAAACACTCACATTTTAGAGCATATTTGAGATCATATTTAGCGAATATTTTAGAGCTTGTTTATCGTACAATTAAGGGCATATTTATCTCATATTTTAACAAATATTCAGCACAAAGCAACTCACAATTTAGAGCATGTTTGAGTTCATATTTAGCGAATGTTTTAGTGCAAAATTAGCACATAAATTACGACATATTTAGCCTGAATATGCAGAGATTTAGCAAGCATATTTGGCACAGTTTTAGCTCATATTTACTCCATATTTTAGAGGGATTTAGAGCTCATTTGAGATCTTATTTTAGCGCAAATTTGAGGCATATTTAGCCTAAATATGAGCCCATATTCAGCTCAACTTTAGCGCGTATTTAGCCCATATTTAGCGCATATAGCAGATCATATTTAACTCACATTTAGTAATTTTACCATATACAGCAGATTTGCGATAAGCAGGAAAATTGACACAAATTCTCACAAATTCTAAATATCTTCATTTTTCTACATTCATTAATATTTTCTTGTGCCTTAAAGTCTCTAATAAGTAGAGTGTATTTCTCATCAAACAAACCAATATTAGCCTTCAAAGTATCGGAAAACAAGTCAATATTATATAAATAAACTAATCAAATAGTAAAAATATCTTATCTGAAGTCCAGTACTGTATATTCGGTGAATTTTTATCGTAGGTGGCCCGTTTTTTTTATTTAGTCGGGACAGACGATGCGCCACTTCGATATTTTCCAACATGGATAGGAATCTATTATATTCGCGATGGCCGGATCAGATGGGCGATTACATTAAAATTGTTGAAATTTATTGAAATATTCATTAGAACACGCCGAGGGAATGTTCGAACACGGTTCTTCATGCGATTCTTCGAAGTCTCGCATCGGCTGGAAAAAGCGCCGTTCGCGAAGGTGATGTATTTATATTTCACGCAAGCATCCGCCTAATGACAGGAGCCTCCGGTTTTTTCGCCGTTTTTTGCGAAATCCGCCGCGGTATGACAGTTTTTCCGAACGGGTCGATTAAAGTCATTATAAACGGCTAATCGGGCGTTATATTGCTCCGTGTCATTCTTTTATAGGCATCTATAATCATATTGATTAGGTTACAATAAAAACGACTTTTTCTATACAGAGTGTACCAAATTAATACGGAGTGTATACGGAGCGAAAAAAAATCTGGTTTATTATACATTTCATTAGCCGCATACTTAGCTGTATAAAGGCCTTTCATTCGAGCAGCGGGTGCCAACTATTTAATACAACGAAATCTTATACAATAGTAATTATTAGCATGACACGGTGATTTTCGATAAACTATAATATAAGCGAGCTACGGAGGGAATGTGTTTATGTATATACGAGATGTTCCATTAGTATTCAAATAGCGATTTTTCTTCGTCCGAATTTCCTAGTTCCGCTGTCGAAATGGTTCAAGAACGGGTTGAAGTCGAGACCACCCCCGACATATATAGGCTTATGAATAAAATATCGGAGGAGCGAGGCAATTTTTCATGCGGGTCGCTCGGCCCGCCTAACAATGCGTTTTCTGCGTGTGAAAAAAAGGCTTTCGAATCCGTCGAGATTTACGTAGAACGAAAAAAAAACCTAACGAGATAAGATCGGGAATGAATTCGGTATTATGCATTAACCGTTTCCGTTCGGGGTGGCCGTCGTTAATATAATTTGAATATTAGTAAGTTATAGGTTCGTCCAGAGAGTAAAGTTTCGTTTAATAATTGAAAAACTTCGTGCGAACGATACAGGAAAAATATTTATTGCATTCACAATTATCTACGATTCTTGAACTGTGTTTTTACACAGTTCAATTATACAATTAACTCATATTTTAGTGCCTATTTAGCGCATAAATTAGGGTGTATTTTAGAGCATATTTATAGCCTATTAGATATCATTTTTAGCGCACATTTCACGCATATTTGGTCCATATTTTAGCGCATATTTTAGAGCACGTTTCAGCCCATATTCAGTAGTTAATTGCACACATTTTAGTACATAAATTTATCCCATACCAAGTACATTTGTACACACCTAGTACTTACATCGTTTTTTTTTTTTCAAAATATCCTAAACACGTATGTATTAGTGAGGACCTGTGTATAATATTAGGTCCCTTCAAATTTACGATCGTTTAATTCTCCTCTGCGAGCATCGGTGGCTTAACGACGCGATAATTTCAGTTCAATTTATTGTACAGTTTGTTTAGTTTTATATATTTTATGCTAATTAAACAATTAATGACATTCTTTCGTTACCTTCTACCTGTCTTTATTTAGAATTCTCGGAATCAAAGAGCCGGGCCCCGGTCGAGAGAGGTCCCCACGACAATTTCGGGAAGATGTTTATTACGCCGTCGACTTATTTATGCGGGTGATAAAATAAAAACGATTCCTCTTTTTTATATACATTTCGAATAAATAAATTCCCCCCGCGCGAACGGAGGGAAGTGTATACGCGAGCGCATAGCGTACCAAATGGTACGTAAATATCTATGTAAATGAACAATTAGGCGAACAATGGTCGGTAGTATAGTTTGTAAATAAATTTAATCCGCCTAAAATAAACGAGCGAAGGAGCGCTCGCGCGATTGTTCGTAGACGCGATCCCCATAAGTCACCTGGCGATCTCAGAATTCGAATCGTGAAATAGATATGGACCAGACCCAGTGGCGCACTCACCGGATATATTTCACAACGAAACTTGCAAGTTTCCAGCATATCACCAATATATAACAAATTTGTGCACCTGATAACAATAAACAATAAAACAATTTAACAAAAGATGTTTCAAATAATAAATGGACAGTGGCGTATCAACTATATACAAACGTCTAATCAATCCCTCTGTGCAGCTTTGCATTAATCCCTAATACTCGGAGATTAATTATGCAGGTAATTTATTAATTAAACGGTACGCCACTGGAGGGATACCTGCACCGGGTTGACAATGTTTTTTTTTTGTGTGTGTGTGTGTGACTTTTTGCCCGTCGTCGAAACATATAGGCGACGTCGGCAATAGATTTTGTTTCGTGTTCAAAACATTTTAAACTGTTTATAGGAAGGGAAAATGCGGGATTCTCGGAATTGGGACTACTTTGTTAGCGATCGCTTTATGAAGCGACGACGGGTGAATTGTAAATATGGATTTTCGCGTTAACACTACACTAGTGTGTCGTGAAATCCCGGTGAAATAGTTTCGTTTCGGTATAACGCAGAGGAAAAGAAACAGTTTCGATCTTTGACCGTTTGATGGCGGTGATAGGGAGAGATAAAGGTAATAAAAGGAGGCGAGGGGACTTTTCCGCGCTCTCGATGATGACAATCTGCGATGAACGTCCGAAAAAAACGGTGGAACACGAAAAGAGAGCAGTCGCGGATCAAAAACGCCGGCCGGAATTAAGACGGTCGTAAATCCGTCGCGGGAGAGAAGGTTATTGTTGCGTGGGACGTTTCGGACCGAACGCGATGTTTTAAGGACACTTTCTGTTGCATTCAGGACACGTTGCCTAATCCGGAGATCGTATCTCTGGACGCGATGTTCGTGAATTTTACGACTAAACTGTACCGTGTGTTTAGGATGAGTTGCCGCCGGAGATGGGATTCGGTGCTGGGTGTATTTAAGCGAGTCTTTTGTGCAGTTGGTACTTTCTTTTTAATTGTTTTTGGGTGTTTAAATGATTGTTTCGGATTTTTTAGATTTTTTTAGTTTTTTGGGTTTTTTTTAGGTTTTTTTATGTAGATTTCTTCAGATTTTTCAGATTCTTTAAATTTTTCAGATATTTTATCTCTTAATTATATTTGTCATTTATTTGTTTTTTTAAGATTTGCAGATTTTTCTGATTTTTCTGAATTCTCAAATTTTTTAGATTTTTCAAATTTTTTAGATTTTTTAATTTTTTGAGATTTTTTAGGTTTTTTTGTTAGGTTTATTATGTAGATTTCTTCGGATTTTTCACATTCTTTAAATTTTTCAGATATTTTATCTTTTAATTATGTATATTCGTTATTTATTTATTTTTTCAAGATTTACAGATTCTTCCGATTTTTTTGAATTATTAAATTTTTCAGATTTTTCAAATTTTTCAGATTTTTCTATTTATTCAGATTTTTCAAACTTTTCAAATTTTTCAAATTTTTCAGATTTTTCAAATTTTTCAGAATTTTCAGATTTTTCAAAATTTTTAGATTTTTTAATTTTATGAGATTTTTTAGGTTTTTTGTTAGGTTTATTATGTAGATTTCTTCAGATTTTTCAGATTCTTTAAATTTTTCAGCTATTTTATCTCTTAATTATGTATATTCGTTATTTCTTTATTTTTTCAAGATTTGCAGATTCTTCCGATTTTTCTGAATTATTAAATTTTTCAAATTTTTCAAATTTTTCAGATTTCTCAAATTTTTCCAATTCCTCAAATTGTTCTACATATACAGAGTGTTCTAATTATTGTTTTCTACTATTCCTCTGATTACCCAAATTTTAATACCAACTTCAAGCAACTATACCTATAAGTCAAATTATCACAGACATTTCCAATTATTCCAAATTAATTGACAAATCCTCCCCCCAACATGTCGATACATAGAAGAATTTCGAGAACAATCTGAAAAACTCGGAACAGCTCAGTCCGTGACAAGACAAAAGAAGACCAATCCGGCGCTATCACCTCACCAATCTCTTATCTAAATATTACGTACGCATTCATATTCATAGCGTAATTAGTTACTTGGGGACAGGAGTCGGAGTAACCCGCTTATAAATAAATGGGCCCATTGTTACGAAGGGGGGTCCTCTTTACGGCAGTCCAGAGATGGCATCAGCGTCTATCTATCATGTATTGTCACACTGGGCTCGATCACTCATTGTTCTCTGCTCTCTTTCGATCCATTCATTTCGCTTGTTCGGAGGAACCACGCCGTTTGGTCGCTGATTCCAACCCCGCGATTCCGCGCTGGCGCTTTTTATTCCTAATAAATCATTTCTGCGTGTTTCTAGAGTGTAATTAGCGATAAGAAGGTGGTGGTTTAGAGGGGGGTTTTAGGGTGGGGAATCGGGGTGTAAGGGAAGGTGTAATGGTGCAAATGTCGGGCGAGGCCGGTGGAGCTCAGGAATGGCAGTTCGGGACACATTTTAATTAATTTTCATTTTTGTCGTTGGATTGTTGACTAACTGTAGGACCGGGACGAGATGGGACCCGACGGAACGCGAGTGGGTCGCGCATGATTGAAAACGGTGGCTTTTGTGTATTTTTTTTTTCGGCGTGTAGGACGACGTGTCTCGCACACACTGTCGGATATGTGGAGTTTTTCGACAATTAGATGATTTATTTTTTTAGTAGAGTAGAATACAAATCACGATATTGGAAAAAATAACGGTTATTTTGTAACAGTCGTTACTGCACCTCTATACCGACAAAAATTCCCACCTCTATTAAACTTCTGTCATGCGAAATGTCATTAATGTCAATTTTGTCAGTTTTTGGTTACGTAAGTATCATCGAAGGCATCTTAAAGTCCCACTTATTAGTGTACAATCTTCATATTAGATAACAAAAATCGGTGCGGGATTCCAATGCACCCCAATATCTAGGAAAAATTGGTCTCAAATCCCAACTTTTAATTTTTAGCACCTCTATTATCCCACTCCTCTAGGATATTAACATTAAATCCTAATTTCCATTTAAATATGGAAACGAAGGCGGGAAATTTTTCTGGGGACGCGTCCGTAAGCGATTGAAGAATTTCCGAGCGGCCGTTTCGACATGTTTACAATTATTGAGCGTTTTCTTAAAAGACGCTTTCAACATTCCGAGACAGTCGAAAGTTCAAATGAAAAGTTGTAGTCGTTAAAAGAAATTCCCGCATTATCGGCCCACGGTAAGTATGAATACAGTCGGGGCTACCTGAAAAAATCATTCGTTATGCCTCGTTTTGCGCCAGCGCCGGGCTCGCCTTATTCAGCCCCGCTCGCCCCCGATCTCTTGTGATTATCTCTTATGATTCTCCCACTGATTTCGTAACAATTCAGTGCATAAATTCTGCTAAACGCAACTCGAAATTCAAAAACTCGCGAAACAGCGCAGTTAAATTCGAAATAAACCGAGTGCGGTCCTGCTTCGATGTCTCCCCTTATCATTTAACAGAAATCTGTATCAAGTAACATGAAAAAGGAATGAAGATTGATAACAGAAGAACATTAATTTGTTCCACACACGTATGCGTGTTTTTCTTAAATTTATAAACAGGACTTTTTAAATGCCTTTTAAATTAACTTTAAATCGTCTCTTATCTAATTTACAGTTTTTGAATTATTCTTGTCGAAATAATCTACTTACCTACCGAATTAATGCATTACAGTGTAATTTTCGAATTTAGTTTGATTGGTATTTATTGTTCAGGAGCTCCTTAACCCCTGCTAAACCCGCGGTGTTTAATCGTGTAACCTGTTGAAAATCCAGCGATGGGGTAATCAAAATCGCTAGTTAACGATCGCTCAAATCTAATCCGAAGGACGATAAAATCGCGCTAAAAACAATACCCAAACCACCGCCCGATTTCGGTTTCCCCGGCCCGGTCGCCTCATCCGTTTTAATGACCGGTGCATTTTTCCTGTCGCGTTAGAAAACGGCCGAAGAAGAGAAAAGAATCGGTCATTAGATTAAGTCGAGCTGAAAGCCAGCGCCTAGGTGGTACCGGCGAAGATATTAAAACGAAAGCAATCGCCAGCGATCGAGAGTCGAACCCCCCGGGGGGGGCTAAATGTGTATACTAATGACGGGGACCGCTCGCCGCGTTACTAGCTGTTACGTTCTACGGTAGTACTTGTTGTATCGGATCATGTACGGCACGTTTTCTAATATTCTTCTAGAGATTCGAGGAAAAAAAATTGTCGTTTCCAACAATGCAACTTGCCGTGTAATCACTAATCCCACAATGACACTCCTAAATTAAAAGATATAGTTCGTTTTTATGTTACAAAAACGCATCAGGTTCTATACTAAATTTTTGAATCTACTCTACAATAAATAAGTGTTGCGAGGATTGTTGGGTCCTCCAGCACTGGCTTTTTCGTTTACGCGGAAAAAAAAGATCGAAACATCGACTTAATTCTCACCACATTGACGAGCGATTGATCGATCGACTCGGGCGCTTCATTAATCATCCGAAAATCAATTTGGGCCCAACCGGCTTGAAATTTCCTTCTATGTACGCCACAATCGACGCTAATGGGGACCTAACTAGAAGGTGTAAACGCCTATCTCAAATTACCTCTACACGTCTCTCCAAAATCGTCTATTGTAGCGGCAAATTCTCGTCTATCTTTTATTGAAATTTAGTTGCGTTATTGTAAGAACGGACAAAATTGATCTTCTCTATCACTATCACTCTCCGAACTATCACTATCTCAACTCTGACTCTCTCAATCTATCACTCTCTCAACTCTGACTATCTCCACTATCAATCTCTCAACTCTGACTCTCTCAACAATCAATCTCTCAACTCTGACTCTCTCCACTATCGACCTCTCAACTCTGACTCTCTCCACTATCAATCTCTCAACTCTGACTCTCTCCACTATCGACCTCTCAACTCTGACTATCTCCACTATCAATCTCTCAACTCTGACTCTCTCCACTATCAATCTCTCAACTCTGACTCTCTCCACTATCGACCTCTCAACTCTGACTCTCTCCACTATCAATCTCTCAACTCTGACTCTCTCAACAATCAATCTTTTAACTCTGACTCTCTCAACTATGACTCTCTCAACAATCAATCTCTCAACTCTGACTCTCTCAAAACTACTCGATTTTTTACGAAAATAGTGTCAATCTCATCGACTATGAAGTTAACTCGGCGAGGTATTGATCGAATATCGATCGCTGGTAAAATGTACGCAGGCATATATCGCGAAAACGGAAAAAACGTGAGGTACACTGCCCACTGTGTAATGAAGGGGCCCGAGAATAGAACCTCATAATTCTGCGCTCTCTCACCTCTCCCGACGCGTATATCTCGGTCTCGTTATCGGGAGGCGGCCCCGGCCGGCGAATGAGCGAGTCACGGCCCGGAGCGCCGTGAAATTCGTTCCGGTGCGGGGCATGTGTGTAGCGAAATTCCCGGAATGATTATTCGCGATCGGGATTAATTCGGGTTTTTCGATGGGAGACGTGTATTTTGGCGAATTTCGCGCCGGTTGATGTAATTATCGCGGCTATCCTATGTTCGAGCGATGTCGATTCGTTAATGAAGAGGAGAGAAGAAAAAAAATAAACAGTATTGGTCGTTTGTGAGATGATCGAATCCGATTAAAAACGTTCGTTTCTATTCTGTAGTGTACCAATTAACTTAATTTATTAGATTACGGTTACTATGCACAGGTGTGGATTTAGTGTATTCATCTGATTTGTTATCTTTTAGGTATAAACGAGATAATAAACATAAAATTATAGTAATAGTATAAGTTAAATACAATTAAATGTATTTTAATGTATTAGATAATGAAGCTGGTATTTATGAGTGAAATTAATTTTTTTTTATATGCTGAATTCGAGTCTGTGCGATATTCGGCGCAAACGTATTCAATAAAAGTGAACGAGCACCGAGATTGTATCGATATAATAGTAATAAATGAAATAATTTGTGGTTTTCTAATCGCCAGATCTCGCGGAGAGAAAAGACTTTTACCAATCGGATACGAAAAATAAACGCGTTCTCCGAGATTCTCTCCAATCATCCGAAGGTGTTGAATATCTCCTATTAACGAGATAGCATCTAAAAACAATATTTTCCGGCAAATTAGATTGTCAATGTTTAAAAAGGAGGTTCGTTTTTCGATCGAATTGCTAACACCTATAATTTCGTTAATGTACAACTTACTATCTCGTAGATGTGTGGAACGTACAGTGTGAAGTTTGGAATTTTTTTTTTTCGTAGTTCGCAATTTTCGAATAAACAATGCAATCTATACGCATGCCACGCGCTGATCCAAGCAAATTCTCGCCACGATCGACAGTCGATAAAGCGGCCAATATCGAACTGTTCGACAGGCCATTTTGTGGTGTACCAAAACACTATACTTAACGCAATCGTGACAAGACATCTCAACCGTACGAGTTCATAATTATATACGGCACTTCTTGCCGGACCGCCCGTCCTATTAACTAGCCAATAAAGTCTACACATTTTCCTTTAATTATAATTCCTGATGGGATTTTTTCCAGCTTCGAAACTTTCAGTGGAATTTCGTATTTTTTTTATTCGACGGTTTATGGGCAATTCCGAGCCGAAATGCTGAGCTTCGCTCGCTGAGGAGCAGACAGAAAGGAGGCTCGTAAAATTAAATTGAATCGTATATTCGCCGGTTAGCATACGGCGTATTTAGTTGTTTCGCGAAAAAAATCAAATTTTTTTTCAGATTTACGACCGCTCAGATTTACGACCGCAATTAAAATGTTTGTTGCAATATCTGCTACTAAGAATCCTCTCTATGAAGATAATTCTTGTAAATATTCACTTCGAGTGAAGTATCATTCAAAATACCAGAGAAACTATTTATTAATAAAATACATTTCTTATAAAAGATCAATAAAAATATACCACACACATACCAAAATCTATCCCAAAAAATTCCAACATATCTCCAGTCCATTATTATCGGAACTATTGGGATAAACCTTGTAGGAAAAACTTGCACATTTTTCTCCTCATTTCTTCGGTTTATCGCTCTTCGCTTTAACGTTCTTCTTAGTCTTCAAGCTAGCTACTTGAAACATATAAGCCACCAGTACTTTAATGGCCTCCTGGTAGCACCTGGAAGATATATGCTCGTTGGCTTGACCCAAATTAGAGCCTCTGGCGCAAATCGGCAAAATCACCAGCTTCTTCTCCAATCCGCTGTCGAACACGTTGGTCGTCTCCCGGCTAACTTGCTCGCGAATTAAAAACGGCTCCATCTTCGTAATCTAAAAAAAACTATTACTCAACGCAACGATCTCTCTATACATCGCGCGTTAACCTGCAAAATGGCCTTCTTCGCGGTGCTGTAACAGCTCGAATTGATGTTCTCCACCCAAGGCTTGCCCGCCGAGATGATCTTCAAGTTCGCCTTGTTCTTCAAGTTCTTCTCCTTGGTGATCCTCTGCACGTGCTTCACCACCAACTCCTTGACGTAGTCGAGCGTCTGTCGCGGCACGATCTTCAGGATAAAGTGCCTCCGGATCATCTTCTTCTCGCGATTCGGGCACGTGCACTCCTCGATCTTGTCCAACATCACGCTGGGCAAGCGCCACATGTTGATCAACAATCGGACCCTGTCCCAAGAGCGCTTGTGGGGCGGCAGCGATTCGCTGGAATAATTAACGCCAAGCAAAAACTATTATCGATCGAATAAGCGAGGTAAACGAGCCTGTACCGAATCTCTTCGGGATCGAACTCGTCGATTTTCGCGTAGATCATTTCCTCGTCGGGGCCGATTTGCTCGACCGAATCGGAGTAGTGCGGTATTTGTATTTCCATTCGCTCGTTCACCATGCTGTCGAAGATGGTGTTCATGTCCGATTTCATCGTTTCGATCGAGTCGCCTTCCATCGTCATCTCCATGTGGATATTACCTGATGAAGAGAATGGCGAAGGTGGTAAGAAATGGAAAGCTACGGAAGAAAATAACCGCCCGGTAGACCCCTAAAGAGATGGAATGGGTAATGAACAGGTTTTAGACCTACACAAGCGTCGAGGAGGAAGAAGAGTTACTGTGAGTGGAGGTCTGGAATCTGGCGCAAGATTTGTAGGATCTTGTTGTGAAGTAGTTTGTAGATTTGCAGAAACGTACCGACTGTACCGAAGATGATGCAGGGCACTTTGTGTCCGATCCATTCGCCGTCGATTTGCACCACGAAATCCACGTGGTTGAAGAAGTCCTGCTTCTTGGTGCTGCAAAACGCGCCGAAGCCCTGGCTGTTGGCGTGCCCCATCATTTCGATGCACATTCGAAAGTTCACCGGTAGCGGCATCTTGTTCATTTTGAACGTCTGAAATTCGGGAATTGTAACAAAAAGATGGAAGTGCGAATGGTTTGGGGAGTACCAGGAGGGCGTGCAGCCAGCACATCAAGGGTCCCTTGCCGCAACCCGTACCGTTTCCGTACAACTTGCCGTCTTTGACGGTGAGTTTCCAAGGGTCCGTGTCCCATTTTTGGAACTTGGGATCGGGGACGTCCACGTGAACGTAGGCGCAAATCTGCAAAACGTATTATGCGCGTGTAAAACCGAGTAAATACGCAGCTCCTAAAGTTACTTACAGTCCTCTTGTTGGGATCGTTGCCCAAACTGGCGAGAATGACGGGCGGCAATCGGCACTTCTTGCCTTCGACCGTGTAGGTGCCGATGTTGAACACCTCGTGTTTCATGCCCAACACCTTGAGCCACTCCTCGACGAACATCACCATCTTCTGCACGTCGTTTCTGAACAACAAATTCGGACCCACCGACTTTATTTCGATCGCCTTGGCCAGGTTTTGCATGAATTTCTCCTTCATCGAATCGATGGTTTGCAGCAACTGCACAAATACGCATTTTATCAACGACGGTTTTGTCTCCGAAAGAGACTAAATTTGTCAAAAATTGACGTTACAATTGACATAACTCTCGCGAATTATCGCGGTGGGATTTAGGGGGTCTTACTTTCAGGAGCTCGGGGGGTATTTTGATTTTCTTGCTCTGGGAAATGGCGTGCAGGCCGTACATGTTATTCGAGGTGTTCGTTTCGGTGTGCTCCATTCGGTAGGCGTGCGGATAAACCATTACAATTAAACTAAAAGCCGATGTAAGAATGCGGGAAATTCACCAAATAGTCCGTGTAGAAAAATGTAAATACGTAGAAAAATGTCACGAATAACAGATCAAAGGCCATCTTTGCAAGGAATTCGAATTTCCGTGCGGCGCAAAAGGAGTTGCCTTGGAAATTTTATAAGCGGCGACATCTAGTGACCGATAGCGCGGATATCTACCCCATCGTTGGCCTTTTGCTCATCGATAATACAGCGCGGGTAAAAATATTAACTCCACCGCGGCGCACCTAACCTTAAATAAATACCGTTTATATTCAACAAATTCAACGATAAACGAGCGTGGAAAATGAATTATGGTACCAAAAACGGGCGTTCGTTCGTACGTGGGCGCGCTAACTAATCGCAGCCATCGAATTAGCGCAAAAATCGAGGCGGCCTTGTAAATTTCCGTTCGCGCGATCCCGTTCGTTCAGTCATCTGGCGAAAAACAATTCAAAACACTGCGAAGCAAAAAATGCCATCCATCGAAAAATTAGAAACCGGTGGGAGCAGCGAACAGAGATAAGATAACCGGCAATTTCGATCCGAGATATTTATTTACAAGTCGCCGACGATGAGTGAATCCCAAGCGCAAATGGAGCCGCTGCAACCAGGTGAGGAATTATCCGTTTGACGTATCCCATTTAATCGATTGTCAGAATTTCGAAAAAAAATTTAATTACTACCGAATATCCGCGTTTTATCTCACTGCATTACGCCCATTTCAATACCCCCTATTCGAGCCTCACCGTAATCTAAATTCCCGATGATTATCTCGTTACAGACGAAACGAAGTTCACCATACGCAAGAAAGTGTGGGCCCACATGAGCAAGAACAAGCTGGCCGTGTTCCCGAAGCCCTACGGGCGCATCCCGAACTTCCAGGGCGCCGAGGAGGCGGCGGCCCGGCTGCTCGACTTGGGCCCCTTTCGCGACGCCAAGGCGATCGAAGTCAACCCCGACAAGCCGCTGGCGCCCGCCCGGGCGCTCGTGCTGGCCCAGCACAAGGAGCTGTACGTGCCCTTTCCCCGCCTGCAGGAGTGCCTCATGAAGAAGCTACAGATGGACGAGAAGCTCGACGTTAAAATGGTGGTGTCCAGATGGGGAATCGAGCACACCGGTAACTATGCTGTATTTAAAAACTAGCAGGAGCATTTCGAGAAGTCTGATTTACAGCCAAAAAAGTTACTAGAAAATTTGTTAGGTTGCAAATTTTTAAATAAAATTGAATGTAAACTCAAAATGATTATATTAAAAGAAGGAACGAATTAACAAATCGCCTAAATTTTAAATACTTGACATTTCTAAAACATAACCTCAAAAGGGTGGTTAAACAAGAATAATAAATAAAGTTTTACAAAGTGAACTTGATTCGTAATTAACCAATGAACAAACGCGAGTGTTGCCAACTTAAATTCAAATCGCTCCTCATAGTTTTTAGAGTATACATCTTCGAGAGATTCTATTCTAATATGTGATTAGATTAGATTAATTGATTAATCAATTAAAATGCAGGTACAAAGATCGATATGAAGGAGGAGGGCATCGCGATCGATTTGCTGGTGCTGGGCAGCGTGGCCGTTTCGAAAGATGGCCGCCGGATCGGCAAGGGCGCCGGTTTCGCCGATTTGGAGTTCGGCATTTTCAAGGAACTGAAAGCCATTACCGACGAGACCGTCGTTGTTACGATAGTCCACGATTCGCAGGTGTTCGACGAACTGCCGGCCAAATTGTTCCAAAAATACGACGTGCCCGTCGACTACATACTGACCCCTACTCGCACTATAAAGGTGGAGGAAAAGCTACCGAGGCCGGAGGGCATCTTTTGGCACGAGCTGACCAAGGGCCAGCTGAAGGGCAGGAAGGTTTTGCTGGAATTGAGAGAGAAACACGAGAAGTGAGCTTGTTGAAAGAATGGCGAGTTTTGGATTTGTAATGCGTATTTGCTTCGAATTTTTAGGGAAGGACGAGATGTCACGTTGAAAGTACCGAATCCTGACGATCCGCCCAATCGTTTTCCATTGTTTAGGCGCCGGTTCGATTTCAAGAGGCGCCAGAACAGGAGTTATTACCAGAACAGGACCATGAAGGATCAGATTCAAAACGACAACGGCCAAAAAGACGGTATTGGCTTAAATAAATCATCATAGATCAGAGTAGAGTAGAGTAGAGTAGAGTAGAGTAGAGTAGAGTAGAGTAGAGTAGAGTAGAGTAGAGTAGAGTAGAGTAGAGTAGAGTAGAGTAGAGTAGAGTAGAGTAGAGTAGAGTAGAGTAGAGTAGGAGTAGAGTAGAGTAGAGTAGAGTAGAGTAGAGTAGAGTAGAGTAGAGTAGAGTAGAGTAGAGTAGAGTAGAGTAGAGTAGAGTGTAGAGTAGAGTGTAGAGTAGAGTAGAGTAGAGTAGAGTAGAGTAGAGTAGAGTAGAGTAGAGTAGAGTAGAGTGTAGAGTAATTTCAAAGTAGACTAGATTCAAAGTACACTGGATTCAAAATAGACTAGACTCAAAGTAGAGTAGAAATCAAAAAGGAATCGAGTAGGAATCAACTAGAATAGAGTAGTAGGAGTAGACCATAGTAAAATAGAGGCAGATTGTAGTAGAATGCAGTAGCTTAGAGTAAATTGGACTAGATTAGAGTAGAGTAAGAGTAGATGGGAGTAGAGTGGAGTCTGAATTTCTGGTGATATTTCCAGGTGCTCTTCGTCGCGTTGTAAAATTCAAGGATTCCAAGAGCGACAATACTCAAGAAAATTTGGAAAACATTCCGCCGCAAAATAAGATTAAGAAGAAGAAAAAGAAGCCGCACATCGACTATTCCTTGAGAGTCAGCAATATCCAGAAAAACGTCAGGTATAAATACGATCGATTCTACCAGTTGAACAAAGAAAGATGATTCAAATTACCATCGGTTAGAGCGAGAAAGTTGCAATCCCACAATCATCGCTCTTTGTCCTTTACACGAGACTAATTGAAGTCGTGTTTATTGCACCCACATTGTACATTATCTGAATGTTATTTTTTTAGAGTTCGAGACTTTAAAATGGCCCTGCGAGAGAAGGGCATCAAGCCGAACAACATAACGTGGAAGGGCAGCAGGGGATATTGCTATTTGCATTACGCGAAGACCAATCAAAAGGTGGAGAAGGACTCGGAGGCGATCAACGGCGTGATCGAGATGATACAGGATTTGAAAATCAATTCGAACGTCGAGAAGAATTTGAACGTGAAGGTGATGGAGCCGATTACGAGAATCGAGACCGTCGACGTTACCGCCGTTTAGTTTCGTGGTCAGTTTTGGGACGATATATATACAGGGTGTCCCGAATAATAACCGCAGCAGGGACGCGTGGGGTAGCCCAAAATGTTGTTTAAACCAGCTTAATATGAAGTTGCATTCCTTAAAAGTTAAAGGTCTTTAAAGAATATCCTACCTGGTATGTGTCGGTTCTTATGCGGGACATCCTGTATATAATTATTTGTTTATTTGAATTGATTTTTATGGTAAATTGATTTGCAGGTGATCGGGTGAAGCATTTGACTGTATTAGAATTTAGGTTTGTGTTTGGTTTTTTTTTTTGAATTTTGTATTATTTTTTTTTTGTTTGACCTTCCGGTTAGTACAAAGTGCTGTTGAAGTTCCTTAAAGTGCCAATACTGTTGGTAAATTGATGTGATGTTTCATACTTTTCCATTTGGATTTTTATATTTATTACCGTATAATATTACTCGCCCTAGAAGTATTCCTTATTCGTTAACGAAGCAAGCTTTAAGTATGTAGTTGTAGAGTTTTTTTTGAAATATTTAACGATTAATATATTATAATGTATAGAATATGAAATTATTCTATTTTTCTTGATGTAGATTTAACAATGTTCAAATTATTTTCTTAATAAATGGAAGTTTGTTATATTCACTTTTTTATTAGATAAACTTGTTCTAAAGAGAAATTGATGTTTGCATTTATAGGGTATTTATTTTAAATATCATTTTCGCCTAAGTTACAAAAATTTTTAAAATTAGTAATCCTACAATTCATAACAAAAGTAATCGACTAATCTATTTATTGAGTGATTATTTTTATAAATTAATATTTGATGCTGTAATTAAATAAGCATTTTTTTTATTTAAATCTTACCTACCTATTGGCAGTTTTCAGTGAAATATCTAGAGTGTACCGTTTAGTATCACGCAAACTTTAAAAGTGATATATCAATGAAATACTGGGTGTCCCAATGAAAAGTAGCCTCTTATAATTTAAAATTATTAGCTCACTAAAGGGGCTACTTTTCATTGGGACACCCTGTATTAATAAAAGTAAACGGTACCTTTAACGAATAAAACTATATTATCGTTGCAATTGTTCCAATTTAGTGAAAGCTCTAAAAATATTAAAATATGGATGGATTAACGCTCAAAAATCGAGGTAATTCGTTTTATACATAACATGAAATTATCGTTACAACTACGAGGGATGTTTCGGAAGTTCTACATAATTTAATTAGAGCACAATTCCCGGAACTTTCGAAACTTCACTCGTACAATAAAATTCACAAAAATGCATCCCATTCGTTTGAAATAAAATCCATTTTACAAACGGAATATCACAAATTATACTCTAATTCCAAAATATTAGGCATTAAATGACAACAATGTTTTCGCATTAAAGCGATAATATTTCCTAGAATTTAGTACCTACTATTTTGGAATTAAAGTATAGATACTAAAACAAATTTCTTTACAATTATTACCTAAATTTGTATACGTATTTCGTTGTTTGAAAACAGGCGTTTCTAGTGCACTTTACATCAAAGCTCCCGTTACAAAAAATCTAACCGCACGAGAAAACTTTCAATGCACAACCACCTTTACCCAAACCAAAAAAAATCGATACCCCCCGATCGACTCCTAATATCGCCAACGGAGCACCTCGAAGGTACCGTCCGAATCGGTAGCGAACTCCTCCGTTTCATCCGAGTCCCCGCAGAACCATCTCCGCCGGCCCGCCGTCGGCCCGTTCGCCGTCAGAGGCGGCAGGTACACGTGGGGGAGCTGGCGCTATTCCTCCACCAGCTGCCACAGCATCAGCGAGGCGTCGGTGCCGCCCACGGTGACGACGTTCCTGTCGTTGAAGAGGAACCGGGCGCACGCCACCGTGCCGCTGTACACCTTCTCCTCGTTGTACTCCGCCTTGGGGCTGATGCACGGGTACCTGGAATCCGGAATTTACAAGTCGTTTGTCGGCGCTTTTCCAGGGTAAATTATCGCCTGGTTGGTGCAATTGGTGGATAATTACGTTTTTGAATGCATTCGAGGAGGTTTATAAGAGTTGGTTTTTATACAGGGTGTTGGTGAATTGAGTGTAGATACTTCTGGATGTGAATATTTGGATGATTTTAAGAAGAACAGTTTATAGTAATATATGTCCTAAACCTCTTAGTTTTCCAGCTGCAGGGTGTTGCAGTTTTGGAAAATAAATTAATTTTCTAATCATAATTTTCTTATCACTCCAGATATTTATATGAAATTTTGTACACACTTTTTAATTATTAAGGAGCATTTTTTTTAGATAAAAGATTTTTAAAAATATTTACTAGTGACGTCCGTACGGGGTTTAAACTGAATATGTTTGAAAAAAAAAATGGTACGCCACTGTTTTTTCTAAAAACCAAAATTATTTTTAAAATCATCATTTATTTTGGAGCAAATTCGGTCTGAGGACTTACTTTCATACGACGCACCATTTTCGCGTAAAAAAATAAAAACCAAAACAATTTTTCCCAGGTTCATTTTGAAACTGCTTTTGATAATTTCCACCATACATGGAAACACTTTTTTGGCACAAAAATTAATTTTCTACTATTACCACGTCCGAAATTTCCCAAAAATATCTGAAGTAATAAGAAAATTCTCATAGAAAAGTTTTTTTAAACTGTAAAACCCTGTAACTCGAAAACTAACAGGTTTAGGACATCTATTGATATAAACTTTCCTTCTTAAAATCACCCAAATAATCACATCCTGAAGTATCGGCACTCAATTAATTAACACTCTGTATATTTATTTACCTGAATAACCGCAAGTAACCATCGGTATCGCCTGATATGAGTAAATCGTGAGCAGCCGATCGGCTAGCCGTGCTTATTATCGATGTCATCGGGTAAAACCTGTTGTTCCAAATACCTGAAAATCGTTTCATTGCTAACTCAAATGAACTATTTCACTAATTTCGTCAACTTACCGGCTACAGTGAAGCCTACAGTTGAGTTATGAGTGTACCATTTCACGTCTTTCACAGCTATAGGGCTCTTTTCCGGTGACAGCGTTTTCACATCCCCTGGAACATTCGTTGTACAGTTGATGCAAAACAAATATCAATTGATAAAAGATATATCGTTTGCTCCATTTTCGATTGCAACATGGTCATTTCTATGAGTGGAACAAAGACAGTTGTCAGAGTGAAAAGTTGCAATGACACAAATGTCACTCTTTCTTTTGTAAGTGTCTATTTGAAGTTGTCTTTGTTGTACCCTTAGCCTATGTTGCAATGAAAAATGGAGCAATCTGTATAGAAGAATGCGTAAGACGCCTACAGCCCGGTAGAAATAGCTGCGCACGCCACGTCCTCGGCTACACCACCCGCTCTGTACCTACATACTTACAGAAACACAGGTCGTAGTCGGCAGTGACGGTTTGAAGGAAATTCGTGTCGGAGCTCCAATCGAGCTGCATGAGCGGCTGGGCGCCTCTGATTTTGTTCGATTTTTTGTACGAGTACCCGTCCCGGCTCACCCTGAACAAATACACGCTGCCGTTTTGCGAAGCGATGGCGATCAAATCACCGGCTGCAATAAAATAATGTAAAAAATTCGCGCGGTTCTCGTGCAATTTACATTACTTGGATTGTAGGCGACGCAGTTCAAAGGCGATCCGCACACTCGGATCGTGTTCACCACCACGCCGGTCTCGGAGTTCATTATGATCAAATGCCCTTCGGTGCTGCCCACCGCTAGGGCCACCCCGAACGGGTGGAAACACAGCGAAATGCATTCGAATGATACCTGCAATTCAAAATTGAGTTCGTTGTTAACGCTACTGGCGATGTTAATACAAACCTGAGTAACCCAAATGAGTTTGTTTTTCCTCCACAAGGCTATGTTCTTGTCGTGGCCGGCCGTGGCGAATATTTCATCGTCAGGATGCACGGCTAGGCCCCAAAGTTGCCTACCGTGCCCGAACACCACCTGAAATAAGCAACGAGGAATTAAATCTAGTACTTTCTTATTTAAAATATCGTGCAATGCGTGACGAGAAGACGTATACAACACACCATATAGCAACTGATTAGCTCATCCAATAAACAAAAAAATCGGTGAAGAATACTTGCAAAAACGGTTTGATATACGAGCTGTCGCGAATTGCGAATCTACCTGCAGGAAATGAGGACGTTCGTTTCGAACGATTTCTTCGACATACACACTATTCCCTCTAACCACACCGCCTCTAATACGCTCCCGGTACTTGTGTACCTCGCGGGTCTGCACCAACAAAGAACCACCTCATTTCAGAACCGCCGCGTTCGGCCACCTACCTGGTTGAACCTCCGCTGCAGCGAGCCCTCCAGGATGTTGTTCTTCGTGGTGCCCACGTAGATGTTCCCGTCGTTCCTGCCCGGCCTCTGCGGGTAGATCGATCGCACCCCGCCGTACACATCCGGTAACTGTAATACAAAAATGTAGAGTAATTGAGTGGACCGGTCTTATAATATGGACCACCGAAATTTTAAGAAGAACGTTATTTATATCGAGTAAATCATCATCACACGCTATAAAATTACTCCTTCCTTGATCCAGTTGTTGCTTGCAGTGATCCAGGATGCTCGCATATAAACTGCTCCACAAAAGTTATGTTAAGGAAGTTCGCAAATTTGGCGATTATTTTTTAAAATAATTAAATAACTTTTAAGTTACAGACTTTTTGATCACCAAATTTTCAAATATGCGAAATTAAATGTTTTCTCTCATCTCTGAGTGGATTTTTTGCCACTACCTCTACAATTCATACTAAATTTGGCGATCAAAAAACCTGCAACTTTTAAATTAATCGCAATATTTGTAAACTTCCTTAACTTTTGTGGAGCAGTATATTTACGACAGCCTTTTTTTAGTTTTTTGCAACGCGCGATCTAATTTTCTAGCGAAGGTTGGAAGGTTTTTAATCCAAAAAATACTATTTTATGTGAAAGTGGAAAAGACCATGAGAAAGGTGAGTTCTGTTGCAATTAATTGTATTAAGTTTTAATATTCTATAATATTCCAATTTTCTGAAAAAAAATAATTATCTCAAAATGAGTAAGTTATAGCTATAAATTTATTTATGCTCTAGAATGGCTTCTAAAACTAATAGAGAGTACCAGACAAGCATGGGATAAAAAACGCAATGGAGAAGGCAATTAAAAATGCACGAGAAAAGAAAATGGGCTTTTTGAATGCTTCCAAAACATACACCCAAAACAAATCACTTAATGATATCACCACCCAAAAACTTGGGAGACAATCAACATCACCGAGTGAATTGGAATATGAATTAGTCAATTATATATATTCTAGAAATGGAAAAATCTGGATGTGGTCCATATTATGTTCACTTTCTGACAGTTCATAAAACTGATATACTTTAGAAAATGTCATTTACTTCAAAGATTTTTGTTTTTTTTTTGGAGAATTTTATTACTCGTTTTTCTTAACTAAACGATTAAGGAATTGTTCAATACAAATAAAGCTGATAAAAATTTAAAATTCGCCGCCCTTTCTCTATAGCTAAATCGAGCTCACCTTGGTATCGGTGATTTTCTTGTAGTTCTGCAGCGAATCCCAAGCGGCTATTCGCCTGTCTTTCTCGCCGCCGGACAGCAGCGTCCCCTCGGAGAGCATCACCAAGGCGCCGACGCCCTTGTTGTGCGCCTCGTACTCCATTCGCACGTAGTAGGCGCCGTCGGCGTCGACGCTGTAGATCGTTATGAAGCCGTCGCTGTCCGCCGTTATGACGTCGCCGTCCTGCTCGAATTGCAGCGACGTTATCAGCGTTCTCGACGGCTGGAAATGCGAGAAAAAAACGTTGGCGAATATCCCGGGATTCGTGGATGATTAGTGCAATGCGGCAACGTCGCGACGCTAGGTTTGTGCGGATGTATTGTAGAATGTTTATATATATACCGGTTTGATGATGTCGGTTCGTTCGAAGAATCCGTCTTTTCTTCGGTTCCAGAAGGTCAAGTGGCCTTTGCCGTGGGTTATCATTAGATTGTCGTCTAAAGGGTGGAATACGGCGCCGGTTAGTTCCTCTTGTAGGGTCTGAAACGAAGGAATAAGTAAGAAAAATTCGATTGTTGGAGGAAGGTGATTAAGGAACCGCGAAAAATGCCTAGTTTATATGCTGTTTTTAAGGGTAACTTACGGCTACTTTTCCTAGAAGATGGCCCCATTGCCACTGCCATACGGATAAAATGCTCTCCCTTCCGGCATCCACTGCCAAAACGTAACTACCCCCGTTCTAAAAAAACAACAATTTCATTACACCTTACAACAAACAACCATTACACGGTGGACCAACCGATTAATTCGGTCGCACCACCCTGTATAAGTACTAATTAACCGACGTACTAATTGAGAAAAGGCCACCGCCGATACGCCGACTTCGAATTCTCCCATACCGAACACGTACAGTGTCTGCAAAGTTTCAGTACTCCATATTCTAATGTGCGCCTGCGTCTTCCTGTTCCTGCCTGCCCTTTGTCCTGACGCTACCATCTCTCTGGAAGGATGCAACTCCATGCTGTATATAGACAATTGTATGTAAATTAATCGTTTGTTTCGTATACAAGGTGTCTATTAAAGCGATTATCAGAAGCTTGCGCAATTAGAATTGAAGTGCTCACCATTGGATGTCTTCGGTATGTCCCGTGTAATGCCTTTGGGTTTCTTCGTCTCTGTCGTACATTACCGCTACTGCGGCTACGAAATAGAGCAGCTCGCCGGTGGGAAGTACCCAGAGGTTTCTTCTCGAATCTGTACCTCTATACCCGTATCTGGATTAGAGCGTTAGGGAAAAATCGTTTATCGCACGCACGCTTTTAATTCGTATAATAAATTGGGTTTTTTTCCTTTAAGCTGGAGGTATAGAAATTAGCATTTTTCAATGCACTCGCTGTGTTTTTTCTCGATTAGTATTGACACGCGAAGAGTATCACGAATGTTAGTTAAATATTTTAGGTCGTAATTTATTGCGATTATTTTCCAACAGAGTTAGTGTGTAAGCTAATTATAGTAGAGATAGGAAAATCAGCGAAAGTTTGCTAATTATATTTATCTACAGTGCGATGAAAATAACTGTAAACTTATAGGTAGCTGTACAAGTCGGGCTGTAGTTAATGTAAATAATTGCACAGATTTAAACGTCAGATTAAAAGTCCACTAAACGGTTTTATGAATCTAAAAAGTGGAGCAACCGCGATGCAATTTGCATAATTACAAGCGCATGACTTTGAGCCATTTTTCTCGAAGAAAGTAAACAAAAAAAAAAGCGACCTGGCGAGCTTGTGATGCAGTATCTGACAAATTTGATAATTTGTTATGGAAATACAATAAGGATACACCCATTCGAGGGCCATTTTCTTCTCCGGCGGCGTATTATCCATCGGAGCGTGATGCAAGGGAGGATAAAAAGTGCGCCGCATGCCCTTAATTGTCACTCTAGCCGGTTCTTCTTTCAACACTTCCAATAAAGTGTAATCTAGAAAGAACAAAGATTTTTATAGGGTGTTAATTAATTGAATGCCTATACTTCAGGATGTGAATATTTGAGTGATTTTAAGAAGAAAAGTTTGTATCAATGTATGTCCTAAACCTCTTAGTTTTCGAGCTACAGGGTGTTAAAATTTTAGAAAAAAATAATTTCTATAATAATTTTCTTATTACTATAGATGTTTTGTATACACTTTTTCGTTATTGAGAAGCATTTTAAGAGGCATAAGATTTTTTTTTTAATTTCATCAGTAATTTTGTTTGAAGAAAAAATGGTACGCCACTGCTTTTTCTGAAAAACCAAAATTATTTTTAAAATCCTCATCTATTTTGGGGCAAATTTGGTCAGAAGACTTACTTTCGTACGATGCACCATTTTCGCAAAAAAAAACCAAAACAATTTTTTCTCAAGTTCATTTTGAGACTGCTTTTGATAATTTGTTAAAATTTGGTAGGCTCCCACCATGCATGGAAAACATTTTTTGAGGTCAACAATTATAATTTTCTACTATTACCAGTGACTTCCACGACCGAAACTTCCTAAAAATATCTGAAGTAATAAGAAAATTATGATAGAAAGAGTCATTTTTTTTTCTAAAACTATAACACCCTGCAACTCGAAAACTGAGACATTTAGGATATCTACTGATATAAACTTTTCTTCTTAAAACCATCCAAACAATCACATCCTAAAGCATCGACACTCAATTAATTACCACCCCGCATACAGAGGGCGTCATTTAACCCCACCATTAGTCCTGATGATCTCGCTCTCGGGCGCGTAGAGCGCCCGCGGCCTGCTCTTGCTCCGCGACCGCCGCTGCTTGCTGATGTCCTCGACGATGGCGGTCTGGGGCCCGCGCGACCGCGCCCGCCTCACCGGCGACAGCATCACGGCCGGCGTCGCGGCGCCGCCGACGCCGCCCGCCCCCAGGTAGAACGTGTCGACGTCGGCGAACTCGTTGCGCAGCTGCGAGAAGCTGCGCACCTCCTGCCCGGAGACCGTGTACATGCGCTTGGCGCCGTTCATCTTCAGCACCTGCCCCAGGTCCTCGAGCACCTCCTCGAAGGGCTGGCTGGTGCGCAGGTTCAGCAGGACGCGGCACTGCAAGCGAAACGATGGTTTAGATGGTGCTTGGATTAGTGAAAGGTGGTGTATACCTGCACGGTGTGGTCTGTGTTGTTGATGATTCTGATTACTCGGCCGGTGCTGGGTTTGATGGGGCCGCCGCCGGGCGGCGGCGCGTCCATTTCCACGATGGAGGCCTTCCTGCTGGGCGCTTTGCTCCAGCCTTGGCCGCCCGGGGCGGCGTACCAGATGCCGTTTTTCTTGCCGTAACTCGCCGCCTGGGCAAAAATAAAACTAAGCTAAAGAAGTGGGAATTACCGGCGATGTAATAATGGCTATTTGAATTTCAAATTGTGCGTTTATATCCGAATTATCGGCGGGGTTTTGAATGGAAAATTTCGAATTGACGTTCACCTTGGGAGGAATCGATGGTTTTGGTAATGCGATGTTGTGATTAAAGGTCGGTATACTTGGGAGTTTGCACTCGTGACGCAGTTGTTTTGGCAGTCGATCGTGCAATGGGAGCATAAATTCTGATTCCAGGACGTCCGGTGTTCGAGGAGCCGTCGATAGACGGATGAAAAGAGCAAATTTCACCGCATATTTTGCATCTACTTGGAGTCCCAGCGGCCAGAAGTGGATTCTAATATTTTGCATTTTCTTTGGCTATATTTCCAATAGCTACATAGTAAAATTTTTATTCAATTCCAATAGTTATTAACCCGCCTCTGTAATTATAATACCATCGCAATGCGTTATTGTATTTTCCCTTGCAAACATTTTTTGCCCCATTATAAATTCAAGCATAATAATTAATCAAAAATGCATTTGGGTTACAACCTAGTCTAGGTCAGGACTTTCCTTTATTCAACAACGACATATTCCCGCTGCTGTCATGTCGAATCCCACTAAATGGGTGTTTTTAATTTGTCAGAATGAAACTACTGCGTGTTTTTAAACTTCCCTCATACATATTCATCGCCATCGTTTAATTTCCCCGCAAAATATAATTCCTTCGGCGGTCGAATTTCGATATTATGACGTCCGTGTAGCACATCACGCTATAGAAGAAGGCTTCTTATGCTAACTGGTTGGGATATTAAGTTAATAAAAATGGTAGAGGAGTAATAGCTCCTTCACCATTTTTGCAAAATAATAATAATAATGGTGGAGGCTTAGTAGCGCATCCACTTACTATAAAAATGTTCTTTGATGATAGATGAAGTTGTGTATAAACAAATCATAGGATTTTCGAAGTAAAAAGGTAAAGGATTACAGATCCTTCGCTATTTTTACAAAAAAAAATATTGGTGGAGGCGTACTGGCGCATTCACCAATTTTTTTAAAAACTTTTATCAATTCTTGGACTCACCATGGAGTTGGGTACCGTGAACACAGCGAACGTCGTATCGTCGTCGAACTCGAAATCGAACATTTGTCCCGCCGAAGACGCCTTATTGCTATTAAACGCGACGAAACCTCAGCACGCGCCGATCCCGGACGATCGTCCAGGATTCCCAGCGGGCCGGACGAAACGAGAGAGCGACCGCGACTGGAAATGAACGACGAACGGCCGCCGCGATCGCCTTCGCAGCGCGAACGATTTTATGCTGATAAGCCGCCGTGTGCCGCGTGATTTGCGATAATGAAGGGGCCGCAGGGGGCGCTAAACACGAGCCGTAAGGACCCTCAAGGTCGCTCCGGTTATGAAGGGCCCGTCCGGCATGAGATCGACCACTCGCTCGCTTACAGGGTATCTCTTTTAAATTTGGATATTACTCGAAAATGTTTTGCATATTATATAGTTGAAATGCCACTGATGCCCATTTATTATTTAAAATGTCTTTTGTTGAATGCCTTTTGGAAACTAATTTTGATGAGTAATTTTATAAATAATTCGTTGTATTAAATGTTTATACTTTTATACCAAACATTTTTGAGTAAAAATATACAGGGTGGTCCGTAAATAACGGTCCAGAAGTGAAGGGAAAGATTCTGGGCCTCAAAATATTACAATCTAACCCAACTTGCTTTTTTATTGAAAATAATAAAGAAACAGTGTCAAAATTGAAATAAAAAAAAATATTTTTCGCAGCATTTAGAAAGATTTTGGATGTACAGAAGTGAAAATTTGAAGATGCATGAGAAATAGAAAGATAGAAACATAATTTTAAGTTGGCTTCCTGTTCACTCTCGGGCTTTGTTTAGGGACTTTCGAATTTCACTGGAAAGCGGATTTTCCTAACGAGCTATTCGTTTCGCCCTGTATAAATGTTGTGTGTATCGTGCGCCGCGTAAATTTTCGTTCGTTTATCGGCTTTAGTTACAAAACTTTCATTAAAAACTTTTACCGCCAATAACAAGAGCCTATATGTCGTGTAAAAATAGCCGTTTCCACAAACAGCAGGATTTTCTAACGTTTCTTACGAATGAAACTTATTGCACTCGCCATACCAGCACGCATTATTTCTTATTAATTGAACAAATAAATTCAGAAAATATGTTTGTATGCAAAATGAGATATATTTTTTTTCTGTTTTCCATATCGTGCGATACGCTTATTGGATTGCATTGCATACAAACTGTTGACCTAAAATTTGAATATATTCTTCGTCTGGCTCGATATTTAACCGAAGGAGCGGCACCCTTAATACCTGCCCTTAATGTTATTGGATTGTAGATTTATGCCTTTCGTTCGGATTTATTCCAGATGCATTCGAACTAAAATTAATAAGTACCTACAGGGTGTACATTCACGACAAAAATCTTCGGTTTACTTTAAATTATTTCGTGACTCTATCCATCGATGTGAGAATTATCTAGTATATAATTTACGCAATTTATAAATCGGTAGTGTCTTAAATAGCAGGTTCATGTAAAAAAGCCGTTTCGAAAGGACGAAAACTCGGCGGAAAGTGGGTCGGAGTTCTAGACACAGTTTTTTCCTCTCTGATCAATTTTGCGCTCTATTAATCGAGAGCGCGAATGTCGCCAAGGTTAGAATCGTCTGAAAATTGGTAATAGCGTGCGGAAAATCGGAGGGCAGACTGGAAAAGTAGGGCGCAGTAAAAGTGACCGCTCGCCGGCCACGAATTAGGGTCGAGAATTCCGAAGAAAATAGAAAATATATCCAGCATGCACACGCGTGAATGAACACAAACAGTTTTCGTTATAATAAACTATAATACCTACAGACCGACGGGAATAGCTAAGTACAGAAAACCAGCGCGCTTATCTACAGCTACTAGATAAAATATGTTGTGATACAGCAGCGCATAAATTAGCAGTAATTTCGTTAATTTTGTTCTCGCGTGCCGAATTCGTCAAACATCGATTTTTAAAATATGAATCCTAAACGAACGCGAATATATTTAATATGCGCATTTATATTTCGGGTGTTTGTTTTCGGGACCTCGCTAGCAAGGTCCGCTCGGACATTAAACGAGCCCGTTCGGGAACATTTTTTAGCCCGCGAAGGACGTTTCGACATGATATACAACAATTTTCTCGGCAATTAATAATAATATGCCGTATTATGCCGGATTGCTCGAGACGCATTAAAATGCGCCATCGATGATGAGGAATTATGTGGAACAAGGTCGGGATTTCTTTCGTGGAAAAAGTTTGGTCAAACCCTCTATTAAAGTAATAATAAGTGGCAGGTGAGTTGCCTAAATTCAGGTAATAATATATCTTTATACGATGTGTTACATTTAAAAAATAAACAATCGGTGGGATCATGTATATTTTTTTTTTAGTATTTACGGTAAAAATAAAATTTTGCATGCTCGATATACTCACTACATTAAACGAGTATAAATTTAATTTAATGGTGTTTAGCGCTTAATTCGATTTAG
Organism: Phyllotreta striolata; assembly: GCA_918026865.1. Lineage (NCBI taxonomy): Eukaryota > Metazoa > Arthropoda > Insecta > Coleoptera > Chrysomelidae > Phyllotreta > Phyllotreta striolata. The sequence goes on along the minus strand of OU900098.1, from coordinate 1,654,956 downwards.
ACGTAAAGGGATATTTACGACACCCTCGAGAAATTCCTGAGATTTTATTCGAGGCAGTAAATCTTGCAGGAATTACCGCCGTTTTTGTTCGTATGTGTTTATTTTTCGAAAAATTACCGGTTAGTTTTTAGTTACATATACAGGGTGTTCCAAAACGACATGGTAATATTTAAGAGGGGTGATTCCCGGACCTATTTTAAGGAAAAAACTTCATGCATGATTTTTTTCTTAAAACTTTAACACCCTGTAAAGTTAAGTTTTTTCTTAAAATGGGTGCAACAATCACCCCTTTAAATATTAGTATATCATTTTAGAACACCCTGTATAGTGTGTTTATTTGGCGAAATGAATATGTTGGGAATTATCGAGGGAAAACTCCCGCTCCTCGATCGCGGAATGGACTTTGCCCGGCTTAATTGACCGTCTTGGCGATTAAACGGAGGGAAAAATCGATTCACCATGCAAATACGAAACTCACTTTCATTTCGCCTTTCGATATTGCGTAGCAGTTTTTCCCGCTAATCGGTCCGATTGTCGAGTGAGTTTTCCTTCAGTCTCTGTTAGATTGGTTTTTTTATCGTCTCGAGGCAAATATCGCATTCTAACTGTTTCTTATGAGCTTTAAAAAACGTAATTGAATCGGGTCTAATGAGTATGTTATTTCAGGCTTTGTATTAAAATCTTTCATGTCACTTTGGCCTACTTTTATATTTTTAATCTAGCGCATTAATATTCGGTTATTTTTGGAAACGGATTATTTCTATAAAAATCGATAATTCGAAAATTCCTCTGGGAATCACCGGTAACGAATTGTTATTGGCATACACATTTGTCACCTCCTGGCGTTTGTTTTGACTCCTCCCTTCGCACAGTTTCAAAATATTTCCCTTAGCAACCCTTTCGCAGCATATCAATAAAGGCGGAGTTTCCGGAAAACCACACTCATCGCATTTAACCAATACAATTTTTAGTTTATTCGCTCGTTCATCTTCCCGAACGCTACACACAAAACGAAGCATAACAGGTGAAATTTTTCGTTAATTCTTACCTTAAATGTTTTGTACGAAGACACAACGTAGGAAGCCCCGTCTTCTAACTCATCCAATCGGTACTTCCGATCCCCGTCCATCGAAAATATATATCTAGCGCCCCGCGGAAGATCCATCCTCAACGATAACTTGTCCAAAAGCGACTCCAAACTGACTATATCCCTGCCGGGTTTGAACCTGAATGAATAAATCCTACATCAATTTCCCCGATCAATCTTTATATAGCGCCAAATAGTCCCACCTGAACTCTATACCGGGGAAAAACGGATCGCCGTTCTTGTAGAAAATCACCCGTCTCGCCCTCCAGTACGACAAATTCGAGTACCGGCTGGCGGTCATCGTCATCTCGGCGCGGCTTTTCGGCCGCGCCGGCGCCGCTACGGGCACCATCGACGACGCATCGCTGGCGTTATCGGCCATCGGGGGCGATCCGGGCCTGGAGGCCGCCTGCGAACGCCAGTAGCCACCTGAAAAACCACCCCACAATTCACCTTTACACCAACATTTATGTACCTACAGCTCTATCGGTATAACGAGATACCTAACCTGCGCGACCTTGACACGAAAACCAAATTTAGTGCGCACCGGGCGTGTAATAAGCGCCCTCTACGGGGTGTAGAGAAACTCACCGTTACCGTTCCCGACCTCGTCCTCCTCGTCGGTGTCGCCTCTGCGTCGGCTCCTGTGGTTGCCGGCGGCGGGCGTGGGGCGGTGAGCGTTCGCGGCGCCGTCACGATTCGAACTGGCCGTCGCGGCGCCGCCGTCGGGCGGCTTCTCGTCGTCGTCGTCGTCTTCGGGCGGCTCGAAGTAGTCGGCGCCGTTGGGCAGGGCGCCCTCTGGGGGCGGCGGGCCGTTGGCGGAGGCGCGCCGGGCGGTTTCTTCGTCGGCGGCGGCGTCGGCGTCGCCGTCGTCGTCTTCGTAGTGCTGCATGCGGCTGCCCGCGCGAGATGGAGCTACGGACTGGGGGCGGGAATCGATGGCGTTAAATTAGATTGAAGGGGGTCGGTGGAAAGTAAAAGTATGGGCGAATTGGGGTGAAGTTTATTATGGGAAAATGTTATATGGTGTACTGTAAAAAGCTTGCAATTGTTGATAAAATGTAGTATTTAAAAAATGTAATGGAATTGGGTCTAATGAGTATGTTATTTGAGGCTATGTATAAAAATCTTTCATGTCGCTTTGGCCTACTTTTAAATTTTTATTCTAATAGCATATTAATATTCGGTTATTTTTGGAAACGGATTATTTCTATAAAAATTGATAATTCGAAAATTCCTCTGGGAATCACCGGTAACGGGTCGGAGGAAAGTAAAAGTATGGGGAATTGGGGTGAAGTTTATTATGGGAAAATGTTATATGGTGTACTATAAAAAGCGTGCAAAAGTTGATAAAATGTAGTAGATATAAAAAATGATTTAATAATATCTATTGACTTTTTATAGGGGGTTATTATTTAATTTATCTTTATATAAGAAAAATAATAGTACATTTTTTAAATTATGTATGGAAGGAATGATTAATTAATCTACTTCTCTGATACTATAAAAAATAAATTCGGTTATTTAACAAGTTTGGCAAAATTTATTGGTTGAATTTGAAGAATAGAAATAAATTAAATATTCTGGAAAATTTTCTTTTCAAAACTTACTTGAATATCACCATGAAATTCAAAGCGCAAGATAATAATTAAATAAAAACACAATTTTTAAAACCCTTTTAAAAAATTCTTGGGAATCCACATAAACTGATGTACAAGAACTAACGAATCAACAACACCAAAATCAACGAACCTATGAAAATGCGATAACAAAAAACACTACAAACAAATTTATTATACATTTCTAACAATAATAAAATACGGTACTTACCATGCTAGGCAAAACACTGCACGGTTTTCCGCAAAATCACAAAACAACCGCCACAAAATGCAGGTCGATCTCCTAATTAACATAAAGACGGGTCATCGTACTAATATTAATTTATTCCGATCAATCCTCCCGTAATGTTGACACTGAACTTCTAGCGCGCCCTCATCCCGCGAATTTTTCCCGGTGGATTTTCGCGAGATCGGCGGAGTTTTCCGGCCGAAGGTCCTCGCGTCCGGTCTTTATTCGAAGTGCTGAAGCAAAAATCTGTGACGAAAGGCTGAAAATTTACTATGCCCAGCGGATACTTGTTGCGTTTTTGTATTGACTTGCGATGCTTTCCAGCACAGCGACGGGTCGTTTACCACGCATTTATTCCCGTGAAAATTCCTCGAAAATTCGGCGGTAAATTCCGAACTCGAAATAATGGCGGATTCTCTTCATTCAAACGCGCTACAAAACACTTCAAATTACGGCGAATGCAACTTATTAACACAAAAACATTATTTACCCTCGAGCACCCCTATGCACAACTCCTAATCTCCACAACTTAAAACAATACACCAACCCCAATATACCTGCAACAATTTCCCACCATAACAACCCTTAACATAACGTCAAGTTCCGCGTGCTTTGATACAATTCGAATGTAATTTTCCGGAGGTTTCGCTGGGGATTTCCGCCCCTATTGGTAGAGCGCCGGTGTTGCGGGCCAATCCGGCGGGGCGGCGTTGGCCTCTTTTAGCGAGCCACCCGGCCCCCGGGGCGCCACCCCAGCGCCGCCCCATTGGTGTTTCCGGAATAGGTAGCTGCAATGTGTTTTAGATCGTTATCACGCATGCGGCGGGGATTTTCTCGTAATTAGGGGGAGATTTTTCGCTCGGCGAAAGGGGGTGTCGGGAATCGGGAACGGGGAAAAGTTCGGATGGAGTTTTTTTGGTTTTTGGGTCGCTGGGAAGTTTGTTATTTCTTGTTAAATACCGTCGTGCGTATAACTTATAATGTAGGTATAGATTTTCGTGTTAATAATTATGCAAAGTTGAGAGAACTCGGGTGGTAAACACACAATGGGGAAATCGATGTTTTAAAAATAACCGAGGGGTGTTAAATAGTGCAAAGTAAAGCGCAAAAGGGTATTAGCATCGCTTTAAAATTAATTTTGAAATCGTGTACAGACCGACTGGGATAACTGGAGACGTGGGCTGAGCAAAATCTCTCACTTCTTTGCGTATAGAAAATTGTTTGATTAATTTTATTGCCTAAATTAATTCGTTATTTCCGAGGAATGTTTTTTCGTCAATGCCACAAAGCTTGTAAGAATTTGCATTTTTCTGTCGCTTTCGTGAATTTTTTCGATGACCGTTAGCGATTACTAAATAGAAAGGAATATCCATTATTTAAATGGATATTTTATTCCAAGGGTGTCTGTCTTGCTATCCTAAATCCAAGTATAATTTATGTACAGGATAATGTTTGTTCCAGGACCTCATGTGGTTAATTTAAAATATACTGGTTTTTTTTATAGAGATAAGATTATCCCAATAAAAACGTGCAAGAAACAGTAAATTTAGTTCCTTAAAAATTTAGTATCAGGAAACCAACTTTCAACTAATCATTGTTGCCAACATTTCCCCTAAAATTTAGACATTTTCTAGTAAATAAGCTTCTCACAATCGACACGCCCTGTATACCAAAACTATTTTTACTTTTTTATTGTTGCATGATTTTAATTCGCAGAACAATGTACAATATTAACGGCACGATTTCAACATTTTATTGCTCTACGGCTGTAAATTTTATGCAACTATTTCGAAAAATGTACATTTCGCGCCGGCGATTTTTCCACCCTCGTGATTCATCCCCCTAATTAGCGATTCGTGATGCCGAATTGGAAACCAGGTCGTAGGCAAGTGAGAAAAGCGGGAAATTGCTAATATTTAAACCGCAATCAACCCGAATGAGAGAACTACTTATCTACACATTAATGTACCATTTTTACCGAAGCTTCGCGAAAAAGTGATTCATAAAATACCGAAAACTGCACGATACAAACGATCTACCGTGCCTTGACCTTTATACCCAAATCGAAGCACTCTAGATCGGCACTTGCATGTAGGCTGAATGTACCAGGTGCATTCAATAAGTCTTGTACTAACATATTATTGCATACACTCAATGCATTTAATGTGATCTAAAGATGTTATATAGAAGAAGAGAAACGTTGGATACACTGCAATCTATAAATTCGTCGCTTCTGTAGTAGCGTGGTATAAAAAATACGGAATGCTCCCGGTATAATTCGGATAAGGGTTTTCGAACGTGCGAAATCACTTATAAATAGAGCTATAGAGCAATATAAAAGGCTCGCACAGATTTTGATTGCGAGCGATCGTGATCGGATCGAAGGGAACCTTCACGTGATAAGTTTCACATGCAATGCAGTATAGACTAGACTTTGGAAAAATTACCTCTTTATTGATACATCAATTCCGATTAGTATGGCACGTGTTTTTTCACCAAAATCGTAAATAAATTGTAAGGATAAAAATTTACTTAATAGAAAGAAAGAAAACTCCTAGTAGTTATTAAAAAATGAAGATTCTGATGATGTTATTTAAACACCCAGTAGTAAATCGTTTCCCTTAATGCCTTTTCTGCATGCAACGTTTTTTTTTTAAAGGCGCTTTAATCCATTTTTCTCGACTCAAAAACAGCGTTTAAGGTAATATTTTATTCGCAGTAATAGCAGGTTTTCCACTTTGCAGCAAGCCTGCGAATCTTCTAATATCCGTTATTAAAAAAGACCTGGGGTCATTAGGGTTTGGGCGAAATGAAAATTCCTGCTCGATTTTTATGCTGAATATTTTTATATCATAATGCGCATAAGAATTTTTTCCAATTAGTTGTAGAGAACTTTAAAGGAATTAAACATAATCTAACCAGGTATATGGGTAAGTATTATAAAAATAACAGTGGTTTGAGTGAGAAAATTGCAATTCCACAATATCGCTCTTTCTTTTTCCTTTAAATGAGAGCAATAGAAGTTATCTTTGTTACACCCATATACACCGTATTGCAAGCAATTTTGCATCTACCTGTATAGTGTAATATTTAATAGATTGTTTTGAGCTCAACAATGAGTACGTCCTGTAGTGTGTGGTATTATTTTCGAATCGCATAATTTCGCTATTTGTCCCACTTAAATATTTTTATTAGAGCTTGATTTGTATATTCCGTGACCGCATATTAATTTTCATAACGTCGCGTCTGCACAAAACGGCGGTTTTTGTTTAGAAAATGGGACAAAAACCAGCACAATTTCCTTTCGTGTTTGTCGGGGTCAACTCAATAATCGAATTTCGGACGTTTCATAGCCAAAATAAGCCAAATAGAGTCGATTCTAATTTTTGTTTGTTGCTTATTCGCTCAGTAAAAATTATATTTTTTCTATAGCCACATTTTTATGTAGTAGAATTTGGAGCTAACTTTATTTTATTTTCAAACTAAAGACCCAAATTACTGTATACTAAATAAAACACAACTAATTTTTGAACTTACAATTAGTATAAATTGTAGAAAACGATTTTTAAATTTATTTGACTGAACTGTCATCTATCGTGAAATCGCAACACAACAATGCAGGTTTCCTGTAATATCGACTTTTTGATTCAAAAATTACTCAATAGATGTCGCTACTGTGAAAAATTTCCAAATTAATTCAACAAAAACTAAATTTAAAATTACCACACAATAATTACACCAACATCAATCATAACTAACAAAAAACACGCATATTTCAATTTAAATTTCCAATTTTACCTGCACACGTGCCAATTTAATTGACAATTATTCTAATTACTATTCATCGGTACAAGTAATTATGATGCCGTTCTGTATACGACATCGTCAAGTCAATATCGTTATCAATATCGGATAAAAGCGACGATAATTTCTTGTCAGCTAATCAAACCTTCGCGCTTCGACAACTTGTTATTCCAGATGAATCACGATGACGTCATTGAAAACCTTGGGATGACGTAAGCGCAGCCACAGCGTTGCGTACAACGTGCGGAGGGCACTTCGGTCAAGTTTCACAAACTCCACGACCTTTTGCTTCGACGAGATAATGAAATTGCCATGCGATATTTTCACTCGTTTTCAGTAAAAACGCAATTTGTTTAAATCAAATCGACAGATGTCAAACGTGTTGCATAACGCGAAGGATTGTTTACGGACGTTTGTTTGTTTTAAATTATAATTAAAGTTTATTTCCAGGCGATTGTTTAATGTAAGAGTGTATTAATAAATCGCTAAGCCCGTGTGCTCAGCGTAGGGGCTCATTCGAGCAATTTGTAAATAATGTAAGTAAATGGGCTTTTACATTGCGTTATAATAAAGTATTTACTCGGCAGGGTTGTACTCAGAATAATTGTTTGTAACTTCTTGTTGCCTAATTGAATTAATTTTAGTGGTTGGTAATTCAATGAGCTGATTGGACGCAAGTACTAGTAAGAGGCCGTTTGGAAAAAAGAGAACTTCGATTACGTCATAACGAAACGTCAGCTGTCGAATTGTATCGTACAACGTCATTAGCACGTCATCACTAAAACTTATTTAGCGATTGCGACGCATTTAGAAGTTAGAATAGAGGTAAATTCGGTTTCGTCGGGCGCGTAAAACGGGGCCAGGCCGATCCTGCGAAGAGGGGAGAACGCGTGTATCGCGCTCCGGGCGCCATTGCTGTGACGCGCACTTGTGTTTGTGTTCCGAACTCGTCCAGTGACGACCGCCCTAAAATTTTGACGTGGCTACTACGTATCTCCCGATTACCCACTCCTATTGCAGCAACTTGGTGACGACGAATACGTAACTGGTAAGTACTCAGCTGAAGAATAATAACACGCTGACATGGGACAGGCACCCTTACGGGTTCGAGATTTTCGGATTTGTCGACGGTCCGGGTGGTTCTAATCGTGCCTATTTAGCCGCTTTTTGCTGTATTACTGGCGAATATGGCGTCATACTTAACAGTGCGTATATTTAAATTTAGATTTGGTCGCCGTTTTGTGCCGTGAATTTCGCGTGAATTTTTCATTGCCAGGGACCTGGCTGGTTTTTAAATATTTTGTTTGGCTCCGCTCGATTTTTCGATGGTTTTCTGTTGCCTTAACCTCAATGTTGTCGCTTTTTACTGACGTTCTGCGGGATTGTTTTAAATAATGCTTCAGTTTTGCGCATTTATTTTGTTTATGTAAATAATTACATCATCAGGCGCTTGTTTGAAAATTATCCGACTTCTGTTACATTACATTACATTCGTTCTTGTGCACTTATAGGAGAATAAAAAATCTATTAACAAATAACTACTCGCCTTGTCAATTGGTATTTTATAACACTCTGTTCAGTCCAACCTGAAATTTTTTTTTCCAATTTGACCTTGTTCTAGAAACTAATGAACATTAGTGTCTTTTATCGGAATCGAACAAAAACCTAGTAGGTTTGTAAATTTTAAGTGAATCTAATTTGAAATTCAAATGCTCCTGTCACTACATTGTTCGTTAAATTTAATTTCCGAATGCACAAAATATTTACGTTTACATGCATTTTTTTTTCGCTCGGGCGATAACGAAACGGGCCGCTTATCTAACAACCAATAAAATTTAAAAATATTTGTTGTCAAACAACGATACGATTATAAAAAAAAACCTACCGCGATGTTCGAAAAGTATCACCGTATTTTACATTGCAGGTCTCCGTTACTAGGCCATGGATGCCATCAAAGAGGAGATACGACAAGTGGACCCTCTGGCCCCATCGCCCGATCCCCAATCGGGCATACCGTCTTCGGTAGGCGTCTCTAATAATCAGCCCCATCTGGTGACGGCAACTAACATTGTTCAACTGACCCTACCGTCCCAAACTCAAGCGCAGGTAGGGGTCCGATCGCCCCTCTGTGCTCTCTACAACTCTTTAGTTTGCATTCTAATACTCCGGTTACTCCAGTAGCAAATCTAATTTAGAGCAGATTGATCTACTAAACTGTTTCTTCTATTAATTAGCATGCTCTTGTAGTGCAAACTACCATGTTAAAATGCAAACTATTTTGGCATGGCATGAACCTGGGGTCAAATTAGACTATCGTAGAACGTAGAACATATTTTTCTTGCGCTCGGAACATTCACGGAACGTAAAAATACTTCTGTTGTAGGTTCAAAGTGTTATCCAGCCCAACCAACAGTCGGTCATACAGACAGCTACGAATCTACAGCCTATGTTGAGCAAAGGGAACGTCATATTGGTCAGCAGTAAACCGAATTCCGTGATACAAACGACGCAGGGGAATTTACAAACGTTACGAGTAAGTTACAGATAACTGCTAAGTTGTATGAGTGTAACAAAGACTCGCGTAGTCATTATGAGATTGCAATTTTCTCACTCTAACCACTGTTGTGTTAGTAATCGTTCTTTGTTCCACTCGTTGGATTGACATATTTGCGCTTAATGTTATTGTTAGAGAAATAATCGGTGTAGTCTTTGCAGGTAGTGGAAGCCGGAGACAGCGACAGTTTTTCGGAAGAGGAATCTCCAAAGAAGCGCAGGGATCTGTTGACGAGAAGGCCGTCTTATAGGAAGATTTTAAATGATCTTGGAGGGGGTGAGATAGCTGGTATGTTTTTATGCATGCCTTCGAATTTGTTGATAACATTTAAAGCCAAATTTCTATGATTTTTTTTTTAGTTAAGTGGATATTGTTCTGTTAGTAGGTACATACAATTCGCTGATTTAATTTTTAATGAAAATTGCATGAGAAGTTATGATGAAATATAGTATATTGCGCGAAAGATCGAGTGTATCTTCGGCTATTTTTTGTTGTTGTTGTACTGCTGTAGATTTTTGCAGCTTAAGCATTTTGACAGCCGCAGATATATTTATTTTGTTATAAACTGTAGTCTATACAGAGCATGAATTTTTTACTGTATATATAAAAAAAAGTTTCATTTATTAATGCATGTTCGAATAAGTATACATTTTGTTGTAAAGATGTTACATTAGGACATAGTCTATTGTGGTATGGGATTTACAGAAAAATCTTAAACAATGGGCTTGTCAAAACCAAAAAAAAATCTCTCGCTAATCACAAGATCTAATTACAATTTAATAGTAAAATCACTCTTCTTAGCGATTAGATTTTTTCGAAAAGGTTTCCCATTTTGCTACAAACAATGCATCACTTTATCATACACAAAAAAACTGGGAAGCCTTCTACAAAAATGACGTGAACATTGTACCATTGTAAAACACTGAATTCTATGATGTTCACAGAGACAAAAATCGAGCAGACTTCATCAGAAGCAGATAGTGAGCTGTCTTCTCACTCTATCCCATACCACACAGGTTAGTTTTCGTACGAAGAAACAGTAATCGATTCTGGTTGGTGCTACAGTGGGGACAGGTCTCGCAATTCATCGATCGGTGGTTGGCCTGTCACGTATCTTAACCGCACGCTAACCTAACTCTCTCTCCCCCCTTTTATTTTTTTCTAGTTAGTAATATTCGATTCATGCTAGCCAAATGCTCTATTAGCTACTAGCACTCTATTCACTAACAATAGTTTACATAAGAAATCTCTCTTTGACTTTGTTCGATCGATGATCGTTGTACAAACGAAGGTTCTTCTCTTGCAGTTCTGCCCGCCACGGCCCTTCAAATTACTAGCGGGGAGGGCGGCCAGGGCATACAAACCCTAACGATGACCAACGCCACAGCAGGCGGAGCCATCGTCCAGTACGCCCAAGGACAGGAATTCTTCGTACCCGGTCAGTTCAAACGTTTATTTATACTTACCTCTGCAAACTTCCTTCTACCCCTTCCCACCTCTACCTACTCCATTCTGCCTCTCCCTACCTCTACCTACTCCCTTCTGCCTCTCTCTACCTTTGCCTACTTCCTTCTACTCCTCCCTACTGCCTCCTGCTACCCTACTCTCTCCAACTCTATCCTACCTCTTACCGTACCAAGCATGTAATATTTCTATCGAATATTTAGTAATTTTGAGAGGATTAACTGAAGGGTTTTTTGTCGAATGTCCGCAGTGGTGGCGCAAAGCGGGAATATCTCGGGTAGCGGGGGCGAGGACCAGGCGCGCAAGCGCGAGATGCGGTTGCTGAAGAACCGCGAGGCGGCGCGCGAGTGTCGCAGGAAGAAGAAGGAGTACATCAAGTGCTTGGAGAACCGGGTGGCGGTGCTGGAGAACCAGAACAAGGCGCTCATCGACGAGCTGAAGTCGCTGAAGGAGCTCTACTGTCAGCAGAAGAACGAATGAGATCGATCGGCGGACGAAGGGGTTCCGACGAAGGACTGAGTTTTTTGTATTTCGTTAGGGGTGGTTTTGTCGGGGGTGGCAGAGCGGTGCAATTTAGGGATGAGAGGAGTCCGCGTTGGCGGCGGTGCGATTTTTTTTTTATTCAGGTTTTGGTTTTTTTTTTTTTGTGTGGAGAGATGTTGGGAAAATTCGAGTCCGAATTTCGATTTGCTAGTCAGTGATTTTGTGGAAAACTGCCTGTTTAAAAAAAACGGTTTTTTTGTTGGATAGCTTTGTTTTTTTTTTGGATACGTTTATTTATTTACAATCTTCTTTGTTTTTCATTGCATGTTAATTATTTTAACGCACATTTAAGACTCGTGTCGTGCTGACGTAATGCATGAAACAACAAAATCGGTTAAAAATCGATTCTGCATAAGTCAACATGACAGATGTCACTCGAGTTATTTTTTCCAAATACACAAAAAACTCGTAGCATTTCTCGGTGATCTGAATAATTAGAATATATTTTGTACATTTTGTAGTATAGAGATTTAAACTTTAATTTAGCTTATAAACATTGACGACTCATTTTGTTTTAAAAAATATTGGCGAACGAATGATTTTATCGATGAAATTTGTTAGATGTTCCTGACAGCTGCTATCCTGACTGTCAATGTCAATCATCTTTTGGTACAATTTATTTTGTTGATTTTTACGTATAAAATTTTAAAAATCGCTGAAAATTGAAAATAAATGTTAAGTTTGTAGAAGGAATGAAGGCTTGTGAAAAAAGTTGTAAATTTTTAAGGAAGCCGATGTACATATTTACCATAAATTAAATGTTTAATGCCGCGTACCTTCAAAAAGTACGAATATATGTATAAGTTATAAACTATATTTTGATAACAAGTACTTAAAATTTAATTATTTATTGAATTTTGCGTTGATTTTATTTTGGTGAAAAAATAGTTCTTTTTGAAGGTACATTTCGAGTCCAGATTTGCGGAGTGCCTTCTAGATTTTATAACGCGTATTTTGTAATGTAAATTATTGTCTGTGCCATTTATAAATAAAAAAATCTAGGAATGTTATGTTACAAAATACTTAAAAAAAATAATACAAAACTTTTTGGTCTAATCTTCAAACAGTGTCTTAGAGAAATCTCAAAGAATTTTATACCAGTGATTCAAAATTCTTCGATTTCTTGCCGACATCAACGGGAAGCCCATTAGTGTGATATTCTTCAGCTTGGGCGACCCTGTATATAACGCCTGTAATTATTGTATATGTATTTTTACATATCAGTCTATAAAATTAACTTTTGCACAGCCAAAGTAACATTTAGGTGTATAAATTTTTGTGAAACGAGGAAAACTTTTCTGTTTCCGCGAGAAAAAAATTGATATTTTTACACGATTGTTCTTCTTGTTAATCCATCTCATTGATCGAACCGAATTAATTGCAAATTTAGTTCGGTTCGATTGAATTTCGATCGAAATTACTCCCCCAAATTGCTATTTTTTAATATTTAGTTAGGAAATTTGTAAATAAGATTATTACCTAATAGATGTTTAAGTATTAGTTGAAATTGATTTATTAAAACGAATATTTTATTTCGTATTAGTTTTTATTGTTGACGAACGGCCCGAATTAAATTGTTAATTGTTGTATATGAAGTAAAAGTTTGTGAATTTATTCTAAGCAAATTTGTTAATTTCGTCCCAAACAGGTAGAAGGAATGGCCTCGGATCTTCGATCATTCAGCAATAAAATGGTAAGTAGATTTTCCATTTATTTCAATATATGCTCTGATATAACACAGTGAACAATAATAAATTTATTATATTCATTAAACATGCAACTATTTCGAAATAATAACAGAGACATGTAGGATATAAAATATACAAATATATAAAGGTGGGGGGCCGGCTTGTGATGAAATCGTCCAAAATCTTTTTAAAAAATAAATTAAGAAAAGTTTCTCTAAAAACGTAATAAATTAAAAAATAATTTTATATTCTTATAATAGGCCATAAAAATATTATATTAACAAATATCGTGTTAAAATTACAATATACCACCTAGAGTACACATTTATTTATACTGCATGCTGGAACATCCAACCAAAGATATACTGAATGTTTTATTACCCGGAGGCTTAGAAATATTGAATGGTAAACTGAGGAAAAATAGAATTTTATCCAACTTTATTCAATAAATTAAACACTCCTCGGTTGGATTTTCCAACATTTGTTAATGGAAAAACGTTATTTTCTAAAACATTCGATATTCATATAATTTTAGGTATCATAAATGCTTTGAGTTTGTCACTGGTCTCATTACTTTTACCTACCAAACAACATTTTCATTATACAAATAACGTTTTTACCGATAAACATTTGTCCTAAACACATCACAATTTCAACTCCCATATAACAATGTGGGCGTCGTTACAATTCACCTCCTTACCGGCATTCGAGGCCTTCAACTTATCGGCCTGACAGCACGGCTGCCGGTAATTCACGTAACCCCTACCGCCCATCAACGTTATAACAGTCCTCCTGCCGTTATCGAAGCTGCTGCTCTTGCTCTTCCCCTTACCGGCGCCGGCCAACGTCCTCGTTTTGGCCTCTTTATCGGTAGCCACCGGCTCCTTTTCCGCGTCCTCACTAACACCGTTCAGCTGCCTCGAAGCGTTCGAATTGTTCCTCGACACGCTGCGCATGTTGCTCAACCGCACCGCCATGCTCTCCTCCGATCCCGACGACGTGCACAGGCTCGACGATCTCGAATCCACCGACCAGTTGGACAGGTCCAGCGACCGCGGCCGCGACACCTTCATCTTCAGCCGCCTGTCCAGCGTGCTCACCTTGTTCGGTATGGCCGCCAGCTCGGGATCGCTGCGCCTCAGCGACTCGTACACCGGATCGGTGAGGATGTTCTCGTCGCGCTCGTAGTCCTTCACGTACATCAGCTCGCTGTAGAGGCCGTAGACGTTGTTGGTGTCGCCGGAACCCTGCGAGGAGGTGCTCGACGTGGAGAAGGCGGACGCGCCGGCGCCCAAACCTGCGAGCAATCGGTTAGCTTCGTTGCGACGGGGACGGTGTTCGTTACCTCTCGGTAGGGTTTTGGAGATCCTCGCCAGGTCGTTCTCTTTGCTGCGACGCTTCCGAAGCACCACCGGGCTGCTGGCTAGGTATTTTAGTTTGGCGGAGACGCTCTGCACCGAACTGTCGGAGAGCTGTTTCTCCATTCGGGGTTTGCCGGGGCTGTCGTCGGGTTTGTCGAAGCTGTTGTCGAGGCTTTCGGGCTCCTGCTTGGCGTCCTCTTTGCCGGCGGGTTTGTTCGAGGATCCGTTGTTGGCGGAGTAAATCTTTGGTTGCAGTGCCAGGAGGAATGTAATCGATCCGAAATGCGCGTGGTAGGAAATGTTGACTCGTCCGCTGATTATCGGCACGCCTTCTAACCTCGGCAGTGGTATAGTTAAAGCTCTACCAACGTTAGTTCCCACCTAGCAAATAATTAGAAATTAAATACAAACAACACTCTATAAAATAATCGAATTTACCCATAATAATCCTTTACAAGCCAATAGAGCGGTGACGTGGACGACGCTTCGGTTGTTGTTCAAGGAGTCCCTGGGTCCCAAGGAGCCGTTGATCCTCATCACGATGGAGGCTATGTTGATGTCTTGGAGATGTTTGAACGTTTCGGTGTGATAGAGGCAAATGGTGCTCGAGTTTTTCTGCGATATCCACAGGCCGATGCCGCTGTGCGCCATGAGATTCACGTTGCCGAAATTCTCGTGTTGTATCGTGAAACTCTTCTGGATTTCGCCGGTGACGCCGTTCAACACCCACACTTTCTTGCCGCACGCGGCGTACAGGGAGAGATTGATCGGAAGGAGGTAAGAAACGTGATCCGTACCTGTAATTGCGGGTAATAGAGCGTCAGATAGAGCCTTTATCGTCGGCGATGGAACGTACCTAAATTCAAAATTATCGGCTCCTGGACGAGCCAAGCACCATCGATGGGACTTTTTCTATATACACAGAGCGTTCCGTTGGCGAGGGCAACGAACACGTTATCACAGTGATATTTAATATGCATAATGACGTCGGAGACGGTTATGTTGGCTAGTTCTTCTTGCTTTTCCGGCTCGTCGGCGGCGTAGAGCAACAATTTGTGTCTGTCCGTTCCTATCCACACGGTATCGGTGGCCAGATTGGGACACGGCGGTGGCGCTCCTGCAACAACAAACCCATAATTTCCAAATCCTGCGTAGTTCACGACAGCGAAATAACGTACCTTTGACGAATTCCATGGCGGTAATTTGCGTTTCGACCAACGAAAAGGTCATCAGATCCTTCAAAACGCCGGCCTGCTGGTGATGCTGGGCCAGCACGGATATATGACTGCTGGCGCCGTCCGTCGTGCACACCCACAAGTAACTCTGCGTCCTGTGCCTTCGTTTCGCTGTTTTCGGTAAAGTTACAGTGTAGTAACAACCACAGCGCACCTAAGAAAACACCGCAGTAGATAATGGTATATGATGATTTAATGTAATGTACCTCGGTTTGATGCTGTGAGGTGTAAACCGGCTGCGACTTCACAAACAGCGGCATCTTGGTCGACGGCCTCTGTTCCTGTTCAGGTACTTCCCAAGCGGGCGAATTGTTCGGATCCAGCGCCAGTTGGGCCAGCCTCAGTTCCGTGATCCACTCCTTCTTGATGTTCGGATTGTCCGTCTGGAAAGTGAACGTCTCCTCCTTGCCCTTGACGCGCACGACCAGCTGCAAACAGCAGGAATCCATCCAGGCCATCTCCTCGTCCTTTTGCTGTATGGACCCTTGGATTTGCTGGAGGATCTTGCGCGTGTTGTCGAGATTCACGTCCTTATAAGCGCCTCTTAATTGCCCTTGAAACCAAACCAATAAACTCCGAACGAATGGCAACCGCGCACCGCTTACCCGTCAAATCGTTTATCCTGCTCATGACTTCGTAGTCGTGCATCAGATTGCTCATTTCCGCGCACAAATTGTTCGCCTCCTGCGGCGGGGTGCCGTCGAACGACCCGTTCGATTTGATGCTGCCGCCCTTCGGGTGCGGCGACGTCAGCAATCTGCTCAATGTGGGCGAAGCGCTGGTGTCCTGGATTTCGATATCCGACACCGGATGGGTCCATTTCAGGCTCAGTCTTTCGTTGTTGCTGAAATCATCAGCTGACTTAGACGCGACCGCCACGCAGACGACGAGGTCGTTCAGCAGCAGCAGCCGGCGGCTTTTCGCTTTGGTTATCATGCCGTTCTGGCTGTAGTCCTAGAAACAACACATTAATAATATTCGTTCCCTACTGGTTCCACCTTGGTGGAGACCAAGACGAGATATGAGGCTAGGTTATGAACATATCACGCTATTAAGGGTACTCACCAGTTGCGTGACGTTGTCTTCTCTCAGGAGGTACCGGTTGCTGTCGGATAAAGGCCTCACCGAGAATTTTCCGCTGATGTTCCTCAGCATCTCCTTGAAGGCCTGGTACTGCTCGGCTTCGCGTTTCCTTTCGTTCAACATCTCGGCGAGAGACTCCAATTGGGTGAGGGCCAGTTGCAGGGACATCCTGTCGTGGTGGCCGTGCGGGGTGTACTTCAGAAGATCCTTGAGAGTGAATCCGACGGTTAAGAATGTAATTAGAAATAGGGCGCGTGTATTTACCTGCAGGAAGAGGATGAACTGCGGGAACCTCTGCACCGGCTTCACCATGAGCCCGAAGAACGACAGCCGATCGTGCGAGCTGATTTGCTTCACCTTCAAGAAATCGGCCAGCGCGGATTTCCGCTTGGCCTCCATTTTGGCCAGGTCCATGGCGACGGAGAAGTTGTTTATGAATCCGCTGTAGATGTCCAGAACGATGGCCTTGGAGAACGAGGCGACGAAAACGTCGCCGATCTTCTCGTCTCTGTCCCAATTCCGGACGCTCTCGGCGAGGGCGATGCGGAACAACGTATGGCACTGAAGTATCTCCGGCAATTTGTGGAACAGCGTTTGGATTTTCGAGCCGCTCAACACCGGCGGATTGCTCTCCTCCAAAGGCTTTTTGTAATCCTGTTAAACGACCGATTGAAATATAAACTCCAAGGAGTTTGGAGACTTACATTGACCAGCCTCTGCAACGTGGCTATGTAGGAGTTCTCGCTGTGCACGATGGCGGACACTATCATCCTGCGCTTCAACTGTAAGGGGGTCAAATTGGGAGGCGGCGGCGGCAGGCTGGGCGGCAGCTGCCGCCTCTGCGACGAGTTGCAACTGGAGAAATGGAATCCCACTTCTTCTTCCACCTAAAGAATGTTTTTAATTTTAATGAAGCTCGATTTTACGTTGTAAATCTCGATTGCAAACTACGATTCTATTCAAACAATACAAGTCGATAAAATTATTATTTTTTTTAACTCAACTGACCTCCAGTTTTTGTTGTGCGGAATACTGCAATAACAAAATGGAAAGATGAAGATTTCAGCGTGATTATAGAAGGGATAATGTTTGGTTTAGAGAAGATTAATAGAGAGTTACATCAGTGACTTACTTCTGGTAATTGTGGCATTTTGTTTTGGCCGGTGGGCGTCCTTTGAACGTCCACATTTTCGATGTCGTACTGATGGTTGCTGCCCCTTCTTATCGAAAACCACCTCGACAATCTGCCGTGATTCTGCGGGGAAGTGTCCACCGGCAACGAGCTGTCCAACGACAGCCGGTTCGAGCCGATTCCTCCACTTCCCCGCCATTTATCGCACAACGTTCGAGCTTTGTTCAACGTGCTTCTGAATTGTCCATTACTCCTGCAAACGAACAAACAGAATCGGTTGCTTAAAACCCGTTTTTTCACTCGGGCGGGCGCCGATTAGGCTATCGTAAAAGCTCGATAAATATTCCGAGAAGCTTTCACGGCACCTCTCGATTAGCCGGGAATTACCGTTAATAAATCAACTTGCATTCGGTGACCAATTAAATCAATTTAAACATTAATTATGTATGCAAGCATGCAGGCAGGGAAGATCGAAGTTCTCGAACATCTCGAACCATTGACGTGCATAATCGATGTTTTAAAAGCGAGCGAATTCGCGAAAGTCGGTGCTTAGTCGAGCCGGATAATTGAGAAAATTCAGCAGTAACAATACCATCGAACGGAACTGGAAGATGGTAAAACGTGTAATTACGATAATTGATTGTTTCTGGCGCAAACGATAATCTCCGCCAATGCGACTTTTGGCCCGATTCCAGCTCTTCGACCGCGTTTAAAAGGCAGCTTTCGCTTTTCTTATCTCCACCGACCGAGGCGTTCTCGACTTAACGAAGCCAACGAACCGCATGTCGTTAATTATTACTTTTTAAATTTTATTTTCGGAAGCACCGCTCGCTCGCCTCGATCGCCATTAGGCCCAATTGTCCCGGCTGTTACCCGCATTATTCCATCCCGCTTCGATCCGGAATTTTCGACCCCGATCTAACGAGACTTTACAGGCTTCGACTTTTGAAACCGATCGCTCGAAAAACGGTGGGATTTACCTGTTGCTGGAGGCGGCGCTGCGGTCGCTTTCCTCGTCAGAAGACAGCTCTGGATCGGAGCCGGAGCACCAGCTGTCCTCAGAGCTCCTCTGAGAACCGGCGTGCTGGAGGGTGCGGGGGTGGTTGAGCGGCGGCGCCACCCTGTGTTCACATGTCTGCTCCTCCCAGGTGCCCGATCGGATTCTGGGCTCGTCTGGAACAAGAAAAATGGTTTTTTTTTACAAGGCGCAATGGAACCTTTCTCGGATTTGCATTATAGCTGTACATTCAGAAGCAATTGATTTAATTAATACTAGCGATTTATAGATTAAAAGGCGACCGGTTGATTATTTATTTCAGCTGGATTTGACCTCATTTCGTGCGGAATTTTTAAGGCCAAAACGACCGGCGTGCTCGGGCGGTCAAATAATTGAATCCCGTTCAAATCATACCGATCGAGAGTGCATTTTATACGCTGGATTAATTTGCACTTAATAAAATCGAACCGAATTAAATTGTTATTCCGTACAACAGCAATTTTATGTATGTCGTAAAAATACCTGAACTACAACAAACGGGAGGCCTTCAATTGCGGCGATAATTATCCAATTGCCGCTAATTTTTCCTGCTAAATCGACGATTAGCCTCATTAACGATAATTAAGTCCATAGTGTGAACAATTGTAGTTATTTACAGGCAACAAAAGCGAAAATATAAATTTCCCCTCATACAATTTCCACCGTTATCGATACAATCGTATTATTATTATTATATGCTCGATAATACCCAAATTGATTTTCGTGTAATCGATTATTCGCCGGTGTTAGAGTAAATATTTGTTGTGTGTCAGTGGGACGAGATAAGTGAACCGAATTATTACTAGGTTAACGAAGATAAAAAAAAACTCGATTTCGTAATAAATTTAATCGATATTATAATTATACAGGTATCGCTTTCTTTCGCCGTTTTTTATTTGGTAACGATACAGGGTGTACCAAATACTCGTGACCCAAGTGACTCGAGATACCTAAGCCGAAATTAATGTAGCGGAAAATAGCGAATTTAATTTCCCTCCTAACCGAAAACGACCCTAATTCAGCCGCTTTGCTCCGGTCGCGAAACACAAGGTTCAAGATCACCATTAAGATTCTCCGGCAGGACCTTTTCGCCTCGTCCTTCGCCATTGTCGGGCGTATTTTTCGCGGTCAGGCACGAGGAGCGCGTCTCCTTTTGTTTTCCGAGATTTTCACGAGCTCCGCGTGCACGTGTTAAGGAATCGTGGAATAGTCATTTTCGAATAACTCGATATCAGCACGTCAAGGAACGACTCATAACAATGCGGATTATCGAGAGGAACGTGTCGACTGCACTGACAATCTAATATTTTTTTATAAAGAAGATGAGTACAAGGGCGGGAACATCAAATTTACATAGAGGTCGTCTAAAAATATATCCAAAAATTGCGCCTTAAACCCACTTAATTAACACATTTCCGAGAGTCGATAGCTTTTACATGTGCTCGTCGAAATTACCGATGAATGCCCTTCCAAGTTCATAAAGCTCGATAAATCATAGCGTTTCATTCCCGCGTCCGAGTGAAGCTACATAAATACTCCAATTTGGTGATAATATCTACCTACACGCGCGTTTCTTTCGGTATTTTCCATACGCAGGCCTGTTAGAATTCGAGGCGGATTAATTCGAAATCCACTCGAAAAACAATCCGCCGAGCGATAAATTCGCCGGTGCAGTACCAGCTTTATTTGCTCTCCTGTTATCACGAAACAATACATCGACCGGCCCGGCATTCCGCAGGAGTGAATGTCCTTTGGACTTCGCGATGCATGATTCATTGCACCAGCAGCCTCAAAGCTTCAAGAGTGGAAATTAATCGAGAATTCCGCGGCGAACCTCAAAAATGGACGCGGTAAATACTAAATAGGATTTTTTTTAGAATTCATTACCCGACAGCGATTTAATTGTTCTGCGTTATAGAGCGATTAATTTTTTTCGCGGGGCGGCGAATTTTCTCGATTAAGGAAGGGCGCCCACGCCAGTTCGATCTCATTATTCGCCCGGCGATTTGCGAAAGAGTTTGTGCGTAATTAAAATCGAGTGGTGCGAACATTAACCAGTCGAGATGTAAACAATGAGTATTTTTAGAAAGAGCCCCCATCGGGCTCTGACCACCGCGAAATTCCCAACTCCTCTTCCAAACTCTATTCATCGCTGTATAAACTTTTTAACGAAATTCGAATTTTCTTCACGAAGTTGTATTTTTCTGGAAAATTATTTGGAGTACCATCGATTTCCATTAGAGCCTCGCGGACTTGAGTCCCACGCTCCATCCGGGCTCTATCCGTTTGTTGTTAGTAGCAATTTTATTGTCGATGTTAAATCAATTACATCCGCTTTGCCCGGCGTACAAACAGTAAATTAATTTGCGCGGATTGTTCGCGAAATAAAAGCAATATGAATCTACATATGAAATATAAAAATGCTGAATCGATATACCTGTAGTCGGGAAAAACAGGCGAAACCGTAAATAATTCGATGCATGATGAACGGAGCGCTTGTTTGTCGTTAAATCATTTTACGCGGAGCTCGTGTGTAGCAAAAGCATATGTTTCACTATATTTTTTTCCGTTCTATATTTAGGGCAAACGACGCTTGTAACAGACAAGATGCCTATCTGTAATAGCCGCTCATAACAATCCCGAATTGCGCGGTAGTCCAGCGGAATTCACTCGAAGCGAGGTACCGATTTGGAAATAAAATACTCACTTTATCCGCCGATTCGAAGGATTTTCCTGCGTTTGCGGCACGTGGAATCTGGCAGGAAGGATCTCTTTGAGCCGCCTGTCTTTGAGTATTTTCTCTCGAGTCTAGCGGGAAGCAAAAAATACAACCGATCCTCGTTCTCGATGCGCGCAAACTTGTTATGACTCGCCTCCCAATCGGAATACTTTCCTGGTAATTCAGTAACTCGACAAAGACATTGCATGGAATTTATGCAATCGCAAAGCTATGATGTATCCGTGTTATTTAACATTCGGCGAGGTTGTAAATCGAATCGCTTCGAAATATTCCTTGCACCTCGTTCATGCCGGTGCGTGAAGCGGGCTTATTCCGGAATTTCCCGATTAATTATGAATTTCTCGTTCTCGGCGTGGAAAATCGCCCACAAACAAACGACAAAGACGGGGCTCGCGAGGAATTATTCGAAAAGTTTTTCCCTGGATACGGGTTTTTTTTTATTATTTTCTTATTCGCCGTCTCGATGGATTTTTTGCGCCTTTCAGGTTTTCTGTCCGCCTCTCAGCGAGCAAGAAAAAAATCCGTAATGTAGCAAAATTCACGGTCGAGCGATTCCGCAATTCGGTTTCGGGAAAATCGATTTCTCCGAATTCGAACAGGTATATATTATTAGACGATTATTAATAAATATCGATTCATTTTCCAAACGTTTACTACATGAAATACGAGTTCCTCTAAAACCGCTAGAGCAAGAAAAATAAATTAAGTCGTGAATGTTTCCAACAAAAGTGAGAAATTTCCAGATAAATTTTTTCGCATACGTGATTCGCACGCAACGGCTCTATTGTACAGGCGAATAAATAAATAGGCGACTATCACCTTGAGCGCACCGTTAATGCACCGACGTCTGAATTCTAATTTAGATGATTGAATAATTCCGAGGAATACAAATGAGGAGGAAAGCTACCCGGTTGTTTTCCTTTGCCTTCGTCGCCGCCGGTAGCGCCTTTGTTCTGCCCTGACATTGTCTAAGGTCGCCTCAATTTTTCTTTTCTCCTCACTCCGAACGCTTTACAGACTGAGAGAACTCTTCGTTGAATAGAACAGGAGTAGATTCGGTGTAGAATAACAGTAGAGTAGATTGAGAGTTGATTCGGAACAGATTTGGAGTAGAGTTAAAATAGATTGAGAGTTGATTTGGAATATAATCGGAGTAGAGTAGAAGAAGACCTATATTCAGAGTATAATTTGGAGTTAATTCGTATAGTAGAGTACTCTACACCTTGTAATTTTTAGGGGATAGATAATTATAACTAGAATTGCGACGGATTAATTCGAAACGCCGCCTCTTTGGCAAACAGCATAATAAATTGCATATAAACAGTTAACCTAGTTTTTCGGTGGCTATATTATTTTCATTCTACCTTTCTGTGGCGCTTATGCAACTGAATAATAAGGCACTCGCCGACACGAAGGCAATTTTTAAATTAAAAAGTACACCGGTTTTTTTTCGCCTTCTTTTACACGGGACAGATATTACAAAAAGCGAGTCGCTATGTAGGAGTTAACGAGAGTTAGTTTTACCGGAGCGTTTTCTTGTGCGAGGCGAGAAGCAATTATTAATCGTTATATTAACTCCATTATAGTGGATTTTTACTTGTAAAAATTCTTCGAATCGCTAATGAGCAATTTGAAACATTTTGTTCGAGACGTGGTTTCGGGAAAGAGTCGCATTTCTGTAAAATTCGGACTTTTATTGCCCGAAGTAGGAAATGGCGTCTATTAGATTAAAGAGCGAATTTTTATAGCCGCATGCTCGATTTTATGCGGCTGTAATTTTTATGTTCATCGTCGAAAACACGCGCATTGATAAGTGGAGTTAATTGGGCTTTATTTATTCGAAAATTCCCTCGAACTTTCCAGACTATGCTGAAAGCCATCCCCGCGTTCAAAGCTCAAACATGAATAAGTGATTCGCATTTCGAATTAACTCAATTATAATACCCACAATTTGGATATTTAATAGGCGCACTATAAATTAGTTTTGTTTGAAGTAGATTCCTCCTGCGCCGCTAAAACGAATCTAATTATATCGGTTATGCAGGATTTTTCTTATAAAAACCGATTTTCGAGAAGAATAACAAGTACCCAAGTAGATTATTAAATTCGTTCGTTTGGATATTTTCGAGTATTGTTCGCGGGAAGAAGAGAAAACGTGAGACGTAGAAAACGCCACAATGGTCGCTGTTTTGTGTTGCCGGGCTTAATTGGGACCGGATTTATCAAGGAAAAAGGATGAGAATCATGTAGGATTTTCTGTGTAATGTTGCATTTCTAAATTGAATTCATGCTGGGAATTCAAAGTCTCGTTGAATAATACCGTAGCTCTCGATTGCGGGTTAATCTCCGAAATGAACGAGACGAAATTTAAAGGTAAGCATCATCTAATGGTTAAATTTAAACGAGTATATCGATCGAAAAGAATGTATTTAGTGATTACCTAAGCAAAATCTGCGAGCGATATATTTGGATTTGCATGCGAAAATACTTTTTAAAGTTCGTGCTTTATAAATAGCGAAAGGAAAATTCCGAAATCGATAGATTTACGGGTTTTTAAACAAAATCTGCGAAACATTTACTGTTTGCCAATTAAAAGCGAATCTACTGCGATGAATTACTCTAAATGAACTTTCTTTACTATTTATTATTATTACGCCATGTTATTATAATTTTTTAAAAGAGAAAGTACGAAATTTAGTGCACTTACTGGTGACCTATACTAAACGCAACGCTTCTAATTGAGCCGATTAATTTTCCAAATTGGTTAATTGGTCAAAATTCGAGTCGAATACACAACGTTTCGTTATTCTAGGTACGTTTATAAGCGCGTGTATGCGCGTAGAAATAAAGCAACTTTACGAGGACATAAAACAAATGGTTCGGAGAACTTCCTGTTAGCTTAGTAAAAGTACACTCAATGGTAGAACAGTAGACGGTACGAGCAGCACCGGATTTAGGCCATTTAGAGTCTATATTCTATTTAGCAGCGAGTGTATTTATTTATTAATTTATCTACGAGTAATTATTTTTTTTATAAACACAGGATGTCATCATTTTTGCCAAAATATATATCAATTTTGTGCTCAACAGATGTCTTCTATATGTTACAAGAAAGTTCTCTATTATATTGTTATCTTCCGATAACGAACGGAGTATCACAAATTTAGTATATTCGTAGATCATTCTCTGTTAACATAACATATTATTATTGAAGTTTGAATCTCCGTCGACACCCCATTGTGTACAATTTAAATAACTTCCATTCGAACAACTTTGTTTATCTACTCCGCACGGGAGAGCGCAAACAAAGCGAACATATCCAGTTGGCTGTACGAAGTTTCGTTTTAAACGATATACATATTATAATGTACCAAAATAAACGAATTTGTGTGAGAATCCGCGATTAGTACGGTTCCGTTTCAATTAGCCTTTTTATTCCCCATCCCTGCAGCATATTGAAATGAACTCGAGTACTTCCATTGTTGATTGAAGTATGCAGTAAACGAAGCGTATTTGTGCAATTAAAAATATCATTTTATCTTTTACCATATCCCGAACTGCTATTCCAGACACCGTGACCCTGATTCGACGAATTCACAGGCACATTTCACTCAGTAACACCTGCTCAGTTTCTGTATTATGTCTACGAAATGTGCTGGCGATGCAACGGCAGATGCAAAAGTACATGCGAAGGGAGATTGGAGGTTTTTTCCACAGATTTTTCGGGTATAGGATGTCAAATTCGATAAATCTGCGCTAGGTAAATCGCTTCCTGCGACGACATCTGCTCGAAAACCACCGAGTTTTATACACCTCGAGGTTCGTTGAATATTTTTGGAGAATAACATGGTACGCCACTGTCTAATATTGAAATAAAAATTATTATCGGAATCCTCATTCAATTTAGAACAAAT
This sequence comes from Phyllotreta striolata, assembly GCA_918026865.1. Classification (NCBI taxonomy): domain Eukaryota; kingdom Metazoa; phylum Arthropoda; class Insecta; order Coleoptera; family Chrysomelidae; genus Phyllotreta; species Phyllotreta striolata. Next base: position 1,629,467 of record OU900098.1, on the reverse strand, counting down.
TTAATTTCTTGACTTTTTTTCATTCGACTCATCGTTTCGCATTAAAAAAATAAATACTGTGATAAAATTAAAAATAATAAATTTTAGGTTTAGATGAAGTTTTTTTCTTAAAATGAGTCCAAAATCATCCCCTTAAATATTAGCATGTCATTATGGAACACCCTGTATAGCTATTCAGTGTGTATACGATTCATTCTGTTGGTTTCATAGAATTATTAATAAAAATGTCGAAATCTTCTCACATGATTGTTGCATGGGAAATGTACATTTTTTATTAAATAAAGCATCTCTATGTCAGTATCACTCTCGATTCTTTCATTATTTCCAGCTGAAATTGATGCGATAAAGCCGTTCTCATGTAATACGATATTGTACTTTTTATATTTTTTTTATAACTTTCTTCTCGTATTCGCTTTCCCTCTGGTTACAGATTTTATGTAACGAGCGCGATTGATAAAAATCACTCGAAATTCACTTGGTGTATGTAAGTTAAGTATAGTTTCTATTTGCTGTGAACAACATGGCGCTCTATAAATAAACGACCATTCGAGATTACCGCAAATATTGACGGTTCGTCTAACTAATTACAAACATTTCCACCGTATATTAGTTATTAAACCAATTTGTTTGCTATTACGTAAATCAATAATCACTGGCCGCGGATAATCTTTATAGATCGGCGATTAATTGAAAACAAACTTCACAAACCATCGGCATAAAATAAGTCATTTTACAGTCGAATTGGGTTTTTTTCTCAGTGTAGTTGATGGTGTGTTTTCCTACACGCATAAAACTACTTCGTGAAGGATTTTTCGGGTAAATTAGTAATGGCTAATTAAGCATTTATTTGAGATTGTAAAAGTTATTATTTCGTGAAGGTCGTGTCTGACATGAGAGAACCTCTAATTCTATTGTTTCTTTTACACTTTATTGTAAATTCGTAACAAAAGAAAAGTATTGTTTCGCGTTCGTGTCTCTCGATATGTCGCCGAATGGAATTAAAAATTCCCCATTAAAATTCTATTTTGTTTCCCATCGATCGACTACGAAATTCTAACGACCTTTTGCGTTTAGGAGTGGGCGGTTTATTGTCACCCACAACTCCTTCGAATTGTGAATCACCTATTAGTAAATTTTCGTACTGTTTGTTTACGGTGCATTTCTATCGATCGATTTCGATATCGTATAGATACAGCAATCAGATAAATAAATATCTACTATATACCTATACTCAAAAAATAACAACTATACAGTTTGTTTTGGTAATTACAATATTAATAGGTATCCAGAAGTTGGCTGTTAATAAACTGCAATTTTTGTTTACGAAGTAATTAATAGTACTAAATGTATTAATTATAATTGAGCGTCTATTGAAAACATTAAAATTAACGACCCTCTAGGCAGCTAGCATCAAAACAAGAGCGATTAACAACAATGCGAAGGCAAAGTTCAAACACGAGAGTTAATTATTATTGCTTAATAACGCATCGATTAAAGCTAAACGATCGAAAATGCTCTATTCGATTATCCGGTGGTATCGAATCCGCAGATGTTCGATGCATTTATGTAGATATTAATCACGCGAAAAAAGCGCAAAAATAACTTTTAGTCAGTGAATTCTCTCGTTATGCAGTTCACCTTGGAGGCGCAATTAATTCGATACAAAAAAAAATCGTCCTACTTCATTAGTTTATTAGGCAACTAACTCAATTTTCGACTCTATTAAATCGTCGACATTTTATCTGTGTAAATATTTATTCGAGCAAATTCAACAACAATAAGTACTTACGAACAGCGGGACTGGGTTTCCTAACGAAAAACGATTGCATATAAACCACAGTTTGTAATTTAATTCACAACTAAAAAATCACTATTACTCCGTACACACTATGTTCGATTTATAAAAAAATATCGAATATTTCGAAAAATATTATGAGACGTTTGAAAAAGCGCTGCTGCGATCGTACCGGGCGCGTGTCGACTGTCGATTTTTCGAATTTCCTGCCGCTCGCTCGGCCGAAACGCAATCGTATCGTGCGTACACTGCACGCAGGAGATCCACCGGGTCGTCCTGCTCGATCGCTCTGTGCCCCTGCTGGCGCGGATGTCGCGACGTTCTGCTCCGTTTTGGGGCGTTCGTTCGCCGCCTTCGCTCTTCGGAGTCTCGGCGACCGTGATGTTCCGTCGCGGATCGATTGCACCCACCCGGTAAGCACTTAATCCGAAAACTGGTCGCTTTATTTTCAAGCACTACCATCGATTCGGATGTTCTGTAAAATTAGAGCTAGGAGATCTGTTTTCAAATCGTAGCATTGGTATTTCGCTTGGATTTTCTGTAAAATTAGAGCTAGGAGCTTTATTTTCAAATCCTAGCATTGATCTTTCGGTTAGATTTTCTATAAAATTAGATCCAGTTCTATTTTTGAATTCTAGCATTGATCTTTCGCTTAGATTTTCTATAAAATTAGATCCAGTTCTATTTTTGAATTCTAGCATTGATATTTTGCTCAGATGTTCTGTAAAATTAGAGCTAGGAGCTCTATTTTCAAATCCTAGCATTGATCATTCGCTTAGATTTTCTACAAAATTAGATCCTGTTCTATATTTGAATTCTAGCATTGATATTTTGCTCAGATGTTCTGTAAAATTAGAGCTAGGAGCTCTATTTTCCAATCCTAGCATTGATCTTTCGCTTAGATTTTCTCTAAAATTAGAGCTAGGCGTTCCAAATCCAAAATCCATTTTCATACCACTTATAAAAAACCGCAGTTACCAACAAAAACAAAATTCCCAATAGATACTCGATTATTTCCAAACCTTCAGCATAAATTGCTCGAGCAATTAGAACAGATAATATCATCGATAAATCTACCGAACGAAAATATAAAGGAACAAATTAAGATACTTACCTATCTAATAAGAGCTCGAACGTAATTTGCATTGGCAAACAAATCGCGCTTAATTAATGGCCCATAAAATAATTACGTTGTCGTCCGTGTAAGCGATTGAGCTGTAATATGTAATAGAATTGCATATTGAACGGATTAAACGGACCTTGACGATACCAATCGGTCCGCGCCCCGTAAAATGTTATGCGCTTTCAATAGGCGCCTATGCTACTGCTAGAAATGGTCGCAAACGAAATATTTTCCTTTCCTGATATTGTGACATAGAACGAAGGAGGAAATTTGATTTAATACCGGGTGTACCATTAAATTAAATTAAATTCTCCTCTGGTTGTAGTGACTTATAAATTGGTAGAAATTGTGTGTAGCTAAATGAGGTAAAAATCGATGAATATTTGAATATATTATATTCTTTCACTTTTCTCAGTTAAATGGATCGTAACATAAATACAGTGTGCGGGTAATAACAATAAAATATTATTTTTATGAAAGTATTAACAAGTTTATGGATCGAATACATTAGGCTTATCAAGGTAAAATTGTTTAAAAATGATTATTTTTATCGCCCGACTCGTCGGAACTAACAACAAATTTTTCGAATCGCTGTTTTTTATATCTAATTGTTACATAACATCGAATTTATCTGGCGTGGACGTTCAATTCACTCACGAGTGCGTTAAAAAATCATCATCTCCACACAGCGATTGGTTTGTTTTTTAATTTCACCATTAACAACTTTTCCAATCTACCAAATCGATCGATTTCCATCTCGGATTTTCTGGGAAGCAATTCGCTAATTAACCGGGCGCGATTTTCCCGCGACCTTCGGCGCCTATCCGGATATTTTCTGGATTTTCCGGACGTCACATCACCCACCGCACGCCGCATCAAAACGTTCTATCGTCAGAGCAGAAAGGAAATGACGGGAGCACGTGGGGTGGGATTAACCCACCAGTGGATTAGATTCGAAACCCACGTGGTATTCAGACATAAGGGCATTTACCAGGACGGGATTTCGTACTGTTTTAGACGATAAAAGAATCGCATTTGTAACAACGCTCGATAGAAAATTTGACCTATACTTAATTTGTATGGGAGTTCCTCCAGACGAGGAAGTCTCCGCTGATATAGACTAAGTGATTGTGGAATTTTCTTCGCCTATTTATGGGAACTTTGCCTCCGGCTCCCCGGCGTATAATCATGATTAAAAAAGCTCCGATAGTTCCTATTTTTTTGTTTATCTCCTAAATTATAAACGGCCGAATCTATCCGGATAATCGAGAAGGTCAACGCTCGGTTTAGAACTCGCTTCCTCAATCCGATGGGGCCGTTTCGTGTTTTTTTTCCGCATGCAAAACCGAATATTATTAACTCCTCGGATATTCGAATGGGAAGAGGATGGAATTGGACCGCGCCAATTTCGCGGGAGACGGCGCGCTTTGTTCGTTTTATTAGATCGAAAAACTTCCGAAAGATGAATATTTAAAGGATCAGAAATCGAATTACTCGTGACATAACGCACGGATTTATCGAGCCTGCTGCCGTTGAATTGCTATTTACATAATTGCGTCGTCTTAATGACGGGAAAAGAGAGTCGCAGGAGTAAGACAAAAAGCCAGTTCAAGGTTCCCGGGCGTGAATCGAGATTCGTTAAACAAGGTTCTCTTCGTACAGGTAAATGTAAATTTGTTAGCAATATTAAACCAAGCAGTAGAAGAAGAGTGAACTGCTGAATCGTGGTAGGTGGTGTTATTTTTTTTTGTTGTAATTCCATATGGATTTTACGCGCGTCTTTTCGTCGCAGAATCCATAAAACAATTCCCAACGACAACGGTCAGGGCATTGTTTATTGTTTGGATTAGAGACGTGACTTTTCGTCGTGCAATTCCGCGAATGTCTGCATCTACAAGATCCTATTACCTACGCCGGTTAAGCGGAGGTGACAAGGAACATAACACTCGGTATACCTATAAGCAATATCGTAAAAAATTACGTTCCGAGAAGGAGAAATAGAATAGAAACTGCTCCGAAAGGCAACGACGTTTTGTCTTTCTTTCGGTGTCGAGATTTACGAGAGGATAGATTTATGGGCTAATGTTATTGTTGCGTTTTGCGATGGCGGCCGGTTTAATTTTAACCTTTCGATTTGTTTTGCGAAACGATTTTTAGAACGCTAAAATAAAAAAGTTTCCACACCCTATATAATTAAGAACCGATGTATGTTAGGCGCAAAGAGATTTTGGCGAAAGCTACCCTACTCTGAATCTCCTCTACTCTGAAAGTACTCTAGAGTAGAGCTATTCTTTTATGCTGTGTGGTAATAAATATATTTCTGCGCCTAACTCACCGCCGATAATTAATACAACTATACTTTGGCTCCGGAGTTCCTGGGTTTCGACAAAACAGATTTTCTGTACATAATAGAAAACTAATCACAGCCTGTCACCTCGTTCTGTCTACACCTGGTCCAATTAACCATTAATCCTCCTCGTTCGGTCCGAGCCCGGAACGCCACCCATAATTTCAAAGGTCCTTTGTTCGGTTCTACCTGTTCGTTTCAACTCGTTCGCAGGTACCAGCCGACGGTACGTTTTTTTTTTCTCGATTTCTTTTTTTTTTCTCTCTTCGAATCGGCTCCTTGTGCTCCGAGGGCCCATTGTTTTTTCGAATTACCTACACCCGACATAACAGCGCGCGGATCTATCGAGTTTCCGCTCGAATAAAACGATGATATTACGCGGCGTTGCCGCGTCTTCGTTGATGGAAGTTAGATCGGTCGTGACGTCACGCTTGGTATATTTTTTATCCACCATATGCGATTGTTTTGGTGCGATATATTTATTAATTTTGCGTCAATACGGTGATATCATATTATTTGGAAGTTTAAGTTAGATTACGGAAACCCGGTGATTTGTGTTTTATTATAAACAATATGATTCAAGCGTATAATGTTGTGGTATTTTCTCGGATAATGCATATTTTGAAAGTTATTTTCAATCGGATTGATAACCTAAAAATACCGTTAGAGTTATCCATATGTCGGTTACAGCTGTTGTTTGGTTGCGAAGGAGTAGGGAAAAAAAAAGAGCTCGTTACAAAACTGTTCGAAATAATGAAGCCATTTGAGGTTGAATGAATGAATGAATGAATGAAGCCATGTTTGGTTATCAGTAGATTTTTTTTTTGAGTAATACTAAACCACCCTGTATATTTCGAGTGCCTGCTTCGATACGAACACGAACGGAGAATAATATGCAGAATAATGGAGTAATTGAAATCGCCTTCCATGAAATCACGAAAGGTTAGAATGTCAGAGGAGATTTACGATGTAGTTAGTACGGCAAATGACAAACTCATTCTGAATATACTCCGTTCGCCTTCAGGAGAGAATAATAAAATCTAATTTTGTATGCAAAAGACAGTACGAGTAAAAAAAATGGAAAATTCCACAAATTTATGACTTTCATCTCGTTTTATTTCAGTATAGTGCCACTTTGTATACTTCATGTTATATTTTTATCTCCCGATAGCGAACGGAGTATAACTTTCACAGGGTGTCGCCAAAAATAATACATTTAACATGATTAACACTTTTCCAAAATTTATAGCTCCGCAATTCCCTATTCCCCGGCTACCTCGATTTCGTTCGCCGTAAAAAACGCGTCGGGACGCCCGTTTCGCAAGTCACCCGACCCAAATAAATCGAATCGCCGTTGATTTACTTTCGACAATTATTACCGCTCGACGATTTTTATCTGTCATCGAAAATATTAGTCGCCGGTGCCAGGAAATATTTGGGTCAATAGACCGAACCGGCCGTTTCAATTGGTTTATTTATCCGATATTAATTGTTCGGTACTGTTTTCGCGAGCGATCTAATCGAACGTGTCGTCGAGATAGAGCACGAGTTTACCGATAAATCCTTCGATAGAACGTGTACGACACGGTGGATGAGAAAATTAAAGCCGCCTATGTCGATGCTAGAGGTGGGAGGGATTGTTTCGAAACGTTCCGAAGTAACAGTGTATTATTTTGAATAACTATAACAGTTCATTTAAAGGCGAATCGAGTATACGAAGCGTAAATTTAATCATGAATGATAGTGTTCGGTGCCCGGGGATTTTATAGGTTTTCAGCGTTTTTTTTATGCTCATTGAGCAGGTATTAAAAATCGAGTGTATTCATTCACTGGAATAATAATAGAAGTGATTTAATTACTTCGATATGTTTGCGAATTTCGCGATTTAATTAGTGTAAACAAGGAAAAAAAGTTGGGGTAAACATCGCCCAGTAACCCGAAAATTTAATCTCTGCGGATTTAATTTCGGAAGCTTGGGGGATATTTGCATAATAATGGAAGAGTTTTTTTCGGGAAGACTGACATGTTGACGAAAATCGCTGAATTACGTGGAAAACTTTTGGTTAAAAATATCCCCGAATGTTATCGAAGAACTTACCGAAATTATTCAATAAACGTACACTTACCTGCAACAAACAAAACGAAATATTTAGCAGATTCATCTCGAGCAATTTTTGCGTTAAATTAAAAACTCCTATCACCGTTATTTTCCCATATAAATTCGCGTTAAATTTCGAAACAACCGTTAAATGATGTTACATATTAATTTCTGGAACGGGTTTTTTTTCTATCATTTCACCTCAGTCGGAGCTTTCCTTAGAAAATCTAGTTCTTTCATCCTTGAACCTATTTTGTAGAATTCCGGTTTTTACGATCGCTTTGCGGGCTGGTCATGCGCTAAAAATACGCCTAAATAGATGTAAAAGTTGATCGAATCCAGGTGTGTGACATTTTATTGATAATAAACTTGCCAGAATGAAAATTCGCGCGGACTGGCAAATCCTCTGATATATTAATCACCCAATTGGATTTAACGAGAAATTTCCACCCATTTGTTATACATTTTTGAGTTTCTACACGTGAACTTATTGTCACAACGATTTCTTTGTATTTCCGCATTAAAAAATGGAAATTACAGGATTTTATATCCTGTTTATGACACTGTCTATTAATCACCCGCTCCAGATAATGACACCGACAAAAGTAAGAGAAATCTCAGAAATATGAATTAGCAATACCATAAATAAACACAATTTAATTTGATAAGGTTTATAATGTTGTAAAAACACTATAATTACGTTATAATTAAATCGTAAATTGATCTTTTTTCAACTACAAAGGAAACTTGTCTGTATAATTTGAAGATAATACTTAAGTTTGGTTATTTTGTATGCAAGCTCTGCTTCAAATTGCCATTTCATCCGATACACGTGTGCGTATATGCACGTTTAAATCTATTTACGACTACCTGCAGGGACGGACCCTTAAGAATCTTCAAAAACTAACGAAATATTTATAAAAGAGCCATCGTAAAATCCCTTCGAAAATGTTCTATAAACCAGGAAGTTCCTTGGAAAAATTATCTATGCTTTCGCACTCTTTTATTGTCAATTTTGGGTGAATTTTTAGTGGAATAATTTATCTGAATCGGTGTAAAACGGCACTGATTTTCCGCGTATATTTAGCGCAGAATTAGGATATAGATAGAATGTTAGTGAACGCGCGAACTAGAGCTATTTTCAGAAAGAATACAAATGGCTGATGGGAATTTGTTATCTCAGACCTCTGTCAAAACAAACGCTACGGTCGCCAGTTACATGAAAATTAACTTCGTTGTACTCCTTTGAATTTATTTAATATTTCTGATTCCATATTGAATTCGTGGTATATTTTCGATTCTCGAAAATTTGAGGTATCCTTTGGAAACGTTGAATGATTGGTGGATGTTTCAACATTTCGAATTGAAATTTAATTTGCGGAAAATCTTCGAAACGTACGAAAATCAACGTATTTAGAAAGTTTAATGCAAAACTTGCCCAACAAAATTGATTAAAAAAATCAGTAAAAATGTTCAACAGTCATTAAAAGTGTCAACGAACCGTTAAAATTCCAACGAAATAATTGATAATAATACCGCCGCTATTATTTCGAAACAAAAGATTATTATAACTACGAAACATTATCCATGAATGAGCTCCTACTGTTTTCATGCCATCTCTTTCGTCGGTATCCAATTTAAAAACATCTGTTTTTATTACAAAATAACGTTACGCTTTAACAACTACATCCAAAATTGGTGCGAAACTTACATTTTATCAACACAATCCCATCTCTAACAGCCTCCATATTCGGTACTATTAATCCACACACGCGAATATGAAAGGTCACCAATCGAACCAAAAACACCGAAAATTAATCAACTAATCGCACCGAAAATTTTCCGCGACGTTGCCTCGTCGCCCGGATTTTCGCAATTTCCGTCGACACGACGGACCGAATCCCAGTCATGGTAAAACCGAGCGCTTCGCGACACCGAATGCCGATGCACGGGTTGCGTTGAGCGCCGCAAGTGCCCCGCAAGTTCTTCGTCCCTGGTAGGTAGGACCGGTGGAATTGAATGGGATTTCTGTTACATCCGACCGCGTGTCCGGCAGAAGAACGTGTGTGTGTGTGGCTCGTTGGAAAACGCGCTGCACCGCACTGTCGCCGGATGGACCTTTACCGACGAGCATATGCTGATGGTCGATGGGTTCGGGTTCGGGCTTGGGTCGAGGGCCCTTGGCGATTTTAACGTTTAAATGGTATGCACACGTATTTCGTAGGTTGCTGCCGAGCGGCGTTGTCGAATCAACTGGATTTACTAAGCGTACTGTTCGAGTAAATTGAGTCTTTTTTTTAACTATTTGGTCCAAGAGAGTCGTTTATCTACCTAAGAGAGTAGTGTTTCGTTTTATAAGAAAATTGTGCATAAAAGTAGTGAGAAAATTTTGTTCGTATAAGTAGAGAGAAATTTTTGTTTATAAAAGTAGAGAGAAAATTTTGTTCGTAAAGGTAGGGAGAAAATTTTGTTCGTAAAGGTAGAGAGGAAATTTTGTTCGTAAAGGTAGAGAGAAAATTTTGTTTTGTAAAGGTAGAGAGAAAATTTTGTTTATTAAAGTAGGGAGAAAAATTTGTTTATAAAAGTAGAGAGAAAATTTTGTTCTGTAAAGGTAGGGAGAAAAATTTTGTTCGTAAAGGTAGAGAGAAAATTTTGTTCGTAAAGGTATCGAGAAAATTTTGTTTATAAAAGTAGAGAGAAACTTTTGTTCATAAAAGTAGGGAGAATATTTTGTTCGTAAAAGTAGAGAGAATATTTTGTTCGTAAAGGTAGGGAGAAAATTATATTTACAAAAGTAGAGAGAATTTTTATGCATAAGTAGAAACAAAAATTCTTCAAAAAAGTATAGATTTTAGTAGAAAATACACATTTTCCTTTGTGTGTGAATTATAACATAAATTAATTTCCTCGACAAACCAATTTCCGGTTCCTTTTTGACATGTATCTGATTTCCAAAAACTCTAAAAGGCACCTGGATATCCGCACCTTGAGCGGCTTGAAAACCGAAAGAAAAAAAAACTACAAAATACACAAAAAATTTAAGAGGTGTTTGTCTGAGGCACTTGAACGGGCTTGTAAAAGGGAGCGTAAAGTCGCCACATGTGCGGTGGTTTCGGACCTTCAAACAAACCCACAAACATACACCCCTATAAATAAATAATACACTCGCCCCTATGTGTGGGTAAGTGCATTTGTATACAAGACGCGTTGCCACATTTAAAGCCATCGCTTTAAATTACATCGAACTATAAATTATAATTAATATGGGAACAAACGCGACGTAATGATTTTTAAATAAGCTACAAGGGTTTTTTAAATTTATTCATAAGGGCGGGGAATTGTACCAACAATTTTCTAGTAACTATAATAGAAGAAAAAATTAACTCTTATATACATTATGCAATTCAATTACACCTACATTTCTCTTATAACTGTTATTAAAAAACGTTTATCTAACGAGAAATCTCAAGAAACGCGCTTCGATAATGTTATACAAACAAAACGTTATTTATTCAACGAAGATACTCATTAACTATTTGCCGTGCGTATTTACACGAAAATTCTATTTCAAAAACTAGTCCGCGTCTCCTCCGACTGTTATGTAAATTTAAAATTTAAAATACCCATAAATCCGCGAGATTATTTGATTTAAAACACTCGCATCGGTGGAAATTTCGAAAGTTTGTTTATTGACTCTTTCGCCGAACAAATATATCCATCTCGCCCGTTGCATCTGCCCGGACTTATCGATATTGATGGAATTAAGTACTATAGGAACCTTGAACTGGTTACAGAAAAAAATTAGTTCACTGGAAAATGTATCAAGGTTACTGCGAGAGTTCGATGAAAAAACTAAATTCATAAATAACACAACTTCGCGTTGCAAATACATAAATCGTGTTCAGCAGGACCAAATTGACAGTAATCCGTTATTTAAATGTTGTAAACAGTAAATAAAAATATCACATAATTTATTCATATGGAGGGTTTTAGGATCTGTTGCCCCTGTTCATTTTTTTTTTCACCGTAATTCCTCGGTCACACCTTTTCCTGTTCCTTTATGATACCGGCTAATAGTTACAGTTTTTGTATTCCGGTGCGCGTTTCTATTATAAATAAACGAAGTGGGATTTGAATTACGACATTCTTTCTTACGTCACTCTAATGGGCACTACCTGTACGAGAGCAGAGTCGTGTGTGTGTGTGTCGCCTTTGCATCGTAAAAATAACAATACAGGACGAAAGTTCAATGAGATTTATGGCGCTTTTATTGGTTGTTTCGCAACCGGCCCGAGTGGGTAAACAAATATATCGCGTTCCTAAAGAGGTGCTCGCCTTAATAGAACCCCGTGAAATTTTAATCAAATCGATACTCTAACACCGGGCGATTTATTATGAAGTTATAAATCTATGATAAATTTCGCTCGGTTCGGGTGACTTTCGCGAACTCCTCGATCGGTATCGGAAAAAAACCTGCGGAGGACCTTCGAGGAGAAAAAGAGAAGCGAGTAGATTGGGCGATTATTCGGAGGCCTTGACGGTGGAAATTTCGGTTCAGTAAACTTTGTTCGAGCGCTCGGAGGACGAGCTCTAGCGCGCTACCAAATCGTGATCGTAGAAATTCCAGCTGCGGGGCTGATATCGATGGTATCTCCGCCGAGTTAGAGAGGTCTAGTTAGAACCTGCGAGGTTTTCTAGAAACTGACGAGAACTTTTCTCCGCACAAAAGGAATTTCGACTGTTTTAATGGGTTAGTAATTGAGGAGTTGTGGCAGAACGTACGTGACAAAATCGATATGAGAATTTGAAAATAAATAAAACCTCGAACGGTGAATATCGGAAAAAAGCGCTTCGTCGGATATGATGGAGCGATTTTTCCGGTTTTCCGTCGCTTCGAATCGCGACACGTAACGTTCATTCCGAGCGGAAGAAAAAAAAACTACCGCGGGATTACAGGATCTCTTCGTTTTCTGGTTATTATCGAGAAACCGGGAATCCGGGAACGGGATTTGTAGATTGCAAAAAGAGAACGGGATCGACACGATTTGGAAAGATTTTCCGAGCACTGTTCCAGACATTTATGACTGTCGTCGGTGATTTTATTAACGCGGAAAGGGATTTTCCGACAATAAATTTAAAATGTAGCAACTACGATTGTACCTATACATTTTTATTTTAAAAAATTGTTGTTTTTTTAATTTTCACTTAACTTCTACCCAAGATTGGGTTCATAGATGGTCCATTCTGTACATTATTTAAAAAAAAAAAAAATGTGTGGCGGTTCCTGCTCCACCTGATCCGGTAACGACTCTGCCGCTAGCCCCGAGAGGGCGTGTGAGTCGCCGAAAACAGCTGTTGACAGTTCGTACTGAATGTTAGAAAAAAGAAGATCCGAAGTCAACTGTCATCTGTCAACCAGAGCCAAAAAAAGAACCGCTCAATGCTCAACTCATGATTTTTCTTGTTTATTCCAATAATAATTACGTGTTTTTCTTGTGGATACAACAATAAAGTTTGTACATCGTTAAAAGCAGTTTTATGGGACCCCTGTAAACCCATAATTGGTGACCCCGAAAGAACTTAGAAACTCTAAAATACGTGTTGACCTGTGACGTGCCACGTGCTACAAACAATACAAAACTATAACAATTTCGTGCAATAGTGTGCATCGTGTGCCGGTCAATTGGCCCACTCCAGCCGCTTCGTACTGCAAACAAGAACTTATATACCTTTTTTTATTTTTGTCTCGAACAACTAAACTTATACGCAAATTTACAGATTCGAGTGAAACAATAATTATGTCTCGCGAACAACAAGCAGATCCTGTTCCGGAGGATGACTGCCCGTTTCTTCCTGCCTCAAACACAAACCCGGGAGAGCAAGCACAAGGTCACAATCAAAGCTTAATAGGCGAACCACTACTTTTGAGTTCGTACGTACCTTCTATGAATGTCGACGCTGTAGCTACCTGCAGACTGCCTCCTTTTTGGAAGAATCATCCTAACATGTGGTTTATACAAATTGAAGCACAATTTCAATGCAACAAAATCATTTCGGACGGTGCTAAATATAATCAGCTTATCACGGCGTTAGATGCTGAGACGATGATAGAGGTATCGGATGTTTTAAGGAATCCTCCCAGGACGAACAAATACGATCATTTAAAATCTGAAATCATCAACAGATTCACCGATTCAGCTGATCGACAGCTGCATAAAGCTTTAACAGAATTGCAACTCGGAGATAAGAAACCGAGCCAGCTTCTTCGACAAATGACAGCCTTGGCGGGTGACCGAGCAACTGAAGACGTACTACGCGTGCGTTGGTTGGCATTGCTTCCCCCAAGCACTCAAAAACTTTTAAAAATCCTTCGTTCGACAACGCTGGACGAGCAAGCCAGATTCGCAGATGAGCTATTGGAAACTCAATCAGGTTCTTATGTAATGTCTACCAGCAGGGCCGATAATCGATCATATTCACCCAGCAATGGATTTACAACTTCAATTTTGAACAATCTAGCTCAGGACATGGCGGCGATTAAACTCTCATTATCGGAGCTCATTTCGCTAACCAAAGAACGTGCTGACTTTCGGAATCAAAGAGGCCGCAGTTACAGCCGTGCAAGCTCCAGACCTGCATCACCAGCTCCCAGTCGTATATGCTATTATCACCGCAGATTCAAGGAGAGAGCCAACATGTGTACACAACCGTGCTCCTTCGTACCGCAACCTCAGCCGGAAAACTAAAAAAGCTGTCGTCAATTCAGGCGGTTGGCGACAGCAATAACAACATCCTGAAACAGGAACACCGTCTTCACCTCCACGATAAAAAAACGAATATGAGATTTCTTATTGATTCTGGGTCGGTGATATCATTGGTTCCAAAATCATCTTTTAATACAAGGCTAAAGCAGGATGACGTTCTTCTGTACGCTGCAAATGGTACAACGATTCATACTTACGGTCAAAAAACATTAACTCTTGACTTCGGTTTACGACGGGCAGTCAAATGGTCCTTCATTATCGCTGACGTGCAATCTGCCATCATTGGTGCGGATTTCCTCACTTATCATGCCTTACTCTTGGACTTGAAGGGTGGTCGACTCATAGACCCGATCACCTCTTTCACCACAAAGGGCCAAATTTTCCAGGCAGCAGTACATAGTGTTTCGACAATCGACCAAATTAATTCCTCTTCTGTGGAATACAAACCTTACACAGATTTACTGAACGACTACATCGATATAACTAGACCTAACGCTGCACCCACCACCTGCGCAGATAGCTCTGTGGCTCATCATATCATCACAAAAGGACCACCAGTTTTTGAAAGATTCCGCAGGCTAACTGGCGACAAACTAAAAATAGCGAGAGAAGACCTCGACATGTTACTACTCCATGGAATTATCCGTCCCTCCAGTAGCCAGTGGGCCAGCCCGATTCATATGGTACCAAAGAAACTTGGCGGCTGGCGTACCACCGGGGATTATAGAAGCTTAAACTCACTTACTGTTCCAGACCGCTACCCAGTTCCACACTGCGAGGATATTCTTCAGCGACTCCATGGCTCCAAGATCTTCTCCACTATTGATTTGGTGCGGGCTTACCATCAAATACCTGTGAACCCAGACGACGTACCGAAAACCGCCGTAACAACCCCATTTGGACTTTTTGAATTCCTGGGGATGCCGATGGGTCTCCGTAACGCCACACAAACCTTTCAGAGGCATATGGATAACCTTTTTAGGGGTTTGGATTTCGTGGGTTGCTATATTGATGACTTGATAGTGCATTCCGTTTCGCATGAGGATCATCTCAAACACCTTTCTATCGTTTTTTCTATTCTACGAGCAAACAGACTGACCATCAACCCGTCAAAATGCCAATTTGGCAGGACAGAGGTGGCATACCTGGGTCATACGGTGAGCAAAGACGGTTTCCGCCCACCGGAGGAGAGAATCCGGGCCATTGTTGATTTCCCAAAACCTGCGACCGTCAATGACCTACGCCGTTTCCTTGGACTGATGAACTATTATCGCAAGTCTATCAAGGGGGCTGCGAAACTCCAGGCCCCGCTAACCAATTTTTTGAGTGACGCCAAAAAGAAAGACAAACGCCCGATCCCTTGGACAGGAGAGGCCGAGGAAGCTCTAGAGGCTTGCAAGCGTGGCATCATAGAGGCCGTAAGAATTCCATTTTTGGCACCAAACTCGCCTTTGATGCTTAAGACGGATGCGTCTGACACGGCAATTGGTGCAGCCGTTGAACAACTTCAGGACGGAGAGTGGTTACCAATAGCCTTCTTTTCGAGAAAACTTAGCCAGACAGAAACTCGCTATAGCACCTATGACAGGGAGTTGCTGGCAATATTTGCCTCCATCAAATTCTTCCGCTATATACTTGAAGGTAGGTCTTTTGTCATTCAAACGGACCACAAACCGCTGACCTACGCATTTTTACAACGCGCTGATAAAGCCTCCCCGCGACAGCTCAGACAATTAGACTACATTTCGCAATTCACGACTGAAATTATTTACACTAAGGGAGAAGAAAATGTAGTAGCCGACGCGCTTTCTCGAATTAATGTAATAAATATGCCCACAAAGCTAGATGCCGAAACAATAGCCAACGCTCAACGGAACGATGACCAGTTAGCCGATCTGCTGGAAAACACGTCGCTTACCTTACAGAAACTGACAATTGATGGTCACACTATACTGTGCGACGTTTCCAGTGGCCGCATTCGTCCATTTATTCCGTCCAACCTCAGGCAGGAAGCCTTTAAAACCGTTCACGATTCATCTCACCCAAGTGGCAGATCTACGGTCAAACAAATCAGAGAGAGGTACGTCTGGCCAGGAATTAAAAAGGACACTCTTCTCTGGGCTAGGCAATGCATAGCCTGCCAACGTTCGAAAGTACATCGCCATAACCGCACTATCCCAATGCACATCGACGTACCAGATAATCGCTTCGATCATGTTCATCTTGACTTGATCGAACTACCGACCGTCGGAGGCCTACGTTACTGTTTAACCATGATAGATCGTTTCAGTAGATGGCCTGCTGCTGTTCCTCTCGCTAACATATCCGCCGACACTGTAGCTTCAGCTTTTTACAACCAATGGGTTTGTCAATATGGAACTCCGCTCACAATCACCACAGATCAAGGGACCCAATTTGAATCCGCACTTTTCAGGGCCCTTGCCAAGTTAATTGGAGCAAACAGAATTCATACGTCGCCTTATCATCCGCAAGCAAATGGCTTAATTGAACGCTGGCACCGTGCGCTAAAAGCTGCTCTAATGTGTAATTCTCAAACGCCGTGGCCAGACCTTCTGCCAACCGCTCTCCTGGGACTGCGTACAGCTTATAAAGAAGACCTCAAGGCTTCTCCAGCGGAGATGCTATTCGGTGCCCCATTACGTATACCGGGCGAATTTTTTATTTCGGAGGAAACCGAAGCGGACCCACAGTTCTTTTTAGAAAAATTTCGAGAACACATTCGAACCTTAAGACCCACCCCGACAGCCCACCACACGAAGTCCAGACTGTTCATTCTAAAGGACCTGAATACCTGCAGCCACGTCTTCAGAAAAATCGAGGCTGTTAGAAAGCCTCTTGAACACCCCTATTCAGGCCCGCATGAGATCATCAAGCGTCTAAACGACAAAGTATTTATCATCCGCATTAAGGGGGAGGATAAAGCAATTTCTACCAGTCTACTGAAGCCCGCCTACATTACCAAGACTGATGACAACTCCAACCGATCAGACGAGCAAATCACTCCGCAGATCAACCCCACCACGGATATCGACAGGCCAACGAGAACATACGCCCGTGCCAAGAAGGTTTCGTTCCTTACTCCTTCGCAACCTCCTTCGCCGTCTTCTTCGCAGCCTCCTTCGCCGTCTTCTTCGCAAGCTCCCTCGCAAGTCACTGGAGGGGGAGTGGATGTGGCGGTTCCTGCTCCACCTGATCCGGTAACGACTCTGCCGCTAGCCCCGAGAGGGCGTGTGAGTCGCCGAAAACAGCTGTTGACAGTTCGTACTGAATGTTAGAAAAAAGAAGATCCGAAGTCAACTGTCATCTGTCAACCAGAGCCAAAAAAAGAACCGCTCAATGCTCAACTCATGATTTTTCTTGTTTATTCCAATAATAATTACGTGTTTTTCTTGTGGATACAACAATAAAGTTTGTACATCGTTAAAAGCAGTTTTATGGGACCCCTGTAAACCCATAAATGTCAGACTACTAGCGACATCTATCAACGAGAAGACGAACTAAACGTTTAGATATTACAGTTTTCTATGATACCTGATGATGCAGTTTCCTGTAAAACGACAGCAGCGTTTAACGGTGGAAGAAATAACTAAATATAGGGGCGATTGGGGCAACTTTCTGATATGTTTTTTAATACAAGTTTGTTTGTTTTTAGTGGATAATCCTTCGCTCACTTACCTTTCAATTTACGGCTCCATTTGACTTTTCTATTCTTGACTTCATATATCACTGGTCTTTGGTCCTTACCTGCAACAAAAATACATTCACGAATTATTTACGATCCTTTTGTGTATCTAATTAACATAAAAATGCAATATTTTCGTGGTATATTTACAGATCGTTAAACATAATATACGATTAACCCAAATTCGATTCAAAAATTCTTATCTAATTTCGTATAATTAACAACAAACAGGCAACAGCCTCTTGGAGTTTATCGAATACTCCCGATTGCATATGGAGGTCATCGCATCGGACACAATTAATCAATTCATCATCAAAATAAGCCGTTATTTATTCACATTATCGTTTACAGTCAATTGCAATGAGATTGTCACAATATTTAACGTCAATAATTTGTTTTCGAATCAAAGACCGCATTTTAATTAAATAACAAAAAAAAAATAACAACTCGAAACGCCAACGAACGAATCAATAGATTCGAAACATATTCTAATTTATGTGCACGTTTATTTATTTACCATCGCACAGAAAAATTACCCCGGAAAAATTATTACTCGCGTCGGATTGTTGATTTATATCCTACAAGTAGACGCTCCATTGTTATGACAAGTGAAAATTAGTCTCCCATCGAGCGAATCGCGGTCGTTTTTCCACCGGCCCCCCGCGGACCCAGCGGGGGGGCCGGAGAGGCGGGCCGCGCCTCCAAATTTCACCCGAACCAAGATCGATTTCGATTCACGAAAAATCAAACCGCGATTCGAAATTCGCTTACGGCTCGATGGTGATAGCGGAGGACGCGACCTGCGCGAGTCGCGCTGCGCGTCGCGAGCCGCCCACCCACGGCGGGTATGGGAATATATCCAAAAACTAATTTGTTAGTTGGAAATTAATGGCTTCCGAACGCCCGAGTCGAAATAATCTATTGCGTAGGTGTCACTGAAAAGGATGTCTTTTGAAATGTTGTGACGTTCCGGCTGCGATAAATACAGGAAATATTTCTTATTCATTATTTTTAAATTGTATTAGTACATGTAAAGTTAGTTCCCACAGTTGAATATACTGGGAATCAAATCGACTGTTATGAGTAAAAATACGAAAGAAAAGCTGCCGATGTATTAGTAAAATTTCCGTCGATTAATTCAATAATAATAAATACATAATATTTTACATAATAATTAATGTTATAGCGGTAATTAACTTAACACTCGGGAATCTATTACGGGCAATTAGCTGTCGATTATAAAGTAGGGAAAATACGGCGAGTCGATTTTCGCATTATATCAAGCCGAGAGGGAATTTCTAATCTCGGGGCCGGTTAATTATCGCGAGCGCCCATTTTAACGCTCAAAACTTATATATCCTCGCGGAATAATTAATTTCCGAGATTATATGCAAATTTTAATGGCTTCAATTACACGGGTAAAACGCGCTCGAAAATATAGGTCGATTCGGTTTTTTTCCCGGTTTACGGCAATTATATTTTCGAACCGAAAAAACGCTTTAGGGATATTTGTTAACTCCTCTCGCATTTTTCGACTTCCAATTCATCATGCAGTCGATCAATCGTTCGCATAAAATCAATTTTTACAATTCAATCGACCGTATTTGCATGCCTACACCGGATAGGTTATCATTAATTACGAGGATGTTTCGGTTCGTAAACTCGCCGTTGTATCTCCGGCCGGCATCTCCGCTATTTTTTTTTTTATTAATTAATTTCGCATAACTCCGCAAAGGCTATTTCTTATTCAATTGCGCGGCGGTATCCGTGATTTATTGCGTGCACATTTCAATGTATTTAAACGGGGAATTTCGGAGCCCTCGCACGGGGTTTTCCTGTTTTACGGGAAGCCATCCGGGCTCCCCCGAGTCCCGGGGTGCATTCCCTTGTTTTCGCCAAATTATTCGCCGGCTCGTTTTAGCGGATATATGGCTAGAGGCGCGTCGACTCAGACTGTCAACAGCACAAACCGAGTAGGAGTTATAATAACAGCGTCTTTTGAATATTCAAAGAGGAAAAGGAGCATGTGTTTCGAGACAGCGACGGGTCCCGAGATTGTTTTCGAGGGGCCTGGACGCTGTTCATTCGTAATTTAGCTCTAAAAATTCCTCTATTTACATACTAAATACTTATCTTATTGATTTTAAGAGAGCTTATGTTGTTAAAATTTGCGAAACATTTTTGTTAGAAATACATTTCGCGTTTCCTGTGAATTCCTGCGAATTTGTTTATGTATATAAACATAAAAAAAGAGTGTCATTTACATTCTACACTGATTTTAATATACAGTTGGTATTTTAATATTTCATAGCGATTTTTCGAGGAATTTGTATGATACAATCGCCTTTAACAGGCCCGGTAAGCATGCCGAAGAGATCCTGAATTTCAGCGATAACAATCTGCGGTTTGCCGTTTCGCTATTGTGCAAATAAAAAATCGGGGTATTTCGCGTGATTCACAACGCGCAATTTACCAAAACGACGCGCGCGGAATAATAAAACCGATTGATGTGAAATTAGCGAAACGGCGGAATCGATCCCGAGCATCGTCGTTTCTATATCGAGAAAATGCGCTTTTCGTCCTGCAAATGAGGACGACTCGAACGCTCTCGAAAAGTCGACCCTTTTCTGCATAATATCTCCCGTTCGTTCGCTTATTTTCCGCGACGTAAATAAACAGAATAATGCAAAATGAAAATTAGACAATGAGTGTATAAACATGTAACGAGCCGAGTCGACAGTAAATTATGTAGATGCATACGTTGCCGGAGCAGAGGCGCTCTTGTTATTACGAAAATATAATGTAATCAATTTATATTAAGAAATTCTTATTAGCTATAAAAAATATACTTTTTTTTTACTCTAAATCTACTCCACTCTTTTATAATCCCCTCTCGTCATTGCTGGATGAAGGATTTCTCGGTGCTCTTCTTTGGTGCGATTATATTTTGGTCCCGAAACCTGTTATAAATAGTTTTCGATAAAGCCCGATCGGATCGGTATAATGCGTTGGGAACGCATAAAAATTCTACCGCTTCTCTTTAATGTCGTTAAGCATAAAGAATGTCCGTGTTTTCGATGATTATGACGAGTCGACACTTAAAATTTTCGAGTCGGCTAATCGGCGCCTAATAGAGATTATCGCTCTTCGTGCTTTTTAACGTTTATTGTCCGAAATAAAGTCCAATCGAGATGAAAGCTAATTTTAGTTTATCAGAACTATAAATTTTACTTTTTGGGATGAGTGTAAAAAAGTAAATGCGAAAATTCTTTGTGTTGTTTTAAATAGCTTTTATAGAGTATATTAAAGTAGAGAGTAGATTTTATTTTGAACTACAGGATCGTTTATCGAACGAAAGAAACACATTTGCTTTGTGTCGAATTTCATTTTTAAAACCAACACACACACATCCTATTTGCTTAGGGTCGAGTGCGCGTAAAAACACAACGAAAAAAAAAAATACAAAGCCGTACGCGTAGAGTTAATTAAATACAAATATTCATCCGATTCGAATGTGTGTGTGTATACATGAAATACGCGCGGTTATTGATGCAAGACAAACAGCGCATAGTGTTTTTTAAGAGCCACTTGGAAATATATCGGAAACAAATCGCCGGTTGCGGGTGATTTGACCCGTTAACCCGCGCACTTTTTCCTCGTCCGCTCGCCATCGATAAGGAGGAAAAGCCGATAAAACTGTCGCGTACCTGGGAAGGCGTAAATCGGAAATACTTTACGTCAACGAACACACGCTTTCGCGTGATGGATTAATAAATACGATTTTTTCCTCCGCTATTTTCGACGTTCTGTTTCTTGCAATTTGTTACTTTACTAATAAAAAAAACGCCTCGAAGGGAGTGAACTCCAGAGGCGTCTACCGAGGTGTTTCACGGCGGAAAACCAAAAAATGCAGTCGTGATAATATCTACTAAAGGTAGGGAGAAAATTAAAAGTAGAGAGAAAATTACAAGTAGGGAGAACATTAAAAGTAGGGAGAAAATTACAAGTAGGGCGAACGTTAAAAGTAGAGTGAACGTAATCGAATTAGACGGTGTTCGTGGAAATTTTCGAATCAAAATCAAATCCCGAGAGGCGGGAATGGATTCCGGCGGAGACGAGTCGTCGATGTTCGAATAGAGCAGCACACACGCAAGCCATAAATCACCGAGAGCATTTTTATGACAGCACAAAACCTCCATTTTACTTTCATGTTTTCTCTCGCTTTTTTTTGTGAGCCCCGCGAGCCGGGTTTGATCTGGTTCTCCGACGACGCCTCGTCGGATTAGGAAGAAATTAACCGGGGCATATTTCACTGTCCGGAATTCCACGAAAAGCGGGCTTAAACTGTCCCCTTTGTCGCGTTTTTGATGTGCCGAATTGACCAAGGAACTAAATAGTTCACACACTTCTCTGTATTTTAATACCCTCGTTGAAAAAAATCCATATATAGAGGCAATTTTTACCGGGTTAGTTCACTCAACTCGCCGTGTTATTTTTTCGCTTGCGAAATTATCCTGAAATTTATAACAAGAATCGCCTCATAATTTCTAACGTAGCGAGCAAATTGCGATCATAGATAAGCGCGCAAGAGCTATTAACTCCTTCCTCGGTAATTTGTGTGCGTATACAAGGCGATCCGGGCGCTCCGTTTTAGAGCTGTGAAGCCGTAATGTCGAGTTATTTTCACCTATTCCGGCTGTCGGCGGTATTATGTGTAGGACGTTTCGGTTACAATGGACCGAGAAATTGGAAATGCGCGCCGGACGAATGCGAAACGGCCCGTCGGCGGTATCGGATAGAGGATAGAAAAATAACATATTTCTGAATCAATTCCGGGGGTCGCGATCCGTTCGCAATAATCCCTAGATCAAACATTTCGGAATGTTTCTCGTCCTCTCGGCCTGCGACCGAATTTTCTCGACAAACGCCCGGCTCATAAATACACATCAACCCCACGGGTACAACCCGTGCCGGAATAGCCTTATTTGATGACCCCCATATGATTTTTTTCTATAATAATATTAATAAATCGGAGATATTCTAGTGTATTAGTTTTCTCGCTATACTTTTTAATTTCTCTCTGCCTTTAATTCTCTTTGTAATTTCAATTTTCTCCCTACTTTTAATTCTCTCTGTACTTATAATTTTCTCCCTACCTTTAATAAATAGCGATATTTTCTCCCTACTTTTAAAGGTATTAATATTGCTTGATTAATGTATTTTTCGAATTTTCAACTGTAATTTTTCTGGTGGGTTGAGGATTTTTCCGATGCCGAAAACCGGCGTATGGCGCTATTTATATCGAGAAAGGAACGCCCGAAGTCATAAATACACATAACCCTTACATGCTAGTTTTGTATCTATATGTATATGAGACAATAAATATTCGTTTGTCTTGATCTGGGGCCCTCTCGGTGAGACTGCCGCAACGCTAAAATGCAAAACACTTTGCTGAAACTCACCACGAACTTCTCTCCGAACGAAAAATTTATCGCGCGTTCGAAGGAAGAAAGTCGAAGTTCCGCCGAGTTTTTTTTTATTTATTTTTTTTTTCGTAATCGGTTCGTTATTCGAACAATACAGGTAGTGGCTGGAGGGCCCAATTTTGCATGGGGAGCTTAAAGGTTACTGCGGATTTACGTCAACGTGATTTAAGCAGATTCGGAGGAAAACTGCAACAGGAAAACTGCGCTGGGAATTCGGATTTTCCCGATCATTAGTTTCTGTGTTTCGGAATTTGTCTTTCCGAATTTCTATAAGCTCCACAAACGAGCCACGAAAGTTTTAGGAAAATTTCTTTTGTGGTAAATCATTAGAGTTTACTCTAACTATACTCCACTCCATTCTACTTTACTCTGAATCTAGTCAACTCTACGATCATTAACGAAGTCACTAATATTAATAAAAAACGTAATAAAAGAAACCGCCATCACCAAAACGGAAGAAACTACACAAAAACCGTCACGTAAACGATAAAATTTCTCGTTTTAACAAGTCCCAGTCGCGCATTTACGAGCATAAAAAAGCCCACTTTGAGATTGTGATTTGTGTAATTTAACGTTGTAGTTTTTTTTTGTCAGTTCGCTTTGAAGCTACACGCTCTCTGGTCTTTCGACCCACGCCCATTCGTTCCGAACCCTTTTCGTCCTGAAATTTGAATATAATCGCCATCGGCGCTGCCGCAATAATTATATTTCACCCACATCCGCCAGGAAATTCGTCATTTTAACTCCGGCCAGGTAAATAGAAGTCAATGCTAATGCACAATAAATTATCCGATGTACTCGAGTAGTCGATAAAAATTTAATCGGAAGCTCTTACATACTGGTAAGTAATAGCGATTTTTTGTAGCGAGAAACGTTCGAGTCGGAAGAAGTTTAATAATTCTTCCGCAGTTCGGAATGTATGACATGCCGATGACAATTCCAATGCGATAAATTGCGATTTTATTGCATTTTAAACTCGACTTTACCGGCGTTATTGCTTCCGCGCGACTCTGCTCCCCGATGAAAAATAAAACTCCCCCGTAACTCAGCGCACAGTCGACTCCGAAACTTTGGTATAAAATTTTCAAATATCAATTTCTCGATCGAAAACCGTCGCAAATCCAAACCTCAGTTTTTCTAATATTTTATCAACGCCCCCGAAACTACACAATTACGCGCGTGCACCCAATTAGCGCCCCCAAAGCAATGCGAAAGAGTTCCTATAGTGGATGAGTTGAAGAGCCGCGGGGGATGCGCGCAATAAGTTCGAGTGCCCATCCCTCGACCCCATTACCCAACGTCGCGACGCCCGACGCCACGAGACGTCTCTCTTCTCTCTGTGTGTGTGTACTCCGCTCGAACGGCTAATTGATAGAAATGCGAAGGTCCTTCAACGGCCGGGGGTTGATGACACCGTCGCGAGAAAAACACTGGAATATTTCCCAATTCCAATGCCAACTGTCAAAATACTTGCAACTTGCAAAATTTCAACTGTCAAAATGTCAAGTTGCAAAATTTCAACTGTCAAAATGTCGACCTGTAAAATGTCAACTGTCAAAATGTCGACTTGCAAAATGCCAACTATCAAAATGTCGACTTGCAAAATGTCAACTGTCAAAATGTCGACTTGCAAAATGTCAACTGTCAAAATGTCGACTTGCAAAATGTCGACTTGCAAAATGTCGACTTGCAAAATGTCGACTTGCAAAATGTCGACTTGCAAAATGTCGACTTGCAAAATGTCGACTTGCAAAATGTCGACTTCCAAAAGGTTAACTGTCAAAATGTCGACTTGCAAAATCTCAAGTGTCAAAATGTCGACTTGCAAAATGTCGACCAGCAAAATGTCGAATTGCAAAATGTCGACCAGCAAAATGTCGAATTGCAAAATGTCGACCAGCAAAATGTCGAATTGCAAAATGCCAAGTGTCAAAATGTCGACTTACAAAATGTCGAATTGCAAAATGTCAACTGTCAAAATGTCGAATAGACCTATTCAGTTTACGAAAGAGAGTGATGGAGTTATTTGATCAACATAAGAGAATAAAAGAAACAAATATGTTTCACGCGCAATCTGTGGAACCATTTAAAATCTGCGCAAACATAAGTGCAAGAGAGATGAGATATTTGGCCTATTTCTTTGCTGATTGACAGACACATTGAATGATTCTTAGATGAAAACTGTTTTAAATATAAAAAAGAAGAGACCAACTTCAATCTTAACCCTATTTTGTTTCCGTTTGATGTTTGTTTATGTTCAGTGTGTATTATTTTTTAACAGTATTTCTTTGTATTATTTAGTATATTTATTTATTTATAAAGGTAATAATTTTTTGTATAGGTCAATGGGATTATTTTTTTGAAATATATATTATAGCAAACCGATCAAAAAGCATTTTCGGAAACTTTGTACTAACCCTCTTACTCTTTCTTAGACTTGACTTGTACGTAAATATTAAGCCTATAACCCCTTTCTGGGCAGTAAAAACAAATTTGTATCGAATCACCGCGTCCATTAAATCCGACGGATTGTTGGATAATGACAAATGACGTCTTAAGTTGTCGTTGTCTGGTTGTCAGAACCGTATTTTACCTGAGGTACGTTCGTTTGTTCGTTTAGATGTCCAGCTAATTGTCCACAGTATGCGCGCGCAGCACAGGTTAAACTGAATAGGTCTATTGCAAAATGTCAACTGTCAAATTGTCGACTTGCAAAATGTCAACTGTCAAAATGTCGACTTGCAAAAGGTCAACTGTCAAAATGTCGACTTGCAAAATGTTAACTGTCAAAATGTCGATTTACAAAATGTCAACTGTCAAAATGTCGACTTGCAAAATATCAACTGTCAAAATGTCAACTGTTAAATGTTGCCTTTTGAATGGGAATCGGCGGGAGGAATGGGGTATAAAGTGTACGACGTTTGCAATCTTAATTGCGGGTGTTATATTCTCAGTAAGTTATCGCGATGTAGAGCGTTAAATCAAATGCGTTTTCTATATACGCGATTTTAATGGTATCGATACTTGAGCGTGATTTATAAACGAATTTAATGTGCGTGCTAAACTGAAATAATATCGGCACCGGAGTGTGAGAATGTATTGATGCCGGATTCAGGGCCGTACGAATCGCCTACTTCGTAGCGAAATCGTACAAAAGAATTTTCGATTGATTCGATGCCGGCTAGAAATTTAGGTTACGGTTCGATGGGAATAGCTGTAGACGCGAGAGACGTCCCCGGCTATTTCTACAGCACCGTACCGCGAATTTTAAGTGTGTTTCGGTACGCCGCTGGTGCGAGAAATATTGCTGATTAACTTTCCATCGCGGGGCAGGCGCGTCTTTTGCTCGTGTGCGCCGAAGAGGAAACCCGCGAATATAAATTTCAACGGGCACTTAACTTCTTTTCTTGCGCTCGGATCCTTCGCTAAGGCGATGCACTTTTAGTTTTACTGCACGTTTAATTGCCGGTTTGTGTTGAATTTTCGTTCGATGCTCGTCGGGCGAAAGTAATGGTTCAATTTTGATGCGTTCAAATTTTCGTATATTTCCAAAACTCGCATCGTATTCGAGGCAGGAAAGTGGCCTTTTTTTGTTTCTTTTGCAGGGGTCCCGGGCGAAAGGCGCGCACCGTCTGCCTTTGACTTAAAAGTAATACTTAAATTGATTCAGCTGGTTAGAATTTTACAAACAAGTTTGCGGAGATATGCCGTTTGAAAAAGAAAACAGGTTGGATGCCGATGAGACGAAACGCACCGTGGACCCTTTCAAAAACCCAAACGGACAGAACTTTCACCAGCTCATTAATAAAGCAGTAGAAACAGCAGTACATACATCATGCACTCTAGTATTAAAAAGGCATCTATCGAAATTTTTCAAACAAATCTACAACCCCTCAAACCATCCTTCAGGATAGTTTCTTTACGAGGTAAAGTTACATATGAAATTCCGGGTATGAGAAATCGTCCATTTGGAGAATCCGATCCCACCAGGTATTGGAAATCGAATATAGCCGATGGTGAAGGCACGATCTCGGCGGGTCCTCGTCTTCGCATTTCTAAGGCGAATCTTATACAACATTAAACAGTGATTTCCGAACTTTCCGTTCGGTCCGAATTCGTTTCGAAATTAATCGAGACCGCCCCGAGACGGCGCGATTTATTTATTAATAACGCCCTATATGTGGCGAAAATCCGAATAGGTTAAACGTCCGCATTAAAAACCGATATGTAATTTAAAAGTCGATAAAAACGCGCCCTGAAATTACCGGCAGCGGATTGGTGCGTACGCTGTTATGCCGGAGTGTTAAGTCCGGGCCTCATGAATATTTAGCGGTCGCCGTTAATTTGTAATGAATTTCAATTAAAATTTTGATGGCAGGATAAATTATGCAAAATACGCTTTGTGCTAATACATCAAAACGATATTACTAGCTTTTAGTTATGCGGAATTTATCCTGATTATTTTGGTAAAATACGGTAGTAAATTTATCAAGAGGAACTTTTAATTTAGCGTAAAAAAGAATTTAGATGAAATCAATCTATTGGTACCCACGGTTAAGTAAAAATTAACACTAATTAGGTGTTACCCGGATCTCTAATCAGATCAAGAGGTCTCAGAAACACCACTTCCTCCGCGTTAGAAACCGCCATATTTCGTGGACAGTGATTAATTACGGCCGGGGAATTTAAATTTGAAACGTTCAAACGGCGAGATGGAAATTTATTTATTTGTGGTGTAACAAGAACACGAACGAGCCGAGTTTAACGAACGGAACGCGACACATACGTATGTATGTATAAAATATCGTGAGCGCGCCATTTCAAAATAAACGAAAAACGAAATTAATTTTCCTTTTAGTTAATAGGTGGTCCCGAGAGCGCGCTCGGCTCCCCGTTGAATTCCACGCGGGCCGGACTTGGAATTCTCTCTCTATCTCCCGCGAGCGCCCGGCGTCGTTCCGCTAATCGCCATCGACCCATCGGATTTATTTTTAACCCTAAATACAACG
Source organism: Phyllotreta striolata (assembly GCA_918026865.1). Taxonomy (NCBI): domain Eukaryota; kingdom Metazoa; phylum Arthropoda; class Insecta; order Coleoptera; family Chrysomelidae; genus Phyllotreta; species Phyllotreta striolata. The sequence continues at coordinate 1,601,142 of OU900098.1, read as the reverse complement.
CCATTCGAATCGCCAAAAACCTTTCCTGTCCGACTTGCAGCCCGCAAATTCCACCGGCCTTTTTCCACGATTCGCGCCGCCGGTTTTAAGGAAACCGAATCGTCTTCTGTTCCGCCCGTTTTTGTACGGACAGAGAGGAAGATCGTTTAATGAGATGATAGCTTTTGTATCGGAACAACGGAGTAATACTCTTTCTTGTATACAAGATGTTCGGCCGGCGAACGGCATTCCGTACGAACAATAAACACGTTTTTGGTCCATTAGCGATATCGAAAAGATGTATCACGTCTGTTGGCCTGTCATCCGGAGATATGCTAATCTTTTCGATTTTAGTACAATATCAATTTCCTCGGTTTACACGGCCATTGGCGGCGTAGGAACACCAAAAATATACCACCCTACCCATCCTAACAAAATTTTTACAGTTGACATTTGTCTGTTGACAATTGACAGATGACATTTGACAGATGGCATTTGACAGATGACGTTTGACATATATGATCTCGTGGGTAAATGAGTTGAAATAAATTTAGCTGTTTGACGGTGGTTGTTTCGGAACGAAAGGAACGATTAGCGTTTCTCGCGCATATTGACCACACAGGATGAATTTTCATTAAAGTTGAAGGTAGTTGGAGTCATCGGAGAGTCGTTAAACGCTCTCAACTGGACATTCGGACTACCGTGTAATCGACAATAAAACGAATTTATTCTTATTATTGCGTTTATTACGGGGATAAATTACGGCGACGTGCGCGCCAGACTTGGTGCATGTGCAATGGAGGAAATTCGTTTGCGTTATGTCGTGGAGCAAATTTTGAATGTATCGTGGTTTAATGCCGTTGACTTCACTACCGGTTTCCAGTATATGGGATAGGAAGTTCAAACCAAACACGATTCCGAGGCTCCTTTTTTTTTCGGGTAAATCTTCCATAGACCGTCGACCTTAAGTATAAATCACGTTTCGCGTTTTTTTTCCTCCTTACCGAGCATGTACCGTTTTATAAGGTCAGATAATTCGGATTTTTTTTAATTATACCTCCTTCCACGTCCGCGCCGGCATCGAGAATGCGCCTCCCATATTTTTGTGTATTATAAAACGGTATATAATTCCATTGTCTAATTCGACGGGGCCTTTTAATTGAGCGTTTAAGTAATTTCGCCTTGAAATCCGACGTTAAAACGGCCCGCGATACCATCTCGAACCAGCGGATTAATGGATTTCGTTGTTTCTCTCGAACGACGTTCGTCTAATTGAAATTATAAAAAAAAGCTGCTGACACACGTGGTGACACCTGCGAGGATTTACGAAGATGGCCCGTCGGCTTAAAGGGATTTTGAAGATCCGGTGAAAATATTTTATAGGGAATTTCGTTTATAGATTTTGTACTATACTCCGTTCGAGTTCGACGAGATAGTAATGCTTCAAAAACTGTAATTAAACATTCCTCTAAAATTTAGTAAAATATCGGTAGACTTGTCAACATTGTAGCCCATTACTACACACTTTTCATCTTTAACACTCACAATCGTTCCCGTTTCAAAGCGATATCTCCCTTTTAGCGGGAGCTCATCCGGCGCACAAAAGAGGGCTAATTTTCGAATTTTTGAGCCGGCGAGTCGAGACAATCGCGAGGATTCATCCGCCTTCGGGATGGAAAAAAAGGGACGATTTTCTAATTACTTTTCGAGTCGGTTCGAGCGCGTGTCGTTCGCGAGTTTGTTATTACCGCGCGTATACGTGTAAGGGCTAATAATAGCGGAAAAAGGGGGGAAAATGCGGATGCGACGAGTGAAAATTTCACCGGGATTAATAAGAAAACCGGTGGGTCTCGGGGCGTTTATTTCGGCGTGTTGCGTACACGTTTTCACGTATTGGTGATAATGTAAACAATGTAGAATGTTGCCTAATAAAATTTTACGGACTTCCTGTGCGAGGTAAATTAAAAGGAAATAATCAATTTTCGTGTTGTTACTTATTTACGAAGTGAATAATAAATGAATTTATGCCCCGTGCTTCTGGAGAATATTTCGTGTATTAGAAGTAATATTTATTCGGAAATATCGGAATTTTTAAAAGCGCCTCGAAAGCCGGATCTGCGGGTTTGAAGAAAAAAAAACCCGAGTGAAAGAAGGCAACAGAACGCGATCGAACGAAAGAGAAGAGCTTTCGTCCATTAAGAAAGGGAGAAGAGTACGTAATTACTTTTTCTTCGGTCGGAGGTTTTTTAAGTGAATTAGGTAAATAATTGCATTTTATCATGGTCTACTGTTTTACCGGAATTTTCAGATCCTTTTTTACTCCCGACTTTTTGCTCTTATAATTCACCTCATTCAATAAAACGCGCTTTGTTCTTCACCGGCTCGCTAGCGGTATAATTACAACAAATAAATCCACCAAACTACCAGCGCAAAAATAGCGCCATTTTCGCAGTTCCATCAGTATACACACTTTCTCCGTTCTGTAAACAAACGATCTAATTCTGTATAAGGAATACCAACGAGCGGAGTCGTTGCTTTTAAACTTTTAACGTCCGATAAAAAAAGCGCATACGAATCGAGCGATACCGAGGGGAAAAGAAAGGATCGGAATGGAATTCGCGAGTCGATAGAGTTCCAATTCCCACGAACACTTAACTCGTGGCCGGAGCAGCAGATAGAGATAATAAGCGCAATTCTAGTCTCGTAAACAAAACGGGCACGGACAGATTGTGGTCGCGAAAATATACCCTATACGCCGGTTGATTCGTTCTTCGTTTAATTTATTGTACGGCCCGTTTCATAATGAACCATTAAAATATCCTTTCGCAAAATAAAACTTGTATGTTTCATAAAACATGTAGGTATTTAAAAGATTCCTTTGGGAAAACGGTTGGTGATTTATAATGATATTTTGAAGCGTGATTTTTTTTTCTCTATCGGGGAGAATTTTTAATAAAACAATTAACCGATTTCCTACCCTTTCATTACCCTTTTTAAGTCGAGATGGCGAAGGAAAAAGCTCGGGTTTTTTCCGCCGACGAACGGAAAGGAAGTCCATAAGGGCCTGTAATTAGGTAATTTTCCCGGCGCTGCCGCGCTAAGGACTACTTACCGTCTCAAATCGGTTTTAAATTTTACTCGACACGCAACGAATTTCGTATTTTTCTACACTCTTAGAAAAAAAATTTTACATTGCCCCCAATCTCTTAGAGAGTCTCTTGAAGGTAAACAATGTCCTTAGTTACTCCATAGCAACCAATGCAAAACCGTCAAGTTAAAGACACCCTTTAAAGAGTTGATTATAGCCTTAAAAATGAGCGCTTAATACTCAATACTCAACGAGGGTTATTAAAAATCATTCATCACAAATAACACCAAACTCCTTGACATTTTGAAGATTGGCATTTGACATTGACAGTTGACAAGCTCTTTCATACATATTCTCCAACTTATTGGCGATGCTTGTATAAATTGTAAGTGGCGTAATGAGGAGAGAAGAGACTGATCGATCCGCTGGAGAATTCGAGCGATTTTTTTTCTCGAAGTAGACACAATTGCAGTGGATGTCTCGGTCGTTATTAGAGGCTGTTGATGGGCCGCAATTAAGCGTGTTCGTATGTTTAGATTCTTTGTCGGCTACCGTTTGCGTTCGCTAAGCGGATTCTTTAAAGTTCCCAATGTTGTCGTTGTCGTTCTTTCGATATTTCCACCGGAGAGAATGATGGATTGCCGCACGGTATTGATGGTTTTGTATACCATTTTAGGTCGATATAAGTGCGCGGATATCGATTAATTTTCCCGAAATTCTATGGATTTTGTTTAGAACTAATTGGTGGATTTTAAGTCTTCTGGTTAATGGAAAAAAATTAATAAGTATCTATTTATCAATTTAAACTGGAAGAGACGAATAAATTTGGAATTTTATTGCTCATTAGTCGAACCTTCACTGTTAGAAACGCCATTAATTAAGATAAATTAAACGGAATTCGAACGTAGGAATTAAATATAAACGAAATTTAAAGATCCGTAATTAATTTCGAACGTATATCGTGGGCAGTTTACGTTCTTTTACAATTTGTAGGAGCTCATAAAAATGTTGTTGTGAGATTAAAAATTAATAATGGGCGCAGAAATATATTTATTATCTAAGAGTTTAAAAGTGCATTTTAAAATCCTAAAGGTAAATTCGACGCGAGAACGATATTGGAAAAATAACGCTTATTTTGTAGCAGTCGTTACTGCACCTCTATACCAAAAAATATTCACACCTCTATTAAACTTCTGTCATACGAAATGTCATTTTAATGTCAATTTTCTTAGTTTTTTGGTTATGTATCATGGAACGCATCTTAAAGTTCCACTTTAGTAATATCTCTAGAAAATAATAGTGTAAAAATAAGCTCACCTTTGCTTTTATTGATACTAATGTTGCTGGGAAAAGCAGCGATCTTCTTCCACGCCTTCTTCCCCCAAAACCCCTTGGTGGTGGTATCGGCCGGCGTGGAGCACCTCGTCCCGTACGCGACACCTTTACATTTGTCCGGCCCGCGCCTCAAACTACCCGCCGCACTTCTGTAACTAGCCCCGCTCGAGCTGCCGCTGAAGCCGCTGTCCAAGTCGCCCAACGCCGGCGGGCTGAGCAGCTCGTCCGCCGGCCCGACGGTCAGCAAATCGGCCAGCTGATCGCCGGTCTCGTGCTCGCGCTCGGCGTCGTCGCCGCCCTCCTGCGCCTGGCTCGGCATCAGCATCGCCTCCACGGAGAGGTTCAGCTCGCCGAGGACGCGCCGGTGGCCGTGCTGCACGCGGCGCACCTCCTCCTCCACCAGGCTCTGGTGCAGCGAGACGATGGAGTCCTGGCGCGCCTGGCGGCGGCGCCGCGCCAGGTCGCCGATCTCCTCGTAGATGTTCTCCTCGGTGCCGTACCTGCAACAGGATCTTCGGAACACAAACGCAAAGATGGGGGGTTTCGACGGGGCGCCGCGCCGGCGGCGGATGCTTACCTGGTGAGGTAGGTGTGGTTGGTCCTGTAGGAGCCCTCCCGGTATCCGCTCGTTTCGGGGTACTTGTCGGGGACGTTGGTGTGCCTGGTGGGCGGGCCGGGTTCGTAGTAGGCGTACGAGTAATCCATGCTGGGCCACGGCGGGTCCGGCTGGCTCGACGGGCCCGCCACCGCCGGGAACTGGTCGTCCGCCATGGCGGCGCGATCGAAACCGACGGCCGGCGGGTAATTAGGCGGCGGCGGGAAGCGCAGATGGGGATGGGAGCCGCAACGTTTCTGGCCTACGGGCGCCTTTCGAAGGGTACCACCGATGGAAGCGCCACGGCGATGGTGCTCCTGGTAGGGATCCTGGTCCGCGCTGCAGCCGGCGCTGTGACATTGTTGCCCGTAGTGGTGTGGACGTTGCCACATTTACCTATAATAAAAAAAAGAAGAAAATAACTTCTAATAACTTTCTAGAGAATTGCGACAAACTACTTGGTAATTGTTAAGACATCTTTTTCTACTGTAATTACAAATACAAACGAAAAAAACGACCGTATAATTGTGTCGTTTAATTGATTGATTATCTACGTGGTCGAGCGTTAAATGCCAATTAAGGTTGTTCCTTCGATTGTTTTAAAAATTTCCTTTCCAGCGTTGGCAAGGAAATTCGATTAGAGCGCGCCAATCGATTTCCCTTCGTCGAAGAATGACGTGCCGAAGCGAATCCGGCGATTGTCCAATTATCGAATAGAACTCGGCATAGTTCGATAAAATTTCGAATTATCCGGACGTCCTATCAAAGTCGTCAAATCGCATTACGCCCGCCGTTCGGGATTCACATACAGAGCGGCCAAATTTAACCCTGCTGTGATATAGACTTGGGATTATCTTAGGGAGTAAATTATCCGCACGGCAAAAAATCCGGGCGAGTAATTATCCGGCCGGCAAAAAAGGGGGACGGACGCGACGAGGCGGCGTGCGTGCAAAAACCGAAAATAAAATAAAAAACCCGCTCCCGATATAGGAATACTTGAATAGTATTCCGCTGTCCGCGCGTCCCATTCGCTGTCAGACCACACGTGAAAAGGCCGAAAAGAAGACGAAAGTTGAGCGGATAGAGAAGGAGCGACCGAACGAAATCGGTCCCCCGAGACCGGAGATGTTATGCTGACCATCTGGGCCATAAAATACTCCCATATTCCAGGCACGGACTCGATTATACATCGCGCTTTTATCCTATATAACTAATTTTATTCAAATATCTCGTAAATTCTACTACAATCGAAATTCCTACTCCCCCTCGTTTGACCTACAAACTTTCATAGTTTAGCGAGTTTAGGAAAAATTGGAGTAAGCGAGTCCGTCCCTGCGTTGCATTAATCTAGCCGACTATGCAATACAAGGTTGAAAACAATTGACACTAGTTTATATTATGGCTTATGTGTGTGACAGTTGCGTTTGTAAACAATCCGAATTAATGTCTTATTTACATGAATTAATACGGGGCTTTGTTTAAAAAGGCACAGCGAGGATTCGAGAGGTCAATGAGATACATGTTGGCGGTATCGCATCGAATCGATTACGCTAGTTTTTTCATAATTTCCTTGAGTACCGCATAATGGTCGAGTCCTAGTCTAATAGAAAGTTTTAACTGGGATATCGGGGATGGAACTTTACTAATTTGCGGAGTATCCGATTCGGTTTGCGAACACACTGCAGGGAGCACTCGCGTGGATGGTAATTGATACGAAATCGATGCGGGCCGTCCCGGAAAAGCTCGATTAATTTTCATAATTCAAAGCAGCGGAATTGTCGATTTTCGATTTCCAATTTCCAGTCGCTTACGTTGAAAAAACGCGCTCCTTTAGCGGCTCGTTTCATTATACTATCGTTGTTAATGGAGCAGGTGTGACGAAATGGAAATTGTTTTATTTTTTTTGCCCGTGCGTTACAAATACACGATAATTACGATCGTCCGTGAAAAATCGCGCTTTTCACTCAGTTTCTTACCTCCGCGCCATCATCTTTTTTAATTAAGGTTTTTGCGCCTGAAAATCGAACGACTCGCCGCAAATCTACGCTGGGAACGCGTCCGATATGATTTATGCGCGAATAAATGGATTTCTTTAATTATGGAATCTGCTCAATCGGTGCCGAAGAGTCCACTTTAAAGTTGAGTATTTTTTTTAAGATGCTTTCGATAATACACAAACAAAAACTGTCGACATTGACGTTAATGACATTTCGTATGACAGAAGTTTAATAGAGGTGGGAATAATTTTTTGGTATAGAGGTGCAGTAACGACTGTTACAAAATAAGCGTTATTTTTTACATATTTGGCGAACATTTCGATAAACGCGACTAATGAGTTTCGGAAAATACCTGTTATTTTAAAACCGTCGAAAAAACCGTCCGTTACAAAAAGGAACGTAAATCAAACGGCCGGTTTTTTTAATCTCCGCTACCCGCCCGATTCGTATCGTGACGCTTCGAGCGGGATAAAAGGGTTAATCACAGTAATAAAGTCGAGATTTTTAAAAGCATTATTCTCCCCGCTAACCGCGACCACACGGGCACCTAACAAAAAAAAAATAACCAGACACCTAATTGATTAGTCCGGCTTAAACGCAACGCAAACAAAGCCCTTTAATCTCGAACGGATCCGTCGCTTTTTATTTATTTCCCCGTGGTTTTCCTGCGGGACGACTATAGAGTGAATTAAAATCGCCGTTCGGCGAATTTTCGCGGCCTCCTCTAAAGCGGTTAGCCGGCCAAAATCCCCGGCGAAATATCGGGAGGACATTCCCCGATTGATATCGGAGAGACGCGGCTCGGATTTCCATCGGCGGGATCGGGGATTAATTAATTGGAATCCGTTTTAACGATGTCGTTGGTTCTAATTACGATCGTTACATCGACAACGCCGCCTGTCAATATTTGCGGGGAAAATGTCTTTACACGGGGACCGATCGGTACGGGTATTTTATAATGATTGATACGGGTTTATTGGCGCAATTATTTCTATACAGGTTTAGTACGAGCGCGAAAGTTTATAATTTCATCGAGTGCGCAGGATTATTTGTTAATTTGTTTGTGGATGTAGATAAATTTTCCGGTCCGCGGGAACTTCGTTAGCGGGATTGACGAAAACAGTTAGCGTTTTATTGAAGAAATATTTAATTAAGCATAATGTATACAAGAATTCCTGTTCCTTATTAGTGTCACGCACGTCATAAATAAGGCTCGGAACGTTTTGTGTGTGTGGCCGAATCCTCGGCGTGTACACGTGAAAAGAACGACAGAAATAAGGAATTTTATAAGGAAACGTGTTAATATTTATGCGGTATCGAACAGCATATATTTTTTTCTCTCTCCGGCCATCAATAATTCCCTATCGGCTGTCGTTATATTTAAATTTCATTCGAATTTTAATAAGCCCGTGGGACGGGCCGCGGTTTTAATCGAATTTCAATAATTTCATCCGGCTAAAAGTAAAGTCTCCGGGGTATTCCGATCGTATGTAACGCGATCCATCGCTACATAAATATTCGTTTTCGTGGATGTTTTTCTCCTCGTTTGACTGGCGTACCTGTTTCACCGTTACCCGTGTAATTACCCCACACTTATTAACGAAATCAATACCATTTTAATTAATTTATTTTTATCTACTAGCGCATAGCAAATATACTCTATTACCGCCTGATGGCGAACGGAGTATAACCACAAAAAATACGCAGTAAAAAGAATCTAATTAGAGTAAATTTTCGGTCGGTAAATCATGCGAGTTGACAAATTAAAACGTCGGTTCGCGGATAGCGAAAAGGTATATCATTCGGCGATCGCCCAAAGAGCATTCCGAAACGCTTTTCCAAGGCTATTTTAGTCCATTTCGACGTTAATTAACGCGCTCGGCGCGTATCTGATACACTTAACAGGATTCCGGTGGTTGTTTGTCGCATTTTTTCGTGCCCCGCGGCGTTTTTGCCGCTTCCATATCGCGCGTATTATGCGATCGGAATCGATAGGGTTTTAGTTGGTGTCCCGTTACCGGGTCGCGGGACTGTTGGTACTCCGATAAAATGTCTCTTTTATAGTTAGAGCTTGTTGTCGTAGGAAATTATGGCGTACGAGAGGATCTAGACCGTTAAATTGGCCGGGAATTGGAGAAGAGAAAATTGGGTATTATTCTAGCGAAATTTGTATAATAACTCCATAACTTCCTGTTATTATACCGCGATTGTGCGGAGGATGTCGGGTAAAAGTTGGTTGGAAAATGTGGTGGGAAAAAGAGCAGAGTATAGTCTTTGATTCGGAAAATGTGAGGGTATATTAGTAAAAGAAATGTGCAAGATTCAAACAAACCCAGTCTTATATATTTTCGAAACCACGTGCAGGAAACTTGTCGACGCAATAAAATAAAAAAAACCCTCGCAATAAAAAAGCATCATCCTCTCCTTCCAAGTCGTCATTAAAAAGTTTTTCACCAGCTAATAAAAATAAATAAAAAAAACACCACGGTGGAGCGTTTATATGTGGTGAGGATTTTTATTGTTTCGGGAAAGCTTTCGAACGGGAGAATTGATAATAAAAACGTGAGATGATTCCGATATATAAATATTTAGGGGTCGTATACGTGCGGGGTTGACCGTAAATTTCGAATAGTAAAGTTTCTCACCGATTACCAAATAAACTTTGTACAGACGGAAACTTTGTAAAAATATACAGGGCAGAGTATTTGTGTGTTTTGTTCTTCTATTTTCGTAAAATAAAGGTAGTTCAAAGGAGCGTCAAACGACTGGAAATAAAGCGGCGTTGTGGGAAGAGTTGGTTTTATTTCATGCGAGTAAATAGTGGTAAGAATAAATTCCATTGTCCTGATGATTTATGGAATACATTCCCGTCGCCCGGTAGGTGTTTGTATGGAGCCTAGATAACCAGATACGGACGAAAAATATATGAACAAGTACCGCTGCTCGCTTCATTCGTCGAAAGCTTCCGTCGCGACAGGAATTTACAACGGAGCACCCTTCAGCTCGTACACCCAATAAAACTTACATAAATCTCCTCCTCCGCCGTCGCCCGACTCCCCGGCGACGCTTAATTGAAAAGAACCACGTATAACGGACCTCCATTTGCCCATTATTCCCGTCGGCGCGGAGTACTACACTTCGATAACGCTGCCATTATTCTAATTGCCCGACACTCCCCTCTATTATTTTTAGTTGTTTTCGTCCACTCGACCAACCCTTCTGCTCCGCATTCGACTCGTATTCACCGCGATACAAGGAAACGGGCGCGATTCCCACCGACCCGGAGTGATACCAATTTGTCGGCGCACTTTGTTCGAAGCCCTCGAACTCGATTGAATTCGATTCCGCCGCGGCCGGAGCTAATTAGCTCCTTCGCTGTATCGCTTCGGGAAAAATACACCGACGGGTTTGTGAGAATCAAAGCCGATGTTTTCGTATCAAAAACCGCTTTAAATTTTGATGTATTCGGCACGTTTCGTACACTCAAATGGGTGCTCAAAATTTAGAATCACTCTGTATTATGAACGCTCTAAATGTTTTTCTATTGGCTTTTCCCTATTCTTAGCGGGTACCTAACTGTATACGATTGAATGTATTTATATAGGGGTATTGTGGAGTTGAAGGTTTCGTTAATAGGCCCAACAATTCATCTGTCTAGTTACCGAAAGAAGTGAAAAGACTGGCTGACCTCCCATTTCTGAAGGCAGCCAAACACATCACGGAGACTACCGAAACCGAAACGGTCCCGTCGCCTATAATTTCGAGAGAGGCCCGTTGGATTTCTACCTTCGAAATTGATTATTAATTATACGTTAGCCGGCCAAGTAACCGCCATTTTAGCCGTCACCGTCGGGGCCTCGTGTGGTTTTCCTTCGTCGATCGAAAAGTCCGCACCTGCTCTTGGTATACTCCGAACCAGCACGTTCCAAATTCTTACAAAAATTAGTCAATATTTAGGATTTTTTTACTCTTTATTCTCTACTATCTGCTCTCTCTAGTCTGTGCACTCTGCTCACTTCTCTCTACCGGATTTTTGAATAATGGAGTTATGTTTCAAAATTCTAATTTCAAGCCAATTTGCCGTTGCGCAAGAGCAAATTAAAAACATCGCTACCTAAAACACGCATTAATCTCTAATGTAATTTATTACCAGCTTCCTAGAAATTTAATTCATCGGAATCAACTCGCCTCGAAATATATATCAATCGACGACGGAATAATTGGTCGCTCCTCGGGATTCTTTTGTAACAACAACGCCACGCTATTTATACGAAATCCTCAGCGTCTCGGCGCTCGATTCGGCTTCGAAAACCGTCCGAAATCTGAAACGAGCATCTCTAGAGCGGGCATTGTGCCCGCCGAGCGGCCCTTCACGTTTCTATCTATCCAGTTTTGTGCAAATAACCGCTGAATGGGCGCCCGCCTCGTCAGCGTTTCGCCTGCATTTAGGGCCGGAACGCTCACAATGGACCACCCCATATATTATTTAACGGCGCGCCATTGTCACACGGGCACCCGAGAAATCGGATCGACATACATATTAACAAAAAAGTTCCCGTAAGTGCCACCTGAAGGTGGTCGTTTGGACCGAAACTGGTATAGTGTAACCAGGATATGTGAAAAATAACGCTTATTTTGTAACATTCGTTACAGCACCTCTATACCGAACAAATTATTCCCACCTCTATTAAACTCCTGTCATCTGTCAATTTTCACAGTTTTTTGGTTATGTATCATTCGGTTGGGGTAATTTTTTCCTCGCGTCTCAAATTGCAACAGTTTACGAGCTCTTCGGCCGGCCGTTATTATCTTTTCATTAATCGGATCCTCTGCGAGTGTCTCCGCCGATTGCGGCGAGTCCATTAACGGGGCACCGGCGGTGATAAATAGGAAGAGCAACGCGAAATTGCAGGTGTGCGGCTGCGGAGCGTGAAACAGGATGTCAAATTTGTCTGAGGAATGTCCCCGAGATGCCTGCCTATATTGCGATTTTATCGTCGCCCATATACAACCTGCCCCGTTGCGTTTCCAACGATAGGCAACAAACGCCGTGGAATCGTTCGCGACTACTCACCGAGCATGATACAATAAGAGAAGATATTATGATATTGCGCATGCGGGCGTGACGTCACAGGTGAGAATCTTCAGAAAAAATAACAAACATAACCTTATTCTTTGACATATATGTCAAATTCTTATTTCCTTTTATTTATATTATTGGAATTACTATTTAAAATATTCTCGTTTTCTAATATGTAATCTTAAAAAAGGTGCTAAATTTTATTGCATATCCTATTTTCGTTTGAATTTAACTCACCAGTGACGAATTGTGAACGCTTTCAATCATACCTTGTATACTTGTATCATGCTCACCGTGTAGTGTGGGATCGTTGAAAAAATGTTTATAGCCGCCCGGTGTAGGAAAAGCGCGGCGAGGAAAAGCGGGAATTTTCGTTTTATTCATCCCGCCTGGCGACGGTGATGGCGTTAATGAAGAAAACTATATCTAAAACTGTTACAGGCTTTTAGATAATTGGATTTGGGCTTCGCTTCTACCGGATTAAACCTTGTTTAATAATGCTGATGGTGATGGGTATAGGGATAACGTAGCGAGGACAATGCATTGTAAAAAAAAAAGAAACGGGAAAATCGTAAGGGGATTATGTACATATACAGGGTGTTGCTCGAATATCGGATGAAAAATAAAAGCGACAATTTCGCGTTGTTTCCTCATACAAGGCAAATATTTATCGGAGATACGGCGCACAAAGGCGGGCGTGAAATTTGATTAGGATCGAGATTTATTGACTGTTAAAACCTTACAAATAATTACGACATATCGGCTTTAGCCGGTTTTTAGGGGATACATTTTGATTGTTTAGGGTTTAACGAACGTTTCGAAACGCTCCGGCGCACCTCCGTGACGAAACACAAAAAGCAATTAGGATATTTTTTTTTTCGTGGAATTATTATTATTGCAGTGTGTCACAAGAATACGTGTTACATTCGATCGCCCGTTCGCAATGAGTGCTTATGTAAAAGATGTACCAACATTTGAGCGTTATTTAGAAATGCCTTAATTGTAGAGCATCTTCAAAATTTCGAATCGTAAAATGTTGGTGAAATAATATCGTAATTTATCAATTTTTTATAGTTGTAAACTGTCTATTGTTTCGATTATTTAGCTTTATCGGAGCATGTGTCGTTTGAAACACGCGTAGAATGTTATTTAAAAACCCGATAATCAATCGAGTAATGATAATGACACGTTAATTACACGTATTACTAAAACGTACGATAAATTACATCTAATCAAGCGCATTTACAGCCTTCCGAGCACGCTCTATTCGAGACAAAAAAACAACATTTTATTACCAATACACAACACGCATCCATCGATTCGTCTCGTTATAAACAAACAGCCCGTTCGCAAAAATTTCCGTGGACTATTCAAACCGAAATACCGTCTAAAACGAGATTTGTTTGGGTCGGCGCCCCCCTCGCGCCGCCGCCCCTGCGACGGGTCTGGCGCGATCGAACCCCGTCGGGCGACTTGACCTGGGCCAAATTTCCTGGAAGTGACCCGATCCGGCACCGCGTTCGATTCAATCCTCGAAACTTCACCGCCGGTCGCGAGATCGACTCGAACGTTTTTCGATGGAGCGTGAAATGGGTTATCGCCGGGCGTTTTTCCTGGGCGGGTACGCTCTCTTCGAGGCGCTCCGGGCCGGGGATAGTACCGAGGAATTGTTAGTTATCTTCTACAGTCTCCCCAAAGTTGATCGAATAACCTAGCTTACAAGCAAGCGAGAAAATCGATAAGCGTTTTTTACTTTACTGTAATAAATGAATAATCGATACAATGAGTTCAACTGAATAATAGAACGGCGTAAGTACCAATTCAAGTCCACAAACATACCGTGTAAACTCGATAAATAATAAAGTATGAAATTACTTGTTTGTATAAAGTGTTTGGAATAGATTGGATGGATCTCGAATGGTTTATGAAAATTGAAAGAAGCGAAAATGCTCAGCTGAAACGTCGCCCGGATTATATGAAATAGAACCGGAGAGAATACTTTTCTCCGCCATATATGAAATGTAATTCCAATTTCATTAGGAATAAATTCCAGGCGTCCAGTGCAGTCAAAGGACACGAGTAATAAACGAATCGAACGGAGAAAGAAATTTACTCCGGGATTTATTCGGTAAATTCTGCTGAAATCGGGCATAACAAGCTCATCTCGTTAGGCGAAATAAATTGAATCCATTACAAACTAAAACGCTGAATGGAATAAGGAGTTAGTCAACAACTGTTAGATAGTTTCGCGAGCGAAACTTTTCATTATGATGCGTCGAACAAGAAATGCCGCGTAATTCCAATTACTTACCCACCAACATAATTACTATCCTCATTAAGCTTATACAAGCGGGTTTCTATTAAAAAAAAAAAACTAGTAAATATCGCATGGGGGTGTTGCAAGCGAAGCATTTTCCGCTCCAATTAGGCAATTCCCCCGGCTTTTTAATTAACAATCGCGTCGCCAAACATCAAGAAAAATCGACCGCAAACTCCAATTTCGTCCCCGTAGAAATGCAGCGCATTTTTTTCTACCTGCACCGCAACGAATGAGTTCCACTTACTATTCATGCGTATCCTTTTCGAAGAAACCCGCCACGCACTAAACACCCACAACAACACAAAAAAACCGACCGAAAGTATCGGCGACAACCATCAATCAAAGCAAAATTAACAAAAAAAAAAAATAAAGTAAAAAGCAGCGTCGAAAATCGCACTGAAAATAATGCGCGAGCCGCCGGTGCGGAGAGTCGGTTAGGCAGGCATCCCGAGCGCGACTGGCCGTGGTGCCTACAGGTTAGAACTCGTCGGGCTCGAACCAGAAACGCCGCCAGTCAGCGCGAAGAACAACCGGACGCGGAGCGCTCGCACGCCGAACTACACCGGCGGCTTTCTACGGGTTTCTCTTCGCGTGACCGGCGCCCGTCGCACCGCACCGATCGCTGTCCGGCCCAAAAGCCGAAAGCCCCGACCTGAAAAGTTCTCTGAAACCGTCTGAAAAGCCTCGTCGGCCGCTCGCGAGCACTTTTTATACTGTCGTTCGAGCTCCGGCAACACCCCCGATATCGGGCTCTTATCGATTTTGCATCGATGTTGCATCTCGGTTTTTAATGATGTTGGACCATAGACCATGCATCGTAATGAATATGGTCTAAACGATGGAAAGTGGACCATGTGATGTAAGGAACAAACTATTGACTATCGAGATTGGACCATGAACCATGAAGAATAAACTATGGATTATAAAAAAATAGAGTTATGAACTATAGAGAATGAACCTGTGGACTACAGAGAATGGATCATGGAACCATAAAAGATAGACAATGGATCACGGGGCATAAATAATGGACTATATGGACTAATGAGAATGTACCATGAATGTAAAGAATGGACTATTGATCATAAAGAATGGACTTATGAACTGTAATGGACCATGTGGATCATAGAACTTTGGCTACAAGGCATGGATTTTACCAATACAGGATATCTCAGTAATTTCAGGCTTTGATATAGGCAATTTTCGACAAGGAATCAGGAGCTATAATAGGTGCCCAAATTCCAGTGTAATAATCCTGCAGGAGCCCCAGGCAAGGTTGTGTAGATATTAATTAGCAAAGATCTCGTTGGATGTTAACAATCGCTGAAAATTAATATTATCCACTGGACTATAATAAATACTAAATCCTTGTCGGCCGAAACGGCGTTTAATTAGCGGCGGTAATTATCCTTCGGAGAGCGAAATGCGGAAAAAAATAGCCCAGGCTAATAAAGAAAGCGCGGGCCCGGTTCGGTGGATGTAAAACGCGAAATAATACGCCGGGCGGATTATAACAGATAGTTTCCTTCATGTGATGCATCGACGAAATGAGCGCAATTAGGGCGAATTAATGTAAATTATTACGATGCTCGTTCATATCTTCGGATTCTTTATAGGGAATAATGAACGAGAGCGAGACGTTGTGAGTTGTGAATTGAAACTTGTTAAACACAGTATGTGTTCGGCGATTTGTGAATGAACTATAAAAATTAAATTGGACTTCTAATGCTTTCTAACACAATCGCATATTTGTGTGAAACAAACAACGAAAACAATAGGAAAATTACACTCCCCACCGCCGGTTGTAATGGTACGATAAATTTCCCAGTTTATTCCCGCTTTGTTTTTCTAAAATCACCGGCCAGGAATGTAAACTTTCATTAGCGAACCGAAGCGTGTCATTCACGAAAGTATTTGTAATCTTTTATCTGTTTGAAGTTTCGAAACGTTATCAGATTCAACCTGCATGTTTTCACGAATTTGTCCAACGTGTAAATAACATTAAAACCCGGAATACAGTCGCAGTTTCGCTCTTTATACAACACGCGAAAACACAACTACACATTATAGCTCAATCGCTAAAATAGCGCAGCGCATGAACTATAAGACATTCGGACGTGTCTACTCGACCTAAAGTGTCTAATCGACCGATTTAGATGACTTTTTAAGAGAACACTCGGGTCACAATAGGCCTATTTCGCCCGGAATTTATTTATATCCGTTCCCCGCTTTGCTTTATTCGCAGCGGGGGCGGTTTCGCGGACGCGCATTCACCGAAACCGAAGCGACGAACGTAAAACAAAAGTGCAGGTAATTCGATGTCCTTTGTGTCCCGGCCAGGATGCAATATGGGCTAATAGAAGCGTCGCGGAATTGGCTCCCCGTATGCCGGAAGTCCCGGCGACCCTTATCGCCCCCCGGGCGGATCTGTCGCTTGTCGAACGGCGAAAGTCTGGCCCTAGTGACATTTAAAGAACGCCACGTTTTTGTAATTCCTTCAAAAGCCGGGTAAATTTCGGTAAATTACCCGTACGCTTGATTTATGAATGGCTCGATGATTAAAATTGCTGTAAAGGAGCCGTCGAATTTCGTGGGTTTATGTAAATTAGGGACGTTATTTAGCCTTATGATCGAGTTCTATTGTTGGCTGGTGAAAAAAGGCCCGAGTGCTAGACCGTAATTAAATATGATCTTTGAGGCTTTCGAGTCTTTTTTAAATTCGAAATTTACGACGGGCTTTTATTAGTAAATACTGTCGTATTTTGTCTAACAACCGCGTTATACGAGCCTCTTTACTTGTGTATAGAAATATGGTAATTCGATACAGCCATTTAAAAAAAATCACCTTTTATTTTAGCCACCCTATGTAAAACATTTTTCAATCACTCAAAATCCGCCTCTTGAGCACCTACATCGCTGCTTTTGACAAATTACCGGAGGGAGTCGGAGTGAAATGCGCTCGAATCCGTCTAGTATTAGGTTCTTGAATAATTAAATTTAAGAAGCGCCTTTTAAATTCTTCTTTTAAAACATTAAACCATGCACTACAGAGAACTTTCATAATGAACTCTCATTAAACTTTACCAATTCCGCTAACTAAATTAATTTTATGGCTTTCTGAATAGGAGCACGTTTTTTACCCTTTCGTAATTGCAGATATACCGGTTGTTGTAGAAGATAGTGGTGAAAGGCGAGAGTACCGGTTTCGGGGGATCGATTCGCCCCCAGGTGAGTTTCACATAAATCATGTACAGGGGCGAGCGAAAGCAATTAGATCGCAGAGCTTTCACCGATTCTCTGCGACGGCCTGAATTATGCAAATCCACCACCCCGATTCTAGCGTGCTCTCGGCCTATTCACTATAACGGGGGATTATTCGGTAACCGGGGAAAATCGGTTGTAGATACATTCAATTAAAGCTTAATTTAATGAAACCGTATCCCAGGCACTTGATAAGTCGCGCATAACGCGATATTTTAACCTTTAGGTGCGCCCGAATTTCCATTTAAATAACCCTATTATATGCAGCCACCCTCTTATATTTACACGCCTAATGCAAATTTAATGGCCGCTAAGTACGAGGCCTCGTCGCTTGTTCCGATGCATTTCGCGGGTAAAATTTGATTCAATATTAAAATTCCTCTCGAGAAATCTACCTACTTATATGCGCTATAGGTAAAATTGAGGCCAGCTTATAATCCCCTGGTCAGTAAAACGAAGAGACCATCTCTAGATACAGTAATAAGATAAATACGTGTGCAGGTATTAGGCTAGCTTTAGTTCAAATGCGGCCCTGCGTTCGGGGATTGCAAGCTTTTTTCCTCGAAAAGTTTTTTTAAGGCTTTGTTTGATTTATAAGGGAAACACGAAAGGGGTGCTCCGGAGATGGATGAGCCGAATCGCAATCGAGCGTGCGTGTATAACACGCTCTCTAGCCGGTTTGTTTGTCACCTGTGGCCGCGGTTTTTGCGAAGGGATGAAGGACGAGCGACCCTCTCGGGCGAATATTGCATTTGCGCTCGTCTATCGGGGATTATACTCTCGAATAAAAATCCGCCGGGATGCGCCCGGTGTTTTTTAAGCCGGGCTTAGACTCCGTTCGCTATCAGGTGATAGTATTTATACTTGTATGCAGAAGATTAAATAGATGCTAGGTTGATATGTAGCCCATTCGCTGATGTTTTAGCGTTTTTCGGAATAAATGGGTAGGATAGAGTTGGGTAACTTAACAAAGCTAAACAGTAGCTCATAAAATTTAGAGATATAACTTTTTAGTATGATTTTTGAAGATTCTAGATAGAAGAAAGTTTTCCAATACACACATTTTATACAGGGTGTTAATTAATTGAGTTTCCATACTCCAGGATCTGAATATTTGGTTGATTTTAAGAAGAAAAGTTCATATCAATATATATCCTAAACCTCTTAATTTTCGAGCTACAGGGTTGTTACAATTAAAGAAAAAAATAACTTTTCTATCATAATTTTCTTATCTCTTGATAGTGAACGGAGTATAATAGAGAAATTTATACTTAGTAAATGTGGAAATGCGGAATTTTCTAAACAGCACGTGGAAAAAATAATTCAAATTTAACAGTAAACGGAATCCAATCCGAATGGCGTCGTAAATCAATCGAGCGTTTCGCCGCGAGTGAAATATCGTCGATTTTCTAATCGTTTATTAATTAATCGAAAATATACGAAAATTAATACGACGCGGGCGATAAATCAGAGAAGATAAAATCGGAAATATGTAGGTTTTCCAACCGGTTACAATCCGAAGCCTCCTAACGAAAACTATTAAATCAAAATACCGCAAATTTTAGACATTTTATTTATTAATTAAAAAACAATACAAAAAACGCATTAAAAAGCTCTACCCTTAACCTGGCACATCTGATTGGAAACTCTAATCGCCGTTTCGAGATACTTGGAAAACAACACCTTCAAATCATCGTACTCCTGAAAAACCACGAAAACGTTAGTACAGACCGACAGAAATAGCCGGAGACGCCAGAAAATCGAAACCACTTACGTGAGTGTAAGGCTTTTCTACGTTCATTGAATTTTGTATGTCCAATTCGTCGACGAGCCTTTGAATGGCGTAAACGGGAAGGCAAAAGGCCGGCGATGTCGGAGCCAAAGGCTGCGAGAATCCGAATTCTTCTTTACCGTATCCCATTGCCGATAAAATGTAGTCTTTAGCCAATTCCACGGCTTCCTCCAATCGCCCGGAGGCGTGCAGTAACCTCAACAACTCGGACGGATTTCGAGCCTACGAATCGATAAATTAATTCGAAAGAATAATACAAAAAAATTACGAGAGTCACCTTATACGAAGCCTTCAACCAATGAGGCAAGTAAATCTGCATGTTGATGATTTTCTTGCAAACGACGTTATGCAAACACGACATCCTAGGCTCTTCGTATTTCTCCAAACAATCCTGCAGGAACTTCCAAACCACATCGGCGGCCGACTCTCTATTCACCGGTAAATCTACAAACGAAAAATGATTACGAATCGACTACGAATCGATTATCGATTACCTTGCAGATCGTTCTCCACCAACCAGTTCCAAGCGTTGGGATCCTCGGCTTCGGTGAGCATCACGCAGCGCTTCGTGAGAGCCTCGAACACCAAGGAATAGGGCAAATCGAAGGTCGAGCAAATCTCGAAGGCCGCTTTGAACATGCCCGAGTTGTTCAGCGAAATCACCAGCTCCAACGGATCGCAAACGCTAATGGAAACCGCCGGGTTGAATTGCAGCAATTTCAATTTCGCGCTGGCGAACGTCAGTTCTTTTCCGATGGTTTCGATGTCCACCACTTCGATTTGTTTCTTGATTTTGAACGTACGGATTTCCTGAAATACACGCCGATATGAAGCGAAGTTGTTTTACAACGCAAAACATTCTACATAGTATTTGAAGTATAGTATATTCGCCGAACTTAAGCGGTTGTCGGATTAAGATTGCAAGTAATAACAGCTGTAATCGACTGTAAATTCTTAACGCTTGCGTACGTTCGGCGAATGGACTAATATAATGGAATAATTACTCCGTTAGAGCCGGCCAGAGGTTGGAAAATGACATGTTCGTCTTCCTCGTCGGGATCCGCCGGCCTGACGACCCAAGCGTGCTGCGAGGGGCACAAGTGCAGGACGTTTTTGGCCGCCAAATAGCATTTCACTTGCTTCTCCAACGCTTCGACGGTGGTCTTCTGGCTCAATCGGAACGCTTGCTCGTACATAGCCGAAGCGGCTGCGACGAAATATACGAATTAAACACGAAACGGGCGGTTTTGAAACAACTGTTCGTACCTAATCGGAACGAAGGTGGACCTTTCTTGATTTGGTACGAGTAGAGAAAATCGTAGAACGCGTTATCCGAAACGTCGGCCGCTCGAGCTCTGGTCAGAACGATGTTCGCGAAGAACTCGTCCATGCTGTCGTACGTGAAATTCAACAGAACGTTGAGTTTCTTCTCGTCGAGCAACGTCTTCACCAAATCCCTGAGATTGTCCTTCCGCCGTTCGCCGTCGGGGTTCGAATTCAACGAGTCGAAGGCCAGCTGATAGTGCTTCAAGGCCAAGTGGTGCTTGAATTTGATCGAAAACAACGTCGCCTGAAACTGCTACTTTAACAGTAATTCGAAATCGATAAATTACAAACTTACCGCTAACGGATCGTCCCGTTTGACGACGCACAGGGCCGTATTGGCCACGTTAATCACGTGACTTCGAGCGTTACACAACTCGAACAGTTGGATCACCTGGAGAACGAGAAATTGTAGAAACACAAAATAGTAATTTAGCGATGTACCTTTAAATAATAATGAATGGTGGTTCTGGAATTACTTTCGTCTACGCTTTTGATTCTATTTTTCAAAAAAGCGTCGGTGAAAACGCCCTTCGCAGCGGTTTCGAAGAGCTCTTCGGCCTTGTAAAATTCACCGGTGGTCAGAAAAGACGAGGCCAAGAGGAAGTTTCCTGTCGACGAACGTTATTAATTCACATAAACCGATCGTAGCTGGACTACCTTACGTGTACAAGCATTCCATTCGCACCAATTGCTGAGCAATCGAACATATTGCTGCAACCACACGTGTTGTCCGCTCGATAACAGCCATTCCTCGAACACCGTGCAACCGCTTATGGGCCATCTGAGCTCGCGTTAAGAAAAACCTACTTTAAAATGTTCAATTTCGATATTAGACAATTCAAAAAGGATACATGAGATGTCTGATGTGATTCACGTAGGGCAACAGCGACCAATGCCAGCGCACCAAGGCCTCGTCCTTGCAGGAAACTCTCGCGAACGATTTCCTGGCGTCCTGCACGCCCGACGACGATATAAACACTTCCAACAAGGACGTGCAACGGGTAAACGGCAGCAGATTGTAAACGGGCGTCAGTTTTAACGGGTTCAGTGTGCTCATCGAGGAATCCCGAATCCTACGAAAAATAAATCACATATCGATTAAAGGGCTGATGTCGTTTCAAGGGCATCTTACGAGTCGCTTTCGAACATTGTCAGGCCGCTCAACCACAGCACGACGAAACTGGCTTGGGTCAAAACAACAATGTCCGGCATACAAACGGATCGAACGCCTTCCAAGACGCCCCAATTCAACGTCCTGTCCATCACCAGGAAGTTGCAGAGGAGCAACAGATTGCGGCAAATTTGAAATCTGCAAACATATTAGCGTTACTATTGATATTGCGAGTAAATTTGTTTGTAAATACCTGATTTCTGCTTGTTGTCGGAAACTTTGGGCCACCAACGAAGTGCCTAAGAGCGAATTGAAATAGTACATAGCGGCCGGGTTGATGTCGTTGTCGGGATTCGCTAAAGTGTTTTCGTATCTCAACAATTCGAGGATTTTGTGTATGGCTTTGTACAAATCGTTCACGTCTTTGATTAGATGCAATATTTGCGAAAAAAACTAGAAAATAATCGCAATTAAAACCAGCACTCGAGTTCTTCTAATGCCAATTCTTACATCGGAATCCATTTCAACGTAGATTTTCTTCAACAGATCTTCTATCACTACATCGGGCGATTGGAGATTGAGCAGTTCAGTTTCGAACGATTGCATGAAATCGTCTTTCAATTGTTGTTCGATGTACACGATCACTTTGAACACGTTTATGACATCATCCACAGCGTCCAAATCGTCGGCCAACATGGAAAAATCGAAGAACTGCTCTCTGTACAAATCGGTGCACAACGTCATGTGTTCGAGCGAATCGACGGGCCGCAGGAACGAAAACGCCGATTTCTTCAACAGCATGGCGCCCGAGACGGACGGCAGGAGCATCAAACCCAGCGGTTTCCTGCTGGCTATCTGGTATTGTACGCAGCGGGAGTCGAATTTCTGCCAGCACCTAAAAATTCTTTCGGTACTCGTAAACTGTACTATATCAGTATCTTACCACTCGGCGCATTCTATGTATTCATCGACTTCAACGCTGTTAATATCAGTCCCGTCTCTGTTGAACAGATTTTGTATATCGTTTTCCACGGCCATGCAGACTCTTTGTTTTAGCGCCGAGATGGAAAGATGCGAGTCCGAGGCGATCGTAGGCATTTTATAAATCTATAAAAATTTCAGCATAATTAACCGATACGTTGATGAAATAACCGGTGGTGTTACCGAAAGGGTTTTGTTGATAACGTGCAGGGGGAACCTGCCCGGGTGGAAAATGTGCTGTAAGTACATGGTCTTGACATCGTTGAATTTGATAGGGAACTGTTTTTCGCACGGTTCGGGTTCCAGTATGACTTGAGTCCATTGGTTGGATTTGAACGATGCCTTGTACACCACCGTTTCGCCCACGTCCGATCGCCATACTGACCACAAGCAGTCTAATTGCGCTGCGAAGTCTATCAAATCGTTCTGGAAATTACGAGATTATTCATTTTTTGGTATATAATCGGTTCGCGATGATTACCAATGGCGATTCAAGAGCAGCCAATCTATGCAGAGAGATTTCTTGTTCTCGAATGGAGGGTTTCAGAATATGGAACTGGCATTTATTTCCGAAACTCAGGAATAGAACCAGAATATTATCCGAGCTGTTTCCATCTTCGGCTTTCTTTAGAATTGCTGTAACAATCACTTTTGTATCATTTGTTTTTAATTTGAAATAAAATTATTTACCTGATTGAACTCTGTATTTCAAGTTGGTTGATATTTTTTCGCGAACATCTATTACTGCTACGCATTGGCCTTTACTGCAGGACCAACATTTCAGATGGGCATCTTGCGTTAGGGATAACACGTAGGTTTCTTCGTCCAAATCGTAAAATAGCAAACTAACAATATTTTCGCTATCCGAATTCCTTTGCCTGTAAAATGTGTATTTTATCGCGTTATTTATTACTCGTTTTAGGGATGATTTTACCTGAATTTGTCTGCTATACCGGCGAAAAATCTGGGAACCAGGGATTCCCCTTTGAGTTCCACACAAGTGACTTGATCGGGACTTTGCCTGATCAGTAAAAGTTCAGTCGAAGGAAAGGCCAAAACGAAGTAGGCTTCACCGGTTTCCGGTACAAAGTACGAATTGGCTAGGTTCGGTAATTGATCATCTAAAAACAATTTCGTAAGTATTTTGATTGTTATTATTCAATTTACTTCGTACTGGCAGTGCTGGGATTGTTGAAAACGTAAAAGCTGTTCGGGTTTCTGGTATCGACGATCGATGCTTTCGAAAATATCGATAGAGCTGTTAAATCCGGATATATCCCCAGTAAGTCGTCCTACAATTAAATAAATTAGATTCGACTCGTTATGTTCTCTTATTGTTTACCTGTGCGTGGAATATATTTGGATGGGGAAATATCAGTCTGTGTACACTGCAGACTGTAGGGACTAAAATAACAACATTATCGAGTATCTCGTGTATCGAAACACCGTCTAAAATCGGAGTATCAAACTTGTATCTGATCCGATTTCCTGTAAGATTTATATCTAAACTATGCTCAACTAATTCTAATACGTTGTGATTGATCCTCCTAGAATAAAATAGCAATAATGAATCGTATTAAGTTGTTATGGGATGCAAAATACCAGTAGATAAATCTATTCCTCGTGCAGTGTTTAGTGGAGTCTTTGTAACAGTATCCATTGGCTCTCTCGGCTACTTTTATATCTTGAAGGGTACTTTGGGTGCCTCCTAAAAATATAATGCGTTACGTAGCAAAATAATTGTAGTAAAATGTTTACCCTCACGTGGTGGTGTGAATTAATTACCTGTAGTAAGGGTTATTTCTTTCCAATTTTCATAATCTATTTGTTCCGGAGTCACTTCTCTGTAGCCCAAAGTGAATTCGCTCATTTTAATTGAAAAAAAAGGAACCAAACTTTAAACTAAACCGAAATTCACATAACCTCACTTAGGCACTATCTATTTTATTAAAAAGTACTGCTCAAAATTAAATACATAAAACACGCACAAATATTTATTTACTAATTCTAATTCATAAGAAATTGTAGGGCAAAAATTAATAGGAACATGAATTTTTGCGGTAAAAAAAAACTAAGTTTATTTTATCATCTACAATTCTGCATTCTGCTTCTGTTTCATGAGGATTCCGCGCTCGCGTTTTGTTGACGTTATCTGTCAAAAGTAATTCCTTTTATATAGGCAACACCTTTTACATTTTCTAGTGCGCAGTGATGAATAGAAAGTATGTTATTAATTTTCATATAACTATCTCACTTCTACTCTTTGATTTGCCTATTACGTACTCCTATATACCTCTCGCTTCTTCCACGTCAGCCGTTAGCCCCCGTCGGTGATCACAGTAATCAGTAAAAAATGCTGATAGATAGCTGGTATAAGTTATTTTAGGATAATAAACAACGCTATTGTATTGTTTGATATGTAGAATATCGGAGTGAAATATGTTCCACATTTAAGTTTCCCTAAAATCAATCCTTAAAGCATAACTAAATCGTAAAAAAGTGCAATAACTTTTTTAGGTTTCGTTATTTTTTAAGTGTTTATTTTGGTGAGTAATGCAGCCAATAGTAATTTAACAAGTAGCGCAAATTAAAATCGTAATAATTTTTAATTAGTTTTTAGTCTATGATAAATACAAATACCATGTAAATTTATGTATAAGTACACGTAAAATATTGTCGAAAAAGCGTAATCACAAAGTATATTTCAGCCGAAAATGTTCCATCAACTGGAAGTAGTCATTTGGAAAAACCTAATAATAAGAAAGAGGCACTGGTTTCTAACCATAATCGAAGCTGCTCTACCCATTTCTCTATTCCTATTTATCGCCTACGGTCGAAGTAAAATCAACGGTTTGAATAAACTGGAAATCACCGATCCCACTTACAATGATATACACGGAATCCATTATAACATAAACGTAGGGAGCACGTATTTCCTCTATACCCCCAGTAACGATCACTTCGATGGAATCGTCAACAGATTGAAGGATAAATTGCAACTTCCCGGTGATCGTAAGTACACGTAAATGATTTAAATCGAACGTATTAACTACAAAATGTGTATTTTCAATGTTACAGAAGTAGTAGCGTTCCCCAACAGCGAAGAATTGCTGAAATATTACTACAAAAATCTCAATTATACCACCATAGCTGTTATCTTCGATGACACGAATTTGAGCAAATTTAATTACAAAATTCGTTATCACGATGACAGCAGTGTCCTGTATACAAGCAGAAAATACGTTAATCCGTATTTATTTCAACCTCGAACAGGTAAAGTAATTTATCTACTATCTAATCAATACTCAAACAAGCTTACGATATAAACATTACTGATAGTAAATCGTTTATCGATGATGGTGTACAATGTATACAAAAATATTAGTACAGGAAATGCAAACAATTCCTTATATTCGAAAATCTCTTAGTAATAAGCCCGATTTTTCCCCAGGGAGCGCTTACGACAATGGCGATTTTATACCGATTCAAATGGCCTTGGACATGTCGTTTATAGAGCAAAACTTAAAGAAGGATCTGGACCTGCCGATTATGCAGTTGGAGTTCCCTTACCCGCCTCACAAGAGAGATTCCTTTACGACCACGTTATTCTTGGACCTTTTGTCGTTGATAACGCTCTTCAGTTTCATATTCATGTGTCCGGCCGTTTTGAAACGCGTTGTCGAAGAGAAATACACGGGAACCAAAGTACGATTCCTCTTTTCGAATTATTGCGCAATTTTACGCATTTTTTTATTACTTTAGGAACTCATGAAAATGGTAGGAATGGAATCGTGGATGTTATGGTTGGGTTGGTTCGTTCACGGGTTAATACCCATTATTGTGGCTGTTGTTTGGATCGTTATATTCATGAAAGTACCGATGTTTGGTACCGATTACCCGTTGATCGAGTTCACCAATTGGGGAATATTATTGTGTTTTTTAATTTTGTATTGTTCCGCCGCGTTGACCTTTTGCTTTGCTGTTAGTTCGTTTTTTAGTAAACGTAAGTATAATTATATCATCTACCTCATAATGTACTAATTACTATTTTATTTTTTTTAGCTGTTATTGCTTTGGTGGCTGGTATGTTACTCTGGATATTGTCGTATTTTATACCGAGATACGCCTTTGATCTGGATAATGGTAATACCCTTTCGTTGTCATTCAATATATTTTTGAATATACTACCCAATATGGCCCTTCACTACGGTTATTCGGCCGTGAAAGTGTTTGAGGAAAGAGGTAATATAACATCGGTTAATAATATTTTTGTCGTGTATATATTAATTTGCGTTTGGTTTAGAAATCGGAGTACAATGGAACAATTTCTACCAGAGCGGCAGCGGCGGCTCTGACGATGTTACAATGCTACACGTTTACTTGATGTTAATGTTCGATATATGTTTTTACATGTTGTTTACATTGTACATGGACGGGGTGAATCCCGGAAAATACGGCGTGAGAAAATCGATTTTGTTTCCGTTCATCGAATTGAGAAAGGTAGAAATTCATTATTTCCCGTTAAACTCCAGTTATTGCATTATGTTTTTTTTATCAGTCGTTTCAAGAATTCTCCAACAAAAAGCAAGTTAGCAACGAAACGGTGCGTTTGGAGAACGTCGAAGACGGCAACGGGTTGCAGAAAGGTATCGAAATATGCCATCTTCACAAAAGGTACGGCCATAAAATGGCCGTTGAAAATTTGGATTTGGACATCTACAAGAATCAAATTACCGTTCTTTTAGGACACAATGGCGCTGGAAAGTCTACTACCATGTCTATGATAACAGGTGAGTTTGTTTGTTTATCTCAGTCATATAACAATGCATACAGATAAGGTTATACGCAATATGGTCTAGGGAAAGAAAGATAAGAATAAATGTCTATAAGGAGAAATAGTAATATTGTGAGTTGATTGCAATTTTCTCACTATAACCACTGTTACTTTAAAATCTTTCTTTGTTCAACTCATAGAATTGACCATATTGCAAGTTACTCATTATATTCCTTTGCTCGATTTTCCTAGATTTTCTTACTAATTTGGCAATATAGTATAGTATATTATTTTAAGTTTTATCCATTAATCCAAAATAAGCAATTTTTTATCATACACTAGTTCCTTTGTTTATCCAACAATATTTATCAGTAATTCATTTATATCCAAAAAATTCCGTGTAATTATAGGTAATTGCACGATAAAATAGTTTATTTATTGTTTTCTAGTATTGCGTTTTATTATTAATTATTTATGCTGCCCACAATTGCGTTCTAAAATTTAAAGTCTGATTGTATTTCCATGTCGACACACTCGAACTAAACAATCGATAATTTAATAACAATCCACTATAAAAATAATTCCGAGAAATTTTTCAATCTATTATAATGAAGTACATCATCAGAGATATTCTAAATGAATTACCGTTATTACCCTGAATATTAATCGAGTCCAATAAAACGAGTCACTATGATTTATTATTACGATATCGTGGCTTATCTCACTTGGAATTTGCATTTCAGGAATGATCGAGGCCACTTCGGGTTCGATCAAAATCAACGGCTTGAGCGTCAAATACCACATGAAGAAGATCCGACAAAGCCTAGGATTATGCCCTCAACATAACTTGCTATTTACCGATTTGACTGTCAAAGAACACCTCTTATTATTCGCCAAGGTAATACACCTTATCATTGGGTTTCTACCCCTGATGGGTAGGCAATACATTTCACAATACATTTCTCCTCCGCTTCTTCAGTACACCGGCTTGCCTATCCACCCTATTTAACTTATTATCCTGTTCGATTCCAGTTAAAAGGCAAAACATCATCCGAAGCGAACAAAGAAGCCAACGAGCTGCTGAATAAATTAAACCTCTCCGACAAACACAACTCATTGGCTCACACGCTATCAGGAGGCATGCAGAGAAAACTCTGCCTGGGAATGGCTCTAATCGGCGGCTCTAAAGTGAGTACAATCGCGCCCCTGAAATCCCCGCTCTAAGTCTCGCTCCGTTACCTTTAAAGGTGCTGATACTGGACGAGCCGTCGTCGGGCATGGACCCGGAGTCGCGACGCTACCTGTGGGATTTGCTGCTGCAATGGCGCGGCGAGAAGACCATACTGATCACGACGCATTTCATGGAGGAAGCCGACGCGCTGGGCGATTGGATCGCCATCATGGACAGCGGCCGGCTGGAGTGCTTCGGCACGCCGCTCGATTTGAAAAAGAAATACGGTACTTCTACACCATTAGAAAACCGAAAAACTGATTGCTATAGGGAAGGTTTTATGTGTCGCAGAAACTGGTTACCACTTGTCCCTGATGCTGGAGCATACAACTAGCGAGAAAGAGATCGCCGAGTTGGACGGTTTGATCAGATCCAAAGTGCCCGACGCCAAGATGAAGTCGTCGCAGGGGAACAACGTCGTGTTCGTGTTGCCTATAGAGAAGGCCAAGGAATTCGCGGCGTTGTTGGAGCATTTGGAGCAGCGCAAGGAGGAGTTGCAGATCAACAATGTGTCGGTGACGATAACAACGTTGGAGGATGTGTTTTTGAAGTAATTTAATCGGAAGATTGTTTGTGAGTAATTAATGTACGTTAAATTGTTTTCCAGAGCTCGAGCGGAGTCTTTGGACGATGTTGATGGTCGGTCGGAATTGCCGGAAGCACAGAGTGAGTCTTGTAATTTGTTCTTTATTTTTAAACGTTGCGACAAATTCGACGAATCGATACAACTATCGTTTTTGGGTGTTTTTGTAAAGTAACTAGTCTTCAGAGCTGTATACTCTAAACAAATAGTTACTGCTACGAAGGGGACGTTCCTCTAAGCCTAAACCTAGGTTGTAGAGGTGCAAAACAAATAGTTTGCCCAAAAGGAATGAAGAGGGCACAAATAAATTTGAAAGGTCAATAAAAGTTGGATCTAAATCGACTTTGTTCCAGTACTTTAATCTTTATAGTACTTTAGTGAACCTCACTAATCTTTTATCTGTAAACAAAATATTATTTGCATACAAAATGCGTATGTTGCAATCGTTTATTATTCATAAAAATTTGTAGCTTTTTGTACTCATGTGATTGTTTTTTTTTATTAAAGCTTTGCTGGACATGAAAGTACCAGGTAATGTGTTTTTTAGAAAATTTTTCTTTTCAGTAACTCACTAACCTTTATTCGCTTTATTAGATACTTGGGACTCTACTTTTATTTCATCAGTCTACCTAACCTGTTATTGTATAATATACTTTGTATGTAGTTTTTTATCATTTTATCAACATTGTAGTGCTTTCTTGAAACCCTCTTTACCGATGTACCAATAATTTGCTAGCTTTTTCCATTGCAATAAAGTTATCGTTAATTGGTTATTTGGTCACTTGGATTAGATGACTTTATGAAGGCACTAGTGTAGTATCGAGTATGTTTGTCTTTACTCGGCCATTTTTGTTTTTTAGGCTTATTATTTCGCACTAATCACTAATCACTGTAATGCATGATCAATTCTCGCTGTAGAGACCTTTCTACTACTAACCAGTTTGGTGTAAGAGCTAGACTAACCCGCTAACAGAGCGATATAACGTTTATATTTTTTATAGGAGAAACGAGCGGTCTTATTAAATATAGGTCGCTGTTTTGGAAAAAGTTGTACTTTTTCAAGGCTAAATTCAAGTCGTACGCTCTATTGGTAAACGATAATCGAGACAATGTATTATTCAGAGAGCTAATCGTTGTCGTTTTTAGTATCTGATCGCTTTGGTTTTCTTCATCCTTACGATATTCCTGAGCAACAGCCGAGATACGATCACCCAAAGCGAACCGGAACTCAAACTATCTTTGAGCACTTACAAACAGACATCAGTTTATTACAATTACTCAATCGGCGACGATTTTGCAAAATCCGCCGTGCGTTTTTACAAGAAAAACGTCGAATCGGAAAAGAGCCTACCATTTAACGTCACCGACGTCGAAAAAGGTAACCTATTCTCGACATTTCCATCGATTTACCCACTAACTATACACCCTATTTCTTAGCCATAATAAAGAAGAGCACGGAAAACATCGCCTACTACAAAGAGCACATGATAGCCGGCGCCTCGTTCCAACCGGACGGCAGCGTAATCGCTCTATACAACGCCCTATCGATCCACAGCCTGCCGATATCCCTCAACCTCATCACCGACTCCTTGGCCAAAGCCCTGCTCGGCCCCGAGTACTCCATATCGCTCAGCAACTGGCCGCTGCCCACCGTGGTGAAGGCCCCGCGCAACGACGAATTCGCCGAGGCCAAAGTGGGCGTCCTGTGGCTGGTGCTGTTGCCCATCGGCTGTCTGTTCGTCGTCAGCGGCTTCATAGCCTTTCCGCAAATCGAGATATCGACCAAGTTCAACAAGCTGCAGTACATGTGCGGCACCAAGCCGTGGCAGTACTGGCTGACGACGTTCCTCTGCGACTTCGCCTACTACACCGTCGCGTTGTTCGTCTTGTCGATGCTGCTGTGGCTGCTCTCGCCCAGATTGATGCACAGGCCAGTCGAATTGGGTAAGTGTACCTCGTTCCAAGTAGCTTGGTAGTTGGAGATAGTGTTAAGTGAGCAAGAAGAGAAGAGAACAAAAGGTACAGACTATTCTCTTCTCTTTAAACTCTCCTACTCTTCTCATCGAACTGAATTATTCCAACTGCCAAGGTAGATGTGTTGAGGTATGCAAGCTGTGAAAGTGAAAATGAAATTGCAGGAGTTTTGCTGCTGATATTCACGATGTACGGCCTGTCGAGCATACCGCTGGCGTACCTGTTCAGCAGGAAGAAGAGCGCCTCGGGCGCCTTGGCCGCCTTCGTCATCATGGGCCAGTTCAGCGGCGTCATTCTGACGTTGATCGTGAACATTCTGCTGGAGTTCCCCGACGACTATTACAAGCGCATCGGCGACGCGTTGAGCTATCTGTTCTACTTGTTCATACCGCAAGTCGGCCTCGCCGATTCGCTGGTGCGTTTCTCCCGACGGGCCGTGGGCATTTACAACATCGAGAACGCCCCGCACAAATTGGCGGCCAGTTGTATGTCGGAATACATGGAACGTCATCCCTGCTGCGTCGGTAAGAATGTCTTGATACCCTTCAGACAATTACTTTTTAGTCAGAAATTTTTAATTTTCTATTTAATGAATCTTTTCATATATTTGGCTAAAAAAAACCGCATATCTAACGTACTCTCCATTTCTTACATCGTACAATTTCAGCGGATTCCAAGGAATGCAAGGACTTCAAAAACTACAGCGGCGTCCTCGGCGACTACCGCTTGGTGTACATGAGCGCACTGAGCTTCGTCCTCTACGCCACCGTTAACATCATGTTGGATTCGTACGTGGTGAAGAAGCACGTGTTGAGGACGATCTCGACGGTGCGCAGCATGTTCGCGAAACACCAAAATCGCCTGTTGAAGGTCGAAAGGATCCAAGGGGCCACGGACACGTTGCAAGCGAGCAACTTGTGCAAGAACTACGCGGGCGAGGCGATCGTCGACAACATAAATCTGTCGCTGAAGGACGAACAATGCTTGGGGATATTGGGCGTGAACGGGGCGGGAAAGAGCACCACGTTCCGGATACTCACCAGAGACGAGGTGCACGACGAGGGTACCATTAAGATGAAAATCGGTGAGAAAACCTTCGATATCGAGGATAGCGCCGTAAGTAAACTATATTTTATACATCTATGTAAGTAAATATGCATTTTTTTCTACAGTACTTGGAGACGTTGGGCTACTGTCCTCAAGTAGACTCGTTGAATTTCGTTCTAACCGGTAGACAAATATTAAGCATCATCGCTCAGCTCCGAGGCGAAGCCGATCCAGCCGTTGTCGATGCGTTCTTGAAAATGTTCGGTGAGTATTCTACGTTTAATGCCGCTTAATCGCCAATGGTAAATGAGCGATTTAAAACCTGGAATGTATTCCAGAATTGGAGCAATACGCGGACGTTCCGTGCGGCCATTACAGCGGCGGCAACAAGAGGAAGCTCAGCCTGGCCGTGTCGCTGATCGGCCTGCGCAAGATCGTGCTGCTGGACGAACCGACCAACGGGGTGGATCCTCGATCGCGCCGAAAGTGCTGGGAGTTCATCAAGCAGATGCAGGTCCAGAAGCACCTGGCGTTCATACTGACGTCGCACAGCATGACCGAATGCGAGGCGCTCTGCAACGAGTAAGTTATCGGGCGACTTCGCGCCTTTCTCTATATGTCGTTTTGTTTGCGTAGTTTGAAAATAATGAAGAAGGGAAAGTTCGTCAAGGAAGGAAATTTGGCGGATTTGAAGAACAGCCACGAAGGGTTTTCGTTGAAGTTCAAATTGTGCAGCAATTCTAACGAAGACGTGGACGAGGTGGACGGGAATTGTCACGGGTCTGCGACGAACAGGTTCAACAACATCGAAGAGTTGATAGCGCATTTTACCAAAGACAATCGGGGAGAGATCAAAGATCGGCATTCCGTGAGTAAATTGTGGCGGTGCAGCGAGGTTGATCTTATTGTATGAATTGTAGGGTTTGTTGCACTTTTACATAAAAGAGAAGAATAAGAAATGGAGCAAGATCTTCAAAGAGGTGGAGGAGATCAAAGCGAACAATCCGCATTTGATTGAAGATTACGCCATCAGCGAGGCTTCTTTGGAAGATATATTTTTGCAGGTGGCCCGAACCGATGAAGAGGGACCTACGAATAGCAAGAAGAATTTATAAGAATTTAACCATCGACCTTGGGATGGATCATTTCATGATATTACAACCTGCAGGTTACAAATTTAACGGTTAATTTTCTGTTCTTCCAGGACTAAACAACCAAATTTGGCCGATAACGGGAGGTAATCGCATAAAATGATGCTTCATATGGATGAAGAGAATTATGATAACCAGTAAAACTAAAAACTAAAGTTGCAAATGTTTCACTAAACTTTTTAAACTGTGGCCTTTTCTAATGTAATTCACGTGCACTGTCGCAAGTTTATAAAGCAATATATTGTGTCCCTTTAAAAATTATTAGCTCATTAAAGGGGCTAATTTTCATTGGGCACCCTGTATTTGAACTTGAGCTTTTAGTTTTAAATCGGCAAAAGAACGAGAAACAAAATTGATGAAAAAAATTGCAAAACATGCTAAAAGCGTTTTTTATAAGTTTTATATTTTATAATGTGTGATATTGGTCTCAACAGTTAGCAAGTTTAGAATTTACATTCCTCAAATTATTGAGCGTTTAAGAATTTTATAACAGTTTATATTATTATTAACCGAAAAAGAGACTGTTATATTTGTGATAAACACGAATCAAATACAATAGTTGGTTTATTGCCCATATAAAATGCACTTAATAGTATTAAAAATTTTAATTACTAATAAATTTTGTTTATTTTTTTGAAGGAACGTAGATGAAACTAAAACTTCCATTTACAATATGTTTATTATTTTGAAAAAAGAACCTTAATTTACGGACTATTTTATTACAAAGAAAAATAAAAAAAGATACACAACTATATTTACAAACACCTCATGCAAAAACCTATAGCGCCATGAAATTTTACAAATGTGGTTAACGAGAAATCGTTTTTATAAAATATATGATTAACTATATAAATCTTAGAATCTAATTGAACAATTTGACATGAATATTTTTTTGACATTTTTTTAAGTATAGGTATATTTTTTATTTTGGAATTTCCAAAAATTCGTTTGTAACAGTCAACTGAAGACTGCAAATCAGTCTTGAATATAATTGTTCTGAAGTAATGCTTCATATCACTGCCATTGCAAGCGATAGAAAAATAGAAAAATTTGTGCATTTACTTAAAAACAACGTAAAAAAATAGTAAGTTTAATAGATTAAATTCAGTACGGATTTTAAATGGGTAATTGTTTGAGATACTATAGCTTTTCACCTTTACGAGTTTTAACAATAAATAATAAAAATGAGTCGTTAAGGGGTCTCATAAATACTTGATTTAAAAACTTAACAATTGAGATAAAATCTGCCCATTAATTTGGGTAAAAAAAGGGAGCCTGTTTCGTCCTATTTTATCAACGTTTTCAATTCCACTTATAAAATATAAAAAAATGATCTAACTAATAGGGAACTACCTAATAAATCGAATATTTGTCTATAAATATCACTTTAACACAAATATATAAAATTTAATAGTAACTTAACAGTTAATTACATGCATTATACAACTATCGATAAAAAACCTATTTTTTACAAACGTAACAATATAGACTCATTTAAAAATCAAGAATATGCATAGGCGCTATTCAATAAAAAAACCTATTTTATTATTTAAAATAACTTGAAAGCGTTCGTAATAAAATTTAAATATTTCCATAAAATTAAAAATTCATTAAAAAAAACGTAACCATTTAAAATGAAGAATTTTAACAATAAGGTACGCATCAGAAACGAAGATATCCGCTTGGAGCTAAAAATATACAAAATTGAGCAAAATACACGTGCATACACGTGAAGAGTTGAAACAGTAGTAAGATCGCTTGCAACAACATTGACGCCTATTATTTACACGAATATTTTTGGTTTGCCATCGAAAAGAAAACCTCGATAATCACACATAGCACGGTTTCACAATGATAAAAATTCTTAAAATCGTTTGGGCGTTAAATTTCAAAAAATCCTCCGGTTACTGCACCACGAACGGCTCCGACTCGGCAGTGGATTCCTATAAAAAAAAATCCACCACTCCAGTACGACTCCCGAAACACCAGCTCACGTATAAACCTACAGCACGGTTTCTCCAAAGCAATTCGGAGATGAAATATGTCTCCACAAAGTGGCGTAAAAATCGACTTTGGAAAGACCACGGCGTGCCGAGCGAATGCAACGAGAAACTACTTACTGTATTCGCATTATGAACGATGGTCTAACCTAAAATTATCTTCGACTATTTCGGATATGCCTATCGATGAATTCAACATTTGGATCTCCTCGAAGTCCAGCTGCCCCAGGCCCGCTCTCAGCGACTCCTCGGCGAAGAAGTCCGACGACAGCTGCCGCGATCCGTCTTCGCCCGAAAAATCTACAAAACCCAACCATAAAACAGTACGAATAAAGCGCCTAAGGTGTACTCAGAGAGCACAGTACCTGTGAGTATGATTTCCGGCAGGCTCGTGGGAGTATTGGGGGTGGTGGTTCGCAGGCCGGGCGACGTCGACGGATAGACGTGCGGCGAGGTGCTGTAGTAGCCGGCGTCCGTGCTCAATTCGAGGCTGTTGATCGGGCTCGTGTTCGGTATATTCGTCGTTTGGTGCTGCTGTTTCGCCTGCTGAGCGCCGGTCGATTGGTCCATGTAGGACATGCTGTTCGGGGTGTCCAGCTGCGATTAAAACGGCACGTTAACTAACGCAGCTACGCCGGGTACCGGTAACCCCGTCGAAATAGCCCAAAGACAACAAAATCTGAGTGTGCTGTTTCGTGCGCCCGAGATTGAACAGCCCCGACAAAATGGCGAAATAGAACGGAATGGAAAAAATGTATTAGAAACTCTGGAAATCAAATAAAATAACGATTGCTTTTAATTTTACCGGAACTGTTTCGTCTCGGGCAATTTTGTCTTTGGGCTATCTTGCCTTTGGGTTATTTTGACGGGTCACGATCGGATACACATCAGATTTCTTCTTCCACATTGAGAAAATTATCCCATTCGTGTTTTATCTCCTTTGCATATGCATCACTTCGGTTTATTGCAATCGAAAAAAATGTACGAGTGCACGTACATGCTTCCAAATTGACTAGGCAATTCCAAAATCATGTGTGACAATAAATTACTGTTGGGATAAGTCAATGTTTGAATAGTACGGCTATTATACAATGCAAAATTGCTAACATGCATATATGTGAAGAAATAAATACTGGTCTTCGATAATTCAGTTATATTAGAAGATCGTTTTATACAAAAAAAATGTCCATTATTGAGCAAAATCGTTGTTCGTTTTAATATAATTTAATTATCGAAGCCATTGAGTAACGTCCAAATGAAATTGAAAGCATAAACTATAAGTAGAAAATAGTATAATGTAGACTATTCAAATCTAAATATTTTATGAGCTATAATAGCATAAATAGAAAAAATAATTTAATAATTTTTAAGTATTTATAAGGCACAAAACGACCTAACATGCCAAAATAATGAAGAAACTAAACAAATATATAGAGTAAACAAAGAAGAAATATTTAATCTATAAGTATTACAGGCGTCTCTATAATAAAATATTGATAGTCAAATTCATCATCCTCATCACGCTTATAACAAACTATTTACTCCTAAAATGAACTTCAAAAATCCAGACACATGAAATGAATATTCATTACGAAATTTTTCATCGCTAAAATTGTTCAGATTAAATTCATCTCGTTTGACAGAAATATTCACAGAAGAAATGCAACAATATTTGTTGTACAATCGACAGAAATTTTACACCAGACAAGTAAAAGTACCTCGTCAGAAGCCACAATACACAACAATCGCACAATAATCGCAACTATTCAGAAAAATAAACGAGTACGCTACAAAAGACAAACCAAATTAAAAAAGTAAAAAATATAAGAAAGAAACGGAAAATATATATAGTACATGATTCGTAAAACTTGATTTAATCACCTGCAACTGCGCACTCCAGGTGCAGCCCGATTCCAAAAGGCTCGCTACTAGCTGTGCCCAGTCCTGAACAACACATGCATACTATTATATTACTACTAATTTCATATATCGGAGTACTCGCTACCGGCCGAATCGATTCCCGATCGATTCTCGAACGAGAACAAATTTCGCGACAATTTAAACGAATCGATTTTTTCAAATTTTAATTCCACTTTTCTCGTACGCGCTTACCATCGATAATTGTTCGAAATCCTGCTGGAACTGATGATGGGTCTGCTGGTTCAGCAGGTAATATTCGTTAGGTAATGGACTTTGTGCGCCCGGACTGCACGGAGCCGAGTGCCTGCCAGGGCTCGGCGACGACTGAGGACTCGGCCTCGGACTTCTATAGCCACCAGTCTGTTGTAACTAATCACCAAACAAATACATTAGTAAATTCGCGGTAAAAAATATTTGTAACCGGTGCGCCGGAATTCCCAACGAAAAATAACAATATCTAATAAGAATTATTCAATTAGTAACTGAAAATTTGAGAGTAGAACGATATTCAAAGAAATAACGGTTACTTTGTAACAGTCGTTATTGCACCTCTATACCGAAAATACTCCCACCTCTATTAAACTTCTGTCATAGGAAATGTCATTAATGTCAATTTTGACAGGGTTCGTTTATCATCGTTTATCAACGAACGCGTCTTAAAGTCCCACTTATTCGCGTAAAATGAGAAAAATGTTTAGTAATTTATCGTAAAGGAAGTACATAAATTCGGTGAGGAGTTCCAGCGCACCCTTTGTTACGTAATAATTTCTACGTTGCCTCATTTTAATAGGCTACCTAGCCAATTTTTTGACCGAAAGTATGCATTTGCGCCGTTATTCATAAAAATAGTACCGTAGGCGATGGTGATGTAGAAGGTTGGTTCGGCTGGTGATGCGGATGATGGTGATGGTGATGGTACATGCCGCTCAAGCCGGGTAACTGCGTGTAATTCGACGAGTCCACCATATTCACTACGTTTTTATTATCTAAACGGATATTCTGGAAAAACTGCACGATTACGTGACGAAACGTCGGAATCCGGCGAGCGAGAATACTTACAGAGCTAAAGGGAGAGCTTTCGTGTTCTTGATCGAGCGGTGCGTGAATCGGCGACGGGAAATCGACGTTCGTCAAATCGGGCAATGAGCCCGTATTCGCTATCGGTAGCTGGACCAAATTCGGATCGTGGCCCGACGGATGGATGCTGCGACAAAGACAAACGCGTTAGCGAATTACGCCGTTTAAAAAAAAAGGGTTCGTTTTACTTGATTCCGGCCGTTCGAGTCGACGACGGTATGTCGCAACTGGATCTCGGTCTTCGATCTTGGTGGTTCCTTACTGGTCCGTTCATGTTGGGCATGTTCCACGTTCTGTTCGAGCACTCGTTCGTTTTGTCCATCATCATACCCTTGAAAAAGTGGATGCAAAGTTAGTCGTCGAATGATTAAGGATGGTGGTTTTGATTGGTTTTTTACCTGCATTGTGCTCTGGTGCAAAGCGGAATCGCTATTCGTACGCCTCCATCCTGTATCGGTCGGTGGACTTAGGTAGTAAGGAGATGTGTCCAAACGTCGGTCGTGAGGTCTCCTCATAGGTCCCCCTTGAGATCTCGCCCTGCTTCTTCCTTCTACTCTGCTCGCTGGTAATCTACCCGATATAGATTGCTCGTCCTATAAAAAAAATATTTATTATTAATTATGTAAATTGGTGGTATTCTACAGGGGGACGGTTCGAAAAGGAGCTAATAATTCGATACAATAGGGAGTAGTAAGGTTATAAGAAGAATTGGGGATTTTACAATACTTCTCATTCCCATTCTCGAAAAGAAAATAAATCGATGCAACATAAAATATCTAAGTATAAATCGATAGAACTAAATTTGTGGAATTTTCTGCAATTATTGCATTAGTTGTATCTTCTAATACACAAAAATCTGTAAAGTTTATTTTAATTATCACAACACATGATACAAACGAAACATATGTTTAAATATTCGCTCCACAGTCCACAGTAAAAAAAAATTGTAATTATTTTGTAAACTATTTTCTCGCATACAAGTTTTTTTTATCAATTCCATAACGTTCATAATTTCATTTCGACATAAAAAATTTCATCTACCAAATAAAAATACTTATAATCTCATGAAGCACTTCGAACTAATAGTATTGTAACATGCAAACACACAATTCGTCTAAACTCATCTACAAATAAATAAAATAAAAAAACATCTAATTGACGATGAAAGTGATTCACCTTAACCGATTCATTACTCTCCGTTAATTTAACGGCAGTAGAAGAACCGCCCGTTACGTTTGGGAGCGAACCCCCTCGGAACGAACCCAGCGATTGCGTGTTGATACGAAGGGTATTTTTTCTATCCGGAGCGACCTGTAAACGTATTCCTTAAGTCTCTAACACTCTACACGCATTCAATTGAGTACTAGAGTAGCAATATCCAAATCTATTAGGGTAATAGTCTTCTCGAAGTCGAAGTATCGTGTACATGTTTGTTAGGATATAATAGAAATATATTGGATTCTTAATTGGCGTCTTGTTGTGTTTACATGAAAAATAAAGTAGATATAGAGCCGAGATAAATGAAAGGATCTATTGGGTATTAGTTGTATGGCGAGCAGTTATCACAAAAAGGTTAAAGGTCGTATTTTGTTTTAACGCATTTCAATCAAATGGAAAATTAAACTTTCAACCGTTCAATTATAACAATATGAAGAAAAGTATATTTTCAACTGTAGGAAATGACTTACAAATTTCGTTTTCGCATTAGCAATATTTAAAGTGTGTAGGATATTAAGAAAGTTTGAATAAATTAAAACGTGATAAACAACTTATTAAATATTTCAAGTCATTACGGTATTTTATATTAAACTCGGATTAAACGTAAGAAAATCGTAAATAATCGAGCAAACAATGCGTAAAACAAATCCGAAATGATGTTATTGTTTTCCGTTTATTCATTGTAAAAAAGGCTGCATAAACCTAGTTAATTTGTTGCTGTCAAATCAGTTTATTGATTGTCACAGCTTTTGTGTTGATATTACCGCAATGTTTTTATCGCTTGAATCAAAATCGCCTCACTTGTATGAGAAGAATCGAGCATTATCAACGCATTTCTATTTGGAATACGGGACGCTCGGCGATAGCGAAAAAATCACGGCGAAAAGGAAAATATTATTACGATGTTTACATTGTCATTGGCATCATGTCGCAACATCTCCACGCTAAATTCGACTTACCTTGACTTCCATCACTTCCTTCATGACTTTCTCGAATTCGGCCGTCTCCTCGGCCTGCCTGTGATTGTGCAGGGCTATTTTTTCACTAAATTTCCTCGGATTCGCCATGACTACACACAGTCCTGTAGCAAAGCAAATTGACACTGACACACTATTTAGACCCCAAACAATTCGCATGCGTAATTTATTTAAAGGAAACCGCGAATTTTAAACGCAACGCACATTTGACGCGACGCCACGATCGCCACATATTTCGACGAAATTAATTTGCATTTTAATTAAAATATTACAATAATTAATAATTCAATTGCGACTAACGCGTGCGACGCGACGCCATCTGCCGTTCGAACGGTTATAAATTTTATAATTATTGAATTTATTTTATATGTTGGGATCAATAATATTTGTGATCATAACAAAAATTGCGTAAACCTAAACGAATTAGTAAACATGGTGTTTTTACGCACTATACGCTGATTGAACTTGAAATAAATATGTATACAAAAACTGTCATAATCATATGAATTGTGGTCTTGTACTATGCAGTAAACCGTAACAATAAAATATGACAGCTACATCAATATAAATCCAATTTATTAGTGTATTATCTTCCTGTTAGCTTATAATGCTTATATCGACAAACAATGTTTTTTTATGTTGAAAAAATTGTAATTTATATTCCGAAAATTCATGTAAATTTCGTAATATTTTGTTGCTCGCCCTGCTTCAAATGTAAAAAAAAACTGACGTGTCACCACTGTCATTCTTGTCATTAGTGTCATTTCAGTCAATCCGACAAATGTCATCATCAAAAAGAAAGCCAAAGTTATTTGATAAACAATTAAATAAAGCAGCAAAGGAGTTTAAAGTTGAAACGAAACTCAGTTATATACTAAAATAGGTTATTGATGCGTCAATTTGAACCCATGCCCACGCCATCGGAGAGCAAACGCGAACCCACGATCTAAATTAGTATGGCAGAGGGTCAGAGCAGTGACGATTCTGATGTTGAAAATCTAAATGAATTTTCAGGTGTACTGAGTAAATGGACGAATTACATT
The DNA here is from genome assembly GCA_918026865.1 of Phyllotreta striolata. Lineage (NCBI taxonomy): Eukaryota > Metazoa > Arthropoda > Insecta > Coleoptera > Chrysomelidae > Phyllotreta > Phyllotreta striolata. Next base: position 1,559,285 of record OU900098.1, on the reverse strand, counting down.
CACGGATGGCAAGACAGATACATTGTTTTGAAAAACGGCACGTTGTCATACTATAAAAGTGAACAAGAAAGTGGTTTCGGTTGTAGAGGAGCCTTATCCATTGCTAAAGCTGTTATTAAAGTAGGTACTTGTGATAATAATCGATTCAATAATCGCTTTCTAAATTAAACAAATCGTGTAATCGATGCTATTTGAATATTAAACATTTAGTACAAACACAAGTATGTGGTATAGTAAACATGTGATAGGAAGTTTGTTTTCGATTTGATCCCTATCGGTTAGTTATTTAAATAATTAGGTACGAGCAATGTTATAATAGACCAGCTATTCTTCTATTATTTGTGGAATATTTGCATCGATTATGATTAACGGTATTATTCGAATTATAAACATTTCTGGTGAATGGTTCTCATGTAGGTTTCTGAAAATGAACGATTTCGAATTAAATGGGTTTATTTTCGTTTTAGCCGCACGAGTTTGACGAATGCAGATTCGATATTTCAGTGAACGATTGTGTGTGGTACATCCGAGCGAATTCCGTGGAAAGTAAGCAAAGTTGGGTGGAAGCTTTAGAATCGTTTAAGGTAAGTAAAGGAATAAACCACACATAATTCAAATATTTTATTATTCAAATTCCATTCAAACCTGTTTTAAAATCGCCGCTATCAATTAGCCTTATTACATTTGTACTTAAATTATCCATGTAGTCGTTTTATTTAATAGCGTACGTCGATTTTATATCAATGCACGGCTTTTAATTATTATTTCAGAGTAGAAAAAAATGTTGTTTATGTTACATAATTGCATAATTACCTATAAAACGTTACGAAAACTTCCAAATTGCAATTTATCGCGCGTTTTAGAGCGTATGTCACAACCGTTTAACAGACAAATATTGTAAATACATAAACCTTCCCTGTGTATAAATATTGAGAGTTATAAAAATTTGTAACGTTATCGCATCAATGCATATTTAACGTGCCGTGTCAGTAGAAATGAAATGCTTTGCGTGCGTTCTACCTTCAAAGGTAACCATTTTTTTTTCTGTTATTGTTTATACAATTATTGATAACTCGATAAGAACGAGTAGATTTTTTTTCACGTTACTGTTTTAAAACGAAATGGAAATTTTATGCAATCTGCGATAAACACTTCCGTTTTCAACGTACAATATGATACATTATCAAATATTCAGATAATAGGCAAGTTTACTTGAATTATAACTAATTTATTTAAAAGAAAAAACTGAACGATTCAATTCGCTCGTAGGTCGAGTCGGGCTATGGCACCGGTTCGGAGAACAGCCTAAAACGTCATGGTTCTACAGTCAGCTTGCAATCGAACACTTATAGCACAGCTTCTGGTAGTAGCTTCAAGAAATCATCGAGGAACATTAAGGAGAAACTAGCTGAGATCGGCACCTTCAAGGACATATTAGTTAGACAGATAGATACTCTACAAGGCTACTTCGATTATTGCGTGAAGAATGACCTGAAGACAGCCACCAAGGCACCAGATAAAGGTTCGTTTAATTCGAATTTAAACTGCATAATCAAAGGTTAAAGGTTGTTAGTTAACTTGGCAACGTTGCTAATAGTAATGGTATTTAAAGTATTAATCTTTTCGGGTAAAAATTTACCTTGCGCTGATAATGAATGTATTAAATAGCCGCAATAATAATAATAAAGAAGAAACTGGTTATGTTATTTGCATTTGATTGAACATGTCAAGCGTTAAGTGTAATTTTCTTCTATAATTTTTGCGTTTATTTATCGAGTTCGCGGTATCTCCCTTTCGGCATCGTCGAATGCCGGAGTGAGGAAAGCGATCCATCGCGGAACCGTCGGATTAATTTCCAGATAAATTTCCAGTGGTCGATTTCAAAGGCGAGGCGCTGACGTTCAAATCGACCACGACGGCTGTGATAGAAACGCTGGAGCATTGCGCCGAGTTGATGACACAGCGGGAAGAGTCTTGGAGGAAGCGGCTGGAAAGGGAGACCGAGAAGCGGAAGCGGGCCGAGGCCTTGTCGCATTCGTACTTCGTGCAGATCCAGAAGATAAGGAATGTTCATCCGGGACCGGATTTGGAGGTACGTAAAGGTTGCTGGCTTGGTACCCTTCCTTTCGGCGAGGTGATGAATTTGTAACAGAATTATTTAAATTCAAGCGACGTTATCGAACTAAAAATACACTTCGTAATCCGTATTTAAAACTCTACGTATCTTATCGTTAATTTATTACAACTAAATTACTCTAAACATCGTATTAGTATGCCGATATGTTTTATCGTCTCTTTTTCGCCATTAAAAATGCTGCAAAATTATTTTTACATCGATAAATTCTACATTGTTTTACATATATATTCTTTCGGTTACTGTGAGTTATGGAAGTTTTCGGTTGTACATCCAAAAATTTGTTTAGATTCCCGAGTAATCTTCTCGTATTATACCTTATCAAAACCATGTGACCTTTAACATTTAAAATATTCAAAAATGCCACTCGGAATTTACGGATTTTTAAAACTAGTTACGCGGACGAAATGCAGATAAACCGTTTAGTTCGACGAGTACATTTTTTTCGTGTCATCTCCGATATATTTACGCGATGTTTGTTCAATGTCCAGTAAGTACAGCGCATACCTATTCCCATTTTTTTCCCCCTAAATAATCCTACAATTCTTCGCAACTATTACGAGATTCGAACGGAGTTGATTTTCCTCGCAGGAAGGACCTCACAGCGTGCTCGCCGACGACGAGTTCTACGATGCATTAGAATCCGGCCTGGATAAAATGGAGGAAGAGCAGGAGTTGAGAGATCGGTTGAAAACCGGTAGCGTTATACCGGTTACGCCGCCGCCGACTTCTCCTGCTACAAACCACCGACTGTGGCCGGAGGTAACTCGAGATTTGCTCGATTAATAGGAGATGCCGAAAATTTCTATTTTGTTTTAGATCGAAAGAATGGTGGAGGCGCAAGTGATGATGGCGAAAATGGGCATTGGAGAATGCGGCTCGGGCTGGCAACTGTTCGCCGAAGACGGCGAAATGAAGATGTACCGGCGAGAAGAAGAAGTGGACGGCATGGTGGTGGATCCCCTCAAAGCCGTGCACGTGGTCAAAGGGATAACGGGCCACGAGGTGTGCCATCACTTCTTCAGTCCGCAGTACAGATACGATTGGGAGAGTAAGTGATTGGCGCGTTCGGGTTCGTAGTTCGATTGCGGGAATTGATTGTGTTTCCAGCCACCTTGGAGCACATGACAGTATTGGAGACCATATCGGACGATACGTTGGTATTCCTGCAAACACACAAGAGAATATGGCCGGCCAGCCAAAGGGACGGTTTGTTTTGGTCGCACATAAGGAAATTGCCGAACGAAAAAGACAGGGACGGACCGGACATTTGGACGGTGGTCAATAATTCGACCGATCATCCGGATTATCCGGTAAATAAATCGTGTTGTAATTATCGTTCGTTTGTGATTGATTTGGTTTGATTTGTAGCCGAATAATGGAAAATGCGTTAGGGTGTTTTTGACGGTGTGCTTGCTTTGCCAGACCACAGTGGATCCGCCGAAAGAGGGAATGCCCTTAACCAGAGACAATTTGTCGTGCAAGATAACTTATTGTTCCGTCGGTAAGTACCGCGCAGGTTGTAAACGATGGCGAGAAGTTAGCTACAGATGTCACTTGTCAATATGTGAGAAGATAGTTATAGATGCCAAAATGTCACTTGTCAATATGTGAGAAGTTAGCTACAGATGTCAAAATGTTTCAAATAATTTATATTTCTCCTGGTAATGTATAGTTTTTCATAAAATTTTGTTGATTTCAGTAAATCCCGGAGGATGGGCACCGGCTTCAGTGCTGCGGGCGGTGTACAAGCGAGAATATCCAAAGTTTTTGAAACGTTTTACGGCTTACGTTAAAAATCAAACGCAAAGCAAACCAATTATGTTTTAATTTAACTCAGGGTCTATTTTATTACTCCTTTTTTGTCCATTGTCTATTGTATAATTATTACTTATTAAAATATTTAAATTTATTATAGTGTTTCATTTCTATAACTGTTTAGTGTTCATTTGTGATACCTTGTGTACAGGGCCGGATAGGCCCCCGAAAAGGGTTTTATAAGTGGATCGAAATGAGTCAATACGATCTTGTGTAATAAATGGATTTTTGAAAATAAAATCGAAAATAATCGCCAGTATTTGAAATACACATCACTGTTATTGCTACAAAGCCGACATAACACCGCAATTTAGAAGTTATAAAAAATTAAACAACTCGTTAGTGCAATTGACACTAACTCCGGGAGAAACTGACCATTTGCATTGATTAGCAATAAATAATCCTTTCATCGGAAACCCTTTCAATTATGACAATGTCGCTTCTTCGATCTTTAACGTCTTGAAAGGGCTTTAAAAATCGTATCATACCATAATCAGTTTTTTTTTATAAACATTGATTGAAAGAAACTTCAACCCTTAAACACGACAAATGTCTGCGTAGCGCTCGCCCAAAAACCAAACGACACAATAGAATTACAAGCACACACAGCCGGGAATTGTCAGTTGATGAGCTGAGTTAGTTAACCAGCGGAAATCGTCGAATTGAATGTGATAGTAATGGCTGAGAATCTCTTTATGTCGAATTCAATTTACACCCCGATTTTATTCGAATCCCTAATTCAATCAAGGACTCAGCGGGCACTTTCCGCACCGCTCGCGCAACTTCAGCTCCAGCTCGCTCGCTTCTCCTTATCGAATCCACTCTAATTTTTGTCGCTTTCGCCTCTTCCGTTCAACTACTTAATCTTAATATACAGGTTGTTCCAAAAAAAAAAACATACTAATCGAAAAGAATTATTCGTTCAATAAATGTTGCGATTACAAACGAACATTGCAAGTTAAATCGGCCAAACCGGACGAATGTGTGCATTCTTTGCGATGCATTCGCATGCACAGATGCGTTTTTATGTCCAATTAGGCAGCTTGCTTAATTGCAGTTTCGTTGCGGAAGGTTTTCCCAATAATTAAAATACCCTGTGTCGTCTCGCCAGAGCGATTTCGTTACGCGGAAAAGCAAAATTTACACTTGGTCGGGCGTAGTATTTCGTTTGATGGTGTTGCCCCTTTATTTCCAATTATTATCTGCGTTCTTTGAATACGAATCCGAGCGGTTTGACAATCCTAAAATTTGTTTTTTTTAACATTTGCTACATTTATTAGAATTAGCTATGCACCCTACTCTACTATCTATCTACTCTACTCAATTCTTTTCTGCTCTACAATACTGCACTCTCTTCTACTCTACACTACTCTATTCTCTTCCACTGTTCAATTCTCTACTCTCTTTTTACTCTACTCTACACTACTTTATTGTCTTGTACTCTTCAATGCTTTACTCTATCTAATCTACACTACTCAATTCTCGTCTACTCTACTGTATTCTGCACTACTCTATTCTCCTATACTCTTAAATACTCTACTCTTTCTACTCTACAATACTCCACTCTCTTCTACTCTACACTACTCCATGCTCTTGGTAATTCTCAATACTCCTACGCAATTTCTTTCAAAATTTGTAATGAATTCAAATAATTCCCTTTTCTACCTGAAATATTCCTGCGTCCAATTTACCACCATCGTACTAACCAATCATTTTTGCAACCATTTGAAAAACCTTTCAATAAATCTAATAATGGACGGTATAAGCTTAAAGCTCCCCTTGCATAAACGCAATCAAGACAATTACATAAAGATTTGAAAGTTATTATTCGGCACGGACGATTGTTACGCCACTCCGTCTAATAATATACTCTCTCCGGGGACGGATGAATTATTGCGGGCTATCAAAATGCACATACAAATCGGGCGTTACATTCCGGATTATGCGAAAGTAACCGTCGCCCGTGTGTAATCAGAGATAGTGCGATGTCGTGTCGATTGACCCTTCTCGATTACCATTCCCGCCTTCCATCATATAAATCGGCACCTATTGCTCTTAGTTAAATGGAAATCCTACGGTATACGCTGCCACTCGAATCCTTCGGCATACATGCATATTCGGCATAGATGTATACACTTGAAAGCGGTGGTAAATTGGGCACAGAAATATGTTTAATAATGATAGAAAGAGGGGGATTATTTGTGCAAACATTCGAGTTTGATGCAATGAACAAATTTCTATTGTATTGTAGGGTAGAGTAAAGTAGAATCGAGGAGAGTAAAGTAATCAGTAGAACGATATTTGAAAAATAACGCTTATTTTGTAACAGTCGTTACTGCACCTCTATACCAAAAAATTAACTCCCACCTCTACTACATTTCCGTCATACGTAATGTCATTAATGTCAACGTTGACAGTTTTTATTTATATCATCAAGTCCCACTTATTCGCTTACAACGCGAACAAAATACGTCCGTTCCTTGAAAAAGTATAGACAACAAGAGGCTCGTTTTTTTTTAATTAACAACATCGGAAATTCCAGCTCATTTCCATATATAGAGGCTAAATCGAAATTGCGTTTTGTTTTCAATTCCATCAGCACGCCGCAGGAGGCAACGTTTGCGATTGACGTATTGTTTGCCGAACTTTATTTCTCCTGTTATGATTTTCCCCGACACGCGTCTTCCTTTTTTTTATTCCCAAACGCTTTTAATTACTTTTCCACCCATACACGTACCACATTTAACTCCATAAACTCGCCGTTCCAGTCCAGCGCTGCACCCAAAATTTCGGTACCTTCTTAGTCCTTTTTTGGTGCATATTCACAGCTGAAATCTTGCTTTACTTGTCCATTTTTGTCTATTCACAAGTGAAATCCTGCTGCTATCTAGTATCACTTTCTATAGACCTGCTCATCCGTTCATATTATACACAGTAAGGCAAAATATTCCCTTTGAACTCGAATTGTTTACTTAAATCGAATTGTAACCAACCCAATTTTACGCTAAATAGTAACAATAAGAGTAAAATAATAACGAAATGAACATAAATCAAGCTGCGATGGCCGTGTCTCAACCAATAGACCTTTTAATAAACGCATAATTTTCCGTCCGGACGATTTTATTATTATGATCGTCGTGCATTTGACAGCAATATCAATCGGGGCCCCGACATCGTCGGATGTGTCTTACCTGCCGTGCATTCGCCGGCGTTCGTTTTGTTCAGCAGGAGCGGAATATAAGGGAAAAGGAGGAGCCCGAGCTATAGCCGGCGATGTAGCGGCCCCGGGATTGTGTCTACGGCGCTCGGCGGGGGATTAAAACACTGTGCCAGACAAACGGAACGAACGTAACGCGTTGCGACATGGTTTAGACATTACCGTGATTACTAGGGACTGCCTCGCCGGAGCCGCTGACGTCGGTTACCCACATATCCGTTGCAGAGTCCTCCTGTCCCATCCCGAGCCCGGCTCGACCCATCCGGCGTGATTAAATTTTACGGTCTTGGGAGCATCCTCGCTTCGACTTCTACAAGTTTACCTAAATATTGTTCGCGCGAAATACGTATTAGATTGGGTTTAGTAAATTCAAGGGGTTGTTGATGCAATTCTTCCAATGTTCTACTCATTCATTGCCGAAATCTTGTACAAAAATACCGATTTCTTATCGAGTTACATCTGTTAATTATCCAGATTTGCAAGTCTTCCACGTTTTCTACTGGAGTAGTACCAATTTAAGGCTTTAGACGGTCCTATTGGAAATAATCCAAGGGTTTAAGCCTGGTGAACAAGTGGATCATGAGTGAGTTCTCCCTCGACCAATTTAGTGATAAATTTAAAGATATCAAACATTGTTCTATCGAAAATGTTGTCCGCCTTGTATCTTCGAAACAAAGAGAGTTTTCAAAAGTCCTCAAAGGGCAAAATATTATTTGAATAGTCCAAGGAAGAATCATTCGAATGTTGGCCTCATGTTCATTAAACACACCTACAAATCCTTGGACACAACATAGAGACAAGCATTATAAACAATTTCTTGAAAGATTCACTGTAAAATAAACTGCTCCACAAAAGTTAATTTTGCGATTATTTTAAAAGTTATACACTTTTTGATCACCAAATTTTCAAATATGCGAAATTAAATGTTTTCTCTCATATCTGAGTGACTTTTTTGCCCTTACCTTTACAACTCATACTAAATTTGGCGATCAAAAAACCTGCAACTTTTAAATTATTCTCAATATTTGTGAACTTCCTTAAATTTTGTGGAGCAGTATATATACTCTTGCTTTCCTAAGGGATGATTTTTTCGCAAAAAAATTCATCACTAAATATTACTCACCGCCATAATTTGAATCATATTTACCCCAGAAATACTCCCGGCAACGACAAATAGAACCAAAAAAGAGCACCAGCATGCATCCCTCAGATACCCCGGTCGTCGGAGGGGCGGCGTTATACACTACACAGAATCGACCGTAAACCAAATTCTCAGATTGTTCCTTTGACTTTATGCAAAGCGCTCCTAATTTGTATTCGGCACCAGCTCCTGGCGCTAGTCAATAATCGAGGGGGATCCGAGCGCGGGGGCGCGCGACGGCGACGGCGGCGCTCCGCCGATGGCGGGCGGCGGGCGGGCGGGCGGCGTCGGCGATGAGCCGTTGTCTTGCTAATCTTTTAAATTTTAATGCCTCCGCCGTCGTCTTTAACTACGCGTTCGGGGTATTAGCGCCTCGCTTTGTCAAGATTAGAATTTAGAGGCGACGCCATGGCGGAACGGGGGGCGCGAGCGAACTTCGCGCCGAATTACCCCCCCGATGGCGCGATTTTAGGAGGATTTTAACCGTCGGAGCCTTCGGCATACGGAACTCTTTGAATGGTGTTTTTATAGGTAACTGTCTAGAATTATTAGTTCATTTCGTAGGAATACCTCTGGAATTTTAGTAGTTTTTAGTGATTTTTTTGCAATTTTGTGAGTTCTTTGCAACTTTCACAGTTCTAAATAATTCTAGAGCGATCTAAATGACTATGGAGCGTTCTAAATGCCTCTGAAGCGTTCCAAATAGTTCTACACAGTTTTATATTTGATTATGGAGCGTTCTAAACAATTCTAAATGGTTCTAGACAGTTCAAATTGATTCTGGAGCGTACTAAATTGTTTTAGACGGTTCTAAATGATTCTGAAGCGTTCGTTCTAAATGGTTCTAGACAGTTCTAAATGACTATAGAGCGTTCTAAATGGTTCTAAAGCGTTATAAATAGTTTTAGACAGTCCTAAATAAATTTGGAGCGTTCTAAATGGTTCTAGACAGTTTTAAATGATTCTAGAGCGTACTAAATGGTTTTAGACGGTTCTAAATGGTTCTGAAGCGTTATAAATGGTTTTAGAGAGTTCTAAATAAATCTGGAGCGTTATAAATGACTGTAGAGCGTTCTAAATGGTTTTAGACAGTTCTAAACGATTCTGGAGCGTTCTAAATGGTTCTAGACACGGAGAATTAGTAGAATAGAATTAATAGAATAGAATTAATTATAAATCTTTCAGAGAGAAAACAAGAATTTTTGCTGATTGGAGCGCCCTATTTTCACCCTATTTTTTATCATTTTACTCCTATATTCCGGTAGATGTATGCCGAAGGAAGCGAATGTACAAACGTTCACGAATTTCCGGTCTTCGTCGATAATATACCGTATAAATTTGTACGTTTCCCCATTCACCATCAATCGGCATTTCAACACCCCCATTAACGTCACCTAATCGCTCCCCGATAAAGAAGAGAGGAACAAAAAAAAAAAAGAAGCGGCAAAAAACCGACACTCCAATAAAGCGTTCCGCGAACCCCTCGCGACAGTAAATCCTCGCAATTTCAAAGAGCACACCTCCTTCCCCCCGGCGCCGATAGGGACCCCCCCGGAGACGGGGGGCGGGCGGGCGGCGGATCGCGTAGAGACAAATCGATAGCGCGGTGATCAAACGTTCCGACGGAGCCCCCGCGCCCGTCACATCCCGATATCCCGACGTGTCGGGGGTCGGCACATGCACCGGCGGGGTGACAAATAACCCCGAGGGCAGAGGTCATCCGGGGCAGCGGCGGTGGTGGGGCGCCAATGCGCTCGCAGGCCGGCACAGACCAATGGGATTATCGCGATTGCGCCAATGAAGGGAGTCATCCCGTCGCCGCCACCACGCCACAAATCAAACCGGCGGATAGAATGTGACTGATGTTTGTCGCGGTTTGTATATACGGGCGCAAGGGCGCTGGTTTCGCCGTGCTGCTGGTGCCGAATCAATCACGAGTACCTGCGATTTGATAAATAAAATCTAACGAGATACGATTTATATAAAGCTATGGGTAAATTATTTAGATAGAGAATGAAATCGAGCTCGAGCAGCGAGCGAGACGATATTTAATTGTGTGTAGTCGAGCTTAAGGAGCTAAATTGGTGGTATTTTTGTTGTGTTTTGTGCTAAGAAAGTATACAAAATCGAGCTCGCGTTGCAAGAGAGATGATTAGAATAGTTAGATGTCGAGCTTGCGAAGCGAAAAAGACTTCGTTGTAGGTGGTTTGAAAAGGGATTTTTGTTGTATATTGCAAACTATACGATCGGGCATTCACTAAATAATGTTCTGTGCAGGAAAATAAATAAAATCGAGCTCGCGCAGCCAGCGTGATGATTAAAAATAGTCTAATGACGAGCTTGCGAAGCGAAAGAGCCCATATTGTACGCGAGATTGTTGGTTTGATTCAGGATTTTTGTTGTATAATGAAAATTTTACGATCGGGTGTTCACTAGATGATATTTCATCCAGGAAAATAAATAAAATCGAGCTCGCGCAGCCAGCAAGATGATTAAAAATAGTATAATGACGAGCTTGCGAAGCGAAAGAGCCCGTATTGTACGCGAGATTGTTGGTTTGATTGAGGATTTTTGTTGTATAATGAAAATTTTACGATTGGGTTTTCACTAGATAATGTCCTGTGCAGCAAAAAAAATTATAAAATCGAGCTCGCGCAGCCAGCGAGATGACTGATGATTAAAATAGTATGATGTCGAGTTTATGAATGATTCTAAATGTTCCAAAAGCCGGTTTTTATACAATATTTGCCTTCTTTGGGTACTCATTTAATTCGTATTTTGATCAAAGATTGATCAAAGTTTCCTTGCTCAATTGATCGGTTTTCTATGTTATTTTACGTTATTATGATCAATTAAGTTTTGATATTTTTGTGAGTTATCATAGATTTATTTTTGCTTCATAAGAAAATCAAATAAAAATCGAAACTATGAAATATACCGTCTTCTTCCTCTCTACATCTAGATACTCATTACAAATACAATTTACTGCAACAACCCCTCTAGCATTTAACAGCAGCTACACGTAAAAAAGCGACGAGAAACGGAATTTTAGTGAATAAAAATCGCCTGCGTAAAATAGAATCCGGCGTATAGCGATTTAACCCCGGCGTAATCCGCCCGAACGAGGGTATAGGTATATAGACATAACACGCGAAGAAGTACACAGAAAGGGAAATAGAAGAGAAGCGAGCGGGAGAGCGCGGGGACGAGGCAAAGCGGAAATATCGCGGGGCACAGTCTAGCAGATCGGCATCATCGGGCCAAAAAAGGGGTTGACGCATCGGGCGCCGGAGCACGACGTCAAATGGGGCGCGCAGCCGCCGCGCCCAACCAGAAGTTAAACACTGGGTGGCGTGTTCTGATCCCGCCCCTCGTGCTCGTAGACGAGACGGTACACGGCCCAACGATCAACGTGTAATCGCTCATTTCTTGATATTGAACATTTTGATCAACACCGAGCAGCGCCCGGATGATCGGGCGCCTTATGTAGGCTGATCGGTCACCGGTGGCGGGCTGGGCTGTGTAATTATTGCATGTATCGCGTAAAGTATTTGGTGCAATTCGAGGACCAGTGCTCCGATTTCAGTACGATGGACTGTACGGTGTCGCAGTTGAATCCTTTGCATCGGGCCTGCTCGCCCGAACAGATCAATTGCCATCCTAACGGTGAGATTTCATGATATGTGTTTATAAAGGCTTGTATGGATGTGTAAAAATGTTATTGTTTTGGAAGTGAATGGATGTTGCAGAAGAAATTTTGGTACATTTGAGAGAAATATTGAATGTTGAATTGAGATGATGAAGTATTTTTGAGTAGATTATTGGTAGTAGTATTGGTTTGGAAGTAAATGGATTTGAGAGAAAAATTTGAGTACCTACATTTGAGAGAATCAAATGTTAGAACCATATGTTGAAAGTATTAATGAATGTTGAATTGAGATGTTGAAGTATTTTTGAGTATTATTGGTAGTGCAATTATACGCAATATAGTGCAAAAAATTATAGTGCAAAAAAATTATAGACCTTCTTTTGTGAGATTTTTTTATGGATTTTGAGTTATTTTGGAAAAACATTGTTTGAAGGAAATTAATTCGACGAATTGAAAGGAGTTTTTCTTTCTTTTTTTTGGTGGTTTTTCAACAATTTTATAAGATTTTTATGATTTTTTAGTAAACGATTTTGTCATGATTTTTAATAGGATCTTTTCAACAATTTCAAAATTGTTTGTTACACGATAGTTTACGGATAAAGTAGAATTTGTATTTGGTTTAAAAATAAATATTATCACCCATATTTTTGATCTTGTATTTTATGTATTTCTAATTCAAAAATTTCATCAATTGAATGTTTCAATTAAAAAGGGTTCAAAAAGATTTTTCTACAATTTCATTAATTTTCCCTAAGCTATACCTACCAGCAATTCAAAAAATCCAAATGTATCAACCATTATATCATAAAATTTCGAATACCTATTTACTTTTTTCAAACAAATTTGTAATAATTTGTGTTCTTTTCCACAGTTAAAGTATCCTAATAAGAAACCTACCCTGAAACCAAATTAATGAAATTTAAACGCAAACATAAACATTTCTACTCTTTTATTTACCCCACTAGAACTTTACAAATTTAAGCAATTTATTAAATTTAATTAGACATATAACTCATTTCTCAACGCGCCCTTTAGGAATACAACCTAGCACGACAATGCTTGCCCGATGCGGGGCAATTCGCGAAGGGATACTTATCTATTCGCGTCCCTAACCTAACTTTCCGTCCTAATGCCGGCAATTCATCCCCGCATAATACAAATTAATACACCGGCATTAAATTGAAACGCACTTAATCCCGGCCCGATATCCCGGCGCGCTCTTTGTTCGAGCGCCTTTATCAATCGCATAATAAGTTGCCTTCGTGTTGTAGAAAACTGACACACACACCACACACGCACATGTTCATAATTATGTCGGTACAAATCCTAACGTGTAGTTAATTGAAAAACGAAATTCAGAAGTGGGATCGAAAAATTCAGAAGTGGGATCGAAAAATTCAGAAGCGGGATCCGACCGATTTTTCGTCGAACCGAAACGTATACGAGATTACAATCATGTAAGATCTCGTTGGGAATAACGTTAAAAAAATCTATTAACTTAGTTAAACCAATTTAAGCCGTGACCTAAGTCACTATTTGCATTATAATGCAACCCCTGCAAACAAAAATTGATACGTTTAAACCCACATGCACACATAGAGCAGAGGGAGACCTGAAGTAATTGATATTAAAAACTTCTGTACAGAACAAATAAAAGATCCAATTGATAACATTAAATGTTATTGACATAGTATCGTTATAGTTAATATCTTTGTATCGACATAAATGATTCCTTTAACTCCTTCAACACAAACCTCTTCCGACGGGAGAATATTGATATAGAATCGACATAGTATTGATGTAGTATTTATATAGCATTGACGTAGTATTGATATAGTTAAAGTCTTTGTATGGACATAATGATTCTGTTAAAGCTTGGATCTAATTTGTTATGGCACACGCCCGCTTGAGCAATAAAAATGTACTCGCGAAATTTAATGAAATCTCTTCCGCCGGTCGAGCTTTCGAGCTGGAGCATCGATCAAGTGCCGGTCCTTGATTATCATGTAAATAGAGCCGAATTAGTCCCATATGTCATATTTCTGCTACCCCATCGTACATGCAAAAGCTACGCACGGTCGGGATTAGGACATGTACATAACTAACGTTAATTTAATCGGGAAAGAGGGACGTTTAAAATGCAATCGTCAACCCGGAGTCGGTCCTTTTTTCGGACGGTATGCCGAAGGAGTCGATTTACGCGATATTTCGTCATTAACTGTACGCCGAATATAACCGATTAAATTCGCGTTAGAACCCTAATCTCCGTCTCGAAGTTTGAGCGTAAGCGATCCTTAAAATTTGCATGTACTCCGGAGGGTGGCGTCGCGATGTAGTAGATTTTCGCCGCCCTTACGCATTACCCGTTCGAGCCCTTTTCGGAATTGAACGCGCGTGAAATCCGCCATGCGACCTGATAGATTTTTAATTCGCTTGACCACATGGTGTAATACCGCCGGCGGATTTGCGACAGGGACGGCTAATCGCTCGAGGTTTATTAAACAGAGGATTCGTTGGCATGCAAACAATATTTTTTGAGTGAATTTCTACGTACCTGCAGATATGAGAACGTCCCCGAACAGCGCCGATTGCTACTCGTCGGAGGGCGACCACCCGCTGGCGCTGTGCCTGCCGGCCTCGCAGACTCTCATACAGGCCTCCAGGACGCCGCCGCCCGCCTGGAATTTGCCCGCCAAGAAGGGCACGCCCGGGCTCATATGCGTCGTCTGCGGGGACACCAGCTCCGGGAAGCACTACGGCATCCTGGCCTGCAACGGCTGCTCCGGCTTCTTCAAGAGGTCCGTCCGGAGGAAACTCATCTACAGGTAAATACTCTTCTCTTGCAATGGAGAAGGCCACGATGTGGGGTATGCGATTAGAAATGATTCATTAGAGCTCAAAACAGTTTTCAGTTGCTCAAAATGTGTGATAATTAAAAAGATATAGCCAGTCGAAATTTAAAATTTGAAGAATAGTTGAAGAATACAACAAACGAACAAAAATCAAACTGTCATTTGTCAGATTTTTTCGATTAATACAATGCTTGGTTAAGGTTTTGTTTCTCAACACGGCTATTATTTGTGTGTTTAACACCAATATTTGTTACAATTTATACAGATAAAGATGGTATCCTTTTATTATTATATTGAATTATCCTTTATACAGGTTGCTCCATTTTTGATCGCAACATAGGTTATATAGGCCATGGGTGCGATAAAGACAACTTCTATTAGACACTTCAAAGGAAAAGGAAAGAGTGACATTTGTGTCATTGCAACTTTTCACTCTGACAACTGTTATTTTTTCAATCTTTCTTTGTTCAACTCATAGAAACGACCATGTTGCGGTCTGAATTGAAGTAAAGAAGTGTTCTAAGGAATGTGGCAACATGGCTAAATGTGACTTTTAAATGTGACATCAAAATTCATTGCGGTCCTATTTGAGCACAGAAAAAAAAATCATCAATCTCCTTTTTAGGACACATTATTTTGAAAAAAAATTAAAAAAAAGTCGTGGTCTTCTCCATTCTCAATATCCTACCAAATATATTCAATGGAAGTTTGTATACCTTTTGGCGGAATATACCCATTGATTTCGCGAGAAAAATATGCATATTGTAAGTTGAAAAGGGGGCCCGCTTCTCCTCCGCCGGCGAATGGAAATTCTCCTTGCCGCAGTATAATCGTAAAGTATTACTGAAGAATCACAGAAATAAATCCTTTTTTAAAATTCAATTAAAGTTGCGTCGTTGCGGGGTTATATTGCGATACGATAATATCCGGGGAAAATTGCATTATGCGAGCGTCGTCGGATGAATTTTCCGACGGAAAACTCGCATCGTCGAATCGGAAAATCGCCCCAATAATTTCTCCACATCTAATATTTATATTCTACTACTCGTTCGCCCGTTTTGTTTATTATGTTTAACGTTTAAATAAGGACTATTTAGACTAATATAAAGCTCCAACTTCGAATCCTGCGGGATCGCAAACAATTAATTTTTAATACAACCCAATTGCCCGAGCAGGTTGCGGCGTTCGCGAACGTCAACCGAAGCGTTTTATAAGCGGTACGGGGGCGGTTTCGGTGAAACAGGGGGCGCTCTCCGGGGCGTTTAATAAGGGCATCAGGTGGCAGAGCGGCACTGCGACACTTGCCATCTTGATATATTTAAGCTCCTCTAATATCAAGCCAGAAGCGTCATCCTGCCCGTGGAGAGACTATCCCGTTCTGTTCCCGCTGCGCCGCTCGGATGAGCAATTTGACTGGTAATCGAAACTGAGCCTCTGCAGTCATTCCCGTCGGTCGGATGATTAATTCGATGTGTGTTGCCGTTTGAATCGATTTATTGGACAACGGTTTGGGGGTTGGTTTTATATTCGTTACGTCAACACTCTGTATATACATGCTATTATACTCCGTTCGCCATCAGGAGATAGTAATAAAATTTTCTTGGAGTAGGTAGATTGTAGATTTAATATGCCAGAAGCAGGATTGTGCACTGTTTTCAAGTTACTTTATCTTGGATTATAAAAGGGTCGCCTATTAGTGGCACTACTAAAGTATAATAAACATTACTATTACACAATGGTAGAAGCTTTAAAGTTTTGGAATTTTATGGTTTTTTTTCGTTGAGTCACTGGAGCTATCTATTGAATACAAAAATTAGGTTCTACTATCTCTTGATGATGAATCGATTATAATCGTATATAAAATTGGAAAAGATTCTTTTATCTGGAATCTTCAGGAACCACACTAAGGATTTATTTCTCTCAATTATGGCACATTTTTTCACTTAACTTTTCTTCTTCTCCACAAAGTAAATATACATAGGTATTCAGTGAACTTTAGTATACAGTGTAGAAAAGCCGAATGGAGTAAATTCAATATTTCCTTTACTATACAACCCTCTTCGAGTCGTAGTTACAAACCCCCAATTTTTTAAATGAGAAGTATGGGCTTGTGATATATCGTTTGAAAAGTCTCTTCATTATCTGTCCAAAAATTTAGTGGGAGTTTATTTCAAAAATTGGCAAACCCTATCCGACTCTACATTTTCCTACAATTCTTCTCGAGATCGCCCAATTTCGAAGAATACCTCTTAATTTGACCTATCAGATCAAGATATAGGAACTCCTATTTCGGCATCCGATCGTAACAGATACACTATGTGTAGATATATCCCCTTTGTGTGAAATTTAAACTTCGATTTTCATCGATAGATAGCACAAGGAAGCCGATTGATGTTAGCAAATTATAGTCGAGTGAGTAGGTAAAAGCATGCACGGTTATCCGCGCTAAAATAGAGCGGAGCCGGGTCGAGTCGAGAGTTATTGGAAGTGAAAAACACGCCGGGCTTAGGAAGTCATTCAACGGAGATCCCGGCCTCATTCAATTAAAGGAACCCGCTCTAATCCGTGCACCGAATGCGGTGTGGCTCCGGCCTTTGTGCGCGCCTCTCGTCTCTTCGGCCTCTCCCGCTCATCCGGCTTAATCCGGTTAACGGGGAAATCTCCGAGTCCGCCGGTGCCGCCGGCGCTGTCCGATCGATTTGCGATGATGTGGATGGAAAATCGACGACCGGAACGGGCCCGGCGTAACCTTTTTTTTTCCACCCGCAGATCTGATTTATCTCGCTAGCGGAAAATCAAACGATTTTCGACGAGGTAAAAATCATCCTCGCGGCTCGAAGGACGCGCGCAAAAAATTTCACGCCCGTAAGTTAGGCAACCGGGCTTGCAGTGGGAAAAATACATCCTGTATATTACACCCAATTCCATACCTATAGCTATATATTTGTAGCAGAGTAGGTATAAAAGTGTAAGCTTTGCGATATTCAATTCCCAGTTCACCAGATGATCCCGGCTCTATTCCCCCGAGAGCCACTCTATCAACTTTTATCCGGGCATCAGTATCCCTCTCTTTCGTACCGAAACGGCCGAAGGCTTAGGTACGGAATAATGGGGATCCGAGCGGACAGGATGCGCGGCGCAGGCGCCCCTTTCGCCGCAGGAATTCCTGCACGAAGCGAAAACGAAACGCCCTAAACTATTATTCGTTTATATATAGAGATTTTTGAGCGATTATTTTTTTTATATTCGGTATACAATTTGATTTTCGCAGGTGCCAGGCGGGGACGGGGAGATGTATCGTGGACAAAGCCCACAGGAACCAGTGTCAAGCGTGCAGGTTGAAGAAATGCCTGTCTATGGGGATGAACAAAGATGGTAAATACATTTATTTACGTATACCTATGGTGTTCGAAATTACAGGAAAAGTATTAGTAATCGTTATAATCAAGCTTTTAAATGAATAAAACACAAAACATCGACGGCGGCTAGTTTGGTTTAAGCAGGACGAATTTTCGGAGAGGACATCAAATGGAGCGTGCATTATTCACGCTTTATCCTCTAATTCTCGCATAAATGAAGCCAATCGCGGCTCGCCCCGAAACTCCAATACCGCGGGCGTTTCATTATTTGCTGCCACCGACGCTTTAGCGCCGCGACGCCCACAGCACACTGTTATTTTCGTTCTAATTTGTTTAGTTTTCGCCTTTGCACGCGTTAATACCGCGCTATCTTCGCTGAATTAATTGTCGTCGATTCCTTCGGCATACGTCTTTAGTTCAACTTTATTCATCACCTTGCTATTTGTCTTCTTCTTATTCTTCACCTTCAATTTATCTGCTACAGCTTTTATTCGGCTTTTTAGGATGAATTAATTTTTGTGTATTATTTTCACGAAGATATAAAAATCGTAACTTTATACAGAATTTTCATAAATGATTGATTCCCACGTGACCTAAAAATTTATGCAACCCCAAGTGCACAGTTGTTATTATTTTCAAGAGATGTCCCTATTTTGAATACAAATCAACACAGTGGAGGAAGAACGTTAATCCACAGTTTTCTTCGGGAAAAGAACAGGAAAAATTAGAAAAAATAAACAAAACAAGTTATTTCTACCGAGATTTCATCGAGTAGACGTTGACTTGACATTAATGACAGTATTTTAGTAACTTATTTTTTGGGTACCAACATAAACATAACAAATTTACTGCGTTCATTTCGAATTTCATCACGTGATAATCAATCATTTATGAAGACTCTGTAGTTTCTTTTTTTTAAATCTCTCAACAAATTTTAAAGATATTTGATACTATTTGTACATTTTTACGTCCTATATAAGCAAAAAAGGACTAACCGTCGCTCGCCTCGAGCGGGCGTAATGGCGTAGAGTAATAAGGAAAATCATCGGCAATCGGTATTTCTTTTATGTCGTGCTTTCCGCCGAAAGGAAAACCCGCCCGCGAACGGGCGCTCGCCGTCCGACCATTATTCAAACCGAATTCGCAATTATTTTGCATACGCCTTGCGGATTAACGCACGTGCCGGGGCTCTTTCGCTCCGCGGCCTTCCAGCGGAAAGGGGTCGGTTGCTTTTTAGTCAAATTGGCGCCCCGCTGGTGAAACACGTTCGCCCGTTTACCGGGTTGTTTTATCGCCGCGAAATCCGCGAAAGCTTTCTTTCGCCTCATCCGTGCCGATTTTGATTTCAGAGCGCCGTTGTCAAAGGGTTTAGTTAGCGATGCCTTGCCGTTCGCGATTTAGAAGTAGAATGTTTTCCTATATTTTTTTACAGCTGTCCAAAACGAGCGGCAGCCGAGGAACACTGCGACCATTCGTCCTGAGGCGCTCAGAGACATGACCGCCGAGCAGGAGAGGGCCTTGCGAGAGGCGGCTGTCGCTGTCGGAGTATTCGGGTAAAAGAATTGAAGTAAATACCGGGTTTTTGTTTTTTTTTTTATGTTACCTATATTATTACCTCTTTAGATCCCAAAAGAATATAGCTTTCAACCATTTTTTTTATTTTTTTCGCTACGCAGATGTATACAACGATTCGCAACAATTTTTTTGCATTATTCATCATCTTTTATAGACCACCCGTGTCTTTGACAATGGCCTTTAACCCGGCTAGATATACAAACACTTTCCTACCGTCCGTACCGCACTCGACGATACCAAACAGGGAGCCTTCGCCTAAGGATAACACCAGCGACAACGACGGTAACACTTCCCTCACGAATTTCGATAACGAGCTACTACAGGTTTATTACAGAGGAAAGTATAGACGTAACGAACGAGGAAGAAGACACCCCGTCCTCGGGCTGCGCGGTGTCTTCGAGTAGCGGGCCCCTGCGGCCCGAGCCGCACCCGCCCTCCATGACTGGCTTGTATCCCACCACGCAGGAGACCATTCACGAGACCTCCGCCAGATTGCTGTTCATGGCGGTGAAATGGGCCAAGAACCTGCCGAGCTTCGCCAGCCTGCCGTTCAGGGACCAGGTGATCCTGTTGGAGGAGTCGTGGAGCGAGCTGTTCCTGCTGAACGCCATCCAGTGGTGCATGCCCTTGGATCTGTCGAGTTGCCCTTTGTTCAGTATGAACGAGCACACGAAGAACGGCCATTCGGCCACGGATATTAAATTCCTGGGCGATACGCTGTTGAGATTCAAGGGGATCCACGTGGACCCGGCCGAGTTCGCTTGCTTGAAGGCGATCGTTTTGTTTAGAGCAGGTACTCTAAGTTTTTAGCTATAACCTTACGGGCGTAGTTTAACGATTGATAATTGCAGAGACCAGAGGCCTGAAGGACCCTAGTCAAATAGAAAACCTGCAGGATCAAGCGCAGGTGATGTTATGGCAGCATTGCAGGACCCAGTTGCCCGGGCAGGTGGCGAGATTCGGCCGGCTCCTGCTGATGCTGCCCTTGCTCAGGCTCGTTCCTGCTATAAGGATAGAAACGATATTTTTCCAAAAAACTATAGGTAATACGCCCATGGAGAAGGTGTTGTGCGATATGTATAAAAATTAAGTGTGATTTGTATGTAATGTTTACGATTCCATTGTTGTTTTTCGCGTAATCTAACTAGTCAATGAACAACAGTAAGGCCTAAAGGGGTAGGTGTATCTAGTCAAAATTGTAACATTTCCTAAAAACTATTATAAAAATATCGTGTATCTACTTATTTATTGTAATTAAATATTAATTAATTAATAGCATTTTACATACCTATAATAAATTACTCATAAATATCCTCAATACTTTAAATTTTCTAATAGTTAGGCAACACTCATTACAAACCTGTCAATTTTTGCCGAACTGAATAGAAAGAGGCCAAGGTAAAATTTGACAGTGACATGACAATTTCTGTCAATGTCATTATATAATTTCTAAATAACTTTTACATCTACGATCTGCCTGCACGACTACAAGAAATTTAGTTTATACGACCTATAAAAATGGGTAATACCTTGGGCTTCGGAAATACATTTAATAATGGCTTCAACTTGTATTTTCATCCTGAAGTTACGCCGGGCCCATACGAGGAGCCGACGTTTGACCCATTGAGTGGATTCGAAAAGGGTCGCAAGAAAAGGGGTTTGTTTATCTCTCATTTTATAATTTTTGATTTTTCTGTTATCGTTTTTATTTTCAGTAATGATCGCAACTGAAGAGGAAATGAGATCGGCGAAGATACCACTTGAATCTAGGGACTATTGCGCCCACCTCTTGTTAAAATTTAGAGATTGTCGAAAAGAAAATTGGCCATTTCCAGTTAAATGCCACCACGAAAAGCACGAGTACTTGAATTGCCAATATGATGAGTAAGACAGTATTTTAATCGCTTTTGGGTTAATTATTTTAATTGTATTTTCAGCTTTGTTTTGCGAATGAAGGAATACGAAAGGGAAAGAAGATTGAGAGTAAAAGCATGTGCAGGTGCATAAAAGTTAATTATCAGCCTTGTGTAGATACCTCTTATAGAAAATTAATTCTGGATATATTAATATTTAATAAAAAGTGAATAAAAGTAATTTTTTGTTTCAAAGTTGTGTATGTTTGGCAACATTGCCCATGTTACGATTAAATTACACCAAATAGGTAGGCAGCACTTTTTACATATAAAAAAATCAGTAGTCTTAAAATTTAAACCTAAAAACCTTTTTTTTGTAGAGATCAAAGATTGTCTTCGAAGTTTTACTCGACATTCAATGCGATAATCCGCTAATGTAACTTATATTTAAAATCTAGTACACTTTTTAATTTCAAACTAGTACATCAGGAAACGTCACTGTCACTACTGTCACTATTTTGTTTTTATTTAGTTTGTGTCAGTTGGTCGAAGGAGTAGGTGGTGTCTTATTTAAGTACGACAAAATTTCGAAATAAAATCAAACTACGAAAGTCAATTGCAGTAAAATGACTCTGACACAACGAACTGTGATAATATTTATCTTAGTAGGTGAGCAATTCGTTAGTTTTTTTTTTTTCTAGTTATCAAAATTGTGTAAAGTAAATAATATTTTTCTACTTAATCTTTGACCCCTTTTGATTGTAAATGAACACGTTTTTGTTCCATTAATTGAAGAAGGTATCCGCGAAAACCGAATAAAATTCGCTTCGTTATTGTACACATAATTTGTACTTTGAGGCAAAAATCAAGGTTGTCATGTGTATATCTGAAGTCATTAAAAACTTGTTTTGTTTTCGAACATGGTCTTCTATTAATCAAAATAAACTTTAATTGCCTCTTTATTGAACAAGAATAGTAATTGAGAGACTTTGAATACCCACTTTTATTATTTAGACATTAAATTTTACCTGTTTTATTAAATTAAATTTATTATAGTCTCAAGTCGATTGGTATTGATATTTTATTTTTCCCTGTATAATTTTTGGGGTGAAACTTTAATCAGAGAAATTATCTCTTAGCAAATATTAGTCACATACATATCCTCTCCAAATATGGTGGGCTGAAAGTATTATAAAAATAAAACTTGCGCTCTCTCAATATCACTTATCTCATATCAAATAAGATAAAAATTGCCGGGATATGTAAAACTAATGCGAAGTGAACTCAATACAAAGCTTTTGTACATTCAAATAAGTACGATAAATTGTACAGTACAGCAAATTAAACGGCCTCTGTAATCTATCAATATGCTATTGTAATTTCTTTCATTTATTCGAAATCTGGACGAAAATAAATTTTGAATGTCGTAACAGAGGCTACTTGATGGGTAATTAATTACTATATTCAATCTAATAAAGAAGTTGTGTTAATCTGAAGACTATTAATAATGTTACTAATTAAAAACAATCCCAACTAATAAAAATTTATTATCCTTGACCGAATCCAGGTCTATTAAGAATTAATTCAATGAATCAAAATCGACTGATTGATGTAATTGATTCTGTAGATTGATTAAATAAGAGACCAAACGGCTCGTTGTAATTTTGCTAATGTAATTCATCGAAATATTTCATAGTTATGTAACTTGATTGTTGACTCCTGTACAATAATCAAGTTAATTTTCCTGGGGTAAGCATCCTTGGAATCCTTGGTATATTTTTCATAGCATAAATTCCAACATTATTTTTTTCTCTTAGATGCTTTTCATTCGCCAGATTCATTCGCTTGTTTTTTGATTCGATTATTTCTGAATCAGTTTTATCAAATCAAGTTTTCGGAATTTCTGCAGTTTGACAATCTTTAAAAACAATAATATTGTTTATATTCTCGCGATTTTACTCACGCCACAAATTTGAAAAAAAATTAATTGAGATTCTCGCAAGTAAAAAAATATATTGCAACATTTTTTAATGTAAACTTTATTGAAGGTTTTATCAAGTGCCAATCGTTAAACGATCTTGACGTGGATGTGAAGAAAACGTTGGAAAAAGCAGGCCTGGGTTCAGATATAGGGGATTTACCGGATTTCAATTCGTCGAGCATTCCTAATGCAGAAGACATCGAAGCAGTGCTGAGAGAAAAGTGCGCCAAAAACGGGGCCCCGGACGCCATCGATCTACTTATGGTTAGTCATTTTGACAGTTTTTTTTAATCAATCACCATAAAAAATATCAGTTACTTTGTGACACAAATTACGCCACCTCTACTCTCGATAATCCGTTCCCACCTTCACACTATATGTCAAAAATTGAACATGAATTGACAGTTTTGACAGGATATGGATATGTCTAGTCGACCTAAATTCGCTTGGCTACTCAACCATTCTAAGAAATTTTATTGCTTTTTAGGCGGAACAAGCGGATGCTATAGAATGTATTCAAAACTACATAAACGCAACGAAAATTCAAACGGAATTAGAGGATGCCAAAGCGACCGGGTCTATGGACGAAGTGTTTGCCGAATATTGTAAAAAATGGCCAGACATCCACGAGTGCTTCGACAACGCCACCAACATAGCCAGACAATGCTTGAACAAGCAAGAAGAGAGCGCTTTGAACAAGAGCCTGGATATTCTGGATGAATTGCAGGAATTCATGTGCTTTAAGGACGGAGATCGATTAGCAAGTACGATCCTGGTTTGTTAGTAGATTTATTTTACGCTTATTTTACGTTGTTTTTTTAGTGTTTATTTCCGAAAAAGGAGTGGAATGTCTGCAGGAGAGGCAAGACGGTCTGAAGGACTGTTTTAACCGGACCGTCGGATCGAGATTCCCGGACCCGGAAGATTTGTCGGTTACTACTTTGCCAGTGCTTTTATTTACGGAACAAGATTGCGAGTAAGTAAATCGAAAAAAAATCAATTAAGTTTCATTTTACACGCGCGCATTTTTAGGGATTTCGATACGTTAAGGCAGTGCGTAATTGAGGAATTGGAACATTGCAAAACCAGCACTCCTGCGAATATAATCGATGCTTTGTTCAAGTTCCTGAAGAAGCATTTGCCCTGCTCGGGTGCTGTTAAAACTGACAAATCGGTAAGTAAAGATTCTGGTATGTGGAGTTCGTCGGTCAGCTTTGTTTTATTAGTCGGATCGTTTTTATACATCAGGGTGTTTTAAATAACTATTTATTTTTACTGTTTTTACCATGGTACATTTTGGGTTAATTTTGTTAATTTGTACTTATGGTTTTCGAAAATTGTTGTATCTTTTCTTCGTTTTTTTCAAGTGTTTTAGCGTGGCAAAAAAATTATATATATTTGACGAATGTAAAAAACAGAACTTTTGCATTTGCGCTATATCAAATTAAAACATATATCTAATCCATTCAATGTAGAAATATGTGATATTTACTGTAAATTTTTTATTTTGAAAATAAATAAACGACCATTTTTTTATTCATTTTCACAAAATCGATTCAATCAAGCAATGAAATTCCCATAAATTTATTATTTCAATAATACATGTATAAATTGAAAAGCGGTTAAAATTCAACATCTTTTGGATTACAAATAAAACTTGACATATCTTAAATTACAATATAACGTAAATTTACCTAAACTGGTGCGTGCTAATCCTCAACCCGATCGTATCCTTTCCAACTTCCGCCACTTTGCAAATATTACACAACACCCCTTTATATTTAGGTAAATAGGAGGTACCGCACAGTGGACATTTCTCTTCGGCCTTGCCCCTGTAAATGGGCGTGTACGAGTGCCCGCACAAGTTGAAAGGATTGTGCTCGTCGTAGTGCAATTGGAAATCATCGGTCAGATTCGTATCGCACGCTTGCAATATCTTCCTAGCTTGCTGGGCCACCTCGGGTCTAGGACCGAGCTCTAAGAGCCTCTTGGCGAAGGAAGCGGCAGTTTTGTAGTTTTTGAGCTTGAAAAACATGTTGAGCGCCGTTCTAAGCGTCAGGATTTGATGTATCGGCTGCAAGAAAAACGAATTAATTCATTAAAAACGTAATAATGTTACCTTTGGATTAGTACCTGTAGTTTACAATGGGTAAAATACGCGGCCATCTCGCACTGGCGCTTCTGCTCTTCGGCCGATGTTTTCGGCAAGGTTTTCCTCAAAGTTTCCATTTGCAATCCGCAAATATACTCGCTGGCTATTCTCAGTAACTGCTGAGCCTCGGAAATTTCTTGTTTGTTATCGACCACGAGAAGCGTAACCGACAGCAGCAGAGTTTGTAGTTTCTCGATGGCTTCCGTGAATTTACCACCGGTGGTCAGTTGATAGCAAACCTGCAATAATAACTCAAGTGTTTACGAAAAAAAAAACGGTAAAATTGTATAACGTTACCTGCAATTTAGCGACTAAATCGTTTAATTTCACTCCCGAAGCGGGCAACTGGTTTTTAATATTCGCCTCTTTCCAATTCCTCAACGGGTAACTGAACGAAGGCGGCACGTTTTGCTGCCAAGAAGACACCGTCTTCGAAGTACTGTACAAATTCAAGAACAAACTTTCGTATGGCCTGAAATTCACCACTCCCAATTGATCGTGCAGCAACCGAGCGGCCGATTCGAACGAACCCGCCGCCACGTGATCGGCCACCAACTGCGAATTCTTCGTCCAAGTCACAAGCGCAGACGGCCCTAAAATATAAACCAATACAGTACGAGTTACGGTACACCCTGTATTATAAAAAAAAAAGATTCTCACCTTGGGTGGGCAAATGCACGAAATTACCCTCCGCCTCCACCGTCGCCGCTGGTCCGAGATCCGGTATTTCCAAACCTTCGTCCTCCACGTCCCAGCCGCCCTCGCCGTCGCCGCCTCCGGCGGCCGCGACCTCGGCCTTCTTCTCGTCGGGATCCAGCTCCAATTCGTCGTCGTCGCCCCAGCCCTGGGCGTCCTCCATTCCCACGTCGGAAACGGGCTCGGCCATGAGGGATTTCATGTTGGCGGAGGCGGTCGCCGCGGCGGCGGTGTTCTCGAAGAAACTCTATGAAAAGAACGATACATCAAATAAGAATGAATGTCTTATTTGTTCTGTGTATACGTACCCTGCTGACTGTGAGTAAAGGCCAATTGGACTCTGCTTGTTGGATGGGCGGAGGGGGTTTCAAGAACTTCGCGTCGGGATCGACGTCGGGCAGTTTCTTATCGTCGCCGATTTGTTCTTTGAGCTGTTCGGCCTCCTCACGCATGCCGTGCGTGGCGGCCGTCAAATACGCCAGGGATAATTGATTGGAGGCTTTGAGGAGTTTCACGCGCTCTTCGAGATCACCCAGCAGCAATGCGGCGTGGTACTGAGACGATCTGGCCTTTCGGATTTCCGCGATTTTCATCATTTTTCTCAGTTTCTCCAAATTGCCGGTGATCAAATAGAGGAACGATAGCTTTTCGAAGCTCTTCGTACGTTGGTAGCACATTTCTACGATTTGGTGGTTGCCTAAAAGTTGAATAAAAATACAAGTGAACTCACCAAAAAAATAAAAATTAACTACATACCTTGCCACAAGGCGGCTTGCGCCAATTGATCCCAACAATTTTTATCGTTTAGAGCTTTAGCGGCCTCTAATGCGATTTCGATGTTTCCGCATTCCAAAGCCAGAGCAAATCTAGTTTTATCATCTTTCACAAAATGCAAAGCTACTTCCGGATATCCTACAAACGAACAAAAATACTATTAAATTCCATAAATCTACACATTTACAGTCATTAAACAAACTAGTAGAAATAATTCGTCACCTTTTTGTTGCAAGTAGGATATAATACTTTGGCCTACCAATCGGGAGTTTCTGACCATGTACAAAACTTCCTCGTACTTGTGATTGATCAACGCGAGTTTAAATTTGTATTCGGTGGGATCGATTACTAATAAGCGAGGCTTACATTCCCTGTCCAAACAGAACACCTGGCTACCTCTTACTCTAGTTATGTA
This sequence comes from Phyllotreta striolata, assembly GCA_918026865.1. NCBI lineage: Eukaryota > Metazoa > Arthropoda > Insecta > Coleoptera > Chrysomelidae > Phyllotreta > Phyllotreta striolata. The sequence continues at coordinate 1,531,669 of OU900098.1, read as the reverse complement.
AATGGGAAGATCGAGCGTTCTAATAATTCCGTGATCACTAAAAAATAGAATTAAATATAACAAAGGATTTCTTATAAACGCTTCGTTAACTTACCCATTTTTCAATGTATATTTAATATGATTACTAGTAGTGTAAATAAACACTCCGCTGTCATCCCAAGCACCCGACTTAACTCTGGTATTCTCGTGTAACGAACATAAAACATCCAATTTTCTATTGCAAATCGTCACGTTATGCTTAGATAAAAGGGCCAGATGCGACATATCAGATGACCAAACGACGTATCTGCATTTGCTGATTTTAACTAAAAACGATACACCAAATAAACACCTACATTACGTCGACAAATCCGTCATTACCTTGAGCCAAAGTCCTCTTTTGCTGGACATCGAACAACGTAACGTGTTCGGAGTCTCTCAACAACAGCATGCCCGTGCCGGCGTAAAAAACTTCATCGCAAGTGGGCGTTTGGACTTTCTTGGTGACTTCGTTTTTCAGATTTTTAATGATCAACTGGTGCGTCCTGTCGAGTACGGCGAATCGATTTCTGGCCACCCACAAGGCGGTCAGTCCGGACGATCTCTTGCTTTCGGCTTCTGAAATATCGCAGTCGAGTTATTCAAAGAAATTTTAAACGAATCATCGATTCTCTTACCCGGCACGTGGTCTTCCCTTTCTTGATCCTTGGGAATCATGTACAAATCGTAAGTGCTGTTGTCGAGATTAGAAGTGCGAGTTGATAGTAAAACGGCGTTTTCGGCGGGGTTAAAGGACATTCTGTACACTGGAATTTTACCGCCGCCTCTGATTTGTATAACGGGGACGTCTTTAGACGTGGTAAAATCGAGTTTTCTCAGATATTTTTCTTTAACGTAATACAGTAAGTTACCGTGTACTGTATAAGCCGGTCGTTCTCGTTCCAATTTAAATATTACCTACAAAAAAAAAACTAATTAGATGTATATTCTTTTACAAACAACAATACTTACCATACCGCCATCGTGACCAGCGGCGAATAAATTAAGATTCGGATGGCTCGTCATGACCCAAAATCGTTCGTGTTCCCTTCTAAACGTGTGCAAGCAAGTCCTTTTCGCCATATCCCACACCCTTATGCTTCTATCTTCACCGTTAGATAGTATCAGCTCCTGTCTCGGATGGAACAACACGCAAGACACGTTGTTGTAATGCCCTCTGCAGGTATCCACTTCCCAAGCCTTCGAATCGTTCATCCTCCATAGTTTGATTTGCCTGTCATCGGCTCCGGAAGCTTGAAATAATACATAATGCAATCACCTATGTATACTGTAATCATCTACGTACCTATTAAAGGTAGGAACGGATGAAACGATGCCCAGTTCACTCCGCGATCGTGTCCTTCCAAAACGTGCTTCACGACAGCATCGGCTTGGCCGAATAGCTCGGTGGCTCCCGGATTTTTGAGGTGGTCTTCGAGGCCCGTGGGGCCGGGTGCCACGTTCTTCTTACGCAGGCCTGTTAACAAACGATTTAATAAATTTCCCTTCGTGCGGGTACAAAACACTCACCGGAAATATCCCAAACTCTAACGGTGGAATCCAAAGAAGCGGATAGTAGTAGATCCTCGCTCGGATGGAAAGTGGCGCACATCACGTAGTGATTGTGGCCTGTTAAAACGCAAATGCACGTTCTCGATTGCCAGTTCCATATCCTGATGGTCTGATCGTCGGATGCGGATACGATCCAGGGGTATTCGTGGTGGAACGTAGTCGTACGGATGTAATCCAAATGGCCGAGCAGGGTGAAAATGCAACGTTTCTGTTTGTAGTTCCATACTTTTATTTTGTAATCATCGCCACCTACGAATTGGCAATAGTAATAACAGTAACTGCTTAATTTGTGAGGGAATTACCTGAGACGAATAGGGGCTGTTGATTGTGGAAACATATGCCTCTTACAGGTCCATCGTGCTCGTCGAACTTTTCCAGAAGCGTGCACATTCGATAATCCCACAATTGGATGCACCCGTTGTGCAAACTGGCTAAAATCCATGGCCTTTTGGGATGGAAAGACAGTCCCTTTACCCTTGCCGATTTGGTTTCGAACTTGGTCAACATTTCGGCTGAATTATAATACGCACTTTATACAACAAATATTAATGTTGGAAACTTATTTTTAATGCATATCCTGTATTTTCAACAATATTTTCTCAAATATAAACTGTGTTGACGTGGATAACACACAAGTTAAAATTTGATTACAAAATGACAAGAGTGACAATTTTGACATAAAAATGACAGATTAACAAAATTACTGCTAGGTAATCTGTGTTGCATAACTTCCAGCTACTTGTCAATTAACGTATACGAGGTACGATCGAAAAGTATAATAAATCGACCAACTATTCTCCCAATTTAAAACTAAAATTTAATGAACTCCTGAATTTTTCATCAAGCCCCGCAATTACCCTATTACCGCAACGACCGCTCCAAATAAATTCACAGCATATTTTTAGAACGCCCCAAATGAATTATTAAAGAAGGCCTTTGCGTGTTCGATCAAACTCCGGTAAAATGTGAAGCGAAAGAGAACTAATAGTCAGCGAACGCCCGTCGAAAATGGCTGTACAAATGCACATGGAAACCGCCGAAGGCCTCAAAATACCTTCGCTGGGATTCGGCACCTGGCAAGTAAGCACCCCATCCACAACCAAAAACCCTCTTCTGTGGAGTAAGTTTTCCGCTTCCAGTGCACCGACGAAGACGAGCTGGAAGCGGCCCTGAACGCGGCCTTAGAGACCGGCTACCGGCACGTGGACACGGCGTACTTCTTCGGCAACGAGCACGTGGTGGGCAGGGTGATCAACGAGTGGATCGAATCCGAGAGGCTCGCCCGCGAGGACGTCTTCCTCTCCACCAAGCTGCCGATCTTCGGCTTCCACGAGGACCTCGTCGAGGAGTACATGCTCAAGTCGCTGGAGAACCTCGGCGTGGAGCGCGTCGACCTCTACTTCGCCCACTTTCCCCTGCACATGAACTACGATGAAGGCCTCGACGATCCCACGTTCATGGAAACCGACCACATGGCCGTGTGGAAGGCGAGTTTTGGAGATTTTTTTGAGCTTCCAGCACGTTGAATTTGTCTTTTATAGAAAATGGAGGAGCAAGTGGAGCAAGGTCGAGCTACTGCCATCGGTTTATCGAATTTCAATATGACCCAAACGGAGAGGATAGTGGAAGAGGCCGCAATCAAACCGGCCTGTCTGCAAGTGGAGAACCACATTTACCTGCAACAACGAGATTTGGTGCAATTCTGCCACGACAACGGCATTGTTGTCATCGGGTTCTCTCCTCTTGGTTCCCCGGACGTTAATTCCTTCTACGAGTCCATTGGTAGACCGTACGTAGCATACAAAATACTCTATATAGCGCTTAGAAAACATGAGCAATTAATGAAACAACGTTTCATGGTAGGACTCGAGACCTGCCGGACCTCTTCCAGGACCCGACGGTGCTGTCGCTGGCGGAGAAATACGGGAAAACGGCGGCGCAGATCCTGCTGAGGTTCCAGCTGCAGCGCGACGTGGCCGTGGTGGTGAAGAGCAAAACGCCGAGCAGGATTGAAGAGAACTTCGAAGTGTTCGATTTCTGCATCGGCGACGAGGACATGGAGGAGCTGAGAGCGCTGGACGTGGGCGAGGCCGCCAGGATCGTCGATTTTTCAGTGTTGTCCCAAAAGTAAATATTACCTACTAGTATTTTTATAGCTATTTTAATTTTTTTTGTAGATTACTGGAGCAACCCGAATGGCCTTGGCATACGTTCACCAAAGTTTCCGAATAAACGAAATGTCCACTTTAATTCTAATTAAAAATGTTATACGTTATTTAATGAGTCTATTACTAGTACTTTCCCATTTCTAAACTGGTCCCTACAAGAACTTATTTTCTAATATTAGCGATGAATAATTTATCAAAGCGAAAACGTAAGTATCTTTCGAAGGTTCAAGGGTGCGGGGGAAACACGCTAATACGCTAAATAAATAATACAAAATACATTGAACCGAGATAACCGTTATACAAAGAAAAAATTAATTGGGAATTCGCGACATTACATGTAATTAATCCACGCGCAACATCGTTTATTAAAGCCTAAGAAAACAAAATTGATAAAGAGAAACTATTACAAAATATCATAATAACTCGCGTTCGTCGAATCCGATCGTAAGACACAATTTTTTATGAATCACTTCACGGGCGAGCTCCAGAGGAACCCGTTAATCTTATTCACTTGAATTACGCCAGTCGACCAAGCGAGTACTCCTGCTTCGACAAGAAAAGCCACAATAACAAGTAAATATTTAACAAGATTATCTCGTTCTTGACCTTACTAACCTATCGCATTGATTTAAATTTAAACGTACTGCTACCCGGTTCAAAAAGCTGCAAGAAAAAACCGTAATTACAGAACCGGACTCCACTATTTCATTTCAACATAAACTTACATAACTAATAAAATTTAACAAGTAGCGCGTGTATTGTAACACGAACGTAAATTTGTAATAACGAACTGTAAAAAATCGAAAACGAGGGGGCGAATTGTACGCGTAATAATCGATTTTAATAGGGGAGTTAAAGCCGGCGCTGCATTTATTACGTTACCAAATGAAATTAGATTATTCAACTGCTCAACTGTACATGGTCAAGCTATAAAGTGACTCGCTTAATTGAATTAAAGCAGTCGATACACAAAGCGTCTAGAAACGGTACTCTTCGAATATATCTAGTAAAAAATGTCGAGATTGTATATCGGATTGTTGGTGGCATTCTGCTTTATGGGATACGCGGAAATGCATTCCTATCACCTAGGGACATGCCCCACCATAGAACCCATGCCGGACTTCAACATGAACAGGGTACGTGTTAAATTTTTTTACGCTGATATGCGAGGAAATATTTCCACAAGTCGTTATCGAACGCCCAGATTGTTTTCAATCAATAACAGAGCTCGCGATAAGGAATTAATTCGCGATTTAATACTCACAAGGTACTAGTTTTCGGAATTTATTTTCGCAGTTGCTGGGTATCTGGTACGTGATAGAGAAGACCAGCACCGCTAGTAGTTGCATCGTGTATAACATCAGCAGGACGGACGAGCCGGGTCAGTACCAAATCGAGGAGATCAGCCAGCATTTCCTGCTGGCGCTGACGCCTTTGAAGCACGGGTACCACTACAGGGGGACGCTGAAGGTGCAGGACAAGGCGGTGCCCGGCAGGATGTGGGTGAAGTTCCCTCTAAGTAAGAACAGCGATTGTTGGTACAAAATTTGGTAGTAACAGTACTGTTTTAGGCGTTGCCGGTTCGTCTAGTTTCACAGTGTTCATGACAGATTACGAAAATTACGCGGGGATTTTCACGTGCCAGAAATTAGCGTTCGCTCACAGGCAATCCGCCACGATTCTATCTAGAACCAGGAGCTTAGACGACATCTACATCAACAAGGTACGTTCGAATAAACCTCATAAAAACCTATCGTTATCTTGGGTCGATTCCAGATCCGCAATAAGCTCCAAAGCGCCGAAATCAGCCCGTTCGATCTCTCCATCATCAAGCAAACGGACTGCCCGAAGGACCCCAACGCGGGGTACAACATCAACATCAACGACGAGACGATATCGGCGCACGCCGCCGCCGATGTGATCAGGAAGGCGGGCGAGAAGATCGGCGACGGCGTCGAGTACGTGGCTGGTAAGGCGAAGGCGGTCTACAACAAGGTGTCCGATAGCGAAGGAGTCCCGAAGCCGGCCAAGCAAACCGCCGATCCCGATGCGGAGTGGTTGCCTTGAACGTAATTTTAATACTATTTTTATATAATGAGAAAGACTGTTAATGTTACCTTAGTAAGTGAAATAAAGGATTACTATAAATTATTGTTATATTGACGCGTTTTTACAATTAGTGTGTGAGTTTGGGTTGTAACTTAAATATGTTTTGGCCGGTTTTCGGCGCTCCTTTTTAACGCAAATCTATCGTAAAAGTGTTTTTAACGTAAACAATGTCCTTAGTTACTCCATAACAACAACGTAAAACTGTCAAAGTTAAAGAAAACTCTTTCAAGGATTAATTAGCATTAAAAAAGAGCCCTGAATAGTATCTATTTTAAACAAAACGAGAGTTCCTTTTGTTCGTCGGTTATTAATCGAGTGGGGAACACTCTGAACAAGTTTTAAATGCCTATTATAAAACATCCACGAAAAACAGTACGAGTTAATGTCTAAATTAGAACATATTAATCAAATTAACATCGAGTACAGTAGGTTTGTTCCAACGAAAATACGAAATTAATAATATCAATACCATTGTTGGAACATACCATTTATTAGAAAAAATGATTATAATATGCTGATTACATTTATACACGATTTTAATACTATAAATTCAACTATTGATTACACATCTTTAAAACTATAACTAATATGTACTTCATAGATAACGAGGAGGTTACAAAGAGGAAATATACTAATCCTTGTAACTATTTATTTTGTATTCACACAAATCAAAACCTTCAGCACTTTCGAATACCCTGAACGGTACAAACTTTAGTTATATTCGTGCATAAATTGTAATAACTGTAGTATTGAAATAATTGAAATAATTCACATTTAAACTTACGAAAATAAATTAAAACACGATAAATAATCTGATTTTTAAAACAACGTAACAATTATTGAAAGCATCAAGCCCAGTCCTCAGACTATTCTCATCCTAGTAGTACCCATCGAATATTAACAAAACTGACGCGCCTTCTTCAACCGTCATCAAGGACCTAAAACAAAAATCGCAATAAACACACAATAAAGTGTTTGAAACGAACACCACCTTCAGCGTACGATTTCTTCGTTCTGGTTCTCAAGACCCTTTTCAACTGCACCTCGTCCTCCTCGACACTCGCACGGGCCCGTTTTCTCGACGACCTCGTCCTATCAGCCTCCGAAACTTCGTTGCTCGTATCAGTCTCATCCTCTAATGTCTCATCGGGCGGCTTCTCACTACGATTTCTATCGGGACGCGGTCTCAGGGACCTCGGACGATTCCTCTCCGATGAGTTACTAGACTAAAAATATACGGGTAAAAGAGTTACTCGAAAATCTCGTTAAGTACACTCACCTTTTCCTGGTTTTCTGCGGGTAGTGAAGTTTTGTCCGGTTGAACACCCTTCGAATTCCTCGGTTTATTCGCGACCGGACCTAAATTCCTGTGCGGCACAACAGCGGATTTCAGTTTCAACGTGTTCTGGCTCTTCGTTATAGTCACGCCGTCGATTATTTTGAACTCGTGGAAATTCACGAAATCTTCGATCTACAAACGCGCTACAAATTGTATTACTGCAACACCGAATTCTCCGAACAACTCACATCGAAGTGATCGTCGCAACACCAGTACTTCCTGTAAATCGTGTACGGCAATCCCACGGCCTTCGCCCACGATTCGTGCGCGTCCGGCGGCACCCGAACGAAATTCCGCTTCGAGTTCTTCGAGGTGTTTTGGCACGACGGCACGAAGCAACGTTTCAACTTCTCGTTATCCTGCAACATGCAAGCCGCGTCCTTTTAATATACATGCTTTAGGTGTACTATGTATTAGGTACCTTTTTTTTGATTTGGGCCAGCATGAGCGTCTCGGGCGAGTTCTGTTTGGGGGTCCTTACGCACGTTTTGTAGCTCTTCTTCATGTGCATGTTGAGATTGTAGGGGCTGCCGAAGTCGTCCAGGCAGTGCTCGCAGAGGGACTCGTGGTTCTTCATGTGGTCCATGTGGTCGTCCACTCGGTGCACGTTGCCGCAAATGTAGCAAATGCAAGTGCTGGAATAAAGCTAATTTTATTCTTTATATTCTTCTTATTTAGATATTGTACTTACGCGTGGCTGCCGTCGAATAGGACTATTTTATCTCGAACGTACGGAGTGATTAGGTAATCGTGATCGTTCAAATAGTATCCGTCCGTTGTGAAGGTGGAGTGAATCAGCACGAAATCGCTTTTCGGCGGTCGTTGGATTTGGATGTTCTGATTCGGAGCGAAGTTTTTGACGGGTACGATTTTCACTTTTCGTTTGCCCTTTGCTACAACAAAAAATAACAGATTTTAGAATTGAGTGAGCGAGTAGGAGAAGGAACTATGCCACACAATATCCCATAGCATCCCACAGGCATATCCCTTTGTCTGTCAAAAATACTACTGAAATTCTGGCTGAAAAAGTTGATTTTGTGAACACCTACCCTTGCTAACCACAGATCTATTAGAAGTTTTCGTAGTTTTGTCTTTCAATTTATAATGGTTTCCGACTTTTACGAGCTGGAAAGGTAACCTCGTGATCGTTGGCTTGTTTACCGGTCTTTGGTCACTTTCTTTTATACTACAACTGGCTTCCGCTACATCATTCGTTTTCTTCGAATCCTAGGCACAATATTACATAAGTATTTAGTCTATAGAAATTGAATATAACACACATTTACTTCACTTATATCAACGTTGTTGATTTGCACAAACTCCGGGACGTCTACGTAATTATTCCCAACGTCATCGGATGATGCCAAAGGTTCGATGATATTCTGCAGGGAATCGTAATCGGTGTGGGATATGAGTAAGGGATCTTCAACGTTTTCGAACGGTACCTCCATATCCAAAGGCTCTTCTTTGACATCCACCATGGGTGTTAGAGTGTCGAAGGTAGGTGTTGGAAATTGAACATTATCGATTTTATCCTGCTACAATAAATTGCAATTAATAAGTTAATGCCGGTGAGTAAACAAAACGGTTATTACCTCTTCGATAGGTGGCGTTTGGTATACTAAAGGCGGGGGGATTTTAAAGCTGAAGTTCAAAATCTTCTCGGGTTCCTCTTTCATCATGGAGTTCAGGTGATTGAAGATGGACGGTCGGCCTGTGGATTTTTTCTTTTGGTTCGGAAGGATTTTCCTGTACCTCTTCTTCGGGCCGACGATGGCGAGGCTTTCGATGTCTCCTGCGGGTAGTAAAGGTGGGGAGGATAATTTCGAGGCAATTTTCAAAGGGGTATCGGCGTTCTTTAGTTCGGCGAATTTCTTCACAGAAATACTGCCAATCACTTTTGGAGGTTTTTTGTTTAGATCTGTTTTACTAGAATCGGGCGCACTTGTTTTGGTTTTGTTGGATTTTTGCTGGTTTTTAGATGGTTCGAAATCTTCATCGTTGATCGTGCATATATCGGTTATTGAGAAGAGGCTTTCGCCGCGCACTTTCGCATTGTTTCTCTCGATTTCTACTTGGTCTTTGTCCATCGGGGTGCCGTCCAGATAGAAATAATCGCCTTGGGCGTTTCTTAGCAGGCCTGTTTCCTCGCACACTGTCATCGTGGGCTCGTTAGAGGTTGAACTTTCCTCGATAGGAGTTTCAGTTTCTGGTTCAGAGAACGTAATCGAATCTCGTCTCTCGGGTACAACATCGTTTTCAGTCTCGCTAGATTCCTTCTTATGTGTAATGGATTTTTCCAAAATTTTGTTAATATTGGAATTAATTTGTTGTTGGGTTTTTTTAATTTTATCTTCTTTATTTACGGTTTTATTCTCAACAACTTGGGGTTTTGCGGATTTCTTTCTACGTGTTAGTAATTTGTCGATTGTGTAATTATCAGGTATCGGATAGGCCTTCTCATTTTTTATTAGGTATTTCCTACCCGAAGGATTTATGTAAAATCCGGATACGATATCGAAATGAAGGGTTTCCATTTTGTTAGTAGATTTATTTAATAGCAGAATTTCTTTGGAATCCAAGCCGAACTGTTTGCCCTTAGTTTCCTTTACTTCCTCTTTGTTTAGGGGCACCTCCAGTTTCTTGGGGGATTCCTAAAACTCATTGATTAATACAAATGTTTCGAACACTGGATGGTCTCTTACGTTTATTTTGTTCAACAATTTCGCGAGATTTTCGGGATTCGATTCATCCGAATTCACTTTGGTTTCTTCGGAGGAATTTTGTTGCGCCTTTTTGGAGCTCAAATAGTTTATGACGGCCCCCAAATCTATCACTTGAGCTGTACATCGTACGTTCTTCAAGTAATTTCCTATCATGGTTTCCGTTTCCAAGCATAACTTTCGAAATGTGTACGATACTCGTAGACACTCCCGGCAATTTTCGCATATTTCTGGACTATTAGACAGCCCCAAATACTGGAATAATACAAAATTATAAGGTATTACTCACAAAATGCAAAATAAATTGTCCGAAACAAGTTGACCTAAATAGTTTTCAAAAATCAAGTAGTGTTTTCGGTTTTGTTTTTAAACTTTCTTCGACAGTTGATGAAGAAAACTGTGTATTAGAAAACAAACAAATTGAATTTTTTTTAGCGAAAAGTTCAATGAAAAATCTCACCAATTCAGGTACAATGGATCTTAAAATATGAGAAATTTTTAGGCCTTCGCCGCATCCGCTATTTTCTTGCAACCTGTAAGATTTGTGGCGTATAATATTCAAGCAGGTCCTGCATATTGGGTATTCCCTGTACGTATCTGATTGCTTCTCAGTCTCCATTTTTTTACCACATAATGCACGAACACCCAGTTATTGTTTTTGGCTTCTATTTGTTGGAGTTGACAAGAAAGACAAACGACACATTCGTCGATATGCGCAGTTTTTTATTAAAGAAAAATGCGCAGGTTGTTTTTAAGTTGGCGAACTTGTAGCATCCAATCTGTCATTCTTGTCAATTCTATGTTGGCAGAACTGTATTACTGAATGACAAGAATGACAGACGACGTTTTGTTTTCGACGAATGGGCGACATCTAGGAAGCAGGTTGCAAAATAGAGTAAGTAGCTTGAGTTCTGGAATGTTTGATTGAGCTTTCACTTCCATCTTTGAAACATAGATAGCTATACTTGGCAACTTCCAATTGTTGCTCATGAGTTTTTTTAATAAAGGTTGTAAATGTGTGTTTCGGTATCATTTTATAGCATTAATTTGTTTCTATTTAAAATTTGTCTTCGGAAAGGGTAACAAACTTACGTTTGTGCCCTGTTGTAATAACAAAGCAAAATAAAAAACCTCTCACCACCACTACAATTAATATGTTATAATAACTTATGACTTAAGTTGGTTTAGTTTTAAAGTAATTTAGATTGTTGTAGAGCAAAAAGTTTTCCCCAAAAAAATTCTACATTAGTTCAATAAACAACCTCTAATCAGTCTCTAATCTGTAGATAATTTCTATGAAAAGAAAATATTTTTTTACTCTAACGGTGACTATGATTTACCTGCCGTGCCGTGCAGTTACTGTAAAATTGGCTGTATTTCACAAAGATCGAGATCAACAAAAAAACCGAAGTTTAACGGACATTAATGTCAACTGTCAACTATTTTAATGTTGATAAAATTTAAACTCAAACAAGAAAACATGGATGGCTTCAAAACCCCCTTAAAAAATAAGAAATTACTCAATTCCACAATACGAATTCCTCCATCACCACAAATGAAAAAAATAGGTTTTGGATCAGGTAAGTTTGATGCTATTTAAACAACACCGTAGTTCATTTTATCCTTTTTCATTTGAAGGTATAGCAGTTTACGAATTCGAACGGTCCCCGGGCAAGTCCCGTTCCCCTTGGGCCGTGAAAAAAATGATCAAAAGCCGCAGGGGCCAGGACTTCTCCAGCGAGATCAACGAGAGACTGCTCTCCGAAGCCGAAGTTCTGCGTAAACTAGACCATCCGAACATCATCGGTTTCAGGGCGTCCTTCAAGGATAAAAACGGACTGAGCGTTCTAGCAATGGAGGAGTGCACCAGCTCCTTGGGCGACTTGATAGAACGAAGGCTCGACGAGCTCGGTGAGACTCCATTTCCCGCCGAGACGATTCTGAAAGTCTCCATCGACACTGCTAAAGGGCTGTATTACTTGCACAACGAGGCGCTTTTATTACACTGCGATATCAAATCGTACAATATACTCGTTAAAGGGGATTTTGAGGTTTGTAAATTGTGCGATTTCGGGGTGTGTTTGCCTTTAACTGCGCTCGGTGAACTCGATTCGAGTAAAGTTGACGAAGAAATCGAATATGCAGGTATTTGATAATCATTATATTAATCGAGTAGTTGTGTATGTGTTGTTTATTTTAGGAACAAATTGCTGGTCTGCTCCTGAAGTTTTAAGCAGCCAACAAGAAATCACGACGAAGGCGGATATTTATTCGTTTGGATTAGTTATATGGGAAATGATTGCTTTGAATGTACCGAATGCTCCGTTTAATGACAGTGAAAGTTTTAACGATGATTTGGAAAATTCTATAGACGATATATTGGTGAATTCAAATAGGCAACGACCGGCTCTACCTGACGTCGATTTGGGTCCGGAATATAACATAATATTGGAAATATTCTTTTGCTGTACGATTTTCGAGAAAAACAAACGACCCACCGCCGCTGATTTAGTAGCCGTATTGAGTGAAATATCGGAAAAGAATTAAGTTGTGTATTTAAATAAGGTTTCCAATAATCTCGTGGATATAATTCCAATAATTCAACAACGTAGACGTAACACTAAACAACGAATCTTTATACCTTTGCCTCAAATCCACGTCCGAGAAATTCGGCAGCGTTTTGATGAAACTGTAAACGTTTTTGCCCGGGCTCTCGCTGAACACCGTCTGATTGCGACCCACCATCAAATAATCCTCGGCCAACACCGACAGATTCACCCCTCTGCGCAACAACAACCTGAAGCTCTCCTTCATGTCGTCGTTCAGCGAGTCCTTGTTGAAGTCCCCTATGAAACTGATGCCCACGTTGATTTTGTCGGCCAGGCAGTTTTTCGCCTCCCAGCCGCGTCCCACGTACACGTCCCCGTCGCCGCTCACGTAGAAATTCTCGCAGATGTTCGTCCAGCCGACGACGCTCATCTCGTAGCGCTGCAACGCCCGCATGATGCTCGAGCACTCGTCGAAGGCGGCGCAGGTCTTGGACTCGGTGTGATCGACGACCACCAGCCCCACGGGCAGCGGGTTGCGCTGGCTGGGGTTCACCCGGCGCCCGCCCCACTCGTTGTAGATGGTGTAGTTGCCCAGGCTCTGGTTGTGGACCGTTCGCACGGGGGACGCCAGCTCGTGGGGTTTCACCGAGAGGAACAACACTAGGCCGCAGGCGGAGAGCAGCGTCGATACGCACAGCCAGCCCAAGTTGTTTTTTCTCTTCGCGTACAAGTCTTTTAAACGGTGCGTGACGAGCGTTTTGAGATATTTTTTATCGGCTTGTTCTGAAACAAAAAATAGTTTGTGAAACTGCTGCTAGGCGGTTAGGAGCAGAGGGATTTTTGTAGCGAAAATATTTTGTTTCGCTCGTCGGGTTGTTATTGTTCTTTAAATAGTTGGGAAATGCGTATCGGGTATAGATTAGATAAGCAAATGAATTTGCTTATTGTAATTCAGTAGACGATTAATTTAATTCGCGAATTTGATCGAGTTGTCTCTTATCGGTTGTCGTGAGGGTTACACGAGATAAGTTTACAACTAACGCGTCATTAATACTTGACAAATATTCTCAATGGACGACGGTATACAGGTATAGATGCAAAATTGTTTGCAATATGGTCTGTGGGAGCAACAAACTAACAAACAAACAACTTCTATTCTTATTTAAAGGAAAAAGAAGGAGTGACATTGTGGAATCATTCCTCAACTGATTGAATTGATTATATTGCCAACAATTTTGTACTTATCTGTACATTCTTGCGTTCAAACATCTCAACGATTAAGACGCATTTATAATGAAGTAGATTAATTCAGTCGATTACTGTTCGTATAAAATTTTATTCACATAATGCGAGATTTAATTGTTTATCTTATCGATTAATAAATTTAAATATATTACAATTATTGTACAGTCCTAGTTGAGACATTTAAAGTCGAAAAATCTCAAATATTTTATAAAACATGCCTCAATCCTCTCTGTATTATACACACAAAACAATTTACATGTATCATAAATTTCCTAAAACGCGTAGAATCTTCATAATTCGCACTATCCGGAAATCCTACGAGTTCGTCGCACCCTTCGGTATACTGAATTGTCCATAACTGAAATGGTCCCAGTGCTTCACCGCGGCGTAGACGTTCCGTCCGGGACTTTGCACGTCCTCCGTCTGATTCTGGCACAGCACCGTGTAATTCCTCGACAAGTAGCCGCGCGTCGCGCCCAGCCGCACGATCCACTTGGTCGCCTCCTGCATGTAATCATAGAACTGATCGTAGAGGAAGTTGCCGTGTATGGCGACGTCGTAGCTGAACGGGCCGTCGGTGTTCGCGTAGCGGAAGCCGCGGCCGGCGTACACGTTGCCGTCGCCGCCCACCAGGAAGTTGTAGGCGATATCGGTGCCGGCGGCGAGGGCGCGCCGCTGCAGGTCCCTGGTCAGCCGGCGGCAGCGCGGCTCCGTGTCGCAGAACTCGCCGCCGGTGTGCTTGATGATCACGTACTGGACCTTGTCGTGGATGGTCCGCAGGTAGGGCCAGGCGACGCCGCCCCACTGCGGCTTGGCCAGCAGTTTGGGTCGGTGGACGGGCGGCGGCGGCGTGGGCGAGGGGGTGTCGTTGGCGCGGGGCGGTTGGGTGCGGTGGGCGCGCATGTGGAGGTCCTCGATGGTCACCTTGAGGACGCCGATGGTCAGGAGCGTCACGACGGCCATGGCGCCGATGCGTTTGGTGTAGTTTATCGTTACTTCGGGACGGGCGGAGAATGCTTCGCAATCTGGAAGGAAATCGGCCGTGTTACTTAGGCTGGGGTTGGTTGGGTGTCTTCGTTATGAGCACTCTGGGTGATGGATTTCTGTGGTAATCCTTATGATATAAAGTTTGTTAATTTTGGTTGTTCCGCTATTCGAAGGTATGTAAACATATCTAACGAATTATTGGAACTTATATTTCAATGTTAGTTGAAAAAGACTGGTGTAATAATTTATCACCAAATAAGTTAAGTATGTAATTAATTACCATGAATTTTTTTATCTATTGTACAAGTTTTTAATATTTTTACAATTCTAGTTTATACGTTTTACAAAAAATAAATATTTTAGTACATTAGTATTATGTATTGTTAACACTTTGGGCTACAACGCAAATAAAGTAGCTGGAAATAATTACAATTTTCAGTTAATTCCCACTCCAATCACTATGTTTGTATGAACACCTTGTATTTTGCAAGCCTAATTTTATGGGGACTAAAAATAAATGTGAATTAGTAATAGATTAATGGGTTTAAAATAGAAAAATAATTCAGCAATAAAGCGATAAATATGTATAATACAAGGTGATTCATATTTGTAAGACATTAGTAAATTATAATCGGAAATTGACACAATGTCGTTGCATTTCATTGTAGATCTCAGACTATTCCGTATTTATATCAATAACAAATTGATAACAGAAAAATGATAAACATCCGTCGGTATTACTGTATAAGATATTGTTATTATATTACACGATAATGTTTTTTAATTAGTGATCCTACTGTTAAACTACACGCATAGACGAAAACAACGAATTTGTGCAGTTAGAACAGATTGGGATAAACCCACAAGGTTTTTGTCGTTATAAAATCCATTAATTAAACTAACACACAGTTCGATGGTTATAAAAATTAACTTTAGTAAGCAAATTAGAATTTGTTGTAACATGCAATAAATAGGTCGAAGCGATTATTCAGAAGAATATAAAATATTATTATTCATCGACAAGCTCATCTACTGTTATTAGAATACAAAAACATTTAGCCATCATGCGGATAGAGTTAGTAAAAGCCTTTAGTATGTACAGCGTCAAGCCTCGCAAACTCGAAGAATCTTACCATCAGAGGAATACCCATGTAATTGGTACCATCGTAATGCGGCCACGTGACCACCTCTTTAACCACATTCTTCCCGGGACTCATCACGTTCGCCGTTTGATTGTGATTAATCACCCGGTAATCCTTCGTCAGCTTGTTGATCCTGACGCCGTACTGCAACAGAGCCCTGGTGGCGTTCGCCATCGCCGGCGTGAACTCGTCGGCGACGAAGTTCCCCATCATCACCACGTCGATGGCGTTGTCGAGCTCCTGCGGCCTCGCGTCCCACCCCCGGCCCTCGTAGACGTTGCCGTCGCCGCCGACGGCGAAGCTGCAGTAGATGTCCGGCAGGTTCCTGTTGAAGTCCTGGCTCTGCAGGTCCTGCATCTTCTTGGCGCAGCTGGCGAAGTCGCGGCAGGTGCCGCCGGCCGTGTGCTTGATGACGACGACGTCGACGGGGGTGGGCATGGGGACGGGCGAGGCGGCCGGCCGGCCGTTCCACACGGCCTTCGGGAAGAGGTTGATGCGGCCGAAGTCGCTCGGTATCGAGGTGTTGGCCGGCGCCGGGACGCCGGGGACGGGCGCGTGGGGTTGGTGCTTCAGCACCGTGAGGAGGAGGACGGTGAGGGTGGTCAGCAGGACGAATAGTACGCCTGCTATTGTTATGTAAAGCTTTACGGTGAAGCGTCTTCGGTTTAGGTAGTTTGTGTCTTCTTGTTTTTGGGGTTTGTCTGGTGGCGATTGAGCTATAACAACAGAAACCACTAGCAGCAGGAGTAACTCTACTACGAATCTACGTTTTATAGACTTTTTCTGTACAAATATGTATCTATTTTAGACTTCTTGACAAATAAATTTGCTAAAATTTTATGTTAGAAAATACAGTAACATATACCCAATCTCTACATAAACATTTCGGTTTTTTGTACACTCAAATCGCAGTGGAAACTCACGCCGGTTTATTAATAGAGAAACAATAACAAATAAATCACTTACGGGTTTTCTTCCTGAAGGAATTCCTGAATTCACCGGTCGTGTAGTCGTTGGGTTTTCCGTCGCAATTGCTATCGCTCTTGCGATGCCTCGAATTCACCCTAATCAGTTTCATGTTTCCGCGAAAACTCATTTTACCGTGCGTTTTCCGTTTTTCCCCACGTCTATCCACTTATATACTGACGTCAATCCAGTGTGCAAGCGAGAAGTGTGTGTGTATGTGTGTGGTGTTTTATGTTTTTAGTGAAGATTCCGTTACATAAACAATGGGCAAGGAAAAGCGGAATAAATTATTGATATTTGAGTGCTCGATATTTTATTTATAATCGAGTGGTGTACTGTATTTTTTCTACTACTCACTGTACTTTAAAAGTGCCAAAAATTGTAGCGCCTATCAATCAGTGTTGGCGTGCAAAGATAATTGATTTTGGAACGATAAATACATAATTTGGAGTGCAAAGAGTGCGTGGCATGATTTACATGAAAAAGTCATATTGTAAATTATTGATATAAGTAGCTTATTTTAAATTAAAATTATTTTCGAACGAATAGAAACATTTTTGTAATTATTTTTTATTTTTGTCGAGTAATCCACTCAGCTGATTAGTAAATAAATAATAAAGCTATAAATATTGTAAAATGAAAAAAATTGAATGACTGACGATTAATAATTAGTTATATTAATAAAAAAATGATCGATGAAAAATCAATTCTATGCTGATATATCTAATCAAATCGTTTTTTATCGGATTTCTCTTATTTGAATTGCGTTTAATAGGATATAAAAAGAGAGTCAAGATTTTGGAACATGATCCCGAGCTTACAAGTATAAAATTGCATGATGAAATTTCTACATTACTACATTTACATACCGCATATTTCAAAACCCATTCACACTCGAAAACCAGTTTGAGAAAATTAGTTAAAATTAATTGACTTATTAACAGCTTACTCAAATTTACTAATTTATCAGATTGTTATACAAGCCTCTTAACAACAGCAATTCAAATATCAACAAACGATTTAATTTTACCATATGTCTGATTCCAAAATATTTTACAATACTCCATTAAAACGCAGTAAAGAGCAGCAATGACAAGCTCTTTACTGACTAATTATTATGAGATAAAGAGTACAAATGGCAAGTAAATTTCCTTATTGTAAGGCGGGTTTTTAAACAGAATGTCATTGTTAAAGGAGGAGTAACTATAAATATTGACATGATATAGTAAAACCAAAAGTGCATATTTTACCCGCTGGGATAATAACTGCTAAATCCTACAGCTTAGGATTTAAAAGTCCTCTCTTATACTTCTGGGGCTACTATACATCTGGTATACACAACAAATACTACCTCGTAAATATGCAATAGATAGTAGCAGATAGATGTACCGAATAAATATGCAATGTAGTAGCTATAAGTAGCAGTAGAGTACCTTTGAGATCTGCAGGACAAGCGGCCTCGGCGGGTTCCTCCTCCAACTGAGGCCGCACTCCCACTGGCAGGCCGTCTTTGTTCTGGTAGATGGTCACGTTGCCGTTGACGTTGAACTGGGTGACGGGGCCGATGATAACATCGGTGGAGTTATCGATGTTGACGGCGGCGTTCTCCAAATTGACGAGCTCCCTGTTGGTGGCGGCCACGCTGAACTCGCTGATCTCCAGGCACTTGTTGGCGTAGCCGCCGCCTCCGCCGCCGCCTCCGCCGCCGCCGCCGTCGTCGTCCGAATGCACGGCCACATCGGAACTGGCCATCGGGCTGGCTAGTCGCCGCCGGGTCGCGTCGATGGCATAGTTTTGTCGCGGGTTCTCCGCAGAAATCGTGGTAGAAACGGTGATAGCGGTCGCGTAGCAAACGAGGCGTTACTGGAATCGGATTCGAGCGATTGCGGATTATTTAAAAAACGTACATTTAAACTAATATGTGCGCTCATCAACGGGACGGTAGAGGGGCGAGGATAAGATAATGGCAGCGATAATGAGCTCGTCGAATTCGGTCGTGTTTTTGAGCGAATTCGAAGCGATGCTAGTTGGATCGTTATTCGACGTTGGACCGCAAGAATTCGTCATAACATTGATTTCATTAAATGTATTTAAGACGGGGAAGTGTATAAAACACCAAGAAAGTATTCGGAAATCACATTACAAAAAAATATGCTAATTTCGAACCAATTTGGGTATTTCCATAAATTATCTTTTATTAATTTATACTTAAGATAGTTTATGTTATTTATAGATTACAAAGTTATCTTTTACTAAACCAATTCTAAGTAACTGACCCCCCTTTACCGCACGTTTAAAGGTTCCTCTTCAATACATAATCTCACAGCTTATCGAATTAATTTATTAAATAAATTTACTGGTATCTACACATTTAGAGTCTTTACAACGAGAACTAGGAATCGGTTGGGCTTATTCTTATTCCTTAAATTTGCCGTTGTAAAATGGAATATAATCGACTACGACTCGCCAGTCGGTCGCGTAGCATAAGGCAACACCAGCCGTGGCGCCGAAGAACATAGCAGAGCCGATCCTGAAAGAAAAAACCACATCAATTACATAATGGATTACGAAGAGAATATACTGAATACCAGTGGGAGGCGATTTCCATGTGCTTTTTTCCTACGGTCCTCAACGGGCCTGGCAGTGATAGTTTCGTGGCTGCGCCTCTGGCTGCTCCAATTCCCGACATTATTGGTTGAAATTAACGAAAACGTTCAAATTCTTTATTTTTCACCTAAAAATGTCGACAAATTACGTTGACAGTTATGACATGACAATTTTGACATTTCGATTTAATTGGTTATTCTAAATACAGGTCACGATAGCAACGTTGCCAAGTTCACCTCACAGTCTTGTTTTCTTTGTAAAATGATGCTGTAAAATCAAACATCTTCGATAGGCGACGACTCGTTATCGACAATCTGCGAAGGATTACCAGCCGATTCTAATTGAAGGATAATAAATTTTTCCAAAACAATTTGCGCTAAAAGATAGCACAGTTTTAATAATATGTAAGAAAAACAATCGGCATTCTTACCTAATATACTATTGTTATCTACTGCTATCGTAAGAGCATTTTCATCGTTTAAATTCACTACAGAAAAATCCGCTCCGTTTAACAGTAATTCTTGACAAGTATGAGGATGGTTTCCTTTCGCTGCATACATTAGAGACGAATTACACATCTAAAAAGCAAATTTTGTACAATGTAACAGTGGTTGCCTAACGAGTAGGAGTACAAAACTTACATGGTCCGTGTGATTAACATCCGCTCCGTGGGCTATTAGAAATCTAACGATATCGTGATGTCCGCCCGCTGCTGCTAGAATTAAAGGCGTCTCTTCCTCCGGTCCCAGCTCGTTGATGTCAGCCCCGTGCTCGACCAGCAATTGCACCGAGTTGATCTGACCGTAGAAGCAGGCCCAATGCAGAGGCGTCAAATTATTGGCGTCTTTGACGTTGACGTCGCGTTCCTTCAACACGTCGGCCTCCGTTAGCTCGCCTTGGCCCGCTTTCATGTGGAAATTCACCTCCGTGGACTGCGGTAGCGGGTTTTCGGCGAGCGTGTTCCCCCTTTGGAGATTTGTCAACACTGTATTGCAACTATACACTTTGTATGGGAGGAAAGCGCTCTTGCGGTTCCCGTCTTGTAAACCTGTTGGTAGCCACTTTTTGGGACCGCTGACAATGTTGGATAAATCCATGGAGCCTCTGTTGAGTGTCGGCAAAAAGGGCTTTATGTCCTTTTCTTCGTTGGACGAATCTTCTTGATAATTATCCATAATGCAATTCAAATTTAACGTTCAAGAAAACACAACGTCAAACACCTTCTTTGTTTACTTTTCTTTAAACTGTCAATGTCAGTAATGTCACTGTCAAAAAAATGTATGTAATGTGACGTAAGTGACGTAAAAAATCAAAGAGCAAAGTCTTTTGATTTGAATAGATAAAAATAATTAATTTGAATTTATATAAATGGGTGTTCAATTTCTTGATTATCATTATAATCGCTGCGATGGATCAAATAATAAAACTAAACAATCAGACCGCAGGAAGAGACAAAATAGCTAGGTAAAAATTAAATTGAAATAAAAATATCTTTAATAACTTGTTTGTGTTTAGGTTGTTACAATACCTCAGCAGGCTTTTATGGCACAACTTGGACAAAAATAAAAACGCCGTTTTAGGACTGAAAAATTTAGAATTCCAACTCAGCACGTTTAGAAAACGTAAGTATTTCGTACAATGCCCTGTAATAATTCAAAAGAATATTAATTGTAGTATTGAGATTTGGACGCTTTGCGGAGAGCATATATGCCACTTTGCCACTGTTCGAAGAGGATGCGGCAACGATAAGGTACACGGTGATACTGAGCAAAATCACGAATGCTCTGTTTCTTCTGGCCGATCACATTTTATGGTTGGGCAGGGCCGATTTGTGCACCATCGATACCGAAAGATGGGCGAATTTATCCAACAGATACTGGCTCTATTCCATTACTATGAACTTAGTCAGGGATTTTTACGAAATATCGCTGATCCTAAAAGCCAACAAGAGCTCTATTATGACTAAAACGTTTGAACCCAAGGATATCATTGATGTCACTTTGAAAAGCATCTCAGTGCTCAGCGTTCACCAGAAAGTATTAATAGATACGATTAAAAATGGTTGCGACTTTTTTATACCTTTGACTTCATTAGGGTTTACAAAACTGTCTCCAGGAATGGTAGGTTTGTTGGGGGCAATTTCTTCTATTGCGGGGTTATTAGTTCTATTAGATTCTTCGAAGAAGTTAACTCCTTCGTAATTATGACATTTTATATTTAGTTTTTTAAGAATAAGATTTCTGTACAGGCAGAAATCCACCAAAATACTTGTTATATTTAAATATTATTAAAGGTGTTGTGATATTTGTTAGAATTTAAATAAAACCTATTCTTTATAAAGACTTTTATTTCAGTTACAATTATCAAATTATCTTAAAACTTCCTGAAACTCTTCTTCGAACTGCTCCCTTTCGTCACTTTCAGTACATTGAATCTGACTGTCTTCGAAAGGGGTCTGCATTCGCCGATTGTAACCACATCACCGATTTCAACATCCCTATAATAAGATAAAATTTATTATAAACAGTTTAAATACAACACAAGAGTTACACTCACCTAAAGCAAGGTGAAAGATGAACAGACATATTGCGATGCCTCTTCTCGAATCTATTATATTTCCTGATGTAGTGCAAGTAATCTCTACGGATGACAATGGTGCGCTGCATCTTCATCTTCTGCACTACTCCGGTAAGGATTCGACCACGAATAGAAACGTTCCCGGTGAATGGGCATTTCTTGTCGATGTACGATCCTTCAATGGCCTATTTAAAACATAAATAAATCAACAACTGAATAGTAACGAGTAATATTAAATTGTATTAGAATAGCCCAATGTTAGTAGTTCCTTTGTATCCCAAAGCTAAGTGGATTAATAAGTGTTAAACCTAAATACATAAAGACATATACAGGAATATGGTTAGACAAGTAACCCGACAAGCATATACATCAGTGTTAGGAAGCTAGGCTCGAGGTGAGCTTAGCCCGTAGACCCTTACACCACAAGCAGATACCACCGAAGCTCCGACTAGCCGGAAAGTATAATTTAACAAACCTCACGAGGTGTTTTAAACCCTAGCCCAACGCTGCGAGAATGCCTGAGTTTTTTCTTGGCTCCGTCTTTGCGAGCGAGAAATACGGTCGCCTGCTTTTGGAAGGCCCTTTCGGTCTAGATGAAAACAAAAAAAAAACATTAGTAAAGAAAAATTGCGAGTACCTCTCTGGGAGTTTTGAATCCCAATCCGACTTCGCGGTGATAGCGCAACGATTTGCGACGTTTCGGGCCGATGCCCTTCTTTCTGTTCAAGAAAATCGTCGGTTGCCGTTGAAAAGCTCTTTCGTTCTGGAAAATGAAACGGTTATACAAACTAGAACCTAGAACCACCACGTGGTTGGTAAAATCGAACTTTTGCGATTTTCTGTAAAGCGAAAACTTTTCACGCGGCCAATGGTAACCTAAATAGCGATTAATCGATTGAAATTTGTATTTTTCGTGCTAGAAATTAACGAAAATT
Organism: Phyllotreta striolata; assembly: GCA_918026865.1. NCBI lineage: Eukaryota > Metazoa > Arthropoda > Insecta > Coleoptera > Chrysomelidae > Phyllotreta > Phyllotreta striolata. Next base: position 1,508,732 of record OU900098.1, on the reverse strand, counting down.
TAGTAAAATTGATAAAATACACACCTGATCCGCCATTTTTGCGAGTGGAAAAGGATTGTTAAATTTCGTGACAGTTGACTTGACAATGACAGTTGCGTTGACTTTTACAGAAACGACAGAAGCATTGTACAAATAACAACCTAATAAGAGACAAATTTTTTAGGTTAGGATTGTAAATTGTGGTTTTGTTTGTCAGTTTTTAATTTTGTGCAAAGTTAAATTTTATTGTTAATAATTTCTTTTTGTAGATGGGGTAATTATGAATAATATATGCCGAAATGTGCTAAATTCAAGAAACATAACCATTTTACTAAACCGTACCTTGACAACAAGTGTCTCGATTAATAGAACTCTTTCTAGTATTTCAAAGAAATCCCCAGTTGTGGTACAAAATAACTTCTTCGCTCATAGTACAAGATGTTACTCGGATTCCCCGCCGCCACAGGACAACAAACTGCCCAAATTGTTACCCGATTTCCCTATAGTCGTTTGGCCTTCCTTTTTTTACACCATTAAAAACTTCATTCTTTTCAATTTCATCATCAAGCCTTACTTAGACAGGGACTTTAACCTTCCAGACTTTGTCGGAGCTTCTAAAAAAGCTGTCGAGGTGAGTTCGTTTATTCACAACAAATGTACTCTTAAAGCATTTTATTTCAGGTGGTATCGAGGAGAGTAGCCGAAGGAGATGTAAAATCACTGGACGGTTTAGTTACAAATGATGTCATTTCCAACGTCCAGCAAGCTATATCAATGATGTCTCTATCGCAGAGAGAAGAAATTGCAATCGAATCTGACGATATATATTTTTCGTTCCCTTACCAGGTACATTATTTACTCGCTCACAAACTCTTAGCTACTCTTTTTTTAACTTTCAGGTAGGAATAATATTTAACGAAGAAGAAGGTAAGGAGCAGAAACGATTCGTGGAAATAACTATGGTGTATCACACGCTCAAAGGATTGTCCAGCATGAGATCCAGAGGCGAAGAGCCGCCGATGAGTTTGGGCATGATGCCTGAATACCAAAAACGTATATCGATTTGTAATTACAGATTTATAAGGGAATTTACAAAGGGCGTCAACGACGAGTGGACCGTTAACTTACTGAACCATTTCAAACCAGCCGACAACAATTGATAGTAAAATTTAATTTGGATTTAAAAGATTAAACGTTTTCATTTCATATTTGTAATTTGATCTAAAAATACAATCAAATACAATTGGTGGAAGTAAATGTCATTACTGTCATTTCCTTCGTAAAATGGTCTCTTTTCTATCAGCTATTCAGTTTTTTGATGGAGGAAAAGAAGTAGATAATGACATAAGAACTGTCATTACAGTTGAGTTGTCAAAAAAGGCTGCTTACAAGTTAAAAGTGGAAATAATAATTTTTTCACGCTTCGTACAGATAAAACGTTAGACGAAAACCGGTCAAAGAGTTGTGTAAAATGACTGAAAGTATTTTAGAGGAACTGGAGGAATTAAATGCGGATTTCAAACAACTTGAGGTATATTTTAACCTTATTAAACTGTTAAATAGATCAACATGTAGCAAGAGACAATTAAACAAATTGTATTTCCTTTTAGGTGGATAACAAATCGTATTTACAACAATTGACTGAACTCAGTACCGTTCAAAAGAAATGTTTGAGTCAAATATCTCATCAAAGGTATCGTCTTGGGATTATATCGAAATCATTAAAGGAGTAAGTGCCTTTACTTCTAAGCTTTTTTCATTCCTATATTTAAAACCAGTATAATTTATGCACATGTTTTAAAGTAGCCCACGAGCTGGGGTCAGGTTTTATCTCCAAATTTAGTTTTTTTAATCTTTTATTATATAATTTCTGTTTTCAATGTTATTTAAGCAATGTTATCTATATTTGTATTAATTGCTAATTAAGTTCTAAATGTTATTCATTTTGCGCTGTATTTATTGTTAATTAATATGTTTTTATAAATTAAAAATTAACATAAAGTTTGTCCCATGTTGGGAAGATTTTAACAATGAATAACTATGAATATACATTTTAGTTTGAGGAAGAAAGGCGCAGATCCTAATGTAATTGAAGATATAAAAAGTAATATAATGAAAAGGAAAGCCCATTTATATACCATTGAGCAAACATTACCAAAACCTAATGGGGTTTACTTAAAAATCATTTTGGGAAATGTTAATGTTTCTATTCTTGATAAAGAAGAAAAGTGAGTACTTTGGAAAAAAAATGTTTATTAGTCATGAGTAGTTACTCATTTCTTTCGTAAATATATCAATAAATTGCACTATTAAATTTAATAATGAGATTAAATTGCCATCGTTAATTTTTTTTATTGTTTAACCATGAACAATTACTGATTGGTAATTTAATATTATCAAGGTTAATAGTGCTAGTAATAGTATTTATTTTTTCCAGGTTTAAGTATAAAGATGAATATGAAAAGTTCAAACTTATTTTGAGTATTATAGGAATCGTAATGGCCGCATTAAACTTCATTATACGATTCAGGCCGCTAGAACTTAGCTATATTTTTTTGTTAGTGTGGTATTATTGCACGTTAACAATACGAGAAAGCATATTAAAGGTTTGTAGTGTATTATCGAAAAAAAAAATTGGTTCGTTAACTTTTAACTGTAATGGAGGTTGCATATTTTCTGGTAAAATAATTGAGTTTTTAATAAAGATTTATTTTTTAACAGGTAAATGGCTCTCGAATAAGAGGTTGGTGGAGGCTTCACCACTTTTTATCCACAGTGGCTGCTGGAATCTTGTTGATTTGGCCCGATAACGATACATGGTCTCTGTTTCGAAATCAATTCATGGTATTTAACATTTACATTAGTAAGTAGTCCCCCTATTTTCGATTTAACTAATTAATAACCACCATTATCTTATTAGGTTTAGTACAGTACCTGCAGTTTAGATACCAAATGGGCGTTCTGTATAGATTAAAGGCATTAGGCGAAAGGCACAACATGGATATCACGATCGAGGGTTTCCATTCGTGGATGTGGCGCGGTCTCAGCTTCTTGTTACCGTTTTTATTCATAGGGTACATCTTTCAATTTTACAACGCGTACACGTTGTGGACGTTGAGTTACAATTACACGACGACGTGGCACGTAAGTGGTTCTTTTTTGTTTGGGAAACGAGCGAAATTTATTCAGGAACATTTTTCAGGTACCGGTTCTCAGTTTGATGTTCTTTATATTGTTCGTCGGTAACACGTTGACTACCATATCTGTAATTCCATCGAAATTTAAAGAGAAGGTGAAGTTGAAATATCGATTAACGAGCGCTAGATTGAGTGCTCAGTTGTTAAATAGAGAGGTATGTATACAGATAACTGCAAAGTTGTACGCAATATGGTCTATAAGTGCAACAACTTCCGTTAGTTTTATATAATAGAAAAACAAAGAGTGATATTGTGGGATTGCAACTTTCATTGTTATTTTAATATTCTTTCTTTGTTCAACTCATACAATTGACCATATTGCAACTCATAATTAAATTACTTGCATCGTTTCATTTTTGGAATGGTTTTCTTTCAGACTGATGATACAGATAGTAACAAACAGGATTAATACAAAACGAAAATAGTAAAACAAATTAGACATTTATAAAATGTGATTACTTAGAACCTATTTTATATATCTATGTATGTATATTTATATTTTTTTGAGGTTGTTTTGAAATAGCCAGTTTTCGAATAAGATAAAAACCAAACGAATACATTTCTGTTAGTGTTAAGTTCATTTTCTTTTTGTAACGCATAAAGGATAAAATAAAAATACCAGTAATTAACAACAGCGAGTTTATAATTTTCAAAACATCCATCCAAATAACATCAATTCTACTAATATGTTTGTGGCAATGAACGAATAGAGTTTAGCATCATTCGGTACGCCCGATTTTAGAGTAAAGACTTTTTTAAATCTTACTTTCCCTGAACTACTAAACTTAACAGTACGCATCTCGTCGACTAGTTTACTGCGGTTTACGGAATGCTTTTCCCGCGTATTTGGCGCCGGTCCCCAATTCCTCTTCGATGCGGAGGATCTGATTGTACTTGGCCAAACGTTCCGACCTGCACGGCGCCCCGGTTTTGATCTGTCCCGTGGAAAGCCCCACGACCAGATCCGCGATGAACGTGTCCTCGGTCTCTCCGGACCGATGGGACACCATGGTGCCCCAACCGTTCGCCTTGGCCAGCAGATGGGCCTCGATCGATTCCGTCACCGTACCGATCTGGTTGACTTTCAACAACAGACAGTTGCAGGCCTTCTTCTCCACGGCCGTTTGGATGCGCTTGGGATTGGTCACGGTCAAATCGTCGCCGACGATTTGGATTTTGGTGTTGCCGGTGAGTTTGCTCCAAGCGGCCCAATCGTCCTGATCGAAGGGATCTTCGATGGAAACGATCGGATACTCTTTGATGAATTCCTGGTACAAGGCTTCCAATTCGTCGGACGATATCCATTTCGATTTGTCGCTGTCGGGGTTCTTGAAGTCCAAATCGTATTTACCTGGAAAAAAATCGATTCGTTAGTATCGATGCGTTCGAAATACCAATACAATTCACCTTCTTTGAAGAATTCCGAAGCGGCCACGTCCATGCCGATTTCGATTTTGCCGGTGTAGCCGGCGTTTTGGATGGCCACTTTGATCAGCTCGAGGCCCTCCTTGTTGTTGAGGATGTTCGGGGCGAAGCCCCCCTCGTCGCCGACGGCGGTCGCGTCCAATCCGAACTTGGCGTGGATGACCTTCTTCAGGTGATGGTACGTTTCCGAACCCATACGCATGGCTTCGGTGAACGTGGCAGCGCCCGTTGGGAGGATCATGAATTCCTTAAAAACGTAGTTAGATTTACAGTAATCGAGTAATGGCATCGTTTAGATGGGACCTACCTGCATGGCGAGTTTGTTGCCGGCGTGCGATCCGCCGTTGATAACGTTAAAAGCCGGTACCGGTAGTATGATGTCCTTGTTACCGGCCAAATCGGCGATATGTTTGTACAACGGCACGTTTTTCCTGGCGGCTCCGGCTTTGCAAATGGCCAACGAGACGCCGAGTATGGCGTTGGCGCCCAATTTGGACTTGTTCTCGGTGCCGTCGAGCTTGATCATGAACTCGTCGATTTCTTTTTGTTGGGTCACCTCGAAGCCGGCTTTGATCAGCTCGGGGGCGATGATGGTGTTGATGTTTTTGATGGCCTGGCTCACCCCTTTGCCGTGGTATTCCGTTTTGATGTTGTCGCGGAGCTCGAGGGCTTCGTAGATGCCTGCACCAAGCGAGTTAATGAGCCTGTTGGTTTTCGTACGGGCGATGGGTACTTACCGGTACTGGCACCTGACGGCACGGCGGCCCGGAAGAGCCCCAAATCGGTGGTGATGTCGACCTCTACAGTGGGATTGCCCCTGGAGTCGAAAATTTGGCGAGCCAAAACGGTTTTGATACCCATCGTTTCTGGAATGAAAATCGTGCGTTAGCCATCGAGTTGGAGTATTTATGTAAGGAATATGAACGAATCGTTACCGGGATCGTACATGTCCTGGTCGTAGATCAACGCGGTGCCTCTGCTTTCTTTAAATTTAGTGAAGTATTCCTGCGCGTACGATACTACGTCTTCGGGCTGTTCGAGCAAGTAGCTGCAAGTGAATTCGAGCAACATGGCTCGCAATTCGTCAGGGACTCTGATTCCTGCCCTTTCGCGTTCGCGTATTTCGTTCATTTTCGATTGTTTAATAACTTTTACTGTTCAATGTACTTAGAATTTGACTTAAGTGATTGCGATAAGCTTCACTTCTCCATAATCAAACGGGAAACTTGCTAATTTTGGTGAGAAGTGCCACTTGGTAATTTCTAGGATCTTAGGTTACGCCAAAATAAAGGGAAATTACTTTAATTTGTCAAAATAACGTTCCGAATGCCAGATTATATTATTAAAGGTATGTTTATAGTAAACTTGATGATGCAATTATAGTATAATAGGGCTTTAAATTCATAAGTTTTTATTAATTAAACTTATGAATCTTTAGAGCACCTTGAAATGATCATATCTCAGTTAGGATTCAAAATCATCATTCCTCTTGATATAAGTGAATTAGTTAAACACTTAACATGATAAATATTCCAAATATGATTTGTACAAACAAAAATAAGTTCATAGTTCAAATCGTACCTTTCCAAAAGTTGTGCATGTACATTTTAGGTTGATTGAGGGAAGAAATTGTATTGAAAGCATCGTATTGGATTTTCCGTTTAATACAGTTAAACATCCGAAAATATTGCTTGCATGAAACGTGCAGATTGGAATATATTTTTAATGATTTTCCTAAAGTGGGATTAATCATTTTATCCTCTTTGTGGATACATGTGGGTACGATTGCTTAGTTTGTAAAGGACCACCTTAAAAGGATTATAATTTGTTGAAGAAAAGCTAACATCGTGCAAAGTAAATTTATACCTGCCGAATATTCTTAATAGAATTTAAATATAATTTGTAATTTTTTACATAAAATATTAGCGATAACATATATGACATTTTTTCCTACCTACTACTAATCATTAAGTGATAATTTGTTATAAAATAAAACGAACTATTAAAAGCAGAAATAAATAGTCTATAAAATGATATCATTACATGGTAAATTTCAGGGATTACACAACTTTAATAGACCATTGTCCAGATCAGTACACTAAAATATAACTACAAAATTCTATGACATATTACTTATTAAAAATGAAGTGAAACAATATAATTAATTTAATAATTAATAAAATAAAAAAAAACTTACTATTCCAACTTCGATTCCAAAAAAATCAAACTATCCACACACCGGGGTGTTTCAAAATGTCAAATTTCATGCGATTGTCAATGTCACTAATGCCAAAAAATCACGTGAAGGTGAAGATAAGGTCGCAGTGGCTACTGTTTCGAATCCGGAATTATTTTTGGAATATTTCGCATAATCACACCGTAATTTACAACAATCACTATTTAAAAACATTCCAAAGAATATAACTAAAAAGTATTGACTCACTACAACTAGTTTCATTCGTTTAAACTCAAAAGAATTAATTACACGGAGTTGGTGTGAAGTTGGTAAAGCCATATAATTATGACATTTTTACATAACCTAAAAATCCTCAGCATAATAAATAAATTAACAAACCAAACCATAAAAAGTAAATAAATTTGAAGTAAATACATATTTATTTTTAACTAATATGTATCATCTATATTCTAGCATACAATTCGTTAAGTAATGCACTTACTGTCCTAAGATAAAATTAACGATACTTGTGAGTAAATAACCATGCACAGGAGTAGCAGTTTTCCATACAATGTCGACGAAAACTTTTACAATAACCCGGATTTAATTAGAAGATTGCCGGTTCACGATGATTATCTCCCACAACCCGAAGCGTACCTAGATTACTCCAATTATGGGATACCCGAAGAAGTAACGTACAAGAGATACATCGGATCGGGCGTCTCCTTCATAAGCCTGATAGCCGAAAATTTACTCAGCCATCCGTTCGTGGTGCTCCGAAGGCAATGCCAGGTGCACCAGAACGCTCAGAAATACCACCTTCAACCGTTTACCCTGATGCCCGTCGTGTGGCGCTTGTACCAACACCAAGGAGTAACCACTTTGTGGAAGGGAATCGGTTCGGTCTTGCTGGTCAGAGGGATGTCCCTAGGCGTCGACGATCTAATTTCCAAAGTCACCCCTTGGCCGAAGGAGATCAGCTGGCACAGCAGCCTCAAGCAATTTTTCCAGCACACCTTGCTCAAGTGCGTCAGTCTGGCTATAGTCACGCCATTTTACTCGGCTAGTTTCGTGGAAACCGTACAATCGGACATAGCTAGCGAGAAGCCCGGCATACTAGACGTCTTCAGGGAAGGCTTCATGAGGATGTTGCATTGGGGTTCCTCGTCTAACGGAAGAATGCTACCAATATGGGCTTTAATAGTACCTACGATAACCCTCGGTCTAGCCAAATACATGTTTTCGAGCATCGTAAGAAGTATCTCATTGAGAATTCTAACGAATAAATATATCGCGCATTTCGAAGAGAACGGCGCCTTGCCTAAGGATCCTTACAATTCGCCGGCTATGCAAGAGATCCAACTCACAGCATCCTTAATAGGAACTATTTCTAGCGACATCTTATTCTATCCTTTCGAAACTGTTATACACAGGATTCACCTACAAGGCACTCGAACCATCATCGACAACCTGGATACCGGTAAATCCGTGTTGCCTATTTTAACGAACTTCTCCGGAGCCCTGGATTGCTACGATAGCTCCATCGCCAACGAAGGCGTCAGCGGGTTGTATAAAGGCTTTGGGGCTCTACTATTGCAATACACAGCCCACATAGCCGTCCTGAAGATGTCCCATTGGTTCCTGACGCAGGTGGGGAACCTCGTGCAATCGCCCAAAGCGAAACCGGTCGCGCAACCACCGGTCAAGATTTCACCGCCGGCCATTTCCAACTTCTCCACGTCGCGGTCTTACCTGCTTCCCTGAAATTACAGTTACCACGAGAGGGTCGATCAAATTATTAGGGGTTCGAGTCGCCCTGAGTGATGTATTTTTTTTGGGTTTGATAAAAATTAATTGGATGATTTCGAGGGCGATTTTTTAGCTACATAGATGTGCATATAATATTAAACGGATGTTTTTTTATTAATAAGGTTATTAATTTATTTATTGTATGTATTCATACTTCTGTGTACATATAAAATGCTGAGTAAATGGATTAAAACGCGATTTAAATTAATTGAATTATTGTGTATTAAAATTCTTGTCGTCTAGCTGGAATTGTTATTTTATTTTGTTAACATTTTATTGCTATCTTCAATTTAACAAGTGTGTAAGTATTTACTTTTATTTATGCACCAGTCCTTACAAAAATTGTAAATAATTAACTGTAATTTGTTGTTAATAAAATATACAATTAAGATGTATAAAATCGTCTTGTTACTGTATTTCCTGTATAATTAAGGAAGAAAAAGGGCACCGACGCACAAACAGTCAGGCTAATCCATCTCACGACGGTAATAAATTAAGTGTAGGATGTAATTTCGAACTAAAATGTCAATGCACAAATCCTCCCAACGTTCGACTCAATCCGGCAAACAAATTTAATTGTTTTGCTCCTTTTTAATGGAACTTTCCACCAGCGGCTCGCCCGGACTGTTCTCCTTTCTTGTTAGAACATTATCGTTGCAACAAATTGAAAATTAATCCGAAAAATTCGAAAAAAACTGGTGTTCGGGAATTCCCCGGGTCGGGTGCATTTCTTTTTCTGTAACTTAGCTAAAAAATTAGATAAGGAAATGCGGTTTGAAGGAAGTAATTAGTGGTATATTAAAGAATATTTTGGGCACCTAATTTTCTGCCAAAATCTGCCATTAGTTTCATTGCTTTAAAATAAATAAACTACATTTTTATAAGCGAACAAATTACTTTATAATACTTAATGAACGCTAGTGTACGTTATACATTTTCTAAATTAAATATGTATGATGACGTTCCTCTCTAATCGAGCATTCAACACTCCACAATTCGCTCTAATTTTTATCCCTCTCATCCTCGTACATTCACAGTCCTGGGTCCTGCGTTTCGTAATCTACGCTCCTGAAATTAGACGAGCGGGAACTGGATACTCGATTCACGATTCACAATCCAGATGACAAAGCTGTTGATTGCATATCGTGCGAAGTCGTTTTTCTAGAGTAGCAAAGCTCGCGTGTAAACTAAGGGGGGGAAATGCATTTTGCGGTTTTAACATCTTCATTAGCGTTGTCCCTAATCGGTTCGGTTACCGCGGGAGATGAGGTCGTTATAAGGGTGTTTGGGGGCCCTTTGGTGGCCCAGTTGTTGGCCGAAGAGCACGGGCACGTTTACATAGGACCGGTGAGTGTATCTTAGTTTTAGAATAATTTTTTAAAGTTTGTAAAATTCCATGTAAATGAGGTTTACGTTTTTGTGTAACAAGTTTTCTCCAAAAGCGTCATTCGCGATAAAAACACCGATTTCGAGTGCTTCCATTAGAAGAGCAAACAAATGGAGTTAATTAAAAAGATAAAAGCTACTTTATAGCTATATTTTATTGTAGTTTTAATCAATTCATTATTGACAATTTTTGTATACCTACTTTCTAGATAACATTGTTTGCGCATTCGGCCACAAATACTGCTCTAATTAATACTAGAAATATTAAAAAATACCCAATTTTATAGGTACTAGGTTTCGAGAATACCTACCTATTGAAACTTTTGCCGGACATTCATGCAAACTACCGCAAACGAGGCCACTTCGCGCACAGGCTCAGGAGCGACCAAAGGGTAATTTCTAGGTTTTAATACCAGAATTTTCACATCACTACATACTTAAATTGAAGGTTTTATGGGCAGAAGAACAACAAGTAAAATCCCGTCAAAAACGCGACGACGTAAAACCAGAAGACATCGCCAAACCGCGAGTAAAACGAGTGAAAAAACGGCAAATTTTCACCGCTACAGATTCCACGTTCAACGACGAATTATGGAGCCAACAGTGGTACTTGGTCAGTAATTTCCACCACCACTTTAATCACGCCCAATAAACCATCCGTACATCTTCCAGAGAGACACCAGATCGCGACTGGACCTACCCAAACTCGACCTGAACGTCCTACCCGTCTACTACATGGGCATCACCGGCAAGGGCGTGAAGATATCCATCCTCGACGACGGCATCGAGTACACCCACGAAGACCTCAGCGACAACTACGTGAGTATATACCCATCCTTGCACCCGATCCTTGCACCATCTCGCGCCTTTAGGAACCCGAAATCAGCTGGGACTGCATCGGCGACGACGGCGACCCCTTCCCCGACGCCGCCTCCCTCAAATCCAACAACCACGGCACCAGGTGCGCCGGGGAAGTGGCCATGAGAGCCAACAACAAAAAATGCGGCGTGGGCATCGCCTTCGGGGCTAAAGTCGGCGGTACGTGAAGCCTCCTCTTGAACCTTTTAAACCCTAATTTTGAATAATTTCCAGCCGTCAGAATGCTGGATGGACCAGTGACCGATAGGATCGAAGGCACGGCTTTGAGCTACGCGCAGCATTTGGTGGACATCTACAGCGCTTCCTGGGGGCCCAACGACGACGGGAAGACGGTCGACGGGCCGGGGAGGCTCGCCAGAGAGGCCATCGAACGAGGAATCAGAAAGGTAGACATTTAACCGTCTCGTGGTAGACCTGTTAGCGAAGCTCCTGTTTAGGGCCGGAACGGTAAAGGCTCCATCTACGTGTGGGCTTCGGGCAACGGGGGCAACAACAGCGACAACTGCAACTGCGACGGCTACTTGGCCAGTCCTTACACGATATCCGTGGGCAGCGCCTCGCAGAAGGGCGAGTTTCCCTGGTACGGCGAGGCTTGCGCCTCCATATTGGCCGTCACCTATTCGTCGGGAGCCTACAGAGATCAAATGATCGTAAGTACCCAACGCCTCAACAACGGAAAACTATTTTCAGCTCTTCTCCATTTACCGATTCAGGCCACCACCGACGTGAACAACGCCTGCACCACCAAACACACCGGCACCTCCGCCTCGGCTCCTCTGGCTGCCGGTATTATAGCTTTAGCGTTGGAAACAAAGTAAGTACTATCCCCGATTCCACCTTCTAAACGCCGAGCACGAGTCGTTTTGCAGCGGCAATCTGACCTGGAGGGACGTGCAGCACCTGGTGGCGTGGACGGCGGAGCTGTCGCCGCTGGCGCGGGACGCCGGCTGGCAGCGGAACGCCGCCGGGTTCTGGTTCAACGAGCGCTTCGGGTTCGGGCTGATGAACGCCTTCGGGCTGGTGTCGGCGGCGAGCGGGTGGCGCGGCGTGCCCGAGAGGCGGACCTGCAGGACGGCGGCGCGGTGAGTCTCGCGATGGGGCCTTCGATCGGTCGATTTGATCGTGTGGGTATTGCAGCGCGGACGAGACGCTGGCGGCGCAACGGCCGGTGGTGGTTCGGTTTTCGAGCGACGGGTGCAGGGGATCGAAGGTGGAGGCGGTGAAGTACGTGGAGCACGTGGAAGTGGTGACTAATGTTAATTATACCGTCAGAGGGGCTTTGAGGATGCGGTTGATTTCGCCGTCAGGTGATTTGGTTTGATATACAGGTTGCTCCATTTTTGATCGCAACATAGGTTATATAGGCCATGGGTGTGATAAAGACAACTTCCATTAGACACTTATAAAGGAAAAGGAAAGAATGACATTTATGTCATTGCAACTTTTCAATCTGACAACTGTTATTTTATTAATCTTTCTTTGTTCCACTCATAGAAATGACCATGTTGCAATCGGAAATGGAGCAAACGATATAAAATTGTTTAGTGTAGAGTATTTTTTTCAGGAACTTCTGTTAATTTGTTGTCTCCGAGGCAATTCGATGAGAGTGAAAACGGTTTCCAAAATTGGACTTTCATGTCGGTGAAAACTTGGGGAGAAATAGCCGAAGGAGTTTGGACTTTAATTATATCAGATGAAGTAATTACTCGTTATTCATCGATGTTTAAGTACTAATATGTTTATTCCAGACGCATTCGGAGACTAATATCGGTAGCGTTGGAGATGCCGTGTTGATCCTTCACGGTACCAAAACGCTTCCTGTTCATATGGAAAACGGACCGAGAAATTACAATGAAAATTACAATAGGATACACGCCCGCGTTCACCACTTTGAAGATTACAACGACATCGATTTGTTAAGGAAAATACGATTTTCCGAGGAGTATCTGGATTATCTATGAACAATGGTTTGAATAAAAATGTACTAGTAAATGTAGGAGGATTGTAATAAGATAAGTAGTCAACATTCATTTCTTTGTAGGTACAGTGGTATTGATAGTAAGTATTCCTGTAAATAAAAGTTCCTGTTCGCTGTTTGATATATTTATAATGTTTATTATTGAGTTCGTGTTGTTGAAATTTAAGCCATCGGAACGATTTTTAGCGTATAAGCCCATCGGCTCTTCACGATAGCCATATCTGGAAATTTGATTTTAACGCTTTTATCGGTCAACGACCACTAAAACAGAAATAAATACAATATTAAACGTTGCCTCGAGAAAACCTTGCATCCTTACCGAAAGCGGTCCATCGCTCTCATTACCCAGCATATAAACAGCAGTATGGGGATTCTTCTCGAACAGGTCCCTCGCCGAAGCCAATTCCATAAAACCATCAGACCCGTCCCACGTCCAGTGCAAGGAAATCGCGTAAACAGTCGTGTCCTTCTTGGTGTACCACACTCCATAAGTCATAGTATCGTTTTGCGCCGTCCACGGCCTCGAGCCGTATATCGCCTCCCCGTTTATGGCCAGCCATTCGCCCACTTCAGCCAGACGCTCCTGGAAAATAGGCGCTATGGTGCCCTCCTTGGTCGGGCCGACGTTCATGAGCAAGTTACCGCCGCAACTGACGGTCGACACCAGCTGGGTGAGCAGCTCGATGGCGGAACAGTAGTCGGCGATGTTGGCGTTCCTGCGGAACCCCCAGGAGGCCTTGTCGATGGTCATGGCGTTCTCCCACTTGTGCGGCTGCAGCGTGCCGGGATTGTACCGATCGGAGCAGGTGTAAATGTCGCCGTGCTGGCAGTTGGTGCCCTTGCCCCATCTATCGTTCACCACGACGTAGTCTTTGACCGGGCTGTCGTTGTAGAGCCAAGCGAGGAATTCGGTGGACTTCCAGTAGGTGTCCGGGGCCTCCCAGTCGCCGTCCGACCATACGATGGACGGGTGGTAGGCTTCCACCAGCTCCTTCATCTCCGGCAGGATTTTGTTGTCGACGAATTCCCGCGACTTCCACTGCGAGGCCTTGTCGGAGGCGTAGATGGGGTTGTACCATTCGTAGAGCGAGTGGTACACGCCGAAGGTGAGGTTCTTCGCTCGCACCGCCGTCGCCAAATCGCCTACGAAACGCGATAATAGCAACTTAAATTTCGCTTTGGAAATATTCACTTACCCAGAACATTTCTTCCTGGACCGACATCGACGGCGTTCCAGCTGTAGGAGTACTTCGATGGCCACAGAGTGTACCCTTCGTGATGCTTGCTGGTCAGTACAACATACCTGTATAGACAGAACGAACGATATAAGAACAAGGCGCTCAGCAAGAGAGGACTTGGACGGCTTACTTCGCTCCGGATTTGGCGAATATATCAGCCCATTGGTTCGGGTCGTAGAACTCCGCCGAGAACTCCTTGGCGAAATCCTGGTAGGTGAATCTATCGGGGTAGTTGGTCTTCATGAAGTCCACGAAGGGCTTGTTGTTACCTGCAAACGCGGACGTGACAAATTTGCTGGAATGTGAGGAATTACCGTTACCTTTCCATTCGTTCCAGAACCATTCGGTGCCGAAACTGGGCACCGAGAACACGCCCCAGTGGATGAAGATGCCGAATTTGGCGTCGTCGTACCAGCGGGGCAGCGGTCTCTTGTCCAAGCTGTCCCATGTCGGGTCGTACGCGGCCTGGATGAGCTGGATAAGGGCGCAGAACAGGATAACTGTCAGATTCGACGCGTTCATTGTTGGCCGTGCTCTCGTTCGGGTGTGGATGTTCGAATTTATCTGGTGGACTTTTCGAGTTCGCTTCGAGTGCGAGATAAGCTACTCGAGGAATTAATTTCGTGGCACAATTGCCCGATAGATGACGAGGTTTATTTTAATAGAACACCAGTAACTAGGGCGGAGAGTGTTTTTCGTGTTTCGAAATTTACATGTTTGTCGTTTACATATCTTGTTTACTTATCTTCAGCTATCGAAACCGATCTATTTTTTCGAAATGTACAGGGTGTCGCAAAAAAGTTGAGACATATGGCTTAACTATAGATTTCTGAGAAGAGTGTTAAGGTACAAGGTACCTTGTTACAAGGTACAAAGTTAAAAACCAAGAGATTATTTGATAATAGACTATAGAATGTCTTAATTCTTTTTCACGAAATTTTGCAGAGATTATCTTTGTAATTATTACTTTAACATCTTCTGTAGCTTATTTAACTGTAACTCTTTGTAATGCCTATATGCCTACGATTTATAATGCTCTTTATAATGCTTTTTTTTAGACACTCTGTATAGAATATATTTTTTTTACTTTTTGTCAAGCTTTGTGTTAATTAGTCCAGTAATTAGTAACTTTTTTATTACATCCAAACCCAATTTAGTGCGTATATAATCAGCACTTCTAATGTTTTATTTATTTTCATATTTTATTTTAGTTTGGTTCATAAAAATTTTGTACTTTGGCACACTTTGTTGAATTTGTGTTACATTTTATTCAAATAAACACCTCTCTAAGATACTCATATCTGATTTACAGCGATTTAACACTTGTAATAACATTATCTAAGCATCGATTTCGTTCGATTGGTTTGTTGTTAGAAATTTATTACAATAACAGATATGAATTAAATAATCTCCACGGGATAATCGAACTGAAGAGAGTAAGTACGAGTACGAAGTACTCAAGCGAGTGACGTTAAGAATTTGTATAAATTCTTGTATAATTCTGATACGATTGTAATTTACTCCTCCATAGTATTACAACGATTTACCGGTAATTTTGGATATATTTCGACGCAATTTGAAAAGCGTGTTCGAATTATCTTTTTATAGGTACTCCTTCCGTATTTTTAGCGCTCTAATTTTGACCCGCGGCGTCGCCACAAACAATTTACACGGCACAATAAAAATCTTGGGACGTCATCCGAAAGGCAAACAAAAATCCATCCGAGATTCGAAATTCGAAATTTTCTCTCGAATCTCGAATAATTTGCGTATTAGAACCCGGCACGCGGTTGCTACGATATCGAGCTGCGAATAAATTTATTGTAAAAATCTCATTTATAAATAACCGGTGACCTTTAACACAGTTCACATGTTTGGAAAAACGTGCTTCACACCGATTAATAATGGATAATTCGCGGATAATTTCGGACAGTCTTACATTCTATTCTTGTAGAGTACCTAAAGTGTAAGTACCTGTGTATTTTATTTTCTCGAAAGTTTACTCACTACTCTCAATATTTCTCAATAATGTTACTATTGATCTTCACTGTTTTTTGAGTAAATTTAATTAAGGCGACAAACTGTATACATAAAAATAATTTAATTGGATATAAATTATGATAAATGTCGCCTAATCAAACAAACTGCTGGCATTTTTATGCTGTTACATAAAAGGCAATTTTCGAAAAATTATTTAATTGTGCCTCCGTCGCGACATCAGGTTTTCCTTGAATTTATTTGTTTTTCGAATACTCTCCTTCCCCGATATACCTACTACAGGTAAACAACTACACAATCGCAACGATCTTACTATTACATATTCTATTTCGCGATTTCAGTTCCAGATAAAACAAATCGGAGCATAAATAAATTTCTGATAGTTGACGAACCGCCTTATCGCCCAACCGACGCCCGAAATAAACCGAAAATTGCGATAATTTCGTTTCCAGGGAACCGTACATCTCCACTTAGACGATTTCAACAGACAATTTAAAGGCTATCTTTATATTTGCTAATGAGACATCGACCTGAAGCATCGCCCCAAAAATGGATTACTCGTACATCGTTGTGCTCACCAGTAAGTACTTTTACCTTACATTAAAATATAATTTATAACACCGACTTCACTTCTCCAACACCGCTATTTTCCAGCCAACATCATAGCTTTCACCGCGGGCACGGTGCTCACTTGGTCCTCTCCAATTCTGGACCGGCTGGCTGACAACACCACGACCCCCTTCGACCACCCGATTACCCTGGAAGAAAAATCCTGGATCTCCTCGTTCTTCCCCTTGGGCGCCATCTTCGGGCCGTTCCTCTTCGGGTATCTGGCGGACGCGATCGGCAGAAAGAAGACTTTGCTGTGCAGCGCCGCGCCCTTCATCGTCTGCTACTACATGCTGGCCTTCGGCAGGACCGTGTGGGTCTATTACCTGGCCAGGTTCCTGCTGGGGGCGGCCCTCGGCGGGGTGTACACCGTAATACCGATGTACGTGGGGGAAATCGCCGACGACAGGAACCGAGGCACGCTGGGGTCGATGATGAACGTGTACCTGTGCTTCGGGATATTCTTCTCGTACTGCGTGGGGCCTTATATGAGTCTGGTGGGTTTTAACGTTCTCCTGGGGAGCGTTCCGGTGGTGTTCCTGGTGCTATTTTTCCTCCTAGCACCGGAGAGTCCGCATTACTACTTGAGTAAGAACTCCATAGGGGACGCGAAGAGCAGCCTGCAAAAGGTGAGAGGGCTCCGAGCGGACGTCAACGATGAATTAGAGATAATAATGAAGAAAATCGTAGAGGACGGCAGGGGCAGCGCGATGGACATATTCCGATCGAGGGGATTGCTCAAAGCGCTGTCGATCACGGTCGGTTTGGGCGTGTTCCAGCAATTCTCCGGCGTCAACGCCGTGTTCTTCTACGCCCAGCAGATCTTCGAGGCGTCGGGCAGCTCGCTGCGGCCCGAGATCTGTTCGATCGTCATCGGCAGCGTGCAGTTCAGCACCAGCTTCCTGACGCCGGTGCTGGTCGACAGGTGGGGCAGGAAGCTGCTGTTGCTGGTGTCCGCCGTGGGCATGGCCGCGTCCGAGGCGATCCTGGGCACGTACTGCTACCTCAAAGACTCGCATTACGAGGTGGGCTCCGCGTCGTTTCTGCCCGTCCTGTGCCTGATGGCGTACATTTTTACGTACAACATGGGGTACGGGCCGCTGCCTTGGGTGATCATGGGGGAGGTGTTTCCTCCTAAGGTTAAGTCGGTGGCCTCTTCTATTACGGCTGGGGTTTGCTGGCTGGCTGGGTTCCTCACGGCGAGGTACTTCGAGCCGGTGGCGCTGGCGATCGGAATGGGGCAGTCGTTTTGGATATTCTCGGCCTTTTGCGTGTGTGCTGTACCGTTCGGAATGTTTTTCGTAGTAGAAACAAAGGGGAAAAGTTTCGTGGAAATACAGAAGGCTTTGGGTTGTTGACGATATATTTTTTTTAATGAGATGTTTAATAAAAATTTTTAGTTTGTTAAAGTGGATTTCTTTTTGTATCAACACTGTAACATGAAGGTATTTACACGAAAATTAAATTTGGTATAAATTAATGAGTAGCCGAGTACTTACGGTAAATTAGATTGGTATCTTCTCGAGTGGTTTTTACTGTTATATACCATTGATTCCTTATCGCACTTTATCATATACGTTTCAAATAATAGGTATCTAAAATATTTCCATTCAAACTTAATATATTTGTTTATTTCTAGTGCAGTTATTAAAAAAAAAACGTTTAATAACAACAACAACAAATTCTCGTTTTATAATTGTTTTGGTCTAACCAGATGCCGGTTCGATTAATTGCAACTCGACATTTCCAACCCTCGAGAGACACATTAAATGATCGTCATACGAATTATCTACGAGCGTCATGTCGCCGAAATTGTGCCAGTTGAAATACGCAAAAAGTACCGAGATTTCACTAGATAAATGCTGTCAATAAAATCACAGAAGAGGCATCATCCACTCGAACGGTTCGATAAGATATTTAACTAATGTAAGTGTGCGAAAAAATCCTTAGTTTTCATTTCGCTTGGATGCAATGAGGGATTAGAAACCGGATCGTTTTTCTAAAAGTTTTCTTGAAAATTCAAACATTCGCCATGAGTTATGTGATCATTAATTCCTGTATCGGTAGGTGCAATTTTTATTCTGAACTTGTAAATATTTTTTAATTGAAGTACTGTTATTTAAAATCGATCTTATAAATGAAGTGAAGATTTACAAAAATTTTTATTCCTTCAAAATTGTAATTTTCCTGTTGTATGCATTTATTTTCCTTTAAATAATCACGCTTTTAATTAATGCTTTTATCAGTGAATATCTTATTAATATCAGAAACGCATTAGATATCTACTAACAATATCCTCTCGTCATTTGCAGGAAATCTTCTCAGTTTCTCGGTGGGTACGGCCTTAACGTGGGCTTCGCCTGAAATAGACAAGCTCAATTCCACAGTGGGAATCACCAGCGACGAGGGCACATGGGTGACATCTTCCCTCCACCTCGGAGCCGTTTTCGGCCCCTTCCTCTTCGGCTACCTAGCCGACAGCATCGGCAGGAAGCTCACTTTGATCGGCATCGGAATCCCCGTCGCCATATCCTACCTTCTAATGGCCTTCATAAAGAACGTATACGCCTTCTACTTCTCCAGATTCATCACCGGATTGGGCACCGGCGGTTTGTTCACCGTGATGCCTATGTACATCGGCGAAATAGCCGATAGTTCAAACAGAGGCTTAATGGGCGGCTTGTTGAACCTCTTCCTCTGCTTGGGGATGCTCTTCACCTACTGCTTGGGCCCCTACATAAGCCTGCTAGCTTTCAATCTGATCTGCGCCGTTTTCCCCATAACTTTCTTGGTCGGTTTCTACGTGTACGCGGTGGAAACCCCGACGCATCTGCTGAAAAAGAGGCAGCCGATCAAAGCTCGAGGCAGCTTAGAAAGGATCAGAGGCACCACCCACGTCAGCGAAGAGCTATCGGCGATTGAAAAGGCGCTCGAAGCCGAAGGCAAAGCCAGCCTGGCGGATCTCATCACGATACCGGGCAACCGCAAAGCCTTCATCATAGGCTTGGGTTTGATCGCCTTCCAACAGCTCTCCGGCATCAACGCCGTGCTCTCGTTCGCCGGCAGCATATTCAAAAACGCCGGCTCCTCCTTGGATCCCAACGTGTGCTCCATCATCATCGGCGTCGTCCAGCTCGTATCGAGCTTCCTGTCGTCGGTGCTGATCGACCGGCTCGGCAGGAAGATCCTGCTGATCGCCTCCGGCGTGGGAATGGTGCTGTCCGAGGCGCCGCTGGGCGTCTACAGCTACGTGAACGACACCCTGCACAAGGACCTCTCCGGCGTGGCGTTCCTGCCGATCGTGCTGCTCATCGTCTACATGCTGACGTACAACGTGGGCAGCGGGCCCCTGCCGTGGACCATCATGGGCGAGCTCTACCCGTCGAACGTCAAGTCGCTGGGGTCGACGCTGACGTCGGTGGTGTGCTGGCTGATGGGGTTCCTGATCGTGAAGTACTTTAACGCCGTGCAGGAGAGCATCGGGCTGGCCTGGTGCTTTTGGATCTTCTCGTTTTGCTGCGCCGGTTCGATATTCTTCACCGTGTTTTACGTTATAGAGACGAAGGGGAAGTCGCTGGAGCAGATCCAGGACGAATTGAAGAGATGAGATGTGAGGCTATACAGGTTGCTCTGTTTTTGATCGCAACATAGGTTATATAGGCCATGGGTGCGATAAAGACAACTTCCATTAGACATTTATAAAGGAAAAGGCAAGAGTGACATTTGTGTCACAACTGTCATTTTAAATATTGTTGCTCTGTTCCACTCATAAAAATGACCATGTTGCAATCGGAAGTGGAGCACAGTGTATAGGGATAGACAATATTATTTTTTTATTTATTAGTGTACGCGATTGTTTTTTTATTCAAAACTTGTTATACCTAAATATATATTTATTTGTAATTTATCTACTAACATTAATCCTTGGTATTCCTGTATTTCATAAAGTGTATAAAAAATTATTAATTATTAACACGATTTTTTTAGTAGGCTAGTTGCTGTCATGCAAACGTCAAATGTCATGCAACGTACATATAACGTTGTATGTTTGAGTGAAAATGCGGTGTAAAATTAACCGAGAGATATACGACGTACAATAGAGATATTTTTCGTTATTTAAAGAGAAATTACAGGTAAAAAATTTCCATTCGACGAAACAATAGCACGAAGGTCTTCGAAAGTACGTAAATTTTATGTGGCTACGTAAATGTTATGTGCAAATAAGGTTATTGAAATTTCAAGCTTACCTGTAGATAATTTTTATTTGATTAATTGATAAGACATATTGAATGTTTTAAAATGTATTTATTGAAGAATTACAAATAAATGTTTATTACCTTTGCAGAACGCAATATATTTGCTATACTGGATGAATTGTTAAGAATATTAATTTGATAAAAAATCTCTAGTTTATTATTAAAATTATAATTTTTAGCAGATATAAAGAGCATAGTAAATATCACCTATCCTTGTTTCTCGCATATATTATGCAATAAGCTATATTATTCTTTCCATATACGCTATTAGTAGAATTTTTATTAGTATGCTGTGACTGTCATTTAAATGTCAAATAAGAAATTTTAAATAAAATGTCAAAACTGTCAAACTAAAATTTTAAATAAACTGTAATCGTGTGTATCTTGCTGATCAATTAAAAGAGGAAATTTTACTGAAATAAATACTTAATGAATCATTAAAAACACATGTACAATTAATGAACGAGATATGGGAAGTACGTAAGTCACGCTCAAAAAAAACACTACAATATCTAGCTAAAGCAAATAAATACCCATACGCAATTTACAATTAACTACTTTAATGATAAAACCTGAAAGAATCGATTTTATCGCCTCCATCCATTCAATTCAAAATCGACGAGATACCGCAATTATCCACCAAACACTTACCAACCTCACCTCCGCAGCAACTCCTGTATCTCCACGAACGTCTTCCCCCTGGTCTCCGGCACGTAGACCACCGTAAACACCACGCACAGCGCGCTGAACCCCGCGTAGAAGAAGAACGTCCCGTCGGTGCCCAAACCCCTCCTCATATCGTCGAAGAACTGCGTCATCAGGAACGACGTGAAGTACGTCACGGCGCACGTCCCCGACGCCGACCATTTCTTCACGTTCTTCGGGAAGATCTCCGCGGAAATCGTCCACGGCAGGCAGGCCAAGCCGCTCTCGAACCCCAGCACGAGGACGACCAGAAACGCCACCGGTACCCAAGACGCCCCCGACACGTCCGCTTTGACCCTGTCTTTGAGCGTGAAGAAGGCGCCCAGTACGGCCAAACAAACCGCCATCGAACCGGCGGAAGCCGCCAGCAGCGTTTTCCTTCCGAATTTGTGCGCCAAGAAAGGCGCCGGCAGGCTGAAGACGAGTATGGACGCTCCCACTATCATCGAGGAGAGGTACGACGGTAGATCGATGCCGGAACCGTCGAAGATCGGCTGCAGGTAGAAGGTGATGGCGTTCCAGCCGGAGAATTGCTGGAACGACACCAATCCAAAGGCGATTACGAAGCTCTTCCGTATGCCCGGATTGGCGACGACGTTCCTCAGCGTAGGAGGAGTTTCTTTTTCCTTCTCGATGGAGGCTCGAATGCGCTTCAACTCGTCTTCCGCTTCTATTGGATCTGCTGATCTTACTGTTACCAGCACCTTCTCGGCTTCGTCCAGTCGACCGGCTCCCACTAGGTAGAAGGGGCTCTCTTTACCTATGAGGGAGAAGACCAGAAGAAAACACGTCGGGAAGGCGGCGTTGATCAAATTGAAGGACCTAACAGAAGCGAAAGGTCCTACTAGATATGGTAGAAAGTTGCCGATGGCCCAGAAAACTGTCAAGGTCATCGAATGGTATCCTCTTTTGGACTCCTCGGATATTTCGGCTATGTACATGGGCAGTATGGTGTACCCCCCGCCTACGGCTAGTCCACCGAAGAGCCTTCCGAAGTAGAAGAGCCACACTCGCCGGGCGAACGCCATTGTACCGTACGCGATTACGTGGAAGACTCCTATGGTTAACAGGGCCTTTTTCCTACCTATAAACCGCGAAAAAAATTAATTAGAAAATTTGAAACGATTTCAGAATATTTACCGAAGCGTTCGGAGATGAAGCTGAACGGGACGACTCCGAGCATGGCTCCGATGTTGAGCAGCGATCCGATGAGGGCTCCTTCTTGGTTGGTGATGGGCCGCGGAAGGGGATTCACCGAGGAATCGTTGGAGGAGAGTTTGGAGAACATCGGAGAGGTCCATGTCATCGTTATGTCCCCGGATGTGGCGAGGGTATCGACTGGAAAAGCGGTTTGTTAGGGGTGAAGTTTTCTCGGAGAAGTTGTACTTAATTACCTGCCAATACTATTAGCGTGGTGAAGCTCATAGACATCTTATCTAATTGGATGGGTGCGAAAAAAATTCATGGAAGTTTTATTGAAATGTTCGGTTTGTTATCGATCAGACAAATTTGCGATTATTTGTGACTTGGAGACATATAATAGGTACCTATATTTTTTGATTGTTATCGTCGGTTTATAATTGAATTAATCGCTATCAAAAATTAATTATCTGAGTGAACACTAAAATTTAATAATTATCCATTCAAATATTCTTAAACTAAAGCAAGTCCAGTATTTTGTATAAAATTCGAAAAACATGCTACCCATTATGTCACACTTATACATGCATAGGAATTTTTTATAAAATATCTTTACGCTTTTCTGGAGCCAAAAATAGACCAATAAAATCTAATTATATTCAAACTATATTGTATACAATAATTATATAACAAATGTATGTACCTATATATATTTAATCCATATTGCATATTTTTATATTTTTTTCTAATAATTCACAGTAGAATTACCTAAATAATAGAAATTAACACAATCCTTTTTATTTGGTTCCTTTATGTGCAGAATTAATATATTTGCGTACAGATTATTTTATTGTTATAAAAACAATGAAAATTAACAAGGTATAAAATCGTGGGTATAAGGCATGTTCGAGATATTTATTAACATCATCGCTTAGTTTTCTGATGTTACCTGAATTTTTTTACTATCACGACAATTTCTACAAGTGATAAGTGATCGAGTTCTAACTCCCGCACGATGCAGAAATTGATGAGTTACACGACCCTTACTGTCCTGGCAGGTAAACATTTTTTTCCATTACTAGTTCCAAAATTTAATAAAACTATAGATGTACAAGTGCAGTCGAAGGGTAGATATTTCGAATTTTCAAAATTTTGTAGACTACATATTTTCCCACCAAATTACACCAAAAGTATTTACATTTTTTATAAATTGCCAGGAAGCGCAAAATTATCGTTAGTAAAATTCGCAAATAATTTGCAACCGTATTAAAGAGCAATCATGTATTCATAACAATCGCGCACATTAAAACTCCGCATATACAGCACGAGTCAAAAAATACACATTTAACCCCTAATTAAATTTCCAGTCGATCTTCTCGCCACCGTAGGCGACATAACAATGACATGGACCTCCCCGATGCTATCCAAATTATACTCCAACGATTCCTCCGTCAATCCTCTTCCTGCGCCCATCACCAAAGAAGAGGACGCTTACATAGCCGCCTTAATCAACATCGGCGCTATGGTGGGAGGGATCCCCTTCAGCATCCTATCCGATAAATTCGGTAAGTTTTTACTTTTACTACACTCATGTAGTTTTGATGTTCAGTCTTCAATATCTGTATCCTTTGCAGGTCGTAAATTAGGATTGCTGACCATAGGTATATTCCACGTGTTAGCTTACCTCACGCTAGCCTTCGCCCGAAACGTTTACCTCTTCTACTTCGGCCGAATATTCGGAGGTTTAGCCACCGGAGCCGGCTACACTCTCCTGCCGATATACATAGCAGAAGTATCCGAAGAATCCAACAGAGGCTTCTACTCCATGACGCTCACGATCTTCTGGGCGGTGGGCAACTTCCTACCCCTGCTCGTCGGCCCCTTCCTCACCGTCCGTACCTTCAACCTCTTCAACGCCGCCCTGGGGCTAGCGTTCTTCGCGCTGTTCCTCGTCTTCGGCGTGGAATCCCCGTATTACCTAGTGGCCGCCGGCAAGACGGACGAGGCCGGCGAGGCGCTGATGCGCCTGCGCTCCGCCGACGACGTGGGCGTCAAAGGGGAATTGAACCAGATCAGGAGCACGCTGGACAGCGAGAAGGAGCATCCGATGGGGGCGAGCAGCATCTTCACCAACCGCGGCCTCAGGAAGGCCTTCGCGGTGTCGGTGGTGTTGATCAGCTTCCAGCAGCTGTCCGGCTGGAACGTCACCACGTTCTATTTGCAGCCGATTTTCGAGGCCGCCCGCACGGTGGTGCCGGCCCATTGGGCCGGGTTGATCGTCGGCGGGGCCATTTTGGCGTTCAGCCTGCCGGCGCCGCTGTTCGCCGATAGATTCGGGAGGAAGACGCTGCTGGTGGCCTCGGTCGGCCTGATGGCGGTGTGCTTGTGCAGTTTGAGCCTCTATTTCTTCCTGGATACGAGGACGGCGGTGAGCGTGGCGCCGATAGCTTGGCTGCCTTTGGCTAGTCTGGTTTTCTTGGCGTTCGCCTACGACCTGGGGATGGCCTGTTTGCCGTGGACGATTTCCTCCGAGCTGTTTCCATCGAACGTGAAGAAGTTCTCGGCTTCGACTACGTCGGCTTTTTGCTGGATCGCTACGTATTTGACGACGCAGTTTTTTAACGTTATGGTTGATTCGTTCGGTATGGATGGGACCTATCTCATTTTCACCGGTTTCTGCTTGCTCTGCATCGTTTTTACCGTATGCTGGGTGCCGGAAACTAAAGGGAAAACCTTCAAGGAAATTCAGGATTTATTGAATAAATGATTTGAATTGTTAGTTAGTCCCTAATCGCTTATAGTAGAAATGAGTTACGGATTAATTTAGAAAATGTTTCATGGTGTGAATACTAGTACTAGTACTAGTAGTTCGTTTTAATTTGTATCAAATGCGCAAACTAGAATTCGCAAATTAATTTTGTGAAGTTAGAAGAGAAACAAACCCTATAAATGTATTAATAATCTGTAAGTTTTCAACAAAAACTGTTACCTACTTTCTTATGGAAATACACCGAGTTTACGTTACAGCTCTCTCATTGTTTGTCTCTTTACAATTAAATATCGCGAGCCGGAAATTAAACATAATCGGACATAATCTGTGAAAGAGGTCGGAGATCAAGTTTGTCTTAGTCGAGACGCTCCGCGACCGTTACAATTCGATCGACGAATCTTTCGATTCGTTAATCCTTTTCGCTCGTTTCACCACGCATTTGTCGCGTTTTTCGACTATTTCATTGCGAAATTAACGTTAATAATGAAGCGAATAGATTGCTCGATTCTCGCCGTTCTCCTAGGCAAGTACAATCATTTACTTATTAAAATTACTTTAAATAGTGATTGGTTTGATTTTTATATTTTCTTTAGTGGACCTTCTGGCTACCACAGGCGATGTCACGTTATCCTGGACGTCGCCGATTTACCCGAAATTGTACTCGAACAACACGGTAATCAACCCTTTGGGGCGGAGGATATCGAAAAGCGAGGACGGTTGGATGGGGTCCTTGTTGAATTTCGGGGCGATCATCGGCTCGTTGCCTTTCGGATACATATCCGATAAATTCGGCAGGAAAGTTGGTCTGTTATCCATCGCCGTGCCTCACATAGTATCCTTTTTAACGTTCGCTTTCGCCAAGAAACTCTACCTGTTCTACATGGCCAGGTTCCTGGGCGGCCTGGCCTTGGGAGGCGGCTACAGTTTGTGCGTTATTTACATCGCGGAAATATCCAAGGATTCCGATCGAGGCAAAATGTGCCTCAGCGTCAACGTTTTCTGCGCTATCGGAAACTTCCTGCCGTTCATAGTCGGCCCGTTCACCTCCATATTCCTCTTCAACGCCATACTAGCGCTGATTCCGAGCGCGTTTTTCCTCCTGTTCCTTCTGCTCGCTCCGGAAACCCCTTATTACCTGGTCGGCGTTGGCAAGGAAAAGGAAGCGGAGGAGTCTCTGATGTACTTGCGATCGAAAACCAGAGACGAAGTGGCCGAGGAGCTCGACTACATCAAAGCGTTCGTACGAACGGACCAGAAGGCTCGCATAATCGACATACTGACGGACAAAATCTTCAGGAAATCCTTCTTGATATGCCTGCTGCTGATCGCCACGCAGGATCTATCAGGCTTCTGCGCCATCACCTACCATTTGCAGAGCATCTTCGAAGCCACCGGCACCAAATTCCGGCCCGATCTCTCCGCCATAATCGTTGGAGTAGCCCTGCTGCTGTCCAGTTTCATAGCACCGTTTCTGGTGGACAAAATAGGCAGGAAACCGCTCATCACCTGCTCCTGCTTGGGCATGTTCCTGGCCCTGAATCTCCTGGCCGGGTTCTTCTACATACACGACAGGAACTTCAGCACGAGGTTCATCAGCTGGCTGCCCATAGTGAGCCTCATGCTGTACATAACGTTCTTCAACGTGGGCATTTGCACGGTGCCTTGGACGCTGATGTCCGAGCTGTTTCCCAACAACGCCAAGCAAATGGCGGCCGCCGTGGCGTCGTGTTTCAGCTGGACGTCGTCGTTTTTGGTGGCGAAGAGCTACCACGACATGAACAACGCCTTGGGCCGCTCCGGGACCTTCTGGGTGTTCTCCTCCACGTGCCTGCTGTGCGCGGTGTTCAGCGCCTTCTGCTTGCAGGAGACCAAAGGGAAGAGCTTCGGGCAGATCAGGAAAATGCTGTCGGGCTCTTCGGAAATTGATTAGGTTAGGAGATTTGTGAATGTAGAAGGGAATTTGATTATGGTGAGGTGGCGGATGTAATGGAATTGTTGCAGGTGATTGTTACGGTTTGGGATACGCTGCTAGTAATTTAATTGTATGGTTAATAAACAGTAAACAACACGAATTCGTGTCGTGTTTACTGTGTAAATGTAGGTAACCAAATTTATCATTGGTTGTTAATTATTTTTGTTCATTTTTTCTACTAATAAAGTCTAAATATTTACGAAAAAATATAAATAATTTTTGTTATGTTATTGATTACAATATTGCTTTTCTCGCTCTTAACAAAGAATATTGTAATTATAAGTATTCAAAATACAAAACATTTATTTTTAAATAATTTGTAAATTGACTTTGATCATACAAAAACATTAGTTGGCCTTTTTAAAATTCTAAAAAAAGAAGAAATGACTGACATATGTCAATAGTGTCAATTTAAAACTCGTCATCTTGTTGTCATTTTTCGCAATTTTTGCGACAATCCTTCTAATTTTTTTTGTAAATAAAAACTAGAAATATGTTTTCTCGTATTTCTTACCTAATAGTATAATTGCGCGAATAAAGACGAGCAAAATGGACGAATTCAAGCATAAAATACTTTCTCTAATTAATAAGCAGGTATAGTTACGTCAATCTGGTTCGAATTTTCATTGTTTTTAAAAACCCTAATATCTTGTAGCCACCGAAAATTCCATCGATGGGCTTCAACGATGCGAATTATCATTTCTCCGAGGTCTCCACTCTATCGATTAACAGCAAAACGGTGCAGGAATCGGACAGGCCTGCGGACCAAGACATTTTGGAAAGCATCGAAGCCGCTTACTTTTCTATGAATCCGGAATTCGACATTTGCAAATTCGAATTACAAGTAATTTTTAACATACCCACAACACTAACCTTTTCTACAACGCTTAATTCGTGTTTAAGAAACTACCGGAAGTTTTGGATTGCGATCAGATCCAAAGGGACTTCAAGAATTTGAAACAGCAACATCAGGTGGTCTCGAAGAAAGTGCTGCAATTGATCCTCGAACACCAGACAGGCTGTAACGGGGAATTCGAAAAGATCACGGAGATCTTACAGCGAGTCAGAGAGGCTCTTGAATTGTGCAGAACGAGTAGAAGAGAATTGAAAATATCCGGTAGCCAATTCACCGATAGCTTGGGAATTTTAGCGAATTATAGGAAGAGGAAAATAGCTCAAAATTTGTTGAATAACTTGACTACGATTAAGGATTTGGTAAATACATTTTAGTCGTTGCTTTATGTAATATTAAAATGCGTTTTATAGCATAGTTTCGAAAAGCGGTGTCAGAACATGATACTGGAGGAAGACTTTGTGGGAGCGATAACGGAATTAAAAAGATGCCAGAAGACCGCTACAAGGTACAGGCATTTTAGTTGCGTCGCTGCTTTAACTTACAAACTACAAGAAACTTTGGAAAACACCGATTCTCAACTCGATAGAATATTAGCTCAAGTAAACACACAATTATGATCGTTTTCATATTATAAACCGGGTTAATTTTTCAGATATGTTTCCATTTCGACAAGGAACGTTACATGAAGCTCCGAGCCGCCTACAACTTACTAGAAAAATCTCAATTATCGATGATCGATAATCTGCACGTTCATTACATTACCGCTATTTATAATTCATCGTTTAACGTAATTCAATCGTATATATCTCAAGCTGACGTTTTGGAATCCACTGAGAACACCGGAAAGAATCCTTACATTGTTCTGTGTCAATCGATCGGCTCAGATATTTTTATTCCATGTCTCGTACAACTCTGCAAAGTACTGTTTAAGATCGTTTTGAGTTATCACCAGCTCATTAGATGGCATAACGAAGAGAACGAATTCGACAATCAGGAAAATAGTGCAGATCACGATGCCAGCAAACAAAAATTAAATCACAATCTAACTAAAATATGGGATGATGTGCAGAGGAAAGTGTCGAGTTTATTGTCGAATGGCGATTTAGCGCAATATAAATTCGAACAGTTTGTTCAAGTCCTCAGAGTTATACATAGGTAAACTGTAACGGCTTGTTAATAAAACGCAAATTTATTTGGGATTTTTTTAAGATTAATACAAGTCGGAGAAGAATTTTGCAGCAGCAGATCCGACGATTTACAAGAATCTATAAGGAAGCAGAGCGAGAATTACTTCATGAACTATCATTCGCAGAGATTGGACGAATTGAAGATATTTTTGGAGAACGAAATATGGGAAATTTGCCCCGTCAAATCGTCCTTCGACATCATGCAACTACAGGTAACCAATCGCGATACATTCTCCGCATTATCTCATCGTTTTTCGAACCCTCCAAAGGAATTCAAACCGCTTCGATACACGATGAAAACGTTCAAGTTCCACCTGCCAACCAGCCCGACCGTCGCGAATTACTCCACCAATTCCACGGAATGTTGTTCTTCCACTCATTCGCTGGACGGCAGCAGCATAATCGGTAATTATTTCATAAGATTCGCCGAGCACGGCACGCCCTTCGACAGCGGATTAGACGATACGATCATCGAGGAGGACATTATGGTGTCAGAGAACGACGGCTCCGGGTATTTTTCGGACGAAAGCGACGAGGATGCCGCCGATATCCCGGACGAATTTCCAGAGGATCTGAATAACTCGAGGTATAACTCGAGGTATACCTCGTTATATGTATAATTTCGAATGTATATTTCAGGCAAACGCTTAAAGAGAGAAAAGACAAAATCCACAACAGTCCAATTTTAACCAACACCACACTAACGGTGCTGCGCCAAATGGGAAAGTATTTGCAAATGTCCCGTTTGCTGAAACCCATAGCGGATAGAATAATTTCCTGCATGAACCAATTGTTCGATTACTACTTATACTCGGTGCATTCATTTTTCACCGTCGATTTGGTAAGTACACACGCACACAATTCTTAAATTAATCCTATTAATCCGATTTTTTTAGAGCGTTTCGGCTACGAATTTGTACACGCAGGAGCTGAACAGGACTTTATCAAGAATCTCAAAGGAACTCGTGTTGGAAAGCGCGCCGGTGGACGGGGAGACGGCGGAGAACGGTAGAGTTTTAAAGCCGGTTTTATCGCCGGTGGTGGATCTGAAGAATCGCGAGAAATTGAACGGTTTGAGCGAGAGGATCGTGGCGGTCGAGAGTCTCGTGTTTCTGGCGAAGCAATACGAAATTCTGCAGGAGTATTTGAACCATTTGGTGCCGGCTAGTTACAAGACTGCCTTGCAACATTTCTACGCACAAGTAAGCAAAAGGATTTGTTATTATAAAACGTTTATTAGATTAGATAAACTATCAAACATCTAACTTGTAACCGGTTAAAACGTATCCTCCTGTGGTCATATTTACTTCTGGGTGCGTCCTGTTCGGAAGAACTTGGTAATTTCTCATAAAATTGTTGAAGACTCTTATGTTTATTACATCAGTTCGGGTTTTGAGGTAAGTATACAAGTCTTGGTGCAATTCTTTGAACATACTGAATACTACGAGGTTTCGGTTACCGTTTAGAAACTGAATTAATTCTTTCACAATATTAACTGGATGCTCTTTCGCCGTGATTATCAAACAATCGACTTTTTCGTTTAGAATTTTACAGGCCCTTTCGTTGTCTAATTGCCATGATTTTTTTTGAGCAGATGTCTCCTCAGTCTTCTGTCGTTTAGCTTCGGGTTCCTCTATTTCTTCCTGTTCTTGGAACGTATTTTTTTGTTGATAGAAGCACCTCAGTACCGAGTACAAATTCACGTTGATGCACCTCTCGCTTTGTTCTTTAGGAAACTGCATGGCAATGAAAGCGTTTCTTTGGCACTCGTTACCGGGGTGCATGTGAATTAATTGGCCCGTCGAGCTATGACCTAAAGCGTTCATTAGAGCTGCCGACATCAATCCCGAGGTACCGCTGTCGTATAGAACAACATTACCTAAAGAATATAATTGTATAAGAAATGTAAAACGACTGCATTTATTTCCATTCTTACCTTCGGAATGTATGTTGGCGTACGCTAGTATTTGAGATAAATCATCTATTCTTATGCCTAAAGTTTTCGTGGGGTCCTGTCTGTAAAACATTTGCGCCAGGATTCGAATGGTAGGTCTCTTGATTTGGACGTATTCGAAATATTTCTTCTCCTTTTTCTTGATGTATTTTTCTTGGCTGTATTCGGTCTTCATCGAGAACGTTTTCGAATTGTTTACGAGCTGTCCGACGATGTTGTTGGAATTTAATTCTTCGTCCTTCAATTTGTCTATGTCCTCTTTGGTTAATACCTGCGAGATTTCGTTATCGTTGGTTATGTGTCTGTTATCGGAGCCGGATTTTTCGATGTTTAGCGTTTCGACGGGCGAATTTATTTGTTGCACCTTTTCCAAAATGTAGTGCTTCTTATTACCGGGCGTGTTTTTCATTTGAAACGTGTCGGAATATTTCTCATTAACGATATTGTCCATTTCGATGTTGAACGAACCCAAAATTAGTTTACTGTGAGCTTTTAGTTTGTGTAACTTCGTATAGCCTTGCCTCTGCACCACAACGTAATCGCCTATTTTAATAGTATTCCTATCAGAATCCATTATTTCCATTTTGTTGTATGAAAATTATTATTTTAGTTTGTAAACGAGGTTATGAAATGTGAGGTTATTTTTTTTGACATTAGTGACAGTTGGTTTGGCGTTTAATTTTGTTAACAGGAAAGGTTTTGCGGCGTTGCCAGGTCGTTAATTTAATAACAGGACCGTCTTCGCTCAACATTTTTTGTTTTGTTTTAGACTATAAATGGTACTGCGGATTTGAGGAATCCAGTTTACATGTCTGTCATCGCACAAGCTTTTGACTTGAGGCAAATTCTAACGAGCATGGCTAAAATCAATTGGGAAGTTCGTGATGTCAGTTCGATGCATAATTCCTACATTGATATGCTGTTAAGGGTAATTTTACGGTATTCCATAGCCTCCCATATACTTTAAGTTAATTTTTATTATTCAGGAAGTGCAAATATTTACCCTGAGATTAGAAGAAATTGCCATTAAAGTACCCATTTCCGTTGAGGTTTATCAAAGTTTGTGGGCGAACGTGGCGCATATTGTAACCCACACTTTAGTACAAGGGTAAGGACTAAGCACCATTCGATTATCTACTTTATGAAATATTGGAAAAATTTGTTTGTTTTCGTAGATTTGCTGAAGCGAAAAAATGCACCAACGGCGGCAGAGCCTTAATGCAATTAGATTTCACCCAGTTTCTGACGAAATTCGAGAAAATATCTTCATTAAAGCCAGTGCCTCATAAGGAATACGTAGAAAATTACGTGAAAGCCTATTATTTACCTGACAATGAGTTGGAAATTTGGATAAAAGAGCATACGGTTAGTACGAGTGTCTTGAGGGAATCACTGGAAAATATTCAACTTTATGGTGTTTCAGGAATATTCCTCCAAGCATTTATTCGGACTGGTCAGTTGCGCTTGCCAAAGCAACAAGAAAACTCGCCAGAAGCTCCTGCAGATCATTGAAGAAGTCGAAAAGAGTAAATTTCCAAGGTAACACATCACACGTCTATCTCCATGACAGATCTATTTCAAATTTTCTCTCTTATTATGTGATATTGTTACATATTTTATAATTTTAAGTTAAAAAAAGGCGTATTTATTGAAATGTTGAGTGATATTGCAGTCTCAAGAGACATATTTTATACAAAACGATCTATTGTGTAAGTGTAAATGTAATTTCATTTCACATTGTACTTAATTTTGTTTTATCGATTAAAATATTTATTTTAATTTGATTTTTAATAAAATAACATTTTTTAGAATATCAAATTCGTAGCTCTAACGCAATTAATTTAAAAAAGAAGAAGAAGCTCCCATTGGCTGTATTGTAGTATAGTCAAGGATTATTAAACATCAATGCAAAAAATTGACAACTGACATATAGTAGTGACAACTGAATCGCTGGTTTTGTGAATTCACTTTTTCTACAACAGGCGACGGAGAAGGACGTTGACTTTAGACGAAGCCAAAAATATCGTGAGCAGGTATGAACTTTTTCTTTAAAAATCTGAGTCATCCTCCATTAAACAGTGTTTTTAAAATTGCTATTACATTTATAAATGTAGGCTCTTCATATAAATTGCAGTATTTTTATGATGAATCATTTTGTCTCGTTCGTATGAATGTTTTAATGATTACAAATTTCAAACTTCCTGATTTTTGTTTAACAATATCAGTAAATTATGTATTAAAGTCTTCTCAATATACATTTCTCCGTTTATTTCAGGAATTTCATCATGAATTACAAAACTTTCATAAGTTTTAACCACGTGTTGCCGTATACATGGTTACAATGAAGAATAAGGGACTATTTTAGCAACATGGAAGTATTAAATTACTATTCCACGTGGACGATACTTCATTTTATTAAAGGTTATTATTTTAATTCTAATTCCATTTTTGTTCAAAGTTTTTATGATGAATTTATTATAGACAAGCATATGACTGAATAGCTGTGTTGATAAATATTTCTGATGCAAACATTGTATAAAAACAAAATGGCTGTTTATTTTGCCGGTGTTTTAATGTTAATTTTTTTACAGATGCTAATTGAAGAGAATCTCCGATGATTACGTTGAATTGGATGATGAAGCTCATCAGTAATAAGATGTAAGTTTAATAACATTATCAAAGTATTAAATTAAAGTATGTTCATCTGATGATAAAAATTACCGTCTGAACTTTTGGTGATTATAAACCAATGGCTGCTTTTTTTTGGCTGATTTATTACTTGATATATTATTTCAATTAATTTGATGAGTACGCTTATTTAATATATGTTAATTTGTTTCAGATGAATTACGTGAGGTGTGTGTCTGGGTGTTTGCTGGATCAACTGGTGTCCTTACAAGGTAATATTTAAGAAAAAAATAATAATTTTATGATCATGTTACTAAAATGATGCCAATAGTTATCCCTGTCATAAAAGAAAACCTTGATGACAATTTTTTAATCTGATTTAAAAATAATTATTTTACAAAACTTGTTTATCTTTATGATCTTTCCTAATTTTTGGTTTATTTACAGGAGAATCTACAATTTTCTTCAATTCAACAACACGATAAATGGATAAGCCTCAGGTATTAACATTAGTAACTTCAACAATTTCTTAAACCCCTGATTTTATGATGATTTTCATATATACGCTATTAAGAAGTGTTCTACACTAATGGTTACACACTTGCCCTCTCTGATATATTGCAATATATAATTGCATTTGTATTTTATCGACAATTTATATCTTACATTTATTTTGTTTTACAGTGTTGCTACAATATGAATCATGATGAGAGACGAACACTGGCAAGCATAATGTAAGTTATGATGGGTACATTATAGATTAAATTAATTTTTAAATGATGTTTTTAATATACGCTATGAATATAAATGATTCATTATTTTGTCTGAATCTGCATAAAATGAAACGAATATACCTATTATGCAGAGAGATTTTATAGTTTTTTATCGTTATATTTTAGGAGAGCATGAAATACCTGTACTCGCTTGGTTGGAGCTGGAAATAAATGTTTACTGAATAAGTTTTTTTTTTGTTTTTTCCTAAAGTTCTTAAGAAATTATTGCAAAAATATTTTGAGAACTATACTTAATGTTAAAATTACAAGTAATTCCAAACTACTACAATGAATTACATTGTAAAGAAACTTCATTCGAATATTCTCATTTTAAGGCATCAAATTAGAGACAGACAAATACCAAAATTAGAGATGCATAGGCCTAGAGAGCATTACTATGTTATTATCCAGCTCCAAACTTTTTTCATATCAATGAGTAGTTCTAACGCATGACATATGAAAATTGTGATAAAAAAGAAGTAGAAACTGTCAAAAATTTAGGTTA
This sequence comes from Phyllotreta striolata, assembly GCA_918026865.1. Classification (NCBI taxonomy): domain Eukaryota; kingdom Metazoa; phylum Arthropoda; class Insecta; order Coleoptera; family Chrysomelidae; genus Phyllotreta; species Phyllotreta striolata. The sequence continues at coordinate 1,473,312 of OU900098.1, read as the reverse complement.
GAAAAATGCCGAATACGGACTTAGCAGAGAATGTATAAAATTTCAATAATAATATAACTTAGTGATCTGAATTAAGATTAATTTTGTTGTAGACTAGTTGCGCGACGAATTTAGAGAAAATTTACATTGAAAAGAGGCAGAAACTGGAAGCGTTGAAGCTGGAATTCTTGAAAGACGAAATCGACAACAAAAGGCTATTGAGCAGCTTAGAAAAAGTTAAGACTGAATTGAATAAGAAACTTCAAAACGCTGAGCAATAACTACTAATGCAAGGACTGCATAGTACTCAATAGTATCCTAACAGGGCTGTAGGTTAGTATACCTAATAGTAACCTAACAGGGCTATTAAATATAAAAATGCAATTCAGCATTGCTTCCATAGACCTATTAATAATAGGTCTATAATATAGACTCTATATAATAGTTAATAGGTCTATTTCTTCAATTACGTTTCTATATTGAAAATGAATATCATACAGTATCTTTCCGATTACCTTTTGGGATCTAATAAAACTCGGTTTTCTGTTTGAGGTTTCGTTTAATTTTTATATCAGAGTATACTAAAATAACATAGACTGACCATTAATCGAAAAAAAAGTATAAGAATTACACTTCAAATATTTACATTCATCACTGAGATCTCTGGAAAATCATTGGAATATAATTACAAAATCTTAATAGAAAAAATGGAAAATGTTCGCTTAGGAAATGTTTGGGGAGTCGGGAGGCCGGGTTTGCGGTTTTTTTTGTTTTCGTATAAAACTTTAAGGCTATAATGAATTTAAATAAAACGTAACATAATAGTTAACCTATGTCTAAAGAACGAGTAGAGTATACTCAAAAAATTATACTTATTTACAAAATGATAATTTATGTCAATTTGGTCACATCGTAATGACAAAACTGGCATACATACAGTCTTGTAAATGGTGGATAATGTAGATAAAGTAAATTCACCTTGTAAAGGAATTATTAGAAATAGCTAATTTAACATATTATATTAATCAATTATTAAATAAAACCCGAACCAATATGATTTAACTTATCTCTATCTAAATCATGCTTGTCGATTTAATCAATATGAATTTTAAATGAATACTGTCTTATTTTCAAAACTATTACAAAATCCACCACTAAAATGTAGTTCGACATATTTTACGAACAAAAAAATTCAATTAAATTCCCTACAAGAATGGCTTAATATAAAATTCACTAAATAAAAAGTATGTACAAATACAGGGGGAAAAAAATTCACTACTTATTTATACGACGTTCAATATACTCGAATATAAACAGTCAGTTTACATTTCTTTTTTTTTGTCTTATTATCGTTATTTATTTTTAACAGTCTCTATTTTCTCAATTGCACACTGAATATCCACACCGAATGACACTAATTACATCTACATTTATTTTTTATTGGCAATCATTTTAAATAAACCCATAAACATCCAACCAATCACGTTAATTACGAACCCTTCTGAAGTTGAAATGGTTTGTTGCACTAACTTCTACACTCCGTAATCCAATGAATTCGAAACTCGCTCGGATTTTAACTAAACTCAAAAGCAGCGACCGATCTCTATAGAGCTGCTCAAACATAAAAAAGAAACGAAAAAAATTTAAGCTAAATATTCACAGTCTTTACATTAGTCTTAAAATAAATTTATTCGTTTAACTTATAAAGCAAACGGGTATTCGGGCGAAACCGAAACCCCTTTACGGACTTAAGGCATAAAATCATTTTTTGTCGGTATATTTTGGTTTCGATTTCATTTGAAATACCATTGGCAGTCGATTTGAAATAATTTTAATCAAACCATTATCCGTCTGTTAAATATGAAAAATTATAGTTTTCTTGAGAGTAAAAAATTGTCTACAATTATCACAGCACATTTTTTTCAGTTTTTTTTGTTTTGTTGAAAAAAAAACTGGATGGTAATCCTTTACGGAAAATAGCACTATTATAATGATTCAATATCATGCACTATTAATTTTCCGATTGAATACAAAAAAAACTGCGTAATTTCGAAAGACTGCCAATGGAACGTTACAAAAAAACGAATGAAAAAATTCGCCAGTCTTATCCAACTAAACACTACAAATTTTTCATTCACTAGAACTAATCAAGGCAGTGATTTCTGTACACTGTATCTACAGGGTGACTCGTAGTTTTTGTTTCCAATTTCAATTGCTACGAATTACACAATTATTATTATTATGTACAACACGGACTTTGTTTTATTATAATACATAATAAAAGTTAGCAACTATCGCAAATACAATAAGTACACGTTACGTTTTTTGCAATTAAAACATTTTCATTACCTGTCGTTAAAACGACCAAGCCGGGTTAAACATTAAACAATAATAAAATACATCTAGAAATCGATAAATTTTAGGTGTTTAAACTTATGCAATAGGTCATCTAAAAAACCTTGCCAAATTTTTACTTTTTTTTTTAATTCCAATCCAATTTGAAAATGAAAATTGTTCGTTCCTTTCGAGATGAACTGTCAAAAACCACACGAGTCTAATTCTTAGGCAGATCTACTTGTTAATTTGTTTGTATATGGAATAAAATCACACATTTGCCGACTAAATATACACGAAAAAAACACACACAATTACGTTGGGGATGTTCGTTTTGTCAGCCAGCGCCGTAAATCTTATCAATTTCTCGATTTGCATTGCATAGGATCCCTGATTCGTTAATATTTGGTGTATGGTTGAGGTGAAACACAGATAGGCTCCACTACGTCCGTTCGAAATATCATCATCATCATCGGTTTGGTTTTCTTCATATAGCAATTTATTAGAGACGACGAAAACTGAAAAGACGTAGTTCGACGGACGTTGTCTTCGAACAGCTGCCCTCGGTGGCTTATCAGTACTCCCACTGATAAGGCGACGGGGGTAATTCGGAAGGATGGGCGACCGTCGAGCTGCAAAATTTTTCAACGGATTAATATCGATCAATTTCGAACGAATTTTATAGAAAATAGAACAATCACTCGTTTGACTATTAACTAGTTTGGGTTAAATTCACTATCGGATTCGTCTCGATTGACTGTTTTTATTGTTCTTATCGCACTTACCCGATCCCCATTGGATAGAAAAACATAAAATCTAATTTAAATTCTGATAATCTACAAAAAAATAAACCATATATTTTTTATCTATTTACAAACAAATTAACCCAAATCAGTCGGACGAATTATTTACAATGAACATAAATGTTGTGGTTTCATCGATGTGTGAATAATGAATGTAATATACAAAAATGTAGTGAAAGCACCGTAGGGGAAGTACGGATAGGTAAAAAAAAAATAAAAAAAAAAAAATAAAAGCACTAACCTAAGAAACAAATGCAGTCACGCAGCACAGAGAAAGATGACGGGTGATAAAAGAATTTCTAGGGTCTTCTTGAAAGGTGCACAGCCGTTATCCTTCCTGTACAACAACCATCATCTTACTTGAGCCGTTCAATTTTAATAAATATATTTCGTTTTTTTCGTTAATCATTCAACTATGATGCGCTTAAATTTGTTTAGGGGTCATCGAAATAATCATAATAAATTGTATTGTAAAATGATTACTAACCAAATTTAAACGCATGCAAAACTACGAAATTTTTGTCAACTACTGGTGGTGTTAACTACTCACTTGTAAGTAGAAATCGAAATAATTCTTCTACAATTAATTTAGTAAATGGCTATGTTACACAATTTAATTAGTAATCGTGTTAATCGATTTTAATTGAATGGATAAAAATGAAAAGTTAATGTGTTATTTATTTGAATATGTACAAGTTTGACTTCCATGCATTTCGTTTCAAATCGTTAAATGTATCTTCTAATAAAAAGATAGAAGAGAATGTTAAATATAAATTTACTTACTACTTAAAAATATTTAATTTTTTTTAGTAACTTCTATTAAACTTTCATTTAAAGTTGAATAAAAGTTTTAAATAAAATTGCGTTGTATAGAATTTAAATTTCAAAACAAATCGCTACTTCTAAATACTACTGAAATAAATTAGAATTTTAGAAGCAAAATAGGCACTAAACTCTACATACAATAAAAAGATAAAAATCGGAGTCGCACGCGCCAGGCATGGAAATCATTGTTTTTTTTTTCTAATTCGTTCTAATTAATATTTGCAAAAATGTTATTAAATTATGGTGTGCGTTTGAATGAGTAAAATGCTTAAAAGAAAAAAAATAAAATAACACTTGGGCACCTTCTGATGTACGTCACTTCTACTATTTCGGTATGGAAATTCAAATATTCCAAAGTAGACTGTTGTTTCAAAGTATATCAAAGAAAAAGTGTTAAATTTTTTTTCTCCTGTATATAAAAATGAATAAAATTCGAAGCAATGATAAAGACAATGGAACACTTCAAACCAAAATGCATAAAGCGACTTCTTAAGCCTTCCTGTAACGGTCATAGGGTAATTAATAAAGTTTTTCCGTTGTGAGGCAGCAACAAATCCATTTCCTAAAACATCTGTCGAAATTTCTCTTCGTCTGTATTCATCAAATTCATAGAGGAATTTGTAAAATAGAACCACATGTAGTAGTCGTATGCTTCGGTAATTGACATTGATGAACAGACATGCTAGATCAGGAGCTTTTGCATATTTTTACATATAAATCTCTCTCTCGAGTGTTATTCCGTGTGTTTTTGTCATCACCTACTTTACATCCCATTTATCTAATGGTACTAATCCTACGTCTAATGTAACTTGTAGATGTTAGAGAAAAGAGACATGTTTTGGAAGCCAATCTTCCCCGAAAAAACTTAGTAAAACCTATGACCACTTACAGAAAAGGACGACTTTTCCGCGTTAAACAAAAAAAAAAATAGTGAAATGCAAAATGTACGTGCGTTGTTCGTATGCATTACAAATGAGATGATGAAACGACAAAATAATTTCTAGTCAAATATAACAAAAATAACGTACACCAAGAGGTAAAGTGAAATGTGCGGTGGTCACCTATGCAATGGCGCTGCGCTGGTCTGCGGCGACGGCGATGGCCATCTTACCTGGCGAAACTCTTGAACGCCGCAGATTGGGGATTTATACACAAAGGGACTCGGCTCGTGTTCAGTTGTTCCGCTATGAATTTGTGCATCTCTTCTGCAACGCAAAAACAGAAACAAAAAAAAACGATTCGTATTAGGCGCAAAGGCTTCGACTCACCTTTGACTTGTTGCACGGTGTTGAGTTTCTTCTCCCAACGATCGTCGAAGGGTTGCGGCGCCGTACTTTCGAACTCCGACGTGTACTGTCGCATGCCGCTCGCCGTCGTATAGCAACATTTGCACATGCACGAGTGATATCTCAACCGGCCTTCGTCCAAATAGGGATGCGCCAGTGCGTCCACGACGGAGATTCGTTTATCCTGCACACACAAATACAAAACGACAAATAAAAATTATTCGCTCGAACGTGCAATCGAACCCACCGGATCGAACACCAACATTTGGCATAACAAATGCACGACCTCGTGCGTCGCCTGCGAGGACAACGTGTAGAGGGCGGAGAGCGACGGCGGCTTCGGCGCCCTGTGCAGCATGTCCGATTTGGCCGCCTCGCAGGCGTATTTCATGTCTTCCAGCGACGGCGTGCCCAACAGCTCGGTGATCAATTCTAATTGCTGGAACGGGTTTTCGGCCTACGAAAAAAAAAACCCTCCACTTTAGCAACTACATTTTTTTAATCGTTCGAATCTTTTCGTTTCGACTCGCAATCGCGATTTAAAATTGAAAATCGTCCGCCATTTTGGGTATTATCCAAGTTGACGTATGACGTATTGTTTTGTCATTTTACGCATCTCTTGCGGCCTTTTACTATTTACTACGTCAGTATAAGGAAGCAAAGCCTCCTTTCCGAAGGTTTAGCGAATTCCTACCTGGAACAGTATCCTTCGTCCCAACAATTCGCCGAAGATGCAGCCCACCGACCAGACGTCGACGGCCGCCGAGTAATGCTTGGTGCCCATCAGAATTTCCGGCGCTCTGTAATATTGCGTTACCACTTCCTGCGTCATGGGTTTGTTCGTGTCCGGTTCTTCCACTCTCGCCAAGCCAAAATCACAGATCTAAAAACCGAAAGAATTTAATTAATTACCATCCGTTACGATTTTTTCGCACTAGTTCGTCCGTTCCCAATAAATTTCTTTTATTGGAAACAAACTTACCAGATACGTTAAATTCAACCTAGAAGCAGATAAGATTACGATAATATGCGAGACTTACCTTTAGAACACAATTACTATTTACCAGAAGGTTACCAGGCTTGATGTCCCTATGTAATATCCTAGCCGAATGTAAATATTTTAAACCTGAAAAAAAAACAATGAGTAAGATCCTATTAGTCGCCTAAAATAATCAACCTTATAATGAATACCATTTTAGTTTGTTACCCAATTCTTTGGTAATCTACAGAATGTAGTAACATCTTTAAAATGATACACATCTATTCGCAGTTACAACGCAAGCACACTCGATTGCGATCGATGCAATTTTACGGGCGCGTTGAAAGATGCCTAAAATACGTTTTGCTCGCCGATTGATTAATTATCATTTACATAAACATGTTGTTTCGACGTTGTTATGATCCAATAAACTAACTGGATAACGAAGTCTTTGTAATGGAGAATTACGAATGGGGCAGGTAACGCGCGTGCAAACACGTAAGCGTCTATTATCGTGAAATCGAGACGAAAAAAAATGTAATATCGATTCGAAGAAATGGGTTAGTTAGCGGAAAATGACGGATAAATGTATGGATTTTTGGGTTATTTTGTTCTGTATACGCATTTCCTGCACCGTTTACTGCAACGACAAAAAATGTATTCTAAGATAACGAAACAAAGAATGCTTTCAAGGTAAAATCTAATCGATATTGAATTTTTCAAACGTAAATTCGTAGATTACAGCCCGTATCGTTCATTAGTGTGCTTGTTTGTTAACGTAAATTTCGAAGTAATTTTAATTGGCCAAGTTTTTTTTCAAGTTACTTAAAAATATATTAGTCAAACTTCTTTGCGAGTTCCATTTATTTTTATAAAATAATTTAGTAAACTTACCTCTAAGAATCTGGTACAGGAAAACTTTTATATGGTCCGATGATAGGGGCTGATGCGAAACTATAATTTTATGTAAATCGCTTTGCAGCAACTCCGTAATTACATATCTAATGGAAAATTCGCGTTAAGGAAAAAACGAAATCGAAAGCAACAATTACAAAATTACATGTATTCTCTTTTCGGAATTTTCATCCGTCCAGAAACCTTGCCGAGTGTCCCCAATATAAATAAAAAAAAAACGACGTCGAAGGACGCGTCGTCGCCCGCGCTAATTCGATTTATTTATATTTATTTTTTTCGCATTTAAAACGTAAAACGAAAATAAGCGACGACAAGGTCGACGAGTGGCCGTAGTAAAATCGCTGCCAAAATATCTATCATTGCACGTTTTTCGCATCTACAACTTGCCGTTAAAGTAGACAATGAACCGCTAATTATAGAAAAGTGCACGGACACGCCGTGATTCACGCTTTCCTATTTTCCCACTCACATATTTGTGGATATTAAATATCGATAAATTCATTCGGATTAGACATTTTGTTGAAAAAATCACATTTTTGACATTTAATTGACATTTCAATGACATTTCATGACCAACTAATTTAAATCAAACATAGAACTATAAATTCATAAAACAGATGAGCGAGACAAAGATGACAATTTTATTTTTACCAAATCCAATTTAACTAATATCTACCAATGAATCCAAAATATTGATATATTCCATCAAATACTATTTATTTCTTCCAATATCTAATTTCACATTTTGACGTTTCATTATGACATAACGACAAATGACAACCAAGGCATTCTAACAAATTCCTAGCGATACGAACAAATAAAGATAGTAAATAACGTCATCAATACGTCAAACAAAGACGGAAGTTTTGCCGATTACGAAATTGGCTAAACATCGAAGAGGGCGAGTCGCTACTGAATTTCATTTCATTTCATACGGCAGAAAGAAAAATCCAGCCTAGCTGGGATGCACATATACATCATACATCATTCCCGTCTCTGCTGGGGATTACAACGTAACGAGAGAAGGGTGTGACGTCATCGAACACGTGTGTCGAACGAACGAAGGAAAAAAATGTTGCGTTCTCTTCGCCGTTCTACAATGCATATCGGGATGAAATCGCTTGTATGCTGGTATAGACGAGCGAAAAATAATTGATTCACGAGCGCTGTACGCGAGTCGGTATACAACAATAAAATTTTTCGAGTTTTTTTTTTCCGTATTATATCGAAAGTGGAGCGCGGAAAAACGGGAGACCGTGCATCTGTCTATAGCATCCATGTGGGTCATAAAACCGGGGGGTTATCAACCCCTTTAAATCTGGTTTCGCCGCCTGCGATGCTCTTTAGCTCTTTGTCGTTGTTATTGTAACGCTACCCGACACACGTTCGGAAAATAAACGACGCGACGTCACGTAAAGGTTCAAAGAACATTTCTACCGGGGACATCAAAGTGAAAACGCTCCGCTAATAAACCGTCCGCTTTTTTTTTCTCATTTATTTACATCGCGCCCCACCCTTCGCGTTTTCTCCGAAAAATTAATTAAACGTCTTGTTTCCACGTTAAGAGTTCCGCGCAATCAAAATCGGCAAAATTTCGGACGTCGTAAATTCCCCCTTATACCGTAGGGCGTCGAAATTGTTGTTATCACCCCCTAAAACGAACGGGGAAAGAGAGAGCGGCTCTCCTTCAGCTCGCAGTCTCATCATTAATCCCGGAGTAATGCCCGAAAATTTATCGCCCGAGGGCACCCGTACAGGGTGGACGCCATTATATTTTCCCGACGGCTCGGTAGATTTTTGTACGTAGCGTTCAGAAAGCACGAGAAAATAGACCGGTTTTGGAATTTTTTAAAAACGAACCGCCGGTGCATACGAGGAACGCCGCACGCCCCGGCATCGAGAAAGAGAGAAAGGAAAGGCACTGATTGAAGATTTTTCATCGAAACTGGTATATACGAAACGCAACCGGTACGAACGTGTCTCTCGAAAAGAACAATAAAATCGAACTGGCGGCCGACAGAACCGTAACAAAAGAAAGTTTTACAAAACAATGACATTGACAGCAATAATAGAACTGCCACTTGTCAATTTAGTCGACGCGAAAACGTCGAAGTAGCTCGAAGGTATCGAGATTAGAATGAAATTTGAAAGTTTCTATCCGTCGAATTTAATCGTTACCGACCTGAATCGCGAGACCGCGGCTAACGAAACTTTTTCGTTAATACCATGAAATGAAACCCCAAGTCGAACGAAACGGAATATTTGAATAAAAACGCTAAGTACACGCAATGACGATGATGATAGAACGCTCAACCAGTTCGACCACCATCGTGGGAACATCACGAAATCGATTTACCAAAGAGATTTTCAATATACACACAGTGATATGAGGATTTCTTCGGATTCTCTATCATTGCGGTACGCGATCGTGCTACATTACGTTCGCGCTAACCCCGCGATTCCACCGTGCGCTACCTCAAATGCACCAAGAGGAGCAACCGGCGAGCGGGACATCGAACCCGGCCGGAGTTCGCCCGGGAGGTAGTGCAGCTCGCTCCGCATCATCATCATCATCATCATCCTCTTGGGCACCTTCTCGCCGGCCTTGGTGGAGCGGCGAGGAGACGTCGACGACCAATTCAGCAACAACAACAACGAAAACGCCGATGGAAAAACGCACCGAGCGATATGGGAGACGATTCGTTTCGGTCGCGAACGCGATGGGCTTCTTAAAATACGAAATTAATGCAAGATTCGAGATGTACCAACAGAACGGTTATTAAACAGCTCGTCCCCGGACTCGCTCCGAGTTATTATTAATGGAAATCGGTCGCTATAGCAACGTATTGACCGTTTGCTTGTGCATTATGCCCTTATCCCTTCGAATGAAATGTGGTCAAAGCACATGTCGAAATCCACCCGAATGCAATATTAACAACGCGATATTAATATCTAATAACGCCTGTCCGCAACGGGATTAGAATGAAATATCCTATACGATTTATTTATTCAAGAACTAGATCGTCGAATGACAGATGACAACCGCGGCCTGCTAAGAGAGACGATCAAAGTGAGAATTTAACTTTCAACGCACGAAACTGCCGGTATAGACTTTACTAAAGCAAACGCATCGGTCACGTATGTGGATGCATACAATGCGATGGGAAAGGGTGCGTTTGTGCGGAGAAATTCGATATATTACTACCCCAGCACGTCCATTAATTCCTGATATCGGCGCAACGTCCTCTCCTGCGGATTCGGGCAGGTCGCGCGGAATGCATAATAACGTTCGATGTACCCATAATTGAACGTTCGCAATTAAAATTAGAATTCTAAATTTCGAATTTACTACAAACCTCCCATAAACTATACGTTTTGTTAGCATAAACTCGCGCTATTGTCAATCAATTACACGTTCCGTGTCATGTGTCATTAATTGACAGTTTAAAATATCTTGCGCGCTTATTAAACAAAGCCTACTAATTAAATGTATATATGCAAATCGGAGGAATTTACCGAAATACCTGGAAATCCTGTTTTTTTTTTGGGGGTCGATAAGTGGCAAGTCTCGTTGTTGGTAAAGTAATTTACAACTTCCGGCGACGTTGCCATTTAATCGCCTGTTAAATTAATCGGACGGTTCATTCACTTACTCGGTCACACTCGAGATACATAATTAAGATATCTGACATTTAAATTTCGAGCGCTCGCGAACAATAGTCCTGACGACTCGATTATAATTTGAATAACAAAGATTACGTACGAGTTATTTTTTTTGAAAAGCATCCCAAAAATCGGCCTTCTCGACTACGCGTGTTTTTTTTGTAATCGATTTATTAACTACAATTTAATCGTACGAATGACCTGAATTCGTTGAATAGTTTTTCGGTGAATAGGCGATTATTTTAAACCGATTCACGTTCCACCAAATTTAATAAAAAAAGGATACATTTCTTGAAAAAAGTCCAAGTGCGGAGGCTGAAGGATATCTAAGGCCGAAAGAACCTGAAGCGAAACGAAATACACATGAAATTCTCTAAGATCTTATCGAATTACATACTACATTTTCTCTACGACCGTTTATATCTAAACTGTCAACATTAATTTTGACACCCAAGGCCGACTATTTTTATCCCACGCCTAATAAAAATAGCCTTTACACAAACGATCGTAGAGAGAAATGAATCGATCAATTTCTCGACTTACATTTTCGTGTTTGAAGAAACACAACATCTTCAATTCTCTAAACACCCTCTTCGACGAGATCACCGATGCGAACACTTTTGGTAATTTCTTCAACGCCACCCGTCTGCCGTCCCTCGGATCCGTTACGGCCCTGCAAAAAAAACCCACATATATAAATACGCCACCCTGTATATTCGACTCGACCCCACGAGGGCTCGTCTCGCAAACTCCCACCTCGTGAGTACTATCTATAGTACGGTAAAAAAAAACGTTATTTGAAAACAAAACGGAATCCGGCTGACGGACCGTTAGCTAAAAAATTAATCGCCCATTCTAAATACCTACTTGCCATCTGGGTCAGAACAGATAAGAGTGGATTCTCTATTAAGTTCAAGTGTACGGAAAGTGAATATAGCGGCGTCGATTTTCGCTCGCGAAAATGTGTAACATAACGTTCGGCACGGATAGAAACGCAAGCGGGTACTTTAATTTATACGTTTCGGCGATTGACCGAACGGAACGGACGATCCGTTATGTTATTTATGCACACATTGGCAAATAGGTACCTATCTCGACTTAATTAACTTATATAAATAGCGTCGGCCCTGGACGAGCGATGTCAAATGTCATAAACTGACAGTTGGTAAACAAGCGTAATTGAACTGTCAATTTGGTAGGGTCAGAGCTCACTATGTGCCGTTTAAAAGAATCTAGCTTTGAATATTTATTCGACACGATAAGATGCGAATCGCGCGGTCGTATACATTAAGGTCTGGAAACTCCCGAAGAGAGGGAAGGGTTGTTGCGGATGATGAGACTCTCGACAGAGGGCGCTAGTATGATGTAATGTTGTTTAATCATTCAACAATGACATATTCAATTTAACTCTACCCGACACTAGCGTTCCCAGCGGGGTCCTAATGAATCCTCGGACAAAAATTACAATAAACTCAACACCCCCACTGCCGCAAAATGCACAGTTTCCAGACCCGAATGTACACGACCGTGGTGCGAATAATGTATTGACATTTGACGTTAGGAAGTAAAAGGACAGCTGAAATGCATCTGTATAATAATATTCTGTTCTCACGCATTTACTTCGCATAAATTTCAACGTCTGTGCATGATTCGATTCATCATTGGTGATTTATTTGCGATTTTGAACGGCGAGTTGTAAACCGTATGTTTTGATCGATGCGCAATTTTGTTCTATAACGTTATAAATATCGATTTTGGTCGAAACGAAAGAGAAAACGAGGAAATTCATATCTACCAATCGTGTAATTATAAAAAAAAATGTAGGTACCTAAAATTCGAGATTTAATTAATATCGTTGAATTCTCCGGTAAAATACGAGCCGATGTCGAGTATACTTTTGCGTGAGATAATAGTAATTATTTTGCTCCAATTAAAATGGAGGTCTGCGAAGCATCGCAATCGCTTTCATTGCGTGTTATTTCTCTTTTTTACTCCAACGATATGGCCATCGCGAAACTTTTCCTTTTCAAATTCAATATACAGAGCGACACATTCTTATTTACAGTTTAACGACACTTATAATCTTGTAACAATTACAATGCAATAGCTGCAACAATTAGAAAAAAAAACAACAGCGCTATTGACGCTATGGAAATAAACGACTATTCAATTTGAAATTCAGAACTAATTGATGAATCATCATCGTCACGTCCGCGTTAATGTGTGTACCCACACCGGAAATATCAAACTCCATTCTATACAAATACATCGTCGATATTAATCGAAACCCGCATCAAAAAAATCCCAAAAGAACAGAAACCATACGTGAGAGAAAAAAAAAACGAAAAAGTAACTGGTAAAATTAAAAATTGACAAAAGTAGGGAGAAAGTTATTAAAAGTATAAGGGTTTGTAACACATTTCTGTACCTAGAGATGTGTAAAAAAATTGAAAAGAAGGTAATGGTAAGTCGGTAAGTAAGGATGAAACGGTAACTATACAAATATAAAAATCGACAAAAGTAGGGAGAAAGTTGTTAAAAGTAGGGTTTATAACACTATATTTCTCCAATACCTAGAGATGTGTAAAAAAGTCGAAAAGAAGATAATGGTAAGTCGGTAAGTAAAGATGAAACGGTAACTATACAAATATAAAAATCGACAAAAGTAGCGAGAAAATTATAAAAAGAAGGATTTACAGCACTCTATATTTTCTACTATATTATACTAACATAAAGTACCCAAAACTCAACTTTATGGATAGGTTGCGGCGATAAAAAAGAGGAAACTCAGTGTATTGGAGGCGATAGCGGCGACCTTGAACCCGTGGGCACCTACGTCGGAGAGTGGTCCACGTCCACCGGGGGTCCGATATGTGCGTGCAAGCTAATACATACATTACACACGATGTTATATCCGATGCAGAGCGGTCGCGGAGCCGGTGTAATCGTCATACCCACACGACCGAGACCGACATTCAAGTTCAACATCCTTAATGTCGGCGAAAAGAAGAAGAAAAAAACGTCGTTTTTCGCTCAAAAGAACGGCTGAAAACGCTTGAAAATTGGACGATTCCGAGTCTATGGAGATCCGAGTTTTATTTAGTGCAACAATAGGTTCATCCTATGGACTCGTTTGTTGGGGATTACAGGCTACTCTGTGTTTACCTGCTGGTTTATTGTGCCTTTTATTTATCTAAAAGATTTAAATTTTGGGTCTTATTTTAAATACTGAAGAGGGTCTGGATGTTTGTTCCGAGGAATGGTGCTTAGAAGAATACTTTTGAATAGCCCAAATGGTTCAGGTATTGGTCAAAACTAGCCACTTTAGACCATACATTGAGCACCAAATTCACAACATTTTATCAAATAATTGAACAAATCGTGCCGTATACAACACACCTACTAAATGACTCATAAATATGATTCATTAAAAAAATAATTCACAAAATTTTTCGTTATTTCTCTATTAGGTAAAAACGCATTTCGGTAGAGCGGATTCCCACGATATTTCCAAGGTCTCGTTTCCCTCTAGGTAGACGCCGGGTTAATATTCGAAAAATAAATTCGGACCATCCGAATGGCTGAAAGGAAATGCCAATGCCAAACGAGAATGCGCCATCAGCCTTTCTAGAACCCACAAAATCGTTTTTATACCTGTTACCTGCCTTCGAAATTTTTGTTTGTGTACCGTACGCCCATTCGGGTTTCCCTCTTCCCCCAGAGCTCTCTACTAGCGACACCCAAAAAAAATATAATAATAATGGGAAAGATTCTAAGGGAAGATTAGAAACGATGTATGCGAGATTGGATTAATCGTAGGTTTGGTTACGAAAAAGTAGTTTAATAAATTACATGTTCGGACTATTTCGGGTTTGATTGATTATGTATAATGAATAATTATTATTACTTCCAACCATCTTTCCACCAACACAAATTCTAAACTTGCAAAGTAAATCAATACGTTTTGGGGCAAAAATTTAGCAAGGTTTGAAACATTCGCTGGGTTATTGTGATCGCAAAATTTCAATTCGTTTTACGATAGAGCACCACCCTGTATGCTCCCCTACATCAACACAAAAGTATATACAGGTAGTTTCGAGTTTGGACGACGTCGACGCGCGGTTTCAGGGTCCACGTTCTCTAGGCACAAAAAAAAATAAACAGGTAAATCAGAAAACTCGTCCGTCGAGTACCTAACAACACCTGTGTTTATGCATTGTACGAGGCGAGGGGGGTCTAAATACGACCAGACACAAAACGTATTCCACCAGATTTTTCCAACAGATACGCCGTTTTCCTTTGGTTAAATTTCGAATCGACAATATAACGACTCGTCTCCAACGGAAATCCAACACGCCACGTGATAAGACTGGATATGTCGTAATATACATACAGGATGTCCCGATACAATACTTCTAAATAAACTATACAATCTTAAATGATGTACGATATATCGAACGACCCTCGTACGCCTACGGGAAGATTATATACAGAGTGGCACAATATAGTGAAAGGAAACCGAGTAAGCCACTTGATAAGACTGTGGATATGTCGTAATATATCCGAATGTCCCAATAAAACAACTCTTAGATGAAGTATCCAAATGTAAACATGGATGATATTTCGAACGACCCTCGTACGCGCATATTGGTAGACTATACAGAGTGGCCCAATAAAGCGAACGATTCGCCGTTGAACTATAGCAAGCGGCGTTGAGACATATGTCGCTGCTAAAATTATAATACAAGCTAAAATCGTGAAAATAGAATTGCAAAACCGACGCCCCGCGCGCTTCTTCATATACATATATTTCTTATTCTCGTTCTTCGTTCTTGTTCTTCTTTTTTTATCAGCGAACGCGCGCGCGGAGGTTACGAACTTTTCGAGGCCGTTTACCTAAATATAAAATCGCCGTTTATTTACTTTTAAAACGTTAAAATTAATCGCAAAAGGTGGACGGACCGGAGAGGGCGATCGACTTTGAGGTATTTAAGCATTAGTAACGAGATGAATTATTAACATTTAACTCATCCTGTGTATGTATATGCGAGAGAAAGAGAGATTGGTATTTTTCTGGCTGTATTTTTCTCGTTTTATAATCATTTATCAAGTTCAATCTGAGTGACAAACGGCCTAATAATCCATTGATATTTACACGAGAACCTGGTCACAATGGGACCCAAATTGAAAGACGCGTCCACAGTCATTATGTTTTCTACGACAATAAATCCCTTTTGTTAACAATAATTTACTAATATATAATTTGCATCGTATATCAAACCGCTGCTAAATTGTACCAATAGATACTTTTTTCCTAATAAAATCGCATTAATTTAAACCGAACAATTACTCAATTACATCGAATTTTTACATCGCATCCAACCTACAATAAAATCCGAGCGCGCCCATATTTTTCATTAGGCGCATTGAATATTGAATGCGTACGCCCAGCCCGGCCGGAAAATCTGCATAAAACCGTCGAAAGAATTACTATTTAGTTATACGGATGGTAAAATAAAATCCCTCGGCTCGGCGAACGAGGCGCACGCGAAAAAATGCGGCCCGCTGTCGGCGTTCGAAGACTCTCGCAAACTCACCTGGAACAAAAAGAAACGGTAATTTAGTGGAGGAAATGCCGAGGGAAAAAAGTGATGTGTGTAAACAGGCACAATTGACGTTGCATCAGATAGCGCTTTATCCGACCGACGGTCTTATTGATCTAAAATCAATTTCGACGGCGGCCTCCAATCTACAGTGCGATTGGTTTCCGGACCCCTGCGCGAATCATCATAAATAATTGCAAGGAAATACCATTAGATATTTGGGAATTGTGCCCTGTTGAATTTTTCTGTGACAAGTATAGACAGTTGACAGGCAAGGCATACTAAGATGATCCGAGCGAAACTCGAAGAATGTTTCATCAATGCGTATGTGTGTTGAAAAAACAAAGATTGAATGGGAATTAAATTAAATTTCAAATTGTTATATTGCAAGTTTTGATGTAAATTTTAGTGTTAATATGTATCAAAAACCGTGTGTTAAGTTTATTAAAAAGATATACCTAGTTTGACGTTTCGAACAAATTTCACTTTTCTAATGACAGGTACAGACGCTTGACAGGCAAGGCATCCTAAGAAAATCCGAGCGAAACTAAAAAACGTTTTATCAAAGTGTATGTAATTGTGTTGAAAAAACAAAGATTGAATGAGAATTATATTAAAATTTCAATTGTTGTTTAGCAAGTTTTGTAAATTTACGTGTTAATTCAAAAACCAACATTTGTTAAAAGATATAGTTTGACGTTTCGAGCAAATTTCACTTTTCTATGACAGGTGCAGATAGTTGACAGGCAAGGCTTACTAAAAAAATCGAACGAAACTAAGAACGATTTATCAGTGTCTGCGTAATACTTTAAAAAAACAAAGATTGAATGGGAAATTATTATTTTTTTTGGCTGAAGTCCTTGGCGATGAATTTTGCAAACGCGAAAAAACCGCTATTATCGACCTAGATCAAAAAAAGCGCAATAGTTGGGAAGGTAACGATTTTAACACCTAAAGTGCTCACATCATTTACATACTGTTGGCTAATTTGCTGTGTATTTATTTATGTACTTTAGAAGTGTGCAATTAATTTGTGTAATGGGCGTTATGGGATGATTTAAGACGTTTTGCGCAACTGTTTAAAAATGTCTATTATAATAAAATTCTTTGTATAAACTCCATTTATCAAGCTAATATTTAACCAACAATAAGAAACCAACATACACATTAATCCAAAATTGTTTGTAATACAGTCAAATTTATGAGTTGAACAAAGAAAATGGAGGTTGTCTTTGTTGTAGATACTCATAGCCTATTTTGCATCTACCTGTATATCTTTTTCCCTACGATTTTCACGGTGATAATGTTTCTATAACGCTGTTAGTAATGTAAAAACAATGATTCTATTTTTTGACGCAGAGGAAAAATTTCGAAAAACTCCATAACATCCGATTGTAATTTTTCGAAGATTAGGGAAGTATGCGAAAAATATTTAATTTGTAGAATTTACAAAAAAATATGTTATCGAAAGCGAGATATTCAGCGCAAGTGACAATTCGGTCAAATTAGATACTAATTCCCCAAAAATCCCTTTTTTTGTGTATACAAATAAGCTCTCATATACATACAACACGCAACCTTGATTTTTTTGTAAATACTCTCCACGCTTTCCATACAAAACGGATTTTTTTAAAGTAGCTTTGTCACAAATTACCACTCGGAAAGGTCGCATAGTGATGCTCCGATAGCGTTTACAATAACGAGGCCCGACGTTTGAACATCAAATATTGACTTTATTTACTAAAAATATTTTTTTCGAACGATCTGTTTTCGATTACTATCAAGTTATAAATCGATATGCATTTATTTTTTTCGACGGGATCTAATTTAATTCGACTTGAGACCGCGCCGGAACGAGCAAAATATTTATAAACCTTCGCGCGCGTAAATGCAGTAGTAAAAAATAATCAAAAAAACGGGGTTTTTGACCCGACACCGGTCCCCGCAATAAACAAGCAAAATCCCGGCTGCATTCGAATAGTTCCAATTTCAAAATCATCACCAGGAAACGTTTTTTTTTTCGTATAAAAATTTCGCCTATTAATAGCGTTTGCGCAATTTTCCAAGGAAATCCAACCTTCGAACAATTCCTTCTTGAGCAACTCGAATAGCATAAACAATAAAAAAAAATACGCGCGAGCCAGTAAAATAACCTTCGTACACAAGCTTTTCGAATTACGTTATTTCTCGTTATCGAACGCCTAATTTAGAATTCACAATTGCACATACACACTTTCAACATCCATCGATACAATCATATCGGGCGCCCTATAATCAAACACCCTGTATGATAAAAAAAAACCGCCACCCCCGGGGCGAGGTATACAGAGAAAGGTGAATGGAACCAGTTGCGATTCTCGTGTGGCGACTGACATATGGCAGGGCCCGTTTTTGCGGTCTTCAGACGCGATTTGTTATTATTACCCGTCGACACGAAATGGAAATTTCGATTACAAAAAGAAAAAAAAAACGGAAAAGAAACGAGCGCGCGCCTCCCTCGTTGCAGCAGCGGCGGTTTCCGTGTAAAATTTCGCATCGCTCGAGGGAGCGCAACCGCCTCGCATGCGTGTGTGGAAACGAGAGCTCATTTTCTAATTCGTGTGATTTGCGATGCTCGTTTTCTAATCCAGCCGATTTTCCAATAAAGTCGAACGCTTCATTTTCGCCCGCTGACGTAAAGCTAATAATTTCCTCTTGTACTGGCGTACTTGTAAATGCGCAGATAGTCGTCCCCGAGGGTAATTATTACATACCCTCGGGTTTGGTACCATACGGGTACGATGTATGGTCGTGTGGATAAAATTACAACGTGTCGGAATTTTTACAATTATTTACAGTACCTGCACAACCTGTTATCGTTTCACGAAAAGACAATTTTAGATTCAATAGTTCATCACCACGTTAGCGTCAATATAATTTACTAGGTGATTACAAAAAAAAAAAAGAAGAAGAACCTTCACAGCCGCCTATCGCCTCCATAAACATGATAATAAAACCGTTTTAAAATAGAGAAACAAGGAGGCATCGGAGTGCATCATACGCGACAGTTCATCTGAAATATTTAATGTCTTTATGTCCTTCTCACGTTCGACCCGTAACGTTTCATATTTCACAGGTCATTCCCGTTTCTCGGTAACGATTTTTTTTTCGACCTATTATTACCTATAATGCGCTCCCGAGAAACCGAGCCGTATACACAAAGCCACACCGATTTCGATTAGAAAATTACAATCTTTACGGCCAAGTCGACGGAAAAACGCACAAAAGAATTTTTCGAAATTAATCCAGTACCATCCTCTAAATCAGTGCGTCGGTTTTCGAGCGCTCCCTCGTAAAACCATTGTCGTTCTTTTTACGAGTTCCGCTTAGAGGATATACATCTCCCGCGACCCTCGTATTCGATCGTAAATTACCCGATTCATTAGACAGGAATCCGTGTACGGGTACAGTACGTCGATTCCTCTACAAAAAAAACCGTTAAAACTTTAACGAGAGCGCGCCGAGGATTATTAAAACGCAAAAAAATGGAATCGAGACAGACTTCCTCGACTCGTACAAAATGGAAGAAGAAAAAATCGACGAGCAAGAGCAAATGAAATGCGGCGACGAAATATAGCGGGGATTCGACGGGCGCCGGCGACCGGCGTTTTCCGGTTTGAAAATTTACTGTCGAAACACGTATTAACATGACCGATATCAAGCCATGTCGGGTCGTTATCGCTAAACCAGTACCGTGTATAAAGCGATTTCTACACCACTCGATAGCTACTCAATATACGAGGGTTAGTCTGCACGTACTATAGGGGTTAGGTATAGTAGCAGTGGAGCAGAGTAGAAGAGTGCTATAGGAGTAAAGTAAAATAAAGAAGGGTATAAAGTAGAGTACGACTGGAGCAGAGTAGAAGAGAGTAAAAGAAGAGTACTAGGAGTAGAGCAGGGTTAGGTATAGTAGCAGTGGAGCAGAGTAGAAGAGAGTAAAAGAAGAGTACTAGGAGTAGAGCAGGGTTAGGTATAGTAGCAGTGGAGCAGATTAGAAGAGTGCTATAGGAGTAA
The DNA here is from genome assembly GCA_918026865.1 of Phyllotreta striolata. Lineage (NCBI taxonomy): Eukaryota > Metazoa > Arthropoda > Insecta > Coleoptera > Chrysomelidae > Phyllotreta > Phyllotreta striolata. Next base: position 1,452,872 of record OU900098.1, on the reverse strand, counting down.
AGTAAAATAAAGAAGGGTATAAAGTAGAGTACGACTGGAGCAGAGTAGAAGAGAGTAAAAGAAGAGTACTAGGAGAAGAGTAGGGTTAAGTAGAGTAGCAGTGGAGCAGATTGGAAGAGTACTATAGGAATAGAGTAAAATAAAGAAGGGTATAAAGTAGAGTACGACTGGAGCAGAGTGGAAGAGAGTAAAAGAAGAGTAGGGTTAAGTAGACTAGCAGTGGAGCAGATTGGAAGAGTTCTATAGGAGTAAAGTAAAATATAGAAGAGTAAAGTAGAGTACGACTGGAGCAGAGTAGAAGACAGTAAAAGAAGAGTACTAGGAGACGAGTAGGATAATATAGAGTAGAACAGAGTAAAGTAAGAGGTGGGTAGGAGTAGAGTAGAGTAGATTAAAGCACTCGTAGAGTAAATTTGCCAATTTAAACGCTCCCAATTTACCAACAGAATGAAAATCTGCAATCTCTCTGCGGCGCCCATTTTACATCGCTTCGCCCTGTAACAACCGGGAATACGCGGATATTTAGGATCTCGGGATGAGAAAAGGGCCGTCTCGACTCGGTCTCGGTGCCCTACAGTTTAGTTTTAGCGCGTTGTAAATACATCTAAACATCGAAACACTCCCGCTATCCAGCTCTCTTCCCGTCTCTGGCGCCCTTATCAACCCGCCGAAGGGCCTTTCGCCCGTCCATTTCCATTTTCGCTCCCGCGTGATGCGATCGAAGCGCATCCGATTAGAAGGCGGAGCTCCGGGGACGGCACAAACGTGACGCACCGCCAGACGTCCTTGCATTATTATACACTGATTACGTTCGACCCGTTGTGTGTGTTTTTTTCGTTAATTTTAGACGAACCTAGCCATTAACTGGAGCTATAGAATTGTTGCACAATGCGAGGGAAATTTTGGTATAATAGGACACCCTGTATATTAATTTTCTGGCGCAACTATCGCAGGAATTCGTTGAACTTTGAGATTAATAAGAAAGGGATCCGTGCCGTTCGCCGCCCTTCAACTACCCTCCCGAAAATAAAAGACCAATGGCTCGTCTAGGGCAATGTATAGCGTGGCGTTTCCGATAATACGATTTCTAAGCGAAGTTTCCACCGAGGTTTTCAACCCTTAAATTACACCGAGTATCCACTAATAATAATTTACATGATGGTAGTTTGGGGTGGGTGGAAAGTATTCAAATTCGGCTTTTGTACGGGGGGGCGGCGGGCGGCGGGCGCACCGCCGGAGAACGTGCGTGAGCCGGAGTTCGATAGCCCACCGCCGGGCTCCGGGGGCTGCAGTATCGAACGGGGTGGCGGCGGCGGCGGCGGAGGCGGCGGTTAAAAGACACGAACGGGGGGGTTGGCAGGGGTCAGTGCGCCACTCCGAGAGGGCCGTCTCCTTTTTTTTCCCGCCGAATTGTCTACGACGGCTATCCCGACGGTCCGGAGAATGCGGAGTGGTAAAGTTTTAATGGGGCTGGTCGCCTCTCTAACTTTTTTCTTATTTATATCTACTACATATGCTTTTATCAATATTTGCTGAATAATAAACGCGGGAAGGGCACGTCCGGGGAACGAGGAGGGCTTGTGGAGGATCAGTATTTATAAAAAGGTCCTGGGTTAGTTGGTTTTGTACAATTCGAATACGTGCCAATCGGTGTTTGTTTCGCCAACTATTGCGACTAGAATTTTTTTATGTGTAAACAATTCATTATTAATAAATTGATAACGCCGATATTGGACTTTTATATCTACTATTTGCTCGCGATAAGCGCGCGAGTTGCGCGTGAGTTTCGCGTTTTAAAAAATATATAATATACTCGTATATACTGAGTGACAAAAGTAAAAGAACACCAAAAAATAGTTGTTGAAATTTAACCATTTATTCTAGTTACATGTATAAGAGAAAATAAACAAATGATTAAAATTAATTCATCAAATTAACAACAAAACTTAAAAAAAATTAATGTGTTGCACCACCGTGGTGCTGTACACACTCTCTACAGTTTGAATTAAAAAATAAAATTTGCTTCTTGGTGTTCTTTTACTTTTGTCACTCAGTATACGTTCGATTTTCCTATCGAATATTCATTGCGACAGTTTGTAACGGTTAGCTGGACGGTTGTTTAGCAAGAGGCTATACCGTGGATTAATTAAAGCAACAGATTCTATCCAAGTGTTTAAAAATCCGACGCGACGTCGGGCGCCTCCTCTTTGCAAGTGCCGCTATAGCCGGTGCCCGACGATCCGACTGCGATTGCATTTTATTGAAATATGCACACTTGCATACATACATTCTATCCGCCTCATCGGCGTCGATAGCCTCTACCTATATTTCTCTACCGACCCTCGTATAACAATACTCCAAAACGTCCAAGATTTTGGTATGGAAATCTTCATAACGACAAGCGAGACTACCTTTACCCGTTTTTCCCATCGTAAATTTATTTAATAAGGCGTTGAAGACGCGATGTAGAAAAAAAACAAGTTACGGGGGGCAGGTGGTAGGTTCACCTGCTCCACCATCGGCGATCTCGTTATAACCAGCAGCACGCGACATTGCGGATTTTTTTGCATCCGTCCGATTTGTATTAATATATTTACTTTCATTCGACATTGAACGGACGCGAGAGCAATAAGTATTGCAGTTTATTTTTAACCCGCATTTTCAGATGTCGCTTTTAAAATGATGTATACAAAAAATTATAATCTACTCGCTGTTTCTTTGGGATTTTTCAGATAAATATTGATCAAAATATCAGCAAGTTGCAGGTCTTAAAACCGAGTTGCATTAGCTATGCAGAGTTTTGTTGATTCGCCTCGTATAAAACAGTCAAAATAATTTTTGACATCGCAACGAAAACTGTTATTTAACGAAGTTATTCAGACGGAGATTTTGCGAATAGGCAAGAAAAATATTATTTACCATTTTTCAAATTTAACGAAAATATCCCCACGACTTCATAACAATTAAAACCGGCGAGTATGGCAAACATCCAGTAACAAAAATCTTTAAAAAACCGCACCTTCGCTTGCAGCAAACAGATTTTTACCGAAAAATTTATTAAAAATTTCATTCAATTCGCTCGACAAATTACGGGGTAATTTGTACCGATATAATTTTAAATGACTCTTGTCGCAATACTTCTCCATAATGACAAAGTCCGTATTTTTTTTTCATTCTGCTTATCCTGTATAATTATTCGTGAAGCGAAGAGAGGAACTCCGTTTTTTCATATGTAATTAACTCGCACTTATTATTTCGAGAATCCAACATCATAATAAGAGCCTCCTCCAACCAGAAAGAACCAATTTTAATGTCACTGTATAAGAATTGTACGGAACATAAAAACAATTTCTAGGTATAGACGTTGCATTTTCACAGCGGCTAGAATTAACGAAAAAATATGAGACACCCTGTATGCACTTTGAATAAAAAATTCTTAAAAAAAAACACATCAGTCGCTGGATTTCGGATTGAAAGCGATTTTCGCGTGATTCATTAGCAAAGCATTTCGAATATGTCGATTCTCGATTTGTATTATACCTGTAGCAGTGCACGTGAAACCGTGAAACATTTCGTGGAAATCAAGTCAACGATCTGTTATCTTAATACGGACGAATCTCGCCTCTCTCTCTCTCTATCGCACCCAAGAATCCCAACAATGACAAACGCGTCAAACACAATCTAATATTCCGATCTCCCCTCGTACGCCAAAAAAAAAAATATCGAGTTTTTAATAAAACACCCGGTATAATTGTTGCTATTTACCGCTTCTTCGAATTATTGCACACCTAGCAATCCCGCACGGTCGCTTTTCCAGCTATTATTCTTTTTCTACGGAATAAATAAAAAAAAAGAAAACAAAAATCCATCAAACAAAGAAACAAAGGATATACGTAAATAAATGCGTAGGTAAGCCGTACGCGTACTTGAACGTTTTCTTTCTTCGCAAAGACAATTAAAAATATTAATTTCGACCTTTCTCGGTTTAAAAATAGCCATGAAAATTTCCTTTGTGACAAGCCAATCCGCGTTTTAGGCGAATTTCGCGCTCCCAATGCATAAAATTATTACAAGCCACTCTACTCTACTCCTACGCTACTCTCTTCTTCTCTACTCAACTCCTACGCTACTCTCTTCTTCTCTACTCTACTCCTACGCTACTCTCTTCTTCTCTACTCTACTCCTACGCTACTCTCTTCTTCTCTACTCTACTCCTACGCTAATCTCTTCTTCTCTACTCAACTCCTACGCTACTCTCTTCTTCTCTACTCAACTCCTACGCTACTCTACTCCTACGCTACTCTCTTCTTCTCTACTCTTCTTTACCATACTTTACTACCTTCTTCTCTACTCGTAAGCTACCTTACTCTACTCTCCTCTATTCTACTCTACTGCTACTCTACTTTAACCTGCTACTACTTTACTCTGCTCTATACGTGTGTATAGTAATTGAAGCATTAAAGAAATATACGAGGGACACACGCAAAGTTCGATGGGGGAACGTTTTTGCTCGATAAATTCGACACGAATCGATGCGGAGGAGAGAGCAGCGGATCCTCTCGGCGCTCCGGAGTCGGTACTACCGCCGGACAGATGTGGAACCACCTGCTCGACAAAAAGGAACAGCTGTGGCCGGTACACATATACGGAAAAAGCCCATCGCCGCAGGTTTTCGAGGCGGCGTAATGAGTTCGACACACCAATCGTCGCGTTAGGTCGATTACAGTCCGTTCGATTTATCACGTCGGTGACGTCACCGATGGATTAGAGCGTGTTGTATGTATATGTTGTACGCTCGAGAGTCGGAGACTGCGCTTTTTCCACCGAACCGTCGTGGTGTTTCTTTGTTCGGGGGCCGGTGTAATATACGAAGTGCATTTTAATCCTCCGGGACCGTGAACCCCGCCGACTCGACTCGACGTCTCGAATATAGATCTCTCGCTCGTTAAAACCCGAACCGGCACCGACGACGGCATTGAGAATTCAAATCTCGTTTCGGGTCGTCTTCTACTCCGCATTTTTTTCTCCACGGTTCTGGTGCGCTCGCCGATTCTCGGACGAAAACAAGAGTACCTATGTAGAGTTTGAATTCGAAAAGGGACCGAATTGGCCGGTAGATGCGCACGTTATATACGGGGAATGTCAGAGGGAACAAAGAGTCGAGCGTATGTGGGTTTAGAGTAAAGGGGGGGCTTTTCCGTTGCGTACGATAATAAACGACGCCGATGCCGTTCCGGCGACGTCACGCTGAATACGCCGGGCTGGATCGATGCCGGGACGGGGTTGCGAAATTCGGGCGAATTTCGGGTACCGCGTTCGCCCCAGGTACATTAAATATCGCAGCAAGATGTATGTTCGAGATTAAAGTATCCCGATTTGCGACCATCCCTATATCTAGTCGTTGAAATTAACTGGAAGTCGACGAATAAACGAATTTCCCAGGCGTACTGCGACCGACTAATTGCCATGTTACGGTGAAATTGACTCTAATTACGCCGTCTCCGCGATTCTAAAGAATTATGACTAACAATTAGAGGAAATAAAAAGCTTAACAGTACCCGCATGCATTGTGCGTTTCGAAATGTCGTTCGATAGTACCATTGAGTATACTTCAATACAATGTGGCTCAAAAATGCTACAATGTTTTAGTAGGTCGAAAATTGTGGAATTCTTGTGAGGATGTCTCAGAGAAATATGATTAGATAGATACTCGTAATACTCGCGCTAATCGATGAAGTTTACAGAAACAAAACCGAATGTAACCGGGCAATTAGCGAGCACTTTCTTACATGCGAAAAAACGCGGCGAATTAACGAGAGTATTGAAAGCAAGAGAAGAAGTAAAAAAAAAAAAAACCCGACCGTAAACCATTAAAATTTATCGTCGAATCTACTAAACACGGTTGCGTTTTGTGACATAAGCGTTGCCGGTAAAGTCGGTCACTGTGTCAATTCCTATTGCATATCTTCGTCTCGACGATTTTTACATTACTTTATTATTCCTCCATTTCAAGGTTAGCTGCCTTCGGATATTTTTTTAGCGTATATACACGCCAATTTTCCGGTTTCTCCATTATCTAATTCGCCATTGTACAAACAGAAATCATATATCTGCAACGGATAAAACAACATAAACGATTAAACCTTGGTTTACCCGGGTAAACTGCGAAATACCCAAGAAACACGGGTAACTTCACCCGTATCACATCTAAGTCGGCTATGCGAATCTTCGCAAACGTCACTGCGACAATGATATATTGAGGTTAGAATAACCTGTCAAAACGTGAACAGTTTTTTGCAGCGCTAACTTCACGCAGCGATTAAATGCGAGTATATGGCATATAAATTTAGACCACATATCGCCAAGATATTAATTAGGTCGATGAACTTCTCCGTTTTTAAACGCACTCAAGGACTCTCCCGTACGGGTGTAGCGTAATTGTATGTGTATATGCGAGCGAGCGTGAGCACCTTCTGTACCATCGACCCCGTAACAACGAACGTTCTTGTTTAAATTTAATTAATTGCTTAATTAACCGCTAACTGCTTCCCATTCGCTCGAGACTTGTGATAATAGACGCGGCTCGAGCGCGAGGGTCCGTAGGTGCCGAATCGGGTAGGAGCGGTGGCTTATCCAAGAAAACGATGGGTTTCCAATAGAAAAGGGATTAAAGCGATTAAAATGAACAGTTAGAGGAGGGTAATGTAAAACATCAAAAGAAACCGAGACAGGTAGAGGTGTACATGGAATAAAATTTTGGGTTCGGTGAATTTTACCTGCTCGTAATTAAACGGCTAACAAATTTAGAAAATATACCAGGTAGAAGACGGTGGTCGAAAATTCTTGTTTAATCGGCCATTAGAGGAGCTCGACGGTGTTTTGGATTTATCGTTGAGACTGTTCATTAGGAAGGTTTCAAAATAGCTACTAATGCGATTTTTTGAAAAGAAATTATCAACAAAACGATTGTATTTCGTTTGTGGGTCGTAAACATTTATCTTAGGGTTCGTGTTGATCGAGTCGCGTTGGCTATGAGTAAATAAATTTTCTCTAAATAATAAAAATTGACGCCTATGATTATTAACGTCAAACATCTGTCAAAAAGTTAAAGGTCAACAGCCAATTCGTGTTACTCTTGTATTTTTGAAATGGGTTTTAGAAAACTGAAATTTCTCGAAAACTAGGTTTATTAATTATTCAAATATATTGCAAATTTCATGTAGGTATGTATTTGTAAAATAATTTAAAAATTATGTTCGTGTGTGTCAAATGTCAAATTGGAACTATACGGCCAACTATTCGAACGAATACTTTAGTATTAAATTACGGCCATTATAACGTTTTTAGTTCAGATAAGTATCTAATAAATTTGTCGAAATTAGGTCCGCCTACGCCAATGACCCCAAACAACCGATCCCAACGGAACGAAAGAAGAAAAAGAAATAACGAAAAAAAAAAAAAAAGAAAGAACACTGTGGTGAACTTACCAAACGACACCGAAGGCTCCGTACCCGATGGGCCTATCCGGTTGGACCTGTTCCTGCGTATGGGCCGGTGCCACGGCGTGCTGCGGATGGTAGTAGGGCTGGGCCCCGTGGAGTCCCCCTTGTTGCCCTGCTCCCGCGGTCGGCCCGGCTGTACCCTGCATTATGCTCATGGAGACGGACATCGACACCCTCGAGTGGCAGTTGGGAACCGCCACAGCCATCAAATATGCCTTCGACCGGTTCGACGAGCCACTGTCCCGATAATATATCAACGCGCGGTTCTCTCGGGGATGGCTTTTCCTATTACGCGAGTCCTAGCATTCGCATCGTTCGATTAATCGCACTGACATTGACGTCCGCACGGTCTCGATTTCGGTTCCATCAACCTTGGATTTCGAGTTCCCGAATAAAGCACTACGTGAATAACGCGATACAGATACGGCCGAGCGTTGTTCTGTCACGATTTCGACTAACATTAAACCACGCTAAAATGGCGATTTCGTACGCTTCGAACTCGACGAACTGCTCAGCTGCGACATCGCCCCGCCGTGGACGTTGCGGATCTGGACGTTCGATGGTCGAAAACTCAAAACGACGGCGACGGCTGGGCAAACAAAAAAAAAGAAAAATGTTATCGTTTCGTTGAGGTCTGTGACGAAACGGCCCCTGTCGCAGCTCGTTGCAGACTGATTTTTCCTGCTCGGCTCGATTCGATAAGTCGAATTCTACGACGCATCGCATTGGCCGGCGTCGCTTCGCGCTGGATCGGCGGTGTTGCCAACGCCGCATTTAAATCCCGCAAAATGCTTCGGTTTCACGAACATCTTTTATCGCCGTTCCTCCGACGCGTTAAACCTATCTTCTTTCTCTGTTCGATTAAAATAATTTCTTCCTATAACTTAGCTGTCACTTGTCATTATAATATCGAAATAATTTTTGAATTAAAACATCAGCTTCAACTACTCGAGAAACAATACTCCTAGATTCTAATAATTAAAAACAACAAATTTTAAAAATCTTCTGTGTTGGTTATTAATAATATCGGCAACAGCGGTCGGTTAGTAACAAAGATTAGGGTTACGCATGCGTCGAAAAATAATCAACAGCTGATTGAGTTAATTTAAAATTTAATTTCAATGTTTTTTTAATAAAATATGTACAGGATGTCCCGCAACTATCCGCTCACACCATAAGGTATTCGTATCTCAACGAACAATTCGTAATTAAAATTCGAAAGGTCTACTTATATTGGTGAGAAAAATTAAGAAAAATAAATAAGGAAATTTTATTTTTACAAATATACATACGTACAAACAACAATCACATTTCGATATATTGATAGGGTTTATACTTCGAACGTTTATTCAATATACAAAGAATAAATTCCCGCTAGATGAACACTTACGATATACTAAATTTTGTAAATAAAATAAAAAAAATTGCACTTTCCCCATTTTAAAACAATTTGTAGAGACGTAACTATCACAAACAAATCAATTTGAATTTGGTCCACACGAGATGAAATTCAATCAACGAATTTTCGATTAAAATATACCGAACAATTAAAAAATCCTAATTAAAACCGCCATTTCGCTACATCTGACAAGAAAAAAAATGAACTAACTCGATTTCAATTCGCAATACAAACGTGAAAATCGAGCAGCAAGTGGTTAATGATGATATGAGAATCAGTAATATCAAATCCAAATATTCCGTACCTAATATTACCTCGAACAGTCAGACCGTTACGAACACTACATCTAATTAAATCTACCATCGCAACACCTCTATCTACAATCCGTCGAATCTAAGACAATTCGAAACCGGTGTTACACGTCACCGCGTACCGCAACTTCTCCCTTAACGTGCTCTTCTTCTGGTAGTTGGGCAGTTTCAGCAGATTGAAGCACGTCGACGACGTGGGCAATCGATTCTGCGGATCTTTCTTGCGTATGGTGAAAAATCCCCGAATCACGCTACCTGCAATTTCATAATCGTTACGTAAGTATACAATTACCTAGAGCGTACTCACCGATGGTGTCTCCAGTATCCTCATCGTCGCCCACCTCCACGCATCGTATGGAAAACGGGGGCTCTAAATGCGCGAATCCCAGCAACGGAGGCTTCGAACAACTCGTCACAAACTAAATATAACGAATGCATTAGTACTGTATATTAGAGAATTTGCATAAGGAGTAACCTTTAAAAACATAGCCTTTTCTTCTTCGTTGAAGTCCTTTTCTAATATGTCCCACAGCCAACCTATCACTCGATGCGAATCGTGGAAACCGCCGTAATACTGACAATTCTTCCGTAAATCCCGCAAATCCAACGGCACGTTATCGCCAGAAATCAGTCGTTGTAGCTGAAACATAAACAAATATTTGCTCGAAACAAATCTACAAGTATTTTACACGATTTACTACCTCCGGCGTCGAAAACAACGTCAACCAATCAGGGTTTATAATCGATCGAAACCCTTTAATAAACGCCGCCGTTTGGTCCTTAATCTGAACGTGCATACGAAAATGCGCCATCAAATGTATATAATTTATCCTAAAAAAAAAAACATACAAACATCCAACAAATTCCATCTCTGTAACCATCATACACTTACTTATTCTCGTTGGTGACCTGCACCGCCTTACCGCCCGGCACCAGCTCGTGCGTCACGATCTTCCCCATGCTGTCCTCGTCGACGCTGAACGTCAAATCCAAATCCCCCACGTCGCTCTCGTACCGTTTCACGTAGCTCAAGCTGCGGTAGAGCGCCGGATCGAGCGACGGCAGCTCGTCCACGCAGCTGTACAACACCTGCGTCGTCTGCCCCGACACCTGGCTGAGGAAGAACGAAGCGAAAGGCACGTCCACCACTATACCCTCGTAGATCGCCTTGCCTACGTAGTCAACTCGATAAAAAATCGCGATCGATAACGCCGTTCGAACTTACCCAGCATCCTTCCGACGAAGTCGAAGAGCTGCAGGTGGTTGTCTTGAACGCTGGACGTGGGCGACGGGTACAATCTCTCCTCGCTGGTGGCTTTGAACAGATTCAACGACGGATCGAACACTCTTTTGATGCTCTCTTCGAGGAACTCCTTGAACACCCCGTCTTGGTCGATACCCGCCTCGTCCAGACCTTGCTCGTTGATAAACCTCACTCTAATAACGCCTTTAAGCGACTGCGAAGGCAACAAAGCCAGCTGCCTGTAACCGTCTTCCACTATACGATTCCTGCCGCGAAACAAACCATTTAATCCATCGAATTAATCGTTTAACGAAGGCGCTACCTGTGTACGGTGATGAGCGTGGATTGCGGCGAGGCGCATGCCGACTCGGTCAATCCCAGCACCGTCTTCTCGTTGTTGATGTACTTGCGGAAGAGGCGCACGCGGTCCTCGTGCGGTATGACGTGCGGCATCGTCTGCAGGAGCAGCTGCGGCGCCCGCCGGCCCTTCTCCAGGTCGCTCACGAACGCCGACACCTTCACGTCTTTGATCAGCCAGTGGCCCGGGGGCGTGTAGTTGCGCCGGCAGTCGCGCCTGTACAACAGCATCAGGACGGCGTGCAGCGAATTGAACAGCGAATTCGTGCTGATCGTTTTGAAGTCTTCGATGGAAACGAGATTAGTGAGCGTCGAGCGCGGGATAGCGGAGGAAGGCTTACCGAACAAGCTGCCCGATATGGCTTTGTAGAGGAAGTTGTTGAGGAACGTCGACATCACCACGAAATCGGAGAGCTTGAACGGCGTTTGGTGCTCGTACATCTCCATATCGTCGAGTATACTATGAATTACAGAATGCTTTAGTAGTAAATGAATTATTAGAGTACTTACGTAACGTAGTGCGACATACAATCGGCGAATAATTGTAGCATTTGAAATTCGGGCGCGGAAAATTTTGTGTTTATAGCCAAGTGATCCAAGAAGGGTTTGATGCCGCAATTCGGCCCCAACGAGCATATAAACAACCACAAATCGTACAACACCGAATTCTGGTAACAAAGACCTACACACAAAAAAAAAAATACATACAATTACCAAACCCCCATCGAACCACCGAATATCTAACCGGTAAGTATATCGAGCTGCAGCTGGCTCAAAGTATTCAAAGCCGTGTGATAGAGCGAGCAAATCAACACGATCCTGTGCACGTCGGGGCTGCCGAGGGTCCTGTAGGTCTTCTGCACGGCCGTCTTGTGGCTCTTGCACTCCAGCACTTTCTTGAAGAAGTTGGCGCCGCCGGCGGCGCTCTGCGTCGGACTGGGCATCTGGACGGGCGGCTCGGCGCCGGCGACCAGCTCGCACAGCGAATCGCCGAGCAGGATTTGTATGATCTCGGCGTGCCAGAGATAGTGCAGCTGGATTTTCACGTGGGGAATGGCCGCGTGCAGGGAGGGGTCCATGGCCTTGGAGAACCAGCCCAGCACCGGGTGCCAGTGCGTCAGGGTCGATTGTTTGCTCACTACGTAGTTTTGGCAACTTTCTAGTAGACTGGTTACTACTACCTAAAATAATTATAACCATTAACTCGTTTAATTAACTAATAACTAATTTGTTTACTGTAAACGTTGGGAAATAGAGTGCTCTGAGTGTAGTATGTCGTTCGATAAAAGCCAATTGGATTAAATTAGCTAATAGACATAGAGCGTAACTGCCTTCTAATGTGTTGAATACGATCCGCATCGATTGTTGACTAGATAACAATTCCAGACTCCTGGCGAATATTTTGTGGTTAGTTAACGTTGAAATAGACTGAAAAACGATATACTTTAGTAAAAATCTTTTGGAATCGATCGACTTACTTCTGGTGATAAATTTTGGAGGTGGTACACGAGACCCGGTACCGATAAAATGTTTATCAAAAATATCGTCATTAGTTTGTCAGAGTAATTCGCAGCTACTAAAGGTCTCAAGGAGATGGTCAAAATGGCTGATAAGGATATGTTTTTGAATGTTACTTTGATGCGTCCCAATCCCTTTAACAAGAGATCCTGAAAAGTGTACTTGTTAATACCGGTACGCAGCCAATTTAAACTATTTACCTTTACAATCAAATAGAACCCTTTATGAACCAGTTGTCCCATTATATTGGAGCACAAATTATTCATCCCGGGCCGCAGGACTTCCATGTTCTTATTTTTCAATACGGCCCATGTGTTTGTGTTGGTGAAGGAAACCAGCACGTGCAAATACATAACGATTAATTTCATATCATTATTAAATTCGGGTTTAAGGTCGTTTAAATATTGGCAACATATCCATAATATTTCGTTCATGTGAGATATCCATTTGATAACGCTCTCTTTGTTTAAGGCTACTCCTACGTAACTGTACTTGGGTGAATCGCTATCTAGTGTAGTTACGATGTAACGGCAGAAATTAGCGAATCTCTCGTTGTCTCTGTCTTTTCTCCATATAATCAGCAATTTTAGAGACTGCTGGAAGATTTCGTTTGCTGGTTTTAATTGCAATTTAGTCGTATCTTCGGGAACCGATGGCAATGCGGAATCGAAGTCATCTCTGCAAAGCATTCCGATTATAAAAAATAATGCTATTAGGTTACTTACAACTTACAATATGTTCCTTATAAAGCGGACTCTGCATAACCAACCTCTCACGTGGGCTTGTATTAACTTTGCAGACGCTATTCGTTTCTTTTCAAAAGCTCTTTCCTCTCGCGCTGCTTTCGTTTGCTCCAGAAAACTTCCTTTCGCGTTATCGGCTTTGTGGAACATCTCGCTAGTAATTTTTACAAGTCTAAACTATCGAAAAAACGAATCGTCAAAAATTATTGCCCTTTTCGCAGTCCATTTTGTTAACATTTTTGACAGATTTTCCTAATAATAATAACAAAAACAAACCACCATGACAGTTCTTCTTTTTTTTAATTTGATAGTATTGACAAATAACTGTCATTTTATTTTGAGGGAAGAAAATAACCTATTTTTTACCAAAATAAAAATTGCTTGAAATAATTTAAATCATGAATACATTGTTAATTCAACGGTTAATCCCGAAAATGCCCCTTAGTGAGTACAAAGTACTTAATTAACCATATTTAAATACATTGTGATAAATTTTTAGGGTACATTATACGAAGTGCCAGCACCGATGCCGATGTTCCGAATTTCGATATGGAGAATCCGTTCGAAAAAGAAAAACCACAATGTATTTTATGCAAACACAAGATAGTGGTCGATTACAAAAACATCAGGCTGTTATCGCAATTTCAATCGTCTTACACAGGCCAAATTTACGGCAGGCACATCACCGGATTGTGCAAAAAACAACAGGAATTATTGGAAACTGAAATCAAGAAGGCCCAAAACTCCGGCATGATGGGCTTTTACACCAAAGAACCAATATTCTTACAGGATCCTGAATTATACGACGTAGAAAGACCAATCAGACCTCACCGATTTTAATTTGTCACATACCATAGTAGCACAAATAAATTTATTTATACGTTATAAAATAGTTTAAAATCCAACATATCGCCGCTAACAGAGAATTCGAAAACACGTCTACATCGTCTCCAAACAGTCTTTATCGATCTTCGATAGAATCACATTCAACCCCTCGTGCTTGAACGTTTCCTGGAACTTCTTTAAGAAGCCCCTTTCCGAGTCGCTGTGATTGCACAGTATCACGTTAATCCCGTTTTGAGTAGCCTCTAACACTTCGTGGTGCAGCATTTCCCCCGTTAAGTACAAATCGGCCAGTATTCCACTCAGAACCGAAGCTCCGGAACCAGCGCAAATCGCCACAGTGGATATCGGAGAATCTTCAATCAAATAAAACCATCAGTAAATTATCAGTACTAGTATGAAGTTAGCAATTAAGTGTTGTTCTCACCTAAATGTCTATGCTTGGCTACACCAACTCGTACATAAGGCACCCCCACGTGATCCTTAATCAAAGCTATAGCGTTCTTCAACGAGATGGAGTTGTTTAATGTAATATACCGTCCTACTCCGTATATGCCAACGTAATCTTTATTTTCGATTATAGGCCTGTTCTCTGAGTATTGAAAGGCGTTGGCCAGCCATTCGTGTACCCCGTTTTGCATGGCATCCCAAGTCGTATGAGGACTGAATACCGCAATATCGTTTTTAATGCACTTCGAAATTATCCGCTCCTTCCAATGCCTACGAATTAATTTATAATCAGGTGGTCTTTTACTTATCGATCATCCGGTACTTACCCTTGGCTAATGGTTTTTAAAGGCTTGAATATATTGGGATGGTAGCTGATAATAAGCCTGGCTTTGTTTTCGATGGCTTCATCGACCACATCTTCTGTTAGATCGATGGTTACGAGGATTGTGCTGACCGTGGCCCCCGATGAGGGTTCTATTAACAGCCCCACGTTGTCCCAGTGCTCTGCCAAGTCCAACGGGGCGTAGGCTTTCAGTTTTTTCACTACTTCTACTAGAGGCATACCCATTTTTGGATTCAGAGTGTGACAGTAGGAATGTTGCACAGGTACTGGAAAAAAGCGATTAAATAATTTAAATTTAGACAAAGGCCGGATCCGGTTAATTTGTAACATAACACAGTGTTTTATTACTTAAAATTAAGTTGTTTAACGACTTAAATATAATTAAATTCGCTGTACGTACCCGAATGACAGTTAGGTTAAGTTTTGAAATTTGTTACTCGAAAAAAAATAATATAAAATTTTGTTTCGTAAACCGAAACTTCATGTCACTTTCCAAGCAACTGTAATTAAAACAAAATAAAAACATACACGGTGTTTTTTTATTACGACGCTTATTTAATTTTTAATAAATGTATCTTTCTCTGTCTGTTTCAAATAGTTTGTTTGTGTTTCTTTTTTATGTAGGAGTACCAACTGTTAAAAATGTTAATTACTAAACTGTGGAGTTGGCTATACTTTAACATATTTTTGAATATTTCAAATTTCCTCAATTTATTTAAAATTTAAAGAGTCACCTTTAGTTAATAATATCAAAATAACGACTCACCAAAGAGCAGGTAAACATATTTATTTATAAAATCCATAAGTATATGTATAATTATCTATTTATGATTAAAAACATATAAAAGTAACAAATTTTGGTATAGAATTGATTAATATATTTTCAATATTTGGCGAAAGGAGCATATAATAATCCATTAAACATATTACTCGAAATATCCTAACAAAAAAGAACGTATATACTTGTAAATCATGACTAATCAAAACATCTCTTATCACAGTGTAAAAATTCCAAGTCCTCATATTCATGTAAAAACTAATTATTCAATATAATATGTATATAAGCTGAAATGTTCCAGCCTCAGTTACCCCATTAAAAGCACCGTAACTGATGTATAATAATACTAATACTCATTTAAAAATACCGTAAACAAATATCCTAAATACCCATTGTAAATAAAACTTAAGAGCAATCATTTCAAATTTTCGATCGAACTCAATCTAGACGTAGCCTTTAAGTAAGCCTTGTAAACTTCTTTATTCCTCTGACAGTGTTTCCTGATGGACGTTAAACGTTTGGGATACAAATCAAAAACCCCTATGTTTACTAGGAAATGTCCATAATTAGTAGATATGATGTTCTTGATTTCGAGATTATCACTACAAAAATAAATTTATTACAAATACGCATAATTAAATAAATAAATCGTTGTTACCTGATATCTTCTTGTATTCTTTTCAAAGTAATCATCAACGAGCAATCTTTCGCGATAGCTGATATTAAATATGGAATAAACGCAAGGTCGATTTCTTGCTCAGATCTACTGTTATTTCCCAAATTCATGATGGTGCACTTCATGCAAATGTGCTCGTTGGTCACTTTATCCAGCAACATATCCACGTAATTCCAGTCTTCTAATTGCGCTTTCTGCAGTAATTTACAGTAGTAATCGCTGCCTTCGGTATCGAGCATTTGAATCGAAAGTATTTTCTCCAATACGCTGTTTTTCGGTAGAGCATTACTAGCGCTCGATTCCTGGATGATTTTATTCCATTCGCAGAAAGTTTTTTCCTCGCAATGCTCGGTGGAATCCACATTCATGAAATTCGTCGTTAATGATTTCCTGATCAAGTGGCAAAATTCTTCTATTAATCTGAAAAATTCGTTGCGTTATTCACTGGATACCTTTCGAAATGTATCACATACTGTTCTAAATTCTCTCCGTTATCGAAAATATTCTCAACAATATTCGAGAAATTCGTTTTCAAATGGTCCCCGTATATCAAATTACCGTTTTTGAATATACGCAGATTATTTTGAGGCACTTCTATTAAGGATTTTATGGCACGCAACATTCTCCCTTCGTTCCCGGAAAACAGATCTTCGGGGCAGTACTTGCTGAGGACTTTGATCTTCTTCTTCTCCAGCTACAATGAAACTAATAAGTGCATTTTAAAACGCAACGTAGCGGCCTTTTACCTTTAAGTATTGGTGCATGCAGTATATGCAAACGGGAAAGTGTTTTTCGCTCAACGGCCTCCAACCTTGCTTCGGTTTTAGTTCAATGGCAAACGTGTCATCGGAGAGGATAAATGGTAGATAATTGTAGTCATTTTCCGGTATAAATGCGAAGTCATCGAACAAAGACGCTCTGCCGTATTGTAAAATCTTGTGCTTCCGAAAATCTGCAATAGAATACGTAAAAACGCGAAATATATTATGAAATATAAATTAAAATTACCTGATCTGTATTTATGCAATTGGTTTTCTAACGTGTTAACTTCCGTTTTATTCAAAATGACTTGGCAAGCCTCCGATGTGTACTTTCTGCCCACTAAAGGTCTCATTACCGTGGAGTAAAATTGGAGATCTCTCAATTCCTCTGTAATGCCTTTACCGTAAAGCCAGTCTAAAATATCACTTAACCATTTCACCAGCCAGCCTATAAAGGATTTGGGTCGGCCGGTTTTCCGTATTCTGAGAATCTTCCCCAATTGCGGCAGAGATAATACTACATTGCAATTGCCTTCCCCTCTGTAAATCCAATTCGGGGGTATTTCAAAATACTGAGAGGGCTCGGTTTCATTCAACAGCATCTTTAAACCTGCAAATGATCCAATTACAACTTTCACTTCTATTCTGTAATAGAATTATGTAAGAAATTAAATATTACCTACGTTTTAATAGATGCTGGAACTCGTTTGACCACTACACGCCATTGAAACTGTGAGATTTAATTCAATACTTTACTGTACAAAGTATATGGATAATTTGATTTAATTATTGTAATTAATAATTAAAAATAAGGGGTAGGCAAAGTTGAGAAAATAGATTAAAAGATATGTCACTTGCTTATTACTGTCACTGTCAAAAATTGACAGTTGTGGTTGCGGGAGGAGTTCAAATGAACTACCAGTAGGTATTCTGTTTCGTGAACATTGACAGGTGACTGACAGATTTGTCAAATCTTATTGAGTAATTTGCTTGTATATGAAACTCGTGCTTCTGTAGTTAATATTTCGTTTTATTTAATTACGTAATCTACGATAATGACCAAAACATCATGAAATCGCATATATCGAAGGTACTACATAATCTGTAAATATTACTATCATTGCAAAACAATCGAAAGATTGATTTTTGATTCTCAATGTCATAGATTGGTGAAGTCTGCCAAGTTTATTTTTACCCATAATTTTATACACATTCGGTAAAAAATAGGATAATTAACATAATTCAATTTGGTAAGATTACGATTATTTATAGTAATAGTAACGGTACATTGGATTTTTTATCAGGTATTCCAAATACAACATATGATCGGATAATGCCTACGAATAACCAGGTTATACATAATTGTTTTAATTTCCTAAAATGCATGTTTAACTACGAAATTCCTATAAATACGACAAGTTTTTTTCACAGCTTTGTGGAGTGGAATAGCATAACAATCGTATATTCATTTTACATTCATTCGTTATTCACACACTATTTACAGCTTTTTATGTCGTTGTAATTTTTATTTATTTTTTTTGTTTCAGTTCCTTCGAATGATAGCAACTGCATGCTAAGTGTCGAAAAAAAAACCGAATAGAGCATTGTTAGCACGCATGTCATGGCTGCTTATGTAAATCGCACGATATCCCTAATGTCAGGCGACGGGCCCCACAACCGCGGCCCCGTAACGGCCGTCCTCACAGACCGAGGCAAACGCGTACCGCTAGATAATTCTCCGTTGCAGATATTCGTCAAAGCCAAGAAGAAAATCAACGATATTTTCGGCGAAATCGAAGAGTACGTCAAGGACACCGTGGAGTATATGTATGGTAAATCGATCCGTTACTCGCAATAAAATCGTTTTTAAATAGCATTTAATCGGTTTTGCAGAAGTCGAGAAAGAGGGTAAAATTGTGAATAAAGATCAAGTACGAAATATCGTGGAGTATGTCGGTAAGGTGCACAGCATTAGAGATGTCTTGCAAAGGGATCACATGAAAGTGGCCTTTTTCGGGAGAACATCCAACGGCAAAAGTTCCGTTATCAACGCCATGCTTAGGGATAAAATTCTGCCCAGCGGTATCGGGCACACTACGAATTGTTTCCTACAGGTAAACATTCTTATAACAAGCATATATTCAAAGTTAACTACTGCATTAATGTGCTAGGTCGAGGGATGTCCATCCGATGAGCCCTACTTGGTTTTGGAGGGTTCCGAGGAACATTGCGCAGTGGAATCCGTGGGGCAACTAGCCCACGCCCTTTGCAAGGAGAAACTCAACGAATCGTCGTTGGTGAAGGTGTTTTGGCCGAAAAATAGGTAAAAAAAATATCCTCGAATACCCTGGTTTAAGTTTTATTAATTTCTATATCGTTCCAGATGCCTTCTGCTTAGGGACGATGTGGTTTTCGTGGATTCCCCCGGCGTAGATGTCACCCCGAATTTAGACGAATGGATCGACAAACATTGCTTAGACGCCGATGTTTTTGTATTGGTAGCTAACGCAGAATCCACCCTTATGGTGACGGTAAATATAATTACTTATGCCAAAATTCACTGGAATTAAACTGAAACCGTTGGATTTGCAGGAGAAGAATTTCTTTCACAAAGTATCGACCAAGCTATCCAAACCTAACATATTTATTTTGAACAATAGATGGGACGCGTCGGCCTCGGAACCCGAATTTTTGGATCAGGTACGATATCCCATCACTTTACACCTCGATTTTTTTGCCTTGCATTGCTTATTAGATTTTTATTTCGAGCCGCTTTGTTACTCGTTATCGTTCGGTTAAATTAACACGATCATTTTTCTGCGCATAAGCATTGCAACGAGCAGGAAGAGGTGAGTGTAATCACGCGAAATAATCCATAAAATATCGCCGCGTGTCGATAAAACGCCCTGTATACGACGCACTTGTAGGTACGCAAGCAACACCAGGAGCGCGCCATCGATTTTCTGGTGAAAGAATTGAAAGTTTGCACGCCCAAGGAGGCCGAAGAACGAATTTTCTTCATATCGGCCAAAGAGGTGCTGCAAGCCAGGATGTCCGAGGGCAAGCCGGTCTCCGTTCCGCTCACCGAAGGCTTCCAAACGAGGTACTTCGAATTCCAGGATTTCGAGAAGAAATTCGAAGAGTGCATATCGAAGTCGGCGGTGAAAACCAAATTCGAGCAGCACTCGCAACGCGGCAAGTTTATAGCGAAGTAAGTTTCGATCGCGGCCTTTTACTATGTAGGCCTACGGCTAGCTTGACTCGTTGAAATTTCTTGCAGCGAACTACGCGATTTGTTAGAAGGCATATACAACGACGCGTTGAAATTGAAAGAACAGAAACTATCCGAAAGGAAAGAAGTGAACGATAAGATCAACTACACCGAGCAACAGCTCATGTTAGTGACGCAAGAAATGAAGAAAAAGATACACAACATGGTCGAAGACGTCGAGCAAAGGTACACACGATCGAACTAACCATTTTATATATTAAATTATATCGTTTTTATCAAGAGTTTCCAAGGCTCTGAGCGAGGAAATCCGTCGCTTGAGCACCTTGGTGGACGAATTCAACCTGCCCTTCCATCCCGAGCCGTTGGTGTTGAACGTCTACAAGAAGGAGTTGCACCTGCACGTCGAGACCGGGCTCGGTTCGAACCTTCGGGCCCGCCTGTCGACCGCGCTGGCCCTCAACATGGAGGCCAGCCAGCGCGAGATGACCGAAAAGATGGAGGCGCTGGTGTCGCCGAATCACAAAATGTCGGGCAACTTGGTGTTGCCGCGCCGGCAGCCGTTCGAGATCCTCTACCGGTTGAATTGCGATAATTTGTGCGCCGATTTTACGGAGGATTTGGAATTTAGGTGAATTGTACAATGTAATCGGGTGATCGTTTACTAATCGGTTTGTTTGTAGGTTTTCTTGGGGTATAATGAGTTTGATTCAAAAGTACGCCGGTAGAGGCGCTAATTTCCTGACGTTGCGGAATAAGAGGGAAAATCACACGGAGAATTACATCCCGTCGACTCCGACGGATTACGTGGACGGTAGGCTCGTCTACAGCCACCCTTCCATCGAGGATTGGTCGTTGTTGTCGAGACTGGCCGTAATGGGGGCGTCTTCGCAAGGTACGATGGGCTGCTTGGTGGTGGCCGGTTTCCTGTTCAAAACCATCGGTTGGAGAGTGATAGCCGTATCGGGCGCGATCTACAGCTGTCTCTATCTCTACGAGCGCCTGACGTGGACGAACAAAGCCAAGGAAAAGTCCTTCAAGAAGCAGTACGTTCAGCACGCTTCGAAGAAACTACGGATGATTATCGATCTTACGTCGGCCAATTGCAGTCATCAAGTGCAGCAGGAATTGAGCGGTACTTTTGCTAGGTGAGTTTTTGGTGCTTTTCCTTTTCGATTTCATTGGCCGGTGTGTGTCTCGTAGATTGTGTCAAATGGTGGACGGGGCTACGACTGAAATGGACAAGCAACTGAAGGAGTTGGAGGGCGAGGTGAGTTGTTTGGAGACGGCCGGCAGCAGGGCGAAGGTTTTGAGGAACAAGGCGAATTATTTGGCGCACGAGCTGGAGCTGTTCGAGAAGGCTTACCTCAAATTGGCCCACTAGAATCGGCGGGACGCTGTGGATTTGGTATTGTCGCGGCGGCTGTTAGTAGCGAGGAGAAAATTGAATATTTATTTATTTACCTATTTTATTCTAAACGATTGGATTAAGTTTGTTGACACTTGGAACTTATACCTCTATCTAAAAGTAGCCTACGTTTTGTGATAGATTTAACGATTATATTTAAGAAGTTATACTGAATTATATTACAATTTATTCGATTTGTTTTACATCTTTCATTTGCGTTTCGGTGCGCACTAGTATTTTTGATTTAAATGGATAGAAAATAAATTAGGTGGTTGTTGTAATTAGAAGTTAAAGGCCACCTCGTTCTATTTTTGAGATTCCACAAGTCCACCCTATTAATTTTAGAATGAGAATTTTCAATGAGTTTGCGGTGTTGTTTATTTGTGCTTCGTTAATACCCGCTCGATTTTGTTAGTAAAAATTCCATTAAACGAATTAGGGGAAAATAATAAATAAAAATTGGATTTTTTATATAACCAGTTCGATTGCAATGATAAATAATTGTTGTGAACAAATGTAAATAAAACTTGTTTGTTTTTAGAAAGTTTCTTTTAATACAAAAATATACGTATGATATACCCCTAATACTAATTGAACAAGATTACCACGACAGTTTATTCGCCTCTTTGGACCATTTGTAAATTCCCCCGCGTTTTTTGAACATAGCCTCGTCGAATCCGGAGAATAGCAGAGCGTTGGAGACCCCAACGTCTAATATGGACTTGGAGGGTTGCTTCGAACCAGCCGTACAATCCAGAAATCTCATCTAAAATATTCCCATAAATATCCCGCAAAATTCGATTACAGTTTCGCTTACATATTCGTCCAAAATCAGGTAGCTGTTTTGCATTTTCTCGTTCGATTCCGGCACCAAGCATTTAACCGACTTGTGGCGCTCCAAAAACTCGTTAAACAACTCATTAGATATGTAGAATCTTTCTGCGTTTCTTAGAGCTTCTGGCCCCACGTTTTCCCCTTCGAGCAGCAAACATTGGAAAACTTTCCATCTGGAAAAATTACGTGAATTTTCCTAAACGTTTAGACTACGCCACATTCTTACCTAATAGGATTTAATTCCAGTAATTGTTCAGTCATATCCTCTTCGTAATTGTAAGTATTAACAACCGTGTTTATTTTGAACAATACTTGATACTTCTTGCACCAATCTCTCACCCTTTTTAATTGTTCAATGTGATTTTTGGTGCCTTGTCCTCGCCCTATCGCCTGTAAATCCCCCATTAAAGCTTCGCTGATGCAATTTCATAATTGATTCTTACTTTATTGGTTTCCTCGCAGAACGAATCGCACGAAACCGCCAAAATGTCCACATAATCGCCGTAATTCCGAAACCATTTTTCGGTAATCAACGATCCGTTCGAAACGATCGTGACCGACTCCAATTTCAAATCGCTCTTGCAAAATTTGGCCAACTCGCCCAAGTGGGCGCCCCTCTTGGGCAGGAACGGCTCCCCTCCGCTGAAGTTTATCTTCTCCATACCTGCGAAATTAATTTACAATAAGTACGTTCGGGTTAATGGTGAAGCGAAGCGATTTACCGGCGTCTTTGAGCAGCTGCAATCCCACCTTGGCGTCTTCCAGGCTCAGCAAGTACGAGGTTTTGGCCGTGTGAAAGCAGAAACCGCATTCGTAGTTGCACTGGCGCGTGAAGTGGTAATTCACGCTTTTTGGTACGATTTTCGGTTCGGATTCGGCCTCCTCGAGGGACTTGTAGGCGAATAGGATGCGCTTCAACAGCAAGCACAGCGCGTCCAGCAAAGCGAAGAGCTGCATTTTGAATTGGATGAACATTTTGATTCCGCGTTGAATCGTATTCACTATAAAGAGTATAAAGCGCGCACTGTGTGGTTACCCGGCGACTACTCGCTTACATACGCACTTAAATAGATTGCGATGAGTTTGTGAATCCCGTAGATGCCTGTGGTTCCCACGCGTTCCGTCGTGTACGTGACGATTAGAGATTCGAAGTTCGAGATTGACGTTATTTTATTTTTGTGCATTGAATATCTGTTACCGAGAGGATGTTTCCGAGATTTATTTTTTTTATCTTGACACAATGTAGCGAATGCAGTTTATGTATTACTTACTGTGATTTGTTAGCTTTTAATGTAGAAAAGTTACACTCGTGAGAACAATGTTTTTTTTTTATTTTCATACACAAAATACAAACATTTGAACTTTCAAAACGTCTATAACAAAGATTGCACACAAACTAACAATAGTAATTATTTTAGAATAAATTTATAAAAAAATAGTGTTGATGGAGTAGGATAACCAAGCGGAAATTACTAAATTCGTCGTATCATTCGTCTTGTTTCCAAGAGTTCGCGTTGGTCCCGCACGGGGACGGGTGGACCGTCTGGTTCGGGTCGTCTTCTTGATTTACAAAAAAACTGGCAAATTTGCGCCCTTTTCCAAACCGTTACAAGTACAACCAGCATAATTATTATTAGAACCAGCGCTGAGGTGCTGAGGCCGGCTGAAAGTTTCGGCAGGAAGTTCAAGTCCAACGGCTGCAGCGGTTCAATTCGTCCGTGAGTTTCGGGAATGTGCAATTTTTCGAGTTCCAATTTGCTATCGGGCACAAGTTTGATGGGAACGATGTTCGGTAGCGACAGATCCTGAACGGTTTTCGTGTTGTACTTATTACCGTCGATGGTGATCGGTTCGTCGGTCATCAGGAGGCTGCTGGAGCTGACTTCGATACCTTGGATTTTTATCGGATGGACGATGCCCAGTAAAATTGTTTTGTCGGTTTCTCTGTAGAAATTTTCGGTGATTATGGCTTTGGTGCAATTTTGTACGTTTGGTATCTCGCATTTGGATTGAAGTTGTTTCAAACAAACGACGTATTCATATTCCCCGGTGCAGGTTTCGTACCATTTGTTGTTGGTGAAGAAATTCGCAGGCGGCAAAATCATTACGTGATCCTTATTGGGTATAGGGTAAATTCTGGAGGTGGGATAAGCGGTGGGATGGAAAATCGGGATTTTCAATATTACGAGCATCGTTTTCGAAGTAACACAAACTAAAGCTTTGGATGATTCTACGAGTTCGTAGGGATGTTCGTCGTTAATAAGAAGGGCTGTTCTAGAATGCATTTTGAGAAGTTCATTTTTCAAAAGTCTAAGTTCGTCTAATGTGAATAGTTCGATATTTGCAATGTTCAAATGAGATAGAGAAATTGTTCTAATGAGTTTTAACAGAAATTCATTAATGGTATCAAGATTGATAATGGCATTGTGAACAGCCACGTATCTATTATAGATCAGCCACGTATCTATTAAAATCATTTGATAACTTATTAATGGCATTCGAAATTTTAAGAGTATTGTTATTAATTTTCTCTACTAATTTATTGAATCTCGTATCAATAGATCGACTATAAGATATAGCACTATTTAATTTTTTTATGACTTCGTTTTCTTTTAATTCCAAAGCGGTTATATGTTTTGTTAATAGTTCCAGATCATTGTTGTCTGGGTTTCCAGTAATGAATTTTATGCCGGTACCAAGAATGTTAAATAAACCTTTTTTCTGTCTTCGTGTAATTTTATGTAGGTTATCCCTTGCTTCGCTCATTAGGTGCTTGTAGTGGATGTCCAATGGGAACATGGGAAGCACTTAAAGGAATTTGGTGATAAGTGGCATCAATTATGTTTACCAGTTCTTCCAATTTGTCCAAATCAACGTGTGCGATGTGTCGGTGATAGTGGGAAAGTTCTCTGGAAGTTCCGATGTCTTCAGCATAATAACCGTTGTTCGGAAACTCCTGAATACTAATGTTATTTATTCCCATGGAAAGTGTCGTCAGGAATATGATCACTAATGATGATGATGATTTCAGCATAGCGATTTTTTTCTTTGTGGTTCGGCGAATTCTGAAGAAGATCAGGAAATGTTGATGTTTCTGGTTTAGTTGCGCACAAAACACAAAATTGCAATTTTGAAAACGTTGTAAACGTTGTAAACTTGTAACAAATATTGCAAACCGAATAACAACGGTCATCGATCGGTTTACAATTAATTTATAGAAAATTAGTGCCGATGCACTATTTCTAAATCTATTGTATATTATCATCTAGGTATTTCATTTTTTTTTATTCATATTTATTTTCGTCGTTACATTCCTTTGTTTATCAATTTGAAAAAACAATAAGTTTTTATTTCAACAACTGTATCGTAATTTGAATATAATGAGAGATGACAATAATGATAAACGATCATTTTATAAATGACTCAACAATGAGTAATACTAAAAATTAAAAAAAATAGTGGCACAATATTAGCTGTAGAACTGAACAGGACGAAAATCGATGTAAGAGGCCATTAACCGTCATTTGCCAAAAAATTGTTGCTGTCTTAGAACATAAAAAACTACTTTATGTTCTAAGGTTTCTGTCCCGCTGTGTCATTTAGAAACCAAAGAAAGTTTATTATTTCAGTTTGTCGTGAGTTGTTCTGTATTATTTAAGTAAATATTTGTTTACCAAAGAGTATATTAGAAATTTGTGAGGCTCAAGTGAACATAAAATCAAACGAATAGATAAAGACAAAATCTGCATTTTTTTAGTTCCGTGGCCTTTACCTCAGCTGGTATTCAGCTTCAAAGAATCACTTCCAAGCAGTAGGTTCTTCGATTTATATCAATGAGAATTCTCGGAATAGATTAAAACACTTGTATAGATGTTATAAATATTAATGTATTTATTCATAATCTAAATTTGTACTAAATATATATAAGTACCCTATATAAAAATACATCACTCTACACACAGGTCAATATAGACGTCATTATAATGCATAATCTAAAAATGTGTAATAGTAATCTTTTATCTCAATAAACCATCATAAATACGTTCTAATAAATAGCGATTTCTAACACAACTTCATTATAGCGATAACAAATAAAATAAATTCAATAAATTAATTAATTCGATCGTTGTGCTAGAAATCGAATTAATGGTTTATTAAAATACAAATATAGGTAGGCCATTTTGTATACAATAAAACGCCCGAAAATCACACTGTATAAACTTTCATTTACCAATATTTCGATGAAAATACGATATCGATAGTTAGAAAACGAACAAACAAAAGTTAATACTGTGTATAAGATGACAAAATTTTACTTTCGAAGCAAATAAAAGTCTGATTTTCACAAATATCGAAAACAAAATATCAAAAGGCGGCGATGCCAAATCCATTGAAAAGTAGCAGTTATAACAAACTTAACGAAAATTAAATCAGACTCGATTATTTGCTTTGTTTTAGACGATTATCAACGAATATAATTTTTCCATATCACAATGTACAACCACTGTACCCACTAATAATTCGTAACTTTGATTTTTGTTCAATTTTTATCCATTTTTTTTTAATAAAAATCTAATTAATAGGAGATTTTCTTTTTGGAAAAAAATATCATGTATGTACAGTCTTATCGCTAAGCTCGATCTAAATCTAACCAAAAAATGTTATTTGTCTTTGATGATAGATTTTTTTGATAATAAATAGTACAATTTACACATTTTTTTTCGTTTCCCTAATACAACGAGAAACTACGGGGGGAGGGGGGCTCGAAAAAATGTACATATACACAATTAGTAACTCAAATATTTATAATACTATTTATTGGATTCGCCTCAAGACGAGATTATAAGCATAGCTTTTCCCTAATAGTTTCACTGTATAATCAAAAAATCGCCTTTCCGTGACTACCCAATGAAACTATTAAATATGTATAAAGACGATGGTATTCCCCGCAGGAATACCGAGAGAATTATTGCTGCATTTCGATCATTTCCGAAGAACGTGTATAAATTACAAACAAAAAAAACTAACAAAACAACAATAAATAAATATCTCAATTTTTTACAATAAATTATAATCAGTACGTCAAATAAAAACGAGTATATAATCAGTTTTCCAAACGAATTTAATACATTTAATACTCCACAAAGTCGAACGCTGTATGTTTATTATGTACAAAATTTGAGATTTGCGTTTTTGGCAAGCTTCGCAAAATCCACCAAACAAAGCGCCTCTAATTAATCGCGTTAATTACGCGCGCTTTGTCCGCAGATATTTCAAAAATTAAGTACCGACTTAACATAGATAAGATACGATTTCGTTTCGTCCGTGTCAATTAATTCGACCAATTAAAAATTACTTCCGCAGAGTTATTGCTCGACACAAACGAAACACGAAGGCAGTTTTGAAGTTTCAACAGTCTTAGCAATTCGAATATTAACTTCCAGTTCACGCGAGGATTTGAACGAACAAATCCCCGGTTAAACTACAGTCGGTGCAAACAAATATCAATGCACGTCACTACTTGTCGTCATAATTGCCAAGCATTGTAATAAATACACAAAATAGATTAAGATTAATACCTGCAGAATTTGAGCTCGATAATTCAGATAATTCAGATTCCGAAGTTTTCTCAGACATTTCACTATATACTCTTTTAAGGGTCAATTGTACACTAAATTTTTTACCAGCACTGTTAAATTATATTTCAGATGATAAAGGAATTTATTGATTAATTATAGTGAGTCCCTGAATACATCCGCCGTTTAGAAACATGAAATTTTCATCTAATTTCCCATTTGTTCTCGTCCTTTTGCCATTTGCCAATTTCAGAAAATTCCTCCATTTTGCAAACTCCATAAAATCTCGGCAACACTGCCTACTTGTGACGTCGTAAATCACATGCGACGTGCATCGATATTTATTTTACACCAACTGTAGATGCGCCATTTTCTCTCAATCTCGCGCAACGAGAAAATAAACAAAAAAAAAATAACTTTTTTGACACTTTTATCCATCGCCTACGGCGCGTTCGCGCTAACCCCGCGACGCCTTCAAGCCCATCGCTCATCAGTCTACTCCTCCACGTGATGGGGGTCGTCGTCGGGCGTCGAGCCGCCGGCAGCGGCGGCGGCGGCGGCGGCGAACTCCTCGAGGAAATCGAACGACGCCACCGCCTCCATCTCCTTGGAGCCGTAGCGCACGAAGAAATCGGCGCGGCCGATGATGGTAGGGCGATTGGGCGGCGCGCTCGCCCTGACGACGGCCGGCTCCGGCCTCGTCGCCTTGGCTACAAGCAGACCAGACACGTTTTGCTACACTGTCGTCTCCGTCATGGGGGTGCAGGGTGCCGAAGTAGAAGCTTTAAAATCCCCGACATTTTTACTGAGGTACTGCTGCGCACCTGGTAATTGCGTCGTCGTCGAGCGTTGCTTACTGATAGGTTTTTGTGTGAAGTGGTTTTCGAACGCTCGAACGGTCGAAGGCCACGACGGTAGTAATGAAGAAATTATAAACCAAAAAAAAACAACAAAAATCAGTAAACAAACTCTGAATGAAAGAACGACGGAAGTGGAAGGAATAAACTAATCGCAAGTGCTACTAAGAGATTGTAAAGTACGGTAAGAAGTAAATTAAAAAAAAAATAATGACCAATAAGAAGAATTATGCAGAGAAAGAGATAAATAAATAGTTAAAAACGGTGATCGGACGGACGTTGTAGGTACTTCAGTAAAATGTTTGGGATCTTTGTGTAGTATATTGGTCATTGTTAAACAAACGTTTAGAATAAAAAAAAAATAGTGAATTTTTATAACACAACAAAGACAACTTCGATTGTCTCATATAAAGGAAGAAGAAAGAATGATGATTGTGAGATCGCATAACTTTCTCACTTTAAGCACTCTGCTATTTTAATAATCTTTCTTTGTTTAATGCATATAGAATTGCAAACAAATTTGCACTTATCTGTATAATACTATATTAATTATCGTAAAATTTGGTATAAAAATTCACTATTATTCACATGCTAGCATGCTATTAATGGAAAAATTAAACAACAGAACGTTAAATAAACTACGAAAATAAAAAAAATATATTCAACATTTTATCAAACGTTTTTCACCGGCTTCATTTGGAAATTCAGTTAATACTCGCAAAATTAGCAAAAAAAACTCATCATTAATATCATCAAAATCACACACAAATATTATCCATTTAAGAAGAATCGAATAAACAGTAACTTTGAAATTCGTCTTAAAAAAAACTGTTTTATTCCTCCCTAAATTATTACTTATAAAACTCAAACACTTCACGAAAAGAAATCGACTAGGTACATTCATCCCAATTCACCCCAAATGGATTATACTCCGTTCGCCATCAAGCAACAATCTAAAGGGCAAAAAAAGCCAAAAACCCTTACCTTTCTTTTGCCGATGGTACTTGTGGATCCTGTGCAAGTGCCCGTAATCCGGCGGGTCCTCCGTGGAATCGCTGGCGACGCTGCCGCCGCACGACGACGTCGGCGACGAGTCGCTCGAACCCACCGACGCCATCATCACGTCCAACAAATTCGCCCTCGCCTTTAAACCAAACAAAAAAAAACACCACTCAACTTTTCGTAATACCCTCGTAAACAAATATACATGGTGTCCCTTGACTCAAAGCGTATAGGACATCACTACACAAAATAGACCCGTCCTGAGCTACGTCCATAGAGCCAAGGGACACCCTGTATCATATAATAACTCAACTCTATGCATTACCCTCGTAAACAAATATACGAGGCGTCGCAATAGCGTTAAAACATGCATGGTTTAACTACAGACTTTCGGATACATGTTCTAACCTTGCGACACCCTGTATGTATATAAAGGCCATCGTAAGCAAGTGTCAATACCTTGGGATCGGTGAGATCGATCTCCTTTTCGACGTGCACCCAGCCGGTGGGACGGCACGCCTGGTCGAGCTTGCCGGCGGCGTCGGCGGCGCCGATGGCGGCGTCGTCGCCGCTCTTGATCATGCGGTTCAGCTCGTCGATGACGTCCTTGGAGGTGGCGCGCTCGTGGAAGCTGACCGCCCGATGGGGCGGGCCTTCGATGATGTGGCTGAGCGCGCCGGCGGCGCTCTGCGGCAGCTTCTCCGACGTGACGACGTGGTGGGCGTTGTTGGCCTGCTGTTGCGCCTGGACGATTTTCTAACGCAGAAGAAGCGACCGGATTAAACGATCATATTTTATGTAGGGTATCGCGTAATAGAGATTGCAGTTGGCGTTACTGACGCATTCAGTTACTTATTCTTCTTCTTCTATTTTACTGGCTTCGACTACTAAGATTTTTCAGCCGTATAAATCAAGAAAAAGAAATTTTAAAGAAAAAGATTTTACAAAAATTTCATTCGATACACTTGAACATTAAACTCAGATACAAAATTTTTCACTCAGACATCAAAATAGATTTAAGATGGTTAAGGTATTTTATGAAAGTGAAGTCGTGAAACAGATACCCTTATTCAGTCTTTTCTTTTTGACTTTTGACATATGTCAAACATATGAGGCATGTCCTGGCGACAACGGTTTTTATAAACCGTTTATAAACCGTATTATACATACATCTCTTGAACTCCATAGAACTATTGAAAAGAATTCTCCATTCCAATTCACAAATCAATTAAATTAAGAATCATTAAAAGTTAAAGTATTCTTTCTGTCTCATTATGAATTCAACCGTAAATGGCCAAATTTATGTGAAAAATAACAGTTACATAGTAACGTAAATAACGCTACCTCTATACTTTATCAATTGTTCCCACCTTTACACTAAACGTCAAAAATCATTTTGACATTGACGTTTGTGACAGTTAAGCGTAGTCGACTTAAATTTGGCATCCTCTCCATAAAATCGACCGTAAATTCGTTAGTTATAATTCGCTTATTATTATTATTTACCTTTTGTTTCGATTTGGTGTTCTTGTGCGGTATCTTGCTCTTCGGTATTTTGGTATCCTTGACGTTCTCCTTGTTGTTATTGTTGTTGGTTTGATTGTTGTTGTTGTTGTTGGCAATGATGCGAGCCGGACTGACGGGTATGCGCGATTGGTAGGCCTTCCTCTTCGGTATTTTCGAAACGACGGTCTCGGCCGTACCGACGCTCGACGTCATCGATTCGCCGGCGCCGCCGCCGCCGCCGCGCGACGCCTCCTTCGCGTCGTCGGCGTCTTTCAACAGGCAAATCTGGTAGTCCGTCGACGATATTTCCACGTTGACGCTGCTGCAAATGTCGACGGGACGCTCGGTGATGTTCGAGCAATTCTCGCTCTCCAAATCGATGGGCGTCACCAGGCACACCTCCTCGGCGTGCTTGATGCTCTCCCTGATGCTCGTCTCCTGCTTCTCCTTCAAGCAGTACTCCTCGCACAGTTGCTTCAACGTCACGTAGTTCTCGTTGTCGCCCGACCTCGGCTCGCCGTCGCCCTGCGGCGGCGGCGGCGCCGCCTCCGCCTCCTTGGCCGGTTCGCCGGCGTTTCGCGGCTCCGCGTTCGCGTACTTCTGCTGCTCGGCGATGAACGTCAGCACGTTCTGGAAGGCGACGGCGTCGCGGTCGCCGTTATCGCTCGCCGCCCCGGCGCCGCCCAGGCTGCGCGACGACGTCGACGCCAGGCTCTTGGTGCTCTCGAATTTCACCAACCTGCAAAAAAACGACCATCCCGCGGTAACATTGCTGAAGATGTCCAAAAGCAAGCGACAGGTGACTTACCGATAGAAGTCTCTGGTGAAGTCCGTTCCGATGATGGGCAATTCGCCGGTGTCGTCGCTGGAGCCGCTCAAAGCGGCCGATGATCGTTTGGAGTAGGTCTCGGGTTCGTGGGAATTACAACAATCCGAACCTCCGCTCGACCAGCTGTTGTCGGGCGACGTTTGTTGTTGCACCACGTAAGGCCAATGCTTCTCTCCGTTAGGACAATCCATTAACAACGTCACCAGTTCCCTACCCTCTTTGTCCATCATATAACTACAACATCACCACGTTAATAAACGCGTCGTATAACTATTTAGTTTGGATGTGTACCTGGAGTTGTTCCACAAGCACTCGTTGGAGTCCTCTTCGAGCTCCAGCGCGTTGTTCTCCTGTATGCTGGGCAACGTCGCCACCGAAATCTGGCCGGGCGTGCAGGCGTCGTGCTTCTTCCACTGGTCGCGCGCGTCGTCGTTGGACAGGCTGAGGCTCCAGTCCTCGAGGTCGGCTCGGTCGTACTCCAATTCGAGCATGTCGCGTTGCTGTTGCTGCAACGTCGACCGCGTCTCGTCCAGCTTCAGCCAGTGCTGGATGTATTCGGCGTCCCAGGCGGTGCATTCCAAGCGGTCGTCGGCGCGGCTCGACCACGACGACGGCGAGCCCGCCGCGTCGTCGGCGCGGATCTCCAAGTTCGCGTTGCCTGCGGAACGAATTCGCGAACGATATAGAGCGGCGAACGTCACACAAGGCAATTTTGATGGGTGGTTTTTTGACGTTGCACGGTCGTGGTTTTTTTTTTTTTTTGGTGGTGGTCACTTACCCCATAGGGCGCTGGTGCCTCTGGTTCTCCTTAGCGGATTTATGGATTTCTCGGTGATGTCCAGCAGGAAGATCGACGGACTGCTCGAAATCGGCGAGCTAAACGAGTAACAAGGCGACGGAGCCGTTGTTATTTTGATGCACAAGTGCGAATCCGAGAAGCTTCTCATTATGTGCTGGAACGGCAGGATGTCCTTACTAGGAGGGAAACTATTTCTGAAAGAATCGAATCGATTGAACTATGAATCGAGAAACTGGTAGGTAGTTTAGTTACCTTTGGTTGAGATTAATTAGATTAAGAGGAATGTACAAAATATCGGGATCCTTGTTGTCGGCGACGAGCAACCGATTGTCGGAGACGTCCGTCTCGTCGCTGGCCTCCTTGAGGTCCTCCAGGCCGCGTCGCGGCAGCGTCGCGTCGCCGGAGCCGCGCGTCACGTCGGCCTGCACGTCCGACGACATCGTCGAGTAGCCCTCGTCGCGGTTGCCGCTCTCCGGCGATTCGTTGCCCGTCGTCTCCTCCTCGCTCTTCGACGCCGATTGGGCGAGAACGGGCCGGGCGCGCCGCAACTTGGTCGACTGCAACGCCGGCAGGTGTAGATTGAGCGACACCGGCCGCTTGGGCGGCACCCACAGCGCCGAATCGACCGCCGTCAGCGCCTCGATCAGCCGCTTCGGCGTCACCTCGGCGCCCTTCAGCTCCGTCCACAGCTTCGTCAGGATCTGGTGGCGTTTCTTGTCTTCGAACGACAGTCGAGTGTCTGCAACTAATACGTTATACACACCTACAATCGATACGAACGAATTGTTATGTACCTAGAATGGCGGTGTCGGCGCCGAGCCGCTTGTCGGCGTCGTCGTCGTCGAGCACCTCGGAGTTGAAGGAGTTGCAGTGCTTGATGCGCGGCACCGACAGCGCCGTCGAGGCGCCCGGCGAGCAGGCGTCGACGCCGCGGCGATGGCGCTTGGGGAAGGCGTCGTCGGGCGAGTCGGGGCCGTCGTTGCGCAGCTGGTGCACCAGCATCGAGGCCAGCGCCTGGTTCTGGTTCTCCAACTCGTGGATTTTGGTGTTCAGGCAGCCGACCTCCTCTTTCAGGCCCTTTGCGTGGAGAACGTCGCAGGTTATCGGAGGATTGATCGAGATTTTATTGCTACGTACTTTTTGGGTGAGCAGCGCTTTGACTATCTGATTGGCGACGTCGTCCAGACAGCGTTCGTACTGCTTCCTCGATTCTTCCGCTTGCCTTTGAAGGGCGGCGGCGTGCGCTTGCAATAGCCCTTCCGGATTGTTATCCTTTCCGGCTTGTTCCAATTGTCGACGAAGCGTCGCTATTTCCGTATTCAAACGGCTTATCGTGCTTTGATACTGTTGGCAACGGTTCTGGAATAATTTCATCGAAGCTTCAGTAACTAGATATATTTTTTCCGCGACTATTTCAAATATAAAGGCTGGCCATTTTCGTTAGACTAGTGGATCTCGGGCCAGCCTGCTGCAACGTTGCCGGGTTGTAATTGATATCCTCGATGTGACAGATATATTCAATTTAAGGTTATGTTTACTTTCATTGTTTACAAATTAAAAAAAAGTCTTAAATAGTAGAATTTAAACATGAAAAAGTAGATCAGGAGGAGATGTGAGCTTGCGAGAAAAACAACGAGTAAAAACAACAAATTGTAAACATAACCTGTCAACGTAAAAGAGCGGAATTTTAAGACTAACGCAAGACAACATCGCTTCGGAAGTTCAACTGCGCGTCGTAAAATTCCCCAAGTCAAATGGAAGAATTAACATTGGCACTAGGGACATTTTCAACTGCGCGGAAATTACTAAAAATTACCAAATAGTCTAACGAAAATGGATATCCTTTACTATCGTTGAATGCTCTAGTTTGTCCACGACTACCTCGAATGTATCTACTGTAGTGCGTTGGGAGAGGAGCGGATTATTTCCTTCGGCGCGGAAAATCGAATGGGGTGGTTTTTTTTTGGTGCGTTCCAACGACCCCTAAGTGTAGGTAAAGGGGTGGCCGTAACGGAATGGTTTTCGGCGGATGGCGTCGAAACTTTCGTGCGTTATGGGAGACCCTTTTGTCGGGGCCCTTTCGTCCCGAGGGACGGCCGTTTCGAACTATTTTGCGATTAGGTACTTCATTAAATCGACCGTGTACGGTTTAAATGTTTAATATGTTTATTTTCCCGGAAGAATATTTGCGGCCAGACGGGCGATAAGCGACGAATTTGTTGGATTCGAACGGCTGCACGTGAGATTCGTTTGGGAGATTAGAAGGGGTTTCGCGTGAGCGTTGGAATTTTGCGTTATTAATGCGCCTAAAAATCGAGCTGGTTTTTTTTTTGTGAACACAACCCCTGATGACACCGCGTAGATTTTAAGAGCGAGCGCCCTTAAATTCCGATATCGTTCTAAACAAACGGAAAGTATTTTCGACGATAAGGGCGAGTAAATTACCGGAAAATACATAAGTTTGATTTATGCGGAATGTAAAATTCAGGACCCGACGTTCCCGGGGACCGTAATAACCGTAAATTCGCCCAACGTTCTGATCGTTTACCTAGAAGATATACGATATAACCCTAACGAATTTATCTGATTATCTGGGTGAATACAAATCGACTGCACGTTCGCAATTATAACGCCCCGCGTTGGTCCCGCGTGTCCCTCTTTTACAATCAATTCGACCGCATCTGGAGCGAGACGCCGCTTTTTAGCGGAATTTCAGCCGGAATCCGCCGGACATGCCGCCCTAATCCTTCCGGGATAATTCGGGGATTTGCCGGATCCTTTTGTTGCGGACCGACGAGTATTTTTTTTATCAATCCGTTTAGTCGTAAAGGGATTTCGTTCGCGGTCCATTCGTGGGGTAATGGTTATGAATAAGTGCGGCGTTTTCGATAAAAAATGTACTCGAAATCGCGAGTTTGTATTTTCAAATACGCCAGAGTGGAAGGTATTCGATTGTATTTACATGTTTATTTTTCGTTTGCATTTTATATTTCGCCTCGAAGGTGTTTTTCCGGGGGTTGTTCGCTATAAATATTATTTTAGAAACTTCGATATTTATAAGAGAGGTAGTGGTAAAGGCGAGGGTAAAGGAAAAATGACAAAACAAAGCGGGCGTTTACTTGCATTTTATATGAAAATCGCGTGGAAATTCGCGAGGGAAAAAACTGTCGATTTCGGATAATAGAAAACGGAAATATAGCTATACAAGGTGATTCATTTAAACTATATACCACTTCCACGAACCACCCCGTAGATATATGACTCCGACCGAGCAATTTCCACAAAATAAATTCATTCGTTTTACATTAAAATCATAAACCTTTCAAATTAGCGAACAACTCTCTAATTTACCGTCCGCACCCCGATATAAAAAATAACCCCTAAAAAACCTAATCCATAAAACATCGTCCCTCGCATGCACACACACACACACATACATACATCCCCCAGAAACAAAATGAATGACATCTTGACAAGGGCGGTAATTAACCGCCTCCGAAATGGTACAGGGGTTGCGAAATAATCTCCCCCCCGCTCTTCGACTCGCATCTATTAAGACTCGATGGGCGCCGCCGGGTGTTGCCTAATAGCCCGAACATTAAATTGCCATCGCACGGTATTTAGGGGTCGCAAAAACTATTCGGTACAGCGCAATTAGAAGTTACTAATTTTAAGTTGGCAATACCGAAATCACTGACAATTTCTCAATAATACTCGTTTCATGTCAATCAATGACACGGAACTAAAATGCCACTTTAAACAATAAAGCGACGTTGCCGAATCTAAAAAATATAAGCGACACCTTTGTGTTGTGAATTAGTAAAGAAATTGGGGTTCCACTTGGAGGAGGAGGAAAAAAAACTGTTTTATATCGAGTTTGAAATCTTGGCGATGTCCCGTTTAATCCCGGCCGGCGGGGATCCTCTAAGAAGTGAAATCAACCGAAACAAAAGAAGTTACTGCTAACAAGATAAGCGAGGGTGGATTCTCCCCCGGCCTCGTAAGGACTATTAATAAAAAATGCAAAGGAAGGCGACACGTCGCTAAAGGGAGAGGGAATTTTAACGTATAAAAAAAAATTAGGGATTCGGATTCAGCCGATGCGAAATTCGGGATGTTGTATACACCGCGCGAGGGTATAAAATAAAACAACCCGCCCCCGCTCTCGGTACCTAATTCTTTTTTAATTATTGGAGATACGAGGGGACTCCAAATTGGACGCATATCCTAAAAGCGCTCTAATGCGAAATGCGCCCTTAAATTACTCCCCGTATTCCCGAAGATACTCGACTTTGTACTCCGCCAAAAGTAGAAATATAACGAGCGCAGCGCCGGTCGAGGGCTAGGTGGAAACTGAAACCGATGCACCGCGTATACAAGGGGAGCATTCCCTTTGTTTGCAGGAAAACCGCAGGAAGGGCTCCGGCCGCCCGGGGGGGGCGCGGGACGCCGCCTCGCGGGCACCGCCGGAGGCTCCTCGCCCGTCGAGATTTTCGGGAGTTTAGCGGTAATTGTCGGATAAACAAGGGATTTTTTTTGGCCACCTCGAGTTTGATTTACGCCGACAAATTCATGCGAAGCTTTAAAATTTAATATAAAAAGGGATAATCGCGCTGGATAATTCATAATTCATCGCAATGCAACGTTGTATTGAAACGAAGCGCTTTGTCACATTAATTGATTCATCAGGCGGTATCAATCGAAGATGAGGCGCGTCGAACGCGTCGGAATTAAGGCGATTAAGGCGCCGCGACGGGCGTCGTATTGCCGTTAATTGATAAACTTGCCGGCGGCGGGGCGGCGGCGAAAGTTGCCGCCGCCGACGGAACGTAACCTCGATCTATTTACCTGTCACTCCGTTGTATGAGGTACGGCGGAGGCCCCGGAGCACCGGAGCGTGAATACGCATGCATTATTCAGCTCGTCGACGGGAGGGCGAATTTTCTATTTATATTGTGTGTTCGGATAGTTTCGTATATATCGTGTATTAATCAAAAACAATGAAACGATTGTTCGGAGTGGAATAACCGGGGGTTCCCGGCGTGGAGGAGTTTATTTGAGTTTGGCGTGATATGGGAGGTGATGGGTAAATTACGCGCAGGTTGTAGTATAAATAGATTGATTGTGTTATGTTGTTTACTCTTGTTGGGGTTGGATTTATACTGAAATTATTGAAACACCTGCCTATAGTGTATGAAGTGAATTGATTTTTCGTTCGTATCGTTTGAATTTGCGAAATGTATTCACCAAACCAACCCCTTCAAAAGAACAATACTCAAAATTCCTTCTTTACAAACTCCAACATGAGCAGTAACTAAAAAAAATCACATTTCCACCCTTAAAATTCGCCCCTATTAAAAAAAAAACGGTGGAGTTTTTGTATCTGCTGGTCTAATACCTTATACTCGTATTTACCGATACAGCGGATATTGAGTAGTGAATGAGCAACCGAACGGCGGATTATGCGGGCTGTATAAACACGCGAAAAGGGGTGGATTTCGACCGGAACGTTTATCATCAACCCCTTTTTGCTTATTTTACGGCTCTATAACTACCGCGGTATCGATTGCGACTGTACACAAATATAAATAAGTCGGAAGTAACCGATATATGTATGTATAGCGTATACAGGGTGTTCCATAATGACATGCTAATGTTTAAGGGGGTGATTTTTGGACCCATTTTAAGGCGGCTAAGCGGCAGAGTACAAATGAATGCATTTATTTTTTTTAATGCGAAACGATGAGTCGTACGGAAAAAAGCCAAGAAATCATATTTGTTCTAAATTGAATGAGGATTCCGAAAATAATTTTTATTTCAATATTAGTCAGTGGCGTACCATTTTTTTCTCCAAAAATATTCAATGCATAGCCCGTACGGACGCCACTGCTGAAAATAATAAAATCACTTATACATCAGAAAACGCATCTTAATTCATAGAAGACGTGTGCTAAATTTCATAAAGATATCTTCAATAGTACCTCAGTTATTACAAAAAAATAATTTTTTTCTTAAAACTTTAACACCCTGTATCTCAAAAGTTAAGACGTTTAGGACATAGGTTCATATGAAGTTTTTTTCTTAAAATAGGCCCAAAAATCACCCCCTAAAATATTAGCATGGCATTTTGGAACACCTTGTATATATAGGGTGGATCTGTTTCGTGGGGGTGAGTGCTTCAACCCCCTAATATCGCTCAAACTAAACCGGAATTATGTCTAACCGCATCAAAATAAATTCGACGATGCCTCCCCATTATATCGGCAGCGGATGCAACCCGAGGCGACAGATAATGCGATAAAAGTCTTGTTTGGGGAAATCCACTTTCCAGCCCTCGACGATTTTCCGAAAGACAAGAAATATCTCGGGAGTAATCCGATTTGCGCGGGGCGCGAACGACACCGACCGAATAAGTTTTAATGCGTTTCGCGCGAGAGGGTTGCCTGTCTGACAAATGACATACGTCAGTTGTCATTACTGTCGTTCGGCGCGAAATCGTTGCGATGAGTTTAAACGAGTGCTCGTCGAGTTTTTACACAACGGTATAAAATTGCGAGGTCGTAAAACCGGAAAAATTGAATTCGCTATGTCCCCTTTGTTTTCCAAACAACTCTTATCTCATCAAACGACTCGTCGAAGGCGATATTTATCGTTTAAATACTCACTTCAAGCGATTACCGAGATTAAATCCGGACGGAATGGAGTAGAAGGAACGGAAAGATTAAAAAAAAAGAAGAAGAAAACGTTTTAAACTTACCTCGAACGCCAAAGTTAGAGCGGCCTTTTCTTGTCGAAGTTGCTCCGCTTGCCTTTTATACGCCAACATGGCACGCACAGTTTCTTCCATTCTGCAAAACAAAATAAACAAATTTCTCATCCGAAACGTCCGACATAAATTCCGGACGGATTTTCCGCAAAGGCGGACATTTCGGTTATTTGGACGTACTCCAAATTCCCGGCGGAAAATGCACCGAAAAACCCAAACACCAATACCTTGCGCATTTATAAAATCACAAATATACAGTGTGTGTCAGATCGAGGATCAATTAAATGAC
This sequence comes from Phyllotreta striolata, assembly GCA_918026865.1. Taxonomy (NCBI): domain Eukaryota; kingdom Metazoa; phylum Arthropoda; class Insecta; order Coleoptera; family Chrysomelidae; genus Phyllotreta; species Phyllotreta striolata. Next base: position 1,412,853 of record OU900098.1, on the reverse strand, counting down.
TGATTGTAGAACTAATTAAAAATGTCGATGTAAAATCGAGGAATCTAGAGGACTTAAGTCTGGCGATCGGGCGGGCCATTTAAATGGACCATAATTAGCAATCCGAATAATATCCCAAAATAACTCGAAAAGTTATTTATTTTTTTTTTCTCTAAAACTGTAACACCCTGTAGCTGGAAAACTAAGAGGTTTAGGGCATACATTGATATAAACTTTTCTCCTTAAAACCATCCAAATATTCACATCCTAAAGCATCGGCACTCAATTAATGTACACCCTGTATAATTACATTACCCTGTACACCAAAAGTTTACTAGTACTTCCTCTTCTAATTCGTTTGAGGCCTCAACAACAAAGGCTATTCGGCCTATTAGTACATCTAACGAATCTGCATTCTTCTGCTCGTCCTGTATAAACTGCCCTGTTTAGTGCGACTGTAATTTCGTTGAAAAAAATTCGACCCGCGCGAAATTTATCGCCGTGCGGCGGTGGTTTTTTTCCTGTGCCGGGCGAGGCGCGAAAGAAAAAGGGAAAATTAATTTGGAAAAAGGCGGGCGGCCGTTTCGGGACGGTTTTCCGTCTCCTTTGTGTCCGGGCGACTGTAAATCTTGCCGGGTCCGCGCGAAAATTCCCGTCGGTTTATTTAATTAATACGCGCCCCCGTAAATGTACTCGGCCGAATGTTTAACCGGGGAAATTAGTTTTTTTTTCCGCGTTTATTAAATAAAAAAAAAAGTAGGTAAAACGCCGGAGTAGGAGCAGGATTTTCCGCTGCGGATGTGTATAGAGGGGCGTAATGGAAATTTATTTTTATCGGTTGTCGTTGCCGGATCATTCTAATCGAAAAACAAAGAGATCCGCGCGCGGGGGATTTGATTAGAGATTGGAATTTTATGACAGTTCAACGCCTTTTTTTATTCGCAATTCCGCCGGAGTTGCCGAACTCGAGCAATATGCCTTAAATCCTTTCTCGGCGCCCTCGCCTAATTCATCCGCTCCCGGGACGAAATCCCCCCCGCGTCAGGAAAACAATACTTATACGAATCGATAGAAAATTTATACGCAGTAGGTTACCGAGGAAAAACGGAAACGAATTTAACTCGTCTATTAATTCCGCTTATCGATCTGTTTTCCCTCCGTCTCGGTCCCAAAGGGAACCCCGGGAATTTGAATGATTCGACCCCACCTCGCTTTTCGCATAATAATCCGAACCGGGAAAGCATGCCGGAACGTCTCAAACCGAAAGGTAAATATTTGAAATTTAAACGGCAGAAAGTATATCTGTACGAGCCGAATAAGTAAGGTAATTTTCGTGAAAAGGAGACTTTTCCTCCGGACGTATAAAGAAAAAAACTTTTATTTGATGTTCCCCAGAACGAAAAGAGATTGGCTCATGTGAATTGATTCCAATCTTTCACTGTATTGCTCCGGTATTATTCGAAATTTCCAAAGGCTCAGAGGCGAACATACTGTTTGATATAATACAAATTTTCTCCCTACTTTTGTTGCTTTCCCTGATAACATTCAAGTAGCGATTTTTCGCACAAATTCTCTCTACTTCTGTGGCTTTCCTCGAGCTTCGACTTGGATTATTAACCGAGCGCATACTTGTAATTGGAAAAATGATTTAGGAGTTGCGATAAACAAACAGCCGGTTGTCCGGCGGTAATAATTGGAGACCCTTCTGGTCGACGGGAGCGCTGAAAAACGGCGGAAAATCCGGAGGAAAAGCGGGAACCTATCCGCGTATACGTACTTACGAAAATGAGAACCGGCCGTACAATGATGTATGGGGAATAAGGGAGAGAAACGGAACGTCCTTTTGCGCTAGATTTATCTTTCTTATATATAAAAAAATTGTTTCGGGAATTTCCTATATTAAATGCACTATAAAACCCCTCGAAAAGTAGTTGAATTATTAAAGAAATCACGAATTAAAGCGCCCCGGGAGCCGTCACAATCAGTTTTTAATAACTTTGATGGATTGAAAGGCAAAAAGCTGCGAATGTGTTACTTGTAACGAAGACGGATTGTTCGTGTTATACATAACAAACTAGGGGGTTATATTAGGTTATGTCATGAAAAAATGGTTGTTCGAGCTGCGTAAGATAGACAGAAAAGGCCAGATGCGCAAGGGGGCGAATAGAAAACCGTCGAGCTGCAGCCGTAAAAAAAAGCATTTACTCTCGCTCTAAAAGGGCTTTGTAAAGCTAAATAAAGTTCGATAAAAGTGAAAGAAAAATGCAAGGTAATAAATACCCCCGTATACGTACTGAACGCGCGCGATAAGGATTATTTTTTGTTTCACGCAAAAATTACCCCCATAAACCGAACTGCGGAGATTTACCGAGCGAATCCGGATTTCTGGACGGAGAGTATAGAAGAGAAGAAAAAAAAAAACGCTCTCCTCCACACGTTTTATTGCCGTCTTTCTCGCTCAAACGTGTCCATAAAAAAGAATTATATCGCTCGGACGATCGGACCTTCCCCCGGCACAGATTTCTCTCCGGGCGCGAAAGTAAATCGTACGACCCCGCGCGTAATTTAAAATTTTCTCACGGGCCGGCAATTTCGCCTAGTAATGCGTTCTAATGACAGCGCGGTGGAAATACTATTAACCGACAATGGGCCGGTGAAATGACGAGAAAAAAAGGAATTATTACTTGCGGTCGACCGCTCGCTTCTAATGGTAAATTACGCGCGTACGCAAATCAAATGAGTAGAGGTTTTTTCCTACATACAAGGGTAAGGTGAAAAGTTTTCGGATTGACAATGAAAGTCCGCGATTTTTAATTGAAAAATTACATTAATCTTCTTATTGAGTTGGAATCTTTAGCTCGAGACAGTTCTAATTGATTCTGGGGCGTTCTAAATGGTTCTGGAACATTCTAAAATGCTCTAGACAGTTCTACATGATTCTGGAACATTCTAAAAGGCTCTAGACAGTTCTACATTATTCTGGAGCGTTCTAAATTGGTTTAGACGGTTCTAAATGACCATGGAGTGTTCTAACTGGTTCTGAAGCGTTCCTATAATGATTCCGAAGCGTTCTAAATGGTTTTGGTATACCAGGGGATGTCGATATGTTCGTATGAATCGCAATTTCAATGGTGAATGCACTACGCTTCCTAATAAAGTATAACCAATCTCGAACAATGGCGTATTTACGAGTGCGATTCGCCCTTTCCCGAGTTTTCTACGCGCCCCCTAAAGACCTCCGGTCGCTTTCGCCGACGGGGCGCGTTCCTCTTCTTTTGACCGCTATTAATCTCTCGGCTTTTTTTTATTTTTTTCCTTTTCCCAGAAAACGTCCATCGGCCTCTGTCGCAAGACGTTTAATTTAATCTACACAATAGAACCAGCCCCCTCGTCCAATAAGGACGTTATTTGTTTATTCAATTCGGTGTACGCTGTAGCACAAAGAAACCCACCCTTGCTCTAATACAGGGCGATTTATTAGCCCTGGAATTAAACATCGATTACACCCCGTTAGGTGTAATAAATACGAAAATCGATCGATGCATTATAGGGGCGAAATTACGATTAAAATGCCTCGTTTATCGAACTAATCATAACTTCTTTACGTTATCTCGACACACATCAGATTCCAATTAAGATAAAAAATTGATCGACGGGCGATTTTCCGCGTAATTTGACAAACTCGCGCTCGCAAAAAAATGCATTCCTCGAGGAAGACAATAACCGAGACTCTTCGGTCGATTCGTCCGGGTGTTTTTTTCCCTATCTAATCCTCGCTTTCCCTTCATCCATCATCAATCTCCCGCTGACCGAACGAAAAAAACTTGTACACTCGAGATACCAACAAAAGGGACCGTGTTCGAGGAATCGTGATCGATTAACTTTAACCTCTTGTCAGATAGATATCGATTAATTAGCGACTTCTGTTGGCACCTCTGGCTGACTCGGCGATAAAAAACCGATCGCAGATGCCGCCGGTTAGATAAAGCCCGGTTGAAAAGTAACTAAGTAACCGGAGTTTTTGGGGTAGGCGGGCCCCCGGTAACATCCGAACGGCAAATATTTGATTGTTTGCTTTTAAAGTCGCTTATCTTATTAGGGCCTCGAGCACCGGGCTGGATGAACTGAACGGAAACGTCGGGTTTCGGCGGAGATTCTGTTTGCTCGCTACTCCGGACGACGTGTAAGGTGCATCTAACACGGGGGTGTGTATATTTGCACTTTATTTTCCCCGTTCGAATCGTCTCTGTTAATAGAGCAATGCAAATAGAAGGGACCGGCGATAAATATTTCGGCAGCCGCATGAATTTTTTACGCGAGCTACTAGCGAAAATCGATGATTTTCCTCGTGCCCCCTTGCGAAAAGTAACTTTTCTTGTATCGCGTTCGCGCTGAATACACAAACCCTAATCCGATTCCGCGCCGATCCGGTCCAATTAAAGAGGGAAAAAGGGCAAATAAACACGAATTGTTTCATCGGAAACATCGGGGGGCTAATAATCCGATTTGGTTCTATTTTTCCGGATTTTCCGAACCGCCCACACCATCTCGAAATAGGGCAGGTGAAATACCGCGTCCCATCTCTAAATCCGGCTCGCAGGATGCGACTGCCGTTGCTCCATAAGAGGGATGAAAAGCTCAAGAGGGTATATAAAAATACAGTGGCGGAAGTTTTACGAACAGATGCGTTCAATATGTAATTTATTGATTATGATGTTAGCAGGAAAAAAAGCATAGTTCGCAGGAACGGTGACTTTATGTTCGCGAAGAATATTGGGAAGCATAAACCCCGCTCGAGCGGCTGTTTTATACGCCTAAAACGTAATTGAAAATTCCAATCTCATTTTTATCGCATTACCGTTATCGAATACACTGTAAATCGATGCAAAAAATTTTTTATACACTATTTTTTGCAAGAAATAACCGTTCCGGATACGTCCATCTCTATACTCCCATTCCCTGTGGTCTTCGAGCCGGATCACCCTTCTTTTAAAGTTCTTAAGATTTAGCCGGGAGGACGTCCCCCCGTCTAACGTCTTTTTCCGCCGGGCCACCCTAATTCGCCCCCGACGCTCCCGCGCCCCTTATTAACTCCATACAAATTCCTATGATAACGTTGGAGGATCCGCCATCTCCGCGGCCCGAATGATAATTTTCACTTTTAGAGGTGCCCTTTTTGTGCCTCGATTATGGAACTCGCAAAGTGCCCGAGCCGATGACGGTTGAATAATTAAAACGAATTTACGGGAGGGGGTGGTTATTTTTGGCAAGACAAGGGCGGGTTACCGGTAAAAATTTACTTTAGCGGAAATCGACGTCGGGGTCGAGACAAAGTTTTTCCTATGTAGAATGACGAGCTGAGTCCGAAAATGGCAAAATTTCTTGCCGGAGACGCAAGGGAAAAAAGTTATGCCACTTTTAAATTCTTAAGTTATGACTTCGGGATATCCATTTTTTCAACGTATTTCACTGCAAAACATTAAATTACTATAAAAAATCATTAAACTGCATTTAAAATTGCTTATTATTCAATTATCTATCGAATATAATACAAATAATATGAGTTTTTAGCATAAATTAAATCACAATAATATAACCTAAAAGTTAAGAAGTAAAAATATAAATGGTAAACATTTGACATTTGACAAAAGATGTTGCAATGTTGCCATGTTTTGTAGTTTTACGGCTACTACTCTTATTTTTACACTACCCCGCCCTGCCCTAACCTCCCCTACGCTACCCCACCCTACACTACCCCAACCCTACACTACCCTACACTAACCCCTACCCAACGCTACCCATACCCTACACTACCCCCACCCTACACTACTCCCCTACCCTACACTACCACCTACCCTACGCTACCCCTACCCCCACCCTACACTACCCCCCTGCCCTACACTACCCCTACCCTTCGTTACCCCGACCTACCCTACACACACACCCTACGCTACCCCTACCCTACACTACCACCCTTCCCTACACTACCCCCTACCCTTCGTTACCCCAACCTACCCTACACACACCCCCTACCCTACCCCCACCCTACACTACACCCTACCCTACACTACACTACCCCCTACCCTACACTACCCTACACTACCCCGCCCTACCCCATCCATCTAACATCTACCCTACATCTAATGTTACCATTTACACCCGCTAGAGTACGGCAACATCGCAGAATCTTCTGTCAATGGTCAATGTTTTTTCTTTATATTTTTACTTCTTAACTTTTAGGTTATATTATTGTGATTTAATTTATGCTAAAAACTCATGTTATTTGTATTATATTCGATAGATAATTGAATAATAAGCAATTTTAAATGCAGTTTAATGATTTTTTATAGTAATTTAATGTTTTGCAGTGAAATACGTTGAAAAAATGGATATCCCGAAGTCATAACTTAAGAATTTAAAAGTGGCATAACTTTTTTCCCTTGCGTCTCCGGCAAGAAATTTTGCCATTTTCGGACTCAGCTCGTCATTCTACATAGGAAAAACTTTGTCTCGACCCCGACGTCGATTTCCGCTAAAGTAAATTTGAGCCGGGTTACCTTTGGAATTCGGACGTGAGCAGCTTGAGCCTGGACCTGCAGCGGGCGGCGTCCTGGAGGGCCAGCTTCGCCCTGGTTTCGCTGTCGGAGCGCAATCGTCGTTCGCGGTCAGCATCCCTCTGAGCTGATTCCCTCTAAAAAAATAGAAAACGTGGATTTTATTCATTGAGCGTTCAATCACAAGTTCGATTTAAGATAGGGTTTTGTTCAAAATTTGCAATAAATAAATTCTATCTTAATCGCTAAAATCAAAACTGTCAAAAGTCAAAACTAAACAACCAAGGACTTTTATGTCTCGGAAAACTAACCATTGTTTATGTCAAATAGTGCATTTTGTATTCCGAGCGTTTCATGCATTTCAAAATTCGACTGTCAAAAGTCAAAACTAAACAAAAATGGCCTTTTATGGCTCGCAAAACTAACGATTATTTATGTCAAATAGTGCATTTTGTATTCAGTTTCATGCATTTCAAAATTCGATTAAACACATGAATATAGTCGGTATAGAGTAGTTCCTCGCGAGACTCTCTCAAATTTTTCGAAAATATGCGCGTTCTAAAAATAAAGAGCGCGACGTCCGCGAGGCGAAGATGTCACGAACTCCTCTCATCGATGAGAGTTATTCGAAACATGCGAGGCACATGTGCGTCCAATTAAAATTACATACGCGGCTTGTAAACACACCGAACGGATCGCGATTATCGTGAATTTACAGCTCGACAGGTAGAGGTTTTGAGCTCTCCTTCGAAATTTATTTCGCTACATTTCGAGAACGCGACAAAGTTGCGTTCGAATGCTCTCCAGATTGTTTAGGAGATTGCTCGCGTATCGGATCGGTGAACGAGCGCCCGATCGATTAAAGCCGTGTCTCTTAAGAAAACATCATCAAGCCGGATAAAAAAACAAACAAACGGGGCACTTAATAATTGAACGAGCGCGCCGGAATCGGGCAAATATTTGAACGAAACTCGCGCTGGAAATTTAGCCGGAGCGGTGCCCCGCGGAGCGCCGTTAGAAACGGCTCTATTCGCGGACGTCGCGATGGACGTACCGCCTCGACTGTACGCCGTAATTGTGTAATTTTAGCCTCGTTTTTTCCGTGTTAATTGCGGTCTCCGCCGAAAAGGTCCGCCCGGCTAATGGAGCGTCGATTTTTCGGGTTACGCAAGCGAAAGGAACGAATGAGATTTACGTCGGGTTCAAAGTACCCGTGTGAAAGCCGCAACTCGCTTTAAGCAGTGGATTTCGTCTGCTCGATAACGCACAAATTGATTTTTTTGTTCGCCAAATAACTACTACTCGACCCCGTTTATTTAGTTGTAATACTCCACAACAATTTTCCTCGAATACACCATTTTATATCGTCAGTGTTGGGTAAATAATAAATGATAATTCGACACGTACATCGCCTGAATAACCGTATTTACGCGGGTATTTGAACGACGAAAAAGCCATACTCCAATTACGCGCGTTTACATCGAACAAAACTCGAAAAATAAGAGGAAAAAAACGCGGAACAAACGGGTCCCTCGGCGTATTTTCCGTTTCCTCTTATTTAAACTCGCCTCGTGCACTCCATCCGCGCGACACTATCGCGAATGAACGACTGTCACACGTCAAAAATAATAACGTCCTCGTTTCGTTCGATTAATTAATTCCAATTCAAAGCGAAGCGAATCTGGTTACACTGAGAAAACTAAAACGCTCGATTTAACTGCAAAATCGACTCGGCGGAGGCCGTTCGATTTGCACGCCGCTGCGCCAACTTCCCGTCGACGGGGTGTTAATTTCCGGCGGTCGGGCGAACAGCCACTTTTAATTTATCGATCGGACTCGCTATTTATTGTCTCGAATTCGCCATCATCGCGGTCTTTCGTTAAATATGAAACGCCTCCCTGTATCTTTCCTCGTCCCCGTCGAAATGTTAATGCGTTCGCCGCATCAATCATGCTTTAGAAGAGAGCGTCGCGGCGTCGCCGGCGCGGTATTTTCCCGGTGCAGGGGACATTAGCCACCGGGCGGGGAATTACCGGTGCGTTGAAAACGAGCCGGGCTCTTTTTAATGAACCGGTCCCGATCAAATATTCAATGTCGCCGGGCGAATTAAACGCCGCAAGATGGATTAAATGAATAATATGTTTGTACAGAGCGATGAGGCCTCGGGAAGTTTTTCACCGCGAGCTGGTTGATTTGCATATAAAGTGTCGGGTTGTGGAAGCGAAGAGAACGAGCATCTTTTGTTACGGGGCCTTTGATGTGTGTAGTGGGCTCCTGGGCGACGCGTGGAAATCTAATTTCGATTCGAACTCGCCAGGTACATTATGAAATAAATCCGGTTTGTTTGGTTTTACGATGGGAGCGCAAATAAGCGGGAAAATTGCGCCGGTAAAATGAAGTTAAAGAGATAATTAAAAACACTATTTCTCGACTTTATACGATCGAAATAAGCACGTGTAGCGGTTAAATTGAAAAATCGCGCGATTCGCGAATTTCCCGCTTTTCTTGACTGTTATTATTTCCCGCAATTGCTGTTTCGGAGGTTTCTTAATGGCCCCGAAATCAAAGCGTTCTCGCCGGCGTTTCCTTTCCTAATCCCGCTGATGGTTTTTCAAAAGAAAACCCGGCTGTTTTGATGTATTAAAACGTAAGTGTTTCTGTCAGTTTAGGGCGTTAAAAAAAAGATTAATCGAGCCATAAATTCGTAAAAAAAAACGTTCGCAATTAAAATTAGAGTTCTCCTGCAAACATCTAATATTCCAACGGTAGAAGTATTATAAAAAAAAATTCTTCTCGGCAGTCCATTCAAACCGTTTAAGGAGAAGAAAGACGACCATTACTACCTGTTCTCCCTCCTGCGGCATTTCCTGCGCCCGTTTTATTTATAGCCGGACCGTTCTCGCCTCGTCTTATGAAGCATTACGGCCACTTTGATATTACGGCCCGGTTTATTTACGCTTTACGCCGCGCTGTTTATGGACGATTTTCCATAGGAAAAATAGCCCAAAAAATCGCGAGAATAACCCAAACCGGCGAGGCCGCGTTCATTCAGTATTAACGGGATATTTTCGGATTTTCCTCGACCTAACAGTAGGTAAGACACACAAACCTGGAGGGATTAATCCGAAAGGCAAACATCCTTTAATTCGTGCGGGTGCGCTACTCGTATAACCGAGCAGACGATAACGAGGTATTTGTTTATTTAATGAGTAATCACGCCGAACCCCTTTTTCGACAAGGGAGCCGCGCCGCATTCGGTTATTTCAATATTTAATAAACGGCATTGTCGGCAGCCGGTTTTCGGGAATCCCCGCGCACATTCGCCCGGCATTTTATTTACGTTTAGTTTACGTTAAAAGTGCATTAGATTAATTAATTAATCGGAATTAGCGACATTAGGAGATGAGAGAGAGACCAAAGAGAATACATTATTGCGCCAAAGAGAATTACTATTGAACGCATTACGAGCTAATGGCCACGTAAAAAAGAAGATTATTAGGTATAGTACGGTTAGAAATAAGCAGTCGTGACGTCATCGCTGCGTTATTATAAAAGACTGATAGTAATCGGTAATTGGTTCCGGGAAGAGTCCAATTTAAAGTGTATACATATAGAAAAAAGGTAGCGCGTGTGGCCGAAAACTCCCGCCCTTCGCCGCTCCATTATCAGCAACTTATCGAGTTTGCCGGGGAGTTGCGAAGAAAAAGCATCGCGGGCGGCCGCGTAATTGCCTTAAAGGCAAACTTTGATAATTGAAATATTTCAGGAAGCGGAGTTCTCCCGACAATTGGATAAAGGAGTTGGTTTGTTCTCTAATACCTCCGGAGTTGCCAGGTTTAATTGGTATTCTAGGAGGGTTTTTGCTTTCTTTCAATGGACGGTTTAAAAGATTTATGGAGTGTTGTACGGCAGGAACGGTTTTATATACCGATTTAACGGGAAATTAGGGAATAGATTCTGGAATACTTTTAATCGATTCGAAACAATTATTATCCAGATTACGCATCGTAGAAGACTGTTAAAAAAACGGAAAATCTGTGCCGACTTTCGCGGCGAAAACCGCCGTCGTCGTGGAATTTTTCCGGTGTGGGAAAATGCCGATCACGTCGGGTTTTCCGAACTCGCAGGCACGTCCGCAGGGCCGGCGCGCCATCTTGATTGATAAATTGAATTTTAGGGCCTACCGCAACGTGTCGTCGCGACGTCTGCGTTTCCATTGCACGCCGGAAGAATTTCCCGCCCGCATTCGAAGGGCTCCATCCACAGGATTCCCCAGCCGGACCTTCGGCAGCCTCGAAAACATCCCCGTTTCGGGCGAATCGAGCGGGTTTCCGTGGAGACTGGCAATCAAATTTAGTTAATAAGCGAAAGGACGGTACAAAGGGGGGTCGGCCGGGCGGGTTTAGAAGATAATCCATCAAAGCTCTCGCTTCTAGTAGCGATTAGTTGAGCGCCACGCCTAATTTGCAGCGCTCCTTTCGCGACTAATAGAGTGATTGATCCGAGATAATTATTTTCCCCGTGCTATATACCTTCGAAGGGGAAATAATGAACTACCCGAAACGAACAAACTTCCAATTCCCGGGGAGCCGAAACGCTTTCAAAACGCCGAACGTTATGTCATTAGGCTAAGTACAAAGTTTTGCGAATGAACTGTATATATACAACACAAAACTTACTTCCTTTAGGTAGTAATCTGGTGGAAAGATGAAGAACGAACGTTCCGAAGTATCGTTTTTTAAAAAGGGAAAATCGTTGTGTTCAACCCTTCAGCGCCAATTTCATTAGGTTCATTAAATATGCGAAACTAAACGTGTGGCGGGCATGCGATGGAACTCGCCTAAAAAGGCCCGCTTATTATGCGCGACTTAATTAGACGAATTGCGGACCTAACGGTCGATTTCCATGCGACGCCCGGGCCACTTTTTCCCTAATTAAATTCGAAACGGATAACTTTTATGGAGAGATCTCTATCGAGCGCGCGAAACTGGCCCCGAATATTCCAGTCCCTTTTTCGTCGAGCCCAATTTATTTGTTCGTATTAATTAATATATTCGACCGGGTTTATTGTTCGCGTGTCCCAACAAACGAACGAACACCTAAACGTTGGTATTAAATTCGGGTTCATTATCGCACCTCTGTTATACTGGGTGTTAGTTAATAAGGGCGGCAAACTTTGGGGGGTGATTCTGCGTGAAGAAATAATGATATTTTGCTATATAAAGATATGTCTGAAAATGCTTTGTTTTCGAGATACGGGGTGTTAAAAGTTTCTTCTTAAAAACTCAAGATTTATTTATTACTCTGAAACCAGGCGAGATATTCAAATGTGTGTTTTGAGAGGTAACTATTATGCATTTTTTGACATAAAATTAAAAATTTTATGTTCTTTATTGACGAGTATACGGGTAATAAAAAACTGCTTCACAAAAGTTAAAGAAGTTATTATTTTAAGTTACAGACTTTTTGATCAACAAATTTCCAAATATGCGAAAATAAATGTTTTTTGCATACTAAATTTGGCAAACAAAAAACCTGCAACTTTTAAATTAATCCCAATATTTGTGAACTTCTTAACTTTTGTGAAGCAGTATATTTTTTTAAAGAAAAAATCATATTTGTACGCCACTGAGGCATTTTTATTGAAAATTCAATTATGAATAAATTCCTCGTTCAATTTGTGACAAAAAAACTCTCTTGTGCTTTTTTCGTACGATCCGCTGTTTTCGAGTAAAAAAATAAAACATCTTGACATGCATTTTTCATTTCCTCAAAACACATTATCTAGTAGTGAAGAAACTTTAACACCCCGTATCTCGATAACGAAGCATTTGCTACCATATGTTCATACAACAAAATATAATTATTTTATCATGCAGAATCACCCCCAGAAGTTTGCCGCACTTAATCAACACCCTGTATTTGCAGGACCTCTTCAAAAATCCATCCGATCTATCCACCCGACCCGTGTCATCGCGGTTGTTTCTTTTTTTTTCTGGAATCCTCGTAAACAGCTCTCGACCGGGTAATGCCACTTCTGCGGCGAACCGGCGTCGAGGCGGGCGTCGAGAGCGCCGGATATTGCGCGACGCGCCGCGACGCTGTTCGCCCTTCGGTCATCCGGCGGCCCTTTGTGCGAAACTCGCCTGTCAGCCGCACGCGGAGCCTAGAGATGGGACCATCTACACCGGGAAAATAACCGATCTACGCCGTGAATTGTCGCGGAACTCCCGCCTCTAGCGCTCCCTCGAACCTCGATCTTATCAGACGTATTTCACTTGTCGCAATATCGAGATTATTAGCCGGAGAAACGCAGGAAACCGACGGTCCGTCGCTGGAGGTTTTACGTGCGAGCCGATCGTTTTTTATTGGATAAGTAACCAGAAGTGATATTAATATCCTGGGGAGAGGCGTCGCGTTCCGGGGGGGAAATGAAATTGATATCTGTTATCGGAGACGGGAAACGAAATATATGTAGCAGGCCCGAAAATCGTCTCGTAAAAGAGCGTAATTGAACTGTCAGAGGGAAAATGATCAACTCTAACGAACGCTCGCCATGTCGAATCGACTCCTGCATGCGCTAATTAAATTCTTTTACTTTTTAATCAACGCAAATCGCTAACTGGAACACTTGCGGAACAATTCCCGATAAATATACGTGTTGATTTAGCGGACTGAGTTCGGGTACATACACATACTCGACGGGATCGTTCGATGCGATTCGTCGCGATTTAATCGATTGATACATTATTGTCATTGTCATCGAAAATCCCACCGCGGGCAGGGTTTTTGTTTAACGTTCCCCCGTACACGTGCCCTATCTGTACATCGCCTGTTCACCAAAGGCCGAATCGTCACACGTCGAATCCTTTATACAACAATTTCTCCTCCTGTAATACACATCTTCGGAAGAAAACAAAGCGAATAAAAATTCGCGATGCCCTCGTATACAGCGATAATTAAATTCTGGGCTCGTTCGAAGAGTGCGCAATAAAGCACGAGTCGTCGAGCGTTTATACGTAGGGAATAAACGTCAAGGTGTAGAGGTCCTTTTAAGAAGAGAAAGGACTAATTTGGTATGTGCAAGGAAATTAGCATTCGTCCGGTACGAGCTGAACGGCGACGCCGGCGCTACCTTAACTTCCTCTTTCCTGCATAAATTCCCGCTGATGTTACCTATACAAAGGATGTCGCATCGTGTGTTAGTTAAGTGTCAAGTCAACGCCGAGGAATATATTAAACGGAGGAAAAAATAACGAGGTATAGTTGCGACGCCCTGTATACAACAACGCGGATGTAGATGATAATAGATGATGGCACGACGGGATAAATTTCGTTTGTTCTAGAGAGAAACTCGCTTAATTTTCGTGTCGTTCGTACGCGCGATCCGGCGTATAACAGTTAAGATTTAAACGTTAATTTATTCGCGTCCTCTCCCGAGGAGAATATCTTTTAATTTAATTCCCGGTGTACATAACGCACGTCCTTCTCGCCGGGAGTTTATCTAAACTTCTTCGTCGAGTCGTAAACGTCCCCGGGAGCCGCCGCACCGGCCCCAATTTCGCCGGGTGCCTCGCCGACGTTCGCTCGATTTACCAGTCCGGGATTATTTAGTTTTTCTCGAGAAACCTCCGCTTCCCGTGAGCGGAAGCTCGAATAAAAGAAATCGTCGGATGCCCCGCATCAGGCCGATGGTCTAATTAAATGAATAATGCAGGAATTTACTCCGCGGTCGATCGTCTTTAGTATATAAACCAATTGAAATTTTTAGTGCATAATTTCGCCTCGTTTAGGCGAACAATTAGAAACTTCTCGAAACTAATAGGTAGCGCTTTTGTGTCTACGTTTCCTGGTAAACTGGTAACAGTCGCAGGATATTCACTCGGACGTTTATTGCATTTCAGTTGAATGCTTTCGGTCGCGCCGTTAAGTTTCGGTTTGTTGATTTTAGATTAAGGAGCACTCACCGTCTAGTCTGCCGCGTTATTGTTGTTTGTCTACGATTAGAACGGAATCAAACTCGCTGTTGTTACAGCAAACACCCTGTAGATATACAGGGTGTCCATGTTCACGGGGAAATTATTCCCTCAGGTGTCGGTCGAATCGATTCAGTGAGATATGTTGTGGGTTTATTTAGATTAATGGTGTCTTATTAGGACGAGTCGGGCGATTAAGCGACGATCGATTTAGATAATGCCGCGATTATATCGGAAATTCATGTGATTTATCGGTCTCGAATAACGTCCACTCGGTACGTAAAATCAACCCTTTATCGCGGCGAAAATTTCGTTCGATTCCGAGAGTAATTGAGCGCCTAAAAGTTTCAATTCCCGTTTTAAAAACGACTTTTACGACCGGCTGCCGTCTTTCGAGCAGTTTCTTTTATTTCATTTCGACCCGCGATGGAAAAGTTTCCGCCCGGCGGAGAACTGTTCTCGGCACTGATCGATGTAGTCGAAAATTGGACGTTTCGGCGCTTGAAAAAAGCACAGACAACAGGAGGGAAACGCCGAAAGCGCCTTATTATTATTATATGGAACAGAAGATGCGGCAAATGACGGGAGCTCAGACTGCGAAAAGGGATTTAATGAGCCCGCTCTTCATAGGTTTAAAATCAATGAGCGACAGGGGAGACGTGTTTGTATCGATTAGGCTCCTTTTGTCTGTGCTCTGCTGGCCTTTGTAATGCAAGAACCAACCCGGAGTTATGAAAAAAATATTGCAAACCTATCCACAAAGAACCTTGTGCTGTATACCAGTAATTGGCGCAGTCGGTAGGATTCGTCTAGCTTCCACACCGGCGCACAGACTATGCTATATAACGAGTAAAATAATAATACATAAGCATTTCGTTGTATATACACGCGTCTATAAATCACGTAACGTAATAAAGCAATAAAAGTACCAGAGTCGAATTATGACCGGTCGCGTCTCGTAAAATGAAATACGATTCGCGTTCCGATCGTGATCTATTACCTTGCCCTTCGGCTGAAATTTGTCTAACTCACGAATTCCCTACCTTTTTCCATCGTTCTACCGGGTAATGATTAATGCGAGCCAACAACGTACATCCTCGCAATGGATTCTCTATTAGTTTTGCATGCTCGCAACATTTCCTTTTCTCCCGCGACGATCGATTTTCGAGCCAGGAAATGCGATCGATCGATCGATTAAGAGTTCGAGAGTTCGAAATGTGATGCATCGAGTAATTGGCGCAGTCGAGAGGATTAATCCGACGTTTCGATAAAGAGTAATGGGTGTTTTACATTTCAAACGCGCGGGTTTTCGATCAATTTAACGCCGCGTATAGGACCGCATAATTCGCGAAATCCACCTCGACATTTAACGCCGCCGAATCCCCGTTTTAGTGCCAATAAAGGGCCCTTTCGCCCGGCACGCACGCACATGTGTACATAAAATAAACATAAATATCCCCGTACGAAAACGTACAGCTCCACAACACGTTTAATTCGAGCCCTAAGCGGGATTTATTCGTTCGAAATTCGAACCCTTGCGATGGACGATTCGAATTTTTACCCTAGTAGAAGAACTAGTTTGTTTACCTAAAGGTTTTGCGAATTAGTTTATTGCAACGGAACTTACCCTACTAGCTTTGGTTAAAGTCGATCCCATTCATCAGTGAATTGTCCCAAACGAGGGTGCTTTTCGCCGGAAAAGTCCGAATTTAAACCGTCTGTTTATCATGCATTTATCATCACCGAAGGGGTCCTTTCACAACACCGAACTTCTACAAGTCATTCCGCCCCGGGCGGTGGATTTCGCGAGTACAACGAAATATTTTACGCCCGCTGCGAGATCGTGAAACTGTATACGCGTTGCGGTTGTGTGCATGTAAAAAGAGAGACTGGCGATCCGCCCCCGACCAGCTTCGGCCACCCTTCGCAAATGAGCCGATCGCGATTCACATGCTATTTTAGTCTACAACCCCTAGCGGTGGCGCCTGCGCCTCGACCAGCGGGAGTGTCGCGGCGTCGTGTGTAAGGGATACACCGACTAACAGGGCTATTAACAAACCGAAAATATCGAAGAAAATTCGATGTTGCAGATACTGTAATAACGCTGGTCGAGAGCGATTTTTAGGGTCAGTGGTTGCGATGTGTTTTTTGCTCGTTGCAAATAGGTCGAGATGTAGCTGGATCGTTGCCAAATAGTTTCCGAGCGAATAACGCGATATTCGGCTAGTGGAGACGCTCGATTCATATGCAATTCGGCGCCTTTGTCTCAGATTTCCAGCGCGGAACGAAGCGTCCGTCTATATAAAAATATCGATTTGATTTTCGCCGCTTTCAATTTCAATCCGCCGCGAGACTCTTAAATCGCAACAACGCCAGCGGGGTGGAAAAAAGGCGCTTTTCGATTCGGCAGAAGGAGCAACAGTTCCGTCATCCTGGATGCTCACCGACTGCGCCACTTTATTTAATTCAACGCCCCGTCACGGCGATTTCGCGCAAAAGTGACAAAGAAACATTAACCGACAACCCTGCCTTATAAATGCGTTAGCGGGCGCGAGAAATTTCCACCGAATTAAAAGAGAAATATGTATTAGCTTCGGCCGAGATTCACTCGAACATAACTAAAAATAGCATCGTAAATAAGCGGCATAAGTATGTTGTTTAGAGATGTACGTGGTTTGATAATAAAAAAAAAACACAGTGGGGTAATAATTTCACGTATACGTGGCGAACATAAATAACGCTTATTAAATTTTGACGTCCTTTATTTCATTTAATTGTCGTTTTAACCGCAGGTAAAAAACGCTCTTATCAAACGCCGAAATCAAAGGAATAAATATCTACGTTACCGAAAGTTACCGTTGAATTTATCTAAGAGAACGCGCCGAATTCGATTTCCTAGAAATTCGAACAATCTAAGTTTTTTAATTAAAGTTTTAAAGTTCCACGTTCTAATTCGATTTCCGTCCACGCAAAGTTCCTCTAACAACATATGTAATTACGCCGGTGGTCGCGGAGCAGTTGATTTAAGTGCGCTCTTAATTGCAACCAGCGAGCATCGCTCGAGAAGGGAAAATTAGAAAAAAATTCAAACGAAAAATTACAGGGGATAACGAACTTATTAGCGGGCCGGCGAAATGTTTTCGCGACTCGTAAAAGGCCGGCTTTCGAGAGGACTCTTTACTACGCTAATAAAGTTCTTAGAAAGCCTCGATTGTTCGAAACGCTGCCGGTAAAATAATTACATAACACCTACCAAGATGGCCTATTAAAAAAAATATAAAACTCATTTCCCGTCTGTTGCGCACATCTGCTCCTTTTCCAATTAATCCAGCCCTACGAGAACTTTCTATTTTCATCGGAAAATCCCCGGAAAATATGTGACACCTCCACACGCCATCAGTGTAATCAACGACCAATATTTCTGTACAATTCCCGATGAAGAAGAAACGCACGGAGAAAACAAAACTCGAAATCGATCAGCGATTAGCAGCGGCGGATTTTTTGCACCGGCAAATGCCCGTTTAATTGCCCGGTCACAAGGCGAAATTTAATCGTTGAATAAACGATCCGCCGGAATTATAGACGTTTTTAATCGACCGGGAGGGATAATTGCCGGCTGCATACGAATGCACCATAATCGCTTATGGGCCTTTATGGGCGCTTCGATCATTTAAACGCGCCGAAATTAACGTACAAATGTTGGAATAAATAACGGCGCGAATGTAAAAACCGAATTGGCGCAGTCTGGTAGGATATACAGCGTATTGTAATCCCGGCGGAAAGTTAATTTTATCGAAACAAGACATCGAAACGAAACCCGGTGATATAATTGGTAAAATTGCTCGCAGTTGAATGTAATAAGAGACGAAACTTGAAGGGATTCTCTTTTGGTAGTTCGAAATTCTCCATTCACCGATGCATTTTATACCGAAGAAGTCTTATATATACGTAATTAGGGGTACGTAATGAGGGAAACTTTCTTTGTGCAGATTAATTTCGAATAGCGTGTGCGTATAGGACGACGTTCCACCACTCGGGGGTTGGTATTTACTTTTTTTTATTATCGATAAATTCTCGAAATTGTTTCCTTTGCGCTCCGAAACATCCGCAACGTTCTAATTAAAACAGTCGTAAAATCAAATTATAAACACTGCTATAGAGAGATAAGCCTCACGGTGGGATAGAGACCGCTTAAATTCCAGATTTTCCAACGATCCGGCGGAATCCGCAGGATAATTTAACGTACGGGCGAATAACAGCGAACAGGTCCGTCGTATTGATGCCGACAAAAAGGGATTCTCGATTGCGCTATTGCATTAAAATGTGCATTAGATATTAATGCTCTCGCGGTGATTCGATTGCACGCGGCGATTTATCGGCGGGATTTTTTGATGTCCGCGTACGCGAGGGAAAAATTCGAATATCACATATCAAATTATTTTCCATTACGCGGCGCCCGTTGTTTTGATTTTCAATTAGCGGCCGATCCGAAACTCGATCGTATTGTTGTATAACATTCCCGTTGATTGGGCTCCGGCGAACCGAAACGTCGGATGAAATAATGATTAATTTTTCAGATTTTTGAAGAATTTCGGCAACGCCGCGCTACCGAAATTCCCCATATTTAAACGGCTTCGAGCGCCCGCTCTTCGAAAAATAACACAAAAAACGTAATCTCGTCTGGTAGAGAGCGCTCGCAAATCTTTTGAATAATGAAGTGCGCAATTAGTAAGGAGCAGTTAAGGAGCGGTATATATCCCGGCTTAATTGTTCGGAATGGCGCTGCGCTAATTTAAAATACCACAAGGCGAAAGAGGCGAAATCGCGAAGCGCCCTACGACCCAAGAGCTTCCAGAAACTTAACTTTGTATATATAAAAAAAAACATCCCAATTGGCGCGGTCGTAAATCTATCCTCGATACACTCGCGGCGCGCGTTACTTTATAAAGGATCGGGAGTTGATCATCTACTCCGCACTTCGATAAATCAATTAACATTTATTCGAGCCAAAAATTCGGCATCGAAACTTTAACAAAAATCCTTTCCAGCCACCGGAAGATCCTCGACAACGACGCACCGAGATCCCATGATTTATGGAAGGCGTTCGACGTAATTTACGGCCCCGAAATCGCCCGTTTGATCCCCGGACGAATCGAAGGCAATGAAACTTTTAATCCGTCATTTACGCTCCGATAAAACCCGCCTGAATATATTCCCAACGAGGCAAGCACCCGCCGAAATAGCGGGCCCACTCGAAGTTTATTTATAAACGCAATTCAAAACACTGTAATGTATTCACCATTATTTTATCTATACCTACCTCGTTCGATGTAACTTGGCAGTTCAATTGGCAAGCTACATTGGATGAGGTACAATTATAACGCATTTATTTTATTAATATGCTTTATACTCTTGAGGTGAATCGAGTGAATGAATGAGTAGTAACGGAGGAATCTTGTGCGCTTCTTGGGGGAGCGTCGCGACGGTTCGGTGTCAGCGAACGGCGGCGCCAAAGTTCACGTCCCGACGCCGACGCCGACGCCGCCTTCCCGCCGAATTTCAGCGAATTTGTTATCGATAAGAGAGCGGGCTCGGGCCCCCGATCGAGCCGATGATTAAATATATGATAGCGGGAACGTGACGGGAGTAGAATGCGATACGGCAGGAATTTCGAGCTTTTTTTTGGAAAAATTATTCGACTACTTTGCGCGTTGGAGTAGATCGATTGTACCGGCCTAAAAGGAAAATCAGTAGGCGATGTATTTTATTTACTATTCGCCGAGATTCGGGGAGATCGGAGAATTTATTGGAAAGTAGGGCACTGAATCAAATCTAACGTTATTGATTTCCGTGGAAAGTTTTATGGGAAAATATGGCGAATTTGCGACGCGCCGGGCGCCTTTTTTCGGGCTATTTAAAAGATTTATTAGAGCGTTCCACGCCGGGGGAGGGACAAACCCCTGACGTCCTCCGATAACAATTCGAATCTAATCGCCCGCACTATATTAGTCAGGTGGCGAAGGCGAATAAAATTACACTCATTCGTGTTACGCCCGATTTGAATAACCCGACTGCAAAAAACCGAAAGTGAAAGCCATCTAGCGCGCTGTATTATACACGAGAACGTTCCGGCATGCACCGGTTTCGCGGAAAACGACCGGGGGAGTCCCCCCGAAGGGCGAATTCGCGCATAAAACACCGCGAGACTCGCAGCAGACGTTCCTACGACATTGAAAAAAAATAAAGTGCACTGCAATTCCTCAGCGTACATCCAAATGCACTGTAATTTACCAACCCACGCACTCATATAGAAATTCCTTTATTAAATTTTTTAACGCCAATTTTGGTTAGTTGTTACCCGAAATACCCGGTTAATTGGTAGGAGAAAAGGAGTTGTTCGGTGGCCCTTCGCGTTGTTTTAATTTAGGGCCCGTTGGAATTTACGGCGCTAGCGGGAGGGCGTCGCGACGGTCGCCGTAACGACGTGCGCCCGAAACGTCGATAATTTATCGCAGATGAACCTACGTCGGGCGAATTTGACGCCTTAACAACGCACAGGTGAGGTGGCGACTTTAAAAGGACAAATTTAATTTAGCTCCGCTCGCGGAATTACGGTAGATTGATGAAAGGTTGATGAAGGAGCGTATAAGAGAGCGAGCTAAAGTGGGTTCTTTGAGGAAATTTGTATCAAAAAAATTATGTTGATGATGGTTTTTACAAAAAGGGAGATACTACTACTACTAAGATCTACTAAGATCTACTAAGATTCTCGAGGAGATCGGATGAGTGTATTGTGCGCAGGATTTTTCCGGAAATCCTCCAGTAAATAATGGAAATTGGAAAAATCTTGGCGGGTATGATAGCGGTATATAAGGCTAGGTGGATAATTACGCTGCCATATTCCTCCGGGACGCCTAATAGCCGGCGAGGACGGGGATATTCCGGGCTGGCAAAAGGCTACAGGACGCGCAATTAGTCGACGAACTACTAGGAATTCGGGCACGTAGAGGCAATAACGTCCATCATAAATAAAGACAACGGGATCGCTCTATAACCATCAATTTCGTAGGTCGTGAGCCCCCGAACATCGCCGCTATCGATCCGACCTATTTCGCTAAGATCTAATCCCGCTCGCTGGACGTGAAAAATCGCGAAAAATCGAAAACGAAGCGCGTTGTTTAAGCGTCCCCATTAAGATATTAAATTTTTGTGTGCGTCTCGACGTTTCATTTCACCCCGTTGTAATTCGAAACGGGCGAACAATGCTCGCGCTCGCTACCAGACGCGAGTGTTTCGGATAGGTGCCCGTTGCATATCTGTATTTTTTTTTTTGGATTTTCGCTTCGTCCGAATGTCCGTTATTCGGCGGAATTAAATGCGAATTATTCGCCGGGGGGACACAAAAAGGCACCGGTTTTTAATAAAGAATCGCGCTAAAGCGGTGATATTTCGTTACAAAAGGTATATTCGCATTGGCATTATTGAAAAGGATTTTTTACTACCTATTAATACCCCTGTATGTTATGGATACGTAGGGAATCATTTGCTGGATCAAAGGATAGAAATATTTTTAAACATTTTGTGTACTACTACGCGATAGATTAGAGTAGAATAGAAAAATAACGGTTATTTTGTAACAGTCGTTACTGCACCTCTACACCCACATAGTAATTCTCACCTCTATTAAACTTCTGTCATACGAAATGTCATTAATGTCAATTTTGATTGTTTTTGTGGTTATTTACAAAGCATAGGATAACAAAATTAAATTAAATTTAAATTCGATGTAGAGTTCCGATGCGCCTCTGCTATCTACACTTTGCGTATCTAGTAAAATTATTTTCCATAATAAATGAGGCGAATTTCACCCATCAACAGGCTAATGCACGGTTATTTTTCGACGAGTTTTTTTTGTATAAAAATAGATATTAAAATCTCCGAGCGCTGTAAATCACGTGAATTTTTGAGCAAACGACACGGGCGATTTTTTACGGTTTTTTTGTCCGCCGTTAAAAGCGGATTTCAGCCGTGTTTGACTAGCTGCATTTAGCTTTTTCGATGCCCGTCCGAAATTACGGTTTAATTCGCGGCCCGTCGCGTCGCTTTTAACGTTTTAATAAACGCCGCGCGGAGATTTATATGCAAAAACCGTCCGGTCAAAAATCGAACGGCGCGCGAGCGGCCGGCCGAACCGGATCGAAACCGCTTAAAATCGCCGGACTTATCGCGAAATTTACGAACGGACTTACCCTGTTCAGCTGCTTGGTGAGTTTGTTGATCGTTTGCTTGTCCCTCAATTCGTTGCGCTGCGCCATTTCCAGCCCGCTCTCCAACTCGCGTATTCGATTTTCCAGGAAAGCCTGGAAAAAAACACACACGCAATTCCAACAACAATCTTCCAAATAAAGCTACAATCGACGAAAGTATACAAGTTTAATGTCGCTTCAATTTTTACGCCACTCGACATCTCTCATAATTTCCAATTACTTTAACAACCTCATAACGCAGACGATGGTATTATTAATGTCGCATCGCCTTGTGCATTTGACGCAGTCTCGCAATAATTCAAGAGGCCGTTTTTCCGAGTTTGCAAATTGCGAGGTATTCTCGATTTCGAGGCGAGCTTCGGCCGCGTTTTGAATTCCACGCGCAACTGCCCCGCCGTAATTTCATGTATTTTATGTAGCTGGTTTGGAAGAAAAAATGAATGCATAGTGTACAAATTCTCGACGTGCCTGCGAGGACTTTCCCACGGACGCGGAGCCTTTCCGAGGGATAATTTCGCGGAATCGATGGGGAAAGCGGGGCGATCGAAGGCGCTAATAAAACCGGCGGAGCGCGAACGATCGACATATAATATTCGATTATTATATCTTAATCGGTCTATCTGGTTAATCCGCCGTAAATCTAATTACCGGATTTTTTTATCGGTGTAAAAACGCGCTTTTTTCCGCAGGACATTCGCTAAATCGCTCACAATAGTTAATCAGCGTTAATAGAAATCGATAGTTCGGAACAAAAAGTCGTTTTGTGCAAGAAATTAATGGGTGCGCGATAGTAAATCAGGTGCGCCTAAATAGCTTATTATTTACTCTCCTATTAATTCCATCACTGCGTACGGTACGTTCAATTTAAACCAGCGATGACGTCACACGCTCATTAAAATTCTATTGTCTTCAACGAGTCGAAAAAAGAAGAATAAAATCTGTACATTTCGGCATTTACAACGATCGCATCAAGGCACGCGTATAAATCTCCGCCGTGTACATTTCCCCCGGTTGTCGTGTTCGTAGAAAATTCGCCGTAGACTTTTCCATTTACTTTTCCTTTTTCCCTAATGACCGGCATAAAATATGGCCGTGCATATAGCTCGTTTGCTAAGTACTGAGCGCGGTGAATTTCGGCCCTCGATCACGACTCGAAAAGACGACGAAACTACCATATTAAAGCCGAATTGTACAGGTGCATGTTGACGAGATTGATTTATATGGAACCGAAACGAACCGTTCCCAGTTCCCACGCATCCTGTATACAGGATGTCTCGCGATAATGATATGTAGCGCTGGCTAGATACGCCCTGTATAGGCGTTATTATCGAGCGTGACAAATCGATTTTTCAAAGTGAACTTCCTTCAGGTGCTCCGGAGCGTAATTAGGATGTGAAGAAAACGAAAGGAATCGACTCGTTTTTGTATCTTGCGGTTCGATCATTAGCTAACCGGTATTTTTTTTTAATTATTGTATTACCTAATGTTTAAATTATAACTACCTCCGATTAGAATCTATTGCCGTTAGTAAGTGTATCGTGTTTATGTAAGTAACGATGACAGATAAATGACAGATAAATATTGTGAAATATATATAAACTAGTCCTCGTATATTGTAATTCGAGCGGGATTAATTGCAAACGAATCGCCTCGTATACAGAGCGTTTAATAAAGAAAAATTCATATAAAAGTTCGCGCTCGACTTGGCATCGAATAAAGTCGTCTGAAATTTAATAAGAGAATTCGGTATCCGGAATCCGGGAGATTCGAAGATTCTTTCCCGATTAGCCTCCTTATATTCCCATTGTAGACGGCAGTGAATATCGTACGTTTTCGGGATGAAGATTTATTAGAGAAATGAGTTTTCAATAGAATAC
This sequence comes from Phyllotreta striolata, assembly GCA_918026865.1. NCBI lineage: Eukaryota > Metazoa > Arthropoda > Insecta > Coleoptera > Chrysomelidae > Phyllotreta > Phyllotreta striolata. Next base: position 1,388,200 of record OU900098.1, on the reverse strand, counting down.
ACTTCCCCCTTTTCATCGGAGCCGCTCGGGCGTGGAAACTGATAAACTTCCGTTCGAGAAATTGCGCTCGATTTTAGGTAAAAAAATATCCATTCTTATAATATTAAACGCTCCGAGTAACCGTTCCGCGGAGAGGACGCCACCTCTTCGACCGCCGCCTCCCGCAGGATCATCCCGAAGAGGCGGCGTAATCCTCCTAGTTGGGTCATTTCGAGGGATAAAGGCCCGAAAGAGCCAAAGCTGACCGTCGCACAGGCCGGATGCAACCGGAGATAAAGCTAAGTATTATGGAATTCGGAATAATGCGGGAAGAGGGATCCACCAGGTGCGGACTCCAACCGGCAAAAATCCACGAGATTTTCCACTTAATACTCTAATTCTTCTCTATACTGGGTGTTTATTAATGTTACGTTCTTATGAGTAAAGTATAGAGTATAGTATAGAGTCGAGTAGACTATAGTAAAGTAGAGTGCTCAAGTAGAGTATAAAGTATAGAGTAGAGTCGAGTAGACTAGAGTAAAATAGAGTACAGTCGATTCGAGTATACTAGAGTAAAAAGTAGAGTAGGGTGCTTGGGGAATTCTATTTTTTTATAACCATAATATTGAAAGAAAAAAATGTGCATGAAATAAAAAAAGCTCACTCTCAAACTCTCTTATTGCTGGATAAATATATAAAAAATCGCAGGAATAAGCGAAAACGGTATAATTAGGAAAAATCCTCGGGTCAGGTCCTGCGATTGTGGATAAAGTGCGAGCGGGCCCGGATTGAAATCCGGGCGATTTCTCAAGGAAAATGACCGCAGGATAAGTGAAAACAGCTTTCTCCCGTTCCGGGATAAGTCCGATCGGCTAAATAGGGATTTTTATCACTTGCATATCCGCTTTTACGGTTCCGGTTTTTCCGCGGGGCGCGCGCCCGCGGCGCCCGAACTCCCGGAAAATTGCCTTCGATCCAATTTAAAATGCAAATAACGCCTAAACGAATTCGATTATTGCGCTCATACTCCGCTCCATTGTAATTAAAACGTCTTTGCCGGACGAATCGGCCTCGTCGGGGGGGCCAGGCTAATAAAAGCGGGGCTAATTCGCGCGGAAACCAATTATAATTCAAAACCCCCTAATTTATATAAATAATTCAATTATTGCTACAACTGATGCATAATAATCGAGCAATGGAGAGGGCGTAAAATCTTTTTTTCGACTTCTTTTTTCAAGCAAATATTGCTGTAAAACTACGGGTAAAAATAAACTGCTCCACAAAAGTTAAGGAAGTTCACAAATTTTGCGATTATTTTAAAAGTTACAGACTTTTTGATCACCAAATTTTCAAAGATGCGAAATTAAATGTTTTCTTTCATATCTGAGTGGATTTTTTGCCCCTACCTCTAATACAACTCGTATTAAATTTGGCAATCAAAAAACCTGCTACTTTTAAATTAATCTCAATATTTGTGGAATTCCTTAACTTTTGTGGAGCAGTATAGTTAGTATTTTTACAACCCCATCTAAAGGAAGGGAGAATGTTCTTGATAACTTATAAACAGTGGGTTGTAAATATATAAGAAACAGGACAGATTCCGCCACCTACCTGGATATCCTGCAACCCGTCGACGTCGCCTTCGATCCAGTCGGTCTGGGCGCCCCTGGCGACGGTCACCCTGGCGGCGGGATCGGGCGGCGGCGGCGGGACGGGCGCGCCCTCTGCCTCCTGCCGGATGAACTGGATGCGCCCGGCCTCGACGCAGATGTTCGGCGCCAGGGGGTAGCACGAGCCGGCCGGGGGCGGCGTGGGCGGCGCGGGCGGCGCCGCCGGCTTGTCGTAGCAGGTGACCGTTTGGCGGACGTCGAGCACCGGATGGACCTGCGGGCAATTCGGACTTATTCGTACAATAACGAACTCGGCGAGCGATTAATTGTCTGTACCTGGTGCTGGCGCAGTTGGGGTTTGTCCTTGTCGCAGCCGTCCGGCGGGGCGGCGTCGCCGGCGGGGATTCTCGTCCCGGCGTTGGACCTGGAAATCAACGAAGAATCGTATACAGAAATTTCGCGATGGCGAAATTCCGGTCGTAATTTATCGTTTTGACGATGCGAGCCCGTCGAAATTTTTCGGAGATTAAAAACGGCGACCAGTTTTTTTTCTTCGGGGAATCGAAAATGGATTTTACGCGTATTTTTCGATAAGCGGTCGAGCACTTAACATTCCGCCGCCGTGAGTTATATTTCCCCGACGACCATCGCAATTTTTAGTGAAAATAAAAATAAAAATACTGCTGTGGTAAACTGGACGCATCAGAAATGTATTCATATTCATTAACCGAGAGCTTAACTGTAGAGTAGAGAGTAGAGCAGAGTAGAGTGGGGAATTCCTGCATGGGATTAGTGCAGCACGAAAAGTATAACAAAATAATCTTCTAAAGTTTCCTAATTTGTTCTAAACAGTTTTATTTTTCCTAAACCGTTCTAAATAGTTCTGGACAGTTGTCCTGAAGTCTTCTAAATTGTCCTGAAACGTTCTAAATTGTCCTAATAAAGCCTTCTAAATTGTCCTGAAACGTTCAAAATTGTCTAGGACAATTCTAGCCCCTGCCGAAGCTTCCCAAGTAATTCTGACTCGTCCTGAAGCTCTTTAAACGTCCTGAAACTCTCCCCTGAAACGTTCTAAATAGCCCTGAAGCGCTCTAAATTGTCCTAAAGCGTTTTAAATTCTCCTGAAGCGTTCTAAATTGTACAGAACTTTTTGTCTGGACTATTTTGAAAAATTGTCCAAATTTATGATTTTGATTAGAATAGTAGAGTGCACAGGGTATTCAAATTTGTAAAAAAAAACGCCAAATTTATACTGCCTAAAATTTATTCCACCTGAAAGTTCACACAACAATCGATTTGTCTCGAATCATCCTCCCAACATTTTCGTCCTTACTAGATACCGCGCGCCGATCGTCCGCCTCTCATAAATGCTCCTTCGACCTCGACACCTTCCCGGCGTTGTAGAAGATCTTAAAAATCATGTAGGTCGAGAAGCAATGCAGGCCGAACAACACGGCCAACAGCCCGGCCATCGCGTACCCCCCCGCATCCTGGAACATCACCTCCCGCGGCCCGTCGACGAAGTTCCTCAGCGCCCACAACGGAAACAACGCCATCCTGGTCACCATCCACACGACGGTGAAGACGACGAAGGCGAGCGCGTGCGCCATGTCCTTCTTCAGCGTGAACGCCACCTTCGAGGCCTCGAGGAACACGCTGGCGCTGTCGTGGATCACCATCACCACCGAGCCGGCGCGCACGAACCCGTAGATCCACGACAGCGTGAGCAGCGCCGCCGACACGGCGTGGTGCACGCAGACGAAGGCGAAGCGGCCGCGCCGCGGCTCCGTCGCGTGTATCACCAGGTTGGCGTAGTAGTACGCCTGCGGTATCATGTAGTACCACCAGAACTCCTTGCCGATGCGCCGGTCGCGGTGGTCGCGCCAGCATTCGCGCGCGTCCCACGGCCACGGCTTGTCGCTCAAGATGGCCACGCCGAACGAGAACATCAGCGTGTAGTAGGTGTACTGGCAGACGTTCTCGCCGAAGGTCTTGAGCAGGTCGTCGTCGTCGCGGCGGCGGCGCTTCAGCCATTCGGCGACGTCGTCCTGGGGCAGGCCGGTGAGCTCGGCGAGCTCGACCAGCCGGCGCCGGTTCCAGGTCTTGGACTTGGCGTAGGCGGTCTCCAGGTGCGGGTGCTTGCTGTTGGGGTCCGGTTTGAGGAAGCTAGCCTTCGGGTAGAGCTCGACGATGTGCAGGATCCATTTCAGGATTAGGGCTCGCAGCAGGAACACTAGCAGCACTAACGGTATAACGTGTATCAGATCGCTGGATTTTATTATTATTGTATCGGCCATTGCTAGTTGTCTAAAAGACGTTTCGTTTACGAATAACCATGGTGATTCGGTGCTTGGTAAATTTTATACGAGGCGATGTATTTTTGGAGTAATGAAATAAAATTTTCCATTCGAGTTTTCGAACGGGAAAAAATTGGCACTGGCGCTAAATTACAACAGTTTAAAATTTTCAAAATAAACCGTTAATTCTACGAGACGTCGGTCGTTTATCTACAGTTACGAAAATATTTGGGTAATTTTTTACGCTTGTCAGTCCGTTTCTATTTTAAAAACAAACACTAATATTTAATTTTTATATTTATACGTACACGCGGCAGGGAACCAGCGAAAAAAATAAATCGGGAAATATCAATATCAATACAGGTTTTTCGAATAATGTAATTTCTGGTTTCGAGTTCGATACGGGCAATAGATAAACGGTAGTTGAATGAGATAAGGATTTTTCGAGCTTCGTCTACTCTCGGGTTTATCCACTGTAAGGCCCCACGGCGGACGCGCTTCGATCTGTAACGTGTAATTTCTGGAATTACACAAATTACTGGTTCTTCGAATCGGAAGACGCTACGGGGATCAGATCCCTGTCTTCTTATATAGTTTCCGAAACGAGAATTAACTGAAAATCACGTTTCGTTTCGGGGCGAATTCGTAATTAAGTTTTAAATATAGACGAAATTACTTTCGATGCTCGAGCATAAAAAATAAATAACCTTTTATAATCTCGATCGGTTCGTAGTCCTAGAATTGTCAGTCTATTACGGAGAGGAGTATACACAAAAAAGTCGCAATCCTCTCTATTATTGGTGTTGAATGTTCCGCGTGTGTCTTGTATCGATTAATAGTTTTGTGTAATCGAAAGCACGCCCGAATCGGCCGACATAATGGAGCTTTACGATTTCCTCTTAGCACTAAAAAGTCCGATTTCATTAACACACAATCGCCTATGACCTGACGTTAAATCGACAATCGATTTCCAACCATTGACATCGTTGAAATTCTTTTTGAATGGCCGCTGCGCCCTTTTTTTCCCAGTCGAAACGAAGCGATTCGTTACCATCGATCGAGAGAAGAGGAAAAAACCCACGGACAATCGGAATATTTAACGCCGTTTAACGGGTTTCGAGCGTCGAATGATTTTTACGGGGATGCAATGGAATGGAATTGCGGATTGAAATTTTGCGATGCATTTAACGGTAGTCGCGGCATTGTGTTTCGCAATTAAATTATTATCGGTTATTAAATAATTAAATTACGATAATGTTTGTTGATAATAAATTTATCGACCTATCTGGATTTTGTAATTTTCGCAATTTTGCGCTCCGACTCGCCGACCACCGGTTGCGAGAAATTTAATTGTAGCATAATTTTTAACAGTACTGTAATTTATAACGTGCAATTTCAACGCTACCGTAAGTGTGTTGGTCGTATAATAATAATAATTAGAATTACCGTATTTTACTTGCAATTCCCAGAAGCCGGGTTGTTAATTTCGAAAAAAAAATCTTAGGTATAGTACATTCGCGATTATCTAGAGATGACGTCACTATCGAGTTGTCTTAATTAAATACAAGAAAGTTCATTCTCTATTAATTAGAGAAAAGCTATTGGTTATGGTCGTTTAGTTTTTACTAGTATCAATGAACTATCTCTCGAATGTATAAGTAAGCATAATAGAAAGCTGTTTATTCGTATGAATAGAAAAAGTTTTTCTTGAAGTGCGTCCCTGCACTATTTCGGGGCGTGGGCGGCGCGAAACTAAAGCGTTCTGCTATCTTCAGAGACACCCACATTCCAGCCCGGCTCTCTAATTATCCGTAGAGTTGGCCCATCAAAACATAAAATATAATGACTGGATTGTATTTGCATTGTATCCACACTCGGCTAGGAAGTAAGTGTGCATTATGACCTATATTGCACGCGTCGGCTCAAACACAATAGAAAACAATACGAAGGAAATAAAACAAGCTCGACATTGCTCGATTTCGTACGCCATTTCACGGTTATCGGACGGATAATTTTCGAATGCTAAAAAATCGAATTGAAATAACGAAGAATATTAATCGCGAAACCGCCGCGCCGCAGAATAGGAAGTAAAGCGGATTTATTGGAAGCAAAACGGCCCGTCCACAATGAGTTTTGCGTACTCGTTTTGTACTTTGTCTTCGCAGCGGATTCTCACGGTCCCTAACCCCGGTCTATGACTTCGCTCTCTTCGATGCCCAATAAAGTCTCGAGCAAATTATTCCTCGCCAGCCTCGGCGTCGTTATTGTTCGTCCACGAGCGGCGAGTTTACCACGCGAGTCGCGGCCGAGTATGAATTACATTACGGCTCTGCAGTTTAAATGGTTCTAGGCAGTTTTAAATGATTCTGGACCGTTCTAAATGGTTCTCAAACAGTTCTGTATGATTCTGGAGCGTTTTAAATGGTTCTAGGCAGTATTAAATGATTCTGGAGCGTTCTAAATGGTTCTCAAACAGTTCTGTATGATTCTGGAGCGTTTTAAATGATCCTGGAGCGTTCTAAATGGTTCTCAAACAGTTCTAAATGATTCTAGAGCGTTATAAATGGTTTTAGACAGCTCTAAATGATTCTGGAGCGATCTAAATGGTTCTCAAACAGTTCTCTATGATTCTAGAGCGTTTTAAATGATTCTAGGCAGTTTTAAATGATTCTGGAGCGTTCTAAATGGTTCTCAAACAGTTCTAAATGATTCTAGATCGTTATAAATGGTTTTAGACAGCTCTAAATGATTCTGGAGCGATCTAAATGGTTCTCAAACATTTCTGTATATGATTCTGGAGCGTTTTAAATGATTCTAGGCATTTTAAATGATTCTCAAGCGTACAAAATGGTTCTCAAACAGTTCTGTATGGTTCTGGAGCGTTCTAAATGATTCTGGAGCGTTCTAAATGATTTTGGGGCGTTCTAAATGGTTTTAGACAATTCTAAATGATTCTGGAGCGTTCTAAATGGTTCTGACAGTTCTAAATGATTCTGGAGTGATTGTTAAAAACTGTTTAATTCGTGCCTATGGTTGTTATTGAAATATCGGCAGTCGCGCTGAGAGGTGTACCCCGCCTTTTTAGAGCTTAATTATTCATTGTGGCGGCCGAGTTAAAGCTCTAATTAAAGCGATTTTTCGTTTGAAGAGGATTAATAAATCACTTTCGTACACTGTCGCATGGAAAGGAGCGCTTTTAATACAAACCGACGGCCTTAATTCTGTGTATATAAATTTCATGAGAACGGGCTGTGTTTTTTGTGAGAGATTGCGATAAATTCGCACTGTCATTATGCATTCAGCGCACGCATTCATTCATAATTTTTTTAACCGTAATTTTTCCATTGTGGGGAATTGTTTGATTATGATCTTTTGCGATCGGTGTACGAACGAGTTCGCGAAACCGTATCGGCGGAGGGTTATTCGCACCGCGGCCGCATAATGGAAAAAATAATCCATTATATGAATAAAAAATTCACTTTGAAGTGAATTGTAATAACCCGATTTATCAATATCTCTATACTGTTTATTGCATTTTCTATTGTACCATGAAAGAATCCGTATATGAAAAATATAACGCATTAAATATTCACTTTGAAATAAATTCTAATTTATCAATATCCCTACTGTTTAGAGAAAATGTTAATTCTAATCTTGCGTTTTCCCTCGCATCTACAACCATCAAAGCGGCTCGATATGGGAAAATCCCTTTTTACTCATACACATTAAAATGCGTGCGTCGCGCTCTAGTGAGCTACGACTCGGGTGATGTCATTGACAAGGCGCAGATCAAAAGCCCTTTTTTCCTCAACGTCGGGGAGCTTTTCTATCAACACATGAATCATCATCTGCCCGGGGCTTTATTAGCTAATTGTCGATTCTAAAAACACCCCTCTACGCGTTTTATTCAAAACCATAGCGGACATAAACCTCTGCTTTTCGATGGAAGAGATACAGCCCGAATCAAAAGGGTCTCGTTCATTTTTTTAAAAGGCACCGTACGAAAGCTATTAGCCCGTGATTTTCGAAATTAACTTCGAGAGTAGAATGGAGTAGAGTAGAATAAAAGCTTCCTAAATTGTTCTAATTCTTCCTGAACCATTCTAAATAGTTCTGGATAGTTCACTGTCGTCCTGAAGCGTTTTAAATTGTCCAGTATAGTTCTAGCTCTTTCCAAAGCTTCCTAAATTGTTCTAATTCTTCCTGAACCATTCTAAATAGTTCTGGATAGTTCCCAGTCGTCTTGAAGCGTTTTAAATTATCCAGTATAGTTGTAGCTCTCTCCAAAGTTTCCTAAATTGTTCTAATTCTTCCTGAACCATTCTAAATAGTTCTGGATAGTTCCCACTCGTCCTGAAGCGTTCTAAATTGTCCAGTACAGTTCTACCTCTTTCCAAAGCTTCCTAAATAGTTTTGAACAGTTCTGGCTTATCTTCGAGCGTTCTATATTGTCCAGTACAGTTCCAGTTCATCTTGAAGCTCCCTAATTCGTTCTAAACACTTCTAACTTGTCCTGAAGTACCTAAGTAGTTCAAAAAAACGGCTTGAATTCGGCAACATCTGCATAAAATTAGCAGTTGATTGACGTCCGTTCGATTAACTCATCCGCTTATATCGAATCTCGATTGGTCGATCAAGGTATTTAACAAACAACGAGGCTATTTTCGCGTTCGATAAATTCTCTCGTTCGGTCAACGGTCGCGCGACGTCGGGCACGGCTCGACGGCCCATCTGGGACGGCGGAGCGTCGCCTCCTCGGAGCAGGTGCACCGGATCCGGCCGGCAGGCGGCGCGCGCGACTCCCGTCCGATGTCCCGTTCGACGAAAAAATATCGACCACCTGTTCGATTTTAATCGACGCGCCGGACGATTCTGTTGTTGTTTTTTTTTTGTTCGCGTGGAGAAACACCAGCAGGAGCTTCGCCGGTAAATTATAGTCCGTTCGCTATCCGGAGATAGGAATGACGAAATTGTATGGGTGAAGGTACTCAAAGGTGGAGTCATAATGAACTCTATATGCTTCAAGAAGCTTTCGTGGATGCCTGTCTGCTAAATATGGTTTCATTACCATCTTCTGATGACGAACGGAGTATAATCGAGCGCAATTTTTGCGTTTGTATTAGAGCAATGTAAGGAACAAACCTGCGGGAAAACGTTGCAACGGGAGTTAATTAAAAAGTGGATCGTCAATAAACGATAACAAGTTGTAAGAGCATCGGGATTATCGCGGATCTCTAAATGCATGATGCGTCGAACGAAGCGACAGGTTTTTTATCGAAATGCAAATGCTTGATGTAAATATCGCTTTATAATATCTACTGTAAGTAACAACGTTTATGCATTTTACGGATATCACTGCGGTCTTATATTTTTTTTTTTCATTCGGATGTTTTAGTTTGTTAACCTTACAAGTACAACCGTACGCATCTTAAACACCCCTCGACGCAAACATTTACTCTTTATATTTCGAAATAAATTTCTTTACATGTGATAAAAGTGTATAAAATCCGCGGATCGAAAAACAAGGCGTGTATCGAGTTACGATCGTTCTCCGACAACTTGCATTTCAAGCAAACAATCCGACATTCTATACACCTTGCGAAAAATATTTCTCTCGGACGCGCGATGGATCGAGAGCCGGAAGGCACCGAACGCATCGGATTCGTCCTCGATATTCCCGCTCTTTCGTCCATGCAGAACTCGACGTTTTCATTTCATACGGGCCTTTTTTCCTGCCATCTACAATGTCAACCGGCCGTCTCGAGTTTCGTCTCGCATCGCGCGAATAAAACGTATCGCATGGCACTTTGCGAATATATTTTTTCGAATTTAAATTGCTGCGTTTATTAACAAACATCGAAATTCTACAAATTTCCGTGCGACTCGAAACTTTCGCTTCTCATAAAGTGTGTCAAAATAGTCGCCCGCGAGTTCGTCAACCAAAATATATGCGGAAATAACCAAACCGAAGATCCAAAAATACCAAAGCGCTATGCAACAGAAACACGTCGGATTCATTAACCCAACCGTGCAATTCCAATTTTCATTCAACTCAATGTTACACGCGCTAATTACAAACTCAACTTTCTGTATCTACATAAGAAATTCTCTTCATGAGTTAACCAAATGGCTATTCATACGGAGGCCACCTGGAGGCCTACCTACAACCTCCATCATGGAAACCTATCAATTGGTACAATGCAATGCATCTATTGGAAATCGATCGAGATCGGGCGCAATTGACCGGTCTCCGATAGACGGAATATCCTCGAAGATAAAGAGGACCGGTATATCGGGCTGGGTCGGTGAACCTCCGGCGGCGTTCGAGCGGCTCACGCACGGTGCTGGCGAAGTCGCAGAAGGAGGACGCCCCGTTCGGCGGACGCAGACAGCGCGACGCCTCCGCGGCGACTGCGAAATCGCGACCGCAAAAATAATGCCATTGCGACGCGGCGAGCGGCGCGCGTTGCCACATCGCGTTCGATGGATTAATCATCCGCCTACGCGATCTGGTGGATTAAAAGGCCGGGAAAAGAGGGAACGCGTATCGGGGATTTGCGATCGAGACGAATTTTGTTGTAGCTCTCTTTATAGGATGCTAATCAATTGCTCAAGCAGGCTCTTTAATGTCCTTAGTTACTCCGTAACAACAATGTAAAACTGTCAATTGGAAGAATCTCCTTAGTTACTCCATAACAACAATGTAAAACTGTCAATTGGAAGAATCTCCTTAGTTACTCCATGACAACAATGTAAAACTGTCAAATCAAACGATGCCCTTAGTTACTCCATAACAACAATGAACAACTGTCAAGTTAAACATGCGCCTGTAACTTTGAGAAAAAGAGCGCTGAATACAGATGAATATAAGATATTGCATGTCGCTGGTAAATGTTTATCTCGAGCTGAGACTTCAACTCTGATCTTTGGGTGTACTGAGAATTGTGCGTTTTTTTTGCATAAATCTCGATTAATTGTCCTTGACGGTTTTATTGGTCGTGCGAGTCTACACCTGATAGGCGTATCATAAGTACCGACTATTAGATAAGTTTAAAGAATCGATCGTAATTTTCGACTTTCTCGAAATTACGAGGCATTTATCGCCGCTTGTGTCTAGTATATCTTGCTGTGTTCACGTAGGCCGGTACTGAATGAGTGTGTCCGTTATGTAACTCTCGATATATAGGCACTTAGGTCGTATGAAATTCGGAAAAAAGTCGATCCTACGTGGTTTTAGAGCGATTCCCACGGACCTAACACGTTACCCATTTTTTTTTAGCTTTGTGCTAAAGCAAGTACTTTCTTTCGGTAATTATTATTAGTTCACTAAGGATGAAAGATTTCCGGAGAACTTATTATGCATTTCAACCAATTAGTAACCGCAGGAAAAATCTAGTTTATTATCATAGCCGCTCTTTTGATGTCGAAACCGATTCGTAGAAAATCTGGTCGCTTTAGATTCAGACAAAAGAAGTCGCTCAAAAATACACTTCACCAGCTAAGTATACAATTTAAACTGTGTTTATTTAGTTGTACTTTACGACGGCTGTTCTTCGGTCGCCTAAAGAGGCCTACTCGTTTATTAGAAAGTATTAGTTACACTTAATTATTAAAATATAACTTTTCATTGCCCATTACTCGCAGTACGAATACATTTTTTTGCTCTATTACTTCAATATTACATAAAATATCTCGGATGAAGATGTGGTTAAAATATTTGATCAACTGGATTCTCAACGCACTGATTGAGTGGGTAATTAGCAGGAAAAGTGCGGAAAAAAAGGACGGTAGGTAACGGCAACGTTGCGTAACGAAACGCATTACTTTTAACTGTCAACTTATAAATGAATTTATAGAGAATTTACTGTTAACGTGCGCACCTGTACGCCGGGAAAAAGCGAGATAATGGCGCAAAATAACTCGCATGAATTACGCGAAGAAAGAACTCGCGATGGAAGCGAAATTACTTCCAATCAATTAAGTATGCGAAAGGGCAGTCGAAATGCGCGAGAACATCCTGTATAGGAGACAATGCTGGACGGGCGTTTGTTCGAAATTTGAATTATATACGATTCCTCGACAAGTTGAGCGGAATCCTCTTCGGGTTCGGGCCATTAATAATGGGACGGACGAATAAATACGCTCGGGCAAACGGAATCGAATGCCCCACTAACATCCCATAATAAGAAGTTGATTTCCTGTACAAAACCTACACATTCGACTGCGACTAGGTCATTGACGGTACTCACAAAGAAATCTCTAAATAAATGATGGATGTCCTTTAAAGGCTTTTACGAACAATTCCGAATGTTCTCAGCAACAGAACCAACAACGAGTAGGCAGCCTGACAATTTTGACTATTTTTTTATTTACCTAGTTTAATGCCGCATCTAGTATGCACCTAATTGTTTGAAAGTTTTAACACCTTTATAGCTTTCAAAACACTTTAGAAAACTTTTCTTTATCTTTTTCTTATCACTTTAGAAAACTTTTTATTTATTCTAGCAGATTTATGTATATCACAATGACGTAGGTACAGTATAGTGCCTACTAGATTGTAACAATTTTATGTTTTATGTCATTCACCTGTCAAACGTTTTGGGGATATTCTAGCGCTTTCTAAATTTACAGATAGATTACTCTATTAGTACCCATAATTTTGTCTCGACAAATAATAGGATTTTGATAGTTTAATGAAATAGAAATGCAACGTTTGAATGAATGTGGAAATTTTGCATACATTGCATATCGTATTAAGGATTGCATAAAGTTGGGTTAGGAATGGCAAATCGATAAATCAAGCAACAGTAGAACAGCTGAGCATCGCGAATGGGGTTGCACGGCCGACTCGGATCAATAAACAAAGACACTCAGGTGACGAACGGTGGTCTGCCTACCTTGCCCCTGTTAATTAGCGAAATTCAATTAAATTTCCGCGAATGTGGGTCAGCCGTTTAGCGCAAAGATCCATTTCCTGGATGAGCGAATCGGGCACGAAAATCGTAAACACACCGGGTGCACGCATTCGATCTAACAAGGCTGCCGTGCGCGACTATTTTTAGCATCTCGCTCGCTTACCTTTTGGGCTTCCAACGGCGCTTCAGAACACCCAGCATTTTCTGTTTTCGCTAACTCGATTCGTCGACGGCCCTCCTGGTCTAGCGCTCGAAGAGGGTCATTTCGCACCTGCGGATCGCACGCACGCACTCGCCGACACACCGACCTGACGCGGTACCTGGTGACTTCTCTTCTCGATAACTCGATTTGTCGGATTCACCGGGCCGGAGTCCAACAACTCCTCGTTCGCACGTCGACCATACGAATCGACATTCACCGACTTCGCAATGCTTCGAGCTTAAAATAAACAACGCGAGTCCCCGATTCGACGGCTGTGAACCGACCTAATGGTCACGTGGGCGCGGTGGATGGAGCCGATTGGTCGGCTCAACGCCATAGTGCAATGTGAGATCTGGCTGTCAAAAAACGCGATGAAAAAACGGGATGGCTGGCGCCACCTGGTGAGAGTTTGAATGAAGGTTCGTCTGCGTTATTAGAGCGATTTTTTCGGTGATTGGGGAAATTTTGTGGAGGTGGCTTAAGCAGATTCAAGAAAATTGGAGAAATGGGAAATTATAACTTATCATTATAACGTAAGTTATTAAAGAATCTTTCTAGCTTCTAAACAAAACAACAAAAAGTCACCAAATCGACAGTTGACAGCAATTACTTTTTCGACGTCATTCTTTTAAAAGGTTGCAACATGGAGGCGATATTTTAAACGAAAGAATTTTATTACATCCCTGTACAATTTATTTTTAAATATAATAATCTAATGCGCTAAGTACGTTGTCAGTGCAGTTGTCGTTCTTGGACAGTATGAGCCTTTCGGAATCCATGTTGTTTTTGGTCAACCAAGCGTACAGCTCCGATCTCAGCGAGGCCTCGATTTCCTTTTTGCGGCTCCAAATCCAAATCATATCTGAAAAATCCCTGGTAAATTATCCCAACAACATTAAACCTAATCCAGATGAGGATGACCAATTTTCTCCACCTATATGTAAGTACAAAATCTAGTAGTCGTGACGTCACCACTCAAACAGAGCTCTTTTTTTTCTTAGTGACCGGTAGAGAAAATCGAGCACTGCGATTGGCTGTAGACTTAGTGACGTGAATTCTTCGGATTTTTCGTGATATTAAATAATTACGAAAGGAATATCGTACGAATCGAGTCACGATCGAATGAATCAATAACCAATTCAGCGTGACGGGCCCGAAACTAAATTGAAAATTCCAACGTTCGTCCCATTATATCAATTCTCCGCTCCGGCTGCATTACCCTTTTTCCATTCAGAAACGATAATGATATTTACATCGTGCAGGTACCTTTAAAAGGTCGTTAATCTCTCTTTCCTAAACCGAATAATTACATTATCCACCCACCTAAATTACAGACTACCGCCTCAACCGGCACATCCACTATAACTACGCATAATATCAACACAATGTACTTTACCCAAGTGAATGAGTTGGTAGTTAGAGCAGGAATAGATGATGGCGTAGTTGGAGTAGTCCGTCTTGAGGACCTGGTAGAATCCGGAGCCGGGCAGGTATCTGTTGATGATCCTGGGCAATCTGGTGTTGATGCGGTACAGGTACATGTTGGGGTCCCTTCTGGTGGGCACGGCGGTGCCTTCGCTGATGGAGAACGTGCCCGTCCTGCAGCAAAATTAAAGGTAATCGCCGCTTCGAGGCTACGCGATAGAGCTTACCAGGAACTCCTGGTGCTCACGGCGACGTCCAGCCGGCCTTTGACCGTCTCCGAGAGCTCCAAAGTGACGCAGTTGCTGATCAGCTCCATGAGATAGAAGGACCGTTCGATTTCGAACCAATGGCCGGTCAGCTGGAAGAAAGTACATCTCAATTTTCGAGCGAGACGGATTAAATTAATCTATTTTTTATAGTATCGTCACTTTCACGAAAGGTCGATGTGCGTTTCATTAAATTTCGATTATCATTGAATGGTAATTGAAAAATTTGCATACCGATTGGTAAATAGGCAAGTACACACGTTTTGTTAGCGGCCGGCTTCATTTGAATAGTACAAAATTCGATTCTAATATCTACATTTTAAAGTCTAATTACTAAATTAAAAAATATTTCACTCAAATCAAAATCGATTTCTCTAATAGAAGAAGAAAATTTACAGTTTGGATAGCCCAATTGGCTCAAAATTGATAAATTATCAAATTTATTTTGATAGGCTTACCTTTGTCAGATTAATCTTGGATTCGCCGGAGTGTAATCTTGGGCATGGTCCTATTCCAGAAGGATTCGCCCATTGTAAATTGAAAATAAAGAAAAAAACGACGGCTGCACAGTGTCGCTCTACCGACATTTTACTGGTCAATTTGAAACCGTCAGTTTTATTAACATTATAGCAAAACATTGTTTAATGTATTAGCCAGTGGCGTAACATTCGTACACCAAAACATTTCCAACTCAAATTTAACTTCTAATGAGATATTATAGTAAGTAAAATTCGTAAACGAAATCGACGAAAGTTTGAAATAATTAGTAAATTGTGCGAAGGAGTTACGGGAACGCTGGAATAATTGGATAAATTTATCGTAACGCCATTGTTAGTGATTACCATTTAAAATGTACTACCGATGATAGTGTACACAAAAAATCATTTCAATTGAATTCGAGTTCGATTTCAATACAATCGATCAAATTTCGCGCATTTAATCCAACAATTAGGATGCACGCATAAGATATTCGCCAAAATTTAATCAATAGGTATCAAATCCGGTTCATACGATCAACCAATTATTCAAATTCGACTACCATTTGATTAACGATTTGTCGAAGTTGATATTTCGTAACACCCTCGTAGGTGTAACGAGTGCGAGTGTTCAATCATCTACCCACCGCCCGAGAACCCGTTGAAATTAAATCCCAATTAGAAACGACGCGCTCCGCACAATAATTCCTTTATAAACAGTAATAACAGCGCGGCGGAAATCGACCAGCCGGTCTACTATTACCATTTCCCCCTCGTTTCCGCCTCGCTTCGATTTCGTAATCCAATTCCTCCTCGTCGACCGAAGAGATCGCCAATAACTCCTCACAAAACCAGAGTTGGGCGCCCACGATAGTACCTGTTCCACATTACAACCATCCTACTCCCCTTTGCTCAATCATTAGCACAATTCAAGCGAGATTCTCCAGTTGATGAGCTACAAACCCCCAGCTCCAATACTATCGATTGTGTGAACAATCACTTAATAAGTAACAGTTTTGCGAATAAACAAATAACGCGAGTACCTCTCGTTCGTCGAGTACCGGCCGAGATGTTCGATTCCCATTCCCATGCGAGAATCGGAGCGGCTCCCATGGCGAGTTGACCTTGGTTGGATTTATTAATCTACAGCCGAAACCGAAGCGAACTCTCGGCGATCTCGGGCGAGAGGAAGAGAAAAATCAGAAGGTAAATGTTCTTTCTTCGGTTTCTTCGGTTCCTCAGTGTCTTCCGTGGCTCGGTCGTCGTCGGGCGGCGCGAAAATTTCGTATAAACGAGAGCGCCGATCTCGAAGTGGTACTGGTGCTTGGTGCTGGTACTGTTCGCGGGCGATGCGCAATATACAAACGATGTAGTTTTTCGGAATCGTTTTCGAACGACGCGGTGAAAATTAACGAGAAGACGTTGAGAAGAAGGTGAGTGAAATTTTTTTGTATATACTCTCTCGTTAATAACGTAAATCGTTTATTGTTTCAACGAGTTTGTTGTTGTGAATTGATGTTTACGCCGATTATTTATCATTAGTGAATTTTTTCTATTAAGGTCATCAATGTCGTTTCGTTGAAGTGTACTTATAGTTTAGTAAATAATTAATATTGTTGAAGATTCGGGGTCAAAAATAATCGTATGTTTGTATAGTAAATTTTTAAATACACCTGACTATAGGCAACTAAACATACACTGACGTCACTTAGTGCATGGTTTGATTGCAGAGAAGATGGCGAAATGGCTACCGATAGTGCTATCGCTGGTGGCGGGGCTGTCGGGCGGACCGGACCGGTTGCACCCCACCTGCAGGTTCCACCAGAGCGTCCTGCGGGGCCAGCAGCTGACCTGCACCGCCGCCAACATGAACTTCTTCCACGTGTTCGCGGCGCCGCTGAATCGCACGCACTGGTTCAAGTGCGAGGACTGCGCCCTCGACGTGCTCGACGAGGCCACCTTCGGCTTCCCGGCCAGGAACAACGTCACCGTGGTGGAGCTGGCGCGGTGCGGGGTGCGCGTGCTGCGGCGCGCCGCCTTCCGCGGCTTCCCGCTGCTCAAGGCGCTGGTGCTGCGCGACAACGCGCTGCAGACGCTCGAGGCG
This sequence comes from Phyllotreta striolata, assembly GCA_918026865.1. NCBI lineage: Eukaryota > Metazoa > Arthropoda > Insecta > Coleoptera > Chrysomelidae > Phyllotreta > Phyllotreta striolata. The sequence goes on along the minus strand of OU900098.1, from coordinate 1,370,926 downwards.
ATGTGCTTCGACGGCGTCGGGCGGCTGACGCAGCTCGATCTGAGCAAGAACTACGTGAAGATCTTGGCGAACAATCTGTTTTCGGGCGTCGAGCGGCTGGACTTGCTGAATTTGAACTACAACGGTATCGTGTACATCAATTCCGAGGCGTTCGCTGGCCTCGCGAATTTGAAATACCTCTATTTGAACTACAACAATCTGGATAAATTAGAAGAGAATGTCTTCAAGCATCTAATCAATCTAAAAGTATTATACGTGGAGCACAATAAACTCGTAAACATCCACCCGAACGCCTTCAATCACCTAGTCAACTTGAACTTTTTGTACATCAGCCACAACAGCATCAACTATCTAATACAATACAATTTTAAACAGTTAACTAGTCTAGTTGATTTGCATCTGAGGTTCAACAATTTGACCGAAATCCAAACCAGTTCGTTCAACGGCCTGAAAAATCTCAAATCGCTCCATTTGAGCGACAACGTCCTATCGACGATCAAACCGTACGGCCTGATCGGCCTCAACCGCCTCGAAGTCCTCGATTTGATCAACAACCGCTTCGAATCGATCAACTACTTCGATTACTTCGGCAGCTTGGAGAACTTGAGGTACCTCTGGTTGAACAACAATTCGCTGGAAACCGTCGATTTCGGCTTCAAATACCCAACGAACAACTCGCTGCTTTTGCTCGACGTGAGCAACAACGACTTGAGGACCATCGACTACGAGTTGCTGGCGAGGAATCTGCCCGGCGTCGAGGAGATCGTCGTGTACGGGAACGGCTGGGATTGCGATTTCCTCGGCGGTTTGTGCGAGTTTTTCGACGCCAGGAACGCGAGCGTCTGCTTGAGATCGACGTGCGATCGGTCGAATTCCAGCGATTTGTACGCGGATAACGTTTGCGTGCGGGCCGCTACCGAAGCGACAGCTAACGCTACAGACGAAGGATCCGCGGATTTCTCCACCGACTCCGGCGCCCGGCCGGGGTTTATTTTATCAGTATGTTTAATGTCAGTATTAGTAGGATATTTGTAAAACGTTCACCGGCACTTTCCTTCCTCGAAGACGAGGCGTTCGACGAATTTATTTGTACGGGGTGTTTCAACGTCTTGTACGTGTAAATGCGCTGGTTACCATTTTACTTTAAACGCTCGTTTTCTGGTATTATTTTTTTTAATTAGAGATTTGCGTCTCTGGTAATGTTTAGTACAAAAATCAATTCTGTGATCTTTTTGAGATTTCCAAAAAAGTTGCGAAAAAATTATGCAGGGTGTAGCAGATAGTTTTACGCGAATTACTCAATTTCTTTTACCCTTTTATTCTCGACAACCATTTTTTTATGCTGCTGTATCCTAAGATTCTTTATTTATTTTTAGTTGGATTTTAGATTAAGTTTATCATTGTTATCTACCTCATTAAATTTAATTGTGTGTTTTTGTTGTTTTTTGCTTGTATTAAAAATGCCTACGTATTTGTTCTTAATTAATCCCTTAAAAAATTAGAAGAGTTATTTCGTTCCGCTGACAGGTTGTTGACAAAAAGGATTTTTTACGCGTGAAATTTTTCTATCGACGTTAAAATGATCACCAGCTCGAATCAAGACGTCGATCAAAACGTCCCGGAAACCGAAGAAAACCACGTCGAAGTTAATTTCGGTAAAACCCCGTTCCTGACCAAAAGTTGCAAAGAAATCGAATTAAATCTAGACGATAAGGTATATTCAAGCAATCATCTCGTGCAATTTAACCCACTTGTAAATAATTCCAAGGCATTGAACCGATTTCAAATCAAAAGATCGCCCGTTTCGAAACCCAACCAAGACGTATTCTCCATCACGCCCAAAGAGGGCGACCACAAAGGCCCAAAACTCACCCTGAAATGCTGCTACAAGCCCAAAATACCCAACATCATGAACTACGAAAAATTCCAGCTCACCGCCGACAACTACGCCGCCACCATCTCCATGCGCGGACAATCCCTAGGTACCCAATTCACCATAACACACCACCCAAACACCCAAATCGTTCCCTCCAGGTCCCGCTCTAGCGGCCTCCACCACCCAAATCACCTTCTTCCAGGAGCCGCGCCACAAGAGCGGCAGGAAGGTCATCGAAATCAAGAACTGCCGCGGCGTCCCGGCGCCCTTCTCCATGCACGTCGACGCCAAGCAGAAGCTCTTCACCGTGCATCCCCTCAACGGCGTGTGCGCCTCCCTCACCTTCGTGGTGATCAACTTCAACCCGCCAGAGGGCGCTTTCGGCACCTACGCCCAGGAGGTCAAGTGCATGGTGCAAGGAACCGTGGGTAGACTCTCGCTACTGTTGTGGATTTACACAGTTTGGTGGATTTTCCAGCATCCCATAGTGATCCAAGTGGTCGGATTGTACAGCAGGAAACCGTTGGATCCGATGGACGTGTCCATCATCCACTATCCCTTCCATTTCGAGCACAAGAGCGGCTACAAATGCTGTTTTAGAGACGAATTGGAGGAGAGCGAGGTTGCGAGGCCCGTCGTGCTCAATGCGCACTACTTGGAGCTGGGCAGGGCCGTCGTGAAGGAATTGTACGATGATAAATCGACCATTGTGAGCAAGAATTTCAGCTTGAAGAACAACATGGAGTGCGAAGTCACCGTTCATTGGATCGAAGGTGTTTGATTCCCAATCTAATTTTATCATTTCTGCTGAGTTGCTGTTGTAGACGATAAAGTGTTCAGTATTTACCCGAAGAAAACGACGGTGGGAGCCGGTGAGAGCATGATTTTCAAATGCCTGTTCAAGCCCACGTACGCGGAGACCTGCTACAACAGGATGCTGACGGCGCAGGTTTATTGGAAACCCCACAATCTGGATTTGTTTGCGATGAACAGCGCCGAAGTAGCGGTGGTGCCTCTTACAGTATCCATAAATTTACAAGGTAAATGAATCGAGCACCAAGAATATGGTGATGTGAAATTTCATTCGCAGGTCATTCGTACAAAGAAGGCCAAATGCCGTTGGGGAATTTGGAATTCATTCCGACCGTATTGAGTTTCGCGATTTCCTTACCGGGCGAGTCGATTTACCAGAACTTCAGGATGGTCAATAAAATTTCTCGACCGGTTATGTTCAAATTATTACCGCCTTGTTCGAGGTAAGGGAATAATTGATACACAACGATTGTATATTTGCTCGTTCGCGATTTAGCAACGTTGTTATGACGCCCATGGCCGGGATGATATCGGATTTCGTGGTCGTTTTGGCGTACATAAAGAACCTGAAGCGTGGCAGGCCCGTCGACGAATTGTGGCAGGTGGTTTTGAACGGACAAAACGAGAAAACCATCAGGTTTAGGGTCACCGCCGCCTCGCATTTACCCTCTATCAGCATCGCCGATGACAACGTGGTCAGTTTCCAGTCCGTACAAGTGAACACCGTGACTAAACAAACCGTTTTCATGTACAACACCTGCAACTACAACTTAAGGTAAGCGTGTACATGCAGAGAGAATTTTCTTGAAAGTCGAATTTTAGCTTCAAATTCCTCCAACCCGAGGGACATTACATAACCGTCGAACCGGCCGAAGGGAAGCTCGAAATGCACGGTAAAATACCCATCACTGTAATATTCCGAGCCAGCCAGTGCGCCCCGCGCGCCACCAACGTCCTCCTCCACCTGTTCATCTACCAAGATCTCGCCGAACTCGTCGGACCGAATTTCGAGCACGCCTTCACCGTGTACACCAGCACCGAGTACTCGCAATTGAGCGTAAGTATTCTACCTAATCGTTTATATACGTTCGTTCGGGATGTTTTCCTCCTAAGGCCACCCCTCTGACGGACGTTTTCGATCTAATCGAGTACGGTACACCCATCGAGACGTCGTTCTACATCCGCAACTTCGGCGTGTCGGTGGTTTATTTCTATCTGTTCGTGTCCTGCAGCAGGGACGAGATCTCGTTGGAGCCCCACAAAGGCCAGGTGAGATGGACCGTCATCTCTAACTATACTCCGTTCGCTATCGGGAGATGGTAGTAGGGCCTTCTTGATGCAGTAAATCCAACAAAACTGTGTTCAGGTCACTGTATCTGGGATTAGAACTCTCAGAGTGGAACTGCTATAGTAAAATAAACATTACTATTACTCAATAGTGAAAGTCTTGAAGTTGGAGAAATTTATGATTTTTTTCTCGTTTTACTACTATCTCCTGATGGCGAACGGAGTATAAAACTAATTTCTTAAAATCGGAACCACGAAATTCAGCTGGAGCCCAACGCTAGCATGAAGATAAACGTAAAGTTCGAATGCAGAATGTTTGGTAAAAATTACGTGTCCATCGACTATTTCAATCGCATGGGGGAAGACTCCGAACTGGTAGACCCCCGATCAATAAAACTCGTGGAGTTTATATACAGATGCGAAATGTCTTTCCTCAAAGTAACTACAATTATCAAAGTACATAACTCGTTCTAATAACATCAATCGTAGGTATCAGAAATCGTCGAGCACGACTTCGGTCCGCTCTTTTCGAAACGCCATTTCTGGAATTTCTTCAAAGCCGATATGTAAGTTACGGGAAAACTCGTGCAAAACCTCCACCTATCGCGTTGTTTACAGCATAAATACGCTACTAGATAACATGTTTCCCGATCACATCGAAGCCCTGGAAATCACTTTGCCCGATTGCCCCGTAGGCAGCCGACATTACGTGACGATCCTGCTCGAAAACGAGTCCGATTTGGACACGGAGGTGACGCTGAAGAAGCTGAAATTGTGCAATTGCGGCTACAAGCCCAAGCCCTCCAAATATCGCGTCGAGTACATCTTGGATTGCGCCCACAGGAGGACGCTGCTGATCGAAATGACCCAAACTCGGATAGAGGTACCTATCGCAAACCTATCGCCCACCTCGAATTCTCCTTAATAAATGTTCTATTTAGAAACGATCCAGTCAAATGATAACTATAGACGTGTGTTACGACCTGCCGTTCGTGAACATAATGGCGTACGAAGTGGTTATCAGACCATCCAGGACGTTGGTTTTGTATTTCAGTTTCTTCGGAATACCGGCCGGTTCGAGCAGGATTAGCTTGTACAAAAACGACTTGTTATTGAAGATGTACGGGGGTAAGATTGCAGCAAAACTCCCGATATTTTAACACATCAGTATCGTTAAAGGTGTGCTATCGGCGTCGAATCCTCCGGCGCAAATGTTTTGGTTCTACAACAACTCGAACATAGCCGGGCCGATTTGCGTGGATCTGTCGGAAGTGCATAAATTGAACGATCTGAAGAGATACAAAATATTCGAGGTTTTTTACAACGGCACGACGGTGTTGCCGAAGGGCTTGTGGCCTTTGATGGTTCGGTTTCAGCCCATCGAGTTGATCAAATACGCGGTAAATGCAGCTCGATTGGTTACGAAACGATTCCTACCTATTAAGCGTTTTAGACCACCATAAAATTGTGCTTCAACAACGAATCCCACACTCTCCTAGTGGAAGGTTACGGTTCGCTGCAGCCTATTATCCACCAATTTTTCGAAACCAACATGCCCGAATCCGGCTCCACGACGAGGAAATTCCCCGTGATATTCTCCAAGGACCAATTGAACGTTAAGTGTCTACCCACGTGGAACTACTGCGAAAGGGTCATCTTCATCGAAAACCGCTCCAAAACCAGGCTGATTTACTTCCAATGGACCGAGTGAGTGATCGAATAACAACCGATTTTTACATTAATAATATTTTCCAGGGTTAATATCCAGGACGTCATCAAGATAACAGTGCGCGAAAAAACCGGAATACTACGTCCCGGCAAAAGCAAATCCCTGACGATCGTGATCGAATCGTTCAATCAAAGCTTGTTATCCTCGTTCGTGGTCACTTGCACCGCCATGGACCTGCAATTGATGTACATCGAAAAGAAATTCGAGGCCATCAAAGAGGATCTGATGAAGCGAAAAGAGGAGGAATTCGAGTTCTCCGACTATCCCGTGAAGTACGACGACTGCGATAAAAACGACGAAGAATTGGTATCTACCCGCAAACCGATTTAACTTGAAATTATGTAAACAAATTTGCGTGTTTAGATATGCCCCGATCACGTGAACTACCAAGTATCTCTAGTGGTGAACGTGCACGTTATAGACAGGAAAGACATGCACATATTTCTGTACGATCCCACCAACGTGTTCAAATTCAACTCGACCGACTCCATGAAAGTCGATTTGCCCGGTTTACTAGCCCCCAGACCCAATAAAACAAACAGATGCCTCAGCGCGAAACACGAACCTCGCTGTCAAAGCGTCAACGCCGATACCATCGAGAACGTCATGGAACACGTCATTTCGTAAACACTCAAACCGATTGTATTCTAAAATTTGAAACGATTTCGTTGCAGGGACGTGGTGTTCAACGGTACGTTCCCGCAAATCGCATCGACCACCTTCGAGAACTATCCGCCCTACTACACTCAAATCAAAAAGACCAGATGCGGCCAGGTTTGCGATTGTCCCGGATCGTGCGGGTGCGTCGCGAAGATGCCGTGGCGCCGCGAGAAGGCCGTGTACTTCACGAGGCCCGCCGCTCCTGTACTGGCCGATACGTTCAAAACGTTCATTCGAGACACCGTCGATGGGATATTCCATTTGACGCCGCTAGAGGAGCAAATTAAAGACGAAAACGCCATCAAGCACGCCATGGAGCACTTGAGCGACATCTGCACAGTGGCGGATTGTAAATGTCCCTCGCACAAAATCGTTTAATAAAATGTATACGTTTATTGTTACTGGTTAACAATTTGGGTGAGGTCGGCGATTCTTTTGAATACCGCTAAGAATTTGTCGCCGTTGTTTCTGGTTACTTTCTGGCCTTCTTCTGTGCTGCTGTATAGTTTATCTACCACCGGGTCCTCTTCCTACGAGATATCATAAATAACATATTGTAAGGTTATTAGAGTGTAATATTATTACCAATTCTTTTTCAGATATGCGTTGAAATAAGGGGTGGTCTGTAAAATGTTGCACCATCCAATCGTGCAAATCCTTCACGTCTGTTACGGTGTAAACAATTCCCCCTATGGCTAGCACGTAAGCGTACTCGGCTAGAAGACTCCTATTGATGATTCTCCATTTGTGTTTGGCTTTCTTGAAATGAGGATCGGGGTAGAGGAAAAACATTTTTTTCAGCTAAAATCGTTCGTTTAGTATCGATGAGTTCCGATCGTCTATACTAACTTACTTGGCCTTTTTTGAAGAAGTTAGGTAGGTACTTCATCGCGTTTGTTCTCAAGCAGGCTATGTTTTGGTATTCCTCGGGATGCTGGGACCTTAAAGCGGATATTCTATCCATCACGTAATCCGATACTTTCACTCTTATTTCCATTCCGATCATTAGCGTTTGTGGGAACATAGGGGAGAGTGTTATTAATAAACCTCCGTAACCGCAACCGATGTCTGCAAATTCCACCAGCGGTTTGTTAACAGTATCCTCCGATTGTTTAAATTTATCCGGATAAAATGTTGACCAATCCATTAGATCTGGTGTTTGCGGGCTAGATAATAGAAGTATTATTATTTTACTGTTTATTTTATACAAACGATCACTTACTATTCGAAACAGTGGTCTGCTATTGGATTCGAATGAGCCCTTTGCCTGTAATAGCGTTTCTGAGGTAAGGACATAGCGGATTTTTCGGTCATTGCTATTGTAGTTTGTCGTATTTTCGAAAAATATACAGAGAAAGCTTATTTTTGAAACTATAAAAACATTTCTTTAACTAAAGTAACCCAACTTATTCTTCTTTTTTAATAATTGAGGTTAAATGTAATGTGCGTTGCATATCTAGTAGTTAGTGTGAATAATATACCCCGATTGACATTTGTAAAATTTGTATTGCTATCCTTGTCTCACCCATGTATTTAGAAAATAAGAGTGCTATAGCATAGCTGTCAATAATGTCAAAAGTGCAAACTATACGAACAAAATTTCAATGTGTGTGTTATTTTTCGTATATTGTTGGAAATTCTTTATAAACCGCTTTAATTTTGTAATTCTAACTGCACAAAGTAAACAATGAGTTTAATGGAAGAAGATACCTGTAGTTTGTCCGATTCCTCGAACGAAGAAGACGACGACATCGAATCGGTATCGTATATAACTATTAAATTTATTCACGTTTCTAACTTAACCGATATTCCAGCAACTCGTGAAGAAGTCGAGCGAATTAGAAAGCGAATTATCAGCCAATAAGTACCTATACGATGTGCACATCGAAGTTATAAACGTGTACAGAAAACTGTCTGATTTGAATTCCCTACGAGAGGCTTATCAACGCTTCCACAAATACTTCCCGTTGACCCCTCAGTTATGGCTGGATTGGATTCGGGACGAAATCCGAATAGCCCACACACCAGAAGAGCGCCGAACCGTCCTAAGCTTGTTCGAAGAAGCAGTTGAAGATTATCTTTGTTGAGTATACTTATATTACAAGCTTCGTGAACTAATAAATAACATATTTATCCCGTAGGCGTTGATTTATGGATTGAATACGCGCAATTCTCCCTCACGCTCGGCGACTTGGAAACCACTCGGAGCATCATCGAGAAGGGTCTAACGTACGGTGGGTTACACGCAAGCAAGGGCGGGCTTCTCTGGGACACCCTACGAGAAGTGGAAAATGCACACGCTTCCCTCCATCCAAAAGACTCCGTAGAATGGGCAAATCAATTGAAAAGAGTAGCGGAGGTGTTCAAACGGCAACTCTCCGTTCCCTTGTTGAACATGGAGAACACCTACGAGGAATGGCGCGAGTGGTCGCAAACGTTACCCGATAACCTGATCGATCCCGAGCAAATCGAATGGGGCTACAAAAAGGCGTTGCAATTACTCGAAACATACAAGCCGTTCGAAGATAGATTAGATGAATTATCGTCCGCAGATGCGGTGGAATTGCAGAACGTTTACAAGGAGTATATAAAAGCTGTTAAGGACCCTTCGACTGTGATTTGTTTGTACGAACGAGCTGTAGTCTCGTTGTGCCTCACTCCGAGCATATGGGAGGATTATATTAAAGTCGCTTTTAAAATGGAGGAGGTCGCTTTGAGGGTGTCGAAGAAGGCCCTGCGGAACTGCCCTTGGAGTGAAGACTTGTGGATCATTCGATTACAAATTTTAGAGAATTATAAGGCAGACGAGGCGGAAATAGTATCGTGCTTCGAAGAAGGTAACTTAAGCATTATTTCTATAATATTTATCATGTAATGTTTGTTTTAATGGTAGGTTTGACGAGTATAAACCCGTCGCCGCCGTTGGAATTCTGGTGCTCTTTCTTGGAGTATTATTGCAGGAATTGCCGCGATCAACCGAAAGTAGATAAATTATTCTCTAAAGCTTTAGAGCATGTACAAACTGTAGATCCTTCGTGGAAATTGAGCAGATGGTATGCACGATTATTGGCTAGCAGAGGAGACCTAGCAGAAGCCCGGAAGATTTGGAGTGATATTTTGAGCGATCCCAACATGAAAGGTGAGTTTACTTTAAGGATTAGATTCGCAATTTATGTGTGTATTTATTTTCAGCTTCCCCTAATGCTTGGTTGGAATTTACCAATATCGAAAGGCAATACGGCGAAATTCACAAGGCTAGAAGTGTTTTTAAAAGAGCGCTGTCTGCCTGCAAGGATTGGGCCCATTTTATAGGAGAAGAGTGGATGTTGTTTGAACGCCAAATTGGTTCTTTAGAAGACGTTATGAAATGTTCGGAGCAGCTCAAAAAGATCCCTCGAGGCTCTCAAGTGGCTACAGAAAGTGATACGGGGCATAGAAGTGGAAATTTCAAAAGGAAACACGAAACTACCAACGGCGAGTTTAATTCTAACGGTACTCCTACCTTCAAGAAACCGAGAGTAGAAAAAGAGAAAGCGCCCGTTGTTGTCAATAAACCCATCGAAAAAGACCCTAAATGTACAGTGTTCGTAAGCAACTTGCATCCCAAGGTGACGGAGCCGCAACTAAAACAGCTCTTCCCGAACGCTTTACTAGTAAGCTTGGTGGTTGATAAAAAGGGAAAATCCAGGTGCTTCGGGTACATCCATTTTTCCAAAGAAGAAGAAGCTCTAACAGCCTTAGCACGAGACAGAACTCCAATAGACGGTCGACCTGTCTTTATATCTGAACTGAAATCCGATAAATTGGAGACCAAGAAAGAGTTCAAATACTCCACAAACACCGAAGAAAATAAACTCTTCGTCAAAGGCCTTCCCGTGACGAAAACGAAGGAGGACGTTGAAGAAATTTTCAAGAAATTCAATCCGGTAGAAGTTCGGTTGATTTTCAAAAAGAACGGCCAGTCGAAAGGTATAGCTTACGTCGAATTCGAGACCAAAGAAGAGGCTCGCAGGGCGTTGGAAGCGCTAAATTCGACGCGTATAGACGACTGCGAATTGTTTGTGGCCATCAGCGATCCTCCGAAGCCGTCGCAAAAGAAGCCCGATGAGACCCTGGAGCCCATCAGGCATTCGAGGAGCAGATTGCAAGTACCTCTGATGGTTCCGAGGACGGTTCAAATCAAAAATATTTCGGAAAAACCGACGCAAAACGATGATTCGCCGGCGAAAGTTAAAAAGAGCAACGCGGATTTTAGAAATATGCTTCTCAATTCTTAAAGGGGTTCATCTGTAAGTTTAATTATTTGAAATTGTGGACGTTCCTTTTGAGTGTCTACATGTATTTGTTGGAGTAAAGTGTAAGTAAACATTTTAAATATTATTTATTAGGAATTTTTGTAGTCTACAGAAAACAAAATCTTGTTTTTAAAAACTAGTTTTTATTAATAATTCAAGCGTAATAACAAATATTTATTTTCTATTTTTCGCCTTGGCCCCTTTCAGAGCACCCATTTTAGCGGCCTTCACGATGTGTTTGAACTGTCCCGCGGCTTTGCTCTTTTTCCTAAAATTTAATAATAGAATTACAATAAATTTCACCCATTGTCAATTCGCACGTACCTTTTATTTAACGCCGTCCGTTTCAGAGGCAAGTAAGCGTAAGGATCCACTTTGCCTTTCTTCTTGATATCGCCGGACGCTTTCTTCGATTTGTATTCCGAGCCCGGATTGTCATTGCCGCTTTTCACCGAAGACGAACCGCTGGTTGTCGGTCTGAAAAAGTTAACCAAATCGTATCGAATCGAATATTTCGCGGCGTAATTTTATATACCTGTGAATACCCACACCGCCGGTCTTGTACTTCATGGGCGGCGGTTGGAAACTGGCGCTGCTGAAGCCGCTTTTGACGCTCGCGTTGCCGCGCTTGCGTTTCCTATCGGTCAACAGCATCGTCTCCGCTTTGCTTTGGGAATCGTCGTCGCTGTCGTCGGAGTTCGCCTCGAATCGGATCTTTTTATCGGATTCCTCGTCCGACGACGAGTCGTCTTTGATGATCAATCGGCCGTCGGGCGCCGTTTTGAATCCGCGATCCCTGTCGCTTTTCTTCTTCTCGACGACGGTTTGCTGTTTCTCGTTCGGTCTTGTGGCCGATATTTTGCGAATCACCGACGGATCGGTGAAATCTACGATGCTCTCGGGATCTTCTTCGATCCAAGTTTTCGGTTCTTTCTTGCTCTTTACTTTCGGTTGTTGATCGGTCTCCATGTCTTCGAATTCCGAATCGGAATCGGCCAAAATTTCTTCGACGCTACAAACAAACGGTAATAAACGATTATGCTGTTATTAAGGTAATTAATTACCTCTTCGGTTTCGCTTTGACGCTGAATTCTTCGTCGCTGTCTTCGTCGTTCGCGGTGTCTTCCTTCCTTCGCTTCTTCCTCGTGTTCAATTTCCTCAAGTTCCTCAACCGTTTGTACATGACGGTATCTTCTTGCGGTACGAAGGGTGTGAGGGATTCACAGCCGTATTTTCTCACTAATCTATCTAATATATCTCTGGTTTTCAATCGGAAATGCCTCTTGCAATCCTCCGTCATGCTACACAAACTTTTCATCTAAAAAATGAGTAATAAGTATTTCGAAAATAAATATTGTGAATTAGAATTTACCAAAGTCTGCAAAGAAGCAGCTACCATTGGACTAGGCAAACAAACTATGTAAACTTTAATAAAACTGAGACACGAAGCGACTATTTCCCTCGTAGGCGACGACAGTAAAGTGCAAATGTTACTCAATACAATTTTTATATTATCCATACCCAAAGTACCTAAAATAACAGATATACATTACACATTATAATCTACTCAAGCATTCTCTTACGAACCTGAAAAATTATGCAAAACCGAAGCCAAAGCCAAGGCGGTACAACTGACGAGTTGCGGCGTACCGGCCAAACCGGCTATTATCAACGCGAGAAACTCCTGCATCTTATCGTGATCCAACAACGTATTGCCGATGGTGTTGAGTAATTCGTAAGCGGTGGCCCGGCACTTTTCGTTGATGTCTTTGCAACACACGATCGCTTCGGGTATCGTCGATTTGATCAGCTTCGAATCGTGATCGAGCTGCGGCTGCGCCTTGATCAGGTAATTGAAGCACCGCAATCTGGCCCCTTTGCTGGACACCGCGGCGGAATTCAACGAGGCCGTTAGCAATCGTTGAATCTATAATAACGATAAAGCGTTAACACAAAACGAAAATATTAGCGTTCGATGAATTATACACCTCTTTTCTGTTGTTTCGAATAAAGTGCTTGCATCCTTCGGTGTCGCTGCTGCATATTTCTTCTAATAATCTGTAAGCCTTCTTCTGTTCTTTGTTGTTTTTAATTTGCGGAAGATTTTTCACGCATTGCTGGTAAAGTTGATCGACGTTGTCGGCGTTCTGATAGGGCACTAGAGCCCTAATTAAATCCAAGATGGATTCTTTGATGAAGTGGTCTTCGGGCTCGTCGGAGTTGCTGTTTAATCGCTCCATGGCGTTGTTGAACAGCTGTTGATTGAGTTCCGGCCTCGCTATAGATAAGTAAACCTATAATGGATGTATGTTAAAAAAATTGTTAAGAGTTATCAAACGAATGTACTTTTATGGTGTCCAAAGCGGCTAATCGTTGGCCCTCTTCGTCGGTACCGATCGGTTTAGTCGTATAAACGTTAAACAATATCGGTAAGTAATTTTTATCGAATCTGCTCAATTCACGGAGATCGTCCTCGTTGTTCGATTCCTTAGCGCTCGCTATCAGCTTCCTTAACGCAGCCATTACGGCTAAACGGAGTTCTTTTTTATCGGAAATGGCAGTTCCCATAATTTTAGCAATAGTCTACAAACAAGAAGCGATTAGTACTAAAAGTACGCAAGTAAAATTCGCCGTAACCACCTTAAAATTATCTTTAATATCCGTGGGATGGTTGCAGAAACACGGCAAAAGATTCCACAATTGCAAATAGAGCAACTCCGAACTGTGAGCTCCGATACCGTCGTTGTTTTGGGCCAATTGCGACGATCGCCGATGGCAAAACAACGCTATAGGTAATATACCGTTAACGAAATAATCCAACGTAGAGAACTTGATGTTTTCTTTGAGCACAGGTAGAAGCCAAGAACGATCGATGTTCAAATCACCGTTCGGTTTCTAAAAATAAAACCACCATTAACAGAACATAGCAAACATTAGAAAATTACTACCTTCAGAGATATCACTCGTAGAACAACCTCGGGCCCCATGGATCTCACAGCGGCGCCGACCGCGTGCTCCAATTCGTTGTTATAACTAAACTTATAAGAATCCCGAAGCTCCGCCAAGCCTTTCAACAGCTCCAACAGCAAATCGCCGCAATGGGCCCCCGTCGTCTCGAACAGCGCCGTGACGACGTGCAGCACCTGGTGCCAACTGGCGTTGTACTGATAACCCAAGCCCTGTCTCACGCAATTCACGCAATGCTCGATCTTCGATTTGTGCCGTTCGACCGACTCCTTCGAGCCGCAAGCGTTCACCAGCGCGTCCTTTATCAACACCACCAAGCTGTGCGTGGTCGCCGTCATCACCTCGACCTTCTCCGACAGCCACAATTGCGTCAGGTGGTCGAATATTTTCGGCAACGCGGCCATCGCTAACGATACGTCGACGCTAAAACGATAGTTATTTTATAGTTAGCGATTGCTACGAGTAGTAGTAGCGCTTACTCTGATAGATGAACGTGGGCCTGCTGCATGACAGCCACCCAGGCTTGGGTGGGTTGGACGTCGGTAACGGGCGGTTGGTAATCGTAGAGGGCGGTAATTAATTGGGCGTTGAGTTTGGCCGGTACTACCGCGGTTTGGGCCGAGAAGGCGGCGTGCAGGGCTTGCATACAGCAGGCTGTTACTATCGGATAGTTCAGGGTCATCAGTTTCAGCAAAATTTCGCAAGTAACCTGCAACACTAACTAGTATTTCGCGAATCGATGCAACGACCGATGCTTACTTTCAAATGAGTTTTCGAGTATTTCGTTATGATGTCTTTGACTAGGCCGAGCACGTGCAGTATGGTGGTTTGTCGGGATTGTACGGAGGAGACTAGGACGGCTCCGTGGGCTCCACCCATGCAGGAATCCAGCGTTTGTTCGCAATACTCCGCGGCTCGATCGGCCGCTGGGTTAGGACCGTTTTCTTTGATAAAAGATCCCGTTGTTACAACGAGCGTTACCGCGTGCTGAGCAGCTTTACGCCACTACGAATAAAGGGATTAATATCAAATGAAATTGTTATAACGCAGTAAATGCTCACCTTTGGTTTGGTGTGCGTGCAAAACGGATTTAGAATGGCTTTGAAAATCTGAATGGTCGATTCGTTGGTCCACATCGGCAGCTCTTGTATTCTCAAAATCGAGCCTAAAATGCCGAAAATCGATTTGATTATCGTGTTGTTTTCGGAATTGGCGTATTCGCTAAGGATGTGTAACATTTTCAAAGCGATATCGTCGAATTTTTTCTTCAAAACCGCTTCCGGAACCGTTTTAATGCCCATATTTAATAGAGCCAATACAGCTGTAACTTGATCTTCGTTTTTCTCTTCGGCATTATAAACTTCTTCCAATGTCGTCATCTACAAAATTAATACATCTTAATACATACAATTATACATTATAAATAATACGTACTAGAGCACAAAAGTATTCAGTAGACGTTTCAGATCCACCGTTATCTTTGATAACCTCCGTAATAGCAGCCAAAATAGCCAGCATTTCCTTATGTAAAGCCGAATCCGAACGGAAGACGTTCAAAAATCTATTATAAGACATGTTACTGCAATCCGACCATTCCGAAGCGAAAGATTTCATTGTAATATACGAAGATTGTGTTCCAACCGAAGATTCCGTATCCTCCTCCATTTTGCTGGTTTCTCGAGATTTCGGTATAAACGATTGTACGGCATCGTGTTGTTTGAGCGCATCGGATGTTAAATTGCTGGGTCCTACGATGTGGGGAATTAGTTTTATAAAAATTAGTGAAAAAAATTTAACTAACCTAAGTTTTCCTGGAAGAAGCGAGATTTCGCTATGTCCCGGTATCTCTTCGTCTCCGGGTTGGAACTGGAACTTTGGCCTTTCGGCCATCGTTTTCCTTTCGTCCTGCCTTTTAATGTACTCCTAAACTTCCCCATAATGATAAAATTGTTCTATTATTGACATTTGTTGAGGTTAGGAAATTAGCACATGGATTGGGTTGCCATATTTGATCTTCTCTTTATAACGAATTTACTGGTATGGGCTAATTAGGTATTCAGCCAATTTCATGCACTTGGTCCTCTAGCTAACTTTGTAAATATTTTTTAGGATCGCCTGGATAGGTTTCAAGATTAATTTAAAGGAAAATCATTAATTGCGAAGATAAACAAGTCGACGTATTTTTTTTATTTGTATTTACCGTTTTGACATCACATTGTGAACGAACATATATAATATATATTTCATTTTGAAAACATTGTAAATCGTGAATATATCTTATTGGTTTAAAATTGAATTGGGAAAAGTTCGTTTTTTTAGAAAAAAAAAGTAAAACAATAACCATTTAACAAAAAAAAATCATTTAAACTATACAACTAATTATTAAGGTTTTACTTCAACTTCTGTGAAGACAGTCTCTTTCCTTTCACAATTTGTGGCCTGTTCTTTATGACACCCTTTTTGCGCTTGGTATTCTGGGAGGAAAAATATTCGCATTTATTTATTACTCGACACTTTGCAACGTGTTAGTAAATTTATTAATTAATACCTTTTTTGAAATATATTTACTGGATTTTACAACCCTGTTAGCTACGGGAATCCTGGGACGATTGAATTCTTCTGGTTTTTTAACCCTACCGCAAAAAACATACTTTAAATAAAAGCTTCATATAGTATAGATTTAAAAACATACCTGTAAACCCTCACCAACCAATGCTCCGTAGTGTAGGCCTCCTCCAAATACGTCAATTGGAAATCCTTATTGCCTATAACAGCGTTTCTAGTACGATCGAATCCAGCCGGACTTCTATAATCCAATTTCAACTCGCCGAAACGGTAATAACTCAACTTGTACATCAAGCAATTCAAGAGCGTCGGCGAACCTTCCGCGTCCACCCGAAACTCCCCGTGCTCCGTGAAATAATCGCTTTCCTACACAACATACCATAGAGAAAAACAATCCATCGAAATCCGTGCAAACCACTCACTCTAATATCCTTCGGATGTTCCCCTTCGGCGATCCTCACCATCCACAAGAACTTGTTGATGTCGTCGCCCGAGTAACCGATCACCCCGCCGAATATCACCAAAACGTAATCCACGTCCAAGGCCGTCATGATTTCGTACGCGGCCGATTCGTTCGAAGACATAGCCTTACCCACCAACGCTATGTGGCTGTTGTTCCACGTGTTATTATCCACTAAAGTCGTTCGATTCGCCATACCGGCTATCTGATATCCGTAATCCCACCTAAAACAACAACATTACAGTACGCTTTAGCGGCAATAAATTTATCGAAATTACCAGCTCATTACTCGGGCGTAGTCGGCGGTGTTTTGCGACAGCCAGAAATAGGCCTCCCTGAAATCGTCGAGTATCTGCCGGGAGCCGTCGCTGCCGTACGAGGCCAACACGATGCTCGGGCTCGAGTAGGCGTTGCTCGTCACCCAAGTACAATGCACCGCAAACAGCATGAGCAACAACAAAATCACCACGGTCACAATGCTCCTCAGGTTCGGGCCTATGCTGTCGGTGTCGCGCGTCTGTTCGTGCTTCATTTTCGGCACCTTACCGGCCTACAAAAAAATATTACAGTAAATGTTTGCGCTCCACAAGGGAGATTGGGGATGTTACTTTGTCGTATAACCGTTTGCTGGGCGTGCTCTGCTCGTCCTCCTCGCTGTCTTCGACGCGATTGTTGTCGTCCTCGCGCAGGAACAGCTCCAGCAGGCCGGAGAAGGCGACGCCGCTCAAAATGCACACGACCGGCGTCAGGGTGAGCATCAGACGGACCATTACGCCGGCGAAATAGACGGCGCTCAATGCGTACAACACCACTAAAATCATTCACAACGGTTAGAGATCGAATGGACCGTCGAGGACTTCGACGAAGTACGAACTGAAACGTACCGAACACTCGCTCGTCGTTGATGTTCTTAATGGTGTACCACAATCCGGCGGGAAACGTGGCCACCAAGATGTGCAAATCGAAGAAGAACGAGAACCAAGTGGTGGGCTGGTGTTCCGATACCGAAGCTATGATCGGTATGTGTATCTTGGCGTATCCGGTATCCCACAGAGAGTAGAATCTAGATGATAAAATACAAGTTTATATCGCTGTCTTCAAATCTACAAAGCAGCTCTAGTTTTTGAGATACAGATACCCTATTTTGCACTGCAAGAACTTCTTTAAGAAGCCATTATAAGCTACCAGCAAGGCCTTTTCTCCTACCTTCGATACCTCAAAAAGTAGAGCTACTCTTGGCACATGTACTGTACATTTGTAATCGTTTAATAAGACCATTAAACCTCTGCACCGCACTGTAATAAACCTCTCACCTTCCGCTCCAAGGAGCTACATAGCCGGCGTAAGTGAGCAAAACCACGGCGAGGAAAACCACCCCAGCGGCTATCAACCCCCCGAACACGACCAGCGATTTGAATTCCGTTTTGGAGAGCATCGATTGGAGATATTTCAACACGCCGACGGCGAACATCAGAGCGAATACACCTGCAAAAATAGCGCAATTAGATTACCGTTTTACCAAGTTGAATCGATTGAAGCCTACCTCCGGCGGCCATGTGTTCGCTGGTTCGAATCGGCTGGAACCCGACGAACGGGATCTGCATCGAGAAAATCAAACCGAGTATGTAGAAAGTCGTGTAACTGGTGAACAGCCTGTTGGAGTATCTGCCCATCAGCAGCAGCACAAACACGTGGAGCGGTATCAGGTTTATGATGAACACGTAGCCTCCCCATGCGGACACCTACGAATGCAAATATTAAGTGGTGTCGGCTCGAGCCTTAGATGGGCTGTTGTACCATGTAAAAGTAGGACAACGAGGCGGCTACCGCCCAAAACACGGAGCCGGTTTTCACCGATTTGATCCATAGGTAGTAGGTGAATTGTAAGGCAAAAATGGCGATTCCTTCATTGTCGTAACTACCCGCCACCGATCGGCTTATGTAACCAGGCACAATGGCGATGAAACAGGCCGCGAACAAGCCGGCTCCCGCTGACCATAATTCCTTCGTTAACAAGTAAGTAGATATCGATGTTAATCCACTAAAAATATATATACGATTGAATAAACGTTATCGAAAAATACACCAATTGAGTAATCAATATGATTAGAGATAAATCTGCACAAAACCAAAACGGTTCGAATATCAGAGATAATACTCGAGAGTTTGCGCTGATTACACGTTATCAGTGATTAAATATGCACAACTTGCACTATTATAGGTGAATATATAGAATTATTTACCTGAATACAGGAGCCAAAAATACGCAAATATCGCGTATATGAACGTTAATATGCAACAGATGCAAAACGTAATGAATACTGCCCGAAGTGAGCATCAAGCCGGGGTACACGGTACCCCCTACGATCCTTCCCAAAGGATACCACGCTCGCTCGTCGAACCAATTCAAGAAATTATAGAACCCATGTTTCACCATGTAAGCCGTGGCTCGGTAATTGAACCTGAAAGAATGTCCCGATTAATTCCCGGATCGCGCGAGGCGAGCTAGAAAAATACAGACCATGGATCGAATTCGTGAATGATACTTTCGAACCGGATGACGGCGAACAGACGAGAAGAAAACCCGGCGATCCATGCTAAAAGAAGGACGACGAATATGATCAGACTGCTGATTCCGGCTTTGGTGTTTATTTTGGATATCGACGCTTTTTTCGAACCGGCTTGGACCATTTTTGACAACCATCAACCACCGAACGAAATCATGACACGCACACACTTCAATTTCGATATTTTTCGGACGGCCAAAGAGGTTAGATTCCCTGTATTTTATTTTCCAGTCGGCAAGACTTGATTGGTCGAGATGACGTATGATATCACTGTCAACTGTCAACCGTAACTACTGTTTCGTTGGCCTGTTACTATTTCTCTAATTAGCAACCGACGTCGCTTTTTTATATAAAATCAATAAATTTAAATGTTAATAAATATAAATTCTGGTTAAAACTAGCCGAACAACGATAACTCCTCGAATTTATTTTCGTTCGGCGGGCCGAGCGCATGCTTCTGCGTGAAAATACTAAAATAGCGCATGCAGAACGAATAGCGGATGATGGAGTAAAGCGGAGACTTTCACAGTTCGATAAAATGCGTACGAAAGACGCACGGATGCATTTCGACATTCACTTTGCGATTTTGTTCCGCTACAGCGCGAAATACCGACAATGCTGTCCTCATTTCTCGTTAAACTCATTCGCATTTCGCCCAGATAACTCGCACAAATCAAATGAAAAATCCGTGAGGAAATTTCTCTCACGTCTCTTCTTGTGCTAAATATCGAATTGTTATCGCACAGTGTTCGTGTAGAGTTTGTGTATTGAAGGATATAATTCGTACATTTAAAATAAAATTGGATAAGATTGTTTCGGGGATAGGTAGTAGAATGAATTGAGAAAAAATTGTAATAAGTTCTAGTCTTCAAGGAGAAATGTGAATGTGTAAATATGTCTTTAAAGGTGAGATAATTAGTTGAAATAAAAAATATTGCGGGTTGGTTGTTTTGGGTTAGAATATATTTTGGAAGTTACATAACAGTTTCTTTATAAACTTTATGATAGAAATTAACATTTTTATAAGCATTATTTTTATTTTAGAAAGAATCTTTATCAGACGTTCAATTGCATTTGGCGGCGCTGCACGGCGACGCTCTGTTATTAAGAAAAATTTTAGACAGCGGGAAAGTCCATGTAGACTCCAAAGATAAGGTAAATTGCTTTAGAAAATACATTTCCCGAAAAAATAAACTCGTATGACAAACGCGCAAAAAACCGCGCCCTGTCATAATAAAACATCAATCCATCAAAGTAGTCTGTTCCTGTCACTTTGACGTCCAATTACAGGAAACTGTAATTTTTTATTTGTATACAGGATGGCACTACGCCGTTGATTTTAGCCTCGGCCAACGGGCACTACGAGTGCGTGAAGGAGCTGATAGAGCAAGGAGCCGATCCGAAATCGAAGAGAATAGTGAGTAAACATTCTGCGTAATGTTTGGTTATTTTAATTATATGTAATTTTTTTTAGACCGGCACCACGCCACTGTTTTTCGCCGCTCAAGGCGGATTTCTGGACGTCGTTCGGCTTCTTTTGGACAAAGGAGCACCGGTTGATTCACTCAGTATAGTAAGTCATTGGTATCTAGGTAGTTTTGGATTTTTTTGACATTTGACCTATAAATGTCATTTTGACGTTTAGAGGTTAAAATTTCTTGGTAAAGAGAAAGCGGTGTTGTCAAATGTTGTGTTTTATACTCAAAGTTTCTTTAACAATGTTGATTAGTTTCTTATTATTAACATAAAGCTGGTTATTTTTTATTAATCTTGGAGAATCGCCTGTTGCCTACTTTCTTCTGCAAGGAAGAAATCCGGTTTTTGCCGATCCTGTTCAAGGATTTGTTCCCGTTCACGTCCGTTATTTTCATTCCGCCCGATTTCAGGATATCGTCAATGATCAAATTGATTTTCTGATTCCATATTTCCTTCCTCCTATCCATAGAGACTCCTATAATCTCCTGTTATGCACGATGTTAATGTTACTTCTTCAACACATTGTAAAAACGTACATTCGAGTATACAACTAATTTTGAGTGACGTGTACGAACAAATATGACAACTTTTAGCCAACTTAAAACTCGATAAACTAATTTTTCCGCGCTTCCAGGACGGGGGAAGTCCCCTGTTTGTAGCCTGCCAATGCGGGCACATAGACGTAGTCAAGGAACTGATCGAGAGGGGCGCCCAAGTGAACACTCACATGAAGGTAAACCGCCCATTTGCGACCGCTCTCATATAAAATTGACCCGATTCCTTCGCAGGACAGGGCCAGTCCGCTGTTCATAGCGGCCCAAAACGGCCACTACAAGATACTGGGGTACCTGTTGGAGCGCGGGGCCCAGATCGACTGTCGCCGCACCGACGGGGCCACGGCCCTCTGGATAGCCGCCCAAATGGGGCACGCCGGCATCGTCGAGCGATTGCTCAGCGCCGGCGCCGACGTGGACGCCGCTCGGCACGTGAGAGACACCTAAAGTAGCTCATTTACACTCGAATTTTATGCGTATGTTTTCCAGGACGGGGCCACTCCGCTGTTTAAGGCGTCCCACAAAGGGCACTCGAGCGTCGTGGCGGAGCTGCTCAAGCGCAAGCCTTCGTTGGGGATTTTATCGGTTAGTTCACTTCTTTGAGTTTCTATATAGATAACGAAAGGTATGGTTTGTAGAATGGGGAAACGGCGCTGCACGCCGCGGCGTTTTCTGGAAGCCTTCCTGTGTGCAAGCAGTTGATTGGCGCGGGGGCGAATCCGCGCCTGAAGAACCAGGAGGGCCGGACGCCACTGGACATCGCCGCGAAGCACAAACGGGGCGCCGTGCGTGATTATCTGAAGTCCTGCGAGGGCAGAGGCCGCGGAGATGAGTGATTGGAATTTGCGTTTTTTAAGAAACGAATCGCCTTCGGAGCGAAAGATTTAGGGAATTATATTATGTTTTTGAGAGTTTATTTACTTTTGCTGTAAAACGCTGGATTTGTTGTTATTTAGCCAATAAAAGTATTTTTACAAAGTCTGCAATACTTACTATGAATGTAATGAAAACTATTTACAAATTCACACAATTTCTTCTACTTCTTTATTTTGGCCTTTACTACTGTGTGTTTGAATCGGAAACAAATTGAATCCATTAGTAAGTTTCATCCAACGTTGCCGAATCTGAAAATATAATGATTGATGAGGAATTAATGAAAGGAGATATACAAATATTTCGATTTATTCTTACGATGTAAACGTAATTATCGATATTATTACATAATATACAAAAAAAAATTCATTCGAAAAAAGTTATTACTTTAGGATTTTAATGAAATGAGATCCAATTCCGATTATCAATTCAATATCAGAATGTTTTCTGGAGAAATTAAAATGAGTAATATTACGTACTAACAATGAGTTATTTAATTTTTTTTATGTGAATATACGGCTTCTGTTACATTCAATATATTTACATTAAGCTATATATCACATCCCTACAATTTTTCATCAATATAGTATGCTATTAGGTAATTAGAAATATTTAGTCCCTTTGTAAATAGTAATAGCATTTTAAATATACATAATATACTTAAATATCTCAAATACGATATGCTTAAATTTATATATTTATAATAAAGTTTTTCATTAAATACAACTCGATTAAATACATTTTGTTTGTAAATCAATCTCAAATCAAATACGGAAAAAGTCCTTATTCAATACTACTGTATATCACAAAATAATAAAATAAAATTCGAGAGAATGAGTCAAAGCAACCATAAGAAAACGAAAAAAAAATATATATATGGAAAATCAAAATTACTCGAGATTATACAAAAATTATTCTAACAAAAAAAAATAAACGATAAATACTAATACTATCTCGAATAACTTTTTTTCCAAACTACAACGAATATCGTTAAATCCTCTAATAGTAAATTTTTACCTAAGCATATTGACATGGCTACAAACAGCTAAAACATGTACAAACATGTCCGCATAATATTTCTCTTGGACCTTACACGCACGTCAACACGTGTAGTTTATCCGAAAAAATGTCTATCAAGTCTTGTATTTTATAAAATCAAAAATTTTGCGCATCTAGCCTGCCCGGGTTGCCTCTTCAGTCTCTCAAACATTCGCTCTGTTTGCTCATTTTTACCCGTTTACTCGCAACGTTCGCCATTTAAATCCGTCTATTGGATATGTTCAGTGCGTTTAAATGTCGAACGATTGCAAATAAACACAATAAATTAAAAAACGAATCGTAATTAAAACGAGAAAGGAACGAAAACTATAGAGTAAGTTTATTTGGAAAAGAGAATATTCAACGCCTCATTAATTTGACAGTTTTACATTGTTGTTATGGAGTAACTAAGGAGATTCATTCAATTGACAGTTTTACATTGTTGTTATGGAGTAACTAGAACTCGAAAACATGCAAGATGGCGCTGAATACCAAACCTTTTCCACAACAACTGTCGTCGTAATAGATAATAAAAAACAAAATTAACAGAGCATACAGGATGATCCGTACGCGTATACGCGCCGTACAACATTCAACAACAAAAATTCGCTCGTCCATTCGCTCGCGATTAATAAATAACAAGCATACGCGTACGAACCACGCCGTCGGAACATTCGCGCGGATCCGATTCGTCCATCATCGTTCACACGAATCGTTCATTCGTCGACGGACGTCCACCGAGTGAAGCGACAGAATATCCGTCTCCGTTACGATCAGAGAACGACGTCGGGCAGACTGTGCGGCCACTAGGCGCGCGAATCGCCGTCGCGCACGATCTTCCTCTCTTTGTAGTAGATCTCCTCCGTCTCCTTGTCGCACATCAGCAGGATGACGGCGCCGAAGAGGAAGATGGCCGCGCCCCAGCCGACGCCGTACGCCCAACCGAATTCCCAGATGGTCCGGTTACCTGCGGGAAACCGTACGAAATGATATTAGAAAATTACTTTCATTTGGTTTCTTGGTAGGCTGTGGATGTCACTGTCACTCAAACGTCATGTAATTAATGTCAATTGTTGTTTTTTAGATGTTTCAAGAATTTTAATTTTTATAACGAATTTTATTAGTAGGCTACAGCTGTCACTGTCACTCAAACGTCATATATCACATATGTAAATAATGCTACTTGTTGCATTTTTGAAATATAATGCTACTTGTTGCATTTTTGAAATATAATGCTAATTCCAGTATTTTCGAGATGTTACTATTCAAGAATTTTTATAACTAATTTTGTTAGTAGGCTACATCTGTCACTTAAACGTCAAGTAAATAATGTCAATTGTATTTTATTCTAATTAGATTTTCAGCTTATAGGTTTTATTACAAATTCCTGATAGTGGAGTATACCGAAGGATCGATTGAAGCTCGATTAATGAACCCTTAAGCTACTTGATTATACTCTGATATTTAGTTCATTTGAACTATTTGTGTAACTCATATAAAACCTACATCGACTTACCCAAATTCAGTTCGGCTGCGAAACATACCGGATAAATGATAAGAGCAACCAGTATGGAAACCACTGAAAGAGAAATTAATACAGATAAAAATATCCACCTTGAAATACCATTCACTTACGTGCCAGGCCCATGATGATGACAGCGAATCTGTAGTATTTGAATTTCGTGTGGTGATCTTTGGTGCCTAAACCTAATCCAGTTAACACAGTAGCAACGAGATCCGTTAGCAGCGTTATCACACATAAAGCTGCAGCTGCTTTAATGTAATCTACAATACAAAACAAGATCGTTTAATCGTCTAAAAATGCTTCCAATAAGCTAGAATAGTGAATAGATTCGCGCGGTATTCGTGGAAATTTAAAGGTACAGCGGATGAATTACCGGCGTCTCTGGACCGGTAACAACCGGGGGGATCCTGCACGCCGAACGGGAGCGGCTGCGGCGCCTTCTCTTCTATGCAGTGCATGAACAATCCCTGTCTCCAGCCGGCCGCCATCAGCCAATCGGTCGAGGCCAGACCCATTATCATGAGGATGATCACGATGAGACCGCATATGAAAGCTATCACCTGTACGACAAAATAATAACAATTACCCACACGTTATTTCATAACAGTTACAAAATAACGTAACGTAAGAATTTAAAAAATACACGGTACGTTTTTCACCTTATTCACGATTGTTAGCGGATGAATAGAAGAGGCGTTCCCGTGAAAGGAATTTTTACCTGAGCGATCTGATTTTCAGCCATCTAGATCTAGGCCACCTGCTCTCTCTCTCACACCCACCACCCAGCGCAACAACAACAACGACCCGCGAATAACCCGAATTACTCGCTAAAATGCAGCACTTCAGGAATATCTCAAACAATTTTCGATTACAAAATAAACGAGGCTACATTACGGTTGTGGTTGTAGTTATTCACGATACTGTATCCACCTGCTGTGCAATATTGAGAGCTAGTACGGCGTGGGTTCGGGGTGAATTATGGTCGTTTTCTGTTGTTATGGGGTAAACAACACGGCGCGAGTTAGCTGGTGTGATGATGAACATGTAAGTACACAACACTGACGTGCTGGGTAATGCTGGAACACTGGATGTGCGCCTCCCTGGCGCTGATACGAATAAAATCGATTGGGGTGGATTGTATGTTGGGGGATGGGCGGCGTTGCCGGGTCTAAGGATGCGCCGGAAAAATCGTGAGGTCTGGGGAAATTTTAGGATGTATGTAAATCGGTTACATTCTACATTAGAAGAATGTTTCGTATAGTGTTACAAAATTGAAGAAATGTTATCGATTTTTCTATAAATTAAAGCGAAATTTACAACTTTAATTACAATAAATTCATTTATACTTACTTTTAGTGGCCTTTTAATGGTGACAGTTTCAATTGTAGTTGTTGGTTGAGACATCGAACTGAAAACATTATAAAATATCACTAAAAATCATTAATAATAACTAAAATTAGGACGATTCTTATACGAATATAGCATTAAAAATAAAGAAATTTCAGTTTGTACATATCAAAATACGAAACACTCGATATAAAGTGATAAATTAATCACTGTTTCGTTAACAATTCGACACAAAAGTTAATTATTATTTAATTTAAATGTTACTCACTCATTGTAATAGGACATTTTTGCCATTTTTGGTCAATAAACGAATATTTACTTTTGACGCTACTGAAATTACGTTTAGTCCACTTTACACGAATTTACGAGCAGAAATATCGCTTATTTTATTTCAAATAAGGTATAAACATACTCGATTTATTTCTTAAAAACAAAACTCACAACAACAAACAATGACAAATCTTCTCAAATATCTAGTTCACGAATGTCAAATATGTCATTTGTCAAACAATGCTACCAACAGTACCAACTTAACAAATAATCTAATTACAGAACGCTTTCCAGTGTTGCCAGATCGGTTTTAATAAAATGTTTATGGATAATGAACACAAACGAAATTAATTACAACGATAATTGAATTGAGTTATACTTTAATAACAACGAAATATAATTACAAAAATACATTAAACAAATTCCATAGGACAAAATAAATTTCCGATAAAATTCATAAAAATCTGCTATAAATTCATTTGTTACAATTTGCTCGGAAGATTTGTTAATGCGGAAGTACCATAAACTATTTCCTTCCACCAAGAAGGCCTCGTGGTAGCTTCGGGAGATGCCAATAACAGTTTTTCCAAATTCTCGTACACTTTCCCATCCGATGCGCCTAGAACGGAATGCACCACGAAATCCGTCGGCGCCATTCCGTCGATCACAGCCAACGCTTCGATTTTCAACTTTTTACACGATTCCAACACCGCCTCTTTGATGTTCCGCGCGAATTGCGCATCGACCGCGTAGCCGCCTTGATAGAAATATATCAAATGCTTATCGAGGCAGCTGAGCCCGTACAGAACGCCCAAATCCACTAAAGTGGGCTTCAAAGTATCCTCAGCTACAAAAAAACCAACAATTGTATTTCCGAGAATGTTACATGAGTAGGAGAAGAATTTACCATTGACTACTTTCAACCAATAGTAACGAAGTGCTGTATATTCGCCGTATGCCCTGGTTAAAACGGACGCCCTGTATACTTGAGATTCGTTTCGAGCAGTAAACTTGCTCGAGCCGCTTTCCATTATTTCCGTCATTTTCTTATCGGTTTCTTCCACTAGATTCAAAATCAACCACTCATAGGCATCCATTATAACTACAAACAAAAAAACCAAACAGATATTGCATATATTATAGTTATTTCGAAACGTACAGTCCTGTGACTGCGCCTCGCGCACGCTCCCGACCGCCCTCCGGCGCCCCCTGATCTCCCGCCGCCTCAAAAAGAACCCGCAACTGCCCAACGGCGACGACAGCTGCCCTTCGGGCGCGCGCCACTGCCTCAGCAGCCAATTGCTCGTCTGCTGCGCGAGCACGTTGTTGTCGCCCTCGTAGGTGAGACAGGGCTCGACCGTCGAGCGAATCTCGCCCAGGCGGGCCGCCTTCAGGAACCCGTGGCCCCCGCACGCCTCCCTGCACTCCTGGGCGGCGTCCCTCGCGCTGAACGACATCAACGGCTTGGCCGCCGACACGAGCGCGTGGATTTCCGAGACCATGTGGCTCTGCGAAAGACGATTCGATTTATAAACGGGGTTTTTAGAAGGTTCCTAACGGGCGGTACCAAATTCTCCAGTTCGATCGAAGAGGCGGATTTCTCGATTACTGTCAAGTAGGTCTCGGTGAATCCGTTGACGAATATTCTGAGCACAGCGGCCGCCGCCATATGAGGGAACAATCTCCATTGCTACAAAAAAAAATCGAATCAACTTCAACCGAACAGAAGCATCAAACAACGTTGCCACATCCCGACAATTTCCCAACATTCAAGACACCTCAATAAGTGAGCTGGAACGAATTATTCGAATGAAACTTACGTGTAAAGGATACTCGATGATGGCCAATTCGGCGGAATCCCCGCCGCCCTCGCCCTTGGGCGAGAATTGCCTGCGCACGAAGGCGTATCGAACGGCTATGGTGACGGCGCACACGAGATTATTAGAGCACTCCTGCATGATGCCCACCCTGCCCATCGAGAGGTTCTCCAAGGCGGCGCCCAATATCCGGCCGGGCTCCGTGAACGAGCTCTCGTAGTCCCCGTCGGGCGTCACGTCCGCCGTCCTGTTCAGCAGATTGTCCTTGGGTATTCTGTAGCGGTCGAACATCACGAATCTGCGCCACAAACGAAACAACGATGTACAAATATGTTAGAGATAAACGTAGGCGAATCTTTGGAGTCTTCGAAGACAAGCATATCCATAGAGAAGTACCGAGCCATTCATCGATAGACTCCATAGATCCAATTCTGAGTGCCAGAACCTTGACTTGAGCCTGTCTTTTGGTCAAGGTTCGCCTGCGCCTTTAGTTAGTAGTACTAGTACAAGACGTCATCATATTTACCCGTTGTCTATACCATGCAATCCGATTTTCTCGCCCATATCGCCGACTAGTATCCCCGGATAGGGCTGCAAAGTGGCCGGGTCTCTGATAGGCACCACGAAAGCGTGCAAACCGTGGCATTCTCCTTTGGTGTACAATTGCGCGAATAGCAGGGCGTGCGTGCATTGTTTGCCTGCAAAAACGCCGGTATTATTGCCTGGTTTGTACGAGAGATGGGACGCGTTTACCCAAATTGCCCACCCAACATTTGGCCGCTTCGAAATCGGGCGTGTTGATGACGAATTCTTTGGTGTTGCGATCGTAGGTGGCCGTCGTTCGCATTTGCTTGGTGTCGCTGCCGTGCGCGATTTCCGTCAGGGCCAAGCACGATAACATCTATTAAAAAAATTAAATCGAATTATACCAGCGAATTAGTTACATTAAAGTCCAAAATTGGTTTTAAATTGGTCGTGAATATCTAATAAGCGCAAATTTGTACGCAGCATACGGCGACTGTGAGTGCAACAAAGACAACTTCCATTAGTCTCATATAAAGAGTGATGATTGTGTGATTGTAACTTTCTCACTCTAACGCAGTGTTATCTTAATAATCTATCTTTGTTCAAGTGACAGAATCGGCCATGTTGCAAACAAATTTGCACTTACCTATATACTTACTTTATCGGCGACATAAGCGTACTTTCGATGTTTTTCGGTACCCAATGTAATGATAGTGTTGCTAAAAAGTCCAACGCCCAGAGCGTGTTTGACTGAGACATCCGGATAAGTGCAAGCCAACGCTTCATTGTAAGCCATGAACAATTTAGTCTGCAAATAAAATAATTAATCATAGCATACGTGACGATCGGGAAACAATTCAATTCGATTTTTAACTGCCACTTTGACATGAATGACAGTTGACGTATTCATGGCGTACGCGATGTAAACGGCACTCACCCTTTTTCGATATGGCATTTGCAATTCACCGGGTACGAATTTGTAATCGATGTACCGCCTCAATCTCACGGCCGCTAATCTCTTCTTTTCGTCGGTGGTGCTCTCGACGATCGACCTGTGAAACAGGGGATCTTTCTCCAACGTCTTCCACACGAACAACTGCAAGAATATAAGAAAATCGTTTTTTTTTTTGACGTATGACAAGAGTAATTTCGAATGTGTACCTTCACTTTGAGCAGATCCTCGTCTTCGAAGATGAGCTTCAGTTTCCTCCAATCGCATTTCGCCCGGTTCCTGTATGGAGTCAGCGGCCCAACCGGCAAGTTCCGGAAAACTATCTGCCCGTTTTCCAGATCCATTTTACCGATACTAAAAAATCGAAAAATGTAATTGACGTGTTTGACGTTTAATTGAACATTCGCCAGCCTACTGTGATGCGAAATGCGAAATTCAGAGGTATTATTCGAAATATGTAACCATTATTATCTGCGATTACAATTTATAGCGTTTTCGAGGAAATTGAGGTGGAATTTTATTGATGACGGTTTATTGTACGAATTTCCGTTTAGTGATAAAAAATATAATTCGATAATGGTGTTGGATTACACACTCGGTAATATAAATCTGTAGTTAAATTTCTAGCGGTTTGTTCGGTCAAATTATCCATAAAATTGGCGAATAAAAGGAAAAATTTCCGGAAAGAGTTCTGGTTTTATTTGATGCAGTCGTTTTTTTCAGGGTAGGCTAGTCAAGAGAACAACTGTGGTTAGTTTAAGATTTTTTTATATCTTGCCTAATTTGATTAGACTAGCTAATGACATAAACAAACAATAACTAGTATGTGATAAAAAAAATTGCTTATTTTGCAATAATGGATAAAACATTAAATATGCTCTGTTGCCAAATTAAATAATTAGAAATTCGAGCAAAGAAGTGCAATTTTGTTCGCAACATGGCCGATTGTGTCAGTTAAACAAAGATAGATTATTAAAATAACAGTGGGATAAAGTAAGAAAGTTGCAATCACACAATCATCAATCTATCTTTTTCCTTTACACGAGACTAGTGCAAGTTGTCTTTGTTGCACCCACAGACTATATTGCGAATTTATTTGAACTCATCTGTATATTTTTGCAGGATTACACAGACGATAGATGATTAAACATTACACAAAATGGAATACTGGTTTTCAATTGAATGAAAATTGGTTTAATTTAACGCTTTGTTGGCTCCAAATATAAATTAAAATTATTATCATTTTGTTTTCGTTATACAGGATGTTTCTTTTTATCATTTACCTATTATGTTTTTGAAAATTTGAATTAACTAGAAAAATATCTACTTTATTTTATAAAACTTGCTAAAACTATTTAATGACTAAATGTCAAAAAAATTCCAAAAATCACTAAAATTAAATTCTTTAATTAAAAAACAAAAAATCAATGATATACTGATAACATCGAAGACTCATCAAAATTTGACAATCGAAAAAAAGCAAGTAAGCTTTGTAAATTACAATAGAAACAATACCGCACGAATTTAAAGCCGCCTACATATGAATTAAACCAACAAAATTCCTGATCAATTAATAATTAAACCGAACTGACATAGATTTTTCGTCATCAATCAATTATTTCAAAAAAAAACTTACACGAATTTCTATTAGTACTCACCTAAACGAAAAATAACCTTTCGAAATTCACCAATTTCTCCGCATCCCGAATCACGTGCTCGCCGGGCTCCTCGTGCTTCCTTTCCACTTCGACTTCCTACTATTAAATAAAATATCGAAAAAATCTATTCGCTTGACATTTGTCGAGTCAAGGCCGCCCCGATCACGCCGGCCGAAATCGCGCGCTCAAACCAGACGGAAGCCCAGACTCGTTTCTCTCATTCAAGAATCGCGGAATCGAATTTAAATGCTGACCTGTTGCCCCGGATAGATCGCGAACCGATTGGAAATCGTACCGGACCGCGCCCGGCGTGTGTCGAATAGAGCACGTATACCGGGAATCCGAATCGGGAATCATCCGATTACCCGAGCGATAATCGAAATGCGAAAGCGCTCCGTCTCGCTCGCACTCGCGCGCTCCTCGCGCTATCTCGGCTTTCAGCCGAACTGAAACCTGAAAACGATGACATAACGCCGAATTGGGGATTACACAAGCGGAAGCGGCGTTGCCGGATCGCTTGATTTGCATAGGGAAGTTTCTGATTTTTTTTGACGGGTTGATAATAAACGTCAAAAGTTGTGCATTGATAGTTTATCAGCATTTAATTTACCATTATGAAATTTAGTGTGTCATTAAAGCGTTTATAGGAAATATCCTATAAAAAATTCAGAGGCGTAGTTATGGGTTTGTTTATGTTGTATTTCTACGCCACTGATTTGTTTTTTTTTTTTCATCGGATACATCTAAACGATAATTAGTTCTGATTTACTACCTATTTCTATTTATTAATTAATATTAATATTTTTAACGACCACTGTATAAATACTTCCTTACAAAGTAAAAATGTACACTTGTCATATGCAAGTATAATTAATGTGTGCGAGTTAAAAATACAAAGTAATAAATACCTATATCATAAGGAATTATAATTTTTTTAAACAATTTTTTAATACAGCGTGTCCACGTGTTTTTTTATTTTTAATTTCTTAAAAAATATAAAAATGTAATAGACTAATTTAAACCGTGTTAAATCTCCTATGATTTTGTAAAATAAATATTAAAAATATTTTAAAAATCTACTTAAAATATGAACTTTACAAGAGATTTTATGAAGTAAAATTTTTTGAAAAATTATATTTTTTTCTCTGTGTACATACAGTATACACACAATTGTGTGTAAATAAAAATACACGAGTCGTTGACAATTACCTACACCACACGTAATCAGTAAAAAGGGAATTATTATGATAATAAAATATGCATACCTGCACTATATAAAGATATATCCAGCTATTTACTTAACGACATTCTACTCAACCATGTTAAAAAAATTACTACTCGTCTATTTCCTAACCCAAGCAGGAATAAGAAGCGAAGATTCTGTGGAGTACCTCGAAAATGTAGTAAAAAAAGCCGAAAAAGATTCTCTAAACTATCAAACACCTACAGACGCGAGCCGCTACAAACCCACCACTTCAGAAACAAAAGGTACCAGATTTACAAAACATTCCATAGAAGCACCAAAAAGTAAGCATCGCATTTCCATTTTCCAGACTACGCTCCGTACGATTTCATCATCATCGGCGGCGGTACCACCGGCTCGGTGATAGCCAGCCGCTTGTCCGAAGAAAACTTCACGGTACTCGTCCTCGAAGCCGGCCAATTCGCCGACAACGGCGCCTTGCAGATCCCCCGAATGGCCCAAACCGGCTGGCTCTCCGACTACAATTGGGGATTCAAAAGCATCCCCCAAACCACAGCCTGTCTAGGTGAGTAAACCCCCCCTCAAACCGAACCCGTCCCCAGCTGGATGTCCGCAGGTTCCATCAACAACCAATGCCCGTACCCGCGAGGACGAGGCGTCGGCGGTACCACCCTAATGAACGGCCTGATCTACGACAGAGGTTCCCAGCAGATCTACAACTTGTACTCCAGGATAGCGCGCGACCACAGCTGGTCGTACCGCAACGTGCTTAAATACTTCAAGAAATCGGAGCACTTCCACTGGACGAACCCCAACGCGCCGGTAGACCCCTTCTACCACGGCTACGAAGGCTTGTTCGACGTGCAGCACAAAGTGCCGGACATCCGCATCAACGATTTATTCCTGCGGGCCAATCGAGAGCTGGGCACTCCCGCCAACGACGCCAACGGTCGCAGCCGCTTCGGCGCCACCATAGCGCAGATTTACACGAAAAACGGCCGGAGAGTCGACACCGGCACCGCTTTCGTGAAACCGTTCCTCGACAGGAGCAACTTGAAGGTGCTGACGGGCAGCTACGTGACCAAGATCGCGATAAACGGGCAAAAACGCGCCGAGAGGGTGATTTTCACCAACAACGGCACCATTTACAGCGCGAAGGCCAACAAGGAGATCATCCTGTCGGCCGGTAGCGTGAGCAGTCCGCACATTCTGATGCTGTCGGGCGTCGGGCCGAAGAAGCACCTCGAAAGCCTCGGCATCAAAGTGGTGGAAGACTTGGAAGTCGGCACCAAATTCCTGGATCAGCCGGGAACGAAGAACTTCATGTTCAGCTCGAATTACCCGGCGAACGAGCAGTCGTTGAAAGAGCAACTGCAGGAGTACCTGAAAGGGTACGGTTTATTAACGGCGGCTACCGACGGACAAGGGATTACCTTCTTGAGGGTGCTGGTACCGGACGAAGGCATATCCGATTTGGAAATCATCAACGACGTCAGTTCACCCAGCGATTTGGATAGGATAGCGAACGGGTGGAGGAACGATACCTACAAGGAACTGTGGGGTAACGGGAACTTATCGATATCCTTTTCGTTGAGGTGTTTATCCACGAAATCCGTCGGTACGCTCAGGTTGAAGAGCAACGATCCCTACGAGTACCCGCTCATCGACCCCAATTACCTTTCGGACGATAAACAGCAGGACATCGAAATATTGTACAGGGGCATACAGCACGTGTTCAAGCTGGCCGATACTCCAGCTTTCAGGAGCATCAACATGACGTACGTCACGCGGCCCCTTTCGGCTTGTAAGCAGCACCGGTTCAAATCCAAGCAGTACTGGTACTGCTTCCTGAGGCAGGTGTCGCTCACAGCGGCCCATCCGGTGGCTACTTGCGCTATGGGCGCGGATAGAAGTAAGGGGGCCGTGGTGGATTCGGAGTTGAGGGTGTTCGGGGTGAAGGGGTTGAGGGTGGCAGATGCTAGTGTGCTGCCTCTGCCGATTGACGGGCATACTAGCGTACCTTGCTTGATGGTAGGTGAGAAGATATCCGATGTTATTAAGAAGCAGTACCTTTAAAATTCAATGCACTTTACTTTAATTTGGTAAATTTGTTTGTTTGTAATTATGTTTAATTACCGAATTGCGTAAAACGGGCCAATTATACAGGTTTTTATCAGGAAATTATGTTGAATATATTACCATTTTTCATGACTGCATATTGGTTAATGTTTGTATACAGAATTGAATAAAATGGATATGTTTGTGAATATTTTTTTCATTATGCAAAATTAACGAGTAATATAATGTAGGAATATTTATTAATTAATTCAATCTTGTACACCAATTAGATTAGACAAGATACCTAAATGATACACATATTTACATACAATAAATGTTCTTTTTTACTTTAAAATAATAAAAAATAGTTTATGGGTGAAATGTTCGAAAGGCCTTTTACACTCAGTCGATTCGGTCCATCGATTCACTTTAATCTAACGCCTCTTGAACCCGTACTTCTTCCTCTCGTAGAACAAATCGGTCTTCGAGCTGCCGAGATTGACGATCTTGGGACAACCGTCCCGGTCCTTCTCCTGTATCGTGCACTCCTTGCAGTAGTAGGCGTCCGATACGCCGGGGCCCCCGCAGATCACGCACCTGCCCTGGTACGAACCGTAGTTGCACTCGTCGCATATTCTCACCAGCGTGCAGGGCCTCACGTACGAATCGCATATCACGCACTTACCGTCGCACTTCTCGCACAGCCGGCCTATCGCTACGCCCGGCTGTTTGCGGCAAAATATCAAATCCGGGTGGTGCTTCGCCATTTTATGTTTACGCACTAGATTTCATACAATATTCGCTAACGGTAATTGCATAAATTTTACAATAAAAATAGTTTACAAACGTTTTTATAACGGATTTGGAGGTTATGTTGTGTTGTGGTTTTCTGTACTAATGACAGATGACAATTTCTTCTTTTCTACGTCAATAATAAAATTAACCACTTACCTTTAGTATCCAAGGCCACTTGTCATCAAATTTTAAGTAAAAGAAGTAGAATATATTCTAACCTCAATATTTTCCATTTCAATTGCAAACAAAACAATGGATCCAGTAGAAGATTCCGAAATATTAAACGACAACAACACCGAAACGAATATGGAGTTGGATGCAGGAAAGAATGATCGAACGGAAAGCGCTACGCAAAAGAAGCATTTGCGTTTGCCCTTGGCTAGAATTAAGCATATAATGAAATCGGACCCCGATTGCGGGCTTATATCGCACGAATCTGTTTTCCTCGTTGCGAAAGTTACGGTAAAACCGGCTCGTTTTGATGTAAAATCGCGGTAGTAATTGTGGATTGATTGCAGGAAATGTTCATCGAACTCTTAGCGATCGAAGCGGGAAAGAATGTTGGAAAGAACAAGCGTAAAACGGTCCTAAAACGAGACGTCGAAGTTGCTATAGAGAATATACCAAGTATGTGTTTCCTGGATGGCGCGTTAGAATAAAATTGCCGTATGAAACGGATCGAAGCCGCAGGGTTATGTAAACTCCACAAATTTCTTAAAACATTTTATTCTTAAAGCATTTTATAATATATCTAGCAGTTTTTCGCAAAAAAAAGAAATTATTAGAATATATTGGAGTTTTATTTGTTATTTTTCTTATTCCTACGGCGGGTACTTTGAGTACCATCGGTTTGTCCATAGAGAGTATTTAACAAATTTTCCAAATCCGGTCTATCGGCGGGCGCCGTGGGCACGTGCCTTCGCGGTTGATTTTGTTTCCCGAGCGCTATTCTAAAAAAAAAAATCCAAAAACCAAATTCGCTTCCACTAAAATCTAATACACTCACCTATATTGCACGTGATGCGAATCGGGTCTGAGATGCTTGAGATTTTCCTTCTGACAACCGGCCCATTCCGTGATATCGTACACGGCCCCCTCCATGCAAGCGTAATAGTGCCAGAGGAACCCCATCACTTTAGCCTCCGCCCAAATGTCCCCTACAACAACGTTTCGTACACTCAACTCCAGCGAACCAAACCGACTGTTCTTACCTTCTCGAGCCGAATGGTGGATCTTGCACATGTTGCAATTACGCGCCGCGTAACTCGGCCGATCTATCTTGACGCGCTTGTGTCTCATGCCGCACGAGCTGCACCTGATCGTGTTCGCGGCCGCCTCCACCTTCTCCTGCAGCTGCTGCAGCAGCTCCGTCAGCTCGCTCCACGCCTGCACCACCTGCGCCGATTCCACAACGCCTACAACAAACCATTATTTATCACAATACAATGATAGCTCAAGAATAAATACATCGTTTCGCGCAAATAGCATTACTTCCTAACCTATGAGATGTTTCCAAAGTTCTGGGGAATTGTCTCGATGTGTTTATGCAATTACCCAGTGCAATATTGTTCGAAAACAGAGCTTCGGAGGACATACTTTTATATGAACTTAGTGCCTAAGAATCGCCCGTTAAAATAAGTACATTGCATTAATTACCACCCTATATAGAAACTAAATTTTGTAAGATTCCCAGTACTTTGTAGACGACCCTCGTAAAACTGACCTCTATCGTAAGCAGCCCTGCGTTCCGGTTCTCCGATCATGTCGAATGCGTGCACTAAAATTTTAAAAGCTTCCTCGGCGCCGGGCTGGTTGTTTTTATCCGGATGCACCAAAAACGCCTGGCGTTTGTAATACCTACGATTAACCAGAAAAAAAAATTACACATAAAAATCCATCGAATATATACATTCACGCAGCCACCTTTTAATATCGTCGTCGGTACAAGTAGGCGCTACGCCGAGGATGCTGTAAGGGTCCTTTCCTTTGCACGCCAACAGTCTCTTCATCGCCTCGTCGCCGGTCGTCGGCATGTTGATGTTGTTCTGAAGGCCACTTTGCGTGAAACGCGGCGTATCTTCGACGGTTTCCGGCTTTTTTCTGCCTTTGAATTTGTCGTGGACCCATCGGAAGAGGCGGATCTTCAACAGGCAACTCTTGGCGGCTTCCCAAATCAGCGACAAATGCGAACAAATCCATATCCAAGAAATCAAAGCCCTGCCAAATAAAACAAATTTAACATGATAGATGCAATGAGATATGAATGCGACTTACATATCACGACTGATGTGCAAACTGAGCTGGCAAATGTCGGAGATCAAGTGAAACAACCATAGTAGGAACACGGTGATTATTTTCCACCAGCCTTTGGTGTATTGCTTCAATTTTTGACCAAACACTCCTGCGAAATAAGTTCGATTACGATTAGATCGAGCTAGCACGATTGTATTGAAAGTGCGTTATGTAAATTTATTCCGATTCCAGTAGAAATTTCCATGAGGAATAAACAATGATTTTCGTGTAGTTTACTCGAATTGAACCATATTATTGTCAATGACACCAAAACTAGATTGTAAATTAGAGCATTTTGTTAACCGACCCTGACTATTTAATAACAGTTACTTAGCGAAACTTCTACCTTTAATACGAGTAGTGTTTTATGACCAAATGGTTTTGTAACCAACGATTATATATTTCCGAATTTTAAATATGACAACGTTTTGCTTAATTGAATCTTAAACAAGATGAAAATGGCGTTCTAAATGGTTCTGGAGCGTTCTAAATGAGTCTGGAGAGTTCTAAATGACGATGGAGCGTTCTAGACAGTTCTGAACGATTCTTGGGCGTTGTAAATGAGTCAGGAGAGTTCTAAACGGTTCGGAAATGTTCTAAATGGCGGAAGAATGAAAAAAATTAACTTCACTTTCATCTTGTTTAAGATTCAAATAAGCAACGTTGGTTACAAAACCACTTATAAAAAAAACTCGAATCAAGCGAATTAGCTCACCGAACGGAACGTGATTATCCTTTTTCCTCGATCGCTGGATCCTTTTTCCGGGCGGTCTTTCGTTGCTGCCGAACGAATCGGCCGGTTTCGGTCTGACGATCGGTTTGATGGTCTTTTTTAGATTCTTGCACAAATTCACGCCGACGCACTTCGAGATGTTCTCTTCGACGTTGATTTCGCTAACGAGCTTGTTGAACTTTTTCGAATTCTTCGGGCAGTTTTTCTCCTCGGGTTTCCTCTTCTTCGTCTCCTCGACTTTGATGTGGGAGTCGGCGATGTTTTCCAAGGAAGTCCATTTCCTGTTGAAGTTGGTGCCTGTAAATAGATCAATATCGTAAAGGTTTCGTATAAATTATATCATTAATTTATTAACCTCTAACAGGCTTTTTGTCTTGTTTAATGTGAACGGTGCTTTTCTCGTTGGAAGCGTCTTTGATGTCGTTCGTAACGTTAAATTTCCCCAAGGGGCTCGCCACTTTCTGGTTCTTCTCGGTTTTGCAATTCTTCTTGCAATCCTTCTTCAGTTTGTTATCCTTTGCTTCGTTTTTCGTGCATTTGTTAACCACCTGTGTGACGGGTTTGGTTAGAACGTCCGAGTAACTCGGTCGCATCGGTTTCACCTCGGCCACCATTCTGGGCTTTCGGGTGTCTCTGTTAAACGAGAATTGTACTTCGTCGAGTTGATCGCTCTTAAACCTACTTTCATCTTTCGCGTTTGTACTGTTACTGAGATCGGATGGTAAATCGAACACGTTCGGTTTGTATTCCGACGTGCCGAAGGGCGAGTAAGTACCGCTGTCGTTCGGTACCATCCAGTTACCGACCAGATCTATCAATTGGGTGGGATTCGACACAGGTACTTTGTCTTGGTGCAACAGCGGGTGCTCGGGTAGAGGGTTCATGACGTGGGGCATGTAGGGATAATCCGGCTCCAGGTACCCCAGGTCGTTGCCGTTCTGCAGCTTGTAGAGATCGTAGTCGGGCAGGCTCTTCTTGTAGCCGTTCGGCTCGAACAGCTGAGCACTTTGGGGTAGAAAATTGAAACTCTGCGGTGCGTACTGATCTACGGTCGGCGGGAACCGATTCATATAGCTCGTTTGTGGGTGTTGGGACCAGTTTAGGGACTCCGCAGTGGCCGGTGGTGGTGTGAAGCCCAAAGGAACATATTGACCATCGATATTTTGCATTTCTGCAGTCATATTTCCGATTATTTTCTCCATTGCCTCGCTGCTTAGGGTTCTCGAGCTGTCGCTCATCTCGATACTTGTCTTTACTGTTTTAAAAAACTTAAAATTACGTCCGACTTTTAATTAATGTACATTTTTGGCACATAAACACATTTTCTTATCCATTCTCTTCGTCATTTTTGACATAAAATTAACGTCAAATTGTCAACATCGTTTTTGGCATATGACACGTGTCACTGACATTTGTCAATTATTTATCAAAATTGTTAAATTCGCGAATTATTCTTAATGTTAAATGCTTTTGAACTACTCTAAAATAAAAACGGATTATTCATTCATTTTTAGCAGTTTTATTTGCCTTTAAAGTAAGTTATTAAAATTTTATCGACTTTTAATTCATTTTATGTGCACTAGATATCGCTAGTAGTTTCATTTGTTTTTTGTAATTCAATTAAATTATTGTTCAAATCATTAATCAACTACGAATTAATTCGTATAATTAGCTTATTTAATATTCCTTTTGTATTTTGCACTTACGTCTGTACATTTTAATTAATTGTTGAAAATTAGCTTACACCTTAGAATGTAAAAGGTCATATTCTTTAAAAATGTCATAATTGTCATTGAAAAATTGAGGTTATGTTTGATTTGATTACCAAAAGCAATGCTTTGAGTAAATGCATTAAACATTTAATTTTCTATATTTAATATATTATAATTAAACGTGCGAAAATAAATTGATAGTTCACGTATGAAGATAAAACCTTATAATTTGCTGTTACCTAATGAACTTTATACATAGTGAGTGACCATTTTCGTTTACTTTCTTGAATATTGTACTTACAAACTACCTTAAATTATCTCTAATGGACAATTGTTTTAGGTTGTTAAAATTCTTTATCGAGTTAAGTGATGGCCGAGTCAATAGACGATCTTTTCGACTGTTTCGATGAAGAACCGGTCATAGTAAAAGACCAGGAAACTCCCGCCGAAAACGCTCAAAATTCCACCGAAGTCGAACAGAACTCTTCGAAGGAAGATTTAAAAAGAAAAAATGAAGACACCGAAGCGGACGAATCCCTATCTAAAAAGCCTAAAATAGACGACGAAGTCGAAGTCAGCGATATCAATTTCGAAGAATTCAAAAATCGCATAGTCGTCCATGCGATAGACACCCTAGAATCCTGTACTCACGAAGTAGCCTACCCACCGGGTCAACCCTACGTCCCGCTGCAACCCCCCAGAGGCGAACCGGCCAAAGAATACCCCTTCAAACTCGACCCGTTTCAGAAAGAATGCATTCTCTGCATCGACAACAACCAATCGGTCCTAGTCTCCGCTCACACGTCCGCAGGAAAAACCGTAGTGGCCGAATACGCCATCGCGACGAGTCTGAAATACAAGCAAAGAGTCATCTACACGACCCCCATCAAAGCCTTATCGAACCAGAAATACAGGGAATTCCTCGACCAATTCAAAGACGTCGGTTTAGTCACAGGCGACGTTACCATCAACCCTTCCGCATCTTGTCTCATAATGACCACCGAAATCCTCCGAAACATGCTATACAGAGGCTCCGAAATCATGCGAGAGGTCGGCTGGGTGGTCTTCGACGAAATACATTACATGCGAGACAAGGAACGCGGAGTCGTATGGGAGGAAACCTTAATTCTGCTACCCCATAATGTGCACTTTGTGTTTCTATCTGCCACTATACCGAACGCCAGGCAGTTCGTCGAATGGGTCTCGCATTTGCACCAGCAGCCCTGCCACGTCGTCTACACCGACTACCGTCCCACTCCGTTGCAGCATTTCCTCTATCCGGCCGGCGGGAACGGCATACACATGGTGGTGGACGAATCGGGCGCCTTCAAAGACGACAGCTTCAACGCCGCCATGGCCGTGTTGCAGGGCGAGGCCGGCAAGGGCGACCAGAAGGGCCGCAAGGGCGGCATCGCCAACAAGGATCCCACCCAAACGGACATATTCAAAGTGGTGAAGATGATCATGGAGAGAAACTTCGCGCCCGTCATCGTGTTCTCTTTCAGCAAAAAGGACTGCGAGGTGTACGCCATGCAAATGACCAAGCTGGATTTCAACACCACCCAGGAGAAGCAACTGGTCGACGAGGTCTTCAACAACGCCATCGACGTGTTGAGCGAAGAGGACAAACAGCTGCCTCAAGTCGAGAACCTTCTGCCGCTGTTGAGGCGAGGTATAGCCATACATCACGGCGGTTTGTTGCCTATATTAAAAGAAACGATTGAGATATTGTTCGGTGAAGGGTTGATTAAAGCTCTATTTGCAACGGAAACGTTCGCTATGGGTCTCAACATGCCCGCCAGAACGGTTTTATTCACCGGAATGAGGAAGTTCGACGGCACCGAATACCGGTGGATCACCTCCGGAGAGTACATACAAATGTCCGGAAGAGCCGGACGAAGAGGCCTCGACGACCGAGGCATCGTCATACTGATGGTCGATGAAAAAGTCCCACCGGCCGCCGGCAGGAACATCG
This sequence comes from Phyllotreta striolata, assembly GCA_918026865.1. NCBI lineage: Eukaryota > Metazoa > Arthropoda > Insecta > Coleoptera > Chrysomelidae > Phyllotreta > Phyllotreta striolata. Next base: position 1,328,903 of record OU900098.1, on the reverse strand, counting down.
TGAAAGGTCTACCCGATCCCATCAACTCCGCTTTCCATTTGACCTACAACATGGTCCTCAATCTGCTGCGCGTCGAAGAAATCAATCCCGAATACATGCTGGAACGGTCGTTCTACCAGTTCCAAAACCAAACCGCCATACCGGGCTACTACGAGGACTACCAGAAGAAACTGGAACGCCTGAACTCGCTGACGATCGACAACGAAGACGAAATATCCACCTACTACAACATCAGACAGCAATTGCAGCTGCTGAGCGCCCAGTTTCGCACGTACCTCACCAAGCCGGAGTATCTGATACCGTTCCTGCAGCCCGGCCGATTGCTGAAAATCAAAACGCCCGAGGACGAGTACGATTGGGGCGCCGTCATAAACTTCAAGAAAGTCAACGAAATCGTGCCGGGTAAGAAGAACCGACAGGGCCACCACAAGACCCAAACCAAAGTTAAAGTGGACATCCTTTTGCACGTCGTCTCCGACGAATCCAACGAACTCCAAATACCCAAACCGTGCTCGGACAATCAGAAAGGCGGCGAAATCGAAGTGGTCTGCGTCGATTCCACGCTGATCACCCACCTGTCGTCCATCCGGCTGTTCTGTCCCAACGATCTGCGCTCGAAGGACAGCCGAAAGCGCATGTACAAGGCCGTCAAAGAGGTGAAGAAGCGCTTCCCGGAGGGCCCGCCTCTGCTCAACCCCATCGCCGACATGAAAATCAAAGACCCCGAATTCGCGGACGTCGTCTCCAAAATCGAGGTGCTCGAAAAGAAGATGTACGACCATCCGATGCACCAGAACCCCGACGTCAACGACGACTACGCCAAATACAAGCAGAAAGTCCTGGCGCTCGAGGAGTTCGAGCTGGCCAAGAAGCGGCTGCGCGACGCCAAGTCCGTCCTGCAACTCGACGAGTTGAAGTGCAGGAAGCGCGTCCTGCGCCGCTTGGGCTATTGCACCAACACCGACGTCATCCAGCTGAAGGGGCGCGTGGCGTGCGAGCTGAGCTCCGCCGACGAGCTGCTCATCACCGAGATGATATTCAACGGGGTGTTCGGCGCCCTGACGCCGGCCCAATGCACGGCGCTGCTCAGCTGCTTCGTCTGCGACGAGAAGAGCAACGAGGCGCCGAAGCTGTCCGAGGAGCTGTCGGGGCCGCTGCGCCAGATGCAGGACCTGGCGCGGCGCATAGCGAAGGTCAGCACCGAGGCGAAGCTGCCGCTCGACGAGGACGCGTACGTGGAGCGGTTCAAGCCGTTCCTGATGGACGTGGTGTTCGCTTGGTGCAACGGCAGCCCGTTCAAGTCGATCTGCGAGATGACGGACGTGTTCGAGGGATCGATCGTGCGGTGCATGCGCCGGCTGGAGGAGTTGCTGAGGCAGATGGTGCAGGCGTCGAAGACGATCGGTAACACCGATTTGGAGAATAAATTCAACACGGCTATTAAGCTGATTAAGAGAGATATCGTATTTTCGTCGAGTTTGTACCTTTAATTTGTAAAATTGTAATTGTTAGTTTGGGTGTTATTAAATTATACGGCTCAAACTTTCGTATACTTTGCAAGTATATTTTATTAAAAATAATCTCGGAGGTTTGTTTTATTAATTATTTATCGAGACCTTATTCTGATACAATTAGAGGATTCACTAATCTTCTTTCAACAAACTTTTACCTGTTTTTTGGGTAAATACGAACTCAAAACAGTCCTGGTTATACATAATCCGAATAAATTTAAAATTATAAAAGCCATTCGTAATAACTACTACAAAGCCATAAATTCAACTAAAATCATAAATATTGTACAAATAGATCATTTCCTAAATTTAAATGCTATTAAAAATTAATCTACCCACTTAGTGCAGTTGATACACAAAATCCAAGAAAACTGACAATTTTACCATCATTAACAACAACCTTATAATCCAAATCCCTCGAAAGTTCAGTGAATAGACTATAATATATTCAAAAGAAACACAAATTGTTGTGTAAATAGATACAAATTACAGATTAAGGCAAAATTATTCATCATTTTAGCATATAACGATTTTCTCGGAACATTTTTAATACCCCCTCATTAGAGAGCTTACTTCAATTATTATTGGTACTTTGATCTTGACATTGCTCTCGTATAAAATTTTGAAGGTGATTTACGATTTAGGAAGTCAATTTATTTATCCGATAAATCCTAGACGGTGTTTTATTGAAAAAAATACTAAACACGCGCAATTGCTCTGCGATATTTTCATTAAAACTCTTCCTGCATCTATTTATAACGCCGTGTAAACATTTCAAACACCTTTTTAAGATAACTTATAACTCAACTTGTCTGTTTTTTGCACCGTTTCCAGTAGAGCAAAATAACTAATCAAAATAGTTTTAGAGATCTACACAGTGGACGGTAATTGGTCGGGACTACACAAAAAAAATCTTAATTACTGGAGCAAAAGAATCGTTTTTTAAGCATACCGTCATTTAAAAAAATAATGGACTCGTTTTAGCAGCACATTAATAATTAATTAGGTTAATATAGGTGTCGATAGTAGTAAACAAATCAATTACTGTTCCTATTAATTTTCGAGTCGCATCAGAAATAAAATCGTATGTAAGTACTTATAGTGATAGACGAAACCGCGAAAGGATTAAAAATAGCTAGTTTTGATTCGTATCAATAACAAAACGTACAAGGCGAGTTATTTTAAGAGTTGCTCAAATGGATCGATTTATTTCGATTCATCGGGCGACGCAATACAATCGAATAAATTTCGTAAATTCCAATCGATCGCTCCAATTAGCCGGAATTAGGCGTTATCGTTAGGCGGATCAATTATATTTAATTGCCCGTTTCCATGTAACACCTTTAATCATCTTCCGATAGAGAAATTGAGTGATTTTTGCTGTAATTATGAATTAGTTTATTTATAGTTATTGTTAAGATAACACGACGATTCTGCTGGCAATTTGCGGAGGTAATCGCGTCGGCTTTTATTTTGGATCAGTGAATTTAGCGTGAAAAAATCGAATTTTGCGAAATTAAACAAATTTCGCGAAAACATCGGAAAGCGGATGTCGCTCATTAAGTCCCCGTCTTTTTTTATAATTATATACGCGTTTATTGTGCTTTGATTTTTTTATAACGAAGTAATGGAGTGGCAACCGGCAAAACTGTCGCATTACGATAATTTAGATCTAATTATTATTAAAAATGGATTTATCCGTGCCAACTAGCGAGATTGTTTTGAAAAAAAAAGTACCTGCAAGTTGGCAATTATGGAATTTAACAACGTAGTTTTTATTCGCGTCCGTTTAAATTTGCGACAAAGTTTACATATAACACGGAGTTATAATGGAGTAAAAATTTCCATAATTTTCTTTCGTTTCGAGAAAGTTGTGAATAATTGTCAAAAATTAAATAAAATGTTTTGCGTTGTTCAGTCGGGTTTTACTTACGCAAATCGAGTAAATTAACGACAATTCGAATTTAAAAATAGCAGAATTGGAAATTCGTCGGGCGCGCAATTTGCATTTTCTTATTATGTACTTGTTTAATAAAGCGGGTAATTACGTGAGTATCCAGGAAAACGATCGAGTCGGCTTCTGTGATGTTATTACCTACTCGAATTTCCAGCTTATTTGCCTTATCTGTTAACGAATTTATGAAACCAGTTTAATCGCAATTTCTTATACCTATACTCGTCTTTTGCAGGAATTTCATTAATTGATACAATTGGTATTAAAAATGTTCATTATCTAAATAGAGAATGTTGCAAAAATATGTGTATTATGCAATCTTTAATCAGTACTTTTTGCTTCAGATTATATTTTATATTTGGACAGAGTTTTGGAGCTTGCGAAAAAGAGAAAACAATAATCCAACTAATAATAAATAACTAATTACTTTCAACAATTATTTTGTATTTAATTTAATCGTTAAAAAAAACAAACAAATGTGTTATTCATACAACCATAATTTACCTTCATGTAGCTGGGTATAAAATAACCACATTATTCGTATTTCTTTGCATTAATAAATATTATGGTGTTTGCCAAGTTTATTATTAATCATACTGAGGCTACAAGTTGAATTTCGAAGAGAATGAATTAATAAAATTATTATTTTAGGAGAGCCGTGGTAAGCAATTTATTCAGAAAAATTCGAAGAAAACGTCACACAATGTATATCTTTTTAAAGCTCCCTGGTAAGCACAATTTCACGAAAAAATTCACAAATTACACAATTTCCGAAGCTCCCCGGTAAGTACATTTTCGATAAAAAAATTTAAATTTCCACAAACCTCCGCGCGGATTCCATTACAATGTTGCGTTTGGTGCAAGAATCGCGCGAAAAAATTCCCCGCGCGACGAAATTGTGTCAATGAAACCCATATCTGTCGCAGGCCATATTTTTTTATTAGAAATTCTCGCCATTAAAATCAAGTACAATGCTGAAAGTGCAAGTGCAGCGCTAGAAGAAAAAATATCGTATCAAAGTCATAATATGCGCTGGCAACCTTTACCAGCGGGTTTCTGCATACATATTAAATTTTCTATCAACATCTAATTGGAAATTAAGATTTTTTTTAGGCGCGTTTAGTCCAGCTCGGGCTGAAGTCTACGAAGCTTTTGATATGTATTATAATCTAACCCAATTTTCGGGTATGCTGGGTATGCATATCTAATATTACGAATACATTTTATATGCGAGTACCGCTAACGTGAAAGTGTATTAAATAAAAGCGCGGCTCCGAAGTGATTCCCATTCGAAACGAAGCACTATCGCACTATCAATTCGATATCAGATATTGGAAGGGGAAAAGCACCATGCGGTCGAAATCTTAAGTTTTATAATAAATAAACCATGGCCGCAGATTCCGCGGTAATTCGGGTGAATATGCGAGTGGAAAGCGACCGCAGGCATATTTCTACCATATAATATAATCTACGGGGTTGTGTCGGTGGAGTTTTGTTGATAATTGCGTTCTTTCCGGGGGAGTTTTCGGGTGTAATCCAGGTGAGTTTTCTCGAAGGTTTTCCGACTTATTGCGTGCTTGCGATGTGTAATTTGTTGTGTGTGAAATTTCAGTAATTTTATACATCTAGCTCGTGATTTCGTGTGATTAATTAGAGTAGAATTTTTGATGTATTAATTGGTTTGAAATTTCTGCGTTTTTCCAACGAATTCGATCAGAAATGTGCGAATTTAACGATTTTTGAATGTTTCTAAAATATTAGTAATCGGAACCATTATTTTTCTTACCTTGATTTCATAATTATGCATATCTATAAGTATTTAAAATAATATTTTTTTATATTTTCTGTTATATGTATTTATAAACTATTTCGAAATTATTTGTTCCCAATTTCAAGTAGGTAGGTACACTCGAATTCGCTTTGGAACTTCCTGCACTAAAATTTATCAATGTAAATTTGAATTTGTTAGATAGAAACCATTCCCTTTGGTTAATTGTCGAAATTTTCATATATTTTTTTCGTAGTTTAAATAGATAAATTTATCGGGCAATTAACGCGAAAATTTCGTTTGTCTAGAGGTCAATGGGATTTATAATTAAACGGTTTATTTAGGACCGATTTTTCGAAAAACAGAATAATTTGGAATTTTTCGAAACCGGCGATATTAGCTGTTTACTCTCGTTACAATCTTCCGAGCAATGAAAGTGCGTTAAAAATATCTAGAAGATTGGAAATGTTGCACTTGAAAGACAGTAAATTACCGCAATCGATAAAAGAGATATTTTTATTGCAATGTGTAACTGTATTTTTCGATTTTTATCTCATTGTCGCATATGATGAACTTTCAAATAAAATAAATAAAACAAACTTTACTGACACCTGACGCTTGCAAAATCACGTAGGCTGATTAATACACTTAAAAAAAGCGATCATCCATCGATAAATAATTTTAAATTTTTTAAGGAGTTTCTTCCTACTTTTATCGTGTAAAAAATTAATTATTTAGATATTCGTGTATGAGGAAATAATGCAATTTTCCGCGCAATTTTAATATTTCAAACGCACACTGGAAAATCCAAAAATTGCAGTTTTTTAATAAATAAATCCACATCCAAAAATCGACGCATTACAGGCGTTTCGCTAACAATATTCACGCGAATGCCGATGAATTTTCGCCCAATTTTTTCCAACGATTTACCGAAAACCTCGTATTATTTTCGACGAAACGCAACAAATTCGAGGAATTCCAAATTATTATGCCGCTACGTATGTGTTTGCCAGTTTGGGACATTTTCCGTTCGGTTTTCCACTCGCACGCGCCTCTTTCTCAGTTGAAAATCACACGAGATGCCATCAAAAATTAATTCAACTAACCAGAATAAAGCAATGAAGGGAAGACTAGGAGATTAGAAGGTAGGGAGAAATCTAGTATTTTTCCAGAGAATATTTTAACCTTTCTCTTGCTATATCCATTAATCACTACATTATCGAGTGAAATATATTGGAGGAAAATTTTTTGCCCGGCGAAAATACGCTGATTAAATAAATTAATAAATTAACAATCCGCGATTAAATCGCGAATAATAAATTCTTTGTTATAGTTTAGGTGACGTGCGATGGCAGATTAGATGGTCATCGAATCGAAGACATTATAAAATAAATTACATATCGGCGTTTGATAATATTATTGAAGCAATTAGAGAAACAATGCATTTATTCTTCCTGGTAATCTATTCCAAATAACTTTCTTATCTTTCGACTGGTACATTTTAACTTTTAACGGTTTAGAAGGAAGTAATGAAACGCTAATTACAATATATGTAAATAAATAAGTGATAATAGAAATTTGTTATGTCGAGTTATTAGATTATGTTTGAAATCGTTAAAATTAATGACTCACCCTATACATGCATAATTTAACTATTATATGAATTGACATGGTATTGTCACGGGCAAATGACCGCACTAGTAAAAGGCCTAATTTCGCATTTCATATCCATTTTACATAAATTTTTGATTTTTTTTGCAGGAACATGTTGAAAAGTATAGTAAAGTTTTGGGAGTACGGAGGCGGTAAAATAGTAAGTATAATTTTATTTTACATGTTTTTTTTTTCGTTTTCGTTTTATCGTCATTAGAGAAAATTGCTGATAAAGTGCTACTTGTTAATAAACGCAACGGTTATGTAATTAAAAAAAAGTAACATCACGTAATTTCGCTGATTTATTCTGTGTAACTAAAATTAAATATCGATTTTACAAACTTTGGACTTTGTAAACGAAAAACTCCATTTGTAATGATGTCGATGTTTTTGTTTTAATATATCGTAGGATTAACACTATTTTAATCGGATAAAATAGCTAATCTAATCACTGCATCAGGCACTTCATATCTGATTTAATCCATTAATAAATTCTAAATTCCTCTACAAGTTTTTAATCTTGCAAATCACGATTTATCTCAGCTAAAAAGCACTTTAAGTTATTAATTAGTAACATTTTTAGCCAAATAAATGCACCAAATACCGATATTATAAGTGTTGTGTAAACAAATGAAAATTCACATTTTCGAAATTAAACCGAATTATTATTAAAATTATTGTAACATCAATCTAATGTGCAAACACGAGCCATTAAAGTTATTAATTTCGACCTTTAGAGAATTTTTTTCGCGCAATTTATCATCACATTGCGATACTTGCCTCTAGATAGTTCAAGTTCATGAAAAAATATTATTTATTGTACGAAATTTCCCCAAAAATTTGCATTAGTGGGAAGTGAAGTCCCGAAAAAAATTGTTCTTTTTAATTATTTGTGTTATTGTATTAATTTACAATTATAATACAAAAAACTTTGCGGAACTATGAGTTAATCAAAATATGTAATTCTACTACCGGTTAATTATTTGTTAATTCAAAATTGTGTTAAAATTTGATATATAATTGCACTTAGCGCTAATTTATAATAAAAATAATATTTTTTTTATCGAAACACGGTGTACTGAAGGATTTATAATCGGCTTAATAAGCAATAATGATTAGAGCTACAATTATAAAAATATAAAAAGATTATCCTATGAGGATATCATAATTAGCAACGAATACTACTCCTATGTTCTTATAATTGTAATTACGCGCAATTACAATTCGTTAGTAAATAATTGGGAAAAATTGGGAAAATTGTTCATATGCAGGCAATTTTCTCGACAATCCGCGCGGAACCTTAATAACACACCAGCGGAAAATTCTAGCGGGGTACTCGTATGAAAAAAATCGGCGAAATACTACTCATTTTCTTGTCAGTGCACAATCTAATGGAGCTTCCATCCCAAATACGATTTTTTTTATTCGCTTCATCATTATTAATAATCGTTAATATAGCGGGGTAAATACACAACTCGTTTCTTCTTTTTGATTCTTTTATGGCCTTTTACCAAGTAGGGTATCAGAGTAATTAACCGGATTATTCGATTGATAATAGTAGGTATAGAAATTAAAAAAAAACGCATAATACATAATCATCTGATACTAGGACAAACGTGAAGTTCAGTGCCAAGGCCATATCCGGCACAATCATCGCATCAAATGATCGCGTGCGCCTCCATCATTTTTGCATTTTTTCGCCGGTTGGTTAAGCTAAGCATTATGCAATTACGATATGTTTTCGTCGAAAATAAATGCACCGCAGCCGTGGGAAAACTCGCTTTCAAATCGCTCCAGATCCAGATTAAAAAAAACCCTCTTCTCTAACTCCAATCAGGGATCCAAAAAACGATCTCGATTGTCGCGAAAGCGAAAGTAAACCGCGCAGTCGACGGGACGGAAGTGAGTGTGTAAATTTTCAATGGACATTTGTAGCTTTCCGTTTGTTCTTCGGCTCTCGAAAAGTGTTACGCCTTGTAAATTAATTCAGTGTAAAGGTTACTGAGGTTTTTCAATTCTCTCGCCGTATTGAGCAACCACTTCCCGACATCGGCCGGAAACAATGCACAATGAGACGGAGCGCATTCGCAATGCGAGAGCATTTTTTTTCTCCTTCCGGAAGGCGCCTTTTCTTCGCCGGTATTGTTTCCCAACGAGCAAGGTTCCAGCCGAAAAAAATCCATTCGAAATTAATTCACGAAAGAATAGTGGCACTTTTTGTTCGATTCATAATATCACTAGTAGGTATTTTTGGTGGAATATTTAGGCCGAATTTCGGCTCGGATATTCCACCTATTCGTTCAATATCTTTGCAATTATTGGTGGAATATTTCGTCTAATGTTCGGCTCGAATATTCCACCAATTTTCTTGGCGAATCTAATTAATTCATTTCGTAATAGGCAGTTTCGAATATGTTATTTCGCAAGCGTTTAAAGTTTAATTCTTCGCAACGTATTACACGATTTGTCCGTAATTGCTATTATTCTGGAAATTATATTTTTAAATAATTATTACAATCGATGCACAATTCGATGAAAACAATAATTTATACCGGACTTGCTGCGAATAAGCCTTCGAAATAAACCGCCAGGAACAATGAAATTTGAAGTGTTGCGGTTAATTGCATGGCAATATATATCCTTATTTTTATTTGGAAAATCAATTAGCAAAACGTTGCTAATTGCCGGGAAATGTTAGATAAAACCGGGATTCACTAGACATGAAAGCGAATTGTATGAAATCTTCATTGTACCAATAAAATCTACAATAAATAAAAAATAATACGTCAATTACAAATAATTTTCATATCTTTTAAATCTTTAATTCGCACGATTAAAGCGTTTCTTTTGTATAAGTACCGAACATTAATTTTAATAAAAAAATGTTCGTACCTTATATTTTTCTAATTATACAAATATCGAAATGTTACACAAAGTTTCATCAAAAAACCGATCAATTAAAACGCGCTAATTGCACCTCAAATTAAATAAAAACCCAATTAATAGTCAGATAGCATATAAAAAAATATAACGTGCAAAATTTTCCGCGAAATTATCTATGCAAGTACCGATTCGAATTATCTGCGAGCCATCACACCATCATTAGTTATTTCTGAGCCGTACAAAAAAAATAACACTTGTTAATTAAACGCGACGGCAATTAAATTCTAGAAATGGCCTGCTAATTTCCACTGCGCGCCGGTAAGGAATCTGAACAAAGGGATTTTCCCCCAGGTGTACACGCTTGATGGGTTTCCACGTCGTAATAATTTTCTACCAAGTTTATTAATTAATTAACGCGACTCATCTAGGAAGCTTTGTATGCATGTCAAATATTTTATAGCAGTAGGTGGGTATGTGTAATTTGAATTAAGGAGGCGTTGATTTTTGAAATTAAATCAAATTTTTCTGACAACTTATCTCAGCCAATCAGCGTCGCGCTACAAATAAATCGCGGTTGTGAGATGACAGTTCGAGCTGTCAAAAGTGTCAAAATTTATTATTTGACATTTCGAGGAGAAAATGGAGAAATACATTAACCGAAGATACGTGAGGCTTGATGTTAAGAACAAGATTATCGCTGATTTAAGTATATTTTTATATTTTCTATATATTTTTAGTTTGATTATTATCTTTCTTAATGCTAATTCTATGTAATTAGTAGGCAAAAAAGCGTGGTCCTTTACAACATCGCCTCCTAGCGGCCGTTTTAGGAACCCTGTTTTATGTTCAAATAACGGGACACTTTTTCCCTTATTGAAGTACCTTTATATGAACTTTTTGACTCAAAATTAGCCCAAAGTACGTAAAATTAATCAACACTCAGTATAATAACGCAATGTTTGTACTTTATTGATAAATCCCTAAGATGCGACAAACAATAATTGCAAAATTTATCACAATTCGAGCCTATTTACCAACATCTCGGTACCAATAAAAGGGTAAGTGAACTTCCTAGAGCGTGACTCGACTTATCCAATCTTCGAATGACTCAGGATGGAAATTATTCCGCTCATCTCGCGCCCAATAAACCTATACAATCGTCACAAACAAATTATCGCAAGTAGATAATAAAAGGAAGATCGAATGCGCGCGAACGATTGCGAAAACATTTATAGAGCCGGTATAATCGCGTTGGCTGGGTCAAGATCAAGGATCACTGCGATCCGCACGCACAGCCTTCGCGGTTTATCGATATCGATTCAATCGATCGATTTTCTATTAGCGAGCTTTCGCTTAATCGTATCATAGAAAATTATGTTCGACGATTTGGAAATATTGTATAATATCGGTTATTTTTTTTTTCAAGTCTGTGCGTAAAAGTAGACTATTCTTATCTACAGTTCAGTACTCCACGAAACGGATAAATACAGAGATGGATTAAAGTAATAGCAGAAGGATTATGTGTATTATTTTTTTGGTGGAGTGTTAATAATACACTACACAATGTTTGTTGTTGTTTGTTGCAATGAAAGGTGGTTCAACTTTTGGTAATAGAAGCAATAAAAATCCATAAGATTTGTTGTAAATTTAGGTCTAAAATCTTAATCGAATTATCGCCTGTGTATCCGAAAAAATAAAAAATATTTATCGAGTTATTGAAAACAACAAATGATAACGGACGAAGTTACAATCCGCTCCTGCCAAAAGTCGAAAATAAATTTCGAATGACGCGTTTCTGTTCCTCCAGATACAAAACACGCGCACACAATTCCGTTTATTTCTGTAATATTTTCGATGCCTCGATCGTCTTTGGCGCGTCTTCGATGAAATTCGACTGCTCGACGCCGAAAAACCACAACACAGTAGGTCGTTGTTGTCCGTAACGCGACAATTTCTGGTAATTATTCAACTCGGTTAATTGTGGAAATTGTTTGCAGGCTCTAGCGGCGATATGCGCCCATTCGGTGTCCATATCCATCGGCATTTGTCAAGGATACAGCGCCATCCTGCTGCCGCAGCTCAAGAAATCGCCGAAATACATGAATTTGACCAGCGATGAAACCACGTGGATAGGTAAGAATTCAAAATTATAGTCCGTTCGCCAACAGCAGATCGTAATTAAAACAGTAAATCCCAAACAAGTATATAAAAAACTAGTTACTATTGAATTAATAATTCGATGTAATAACTTCAAATATCAATGAAAGCGATTTTTAATTATATTATAAGTCGTTTTTAATTTTATTATATCCTTTTAGTTACTATTTAATATCTCATTAGAACAGCTGTGCACTGGTTTTCAGGTCACTTTATAGGTCGCTTATTTTTATACACCCTGTATACAATGTGGCACTTCCAAAGTAAATTAAACATTACTATTATTGAAATTATATTAATTTTTTTACGTTGAGTCAATCTTACTGTACTCTTACTTTAATCTCCTGATAGCGAACGGAGTATAAATAATTTTGTACCGATTAACACACTAAAAGTTGAATAATCCGTTTTATACAATATCTCCAACACTTACCATTACATAAATAATTTAACAATAGAAAAACTTTCATTCCTCGAAAGCTGTTAATTTGTTCAACACATCCTTTATATCCTAATCGATCGCCGTGCCAATAAATTGGTTGTCGTTCAAGGATAATACGCTGGAAGTTCGATCGCATTTCGCCAATTAACCGGCGTATTTACGGCTGTTATAATATATTATATTTCCTAATTCAAAAGTCGCCTTTGCATGCGCGAAATTGGCTGTATAACAAGACTACTGTTGCCTAATGGAGCGCTAATAAATCGTTTACCAACAGGTGTTCGAGCGCTAATTGAAATAAACACTTCCGAAATATCAATTATATCATTGCTGTATAGTAAATGGGACGGATTATTTCCTATTATATCCGAGGTTTTAAACCAGTTCTTTACACCAACTATTTACTACATTAAAATCGTATATACCGGTAGAAAAAAATTGCAACTAAGGTACTTCGAAATGATCCCAATAATCATTTTTTAAGGATGTTTTAAGGACTATGCATAGCTCATAGACTATGGCAAATAACGGAAACACGCAAGGTGGTTCACTTCCACAGTTTTTTGCCCAGATAATCCCGCTTGCTATATATCGAATAGCCGAATACAAACACCATCAAGGCTACAATCGAGCATTGTTCGACTTATTCGCTTTATACATTTATAATTATAATTATAAAATAGACGAAACACGCTTCCGCAAAGGTGTCGAGTCAACGAACTGATTTTTCTACACCGCTCGAATTTATATCTAATCCAATAAAATTGTTTGCAGCGAGTTTGGGAACCATAACGAATCCCCTGGGTTCGATCCTGTCGGGATTGTTGGCTGAATACATGGGCAGGAAAAGGGCCATACAAATAACGGCCCTGCCGCTGATCCTGGGCGCCATGTGCTTCGGCCTGGCTCAGAACATCAACTGGCTGTACGCAGGAAGACTGATCACTGGAATAGCAGCCGGTTAGTAAACCTAAGTTAATTGATAAGTGCGACAAATTTCTTGATTCTGCATGAAAAAATAATGCTATTTTGTTATATAAACATATGGTAGTAAATGCTTCGTTATCGAGATACAGGGTGTTAAAGTTTGTTTAGAATATTAATAAAATTACTTGAAAAAGTTGCCAGAAGCAGTTAAAAACTTATGATACACCCTGTATAGTTACCTACATATTTTTTTTTTTATTAAATTCGTTATTTCAATTAAAGGCATGTCGCCGGCTTGTTACACCTACGTAGGAGAAATCTCGACGTCCCAAAACAGGGGTTTCATGCAAACCTTGGGCCCCATTTGCGCCTCCTTCGGCATCCTGCTGACCTACACGCTCGGCTACGTCCTCCACTGGACCACCGTCGCCTACATCAGCATCTCCTTCGCCGTCTTCTCCACGGTGGTGATGCAGCTGGTGCCCGAAAGCCCCTCGTACCTCCTCAAAAACGACCGCCAGGCCGAAGGCTTCCGCGTGCTGCTGTGGCTGCGCGGCAACAACGCCCTCGCCCAGCGCGAAATCGACCGGTTCTACGAGAACCGGAAGGAGGCCGGCTGCAAGGAGACCGGCTTCCGGGACACCTACTTCGGCCCGCAGAACGTCAAGCCGTTCCTCGTGCTCGTCGGGCTGTTCGTCTTCCAGGAGTTCTCCGGCATCTACACGTTGCTGTTCTACGCGGTGAGCTTCTTCGAGGACTCGGAGCTCAGCTTCAACGAGTACGTGGCGTCGATCATAGTCGGCGGCATCCGGTTCTCCATGTCGATAGCCATCGCTTACTTGATCAACGTCTACGGCAGGAAGGTGTTGTGCACCGCCTCCAGCGTCGGAATGGCCGCCACGATGTCGGCCGTCGCCGTCTACGTGAAGTACTACGAGGACCATCCGGGGGAAGCGAAACTAGCGCCTTATATACCTCTGGTTGGGGTCATATTGAACGTGGGTTTCAGCATGGTGGGGATGCTGCCGGTGCCGTGGGTGATGGTCGGGGAGATGTTCCCGCTGAATGTGAGGCCCATCATGTCGGGCATCGTGGTGAGCATCGCCCAGCTGTTGATATTCTTCTGCGTGAAGATCTACGATAACATGAAAGAGGCGCTGGATTTCAGCGGGACGCTGTTCGTGTTCGTGGGGGCTTCGGTGTTGTCGGCTGTCTATTGCACGACGATACTCACGGAGACGAAGAACAAGACGCTGGAGGAGATCGAGGCGCACTTCAGGGGCGATTCGTGCCTGTGCGGCGGCGGCGATTCGGAGCTGGTGGTGGTGAAGGTCGATGTGATGAAGGCGGGTATCGATAACGCGGGTTTCGACGGGTCCTTGGAGGGGAGATCGAACGCTAAAGATGGCGGAGAGGTGGTTAGTTAAGGTTAGGTAAATGTTGTTGGTTAGGTTGAATTTTACTTTTTTAAATGAATAAGCGATTTTGTGATCTTTTTAGAGTATTAAGTTTTACGATTTTATGGAGTAAACGTTTTTTTTTGTTGACAACGGTTCTCATAGAACTAATTTATTTATTTGTTGTATTGAATTTTTTTATTTAATAAAACAAATTTTTCGATTAGAAACATGTTTTTCGCTTCGGGAAAACGCTTTCATCGGAAGATCCTTGCAGCACAAATTTCGATTATTGTTACAAACGATTTTATAAATGCCTATAAAGAGAGGAAACGAAGTGACACGAATCATTATTTTTATATTAAAAAAATATATTCTATCAGTGTTACAAAAGTTCAAACGTATTAACAATTTATTGAGCCTTATTGTAAAAAAATAAATATCATTTTTATATTACAAAAGAATAAATAGATAATATCACCAGTGCAAAACTTACAAAAATAAAAAAATAATAAATTAAGAGAATTTAAACTAAAAAAAATCGACCAATCCAATCCAATCCAATCCGATCATCGTTTAACGAACTTAAATTTGAACGTATCCTTCTTGAGCGCCAGCGACCCCACCGGCACCTTGTACAGCTCCCCCTGCGCCGGCGCCACCGTGAAATTCTGCAAAAACCCCCCGACCACCCCGAACGACACCAGCTGCACCATCCTGTACCCCAAACAACTCCTGCGACCCCCTCCGAACGGCAGAAAATGCTCCGGCTTCACCACGTTCCCGTCCTTCAGGAACCTCTCCGGCAGGAACTCCTTCGGCCTCTCCCACAGCTCCTCCGACATGTTCAACTCGTAGTTATTCATGAATATCACCGAGCCCTTCTCGATTTTGTAACCTGACAGAATACGAGAACATGAGAGAACATTAAACGAGTGAATGAGATGAGATTTACCGTTAATGGAGCTGTCCCTGTTGGCGACTCTGGGTACTATAGGTGATGCAATCATTCGTATAGCTTCGTAGATGGCGGCTTCGGTGTAGGGCATGGCCTTCCTATCGCCGATGGTGATGTGCTTGTCTCTGCCGACGTTCTCGTCGATCTCCTCTTGGATCCTCCGCTGCACCCGCGGCTCGTTCACCAGGAAACCGAACACCTTCATCAAGAAATTGCTGACGGCCGAATGCCCGCCGACGATGTCCTCCAAAGCGAACAGCGCCGTGTTCCAATCGAACTCGCCCGTCGGCGAGCCCTTCACGTGCTTGATCAGGCTCTCCACGTAGTCGGCGGGCTCGTCTTCGGCGTCGAACAGCTCGTAGCGCTCGCCGACGACCTCCTCTTCGACGAAGCGCCGGATGTCGCGCGTCAGGCCCCTCATCCGGGCCATGTTGCGCTTCAACAGCGGCCGCAGGAACGGCAGGAAGTCGGCCGCGTAGCCCTGGTTCACCTCGTAGAAGATCTCGTCGAAGTTCTGCACCAGATCGCCGAAGCGAGCGTCGTCGACGTCGAAGCGCTTCGAGCAGAAGTGGGCGAAGAAGATGTTGGCGCAGTTCTTGGCGAGAATCGGCTTCAATTCGACGTCTTCTCCGGGCGTTACTTGCGCCAGCATGCGGAGGGTTTCACGCGATATGAGGTTCTCCAAGGCGACGAAGCTGTTGGTGAAAGCTCGCGGGAAAGTGTGCGATCTCAGCATGTCCCGGCGAGCTTTCTGCGTGTCCGACCAATCGCAAAACGCCAGAGCTGGATGAACGGAGAGAGTTATCGAAGAGTTTAGAAGCGATAGAGGTACTTACAGTTCTCCTTGTTGCCGTCGAAGAGCTGCTGGTAGCGATCGAAGTTCGGTCGGGAATCGAAGTGGCTGCCTTTGGTGACGAGCCCCTCTCGGATGTTCTTCTGTCCGTTGACGACGACGCACTTGACGGCGCCGAGTTGGAGCCTGACGACGGCGCCGAGCCGGGCGCCGAGCGCGCTGAACGCCTTGTAGGGCACGTCGTAGCCGGCGAGTAGGTGCAGGTGGCCGATGACGGGCAGGCGGGGCGGCGTCGGCGGTTCGAGCGGCGCGGCGCCGGCGTCGGCGGGCGCCTTGCGGCGGCGCTTCTCGTCGGCGAGGCCGCGGGTGGCGGCGATGGCGGCGGCGCAGAGGCCGACGAAGACGACGAGGGCGACGGAGAGGAACATCTTTCGGGCGAGATGGGAGATCAACGGGCGCGTCGGATCGTTGTCTGAGATGCGATCGCGGAGGGCCGGCGGTTTTATAGATGGGGATTAACATAATGACATGCGGTGTGCGTTCGATTTGCATTTTTTAAAAGCGATACATTTGAATGCACCTCGGCTAACCGTTTCGGGGTTTTGGTTTTAATAGTACGGGGATTTTTGAGCGTGGGACGACGTTTGGGTTAGTTGTTAGGTTTTTTTTTGGCAATTTTCTGAACTAAGTACTACAATCTTCTTCTTTTCCGCTTCAACATTCTTGCTTCTCAAAAATTCATTCTAGTTTAAAACCATCTTTAAGGCGCGAGGACGCGCAAGTTACTAAAACAAGTAACTAAATTTTAGTTACTTGTATAGTGTGGACATCTTCATTAAGCAACTTTTGCAAGTACCTAATTTACTAAACTACACCATACAAGTAACTAAATTTAGTTACTCGAACTTGCTTTAGCTACTTGATAGGTGTCTCAGCGCATTTCTTCACCACTTTTCTTAAGCACCCATTGTACAAAAAAAAAACCAAAATTATCCACCACACTATAAAATCCCTATCGATATACGATATGGAATGTTTAGAGAAAATCGGTGTCGCTCATTAATATGACCGAATTCGTTAGTAGTACCGGGTATTTGGATTCCATAGAAAAGAAAGTACAACCTTCCGCTAGTATTCGGGCACTATCTAAATATAATCGTTTCGTAAATCGCTTTAATTTAAAGAGTTGTATTTGGGCCAAGATGCCGTGGCGAATTTTCGGGCATTTAAAAAATGTAACCGGGATTTCGGCGTAATGTTTACGTGGAAAATTGGGATGAGAAAGTAGGCAAGGTTATGCATAATTGATGGAACTTTTACACGTTGCATATGGCTCGTTTTATGTACGAGTTCGTGACGTCATCGCGGTGTTAGTATGAATGTATTATATACGATTCAATTTGTTGTGGTATATATCGAAAATTCACCGTATTATGAATGATCGGTTTACTTACATAGTAGTGTGGAAATTATCTGAAATGCATATAGGCGATATATTCCTGAAAAACAAATTCCTCCATGACCTTCTGTCACTTTGCGAAGATACTACTGACTTTGATTTAAGCATCCGGTGTTCTAATTATAGTATAGACGTCGGAAAACAGGATACAATGAGTAAAACAAGACCAAAAAAAAATGTGAGAAAAACGACACAACTTTTGTTTACTTCGACTGGAAACGGAATTACGTCATTGCGAAAAACGCAACAGTTGAAGGTCTTACGAGAGGAACTCGTGAATGAGATGCCTACTACGATTTTGCGTGCAAAATTGTAGCCCCTTTAACGCTTTCACTGCCTCTAAAACTCTTCAATATTCCACTCCATTGTTTAATATTTTGTATATACAATATTCATAAACTCCGCGTTGGTATTCATCTAACTGCTTTTATCCGGAGAATATCCAAGTACCTTCATTTTCATTTATCTAGGCCAATATTTTGCATATATAATCGAACGGACTATCCGCGAAAGAGCCGAAATAAAAGATCATATTCATCGGAGAGCGCATAAATTGCCCGAAATCGCCCAAGCGCTGACGGAAGTCGAAGCCATGCCGAATAAAAAAATGTTATTCAAATTCGCTTAAAAATTCGTCTGGACGAAACTAAAATCGAAATTTGAAAATTAAATTTTTTAACCGAATCACAAGGCTAAGGTTAGGACAAGGTGATCCCCTAGAGGGCTTCAAATCTAACAGATGATCCGCCGAAATCAGCTCTTTATACACCACAAACAATTTTATAGATAACTCATAATTTGACAGTTCTGTCAATGTCAAGTGTGACATTTAAACAGTCGAACAAGGTCTTCATAGACAAAATAAAAGACATCTTTCTTTCTCTATGAAGGCCTTCTTATAATCCTAGATGAATAATATTTAAAATGAGCTTTTTATACACCACAAAAAGTTTCAATAAAAACCTAAACTGTGACATTTCTGTCAATGTCAAGCTTAAGATTCAAACAGTCGAGCAAGGCCTTCTTATTATCTTAAGGTAAATAAAAAACATACCATACAAGTTTGTTTACTAACAACATCTAGCATTGAAATCGTTAGAAAAGAATAATAAAATTGCATAATTGTTATACTTTGTGATGATTCCACCAAATATGCGCATCTGTGTTGCATCGAATAATGCATCGGAATTAGCGCAATTAAACAACAACAAAAGTGACATTGACAGCCACAGTCAACTAATTCTTATTAATTTTCACCAACGCGACCTACACCGAGTAGATAATCCTGTTAGTAAACAAATAAACATTTAATCTCGGGCGGGATGATGAGCGGAATCGAACGGTATTTAATCGGAATAAAATTTGTGTCACCGAAGACAGCACGTGGTGGTAACAAATAAGCCTCATTTCGTTTCGTCAAAGCGATTTCGGTTGTTTTAATGGCGGCCCATCAATCACGCCTTTAATACGAATTCAGTCAGCTTGATTAGGGCTTTTTGATGGACGAACGTCGGCTGTAATTTACAAGTCTACATCACCGAAATGGTATGAAATAATTCACTGAATTAATTCGTTATTTCCCTTCTCTCATATAACATATTGTGAGAGCAACGAAATTTCTTCCCGGTGCGAAATTGGTTTTCTGTTTAGTTCAACAAAAACGCGTAATAAATCTTACTCGACGGGAAATAGGGGAAGAATATCGCAAAAAATGTAATCGATTTTCGGTTAAGGTTAAACCGGAGGATTCGATTGGAAATTAGAAATTAAAATCCATCGCGCGAAATTCGCTTTTGTAGGTATCTACTTTCGGTATTCAGGAAATTTTCTCGAATAAATTTCCCGCCCCGCGCTCTCCGCTCGCCATTAGTAAGTCACAAGGCAAATGGATTATAACAACGGGCGATATTGACCAAAAAAAATATACATTTTACACAGTTACACTTCTCCATTCAACGGAATATCACCGACGATTTTACCATATCATTGCCATTCATACATAAACACAATCCCTGTATTTACGTTGCCAGTTTTAAGATGATTTTTAACTCAATTAAAGTCGATAATTACCATTATCAATTACAAGTTTGCAGCCCTTGATATGCGATCGGCATTTCTATTCGCTTCCTGCTGCATTCCTGCTAGCTACCCGTACAAAATCAATCCCGACTTTCACGCAACCCAAGATACACGCGTGCAGCAGGGGCAACGACCATCCGTCAAATTATCCTCGCTGCTCGTGGCAATCCTGCGAAGGAAACGCAGGATAACAACGTCCCCGATCCCGATCGTTCGACTTCGACAATCTACAGGTCCGCATCGAGCACATCAAACACACACAGGAAATTTTTAGGTGGATATTACTCGACGATTTCGGTTGATAATACTCATTAAATATGCACAAATAAGGCTAAAATGAGATCTTAAAAAAATCATGTATTGTGCACAAGTTGCTAGCACGGTCCTGCGTTTTAATCCTGCTGCTGCAAGGATGGCGTTCGAAGCGAAAACACGTAGGCTTAATAAACGTTCGATATAAAGGCGAGAATCGCGCTGAGGCGTTTAATCACTTGTTGTAACGCAGAAATAACATGCGTGAGTATTCCTGAGTTCGACTCGTGCTGGTGGTATCGACGGTGAGCGGCAGGAGAACCGTCCGAAGCGCCGGTGCAGGCGAATTGAGCTCGATAATCGCGGCGTTTGGCGAGCAGGATTCGGTTTGGGCGAGCGGACGGGACCGATTCGCGACGATGGGCATGGGCAGGATCCCGAGGAGATCTTCCTGCTTCCTGTTGTAGTTGGTTGTTGGTTAGTTGGCGCGGAGCAGTCGGGGGAGGCGGCGGCGCGTCGAATTATCGACGTTGGTTTTTTTTTTGGGGGAAAAAGGTTTCTTCGAAAAGCGACCTTCGAGTGAAAGAGAATTGATAGTGGGGTGAGTTTTAAGGCTTTATTTCTTTTGTCGTATTAAATTTTGTATTTTTACTGTCCTGCTGTGCATTTGTAGGTTTTCGAAATGCACGATACGAGTTGGTGTGAATCAATCGAATGAATTAAACATGAGATTATCATAAGTAAACAAGATTGTTTAACAAAAACAAAACTTTTATGTTTATTGATAACAGTGATGTAGAAAATTTGTGCACTTTTTTAGGTAGTTTTAATCTAATATAAAAATATACTAAAGGCGTGTAGTAAAATAAATTTTTATTGTACTATTTTTCACTGCAAATAAACACTTGTTTTTTATTAGGAGAAACCGAATGAGTAAATGTCTCTCACTTTGTCTGAATTTTATAAATATCCAATAAGCAGGTTTCAACCAAATGTAAACAATGACAATACTCTTTGTATCCCAAATATACACCACAAAAACACTAAATTTCCCAATTTTCCTAATAAAAAAATATTGCATATTCACAACAAATTACTACACTATATTCCACTCGACGATTTATCAAAAGAAACCTCGTAAAATTTCCATAAAAATCTCCCATTATGCTCGCTTTTGTGTTTTTGTGCTTTTGTGCAGCGAATAAATAATATAATTATAATGTCTGGTCACCACGAATGCCGCGTTACGGTTTTGTTCGTGCCGAAGAGTTATTTGCACCGAACAACATGCCATAAAACCTAAAACCGTCGAAAATTCGCCCAGAAAACCGAGTTAATGACCTTTTCGGATCGACTTGTTCAATGAAAATGCGATACGCCACCGTGAGGTCAATCCCACGTATAATTAAGCGAACTTTACAATTGATCTATCAAGCGAATTTCCTTTCAGAATAAAATCATAATAAACAGGTCCTTGAACCGTTCCTAGGACTAGATCCCTATCTAAATTAACCCCTTGTAACAGTCGACTTGTTGAGTTCGATGCCTACGCGTTATCCGCATTCCTCCATTTCCCGGATATCCCGATTTTTTTCGTCCTTGCCACCTCGAGACCTTCGTCCTTCGGAGCTCGAGAACCCACTAAACCCTTCCGGAGTTATTGACCCGACGAAAGGGCGCAACGCCGGGGTCAACGAGTACTCTCTTGTAGGCAAAAGAACTCGAACCTTCAGAGTATGGCATAATTAAATTATGTAGATATTGCAGTGCAGCAAAATGTTGCAAGTTTACCGCCCTTGAAGGGTTTTTATGCAGAACGACTCCTCGGGGACAAGCATTGACCTTAAAGGAAGCCCTATAAAATTACACGGAGGGTGGAGTTTAGATACTTTTTTACGTTGAATACTGGATACTTGTGAAATTGAAAGTACAAGGTTGTATGAACAGAAAACGTTGATTCAAACTTTTATTATAAAATATCGCCTTTACACTTCCTTCAGTTTTTACTCTTACAGTTTTTGCTTTATTAATCTTTACTCTTCTGCATTTACTCTTCCAGTCTTTACTCTATTAATCTTCACTCTTCTGTCTTTACTCTTCCAGTCTCTACTCTTCTAGTCTTTATTCTTCTAGTCATTACTCTTCTAGTATTTATTCTTCTAGTCATTAGTCTTCTAGTCTTTACACTTTTAGTCTTTACTCTTCTAATCTTTGAATTTCTAATTATTACTCTTCTAGTCTCGACTCATTAGTTTCCTCCCTTACTCTCGCCCGTTTTCGACTGACCTACAAAACTTCCATTACTTTCCGCGCCCGCCCCCATCGATTTTCCTTGACCCTTCGCCTCCGTTTGCGCCTCCATAAACAAACACTCATTTAGTCCACATTCATAAAAACGAAGCATTAACATCGAAGTAAAAGGTAGAAGGAAAAGACAAGAGAAAAGGGTTTTAAAACCGCAAAACCTTTCGCTTTAAAGCACCAGCAGGGTCCTCTCTCCCTTCTCCTCTTTTCGCGCGTACACCTCGAAGCAATTGATTCATTTTTTGAAGCAAAAGGTGCTGGAAGATGGACTCCGAAGCGCCGGAAACGACCTCCCAGCTGACCGCCAGCGTCGTGTTCGAAGCATCCACTCAGACCCCCACGAACGAGCTGTGCGATTCGCCCATGTTCAACCAAAGGGGCTACTGCCTCAAGACGGCCGGTCACAGCGCCCAGACTCTGATGAACATCCAGAAGATGCGCGAGCACGGACAGGTACACCAGAACACTTTTGCTACCACTCGCGTTGATTTAGTGAGAGTATTGTTAGAATGCAGCGAACGGGCAATTGACCTTTCCGCGTCGATGACTCGGTCAAATGACACAATACCGGGGAATTGATGGAGCGCGTAATGATGTCACATACGTTCGCGAAAAGAATGATTTTATTAATTAATCCGATTAGGGTAATTTCGTCGGAAGATGTGCGGCGAGCGCTATTTTTAGGTCCGTAAGAAGCGCGGTAATTTCGCCGTCGACGTAAATTTTTACGGCGCGTAATAAATCGATTGCGACCGCCTTGTGCGTTAAAATAAACATTTCGTTCGTTATACAGGGTGTCCAAAAGTAGCCCCTTTAATGAGCTTATAATTTTTAAACGTCTAATCATAAAAACGTGCGGTTTTCTCAAATATGTTTTATTTTATTAGAAGTTTTGTTACAGTGATACAGAAATTATGCATTAACAATACAGGATGTTTTATCAAAACCTCCTCTTTTAAATTCACAGTAACCGAATTAATTTAAATGGAACACATATACTCTTCTATTTTTCAAAATTGTATGATTTGTACATGTTATTCTACAAAAAAAGATGTCCTGATTCATAAAATTTGGTTAATGTGAATTTAAAAGAGGGGATTTTTATGAAACATTTTTTACAAAATTTTTGTGTCACTATAACAAAAAGTTGACAAAATAAAATAAATCCGCGAAAACCGCATGTTTTTATGACTAGGCGTTTAAAAATTATTAGCTGACTAAAGGGGCTACTTTTCATTGGGACACCCTGTATATCGAGTGCCTGCACTTAGGACGCCGAAGGATTTCGCCAAGGTCTGGAAGCTGCGTGGCGTTTTAACGCGGGAAAATGGGTCAATCGTTATCCACTTTTTTTTTATTCGAAAAATATCGCCGATATTTATTCATAGCAGCAATCGAAGTCTGGCAATTGTAATAGCCATTCAACGTGAAGTATCATAGTATTACGATTTGTTTGATGATACAGAGTGTACTCACTAAATTAGCGCGCTTATACTGCTTCTTTTTGCATTTTAAATTACTGTAATATGTATTTAACGAATGCCTTTTTTTCTGTTATAGCTTTGTGATATAACGTTAAAAATAGGATTAGAAACATTTAGAGCCCATAAGGTCGTTCTAGCGTCAGTTAGTCCTTATTTTTATGCCATGTTTAATGGTAAGTAATCCATTAGTATCTACACATTTCTCATAAAAAAATGTAACCTAAACAACCACCAATTACAAACAAGTAGATCGTTTTTTATGTTACATTCGAATTAGAAATAGCACGACGTCACTATAACGACGTCATAAATTCATTTGAAACAGGCGAAATGAGAGAGCACGATCTCACCGAAATCGAAATCCACGAGCTGGACCCGACGGCCATCGATCTCCTGATAGACTACGCCTACAGCGGTCAAATAACGGTCACGCAGGACAACGTGCAGGTCCTGCTGCCGGCCAGCGGGCTGCTGCAGATGCAGGAGGTGCGCGAGGCGTGCTGCAGGTTCCTGCTGCGCCAGCTGCACCCGACCAATTGCCTCGGCATCCGGAGCTTCGCAGGTGGGTGGTTGTGTAAGGCGAGTTTAGACCGGTTTCGATGAGATTTGGTGCGCTTCAGAAACGCATTCCTGCAAGGAGCTGCACTCGAAGTCGCACGTGTACGCGCTGCAGAACTTCCAGCAGGTGGTGGGCACCGAGGAGTTCCTGTTGCTGCCCTTCAAGGAGGTGAACGATCTGATATCGAACAGCCAGTTGAATATATCGTCGGAGGAGGACGTCTTCAGCGCCGTTTTGAACTGGGTGAAGCACAATTTAGCCGAAAGGAGCAAACATATATCGAAGGTATATACATCTCTCTTTCGTTGTTAAATAAAATGATTAAATTCCGAGCGTTTGATTCCAGTTAATGCAGCACGTTCGGCTGCCTTTAGTTAACAGGGAGTTCCTAATGACTAGAGTGGATAACGAAAAACTCATAAGGGAAAACAGCGATTGCCAGGAACTGCTGTTGGAGGCGATGAGGTATCATTTGGTGCCCGAAAGGAGGTGCGTTCTATCCAGTTCCAGGACGTTAGAAAGGAGGCCTAAGGGCGCCCAGCCTTATCTATTCGCTATAGGTAACAGATGCACTTTTTAATTCGTTCCAATAAATAGCGATTTTTTCGCAGGCGGTAGCTCTTTATTCGCGACCCACTCGGAATGCGAAGTGTACAACCCCCAAGCCGATACTTGGTCGGCCATAGCCCCGATGCATTGGCGCCGATCCAGATCCGGAGTGGCCGGTTTGCGCAGATTACTCTACGTAGTAGGAGGGTAATTAATTCCACGTTGTACTCGCCGAAACCTGCAATAACTCCTGGTTTTTTAGCTACGACGGAGCGTCGGATTTAGCTACGGCGGAATGCTACAATCCTCTGAACAACACGTGGTCTTCCATTACACCGATGGGCACCAAGAGGTCCTGTTTGGGTTAGTATTAATGTTTAGAGGAGGAGCTTTTAGAGGATTTATAAAATATGTGTGGTGCAGGTGTATGTTCGTTTGATGGATTAATTTACGTGTGCGGGGGTTACGACGGAGCCTCCTGCTTGAGTTCCATGGAACGGTTCGATCCTCTAACAGGAGTCTGGTGCAGCTGCCCAGCGATGAACACCAGAAGGCGATACTGTCGAATCGCCGTAGTAGGTTCGATTTCTAACCATCCACCAGCTCTTTACAACGTTCTAAATTTCTTGTGTTTCCAGAAAATTGCATATACGCTCTAGGAGGGTTCGATTCTACAGACTACCAAGCTTCCGTCGAGAGGTATTGTCGATGCATTTCCGGATTATCGTAGGAGATAATTTCGATTTGTATGCTAGGTTCGATCCGAGAGAAGGCACCTGGCAATCGGTGCCGTCGATGTCGTCGCGACGGAGCAGCTGCGGCGTCGCCGCCTTGGAAGGGAACCTGTACTGCGTAGGAGGCCACGACAAGACCACCACCATGTCGAGCGGGGAGCGGTTCAACACGCGCCGAAACGCCTGGGAGCCCATCACCGCCATGAACAGCAAACGGTGGGTGATTAGAAGATTTTTGGATGATTGTTGGATGATTTGGTGGTGGGTTGCAGGGCGACGCACGAGGTGGTGGCCATCGGAGGGTTCATCTACGCCCTGGGAGGCAACGACGGATCGTCGAGCTTGAACGCCGTGGAGCAGTACGATCCGGGCACCAACAAATGGGTGATAGTGTCGCCGATGGGCACCAGGAGGAGCTCGCTGGGGGCGGCTGTGCTGGAGTGCATCAACATCGAGCACGTTTTGGTGCAAACGAGGAGCAACTGACATAGATTGACCGTGTGAGAATCGGTGTAGAACGACCTGGGTGTACATGCGTGGATCTCAATTTGGGGTTTTTATTTTTTTTTGTAGTTTGGTGTGATGGTAGGCGTGCGAATATTGCTGTTACTTTGGTTAGGTGTAGATGTACGGTAAATTTATCATCGATCGAGGCACTAAATAGCAAATATCCTTGCAAATGGATTTGTATGTAATGAATATTTAAGAGATAAATATTACAAGACTGAATGCGTATTGTCGAATCTATTTGTATATTCCATTATTTTTTAAACGGACTTTCTTACCGATCAGTTGACTTGCTTTCGGCTTTTTACCGATCAATCGCGAATTCTAAAAAAAATCAAAGTATATTTTAAAGACGACAAATGATAATAATATTATTTTGATACCGACTTTTGAGGCTTCGTTTGTCTTACACGAAAAGTCAATGTTGATGATATATTAGATGTAGCTTTCGAATTTAATATTTAAGATATTTTACTAATTAATAAGACGTTACTGTGATATCGAAGTATTCAAAAATAACGCAAGAGGGAACCAAAAAAATTAGTATTTTGTGATTCGTTCGCTTTAATATCGTCGCTTTGTTGTTAGATTGTTGTAATGTAAGGACTATAAAGAGAACACTTTAGTGATATTGTGAATTGGAAACGATTTAGAACAAATTTCGGCGTAAAAGTATTTTTTTCCAATGTCAATTCACTTTTACTTCGTTTGTTCTAAGTTTTTTTTCAGTGTAACTTGTAGCCTATACACAAAATAGATGTCTAGTCGATTTTGATTTGTAAAGTGAGACTTAATTTCTAACTAAGCATTACGTTTGTTAATTATAGTGATTATAGTAGATTTATCTTCCTGCTGTGAGCAGATGGAAAATTCGTTGTAGTACCGATCGGTCTAAAATAGCATATGATGTTCAGTACGTTTGCACTGCCGTTTTTTAACATATACGACTAGCTTTTTGGCAAATTTTCGAATAAAATATTTAAATTGTTAAATATATTTGAAATAAAACCGTATTTAATAGCACTTCGATTTATTCCGCCCATATTCGGATTATCATCCTTACAGGAAACTGTATTTTTTTGACAATGATCTCACAAATCAACGAGAGATCTTATTGGCTGAGTGATAAAAACGAGTAATGGGATTGGCTAGCCTGAGAAACGTCATTCTCAACAATAAAGGTCATTGGTACAATTATATAGTTCAAATAAAGCGAGCACTCAGTGCATTGTGAACTCTCGAGCTTACAATATACTCGACTAATAAAGATGCTAATTTATTATTTAATAATATGTGCTTTAAAATTCGCGAAAGGGGAGCCGAATTTCGTTTTGATTCTCACCGATGATCAGGATTTGTTATTAAACGGTATGGTGAGTATTTAAATTTTAAATTATTAAGAAGACTCTAAAATATTAGATTGGCAGGTACCGATGACAAAAACCGTGCAATTAGTAGCCAACAATGGAAAAACGTTTCAAAACGCTGTAAGTATTGCATAAAAAATTAACAAAAAATTATTTGTTATTCGCCATTTTTATAAAATAACAGGTATAATTACAGATTCCTGTATTAACCAGTACGCCTACTTACAAATATTTTACGAATAAATTGTTCAATGATTAGACAGGTGACAAGTGTCACTTGTGCCAACTTAAACTTTTTAGGGGATTTTTTTAGAGAAATGCCGAAAACCCTAGATTCGAATCAAATGCTAATTTGTTTCATTTTTTAGTACGTTAACACGCCTTTGTGCTGCCCCAGCCGAAGCACCATCCTCACCGGGCAATACATTCACAACACCGGAGTCTCCAACAATTCCCTGGAAGGCAACTGCTCCAGCGCCGCCTGGCAGGAAAATCTCGAACCCTTTTCCATAGCTTCTCTTTTGAAGAAAAACAAGAACTACGTGAATTTCTACGCCGGGAAATACATGAACCAGGTAGATAGATATCTCCTATTATCAGTACTATTAATAAATTACTATAATTTTTATTTAATCCAGTATGGTTCAGAGGCAGCAGGAGGACTACACCACGTTCCTGAAGGTTACGATTGGTGGATAGGACTGAAAGGAAACTCGAAATACTACAACTATACGCTCTCTATTAATGGTACATCGAGGCACTTTTCTGGCGACTATTTAACGGACGTTTTGGCTCGATATTCTTTGAATTTTCTGGATAACAAACCTGGAAACAGACCGTTTTTCATGACAATAGCCACCCCGGCCCCGCACGCTCCTTTCACTCCGGCCGAAAGGCACAAAAACGTATTTAAAAACGCCACAGCACCGAGAACCCCGTCTTTCAATCACTCTTCCTCCAACGTAAGAGCTTTAATAAACCTTCTGCGTTATTATTAATGCTTGAATTATAATTATAGAAACATTGGCTGGTGCACATGCCGCCTGAATTCCTACCCACCGATGCCAGGATTCTGGATAACGTCCAGCAACTTCGCTTGGAGTCTCTGCTAGCTGTGGACGAATTAGTGGATAAAGTAGTAGAGAAACTAAAGTCTCTAAGTCTCTTCGAAGACACCTACGTTATTTACATGTCTGATAACGGGTTTCACATAGGTAATTGCGGGATAATTGGTAGATAATTTCGTGGATAAATTCCCGCGTTGCAGGGCAATTCGGTCAACCTTGGGATAAACGGCAACCGTACGAGACCGATTTAAGAATTCCTTTGATAATCAGCGGGCCAAATATAAGCAAAAAATCGCTGGAGGAATTTCCTGTTAGCGCCGCTGATATAGCTCCTACTGTACTAGATATAGCGGGAGTGCCGATTCCTGCTAACATCGACGGCAGGAGCTTCAAGGAAAGGTTGTTTTCCAGCAGAAAAAAGCTTTATAACGAGCGAATTTTCATCGAATATCGAGGAGAAGCGAACGCGAAGTCTATAGACGATGATTGCCCGTGGAAATACGACAAACATCTAAGCGTATAATTACCCTAGTATATTCAAAATGAGTTTTAATCAATTAAATTTCATGTGTTTTAGGAATGCAGCGTGCAACAGTGGTGCAAATGCCAGGACTCCAGAAATAACACTTACGCGTGCGTTTTGGAGTTGAGCGACGTTGGAAAATTCAAATTTTGCGAATTCTACGACGAGAAAGTGGGTAAAGTCCGAATAATTTGGGCGGTAATTTTGATAATTTTGGGTTCTAGCACACTTACGAAGCGTACGATTTGATTACCGATCCGTACGAATTGAATAACGTCGTGAACGATTTAAATTCAACTTCGTTGATGAGTTATAAGGGGATTATGAGGAAGTTTCGAACTTGTACTGGTAGAAATTGTAGGAAAATTAGTCGAAAATCGAGTTTGTGAGACCATTTTTTGTTAAAATTATAATATGTATTATATTCTATTATAGAAGTAGGCTACTTTTTTACCCTAATCAATCGTTTATAGAATTGCTTTAATAACTTTTTGAAAAAATAGGTACTCGACTTTGCCTCAAAGTTAGGCAACACTCATCACTAGTTTTCCAGTTGCCATATTTTCCATCCATTCGACAAGAAATTGCTGATACTTCGTGGAATAATAAGGTTAGTTGTATTTTGTTTTGAAATATAAAACTGAATAAATTTGCTAATATTAATCGAGAAGAATTAAATATTTTTTCAGAATTTTCGTACATATATTCATGAATTGATAAAATAAATGAAATATTCCAGTAACATCTGATAACTGTGGTTTAATTACAAATCAGTTGATGCCATAATTTGTACATACTATTATATACACTTAATACTTACAAGAATCTTAATCCAAATTGATATATTACAAATAGGTAAGAGATAAGTTTTCTCATTTTCATCGATTTACGTTTGTATATAATTTCCTCTATAACTTCAATACGTTTCTCTATAGAAACTCTATGTGGTTGTTATTTTTTTACAGCCAAACTTTCCCGATTCATTTCCAATAATCAATAACGTATAAAAATGAGCAGATTTCAATTCCAGAAACTCCTCGACAGAAAGTTTAACCGTAACAAACTCAATTCAACGCGAACGATTACTAACCACAACACACCGAGTTAGCAATTCAATTCCAACAAAAACAGCCGCGTAAAAAAAAACAAAACAAAACGAATTTAGAAAGACTATAATTTATCTTTCTTCATGGTGAAATCCAGCACTTTGCAAATGTCACAGTCCGCCTCCGCGTTGCACGAACAACCGTCCTCGCACTTTTTAAGGTCCTCGCATATCTTGAAGTTCTTGAACTGCTTCATGTCCTTCTTGGCGTGATTGAACTCGCTGATGGCGGCGCTCAGCTCGCTCAGCTCGCTCGTCTTGGCCGCCAGATCGCTCAGCTTCGTGATGTACTCGCCGCCGAGGTCGGGAGTCGCCTTTCCACCGCCCCCTGGAAGCAACCCTCTCTCCCTCAGCACAAATTATTAGCTCTAAATACCCCACTCACCCGCCTCTAACTGTTATCCCTTATGTCACATGAACACGTCCTGCAGGTCGGAGTTGTTCTTGGCCAGGCGGGCGGCCATCTCGTCCTCGAACGTCACCACCTTCTCCTTCTGCTTGGGCAGCATCTTCCGCGGTATGCGCACCGTCAGCGGCAGGAAGGTGCCGCCTATGGGGGTGTCGCCGGACGCCACCGACAGGTCGAACTCGCTGACGCTACGCGGCACGAAGTACTCCACCAAGGGCTCCGCTCCTGCGAAACAACGCGGATTAGATGATACAGATTTGGCGGAGGAAGGTTCGTACCCATTCCCGTGGACCTTCTGCCGGGCGTGTTTCTCTGGAAGTTGCTCTTCCTGGGCAAGCTGTTGTGGTGTAGGGGCGCGGGGGGTTTGCGAATGGGGGTGTTTTTGGTGGGAGCGGCGCCTTCCGTGGTGGGTCGTTGTCAGGAACCCTCCTCATCTTTTAGTTTCGCGTCGCTTTTGGAGCAGGTGGTGCCGAGGTATCTGCAAAATTCGCAGGAGTATAATCGATTTGATGCAGTATTTAACTAGTACCTGAACAAGCTGAGCACTTCGTCTTGTACTAAACTGAAGCACATGGCTACCAAAGCCATACCGGTCAGAATATACGCCGAACAAGCGCACAGCGAGATCTCCTCGGTCCGCTGGCCGGGCACCAAATTCCCGAAACCGATGGTGCCCAAGCTGGTGAAGCAGAAGTAGCTACCTGCATCGAAAACAACCGCATTAACCCACCGAAATCGCCGGAGTTCCCGAGCGGTTACCTTCCAACAACGACCAATTCTCCAATCGATGGAACAGCACCGCTCCGGAGCAGATGTACGCCAGCACGATCACCAGGCACAGCGTCACCGGGACTCTGACTTTGTTGGTGCACGGGCACTGGAAGGTCTTCGGCGAGACGCCGCACATTTTGCCGTACAACTTGCGAAAGCAGCGCGCTAGAACGTCGCCGGTCGCCGACAGGTACATCAGCATCAGGGGGATGCCCACCAGCGCGTAGAGGATCGTCACCAATTTGCCCCAGGCCGTGTGCGGGGACACCGAACCATAACCTAGAAAAAAATGGTAGACTTGTTTTGAAGCGATCGGTAGCGAAGAGGAGCAAGATGGATGAGGTAAGAGTGGTATTGTGGGATTGAACTTGCTTCATTGTTAAAAATTATAAGAGGGTAAAAAGAAGAATTTGATCTGGTGCACATTTCATTTAAAAAATATTTGGTTAAAGTTGCCGAAATTTTTCGATTGGCAAAAAGGAAATCGAATTAGTCGGTATAGTAGTGAGTACTAAAAGCTTCTTAGCGTTAGCGTAAATATAATAAAAAATTGAACTTTAAAAGGAGCCGGGCCGGCGTTGGGGCGGAAGAGAAAATCACTGAAAAGAAATTTAAATTTTTCATTGGATTCGTACGTTCGCAGGGAAAAAGCTATAAACTCTTCGCCTATACTTCCATCTCGTAAATATCTGGAATCCACTTTTATCGACATTTTTTCAATATCGCTCCATTCTGTCGGGTTTTTATGTACCTTTATCGTATTTACTTGCGCCGGCGACATGAAAGCATCGCGTCTCACTGCCGCACAATGCTGAGAAGCAGGAGGGCACGAGTACATTATGCGATATTTTTCCAGTACGTACTCCCTATTTTACGATTCATAACTTGCAGGAATTTATTCATTTTTTCCTATTTATTCGGCGTATTACTCCGGCGACATACGAGCGCTGTCGTTACCATTCACATACAATGTTAAATACATACTTCGCAAACATGCACTTTATAATAAACAATTTAAGTTTGCGCCGTAAACTAAAAATAAACCTCGACGGAAAACGCCCTTTCGCAAACGAACAAAACGCCCGGGCAAAAATTTCCCGGACGCAATTTATATTAAATTTTTTAATCTGTTCGCTCCTTTTTTTTAATTCAATTCTTGCGAGTGGCGCTCTGCGCGCACGGGTTTTTGTTTAGCATTATAATTTCAATTTTTCCACATACGTATATGCGCTTTATTAAACGTTGCGAATTAAACGGGGCCCCCGGCAATCCGCCTAAGTGCGCGCGATGTTAATTAATGCTCCCAGTTTTTTTCCTCTTTGCTCCTTTAGAAATTCCTGCCCCCGTTTCCACAACGATTTAATTCAACCAGGAGAGTTTACTGCACACGTACAACGCATTGCCTCCACATTTACACTTAATAACTGTCTCATTATCATCGTAGCTATCTCATTATCCTCATAATTATCTCACTAACCTCGCAACTATCTCAAAATCCTCACAACTGTCTCATTATTCTCATAACTACCTTGTTATTCTCACAACTATCTTACTAACTTCATAACTATCTCATTATCCTCATAACTATATCAGTATCTTCATAACTATCTCATTATCCTCATAACTATCTCATTATCTTCATAACTATCTCATTATCCTAATAACTACCTCATAATTTATCTAGCTACGAATGAAAAAAATAGCTACATGTGTAGGAATTAGCGTAGCGATTCCATCTAAAAGGCCTGGCGAGGGACGAATGACTTCCTGAATAATTTATTAGCGCTGAGTAAACGGGAAATTTGAGACGTTCCTGCTGTGATGTATGCGCGTGTAGGTATTGCAGATGCGAAACTGGGAAACGTTAATTACTCCAGAAGATGACGTCGTGATTTCCATCCATCTTCCCGGAACCGTTCCCTCACCTAGAGGCCCTTTGAATTTCCTTCAAAAGGATTATAACAGATATTAATGCTTGGGGTTTTCGCCGGGGGTAAGGGCGGCTAACGGCGTGGACATTTTCGCGATATTTCCGTATTTTGTTAGTGTTAATTTAGAAATTTTTCGTAGGTACTTGCATTTAATGTTTGGATTATTGTGTTTGTACGGGGTGTGTATGTTGTACAGTGGATATAAAAATAACGTCCTGGTAGAAATGTAAAGAGGGCCACGGTGCGGCTTCGACGCAGTGCAAAAGGAAGGAATAGGAGTTAAGCAATCATTCTGTATTCCGAGTTTTCGTATTAGGGAGATTGAATTTGAAATATTACGATTTGTAAAGGTAACTTCATGAATTGCAGCTTTCGGCTTGTATCTCGTGGGAAAACTCTTTTCCGCACAATACGCTCTCTATATACTTTATGCGGGAATTATTGCGCGCGCGAATTCGGGATGTTTCATAATAAAATATTCCATATGCGCAAATTAATTCGCCCGGCGGAACCTAATAGAATCCTTTTTGGCGAAAATTCGACCGTTTGTTCCGAATACCTTTATGATAGCGCATCTGAATGGCGGGATTAATTTTACATAAACGCGACCTTTTCGCCCAGGAATAAGCCGCTTATTCTGCGATCGTTTTGACGAACATGTCGTCCCGGGGGACAGCGAGAATAAAACAGAAATTCGACGAAAAGTAATAAAACGCCAAAGGACAGGAAACTAAACATAATTCCCTCCTCGAAGCCCTAATAGAGCGGATAATTAGAGCGTGCGGTATATTTGCGCAATTATATTATCAACGTTACGCAGACGTTTCGAGTGCCTCTCGACAATAGAGCTATTACGGTTGATTCCTGCAATTCGCTCAAAGTACACACATTTCATATTAAATCCCGCACACGGAGAAACATTTAATTAGCTCATTAACAATTCCCGTTGAACGCTGCAATCTTCTTTTTTTTAACCGGATAAATATACCATTGATTTTATCGCGAAAATCCGGCCCATCGTGACCCGCCATTATGATTATTTCGGAAATCTATTAGAGCAACAACACTTTTATCGCGATCGACAAATCCAATCATTTCCGGCTACATGCAGGGCCGAATTCGATTATTTTTTGCTCGAATCTATTACCCCGCAACTCCCTGTTTTGGTTATTAATTCGGCTGGAACAGAGGGAATTGATCGAATATCTTTTCCCGATTAAATTACGACCTGGTTTCAGATTGGACGAAGGTGGAATTCGGGATGAGGCCCGGTCCTGCTGGATGCAGGAAAAACTGGACGACCCACGGATATGAATAAATTGCGGAATGGTAAAAAACAGCCGAGTTAGCGGGAAGTGCATAACGCTAAATAATAAAACGCGAGAGAATTTAATTCGAGCGCTGGGATATTAATAGATTAATTCGGATGATTGATCGATACCGGTTTCGTTCTATTTAAATCCCCTAATTGTTTAGGAGCGTGACGTTTCCGGATGCATCCAACTAACAACGGGACATCCCAATTTAATAATAAACCAACCCTTAATCGCAACGTTTTTATATCGTTATTTTTAGCGCGAAAAAACGCTATGTTAATTAACATAGCGCGAAACGGAGTTCGTCTCGTTAATGCTATATATAACATACGGATTCGGGCGAGCGGATAATTTTTAACCGAATCAACTCCCAAGGCAAAGGCGAACAGACCCATGTAATTTCGAAAACACCCAAAGTTATGTGTTGTAAACTACGAAATCAGCATTAAAGTAGCGCCCTCGAAGTTGCCGCCCCGTGAAGTTGCTAATGGAGTTTCGGATTTTCGATTGCTTTTGGGACAACGATAGGCAACTTCGACTTCCAAGTATATACCCAAAAACGTATCTACAAACACCCTCACGCGGAACTTCGCAATAATATCTTATACCAATCCGCACAGTACTGTAAGATATTACTAATGAACACCACGACTAATGAAGAAGTTTTTTTTAATTTAATTGATATTCCATCAAACTCCAACTTCGTTCGAACTCGTTCAATCGACGTTCCTCCTAGTTTAATTGCCTCTTCCATCTTGTCGACTTTTCTCCCAACTTTTACGCGACTCGACAGTACAAAAAAAATCCCGGTTTTTCCTCCCATTTCGCGTCGACGTCTCGCGACGCGCGGCAGGAAGGGCTCGAACAAGGCGCCGCGCCGCGACGCCATCCGGGGGCGGTTATCTGCGGGTTATCGGCCGCCGACGGCACGATAAAGCGGCCGAATCACCTGTTTAACGGGAAGCGGAAGGCCGTAGGCGCGAGACAGGAAACCGCGGTTGACTGGGCGCAGAAATTGCGATGTTTGACGCAGCGCCGGGCCCGATAAAGGGCGCGAATCAGCCCTAAACGTAAAGAGGTTTATCTGGAATTTAACCCAAATTAAACAGCGGGATTTTATGAAACTTGATAGGTGGAAAACGGTGGATTAGAGCTTGCGAAGCATCGCGAGATTTTCAATGTGGTAATGAGAGAGTATCAAATTTGATTTACAAATTTGAACTACCGAATTTGATCGCTTTTAAAATTTTTAACGAGGATTTGGATTAGCTACTTATACAGAGGAAATATACACGAGTACGTTTCTGCGCGTCGATTCGAGTCGAATTTCAGGCCGGAAGAAGTTATAATAAGATTTTTTTTTTCATCGGAATTGCCTTTCGCCAATGGGATATTAGAAACGTGTCGGCGGGAAGAATTCGAACGGGTCGCGACGCGAATGTTTTCCGAGATAATTATATTTTTTTCGGATTCAAAACGTTTCATTAAAAACATCAACAACAACGGGCTTTGGAGAAAGGGGGCCTTTCTCCGACGATTTTTCGCGAAGGATTCCGCAAGAGGCGGCGTAATTGAATGAGTCCGGATTGATATTTCTCATTAAGACCGACTATATTACGCTAAAACTCCATCCGGTGATTACGGAGTTAAATGAAACGTCTAAATCTTATTAAACGAAAATCAGATTTATCTCCGACTTTGCTTTCACATCCGACATTCCGGGTCGCTTTAATGTCGATACATTTGTTATTAAAAAATTACATTTATACTCCGTTCGCTACACAGGAGATGGTAATTAAACCTTTTTGAAGCAGTAAATCCACCTAATAAATAAAATATAGATAGATACTTCTGAAGTAGGTAATAATATTAACAATTACCTGTAATATACATAGAGTAGATAAATAATAAAACAAGCATTTTTTAGCCTTAAAGTTGTAGAATTTCATGAATTTTCATCGTGTTACTCGTGTTATTTTCAACACACAAAATCTCCCGATGGCGAACGGAGTATAATAATAGCAAAACGATCCCGTTTGCTACAAATTTTCATTACAATCGAGCCACTCCTGCTCCGGTAGCATCGACCAAACAACAAGAGCCGTTAATCCTTCAGCAAATAACGCTCAAAGTCTTTGTCTTGCCGGCTCAAACCACATCAATAAAGAATTACGTTTACCGAGCCACGTCAAAATAGCGTAAGTTTACAGCGCTTTTGTTGCAGAAGCGCGAGAGATCCCGCGTATACCTGCGACTTTTGCAGCCCGCAAACTACTCCAGCCCGCGTCGCGACGCCTTCGACTCGACGCCGGATCGCTCGCAACAACGACATTAATTTACCGTTCGCTGCGTAATGTTCAGAAGTGGGATAACCCGACTTAATTAAAAAGTCTCTTCGATGTAACAACGCCCGCTCTTTCGAGCTGCATTTTGCACGTCGACGGGGCGACTTTTTGAAAAAGGGGCGAATTTACGTCGCTCGCGAACTTTACGATGCTGTTTTGTGCAGCGACGTCTCTCGCGGGCTCTAATGATTCACTTTATCTAACGCTCGAATGCGGCGCCTTCCGCCGCCCGACGGTGCTTTATTATTCTTTGGAAAGTGACGCCGAGCGTCGAGACTTATCAGCGCTATCTGGGTGGCAGGAATTTCGCGTCGCGACCGAAAAAAGAAAACCCCCCTGATGAATGGGACTGTTTTGTTGGGTTCCCGTAGCGATTTTTTTTTTTCGGGGAATCTATTTAACGTTTAACGTCACTTAGAAATCCGCTATTGTTACTGGTGATTTAATAGGTAACTGGAAAGATGAAATATACAAGACCAGTGGAATGACATACGTCACCCACAAAACATTTTAGAGTGTGTACAAATAATAGTGCATTTTCGATATTATTTTATCTTCTGAAAGTTATATTAGGGAGTTCTCCGGAATGGCAGTTAAATGATATATCTCTTCGGAAAGTACTGTAATAGCAACTTTTCGCTCATTGAAGCTCTTCGGTCGAATTTAATAGAAATAGTTCGGTGAAAAATATGAAAAAGTTTTCGGATAATTTCCCTCGCGTGTTTTTTAGCCGACCCGGAGAAGGATCCGAGAAAAAGAAATATAAACTGGTGATGTAGGGCCGAAGTTGCGGGACTGCTAGTCGGCCCCCGGGCGCCAATTAATCTTATTGGCGCTTTTATAGTGCGGTCGAGGTTCCGCCGCGAAAATCTCCGATTTATTATTTCGACTGCAATAAAACAATAAACTCATTCGCAATTTTCTCGCACTATATAAAGCTATACGGAGTCATAAAAATTTAGCAGCGCTCGAATCAATTTACGGGTATGTTTTTCTGGATTTCGGCCCGATGAGTTTCTTTATTAGCTACTCGATACCTTCCCGGCGTTTTCCGGTAAGCCGGCGCTCTCACCTGAAACTTTTGCTATTGGGAAAAGTTTCCAAGATTCCTCCACTTTTATCCCCCTTAATATACAGTGTGTTTTATCGCCAGATATAGCACATAACAACGCCATTCGGTAGCATTGTTAGCGATCGCATTATCGATTGATAGCTGACGTAAAAATAAACAGCTTCGAGCGTAAAACGCGATATTCCATTTTTATTTCGATCCTAATAACATACATGTCAGACATGTCGCTTCGGAACTCTGCAATTTGATATCGAAGCGAGTTTCTTTATATCTATTTTCAACGAGTTTCCAGCTATAATCCCGGACACAATTGAACCAAACAAACGCTATTTATTTACTCTACATGCAGGAATAATTATACACCCGCTACGTAATTCCAATTAAGCGTTAAAACGACGCTTTTAAAGGGTCATTTTCGAGGTTCTTTCGCGTTCGCTCCGATGTTGATGTATCGCATTTAACCGGAGAAAATGAGAATTAACGAGCGGGTTAACATCAAAACATCCGGCCTGCAACGATTCTACCGGGCATCGGAACGATCCTCGCCCGGTCGATGACGACGGGCGCCCGGGCGTTCGGTTAACTTAGCGCCGTTTTGCCCCCGTGAATGGTTCGTTAGTGCAACGGCAGCGGCGACTGGATTAAACGGAAAATCGCTGAGCTTGTTGGTATTTTCGCGTAAAAATACGCCTTGTCGCGCAAAATAGATTAGAGTAGAGTTGAATAGCGTAATCAGGATATATGATAAAATAACGGTTATTGTTACAGCACCTCTATACCTAAAAATCGATGCCCACCTCTATAAAACTTCTGTCATACGAAATGTCATTAATGTCAGTTTTGACAGTTTCGAACATTTTTGATGCGAAATTTCGGTATTAATGTAAAATTCCGGCCACTCGATAATATTAGTTTTGCGAAGGGCGGCGAATAGAGATCGAAAAAGCCGTCGCTCGAACGATCGCAAAACACGGCAAATAAAAGCTGCAATTAAAGCAAATTACGCGGCGGTGTAGATCGAAAAATCGCGACAAACCGATAGGTAATTTTGCGCGTTCGATTCGTCGAAAGGGTAGAGGTGGGAACTGCAGTTATTGCGCCCTTTACGCTTTGACCGCTCCCATCTCTACGCCGGAATTAATACCCACGGAGTATACTTCGAACGGAGCCGCGTGGACGCGGGAGAATAAAAGGAAATAAATACCTGATTGAATCGGCCCTTCGGGCGAAAACCGCCGATTCGGCGGAAAGGGAAACTTTCGCTTACGTTCCATTTTCACCGGCGGAAAATCTAATCGCCCAATTATCGCGTAATAACCATCGAAAACTACAAAACTACAAACATTTACATCATAAACACCCATCCTAGACCCCTTAGTTATCTTACACATACAAAAAAAAAACGTTCGAACTCGAAGTGGAAAATTCGAATGTAATTTCCCGACCGGGAAATCCCGGTGACGATCATTAATTTCGTTTCCCGTCCGGCCGATATCGCGCGTGCATTTTAAATGCGCTCCATAGGAAATTGCGATATGGAATTTTATCCAAATTAATCCGTCTATTTGCCCGTTCGAATATGCTCGGAATTAAACAGTTTGATATGCGGTCGCCGGCCGCACAAAAGGTAGAGTCCAGGCCGAAGTGACAGCGGGTAATCCCCGACTAAGCATGCGGTCTATTTGCATGACCGATCGGCATTAATAAGAGATGCGTTCGTTATATGCACCATGCAACTCTGAACCGAATTTACCTGAATTTTAGGCAAAGTTATCTTAACACGCATTGTACGCGAATATGTGGCACTTTGACATTGACGTTAATGACATTTCGTATGACAAAAGTTTAATAGAGGTGGGAATCGAGTTGTTGGTGTAGAGGTGCAGTAACGACTGTTACAAAATAACCGTTATTTTTAACGCGTGCACCAAAATCGCCGAATTGTTTAATGAATTTACTCCGAATAATAGGTGATGATTATTAAAAATATATTCGCAGCACTAATAAAATATTCATTAAATTCTCGTCGCGTCGGTTTTGTTAATTAATGCCTTATAACACTGGTGCGTGGAAATATATTGATGAAACGAGAATCTGTTATTTTGAGTCCACAACAATTCCACGTTATTTGCTTTAATTAACGGTCGATGATTTGTTAGGATTCAACAATATATAATACGAACGCACCTACAACGAAACCGTCTCGTTGTACATATTGCGAATAAACTTGCAGTTAATTCGATATTTACGAAAACAACCTAATCCCTCGATCCGGCGGAGTCTATTTATTCGTTTAGACGGGGATTTCTGCGTTATAGCGAACACCTGAGAATCCAATTCGGTTCACCTCATAACTCCTAATTCCGCGCCGGCAGTTAATCCGGCCAGGTTTTTAATTAAGGCAGAAAATTCAGAAGTGGGGCGCGACGAAAATCCCACTTCTGTTTTCCGGATTGTCTTTGTGTTTCACAACGGCTCGGAGTGCATTTTAACGTCCGCTTAATTCGAGTGCGTCCTTCTGATAGCGATTCGAAAGTGAAGAATCCTCGACGATTATATGAGCGAAATTCGACCGTACAAATGCGATTTTCGAAGCGAGAAGTTTTAATTCGATTTTTTTTTGGGTTGTTCGCGAACTTTTTTGCAAGTATAATACGCTTGAAGATGGATTGTCTTTGTTTCGGCGATGGGGCTAATTTATCAAGTATCAGTCAATCGCAGGTGATGATCTTAGGCTAATTTCTCAATTTTTTTCCAGCGCGAAATTAAACAAGCATTTCTCTTCTCTGTGCGATAAATCTAACGATGTTTTCCCCGAGCTATAGATAGGAAAACTAATTTAGTTTTTCATCGTACGAGTACAAGACGAATAGCTAGCACAAGAAGAAGGAAGTTTCCTCTTCGCTATACGAATCCAATTAAGAGTAATCGTGACGTCATATTCGCTTAAATATAAACACATTATATGGGGGTATAGGGAATTTTTTAGTTGTGTAATAAAATAGAAATTAAATAGTAATTTATAGTCGCGCTAATATTTGC
Source organism: Phyllotreta striolata (assembly GCA_918026865.1). Classification (NCBI taxonomy): domain Eukaryota; kingdom Metazoa; phylum Arthropoda; class Insecta; order Coleoptera; family Chrysomelidae; genus Phyllotreta; species Phyllotreta striolata. The sequence continues at coordinate 1,287,585 of OU900098.1, read as the reverse complement.
CCATCGAATTATACAACGATATTTACGCCTTTTATTACTGCATAAAAATGATTAATTCGGACGGAACGGGATTTCATTTGCGGCGCGAAGATTAATGCTTGAAATCTGCGAACTATCAATTCTCGTCCGGATTCGATAATTATTAAATACTGTTTAAATTCTATTCGAAAACGGTATTAACGTTTCGATTGCAACACAAACCGTCCTTTGTGCGCATCAATTCACCGACGAATTATTATTAATTTCCATTCGAAAATAAACCGACGATCCGGCGTTATATCCGGCTAAAAAAAATCCATTTCATTTAACTCCGATCCGGCTCGACTTTCCTCCATACATTCGAACAACGGAGCTGTCCGAAAATCCGAGTTACAATTCGCGAGTATTGAGTTTTCGTCACGAACCGCCGGCCGAGTCGCGGGGGTATTTTAGATCCATTACGGACGCGAAACTTGTTCATTAAACTTTCGTGCCAGTTTCGCCGGCTTGTTGCCCGTTACAATATCGAATTCTCGACTGGAAAACCTTCTCCGGAATCGATAAACTGATTAGCGGGTAATTTGCTAGTCGAATTGATGCGAGTTTCGCGCATCGGAGGCTCCGAAGTTTGCAATAATGACCGGCACACGTAGCAGTCGTTATGACAAAATGTCCCTTCCGCTTCGCTTACCTTGCGGGCCTCATTACGGTTAATTAACAAGTTAACCGGATGGGATATTTGCGACATACGTGCTGGTAAAGAAATTTCTAATGCAGGATAACAAATCCTTGAAGAGCGCTATTCGCCATTTCGTCGCTAATCAACAGAATAAGTCCTTAGATATCCACATAATATTCGCCATTTTATCTACTAGGATGTTCTACATACAGGGTTTTATTTAATCGAATGCCGATACTTCAGGATGTGAATATTTGGATGATTTAACGAAGAAAAGTTTATATCAATGTATGTCCTAAACCTCTTACTTTTCGATTTGCAGGGTGATGAAATTTTAGAACATTTCAACATTTCAAAATTCTAGCCTGTGTGAACAGAATGTACTGATCAACTTGTTTTGAATACGAATGAAAAGCAAATGCGGTATGAAAAAATTCGATCCGTTAGAATCCGGAACGGTATCGAATTTTCGCGAATTTTCGCTCTCCAGCTCCGGAGAGGTATTTCTATCAGTCGATGGGATTAGTGCCGGAGTAATTTAATAAGTTTGTTTTCTTCAAAGAGGTGGCGTTTTTGCATTAAAGAGGTGCGGAGAAGTATAAGTCCTCTTAATTAGGTCAATGAAATTTTCTTAATGGAACTTGGGGGAGAAGTAATAATTAAATTTCGACTCGAAATGGAATTATAACGTTAATTTCCCGGATATTTTCGGTGCTTAGTGCGCTCGATTTGAACGACGAAACGCTGGGATATTGCTGCCGGTATAAATCGCCTTTCGCGTTTTTTAATATTCTTATATAGTTTCGATTAATTTTTTTGCCATCGAAAAGGATCCCATTAATTAGCCGAGGAGTTAGGAAAGTTTCCAGCTTGTTGTACAAAGGCCCGTCGCTTTGAAATGCAAACTCGAAACTACACAGCCCCGACGAGGAGATAACGGCAATAATTTTCCTTTTCGAAAAGAAAGCTATTATTCGAAAAGTTGATAACTTTCTCGCCGCGCCCTTTTTTTCCTCTCCTCTCTTTTAAAACGCAATAAATAACAATTCCGAAATACGTAAAACCCCCTGCGGTATATTTTAGTATTGTGCAAAAAAGGCGATAAACGCAAAGGCGCCCGAGGGAAGTCATTTTTCATAGCCGGAAGACGTTTATAAATTGCCGGAGAGCATGCCCAATTATTCCACCGTCAATTTTTTTTCTAACATACTAATAGCGATTCCTGTATTTCTTATTGCTCGTCGTTCTTCAGCCGCTCTTCCCGGACTTATTAATAATTTCGCATTAAGCTCATTAATTAGTTTCGAACTTCCAAGAAGATTTATCCCGTATTATTAATGTTCACTACTCTTACCTTTCTTGCCTCGAAAGTTGCCAAGATTTTGTTGTTCCCCCATTTTCCAGTTGTGAATTTTTTTTCATACAAACTTTCGTACTATAATTCTCACCGGATTACACCAACTTTGTATATTACAAACAGTATATTTCCAATAGTTTCGCGTTGAACTGCTAATTTAATTTTTAAAACGGAAACGCCCGATTGCCCGACAGCCGGGGAGCACTCTCGGGGGCCGAAGAATCCGCTTAATTACCGAGCTGTATATGATAAACATTCCCCGCATTTCCGCGCAAAGTAACAGTAAACAGATGTGTATTTAGGCCCGCCAAATCCGGCGTTTTATAGCCCACTCCGGGGGTATTATCATCCCCTTTGCCTCGACCCGCCATCCCTGCGGGCAACTCTATAGACAGCAGGATTTTCCTTCTACTTAGCTCTTTCGCCGTAACCCAACAGCACTCCTATTGCACAGTCGAATTTTCGAGCAATATTTCCAATCGACTTTTTTCGTTTATACATAAGCATCAGGAGGTCTACGTTTAACGAGACACCGTTACATAACGAACATAATTTCCTTCCCTTTCATCAAGCCGTATTGATCTATCGAGGGCAAACACAATGGCGAAAAATAATATTCCCGACGTCGAATGTTTCCCGATTAAAAACAACATCGTTAGAGCCGGGGCCGAGTTTGCAGAGAGCAAACGGGAAATTGTTAATGACTCGCTTTCCACTCGATATTCCGCGCACAAAGGCCCGCGTACGGCGCGAACCATTCTTTCGACTTCTATGCAGGTAATTTACCTGTTGAATGGGGGATACCAAACGGGCCCTTCGTCCTGTAGGGTTGTGAGAAGGATCTGGGCTCGATCGATTCGTCGGGGCACAATGAACACCACCACTTTGTATCGAGCCGTTAATGAGGGCGAAAGGTAAATATCCCATCTTGCGCGGGAAAAATGTTATACACAGGAACAAAGCCGTATTGATGATTTTGAGAGCGATCTTATTGTTGCAGCAAATGAAATATGCATTTTTGTCTCGTACCTGCGGGATTTACCCGACTGACGTTTCGCAATTGGATTTCCAACGGAGCTCGCTCGCGCCAGTTTTCATTTTCGCGCTTTTCCGAGTTCCCGCAAAGTCCGCAGACTTTCCCTAATTTGACTTTTATATTGCTTCATATACAAACATTTCTCCTTCTAACTTTTGTTAGTGCAAATATAGAGTGGCGAATCATATTTCTTTACCAATTTAAAGCTTTATTTCGAAGCTAATAGTGAAGTATAGGGGTAGAAAATTACATCTGTTCTTTTTTCAATTCAACGCGACACCCGGTATATTCTCCCAGTAAAGACACAAAGAAAAAGGCAATGAAATAAACGATAAACATAACTTAAACCGCTCCGCTTTAAATACGAAAAGCGGCCGTTCCGCGGACTCGATTGCAATAATAAAAAAATCTTGTTAAAAAACTTCGATCCGCCTAAAACCGGCCGTAATTTAGAGCGCAAATCCCCGCGGGGCGGCGGCATTTGCATATTTTTCGCGTCGGAAAAAGCCCCGAAAAACTTCCCGAGCGGGCAACTTACAGCATCGGCCCGTCGAAGGGATTTTTTTCACAGTGTCACGTCCGATACACTCTTCCATTATATATTTCGCCGGTGGAGGAAATATCCGCTCATGAGAAACCTAACAGTTGCGCGGGGCTATCTCTTCGCCTCGGGCGTTTTATCACTCGGATTATTCCCGGGGGGTTTGTTCAGGTGAAAATAAATTCGAAAACACGCGGAAACAACACATTCCATTTACGTTTTGACAAGCCGGAATTTATTAGATCGAAAAGGAAGCGGAAGGAAAACGCCGTATGCAATCACATTTTATTTACACCAATCTTTTCCAGCGTCGCTAATACGAGGATCGCTTTGTTATTATTTATCGCGTATTGACTCAACTGATTATTGCCATGCAAACGAAATAAAAGTCAATTAGCAGTTAATAAACAATTCCAATGTAAAATTAGCTTCGTTTCGGTGTTTGTTATATACAAATATTTGTTCGATTGTATTGCACATGCGTTAATTTCCACGCAATGTAAATTTGCGATTATCATTACGTCCCGTTATTACCCCGATTTATAAATAATTTAAATCAGATAATCGCGGTCCTAACGCGGGAAATTTAAATTTAAGCGAAATTAAGGGCTTTAGGCGGAAAATAAAAAAATAAAAAAATAAAAAACTGTCCGGCCGCGCCAGTTTCGAGGAAATGACACGCTGACATAAAACCCAGCGCCGCATTTGCAATTCCAATGCCTTCACTCCCGCGCTAATTCCCTCTCTCTATCGATCGCCCAAAAAAAAAATCCAACAATCTACATAAACCTCACCTATGGTAGTGATCAGCGTCAGCGAATACAAAAAGCTCGAGCTGAAGCTCCACTTGTGGTAGTTCCGGTAGTAAGTCGCCGTCCCGACGCCGGAGCCGCGCGCCTTGAACAACGCCTCTTGGAACACCAGCACCTCCTCGGCGGCCAGCCGCGTCCAATTCTCCCTATACAAGATGTTCAAGTTCTCCGTGATGCTCCACAATCTGCAAACGAACCGATCAACAAAAACGAACCAAAACCGAGTATGGTAATCCATCAACCTATCGACGGTCTCCGCCCGGAGCTCGTCGACGGTCCCGGCGGGCCTGGCGGACGCCCGCTGGGCCGCCGCCGCCGCCGCCGCGTCGTCGTACAGGCCGCCCTCCAGCGACATGAAGAGAAAGGCGCCGAGCACGGTGTAGGCGAGGACGAGGAGGCAGACGCCGACGGCGGCGAGCAGGGAGGCGTTGCGGTCGGCGCCGCCCGAGCAGCTGTAGCAGCAGCAGAAGAACGAGGGCGGCTGGGCGCGCGGGTGCTCGTAGCAGCACGGCTTGGGCGACGGGCTGCCGGGCGGCGAGCCGCGCCGCAGGAAGGCGTTCTGGTAGGCGGTACCGTAGGCGGTCGACTGGCGGTCGCGGATCATTGCGGTACTCGAATGGCCCGGCCGGTGGTGGTCATCGGGAGGTCGGAGGCGACCGCCAACCAGGTAACATATCTGCAATAATGAGATTAAAATTAGATGATACAGTAGACATTAACAATGAAATATAACAAATCCCCAATCTCGCCGAATTAATTTTAAATACTACAATTTATTACCCTTTCCGATGGGGTGGTACAGCACGTTATTCTCGATTTTAATTAACCCCGCTCTCGCCGGTTTTATTTTTTTCCCCCGTCCCGAGTCGTCTCGCCTGAAGGGGACCGAGCGAACTGTCCGATTTTCCTTTTCCTTTTAATAAAAAAAATAATTGCGTCGAATAACCGTCATGGCGTTGGCCGCTCCGCTTTCTCGCGGGATTCGCTAAAAGCCGGGCCCCGTTATTTCTAAGTGTATTTCTCTTATTGAAAGTAATAAAGCTAAAAGAGTTTAATCAGTAGACTTTGGTCCCGAGGCGCCGACGTCGCTGAAATTTTTATGGGTCTTTCGCTATCCGGACGAACGGCAGGAAAAAGCTCGGAGATAATATATGTAGATGCGAGAAATTAAACTAGACGAAACACACCTGGGAGATATCCGAAAAGTTCTCCGAAACGGGATACCGATATAACGGGAAATATATATTATGATAGATCCGGCTTTGGTAGATGCTTCGTCAGCCGGAGATAAATTCTATCTGTATAAAAATAATAGCAATTCGACCAAGTAGATTCCATTGTTAGGAAAATTGATTTTTTATCGTATCGTTATCTAAGCCGCTCGGAAATTTATAAGGCCGATTCGAGATATATGGGAAATGGATGGAAAAACCTCCGGCGATACGGACGCTACAATTTATGGTAAAATGATAATACTTGTTGAGAGCGAAATGATGTTTGATAATAATAGAAAACAACGCACATTTATTTTATATTTTGTATTAGGAGAGTATTAGAAGAGTATTAGGAGAGTATTAGGAGAGTATTAGGAGAGTATTTTAAGAGAGTATTAGGAGAGAATTAGTAGAGTATTAGGAGTGTATTAGGAGAGCATTAGAAGAGTACTAGGAGAGTATTTTAAGAGAGTATTTTAAGAGAGTATTAGGAGAGTATTAGAAGAGTATTTAGAGAGTATTAAGAGAGTATGAGGAGAGAATATATGCCCGCGTAAGTTCAATAAATAGATTATTTCTGGGTGATGTTCAGTGAGCGAAAAAACGCCGGTAAATAAAAAAAATCCGAAACGGGCGCTAATTGAAAATTAACAAAGCGAAAACGAGGCGCTCGTCGTGTTTTATGACCCGCGAACGAGTCGAAAACTTAACCAGAAACATAACGACGAAGATTTTCCGAGTTGCACAATACAAACTTGTTTGGAAGTGTAAATTAAGCGGAAAAAAGGGCCATTATATCGTTCGGAAGTGTTTAAAAAATCGCTAACAAAGCCGCTATCTGGGCGAGCATATCGCGAGAATTTATGGCCTTTTATCTGTTCGCTATAACTTTTTCGCGCGAGGAAGAAGTCGGGCCGTGCGATTGAAAGAAAGGTGCGAAAATATAATGTCCGGGGCGTGGATTCGGCGACGGGAAAACGAGGGAGCGAGAAAAAAAAACCGGCGGGAATTTTAGGCAGTTTTACATCGATTGCCTCCTAAGTGGTAATAAAGGTTTTTTTTTTGTCGTTCGGAGATTGGAGATTTCGAGAGGGGGGAAGATCGAAAGGTGTTGTTGATGGAATCATTCCGGTTAAAATACGCACTCTTTTTATAGCCCTTTCCATTTATCTAAAAGCACTTAGAAAAATTTGCTTCGCTCGATTTCCCATTTTACGTGTATACACCCTGCCCGTTTTATCGCGAAACATTATTCATACGAAATCCCTCCTTTGTTATTGCATAAAATTTCATTATTAAAATTCGAATAGACATCAGCAGGGCAAAGACGAATTAAACTTTAAATTGCAATTTCCCATATACGTATACACTTCACTTTAAATTTGAGTTTAATACGTAAAGAGCCCGCCGGTACGGCGAAAAATGGGCAAACAACAATTCCCTTTAAGTTTTCATTTTTTTTCCATACCCAAGACCCGATTTAAATTAATAATCAGACCGAAAAACGCGTTTACCCGGTTAATTTAACTTAGTCATTCATACGTTTCGCCTTATTAATAATAAAATTTATACTCCGTTCGGTATCAGGAGTAATTGACTCATCACCTTTAATAATCGTATTCCTTCAGCAGGAAGTAATTTTTGGGAGATCGAAATAATACATTTACATGCACTCAAGTCGCTCTCGAGAGTGCACCCTAATCGTTTAATCCCTTAAATTGATTAATCCATTTAAAACGCGATCGGCTCGTGTGATCTTCTCCCGCGTATTGATTGAGTTTGGTAATCGGTTTCGCTAATTTATCTAATTTATTGTACTTGATTGCTCATTAAATTTCCAATCGTTCGAAGGCGAACCAGGTGGAGTAATTGTTAATTTAAGAGGACCGTTTAATAAATCGCCGATTAGTGATAAATTGAATTATACTAACAGTGCGCGTGTAATACTCGCTGGGTCTTGCTAATTAAAGTTTACAAAAGAGTTCGAGTCTCGAGTAATATCGCTCTACTACTCGCCGTATAAATTTAATATCCCGACGAGGGGGAGTTTTTCGAAAGCGATTAGGAGTTTGGAAACTTTCTCGTATTATTCGGGTTTTATTTAAGCGAGTTAAAGAGGCCCTAACGATCTACCTGCGAATCGCAACTATGCAGACGATTTTTTTTTATTTAGTCGGGAACAATACTAAGTTATAATTAACCCTGTTGAGCAATAATTCCGTATAGTGAAACAACGGCTAGTACAAAAGCTCCCGTTGTCATTTGTCATTCGGAACAATTGGAAAATTCATTACCGGAGAGCGTTTCTGCAAACAGAAATTCCATCATCATAAACTTTCATAACATCCGAAGGAAAATTAATTTTCGGCGGATGCCTTTCGAAGGGATTCTTAGGAGGAGCAAGTAAAACAATTAAAACTAAGAAACGATACCGGAGTTGCTTGCGTTAGGCCAGTTTCCCCAACTCCAAGCAAATTCTTCAAATCACTCCAAGTATTAAGTGTATATGTATAATAAAATTGAAGTAGTGCCTGACTCACTTAGCGATTGGAGACTCTTTTACTACTACAAATCTGTAGTCTTGTAGATGATTAAAAGTTGCGATTTAAATTCAGACTCGAATTTTCGAAAAACGCATTTTTTTGGCACCAAAATCCTCGATTATTTTTCTCGATTGGCCTAGGAGAGACTATAACAAGCGACTTGCGATGGGACTAAATTTCCCGGAATAATATTTCAATTAACCAAATTGGGCCCGAACAAAGGAACTTGATCGAGTGAAGTGGATCCATCTACTTTATAATTTAAAATAGTTAAACGCCCCGCGCAAAGTTATCAATGCAAACGAAAGCCCTCGGAAGTTAGTTTTTAAATATTATATTCGCGTAATTGCCAATTACGCGACGCCTTTTACCCCCTGCGAACGTTATTATTCTATTAAAATCCGGCTAAATAACGAATCGTAGCTTCTAATTAGCTCGTTAAAAACGAAGAGTTACAGCGGATTAAACGCTCGCAACTCAAACTATCTCTTTTAGTTTGAGTACGTTAGATCAATTTTTGCTGCGACTCATTAAAGCGAGCGTAAGCCGATTCGAAAGTTCCCCGACACGTGCCGATTATAATTATCCCTCGACCGGGGCGTAATTGTTTCTAATCCTTCCCAACTCGCCCCTACGTGCACGTATAATCCCGTCGAAATGTAGTTTATTTTCAGCGCGCAACTCTCCCCCACCGACGGTTCCTCGTCTAATTTTTCCCCCGCGAAAACGACGCGGAAAAAAACCCGGCTCGTAATCGTATAAACGTTTTTTTTATATACGAACGAAAGATCAGAAAACAACCGGCGTAATAAAGCCCGGAGGTTTTTTTTTCTCGTCCGTTCCGATATGCTTCATAAAAAATTTTCCGAGCGGAAAAAAGGAAATATTACAACAACAACAATCAGAAGACCACTCCACTTCGGCTGAGTATTGGGCGTAAGTACGTACGTGATGATGCCGAATGAACGAGCAGCAATTTCGGCGGGGGAAAACGGTTCTCGACTCGAAATCCGGTCGAGTTTGGATTGTTTGCTAACTCTAATTCCCTTCGATGGGATTGATTTTTAGTTTATGCACACACCGGCCATTCGGTTATACTCCGTTCGCCTTCAAACGGTTGTAATAAAACCTAATGCTAAAGTTACTAATCGCCTGATGGCGAACGGAGTATAAAAAAAACGTAATGATGGTTTAACGACGAACGCACTATATCCAACGTTCCGATTGGGTAAAAATCGGATTTCCGGCGAAGCTAATCGCTTTAATAATTTTCCTTTTCGTCGACGTTCGGGCCGAATTTTTCCGCGAAAATGCAATTTCGCCGGTTTCGGCCAACACTCTCCGACGCGGAAAGTAATGCGATTGCTCTAACGCGATTCGAGCACCTAGAATTTTACAAAAGGGGCGATCTAATTAGAGCCGGAGTAGGCGCCTTTTTCTCTCCGTAACTCGATTCTCTAATGCCAATTTCATATTTTCCCCGACGAAATATCCCGCTTAAAATTTTTCCTAACCTCAAGTCGGTAACGTAAACCGTTTAATTATACGTTTCCATTTGCGAAATCAAATATCTTAGCGAGCGAAAAAAATTTTCCGTAGTCCTTTAGGTACACAAACCACCGGTTAATTACGCGTTTTCCCGGAATTTAATCCCTAAAACTCCCATTCGACATAACTTAATTGCAATACATCGCGCGGGTATACATCCAGAAGAGATCGAATTTAATCTCGATTTCACATAATGAAATTGGATGTTTCTGCGACGAGAGGTGAAGTTCATGCACGGCAGAAGGCCGGATTGATATTAGCGAAATTCTAATTACAGTGAGTCGTTTCTGATAAATTAACGAAGATCGCTGGCGAATCAATGCGGCTTAATTAAAATTTAATTGCAGGCCACTTTGAGCATCGGATTGGTCTAGATGCAGTTGCTTATTGCACCGGCTTAATTAACCGGCATTTTTGCGCAAAACTTGTATCGAAAATGCAATCATCGCGAGAGAAGCACGAGAATAAACGATTGATAAAAACCAATTAGGGATGTTGTGTTTTATGCGTCTGGGGAATTTTCTTATTCCGGCGATACAAGAAGGGTGAAAAACGCCGGCAAAAACCGGTGAATTTCCGTCTCGGACAGTTCGGGAATGATAAGAAACTCCATTCGAAGAGGAGGGTTTTTTTATATCCTTGCGAAAGGAACCGGACCTCATTAATAACGGGCGATCATAAATGTCAGAAGAGACCATTGTGCGGACCGAATAATCCACGAAAATAACGGGTTTATTGGATTGCAGGGAATCATCCTGGCAGTTTCCAAAAAAATTAACCGTGTTCCATACTCCGTTCGCTATCAGGAGGTAGTCATTTTTATATACATAAAGACAGCACGAGAAATCAATATTGTGTAAAACTAATGTTTATTTTACTTTAGTAATGCAAATACTATCTATCCTGATAGCGAACGGAGTATAATAATTGAATAAAAAGTTCCGTTGTGTACAGAAAATTTACTTAGTTTATCATCTTCCAGTAAATGTAATCTAAATCTTTACGAAAAGATTAGCGAAGTCCCTTCTATTATAAGCTAATTTAAATTCAGATCTTACAATAAAAACTGAAAAGGAATAATAATTCTCTCTCGGCTTTTATTACGTTATACAAAATTGTACTCGGAGAGAGTATGCTAATTTTATTACGAGAGTGCACGGGCGTTTTTATCGAAAAATGGACGTCTTAATCTCGAACATTCCAGCTATATTACTATTATCATTCTAATGAAACGGGGGCGGCGATCGCCGTTGATAGTTGGCGAACTTTTCGAAAAATAATACGATCGAGCGTTTGACCTTAATTTTTAATTAACAAAATGGACGGTTCCGTAATTACTCCGTCCGAAAGTTTCCTCTAATAGCTATATTAATACGTCGAAAGTTTCGGGCGATAGAATCTTTTGTTGAATTTAGTAATTAGGTTTCGTTTTGTGAACTCACTGTATTGTTGACATTCTCCCGTGCTCGTATTTGTCTTGAAAGGGGTAATTAAAGTTTGGGAACTCCTGCACGGGGGATGAGAGAGCCGAGAGCAGGTAAAACCCATCTGTTAGCTGCAGTCGGAATTGTAATTAATTTTTCGCGTTGTGCCCGTTTCGACGAGCTCCCGCGCGCGAATCGTGTAACTAAATATTTTTTTCCATCGTCGAAATTTCCAACTGAATCTAAAACCGGTAAATAAAGAAACCGCCCGAAACCGCCGAGAAACTCCATCGCGATATGCACATAAAACTTTTCCGAGTTCGGAAAACCGGGAAGAATTGCTATTTGTTGTTTCCTTATAGACGAAAAGAATCTCTACGCTGTTTTTTTTCGGTCGTTTTCTCCCCGAGAGAATTCCATTTTCCGTTCGAATAGTTGGTTAAAGTTACGAATTATAATGTAACGCAACTTTCGTTATGTTTTTTCGAGCGCCATTTCGAGTTGTTATTACATTATCTCGCGGAAAAGGGAACTTCCACACCTAATAATGCCCTATTTCGCGTCGTAAATCCCGACCCGGAATTACGTTAGGCTTTCTCCTAAACTCTCCCCCCTTTAACTAAAGTTTTGATTGCCAGGAAGAAACAGACACACGCCGAACTCCCAATGGACATTACTTAAAATTTCCATATTCAATTTCGAGCGGCAGCGAAAGTTTTAATAGATCGAAGCAGGGCATCGGAGCGCATCGAAAGCAATTCGAGTGGAATTTTAAACGCGATCTCATCGTTTCGAAAATCGGCCGGATAACATAACGAATAAGAGGCTAGTTGTGTGTGAATAAAGAAAATAGATCGGCCCGATGTCTACATCGACAACAGGCCGTTATACTGATTAATGAACGGTTTTATTACAGCGTTTTTTTTTAAACGGTTCGAAAACTTTTCATAAATATAGCTACGAGTTGTTTTTTCCGGAAGTTTTTCGCAGTAACGAAACTAGTTTTCCGAATGTACGCAGCCGTCGATGTTCGCATGAACTTCCGCGATTCGAGCTATCGAATTTCCATTGCTCACGGGACAAATAAAGTTTCCATATCTCGCTCGGTCCAAAACGCTACTTATCGAGTTTGCCGAATACTCGCCTTGTATTGTCGAAATTTACTTACGTGTTTCGAGCGACTGCTGGGAAAAGTTCGCCAATTCGGATTAGTTCGGAAAATCACCGCTGGTGAATTTTTTAAATCCACCATTGCGCCTTAAGGATTTCATAGATATGCTTTCTTAAGGTGCAATGGTAATCAAACTATAATGAATTCATGATTTTAAGGTGCATTTTGGTACACATTTTATATGTTTTATATTGGTGAAAATGTTCGTGTTGGAGTGTTGATATATGCAATATAGCATTGCCAGTGAAGTTTATTCAGAGCGGAATGTGTTATAGGGGAAATTCTAATTCCCGTCGTGAAAAACGGTTGTCGAATTTTCCGCGTTACATTACACAAAACGTGTCGCGGCCCAAATGTCGATACATAAATTTCCAGCGCGGAGGTTCGGCGAGATTTGTTTTATTGATGAAAACCGTAAAATATGTGCAGATTTCTTGGTATTTCCTTCCCACAGCGTTCGGCCTTTTCCGGGCTATCGATCATACTCTCCACCACGGGCGATTTTCCACGTCGGGATCCCCATCATCTGACCTTCCCGAGACCCAAATTTGACAACAATTTCAGTAACAATCGCCCCTAACAAGGCCTCGCCGTCGATCGGGCCTCGTAAGGCCGCCCTGACAGCTAATTAATCACTCTATTACTTAATTGAAAGCGTTGAAAAGCCTCTCGCTCCGATCGTTCTGTCATTGTGCCCCATATTTCAAGCTCGACGAAAATTGCCGGTAATGCAAAGCCAGCTTTTCGCCCCGATGGATTCCAACGAAAAGGCCGCCTTCCCGAATAGTTCTAGTTATAGTTAAGCGGCGTTGCCGCTTCGCGCGATTTGTACCGGCGCTTGAATTATGAACAAAATCGAGTCGAACGGAGTATTAGAGCAGGATCAAAGGGGGACGAAGGGCGAGAAAAAAGAGGAGGAGGAAAAAAAACCGCCGAGTAATCCCGTCAACTACATCCGACATCTCTCCTCTTATCCTTCCATTACTCGCGACTTCCGATACGACATCGGCGACGGCACTCAGAAAGGCACATATTTGCGAAGACAACTCAATTATCCTTCGTGACACCTAAAATCCTTTCTAAAATATCGCCCCCGTCTTGTATAACACAACAAACACACTTGATGACTTCCAACCCCGGCGCTCCCATTGACCCTCATCTCACGATATATCGAACGGATTCCCATTTAGATTCTACCAATTTTGCGCGAAGCAACCGTTATTTTTTTACCTCCCATCTCTAACTATACTCCGTTCGCTACGAGGAGGTAATAACTAGTAAAATATTAGGATTTTATGATATTTTCGTGCCGTCGAACGGAGTATATGGCGTTAATGAGGGGTTGCATCAGCTAATTAAAGGGTGTAAATAACAAAGGGCGTGCACGAAAATAGTCACTTACGAATTTGCATATGGACTACCACCGGATTATTCGAGCGTTAATTTTAGTTTACAAGCGAATTTTCGAGTAACGCTTATTTTGTAACAGTCGTTACTCCACCTCTATATACACCAAATAATTCCCACCTCTATTAAATTTCTGTCAAACAAAATGTCACTAATGTCAATTTTGATAGTTCGTGTACCATCGAACGCATCTTAAAGACCCACGAGCGACATTTCGAAGCTGAATTTCGTGCATTTAAGAATCGGGACGCTCCGGGTTTTTTTTTGCGGGGCACCTGAGCGGGCGGAAGACCGCCCCCCCGGGGGGCGAAAATCTCTCTCCGCGAAACTCGACTATGTGTTACCGGGGCGCCGCATGTATTATGCATGAGCGCGGCGTCACGTGCGACACGAACATATCGGCACGTGTGCGAGCACAGCGAGAAGACCGGGGGGCGACCTACCCCAATTCACCGCTCGGATTTTTCCGTGCGATTTTCAACCGGGAATTCGCGAATTAATTAGCCGACTCCGCGCGACGTAAAAGTCGAGTTTCCGTACTCTCTTATCTGCCGATAAGTTCGGGGAATTAATAGGAAACTTCCGAGTTTTCCGCGTTTTTTTTTCCTTCTCCTCCTAGACGTCGCTTTAATCAAACAAAGCACCGGCTTATTCAAATTCAAATCGGTTCGCGCGAATAATTGCACGTGATACGTTACGAATAAATAACGCATCGCATTTTTAAATTTCAAAAAGCGCATTAGACGCGCCCCGAACGGGCGTCCGAATTTCCCGGAGAAAAGCGGAAAGGCTTTCCATAAATTCAGCCGCCGACTATTTATCATTCCTTTGTCGGGCGCGCGACGGGAATTATACCTTCGAGTGTTTTCCCGTGTACCGACTTGGCGAAAATTTTCTTCCAGACCGTTGTAACCAGTTAAACTTCCTCTCGCAGTAATATCGCCTACTTTATTCGCTAAACGCCATTAATAAATTGAATACAGAGAGGAGTTCCTTAGCAGGAATTGAACGCGCCGGTGGCCCTGATCTTCTCGAATTCCTCGCAAATGTCGTGGGTTTCGTGGTAGAGTTTGTACTTGGCTCGATTCCTTTCGGTTATGAAGATTCTCTCCAGCATGCCTCCGGTTATCGCCAGTAAAAGGGCTATGCATATGTTTCTTTTGGTCTGTTTTCTCAACATGCCGTGCATCACGGGCTTCTCTAGACACTTCTTGGGCATTTCGATACCGATTTGACCACTAAATGACAACTAGAAATTGTCAAAAATTAATCTAATTTGATCGTGAATTAAAGCGAGTTTCGCTCGCTTTTTTTATATTATTTTCCTCGAGCATCTAAAGGAGTCGTATAAACAGGAATAAAATTCAAGTTGGCTTGTAACTTTCCGAAGTCTGAATCATAAAAATTACTTTTTAATGAAGTAGCAGCTAATTTTCCAACGGTCTATGAAAATCCCGGAGCGGGTCGCTCGCGATTCGGATCATAATGGCTGGAAAATTAAAATTTCCCTTGTAATTTTCCGACCGGTTCGAAATCTATAAAAGTTGCTCTCGACAATGGAACCCCGCCTAAGTTTCCCTCTGATTTATTGAGCGCTCAAATTCCGGTTTATTAATTAGGAGACCGGTATAATTCCGGAGCCCGACTCGCCCGGAGTTTCTGCATTAAAATTTCGCCGTGATTCTTTTGCGAGGGATTTTTTTGGAGCCGGTCCTGCGGGGTTATTTGCATAGAAGTCGTTTGGCGGAAAAATCGGAATTTTCTTAAACAAGAAAAATCGCGATTATATAAATTAGAAAATCGAGCGCGACCCGACCGGGGTTTTCCATAATTATTAAAGCGATAAATATCCGGTCGGTGCGCCGGGCATTACTGGGGCCCCGCAAGAATTATTGTAATAGTTATTTGTTTAGGGCGAATTAATTTTAAATTTTATTGTCGTTATGGGAGGTTCCGGGCCAAGTTTTCCAGACGATATCGGCGGAATTTATCGGCGCGATTTCCACTTGTATATATATATACAGAGCGCTTCGGAAAAAATGCGGAAAATGCTGCGAAACCTCCTATTGCGAAATAATTGTATAGAATTACAATACCCGTTCGGCGCTTCGAAATTTAGTTAATTCGTAATTAAATGTTTTGTACGATTGTTTCGCCGCGTTGGAAACCTAAAACCCACGCCATATAATAGTACAAGGTACGAGAAAAGCGCGCCCAACACGAGAACATCGCGCAGTTTCCGTTCCCACTTTTATTTATTTTCCAAAAACGCAATTAAAGTTCCAACGAATTTCCAGCAACGAAAGAACCGCGTCGAGTTATCCCTCTCGTTTTTTTTCGCGCGTTATAGATACCCTATTCGGTCGAAAATTCGCTCGAAAATCCAGAATTTTCGACAGAAAATTATAATTGCAACGTGATAATGCCTCGTTATTTCTGTTCCGACAAAAAATATGCAAAACACTTCGAAAGAACCTCGTAGAAAAATTATCTACACTCTTCTATACTCTCCTACACTCTTCTACACTCTCCTACACTCTGCTACACTCTTCTACACTCTTCTACACTCTTCTACACTCTTCTACATTCCTCTAAACTCTTCTACACTCTTCTACACTCCTCTAAACTCTTCTACACTCTTCTACACTCTTCTACACTCTTCTACACTCTTCTACACTCTTCTACACTCTTCTACACTCTTCTACACTCTTCTACACTCTTCTACACTCTTCTACACTCTTCTACACTCTTCTACACTTCTCTACATTCTTCTACACTCCTCTAAACTCTTCTACACTCTTCTACACTCTTCTACACTCTTCTACACTCTTCTACACTCTTCTACACTCTTCTACACTCCTCTAAACTCTTCTACGCTCTTCTACAATATTGTACTACTCTCCTACTATTATTCTACTGTTACCATTTACCAGTCAACTTATTCCACAACAGTTGCATTCGCTGGAAATCAACCGGGGGTCTTATGCAAGCGCATTCCGGCGTTAGAAATTAACGAACCAGCCGATAAAACCGACGGGGCCAAAGGATTTTCGATTTGCCTACAAAGCGGAATTGTCTATTTCGGGCGGGCATTTGTGCGTGGGTGCCTTTGAAATCCGGTGTGTGCTCCGTGCGGAACTTCCACATGGCCGGCGGGCCCCGCCAGACGCCGAAATTCAATCAATGCATTCGCAAACGCAAACCGTAATGAGGTTAGAGTGGAAATGTTTGTTGCACCGTAATACACCGGCGACGTTAATACAGTTATTCGATGCGGTATGCGCGCCGCGACGCCCGCCGTCGCTGCGCCTAAATCTACCCGATCGTGTATCTATATACCTACTTGGTTGTGTTTTTTGTTTGGCATAATTTATTTGAAGTTAATGCTTGTTGATAGTACGGTGGATTTGTCGGTATTGGATTTGTGTTTAGGCGGGGTGTAATTGAATCGGGACGAGTTAATTGCGATTTGCCGCGATGAAAAAAACATTTCTACTCCGGTAAAATCGCGACGCGACGGTATAAATATTCGAGCCATATCTCGCTAATTAAAATTCTACCGAGAGAGACCTTTTTTTTTAGTTCTTCTTTTATTTACGTCCCGCCGTTCCTCGAACCCCCGCGGGTTCGGAACTCGCCTCATTTCGAATTAGAATTTCGAAGTTTCCGAGTTCCGGAAAAAAAAACATCGAACTCCGCGGGATTTTTTAACCTTTCGCGCGCGATTCGAAGGCGCTCCCGTCGGTCGCCGGCGACTTATCGCCTCCGATAAGTAAACTCGTTGAGGTCGATCCGCTTAATTCACCGACCCCGCCGTGCGTACGCAAGAATATGCAGGAACGAACGACAGATTTCATTACCATATAGATAGGTGTTATTCCTGCAGGTCCCGCGGGAGCGCCGAAACGTCCGCAAAAATTTACCTTACGGAGCAAAAAAAAAATATGACGAGCCTAACGACGCGAGTAAGAGGAGCTGCATGCATGTATACATATAGCCCCGTATAACTTCGCCCCCGAAATATGTTTACATGACAATCGCAAGGGCAATTCCATTGTTGACGTTCCGCCCGTCAACCGTAACTAACGCACCAGCCGAGTCGCTTGCACTGAGTTATGGTGCGTGGATTCCAGCCGAATACATTACCGAAGCGTTTTACTCGTCCATGTACCCGTTAAGAGAAACGACTGAATAAATATATGCGTGTATATCCACCGCTCGAAAACCTCCCGGCGCTGCAAAGTGGGTCATTTTAGGTAACAGAACGTCGCTTGTCACATCACAACGGCGTTAAAATGAACGAATTATACCCAGAATTATATTTAAGGAAAGCTTTAAGTTTCTAGTGTATTCAATAACATTCTTCGTGGCGTCATTACTGGTTTAAAATGACCATACTATACCATACTACACAATGTGTTCAAATAAAAGGTCTCTAAACTAAATGTTGGTAAAATTGAGCGAGCGAAATCCACTAAAAATTCGTTATTTTCGATACAAAACGAACGGTGAAAGTGTTTAGCGGGAATTGGAGGCGACGCGGGGCGATCTATCAATTTTCCAGTCCGGCCCCGGACGAAAAGCGGGGATATAATTCGCTTTTGCAGGAATTTGTCTGATGTAGAGTTCGGAACAAAAGGTAAAGGTCGAAGGGCCTTTCTGGAGAGCCGGAATAAACGGATGTTAAGTCAACAAAAAGCGACTGTATTCGAATCAATCGAGACGTGCTTTTTTTTTCTCTCTATCGGAGTCTTTCGAGCGGTTCTTTTGCGAATTAATTCGTCCGATGGGGGAAACGGAAAACGTTGTATAATCGCGATCGATCGGCGAGCCTAATTAGCGCGCCGGAATTTCCCGAAAATGCAGATATATAAATACGAAAAGAAACCCGCCGGGGAGTGCCGGTAATTCTAATCTAAATTAATGTTTTGCATTAATTATTTTTCGCTTTACAAAAGGACCGGCGATTTTTACCTGGCCCAAAGAAAACCCGGCGGCAAATTGAGAAAAATCGCGGGCCAAATTACCGAGTGCAAACAATGAATCATTCAAAATAATGGGCCGTTGTTTACCTAAAAATAAAAAGGAGAAGGTTTAGTCGAAAGCCCGTTTAGACCTTAATTTCGCGAATTGCGGCCCTTCCGTATATAAAAGGAGCATTATAATTAAGGTTTATTCGTATCGAATTTTTTACAAACGCCGCAGATTCATTGTTTAATTATCGTTTGATGTTGCGCTGGTTTTGTTAAGGGGAGATAATTAACCGCAAACGAGGATTATTTAAAATACATATAACCCCCTATGTGCATTATACAGTGTGAGAACTAAATGTAATGAATTAATTTCTCATCAGTTAAAGTGCGAAATAGGTCGATTTATCTTTCTTTTAATCGATTTTAGTAACCTCTATAATGAGACTTACAGCCTCTAATTTTTCAAATTAGAAATGTAGGCTTGTGACACCTCATTCAAAAGGTATTTTCAATCTCTATACAGAAGTGTTAGTTTTCTCGTTCTCTTACATAGTAATTGCCCGAGAAAAAGAATTTATTCATTACATATAGTATGGTTCACAGTGTATAATACTCGAGCCGTGTATACTCGACAAGGTAAACACGAAAATGGAAACCCAAATGCCTATTATCAAACATACTAAGCTCACGTATCTCCAGCAATATGATGAGGTTATTTTTAAACGCAGCGGCGTGCGTAATTTCACGCATAATAATATACGATTTTCGATATATAGTAAGTAACTCGTATAAATTCGTATAAAAAAAACTTTAGTAGTATTTTGTGAATGTACTCGTTCCGCACTGGTTTTCGGCAAACATTCATCCCGGCTTACCAAACGAATTTGTCCGGATGCTCTTTGGATTTGTTTATGTTGCAAACTGCTCGCAGCAATTGCGGTATTAGCATTCATAAGGGATTCGGAGGGTTACAATGGCCCTATATATAAACAGATTATCGTCATACGTAATACGCCTGTTTATCATATAGGTACATCTAATAAGGCGCCCGTTTCTTCGAAGCGATTTCATTTCAGGAAACGTAAATGCGCGTTACGGAGTTTTCCGTTCGATAAAACCCGGCTCGGACAATAAAGTCTCGCAAGATGCATTATGTAGAAGCCGGGGCTTACCGGCATTATTAAAAAGTTACACGGAACGAATTTATTTGCACGGGGGTATTCGGCGAATTCAATGAAACTTTCCGCGGCGGGGGCTTTCACGGTCCGACGTTTTCCATCGAATGTTTCGCATTTTCGCGAAAAACTAGGCGAAATGGAAATTCGCGAATAATACCGCTACTTCGGCTTTCGCGAGGATTTATGCCGGAATACTTTCCGTTGCGTCGGAACTGTTTATTAGACGCGTTGTATGGAGTAGGTTAAATTGTGCGGAGTTACAAGCTTGTTAAAGTTTTGGAATGATATGTACGTTGTTTAAATTGGCTAAATTGAAGGGATTTTTCGAAATTAATCCGGAACTGCAGGATAAAACGTCGTATAAAAAATTAATAAAACCGGATTTATGGAAACGAGCGGGTTGAAATGTATGAGCATACAAATCCAGGAAACCGGAAAATTGCGACATCGAATAAAAAAAAAACTGGAACAACGAATTACAACTTATACAGTCGATGTCACGCAAAGTTAAACAATTTACGTATGATTTATCGTTCCCCTTTTATGCCCCGAAGGCATGCGAATTTTAAACATGTTTTCTATCGATTACGATTAGGAATTCAGGATGTATTTGAAAAATAACGCTTATTTTGTAACAGTCGTTACTGCACCTCTACACCAACAACTCGATTCCCACCTCTATTAAACTTCTGTCATACGAAATGTCATTAACGTCAATTTTGACGGTTTTTGGTTATGAAAAAAAATATTTTCAACAGTATTATTGTAAAATTAATTCACTTTTTTTTCTCATATTCCCTTATCGTCTCCGATTAGCCTCTTATGTTTCCACTATAAATTCCGGTCTTTTCCTTTGCGCGCCCTATCCGGATCGCACTACATGCGAATGTTCATTTCAGCATTTTTTACTCTCTCCTATACAAAGAGACCCTTCCATTAATTCGAGGAATGCCCTTTGTGGGCGCTGCGACGAAAAAAACAAATAAAATCCAGACAAAGGAGCGATAAAATTTACCATAAAAATGATGAACCCTTCCATTCGAAAAAGGAAAAAAAACCGGAACGGCCGCCCGTCCGGAGTGAATCGGACAAATTTCCGTTAAGTGTTGCAAGAAAAACGGGCGAAATTGGATTTAATTTATTTCATAGGATCATCGGGAACGTTTCTCGCTCATTTGAATACCCACTCACTTTAGCTCCGCAAAACGGCCGATTTCTCCGGCCTGCAACAGAAAACGGGCGCGTTAAAATTCCGAAATAACGGGGAACTTTTCCGCCGATCATCACGTACGCGTCCAAAATTTCCGGGCCCGTTTCCAATAATATTTGATGTACGGCCGAGCGCCCGGGCCCCGTAATGACGGTCCATATATCACCTTCCGGCCATCATTGTTACATTAGGGCACCTTACCGGCCCGCCGCGCACCGCATTAACTTCGATACTTAACGTTCCATATTGCCCTACTACGAAAATTCCAAACCGATTTCACTTTAAAAAAAATCTAAGATACATAACCAAAAACTACCGAAACTGACATTAATGACAGTTCGTATGACAGAAGTTTAATAGAGGTGGGAAGTATTTCGCGGTGTAGAGGTGCAGTAACGATCGTGACAAAATAAGCGTTATTTAAGAATTATCGAGTACACTTTTTGACGCTTTATTTTTATTCATCGACGGAACAAGTTTGTTTTCGCCGCCGTAAATTGTCCGGTATTTATTAAACGGAACCCACTTCGAGCGAAGGCGATAAAGTCGCCGGCCGGGCGACTTTCTACTTTCGAGTTGTAAAAATTTCCGCGCTCCGGGAAATTTATTTCCC
This sequence comes from Phyllotreta striolata, assembly GCA_918026865.1. Taxonomy (NCBI): domain Eukaryota; kingdom Metazoa; phylum Arthropoda; class Insecta; order Coleoptera; family Chrysomelidae; genus Phyllotreta; species Phyllotreta striolata. The sequence goes on along the minus strand of OU900098.1, from coordinate 1,265,900 downwards.
GGACGAACGTATTATTCTTCGCGATGCTCGGCGAAGATGAAATACGGGCGGTTTTCCCTGCGCTTTTGTATGCTAAACTTATTTGCGGTGTACAAAGTACACCCAGCTGCGTTCGATCGGATTTGCCATTTCCCGATCAATCCTTCCGTATCGACGGGCACTCGTTCGTTACCTCGACTGGAAACACAAATTTCCATGTAAATTCTAATTGCCGTTTTGCTTACATTTGATACATTTTCGAAATCGTTTAGTAGCCTTATAAATGTACTCTTAATTGCTTTTATACTGTACCTACACTCGTTTTTATCGAGTAATTCGTTTTATCAATTTTATTTACGCATACTACACGTATAAATATTTTAATTGCTCAATCCGAACGAGCCGGTATGGACATTAAATATGCATATAAACCCGATTTTATTCTAATAACGCGAGGTATAATTCAAACGAGCTGCATTATAAATTATAACGCGTTTTTTTTACCGCTAATTCGAATTCTGACGGACGCTTTCTGTCCGGAGAACGGCCGTTTCGCCGCATTTTCGAGCGCTCTTTATTTCCGGAAAGGTCGCAAAAGTCGCGGACCGTCAGCTAGGAAATTAACTTACAGAACAATGTGTTTACTGGATGCAGAAAAGTTCAGTTTGCAAAATGTTAATTCATCCCCTGCGACTCCGGGGCGACCCCGCACAGTGCACCGGATGGAAAATATCGCGAGACTTTTACGTTATGATATAAAATATAAAACATTACTCAGATACTACATAAAATTATAGTGTCGCAAGATGGAGATTTTCACCACCATCTTAAGATTAGAGCAATTTCAAGGCACGTCAGTAATACAATGCACCTTCTTTGTGCGATATACAATCTCCTGTAGTTATCAACGCATTCATTTCATAGTGAATTTATTACTCTTACACTCCACAAAGAAATCTTATACATGCACTGTTTTAATTGGGTATATAAAACACATTTTTTTTGGGCACATCGGGCGTGCATTAACGAACTAAATTATTAGTTCGCGACAGTATATTTATCACGGAATCGATTGCGAGAGTGTAATTAGAACGTAACTAGTCGTATACGAATGCGGCGGATTACCAAACACCCCCTCGATGCATACGCCATAGGCGTAGTTCGGGCGCCATAAAACCAGCGACAATGGCGTAATTAAAATCAATTTGTAATGGCTTGTACATACTCGCTTAATTAATTATATATGGGCAGTAAATGTTGAATGTAGTTTAGCCGTTGCTTGTTCGCGTATCCAGTATAATGCGAGCCGGATTATGGAGTTATTAATTATAGTATTGGGTTGAATACAGTGGAATTTGCTGAAAAATATCACTGTATATCGTATGAGTATTTACGCCGGTTTTATTCACAATGCAAGTGTGTATAAATGATGTTTCTTGCCATCACAATTCTTGGTGAGTTCGAAATCGAACCGGATCTCGCGGTTTTTTCCCTTAACACAACAACTTTTTTCGGGGTTTTCCGAAGAAAAGATTTCCCGGCGAATTAGCGGCGGCGGATTTGTTCGGGCGTTGATAATTTTGCGACGGGTTCAAAGGCGGAATCGCCCGGAACGGGTCCGGTTGCGGCAAACTTTTCCGAAAGCTTCGTTTGTCCGGAAAACAAATTGTATTTACCGGCGCGCTGTCGGTGATTAAAGTTGTCCCGGGGTATTGTTTTTATCAGCGTTCGCGATACGAGTACTATGAGGGTCATTTGTAATCAATAAATTCATTTTTTCAGGTAATGTTTGTGTTACTAAATACGCTGAAATAGGTCAATTTTTGTTTAGTAATTTCAAATTTTTACCACTAACTGAAACCCTTTCAATATAAGACTTACAACACCCAATTTTTAACGAAGAAAATGAATGAATTCCTTACTTATTGTTCGCGCTGTATAACACAGCTCCCTGTACGCAGTTTAGATTTATATGGGTTCGGACGATAGCGAATTTATTTTGGTTCAAATTCGCCAAAAATTCCCGTTTAGCCGTTCTTTATTACGTCCCGGTGGCGATTCCGATTCACTATACAAGCACGGGGCGGTTAATAATTTCGAGTAATTCACCAAAACTCGTCCCGACGCTGATTTGTGGACGCATTTTCGCGGTCGGGCGCGTTTTGAATCCCTTCCAAAACCCCCCCAGTTAACTCTCGTTCAATTCGCCCGCGTGACGTCGCGACGCCGCCACACAGAACGCACTATATACGGATTCTTCGTTTGCTTGTTAACCAAACGATCGACAATGTTTACTCGATTAATTAAGTTAGCGATCTTGTCGCCAATTAGCCGTAATGTGTGAGGCCAGTTGCTATCGAACTTGACTAATTGTATGGACGTTAACGTCGCGGCAACAAGACCTGCAAATTCTCACTTTATACACTTCCCAATTTATACACCCCAAGTTTCGATTGAAACTTTTTCACCGATCGCTAATTAAAGCAAAAAAACTTGAGTATAGTGCGCTCATACTAACGCATCGGTGACGTCATACGCGTCTAAACCAATTGTAGTAGTTAGACATCGGAATTGCGGGTAATTACCGGGGACAATGGACGTATTAAGATCGGATTTTGGGAGTATCCATTGCAACTGAATATATGAAATTTGCAGGCTAATTGTTTCGGAATCGTCGGTGCTCCTGAGGCGAGGATAATAAGCGAAGTTTCCGTATAGTTGAAGATTATAATCCCGAAGCGAGATCGTTGAAATCGACTCGCGTTACTCGCTTTTAAATTCGCAATGTATCGTTGCAGAAATAAATCGATGTTAATTGGATGGCTTTTCTATTCGCCGGTGTGAGCTTGCGAAAGTGGAAAATTAGCCAGCGGGAAAGCTAATTAGAAATAACGTATACAACGGGGAAATAAAAACGCCCGTTGCCGGGCGATTTATGCCAGCGGCAAGATTGTATAAAGCATTCCTGCATGGTTTCAATTAAACCCCGGGCGGGACATCGCCGAATTTCTCCGGTAAATAGAGCGCGAATTCGGCCCGATATAGGCAATTTTTTACGTCACTTCCCGACGACAAGCTAACAAAGATAAATGTTGCTCGAGCGGTATACGAAATTCCGCTCGCTCCGGCCCGTTTGTTCATAATCAATCCGGAATCGAGCCATCAATCAGGGCTCCGTGCACGCCCTTATTCCACCCGATCCCCGACATTCACAGAAGATTCCCAGCGGGCGGGATCAGCGACTTCCAAATGCACTTTTCTAGTTTCGATCGCCCGAATATTTCGCGAATCGCGATCCCCTAAGTGCATTTTCCTTCTTCGCTTATCTATACATTTTTGAGGCATACGATTTTTTTTAAATTTCTACCAGTCACGAAGTAATAAGAGTTATTTTTTTTTGAAATTTTAACACCCTGATGTAGCTAGAAAACTTAGAGGTTTATGAGATATATTGATGTAAAATTTTCTTCTGAAAATCACCCAAGTATTCACATTCAATTAATTAGCATCCTGTATTTGTATAAAAGTTTAATTAATTCCTCTTCTGTGGTCGGTTTAGTTACTCGAATGCGAAGAAAGTAGGCGCATTTATAATAGCATTTCTCGCGGTAAAATCGATCGAAATTTCGCCTCGAACATAACGAACATCAAAGGGGATTTTTGATAGCCAATTTTTGCGGTTATAAAGAATTCTTTTTCATTCGCGAAATTTAAAAGAAAAAATTCAGCCTCCTTACCGCGGGCATCGAACGATCCGGCGTGCAGAACGAGTGATTCCTCCATCGCGGGAATTTAATGCCCGAAAACAAACACTTTCGAGCCGCGCGACCTCATTAAATCGGGCGCTCTATTAATTTTTCCGAGAGGATTAGTCGTTCCCTTCGATGATAAATAATTCCGAGCCCAGAAACTTTCGTTAGCGCACACAAAACGCCCCGGATCGGACGGGGAAGAACCCGGCGAAAAAAAAACCGCATCCGATCCGAATCCGACGAAACTTTCGAGATTAGAGTTAAACGGAATTACCCGAGCGAGCTCCCAAAGTTCTGATTGCGGATGGTACAAAGAAAAGTTGGTTCGAAATTCGAGGGAAAAAACCGCCGCCGATCGAGACGGATGGGAGAGATTGAAAAATAAAATTAGCTCGATTCGCCATTAACCATCATGCAAATCATCGGTGTAACTGGCGGATTTATGGGGAAATAAATAGCCGAAATCGAGCAAAAGGTGCTAGAATGAAGGAGACATCAAAATGTGAAAAATCGTGCACTTATGGAACAACATCCAGGAAATTAAACTCTTATCTGGCTTGTCCACGTTTCATAAACAGTGCAACGAATCATCCGAACAATTATCCGGATTTCGGAATCCGCGGGGATGAAAGAGCGAATCCGGTGCATTCCTAGAGCAGCCCTAAGGATCCTCGGTGTGTGTGTATATAGGTATTTCGGTTTGGCAGATAGCCAAATTTCCCATATCGATTCCCCTTACAAATCAAATATCGCATTTTGATGTTGCCACAGGCGGCGGAGAGCGTCCGGAATCCGCTCGCTTTTTCGCCCGGATCAAAGCGAAAACGAATCGATTAGGCTAATGAAACGCTTCCGCGGAACACGAAAAAAAAAAGCGCACAGCGTCATTTTTCGGCGTTAATACTCCGGAAATTCCGGTGCACCTGATTTCCCGCGACGTAAAAGGCCGCTCCGTCGGATATGCCTCGCGTTGTCTCTCGACCGGATCGACGTTCCGTTGGAAATTTCCAATCGAGAAAATAATTTCCCGTCGATCTCTTTCTCTTTCGACGATCGGCTTTGTTCGATTAGTTTCATATAATGTTAACTTAAGTTAGCGGTGACGTCACGACAGGGTCAGCGCGGACGGACTATATGCGGGATTTTTTTTTCGTCGTTTGGTTGGCGGAAGTTTGTTTCCGATTAATCGGAGCGTAAACAAAACATCTTCGTCGTAATTAAATTTACGGCGCAACTCCGGAAGTGACAGAACCAGAGGGAATCCTCTCGGAAGTGTAATTCGCTTTTTCGCGACGGGGCTTTTCGTGGAGTGTCTTTTGTGAAGTTTCTTTTTTTTTGCGCCGTGTGTGACACGACTAATGGAATTGGAACGGGTCCGGGGCGTGTCGAATTCCGCGTTAAGGGATATTTAATTGCACTTATTGTATTCGATAATCCGATATGGTAAATAAATCCCGGCGCGTTTCGACGCAACAAGTCGCGCGTTATTCACGGCTTAATTACCTATTCATTCTTTCCCGACGTCTGTTCGTTTAGCTAACTTTAAATTAAACGCTTCGGATTTGCATTCGAACCGTTTTGTATATACCGAGGAAGTTGGATGTGAGTTAATTACCGCTAAACCATACGTTGTGCTAAAAACGGGCTAAAAATTTGGGCCAGTAGTGTTTCAAACCCTCCCATTTTTACGGGGTGTACTTGGAAGTACTTTTTCGAAACACCCCGTAATGATGAAAAATGGACAATTTTGCGAGATTAGAGGCGGTTTTTTTAAACGAACCTCGCGCGGCTGCAGCGCGAATGAAAATATACAGACGCATATTGTCAAAGTCATCGTAAAAAGCTACCATAAAAATTCCAATATATACCCACACAGTGTCAAACTCAGCCGGAGTCTTTTGTTTCCGTCCATAAAATTAAATTTCAAACGACATTCTGCCAGGAAAACGTAAAACCGGAATAAACTTGTATACAGCGCACCCACCAAAATCCATATCCCCGCAAAAAAATATCATCAGTTAAATTTATATTATTAATTTTATTCCGGCGAATTAATTCCTAACAACATTCCTATACCAGGCGTGCGTAAAAGATGGAACGTGTCAGTCATAAAAACTCCGGGCGTTCTCCCGCTTTTATTTATTTTAAGTATGGAACTGGAACCGGACGGGCAGTAAAAGAATCGTGCCGGGAATAAGTATAATTCAATTTAAATTTTATATTTTCATTGTTGCCGTCTATATCTACTTCCGTGGAATTATGACGGGCGCAACATAAAAATGACGAATGGCCTTCGACTAAACGCGCAAACGGCCCCATAAAAATGTTACTAAACTCAATCGCGAATTATACAGCTGTATAATTCTATCACACCCTGTATAATAACCCTTCGTATACTGATGAGGGACTCGTAATACATTCGGAACGAGTGTCTACTAATGTACATAACACCAGCATACGAAACTAAAGCTATATTAATGGAGAAACCACAGGCGTATCCCGGATTACTTTCGGGAATAAAATTCGTATACAGGATGTCCAAAAAGTATTCCTCTCTACGCTAGCTCAAGGAGGGCTTAGCTTATAATTGATCCTCTTGATGAAGCGATTTTTCTGGCAAGCGCTGTTCGATAGATCTCTCCGTCTTCTTGTGCTTTGTTCGGGTGGAATTCGGAGAATGAATGGGCGAAAAAAAAATAATGTATTCCATTGTATACCCGCTACTGGCGACGTGTAATTCCTGTCGGCTATTGCTGTTGCCTGCGGGAGTGTTTTTGTGTCCAAAACGGCCGGTTTTAATCTGGGGCTCTCCCGCTTGGTGTGACGCGTCAGACGTTCCATTTATCATAGTCAGTTTTGTGACAGAGAAACAGTTCCGGAGGGGGCGGGTTAGTTTTCGAACGGGGTTTTGACAGTGTGATTTTTCGGCGAAGGGAGATTTTCGTATCATCGTTTTCTTGGTAAATTATTCAGGCGGTTTTTGAAATCGTTTGAATTGATGTTTTGATGGGGAGTAGGTAAACAAGGTTTCTTGAAGGGTATATAAAAAACACGTCCCACCTACGGGAATTCGAAATAAACGAATATTTTATTGGGATACATCCAAGCTGTAGTACATAAACAGGGTGTGGCAAAAACGTTGTCACTACCAGATTTTTATGTTGATAAGCAACCAATTTTTTTTTCAAATTTATTTCATGTTCGCCGACAACACACAGGGATTAATGGGCGATTTTAAAACCCGCTTATCGCCGGTTTTCCCAATTTTTGATCGACCCGAGCCCCGGGTTGCCATGGAAGGTGTACAGGTGAACGGGAAAAACGAATTTCCATATATCTGGGCTTCGCGTTTTGTGTCGAATACACCGCAAACAACGCGGCCCACGCGGGCTGTTAGCGGCGCTTCGGAGCCAACAATACTCGCGGAAAAACCCAAACGGGGGCCAATCTTTTTTCGATTTGCGGCGCACGACGGCTTAAATAATTCATAACCTTAACTACTCCCGAACGGCGGGCTAAATTGTTTCGCGAAAGGGAATATTTGAATACAGGATTCCCGTCCCGATTTGTTTCTTGTTTCTTTCGATAAAACCGCAGTCGATACTCGAATTTCCGAGTAAACGAAAAAATTCATATAGAAGAAAAACGACCGAATCGAAACTCTAACATCGAGGCCGATGGGCGAAATTTACCAGCGATCCGCGAGCTCGTATAATCGAGTTTCGCTAGCGAAAGTGCCCCCGACCGGAAATTATTTCCGAATACATTATCTTATCGCGATGCCGGCGCGTGCACGTCGCCGGCGAATATGAATCGGCTTAATTGAAACTCGATATTAAACCGACATTCCGATCTACTTCGCCTGGCATTCGACGGAAAATTCTGCACACCCGCCATCGGGAATTCTTTATCTACTAATTAGGCGACAGTCCTCGATTTCTCTCTGCTTTAGAAACTATTTTTTCCACAGCGGAGTATTTCGAATGCCATTCTTATAGTTTCCCGTCGTTCTCTACAAACTTCTTTGATGCAGGTTCCAAACAGGTAGAGAGAATTGCGGCGCTTCAAACGCGTTCGTTTTTCTATACAGGGCAGCCCTTTAAGGCTACAAATCGACGGGAAATAAATCGCCCGCGGAGTTTCGGGGCGATCGATGGAACGGTTCTTGATAAACGGCCTCGGTCATCGCGATAAAATCGCCAATGAAACAACGGCGAAAGCTGCAAAAGAATCGCGAGAAACGAAAAAATAAACTCGAATCGTACAGATTGAATGGGTTTTCATAACGTCGAAGGGAAGAGTAATTGGCTGTTGTTTATTCAACGCTCCGGCGAAATTATTTGTTCGAGCTCTATTTGCTGCTACTGAAACGGAGTCCGAGTTGGGCGGCGATAAATCTCGGAAAATTCGGGTTTTTTTTTTTCGAAGCGAAATCGGTCGAAACTTTCGGCTCGTTTCGGGGTTTCGTAAACGAGCGACTTTTCCGTCGGGAAACGTGTCTTGCAAATGACGCACGTCCGGCTAACTTAATATTTTGCTAAGAGAAACGAATAAAGAATTTTTCTTCTATATTAAGATGTAATTTTTCTCGTCTGCGAGAAGTGTCACGACGTCTGTTATGCCCCCGACCGCCGGGGGAGAAGCGAGAGAATAAAAAAAGAACTCGCGAAGAAAAACCGAAGAAGGGTGGACAGAAAGGAACTTTTAAGACAAGACATATTGTTGAAAGATTTATTCCGAGCTTATATGAATTTTATGTACGGAGAGGAAAAAATTCGCTCTCTTCGTTTTTTCCCTTTTCCATATTTTATGAGATTGTTAAGGTGGAGTGAACGTTTGGAGCAATTCCCTCGATATACTCTACACACAAAAATTTTACAGCTAATATAGGGTGTTAATTTAATGATTGCCGATAAAAATATCATAAAAATATCTGAAGTAATAAAAAATTTCAACACCCTGTAGCTCGAAAACTAAGAGGTTTATAACATATATTAATATAAACTTTTCTTCTGAAAATCACCCAAATAATAACATCCTGAAGTATCGGCATTCAATTAATCAAAACCCTGTATGTAGGTTAACAATTAAACGGATTTAATTGTAATTTTTTTTTGGTGTTGATTCAATTTAAAATTCTTTTTTACATGTGCGAATACGCCTTCGGGGTGCGACCCTCGTCCTCGCGAAAATTCCATCCCCACAAAAAATGTGTAAATTATTTAAGGTCCCAATTTTTCCTGGCGCTCGTTTTAAATTCGCCGATTATTTTTTAACTCGCGATATTTACGCGACGGATTCGCAACGAATTTTCAATGATAAATTCGCACTATTCGGCTTTTATGGACGTGGATTTCATGAAAATGTAATTTTTCCCCATAAAGATCGTTAAAATTGCAAAAGTTCGCGCGTAAAACGCCTGTTTGATAGATATATAAAACGTTATTATCCAGATAATATAAATAAAATACAAATTCGTGTAAGCCTTTATGCGCACTAAACCGGCGAAGATATTAAATAGGTATCTAGTTTTAAAGACGTGTATAAAATTTGTTATATTGTTATACACTTTTATAGCCATTTAGGTTAATATACTATTTATTTATTAATTTTGATACACCGCAATTTTTCCCCACTGAAACCATTTTTAAATAAAAGAAACCAATCTCCTTGAAATACGAAACGTTTCGTTTTTTGACAAAGTCTTTTGAACTCCCTTTTTCGCGAGACATCATTTGATGTTTCCCTTCGAGACTTTAATGCTCTTACAACAGCACAAATAATTTTTACATATTTTACCATCTTTAGAAAAACGAATTTACGAATTTCCCGATTCCCCAATCGCAAAATTAATCGTTCCCGAAACGTTAATGGAACGATTTCCAATCCCGAATGCAGTTCATGACCCACTCGAAATCTCAACCGCTTCTTGTCGCCGCCAACTCGAAAATCGACCTCTTATCTGCTCGCGCCGAGCCCCCTTGATTTATGTAGAACAGCCCGGGACTGATGAACGAGCCCTCATTATCCGCGTATACACCTACAAACAGCGCCCCCGAATTTCATCTAATCCAATATTCATTCGCAAAAACCCCATTTACGAAACGAACGAGCATTTGACGCATGTCAAAGTGACTTCTCCTTCTTCTTCTTGTTCGTTTGAGGTTCGACTATTCGGCCTATGTCAAAGTGACGTTTGGTACGCGTTGACGTATGTCAAAAGTGACGTTTAATGCACCTCACGGAACGTTTTGATGTGTATTTCTTTCGCAGAGATTTCGACCTCCGTATTTATACAATCCCCTAAAGTTTTACGACGACACACTCCACGATGTCGCAAACAATTTCAGCGTATAACAATAAATTTAATAGAGGACTGTGATGTGTATATGTATACTCGACGTATCCTGTTATTTATTCAGGCTACAGCGGGAATACAAAGAAGTCTTTAAGAGCCACTAGAAACCCATAGGCGCGACCTGTCGCTAATATATTTTTCATTTAACTGGAAAATATTCACCATAGAATTGACTTAGATGGTATATACACAAAAGTGTATCTTGAACAACAGTTAAAATTTAATATAATTATCTTGTAGATAAATTTTTTGTTAGTTGAATGCATCCCGAGTACGCCAATGTACTGTACGTGCCGAGATTTTTCCGGGGCGATGGGAAAACCGTTTTGATCTATATACGGTCGTACTTTCACTTTGCCGGGTCCCGGGGCTTTTCGTTCCGTGCGGGCGACGCGTAGACAGCGCGGGATGGTAAAAGGGAGATCGCTAGGAAGGAGTTGATAACGGAAAAAGCGGCCGTACGGATTCGATTTGCTCGGATTCGGCGTTGTCATGGGGCAGGGCGCGCGAGAAATGTAAATATTTTCCTGTGTGTTTCGCGCCGGGAAACACACGCGCGCTGGGAAATGTGCGGGGACGTCTCCGAACGCTAATCGAATGGTTTAAATTGTTTTTTTTTTATGATCACATAGTAAAGAGTAATAAACACAGGTTGAGGTTTGCATATGTTTGAGTAATTTTTGAATATTTTGCAGGTTCCGGGCAAAAAATAAAAAGTTTTGCATATTTTGAGTAATGTGTTAATTACTCAGCAATTTCTGAGGTTGACTGAATGAGATTGAGTTAGAGAGACTGAAAAATCTTAAATTGTCATAAAAAATCAGCAAATTGATGCAAATTTCATGAAAGTAGCAAAAAAATGGAATTAAAAATTTGAAATTTTCATAAAAAATCACCAAACTGATGCAAATTTTATAAAAATAGCGACAAATTAGATTGAATATTTTGAAATTTTCATAAAAAATGAGTTATTTGATGCATATTTCATAAAAATACCAATAAATTAGATTGAAAATTTGAAATTTTAATTAAAAAATGAGCAAATTGATGCAAATTTCATAAAAATTAAGAAACATTAGATTTAGATAAAGAAGATTTAGAATTAGATTAGATTAGATTTAGAAAAAGAGCTATGCACATTCCATTAAAATAACGAAAAATTAGATTAAAAAATGCTAAATTTTTATAAAAAATTAGCAAATTGAAGCAAATTTCTTAATATAACCAAAATTTTTACTGAGAAATTTGAAATTTTCATGAAAAAAACAAATAGATTCAAATTTTACAAAAATGGCGAAAAAGCCAATTGAAGATTTTGAAAATAAGCAAATTAATGGAAATTTCATAACAATAAAGAAAAATTAGATAGACATTTATTTAAATTTTCATAAAAAAATAACCAAATTGATGCAAATTTCATAAAAGTAACGAAAAATTAGACCGAAAAATTCCAAATTTTCATAAAAAATAAGCTATTTGATGCATATTTCATCAAAATAACGAAAAATTAGATCAAAAAATTCGAAATTTTCATAAAAAATTACCAAATTCATTCAAAATTCATAAAAACAACAAAAAAGAGAGTAACTAAATGCATCTCTTACCTACCTCCTAAATTCCACACAACTCCCACACAATACACAAGTTTACGAATCTGTATCATGAAATAGGCCCTTTAATTCGATCCTCCCTTTGTCAACTATCCAACTGACATCCATTCCCTCGCCCATTTCCATATTAATACCCTATCACCGGGAAAATCACGGCATAATCTCCCGAGCACCGTGCTTATATATCGATCACCAAGAATCGTCGAGGAAAAATCGAAAATCGAACCCATAACGCCAGCGCAAATTATATTATTTCGACGACGCCGCGCCGGTCCGTGATGAAAATTCAAATAGACGGAAAATTCGTCATTTGTAAGCAGTCGATTTTTGACGGGGGACATCCACAGGTGCTCCAAATATTCACCTTTATTTGTTATCACCGCCGAAATAAGGCGATTCCTCCGCTCCGGGGCCCTTAAAAGACGTTTTTGCAGTTTACTTTGCAGCAGGAATCGGTTTAATTAAGTCGGCGGAATTAAATTTCAGACGATCCGTCGTTTGAATATAATTGATAATTCCTGTAGGCTTTATTATGTTATCTTATCGTTCCGGCGCTCTTTCTCTTCTATATAACACAAAGTATTCTGCATAATCGCATTGTAAATAAGTTTATTATGAATTTTTTATCCGCTTACTTATTCCTGGCCGGTGTAATTAATTATTTAGATATTTCTGAATGGAGTTGTTCGGGGTGGGTAATTACTCGTTTTTCTGTGGTGGATTAATTGGGGTGAGAGAATTAATAGTTTAGGGAAGGGCGATAACATCATAGGATTTGATGTGATGTAGACGTTTTATGGCGAAGCGGAATCTCTTCGAAAACAATAAAAACTGAGTGTTTTCGATTAACTGTTCGATCGTAAATCGCGTATGGGGATATTTTTTTTTGGAGATAAAATTCAATATTTTATTGCTTCGATTTAATCAAATTTATATGTTGCGTTTTAACGTTAATTATAGAGAATTCCAGAATTATTGTTCGGCTACAAAATATGCAATTCGAACGATTGTAATGTCTTTTTGAATAATTCCACAATACAACATCGAATTCGTACGGATTATTAAAATTGTTCATTAATAAACAATTTCCCGTCGCGCGGCTAACAAAAAAAAACCGATTTATTAAATACAAACAATTTAAATGCTCGTAAGTACGCGCACATCGGGCGGTATTATTGCAGGATTTGTTGTGCGAGGGTTGAAAATATTTCTGTTATTAATCGAGCGCGAAATAAAATATTGCGTATCGAAACATTTTCCCGAAATCGGTATTTTTCGATTTACTTTAATGTAGAAGTTTTCAGCGGCGAAACGATAAATTTGTCGTGAAATATACCGATTTAAGAAGAAACAAACACTTTTGAATTACCTATAACATGCTCGCGCTGCCACGCATGTAAACAAGATTTCCATATACACCCTCAAGTCCATAATTTCGCCTTAGAATGTAACCTACGGTTATCTTTACAACCACTTTTCCGAAACGAAGCTTCATTCACTCCAGGCGCTACACTGTGACATCGAATACCCACACAAATGGACGTTTTTTCTCAACGAAAATGTAATTTAAGACAACCAAAATGCTAACAAAAAATGTGAACATACGTATAGAATTTATTTACTCATTCACAATTACAAAATTAATAATAAAACAATTAACTAATCTCCTTTCATTTCGTGTGGAGAAAAAAAACAATTTCTTGTCCGACTTTTTTATAGATTCGCACCACCCACATGCCGGTTTATATCTCGGACTTTAAGTAGACCTTCTGCTTTTCTAAAGAACTAAAAGTTCGCCCTTATTAGGGCTCCTCTCTCGGCCAGATTAATAATTAAGGACGAACAAAAAAAATGCTGGGAGAATAAAAAGGAAAACGAGCGCAGTCGGGCGAGTTTCCCGACAAAAGCGGAATACGCCGGATCATCGTTAGCGAAATATGCTCTGTATTTTTATGAGCTTCGTTATTCCACAGCACTGACCTATTAAAATATCTAACGTACGATATTTCCTATTGCGATTGCGATTGAGGCGCTCTTCGACTGCGCGGTTGGATTATTTATGGGGGTTTTGTGCGTATTAATCAACCTGTTAGGATGCAAAATCCAGGAGAATTCTGTACGTATAAACAGAGGTGCGATGAATAAATGAAACCTCACGCGATTGCGTTTTAATTAATGAAAAACCGGAGGAGAAAAGAACGTTTTCAGAGCGCTATTCAAACCCGGGAATTTTCAATTACACCCGGCCGATTTCTTTATTCAGCTCTTTATGGCTAATTTTTCCCTTTATCGCATTCTTTCGAGTCATTTCGTCCGGCGAATCGCCTCCCGTCCACTCATTAATTTAATCTCGCCCGATCCCCCACTCGGCCTGCATCGATGATGATGATGATGCGCCTTTTAATATCAATTTAACTCCGTCCGGAATCGATAAACCGCAACGTTCGACCGTCCGATTGCATTATTTGCCTTGCGATCGCCAAACATTGACGGAGCCCCCGATCGAATTCGGTCGCTAATTCGAATTTGGGCGGGGGCTCCGCACATGCGAAACGCTTTCGGGCCCCCGCGCGTTTTCCAGACGGCTGCGTTTTCCGGGAAACGTGCAGGGAAATCGCCCGGTAATGATGCCGTCGAAATTTACAATATAACGTATGTAACGGTTAATCACGCCCGAGGGATTTCCTCTACTTCGAAGACAATTCGAAAGAGCCGGCAACGACGCACTTCAAAACGTCGTTAATGACATTTGGAGACTTTTACAATGGCTTTCGAAACGCCACATAATTCCGTTAACTCGTCTTCCAAACAACTCAAATTCTCTCCAGTTTAAAACGGAACAATTTCTACCCAACTTCAACCTGTCATTAGTGACATTTAGACAATATTGCAGCGTTGCCAAGCTTCTACGACGTCGGCTGTTCGTTAGAGTCGTCGTGAAATGGGCCATTTGAGGCGGTCGATGGCGTGACGTGTGTGTCTATTGGGCTTCAAGCGCCGGGTCATGAAGCAATTGTTCGGCCGTAATAAAAGCGGGAACGGGGTTGGAAAATAAAGAAAAAAAAAATAAACGCGAACCGACACGTTGTAAAAGCAACAAAAGCATTCTTTCAAGGATCAATTCCAACATGTCGCGTGTAGAAGGAATCGTTTTAAACGACGATTAGCAAACCGTTCGCTCTAAATATATTAATTTTAATTAGAGCGCACCGAGACGGCGGTTTTTCGGTTAATTAAAATAGAGGTTCGGCGGGGGCCTTTCAGCCGGCGACGATAGGGATCTCTTTGACGTTCAAAGGACACTCGTCCTTACAAAGGAAACTGAAGATGCAGCATTCGGTTAAAAAAAAACTCGTCCGCCAGGTGTACCTTTTGGAGAGCGTTCTCGGCTTTAATGAATTTATCGAGTTTGCGCGAAATAAAAATGAAGCATTCGAAGAAACTTCCGATGAATAACTTCGACGCGGTAATTAGTTGGTTAGAATGAATTCGTTACATTGAGTATTGCGAATATTAAAAGAGATTTTCGAAAGCGGCGCCAAGACAACGGACGCTTATCGGATAATAACTCGGGCTGAAATTTCATTAAGTCGAGGCCAAGAATTTTGCATAAAAGGAGAGAGTCCTTTTCAGCGGCTAATTAATATTTCGTTCGATTTGTCTTCGTAGATTTCTAAAGCTCCTTTAAACCGGTCCTTCGATAATTGCGAAAGGGGTGAATTATGCAGAACGGGAAGTAATTGTAATTTTTCCAATTCGAGATTATTTCGAATTGATATTTAATTCGGAGTTTATTAAGTTATAGAGGCGATTTGTTCGCGACGAAATCTAATTTCACATCACGCACGCGGGCCGATGAAAACGCCCTAAAATTCATTTTACGATCCTTTTATGAGCGACAAATTGACTAATGCCCGAGGGCATTATCGCTATTTCGCCTTTTTCCACCGCTCCTACACATTTTTAATTATTCCAATTCAACATTTCCACTACATTAATTACCGTCGGGTACATATTAGAAGGAGCCTTTAATGTTTCCTAATATAAATTGCCAAGTCGGAGCCGGAGAGGATATCTATCCGGAGAATCTGACATGTGGATAAAATGTCCTTTATCTAGCAACGTATGTAGACGGTTACTGAATTACAACCGCTGATAAAATGCTCTTACTGTGACAGTTTAACTATTATATTTCTCATAAAACGTCAACGCGACGTTTAAGGATAACAGGGAAAACCCATTCGCGATTGATAAACGGGCGTTGCTGTAGCGAATTTGTAATTTAATACCGAATCGGAAAAATAAATAAATGCGGATTTGTTGGAAACAAACGTTGATTATAAAATATTAACGCACCGAGGGATGTTTTTCGATCAAATATATCGACGGGACACCTCGAATTAATCGCTATTTTCTAGTTTTGTGATCAAAAAAACGCATTTCTTTCGCAGTAAATCGCGTTAATTTCCAAACTTGAAGTGCGTCGAATCTACCGGAATCCGATATCAGGAGAATCGAGCCATCGGGATAAGGGAATTTATACTAAAAGTATTTAACGAAAAACTCCCGAGGAATTTAAATCTTCGCGGAAACCGGGTCGAATGTTTCCCTATTTACTGCAACTCGGCCGCTCTTTGTTTTTCCAAACGGCTCCAATCTTTATTTTCCAACTTAGTTTCCAAGTAAAAAACAACCCTTATTTATACAACTAAAAGTGGCCCTCGGGAGTCGAGCGAGATTCACCAAAGTCAGCAACACTTCAGTAGATATTTAAAATTATCAATTATATTTTTATAGTCCATTAGCTATCAGGAGATTAGAATAGACATCAATTAGATCAATTTAGAATAGAAAAGAAGGTTGTTCTTTTACAGGGTGTTCCATAACAACATGCTAATATTTGCGGGGGTGATTCTTGGAGTCTTTCAATTGGTGATACAATGCTTTATTATTATTACTATACACCCCGATAGCGAACGGACTATAAAAATATCAATCACACACCCTTCCAGGCGCTTGAAGAGGGCGCCGCTGGATCGACCGACTTGCTCAAATCATCGCGAACATCTTGTTAAAAAATACAATCCGAAACAAAACGTAACGAACCCCCCGCCTGACGGATAACAAGCGGCACATAACTCGATTATTACGTCACATACATGTTGTATCAATGGCATTAAACCCGATGCAATTCTTGCCTTCGGGCCGAGCCCGTTGAAATATCTCCCCGGATCCGGCGGAATAATAATTCCATCGCGGGAAAATTTATATTCCCCATACCGTTCGAGAATATTTTTTCGTTTCGTACGATATACCACGGCCGGTTTAATGCAGCGATGACGTCACGACTCTATTAGAGCCGGACGATTAAAATTCCGGCGTTGAAGGAGGTGAGTTGGTTTCGTTTCGAACGGTAACAATCGCGGGGAATCCGCTTCAACGCGGCGCAGTCGGGAGAGGATATTCGTTAAACTAGACACTGGAGGCGTTTATGAATTACGGCGGACGGGCTGGCATTAATTTGTTTTGTTGTTGATTTATGGATACTGCTGCCCATCAAGCCGTTTGCTTTATTATTGTGCGCGCTACACTCCTGGACGCGTCGCCGGCTGCTCGAAATTAGTTTGTCAAGTTGTCTCTAAATACGGAAAACAGGTTGTATGGCGCGGGAGATACGTGGAAATTCGTTAGCGCATTAAACGGGGGATTAAACGCGGCTCGGATATAATCCGTTAAGTGATATAATGAACGCCGATGTGTTCGATTTATTTATACCACTCGACGAAACAACCATTGTGTATATAGCGAGTATCTGATAGCGCTGGGTACTCGAATTTCACGGATACATTTCTACTCATTCAGCTCGATGTAAAGTATATAAAAAATATAAATGTTACGCTACTGTTTGGCCGGCTATTTAGGTGAAATTGGTCCCGAACTTATTAACATTCTGCATGGGAGTTCGGGAACGCGTCTTCAATACGGATCACTCGACTTTCCAAGGAGCTACATTTTGTGGAAAGAAACGGGAGTACAAAAAGTCGATAGTGATATGCCTAGAAAACTTACAAGATTTTTTTATGTAGAAAAAAAAACACGTTTAAAGTGGGACAAGCCGTATAGCGGGGAGTGTTTTCGGTCACATATCGAATTTTGACGAGAAATCGATGTATTTCGTCCTATATATAAAAGGAACACGAGAATTGCAATATCTCAATTTCAAACGAAACTGGATACATCCACAAAAGCCTTGCAGGGCAAATTCCATTAGAGCAAATATTTTACGCCCCGCTCTCGGGTCGCGTCGATATATTTCACCCCGCTCCGCCGATATATCGCGAGTTCTATTTATTGTAGGTACATACGTTTCCGGTGTCCCCGTCCTCGTGTACTCTAATATTCCTCATTATCATACTTCACGTTCGCTCCGACCGGGCGAAATGTTTTATTTACCGCGTGCCGGTTTAATTTCGAAAATGGACCATCTAAGTGGTGTTGATGAATGGCGAAACGCCCGACGGAGCGCTCGAAATGCTCCGGGACTAACGGCTTTCGCCCGATTCCCGGATTCGTTATTTTATCAACTCTTTACCGGCGAGAATTGCCGCTCTCTCAAGTGTTGTTCGATTAAAGTTAGTATCAATTTCATTAATCCATTCAATAGTATCAATTTGGGATGATTTTATATTCGGACGTAAAAATTATTAACGGCACCTTCGAATCTGTTATAAGCGTCTTCGGAGGTCGTAAATATCGCCGCGTCGCGTATAGAACAAATCCCTAATTTATTTTCCTGCTGTTTGGCGGAAAATTCCCGGGCCCCGGCGGATGCGAAAGGAAAAAAAATAAAATCTCGGGCGCTAAGGAGGGAGATAACTCAATTTTCGCGAATATATAACACACCTTACGCTCGCTGACTAACAAATTTATAGATAAGAGAGTTTCCGGCGGGGGGAAAGTGCGAGAAATTCATTAATCAACGGAAAAATAAGAGGACCGGGCGAGGAATTCAAAAGATCCCCCTAAAGCGTATATAGATAGAATCTAAAATAATATCAAAGTTTAATCGATACATCCGCATTAATCGGCCAGTTTAATTCGAAACACACCGGCCGGCGTGTATCGGATTCGCCGAGATAAAACAAAGGTAAACTAATTAAACGGCGCAGTGACCAAAGTAAACTTTTCATTCGATGCCGTCCGGGCGCAATTACACGGCGCGCCGCGACGCTATCGTAAATCAGCATGATTAATTCGTCCTGAGGACGTATCAATTTCCTAATTGCGACTCGACTCATTATCTGCCGTTTGTGCACACGCAACGATACGTGCTGCGTTGTCACAGGACACGACCAGTCGAATGTATAGCTGCACGAAATCCTTGTACAAGGACGGTATCTCCAGCAAACGATATATCGAATTGTCACCGTGACACTAGGGTCGGTTTATCGAGAGGTAAAAGGCCAAGCGGTGGTGATTTTTGACGTTTGGTTAGATTGTTTTACACGGTTGTTATGGAGTAACTAAGGAGATTGTTTCAATTGACAGATTTACATTGTTGTTATGGAGTAACTAAGGAGATTCTTTCAATTGACAGTTTTACATTGTTGTTTGATTAGCGTTGAAAAGGAAGGTGAATAGCACCATGATAAAATTTCTAAACAAGTTTATCGGTACAGGATGGAGATATTGCTGTAATTTTCGTAAACCGGTAGGGAGTTTTCAAGTTAGTCCAGCTAGCTATGCCGGCGGAGCTACCGGCGCGAGTAAATGGCGTCTTGATGAAGCGACTAATGCGCTCCATTACCGCGGGTACGGCCGAATCAAAGATGACGTTAATGTGACTTGCGGCGGGCGGTAATAGCTCCGACTTGGTGACCGGATTGCTGACGGTCGCTAGCCGGGAAATCTGATGTAATAGTTGCATGTCGACAAAAAGCCCTTCCAGCGCACGTGGATCGTCCGACAAATGAGGTTCCGATGTAATTTCACGCAGGTGACGGGATCGATTAGAACAGCGATGGATCGAAATAAAAATGTTTGTTACCGTGTGACATGTAGAAAATATGTGTGATGTATAGATTAGAGTAGAGTAGAATGGAGTAATCAGGATATTTGCTGAAAAATAACGGTTGTTTTGTAACAGTCGTTACTGCACCTCTATACCAACAAATATTCCCACCTCTATTAACTTCTGTCACGCAAATGTCATTAATGTCAATTTTGACTATTTTTGGTTATGTACCATCGAACGCATCTTAAAAATGCGTGTACAATGCGGGTGAAGTAATAAAAACAAAGCAAAAACTTCCAAAATTCCGAACCGGAACAAACCTAACGCCGCCGAATTGTTTTGAAAAAATCATCGGGAATTCCCCTCGCCTCGTGCTCGAGAAAACCGTGGTGTACGTTCTTTTGTAAATAGAACAAACCGTCGGAGAAAAAGTCGCCCGGCGTTATTTTCCTGGAGGCGGCGCAATCATAATATTTACAATACCGTTCCGCGGAAAATATTTTCCGGAAAAACGGGAAGAATTAAAAATATATACGCGATCGTTACGGCGCTTCAATCGAGCCGAAGCATCCGAATTGTTCTCCCGTTTCCCTTTTCCCGGGACCGTGGCCGATCGGAAAAAGCGAGTTACTTCTTTTTTCTCCTTCGTCTCTCTCAAAGGGTAAACATCGAAGGGCCTAAGGGAATTCGCTTGTAAGCTTTAGATAAGCACGTCGTCGAACGGATTATTTTTCCCTATATAGATACGTACACACAAAAAAAAGCTGACTATTATTTATTTTTATCCCCCGAGAAAGGGTGAAACTCGAATTAATAAAACCACTTATCCCGCTAATTCGGGACGCTCTGTACGGTGGTAAAAAATTACTAACTAGCTGGCCATTAGCGGGAGTTCTCAAGATGTTCCTGCAACTAACCTAAACTAATTTGTTCAGTTAGAGAGCGGGTTCTGTTGTTTCGTATTTCGGAAGTGGAGTTTCTGTATAATGAATGACAAGTTTAGTGCAACTCGTCTCCGACGGTCCGTCGAGACAAAGTCGCTTCAAAACATAATTAGACTCTACTTAACTTATTTGTGTATATTACGAGTACTTCAGGAGTACACCCGGCGAGGAGATTATACGAATTAATTTAATAAAAACGAGTAGCAAATATGACTCTTCAAGCGAGACGTTTCATCCGCTTTTTCACCGGTCGAATAAAAAGTAAATATCTCCCCGAAAACGCCGAAGTAATTTAACGTACAAAAGAACTGTTCATTTACTTTTTCCCTTTCTATCTATTTATCCCCCAAGAGAGGAGCGCTATTGATTCGCCCAGACGGCCGCAATTCCCGGTCTCTTCGAGGAAACAATTTATTGGACTAATCGAATGTAATTGCTCGCTGTATTCACTTATTTTACGCAGAAATAAATCTCTATCTTTTAATGATAACGACAACCGTCGGCGGGATAATCTAACCGCGTGCAAATACACAAACTCGAGGAGTTTAACGCGCGTTCGAACCGCCTGCCAAACGGCCTTCGCCCTCCATAAACCCGACGCGAAAATTGCACCGTAAAATCGTTTCGCGAGTGGCTCCGCTTCAGCGGCGCGAGCGATTAATTTTAATTTTTCCAAACGCGACACGCGATGATTTAATAAGCCGCTCCCTCGACCTATCGAAAATCGGATCGCTTCTCGACGGGGGGCGAATAAAAAAAAATCGACCCTCTTTCCAAACATTCGACCAGATTCGGTCATAATTTAGGGGCCCGTTCGCGTTTTTCCTTTTGACTCTCCGCAGATAGACGGATAGATAGCGTCGCTTTTTTCCGCCGGATTTTATGATGGAGATACGGGTCGAAAGATTAAGGGTGTCATTTCTCAACAAGTCCCTTTTCTCGAAAGAGCGAATTCGACATAATTCCGATAAAAAAAAATACGCCGGCTAACGATGAAAGCACGATGAGGATGGAAGAATATAAAAAAAAGGGAACCGTCGCAAGTCCCTGTAACGGGCCATCGAGTTGAATGGAAAATTCTAATTGATGGGAAAAATACTCATTGAAGATGAAAATTTTAAATAGTTTTAGACTTGGGAATAGTACTGAATTAGTTCTAATATGATTTAGGGCAGTTTTAAATGGTTCTTAGATTGTCATATCGAGCTTTAAAGTGAGGAATGATTCTGGTTTGTTCTAATTTGCTATGAAACAGTTCTAAATGAAGAGTTCTGTACAATATGGTAATAAGAGCAATAAAAACTGTTTCAAATAGACCTAATTAGTTGTAAAATGGTTCCAAATGCTTTTGAATAGTTCCAATTTGCTCTGAAACTATTCTAAGTGTTTCTGGACAATTTGAAACAAAGAGCAAACACTATCAAATTCCTGATGACCTTCGGTGAAGATTTCCAACTTGCGGGAACTTGGGACAGCCCGTATAGAGATATCACATCAGGCGAATGGTAGGCACATAAGTGCAAGATATATAGAAGCAGTTAGAGAACGTTCGGCTTTAATGAGCGCACTTCCCCGGCATCGAGCGGGGCGGTAATTGAAGGTAGACGCTTTCGAGGATGCCCTGCTCGCGAAAGTTTATACTAGTTAGAGTTTAAAGCTCGAGGGAGGACGCGTCATCGGCGGCGATCGCGATTATTCGTCGGCATATTCGCGCTTAGAAAAGACACACGCTAATTCGATCGGAAAATTCGGAGAGAAACTTTCGCCTCCCGACCGCCGCCCCCACATCGACGGCGGAGCGTTACCTGAAATTGAATTAGGGCCTCATCGACGGATGCTTTCAGCATACCCGATTCCCTACCCCGCTTCGAGTTATCTAGCCTTATATCTAGAGTTATACTCTGAGCTCGGTGGTGTATAACTTTAATCAACACCCTGTATGTTATGGTATAGGTTTCCTCGCTTTTGGCTCGAAACTGCGACGCAATTATGCAGCTCGAAGCCGGGCAAAACGAGTACAAACGAAAGTTTTTCGCTAACTGGGACGATGGAAATTTGATGGTATATACGCCATCCGCGGAAGGTTTTTGCAGTCGCGTGCGCTCGAATTTTCCGTGGAAATTTATACGGAAAGGAAGCCGGCCATTTCCATTTTCTTTTCGCGGCCGTCCCGGAGCGCCCCGGGCGATCCGTCGGCGGCTATTTGCATTTTCCTTCGAGGCCGTTACACGGGTCACTAGCTACTCGAAATGTAGATTTATATATGGGGAGACGAGCGATCTCCCGAAGAGCATTAAATAAAAACCGCGCGCCGGTATGAGCGACTCGTAGATATTATTCGAGGATAAACGCAACACACAAAACACTCCTCTAATAAAGTGAACGTTCGCCCGGAAAAAGGAACGAAACGAACGGGAGTAATTCAATCCTCGGGACCGATAAATCTGGCGCCTTTTGCCGCCGGATATTCCGAATTCCGAGGATCGAAAAAACGGCAATTTTCGCCCGGGGAAAACCAGCAACGAGAGCGTCGCGACGCCTCTGCGATGCGGGAGATTTGTATTTGCGGTGAGATTCGACTCGGCGACGTTTGCGAAAGGAGAAAAGAAGGGCTCCGAAACGACGGCGGGGTTTAATATGTAAAAACGGGAAAATGTGGTCTGGCACTCAGTAGGAAACTAGCCAGTTATTAAGGGATTACAGGGGGAGCTTAAAAAAGTTTTGTATATGTAGTTTTTTTTTAAATACGTTTCATTGGGACGCTAAGAGAAAATTCCTGGTCGTTAATTCTTTAAAGAATAGCGCTTTTTCAGTTTCAATACTCATCGGGTTGATGGAGAAAAACATGCTCCGGAGCGTATTTACAAACTCTTTCCTTAATTAAGGTTCGCCGTTTGACAAACAGACGGCCGAATGGAGGTCAAAAAACCTACGCCCGTAACGCAAACAAGTAGAAAATTTTCTTTGCCATAAATTCCGAGAGCATTAGGTTCCCGAAAATAAAATAAAAATACCAAACAATTGGGCGAACAAATCCCGTTAATCACGCAAAATAACATCCCGTTACATAATTGTAGTCCTTGGAAACTCCGCGTGTTTTCGACATGTAATCACGCTGTGAGTATACACCGGATCAATTCAAAAAGATTCCCGATATAAATAAAGACATATCCTATTAACGAAATAAATGGAATATAAATAGTACATAAAAAAAGCTTACTTTCAAAGAACCCCGATCCTCGCTAATCCACACTCCCAATGGCGATTGCACACACTAAAAATTCGCACTAAAAAAAAATACTCCGAAGAGTCGCCGGCGGAAATACTCGGCGGTGGAAAAACTCCCGGAAACCCAGCGGAAAAGCGCGCCCGAAGAGAGCCAGCAGCGCGCAGAGCCAGAGTCGCACTGAGGGCGCCGCCGGCCCGCGAGGGCGCGTATGGGGGCGCGAGAAGAAGGGCCGGGCAGGCGCAGGATTCCGTTCGGATTACTTGTTACGTTTCATTCGGCCGGAGGAAACCGGCGCGCCGGAACTCCGCACCAAAATAATCATCTAATAGAGGATATTCGAGAAATAACGCTTATTTTGTAACAGTCGTTACTGCACCTCTACACCAAAAAATCGGGTCCCACCTCTATTAAAATTGTGTCGTACGAAATGTCATTAATGTCAATTTTGACAGTTGGTTATAACGAAATGCCAGGGGGGCGTTCCAAAACGCACTTTTTACTTTAAACTTTACTTGCCACTTTTTACTCGAATCGTTCAAAAACAACCAGTTGGGTTAATAGTTGATCCACGATCCACTGATCCACGATCGTTCCGAAATTACAGTTGTCTCACTCGACGTTACACTTTTCGACTCACTTTTACACTTTTCGACGGTGTCTGCGACGAATAGTTTTATTAATGACAGCAGACAGTTTCAAATGGAAGATTTCGTGTTCCGTGTTGTTTTTCTACCAGAGTAATTTATGAATGTTGTTTTTAATGAATATATTATTACCTAGTGCATTGTATTTTATTTCGTAAAGTACAGAGAACGTTTTAATCACGATGAACTGTAATTACAATTTATTGTTAGACGATACGGATATCATCGTCATGTCAAACGTCAAACGTTCCAAAACTAGTTGTGTCAACTTGTCCACTAAGAAAACGGCCCGAAGTCGGAATATCTCTTTCATAAACGACAATTGCACCAAACAAACACGTTTAATCGTCGAATCTAATTCCGCCGGCGATAATCGGATTCCCTGTAATTATCAACCGGTCAAAAAAAACCGGGATAATCAGAAAATCACAGTGATTAGTTGGCGGGGGAATAACGACCAGTAATTTCGGCATGTCGCGTCCTGCATGTGCGTTTGATGTGCCTGTTTTGATATTTCATTAGTTCGAAACTAACACCGAAACGCATCCAGCGTCGTCTCCATGTAGGAATATGTTGCGGTAACATCGCGTCCCGGTGATTTATGCACCTATACAGGACGCGCTCGAAAAGTGGCTGAATAATCGATACCTACGAGGCCTCCTCCTCGTAGGTATCGATATGGAATTTATTGCGAGTGTTAAGTCATTATCGTTCGGGTTTTTATGGCGTCGTTATAGTTAATTAGGGGAGTAAATTAGATGCCGCAAAGAGCCATAAAAGTTACGATTTAATTAAAAAAAAAACTTAATTGTTACGTTCGATGAGAGGATAAATTTCGCGTTTTTATCGTAAAATTATAGGGTATTTCATTCGAATCCAATCAAAGCGACGTTAATATAAGTAATGTATGTGTACAATTGACCATATTACAAATAAACTCACCCCCATGTACTCACCTTCATCTATTATCCGCAATTAAACCCATCAACACAGAGATTCCTTTCAATATTTCTTCACACACCCCTTTATTCTTCCATCAACCCTTCGTGGAACCTCCACAAACCACCTACAACAAAATTCAACAATCCAAACTAACCCCTGTTAAATTTCGGAGCGCCAGTAAAGCAACATCCCCTTTTGTTTCGCCCGTTTCCGATGGAAAAAAAAATTTCAAAACGTCCCTCTCCGCCCCCGTAAATACGCACCTCTTTTTTCCCGGCGCCCGCCGGCCCCGCGGGCGGTCCCGACCGAAAAATGGATTGTTGTGACAGCGGCCGGATCGTCATCTGTTACATCGCAGGATGTATTTAACGGTGCGAACGGTCGTTTGGATCTTGTGGATCACCTCTTCCTGCGAACAATTTTTTACCAGCTCTCAACGTCTCGCGAGATCGGTAATCGAGCCTAACTGGATGCCGGTTAACCGAAGGCACCTCTTAGAGTATAATTTTACGGGTAAACTTTCCCGAGATAGCGACGAAACTCACCTGCATCAGATTGAAACACATCGCTATCAACGCCATGCCGAGCATCAGGTAGATCGAGCAGAACACGAAGCTCAGCTCGAGCACCTCCGCGTAGAAATCCCTGCCTCTGCCGTAGATTTTATCCCCAGGCACCAGGTCCCCGAAGCCGATCGTGCTCAACGATATGAAGCAGAAGTAGGAGGCGTCCATGAACGTCCAATGTTCCTCCCATTTGCAGAACAACAACGCTCCGCTGCATATGTACCTTTAAATGAAGCGTCCCTTAAATGTTATCGAGATCGTCGAGTGTAAAGGTGTTGTACTTACCCCACCATAATCGCCAAGCAAACTGTAACTGGTACTGGTACGTTTTGCACGTCAGTATCCAGTTCCTCTGTAAGGGCTTCGCTCACGGTGGAATGTCTGGGTCCTAGTGGAGGATTGGAAATGGACACCTGAAGCAAAAAATTGGTTCAAAATGAAGGTTGTAGAGTGTGAGAGTGGTAGAGGACGTGTAGAAGTGAGGTAGGTAGGGGTAAGGAAGAGTAGAAGGTAGTAGAGATGGGTGGAAGAGGCTAAAAAGAGGTTGGTAGAGTAGGGTGGAGGAAGCTAGAAGAGCGTAGGTAGAGGTAGATGAGGCTAGAAGGGGATATGTAGAGGTAGAGAGGGGTAGAGAAGGGTGGAAGGGAGTAGGTAGGGGAAGACTGAGTCTAAAAAATTGGCAGTCGAAAAAATTAACACACTGTATATGGAGGAATTGTTCGAAAAGTCTCGAATGCATTTTCCTTTTTTTTTCCCCGAACGCGCGCAACTCGATTAACGGCGGACTTTTGTGTATCTATTGAATAAAAAATAAGCAATTCGAAAAACTCTTTTAATTTCGCCTGGCTCCTTTGCGCTCCGGGTTTCTTTTTTAATCTGTAATATTATGTTGCCTCCTTCGGATGTAAATAGGGTTTGTGCACAAGTTTCAACGTTTCCGACTCAACCGTCAATATTTGCCCGGTTTTTTTTTTCTCTCCTCTTTTTCTTTCCCTCTTCCTATACCTACGAATGGACGAACAAAAAAAAAAGACTCGCTAATGCTTTATCTCGCGAACGGCGTTTTTATGAATAAAAATCGAACCGAACGGATGGAATACCGGCAAACTCGACGCGAGATTTTCTAATAATTTCATTCGTAAACATTCGTTAAACGAGAGAGGAATTTACTTTGAAACATTCAGAGAAAAATGGAATTATCATGCACTCTTCAAAGTGCGCACATATTAACCGCAATCTATCTAAATTCGCGAGTAATTTTCGTTTAACGGAGTGTCGCATAAACCTCTCGCATCGATTTTAATAAGGCTCGACATTAAACAAGATGGGAAATTCAGCGAGGGCGATCGTAAAATCAGAGCGGCGTCCTCACCTGAAGCACGAGTTTACGACGCCAGACAACAAACGCCATTCGATTAAAATGTATCCTAATGTTTCATAAACCCTTTTTTCCCACCGCCTGGATAATGTAGAGTTCCAGAGGAAGCGCTCGATATCCACAACAAGTCGCGCAAAATTGAGTTTTACACCACAGAGATTCTAGTGAAATTTATCCATATCTCTTGAGTATAACGTACGCGTTTCTTCGCGTTATAAATAACCGGTGATTAAAGCGAGCAGAGTTAATGAATTCATTAAGCGCGAGCCCGCAATTTTCGAGTGCATTATAAAAGTCGACAAATCGTCCGGCGACGCTCATTTTATACGGCGGACCGGAACGGTAAAATCCTCATTTATCACCGCCGGAGCCGCGCCGATGGGGTTGTAAACGTCGACGGCGGTTTTATTGCGTTTTTCGACTACTTTCTCACGTGTTATTATCGCTTTACGGCGTTTATTATCATCGAATTGCATCGCCCGACAAACAACGGACGGTTCGTTTGGACTCGAATAACGGCCGACGTTCTATTGAATATAAAATGATACACTTGCATATGATAATATTCATAAATTACTGCTCCACAAATTTGCGATTATTTTAAAAGTTACAAACCTTTTGATCGCCAAATTATCATATATGCGAAATTAAATGTTTTCTCTCATATCTGAGTGGATTTTTTGTCCCTACTTCTACAACTCATACTAAATTCGGCCATCAAAAAACCTGCAACTTTTAAATTACTAAATCTCAATATTAGTGAACTTCCTTAACTTGTGTAGAGTAATATATACTGCTCCACAAAAGTTAAGGAAGTTAACAAATATTGAGATTATTTTAAAAGTTGCGGGTTTTTTGATCGCCAAATTTAACATGAATTGTAGAGGTAGGGGCAAAAAATCCACTCGGATATGAGAGAAAACATTTAATTTCGCAATTTGAAAATTTGGTGATCAAAAAGTCTGTAACTTTTAAAATAATCGCAAAATTTGCAAACTTTCTTAACTTTTGTAGAGCAGTATATTTCGATGCATATAATAAGTGTAAATATGTTACATTATATTCGAAAAGTTTGATAATCGATTCCGATCGAGAGCGCAAAAATATTTTTTACAATGACTGATGGAATTCTTGCTGTTGCACATCTATTAATTAATTAACCGAATTTCCGCCTAGACGCCGATTGATTTTCGGATCGCGCGCATCCGCTTATGCATTAATATCAATTAGTCCGATCTCTGTAGCGGATCCGTCGCGCAAACAAAGAGCGAAAAAAATTCGTAATGATAAATGGCGCGAATTCGCAGTCGTTTGTCAAGTTCTGAGCCGGAGTTTCCGTGCGTGCGGACGCTCAATTTGCTCCAAACATAGTCGAATAAACTCGCCAGATGGACCTCCGACGAGAGACGGAATCAGATGCAAATGCAGTCAGTAAGGATCTAAAATGCGATTCAAGATGTGTGTTCTTGAAGACTATTAAATGAAACCGGAGAGTGTTGAAGAGTTGCACTGAATAATACACCAGCAAGACACACCTCAGTGTAATGGAATTACGAAGAGAATTTAGTAAAGAGATTCATACAAAACGTGTGCTTGATTCGGTCCATTTTGAATCGCGCCCGATTGCAAACCGGTCGCAGGAAATACACAAAAAAAAAATAGGCGAAACTCGCACAGAGCGCAATCGGTAGCTTTGTTTATGTGCAATGCACAACTGATTGATCGCCGTATCGACATGTTTTTGACGATTCGCGCGCGAATTTCACCAGTTTTTTTTGCCCTATTCGTTCGACCATACGCCAGCCGTTCGTATCACACTCTAACAAACAAACGTTTCGATTACTTACTTCGGTAACATCGCTGCCGGTGACATCGCTATCGTAGTCCATCTGCATGCGTTTCTCCCTGCGGATCTTCCGCAGCGCCCGCCGCTTCGCCACCCCCGGGCAGCACCTGCACAAGCAGCACTTGGCGTAGATCCACTTGAACGAGCGCGCCATTATGTCCCCGATGTTGGACAGGTACAGCAGGAACAGCGGCATGCCGATGATGGCGTACACGATGGTGGCGATTTTCCCTTCGGGTGTCCTCGGGTAAATGTTACCGTACCCTGCAAAATGCATCCCTAATGTACACATCAATAAAAAAAAAACTCATCGCTCGTAATCATCGCCCAAGTTATATTTGTTACATTAGTATCTCATTGAGGCCAGTTGGAGCAGCAGCTGTTCCGTTCGAAATCGATCATCGCCAAGGCGGCGCCTCTAGCGGCGTCTCCTTCTTGCTCGAACACCAGAGGCAGCTGGTAGATTTTCTCAACCTCCTCCTGCAGCACCTCGTTTCTGAACAACCCGCCGCCGTTGCCCACTATCCTATCCACATTGGCTTCTATCAGTACTCGAGCGGGCATCATGGAGTGCAGATTCGCGACGAGCCCCTTGCACAGCGCTCGGAACACGTGCCCCAGCTCGACGTTGTCCGCGGTGATGTTCCGCACGGAGCCGAGCAGATTGGGGGCGAACCTCTCGCCCAGGCAGGTGGGCTTGATCTCGAGCTCCGGTTTGGTGTTGTCGGTTTTGGCGACGGCGATGAGTCGCGTCCAGACGGCGTCGTCGTCGATTGGCTCGCCGACGTCGGCCAGCCAGCCCTTCAGCGTGTCCACGAACATCGCCAGGACGTTGCCGCCGTTGAGGGAGGCCGCCACGGCGACGAATTGGTTGCGGAAGAACGGCCAGTAGGAGATCGGGTTGACTACGGGCACTCCGGCGGGCGGGATGTATTTCTTCGCGACGAAAGCCATCTGGGCCGACGTGGAGATGTTCAGTACAGCGTCGGTGTCCGATGTGAGCGTGGATAGAACCGAGCATTGTAAATCGCCCATATCGACTCCGATGGGAATGCCATCGGGTAAACCGTGCCATCTTTCTTTGAGTACGCCCACGATTTCGCCGGCCGGTTTGACTTTAGGCAGCATATCAACGGGCAAACCGTACTTCTCCAGCAACTTCAAGTTCCAAGCGGACGTGCGGCAGTTGAAGTAACCCCAACTAGCGGCGTTCTGTTCGGAGGTGTACGGGTGGACCTGATCCGTCAGCATGGCCACCACGAAGCTCGAAATCGGCCCGCACTTGGTGTACTTCTTGAAGAAACCCGGCGAGTTCTTCAGCAACCAGAACATCGTCGGCACGCCGAAGCCCGCGGAGACGCCCAGGTGCGAGTCGGGCTTGGGCAGCAGCGCCAGGAACCTCGGCGAGCACCTGCCGTCCTGCCACGTGTGCAAATTCGACACGGCGCCGTCGTCGATGCGATAGGTCTTCCCTTGGAACTGCCACGGGCGGCGCGACTCGTCGGCCGTCCAGAAGACGACGCCGTGCATCTGGCCGCAGACGCCGATTTCGGCGACGCGGCGGCGCGCGTCGGCGTCGAGCTTCGACAGGCAGATGTTCAGCGCCGATATGATGGTCGGGACGTGCTGCTCGCGGGCGCCGGGCGCCGAGCTCGGCGCCTCGCTGTTGGTGGCCTTCGCTTGGTGCTCCACCAGCCGCTTGGTGTCGGCGTCCACCACCGATACCTTCACCGACGTGGTGCCCAGGTCGATTCCCAGCACGTACTTCATTTCGGCGCGACGTTCGAATTCGAAACTAACCTACGTGGGATTTTTTTTTTTTAATGTGTCACGAGTGTCACGAGTGTCACGAGTTATACCAACGGTATTTGTACATGTAATCGAGCGCTCTATACAGGGTGTCCCAAAATTCACGCCCGTCCTTTCAGAATATGATTCAGTGGGCTAAAACAAATTAAATTTTAAGAGTAAAATTTTTTTTCGTTTTGTCCTGTGACATTTGTAGACGAGAACATGCTACAGAGGGTTCGTGATTCAATTATAAATCGTGCGAATGTTTGCATTGAAGTAGGCGGCGATTTGTTTGAACACCTTTTATAAATTATTCGTTTTTATGTTTTTTATGTTCTTATGTTTAATAATGTTTCTTTGTTACTTTGTTTTAATTAAAGTTTTAGTTGAATTTAAAATTTTTTGTTTTTTATCAATAACTCGGTTATCAATGACAAAACGAAAAAATTTTATTCTTAAAATTTAATTGGTTTTAGCCCGCTGAATCATATTCTGAAAGGACGGGCGTGAATTTTGGGACACCCTGTATATCTCCTTCTACCCCCCGGTCGCCGGAATGTCCCGGTTAATGTTGTAATTTTATTAGAAACTCTCGGTAAATGAAACTACTCGCGTTTTATGGACTGGCGGGGTGGAATCAAATTTGAGCGCTACACGCTCCATAAATTGTATTGACGAACGAATTAGATCGAGTTTCGGGAGTTTTCGGTCGAAAGTTACGAAACCATTTCGTTTCGAAAACCATAACGCTACAACCGATATATACAGGGCGGAAAAAGAGTCCTTTTTTTTATTAATAGTAGCTACAATAGTAGATACCACAGTATAGTAATAGTAGCTTCTTTAGTAGATTATAGCTACAGTAGTTACAGGTAATAGAAGCCTGCAAGTAGCTATAACAGTACATATAAGAGTAGTTATAAGAGTGGCTATAAGAATAGTTTTATTAGTAGCTATAATGGTGTTAATAAAACCTAATGTTGAGTACCTCCTGCTAGCGAACGGAGTATAGTTAATATGTGAAAAAATTCACCAAAAATCGAGCAAGCAAAATTGTTAAAGCGAGTTTTAGAATCTGAAGAGTTCATGCGTCTTACTTTTGGACGAATAACCGCAATTTCGCCGTGCATTTCTGCAAGAGGGCCCTTCGCGTGATAAAGTAACCGAGTTTGCATGCAGAGGAACTTTTAACGATCCGCATTTTTCGACATTATCCACCGCCGCCTATCAATTACCTTATGAGGGCCTTATCTCTTCCCCTTTAGCGAGCTCTAAGCGAAAGAAAGGGATTGATGGCCGCCTCGATAAATTAGCGACTTTGTCGATCGGGAAAACTAGCGGTGTAAAAGTCGATTCTAATTTCCATCGGACGAGCCTTCGATGTAGTCGCTGGGATGGATACAGAACGGGGTCCGTCGGGGAATGAATTTAATTTCCAGGATTTTTTTCGACCCCCGCGCGCCGGCGACTTGGAAATATCGATCCGCAAAACGCCGAGTTAATCGCATTATTTTAAGTTTTAAGTGCACTTAGGCGGCAATTCATATTTTATTGCCGGAGACATGTTCTTTTATGCTCGTTTTTCGGGGGGGTCGGGCCGCTGTTAACGAAGTTAGAGGATACGTTCAACATTCGCGACGCTTTGTCGGCGAACCGTTTGATAAAAATTACATCTCTAACCGGTGCGTGGGAATTACTTAGACAATTTATAGTCCGTTCGGCATCAGGATAAATTATAAGCCAGTATACAGAATGCCGATACTTCAGAATGGGAATATTTGGATGATTTTAAGAAGAAAAGTTTATATAAATGTATGTCCTAAACCTCTTAGTTTTCGAGCTACAGGGTGTTATAGTTTTAGAAAAAAATAACTTTTCTATTATAATTTTCTTATTCCACCAGATATTTTTATGAAATTTTGTATACATTTTTTCATTATTAAGGAGCATTTTTTGAGGCGTAAGATTTTTTAAAATATTCACCAGTGACGTCCATATGGGGTTTGAATTGAATATGTTTAAAAAAAAATTATACGCCACTGTTTTTTCTAAAAACCAAAATTATTTTTAAAATCCTCATTTATTTTGCAGCAAATTCGATCAGAAGACTTACTTTCGTACGACGCACCATTTTCGCGTAAAAAAATAAAAACCAAAACAATTTTTTCCCAACTTCATTTGAGACTGCTTTTGATATTTTGTTGAAATTTGGTAGGCGCCCACCATGCATGAAAACACTTTTTTTTGGGGATAGAAATTAATTTTCTACTATAACCAGTGACATCCACGTCCGAAATTTCATAAAAATATCTGGAGTAATAAGAAAATTATGATAAAAAAGTTATTTTTTTTCTAAAACTCTTACATCCTGTAACTCAAAAACTAAGAAGTTTAGGACATACATTGATATAAACTTTTCGTCTTAAAATCATCCAAATACTCACATCCTGAAGTTATCGGCGTTCGGAAAAGCTCGCGAAGCCTGCGAGAGGATTAATAACAGCGGATACATCCGCGAAAAACCCGTTTTTTTTTTCTCAAATCCCTTTTCCGCGCGCCGTTCGTTCTCTTCCTCTGCCACATTCATATTATTTTTGAGATAATTGGCTTTGCCGGGGCCCGTCAGCCGGAAAAACCTATTAGTCGTCAAATAAAAGAGTACCCGCCGGGGCGACAGACGCGTGAAAAGAGGGAAAAAAGGCGATTTCCCGGCGAATGTAATATGTGGCGAAAAGGTGCGCTTTTACATTCGCGCATAATATCGAAAACCGGGCGAAATATAAATGAAAGAAACCGGCCTAACTACACGGGGAAAATCCGGCTAGTTCGCGGATTTTAAAAAAACCCGAAGTGAAAAGCTTCTCTGTATGATTTATCTAATTGACCCGTGCCCCGTAAATCAGCGCGACAAGGCGACCAGTTCGCCCGGGAAATTGCGGGAAATCCATCCATCTTGCGGCGCATTTATAAATATTTATCGGAAATCTAGGCATATAGCTCGTTATTTTTCGACGCTATCGCCCGTACGGCGTGTCGAAGGTGTCGAAGTGGTGATTAGTTATCCGATTTATATACGGCCCAAATAACGCAACAGGCTTTTTATCGACGCTATCGCATCCAAAAAGAGCTTCCTAAAGGCGATTCGTACATGAATTTTAACGCCTTCGGAGAAACGCCGGAGTTAGGCAACTTCCGCGACCGCACCTCCTACATTACAACGCCAAATTGAGCAACATTCCCTCCGTCATTTTCGAATTCGCCAACTACATTAAAACTTTACGCGAGGGGCCCTCGTGCGGTATTGTTTCGACGCGGGTGCGAATTATGTTCGACGGTAAATAACGTCGCGATATTCCCGAGCTTTATCGTCTATCAATTAGCGACTAACGCTATAACCGCTTTTTCGGGTTTTCTCGCTACTTTTCCGCGGCCGTCGCGGGCTTGTTTCTAAGCGATATTGTATGCACTATATACATCTTGGTGATGTTGTGTGATTTATGAGAGGCGCCGACTTTTCGACCCTCGTCATGTTCCATTTTTGTCACCGGCTCTCCTGCTTTGTTGTAATTAAAATTTATTAACGGCCCCGCATCGTTTATCACGCAGTTTAGGCCCGCGATGGTTCCCGATTTCGGGGTATTTTTTTTCCCCCCGGTCCTGTCGATGATTGTTCGACGGGATTCGCGGGGTTTTTTAATTGTTTCCTTTCGTAATTAAAGTAATCGCTCGACGATTGAACGATAACAGTACCGGTTTATTTCGATTGCAAGTCATTTGTTGGTTTTTGAAATGGCGATTTTTCTCGTCGTATATCGAAATAAATGCGGCCGAAATACGCGTTCGAATCGAAGGTGCGCCGATAAAACGCATCGCCCGGAATTGTGTGTCTTTATTTCAATATTTTTCCAGGTTTTCCTGCAATTTATTTGCGGTCTCGCCGTGTTTGCGCTCCCCACAGACGTGGAAAACGAAAAATAAAACCGCCGAAATAAAACCGGCTGCCTACGGGACGGGAAATTCCGAACCGGAATTTGCTGATATGCCCCCCGGTTTTATATGCACGCTAGCTGCATTAAATTCTTTCAGAGTCTAAAAGATTCTGGACAGTTCTAAATTGTTTTAGACAGTTCTGATTCGTCCGGAAGCAATCTAAATGATTCTGGACAGTTTTAAATTATTCTAGACAGTACCAAATCATTCTGGTCAGATCTAAATGATTCTCAACAATTCTGATTCGATCTGAAGCAGTCTATATGATTCAGGACAGTTTTAAATCATTCTAGACCAGTACCAAATCATTCTGGACAAATCTAAATGATTCTCAACAATTCTGATTCGATCTGGATCAATCTATATAATTCAGGACAGTTTTAAATCATTTTAAATCATCATTTAAATCATTTTAAACGTATTGTTCGCGTAATAATCCACTTTGTGACGTTATCTTAATAAATAGAGTGGAGTATTAGAAGAAAATATGTCGCGACATTATCCCAAATTTATTGTTTAAAAAAAAAACATTTTTCGTCCACTCGAAATGCAAAATTCATTAATCATTAATCGTCGAACGATCGCACAGCATTCATAATTCGTTTGTTGGCTTCTGATTAGTTTTATCAGTTCCACGCTCCACTCGAGATTCATAATAAATAGATGTTTTTTTTGTCGGTCGAGCATCAATAACTGGCGAAGTAGACATCGGACGAGAATGTTCAAGTTCCTAATTAACGTGTTGCCTATTCTAGGGCTGGTCATCGGAAACGAGACGCCTATTATAGGCATTTTGAGCCAACCCGACTACGATTATGGCTACGACACCGTCATAGCGGCTTCCTACGTCAAGTATCTGGAAAGCGCCGGAGCCAGAGTACTTCCCATATGGTAAATAACCTGCTAATAATTTTGATATGTTTAACAGTGATTTCTTGGTAGGATCAACCAGACCGTTGATTACTACGAAAGGGTCGTACAGTACACCAACGGGTGAGTTATATTTGTGTAATAATAATGTAATAGTAGGTGAGAATGATATATTTTCGAAGGGTACTATTTCCTGGAGGTAGCGCCAATTTCACGCTACCCGGAGGTTACGGTGAAACGGCCCGAACTCTCTACAAACTAGCCAAAGAAGCTAACGATAAGAACGAACATTACCCCATTTGGGGCACCTGCTTGGGCTTCGAAGTACTACCGTACGCTCAAACTGGAACAGACGCCGTCGTCACCTGCTCAGTACCCCACGGTTCCTTCACGTTAGATTTCAAAGGAGGTAAACAAACCACCATCTACCCCAACCCGAGCATTCTTAACTAGTACCGCGAAACTCCAGATTACCGAAACAGCAGGCTGTACTCGCCCCTGCCGCTCGAACTGCTCGACGTCCTCACCGGCGAGAACGTCACCTACAACTCCCATCACTTCTGCCTCACCGAGAGCGGCCTCGCCCGCCGCGGCATCGCCTCCGACTGGCACGTGCTGAGCACCAACACCGACGCCGCCGGCCTGAAGTTCATCTCCTCCATGGAGCACCGTGAGTACCCGTTCTACGGCACGCAGTTCCACCCCGAGAAGAACAACTTCGAGTTCAAGCCGGACGAGGGGTTCGCGCACTCGTTGCGCAGCGTGCTGGTGTCCCAGTACTTCGCCGATTTCTTCGTTAGTGAGGCGCGGAAGAACGACCACCGGTTCCCCGATAGGAGCTTGGAGAGCCGATCTCTTATATACAATTACTGTCCGAAGTTTACGGGGAAGGAAAACGATTATTACTATCAAGTATACGGTTTCGAGCGAGAGGATTACGCCAGGAATAACTTGTTGTGAGTTTAATAAATAATGGAAATCATTAGCGCGTTTTAGTGTTGAGTAATAAATAAAAAACTAGAATCCTTTGTGCTGGTTAACAGGCGCGTATAAAATATTTCTAGTCGCACTCCAAGAGCGGTTGAATCGTTGAATAACCACCTAGTGCATAATTAACGCCGCTTTCCGTCGGAATTCAGACGAACTAGGTCTGTTTGAAGGGCCGCAAAAGGAGGAAAATCGTCGCGTATGAAACCCGCGTTTTTTTCCACCCTTTTGTCGAGCGAACAATGCGCGATGGAGAGCTCGAAATTCATTTAACAACGCCTCACCTATAGTCGTTATGACCGTCAGGGAGTAGAGGAAGGCGCCGGCGAAGCTCCATTGGGCCGACGACGTCAGATCGTCGGTACCGTCGAAGCCCCTCCTGGTGAAGTTCACCACCAGCTTCTGGTAGAGCCTCAGCAGCTCGTCGATGCTGGCGTTGAACTGCTCCTTTCCCATCACCTTGCACCGCGCGAATTTTAGCAGGAATCACGAAAAATATATCGCCATACTACCTTTCGGTTCAACTCGTAGGTGATGTTCCACAATTTCCCGGCGAAGATCGTCCGGTTGTTGAGCACCTCCTCCTTCAGCTTCAATTTGTGCTTACCTTCGATCGTCATGAAGATGAACGAACCGGCGATCGTGTAACCCGCCTATAACGCTAAATTTTCCTTACTAATTCACCGGCGTTCGCGTTGGCTCACCACTAGTAGGATGATGCCGACGTTGCTGAAGAGGAAGGCGATGAATTGCCGGAGGAATTCCTTGCATTGCTTCAACCACGACCGCCTGGCGGTTTTCCTGCGCCGCCGGACGGACCGTTTCCTTTCCATTGTGCCTGAGGAGGTCTCGCCAGCTGTTCCATCCGGACGGCCATCACGACTCCGATCTGGAGCTAACTGGATTCGTATCTGAAATTAGAAATCGAAAATTTTAATCAAAACACGTCCGACGGATCTTTCGAGTTAATTTTCTTGTGGTCGGAAGTCGTTCGTTTCCCCGGCAATGATTTATTCTCGAGATAATTTATTTTGTATACACGCGCTGGTTTTTATCATAAACTCCGGTATTGGGATTTTCGATAATCGTTAAGTGAATTTGTATATGCGGTTCTATTTGTTTTCGTTGCGTTGCGAATTATTTAATACGGTTGAAATTAATTTTGTAATCCGGATTCGGTTCGTTAAATTTAAATTAATTTGAAATTGGCTCGCGGGTGGAGCATTTTATATATAAAGTCCGATAACGGGTAAAAAAAACCCTTGTTATTACCGAGGATTGAAACGGCTATGAATTCCCGATCATTATTAGTTGTTCTCGTCGTATTATTATTCACTGGAGAATTATGCCAGGTTAGAAATTGCACTGGAATTGTGGTTATTATTTCGTAATGATTTTTTGTTGATTTTACAGTGCGAAGATAGCAGCCTTGTAAGTAAAATTCTGCACCATGTAGCTCACGTTGATGATGCACTAAAGCACCTTCATTAAAAACATTTATTACTTCGTTAAATATAATAAACAATAATTACCTAATTTTTATAACGCATAACAATCTGTTATAAGTACAATATTTTATACGGATCGCTTTCCGAACGAGTCCGTTTACAATTTTCTCCACTCCTCGAGCTTATCCACAGAAACCCACGAAACACCCATCAGCTCGAATTCTTGCAGCTTTCTAGACTATCCAGCTCGATCATGCACAGCTTGATGCAAACGCGCTTCTGGATGGACCTTTGCGATTGCCCGAAACTGGACAGACCCACCTGCGGATCCAGAGGCAACGACCTCGTCACCTACACGAATCGCTGCTACTTCGAGTGCGCCCGATCGCAGGACCCCGCCTGGGCGCTCGTCTCCTCATCGCCCTGCGACCACCGCATCCCCTGAACCGCTCCCGCGCCATTCGATTACTTTGTAACCGACTTTATATAAGCGAGCTATTGGCAATAAACTGGTTCGTTGTAGATGAATTCGTGTTCCGTGTACGTTTTTCGTGTTGCAGCTGCAGACTCTCGCCAAGAAGGTGGTGACTGGCATCCAGGAGGTGGCCTGCAGGAGCGGGATGTGCTCCAGGTCGAAGCCCGAACTGTATGTTGATGTTTAGGACGGAATAAACTGGTTTAACTTGTGTTCGATGTTTTTGTTTGACCTCTAGTTTGTTGAATTAATCGATTAGTGAATCAGTTAGTGTATAACTCTTTCAGAAGTTGTATGCCTTATGGAAACGACAATGGAGATGCCAAAACTGCAGTCGAAAACATGAGATAGTTTTTTCTTTAAAGAGGTTGAAAATCGACCAATCCCAGTAGTAGATGTTTAATTTAGGAGTAATGAAAATCTAAAATTTGTATGGAAAACCCAGTTTTTTATTTTAGAAGATAAAATGCAGTAGCTAAATTATTGGGAATCGGTCATAATGGCGGTTAGCTATATCGGGAAATTGTTCAAAAACATAAAATTAGGCAGCAAAAAGTTCGATTGCAAATCGTTTTCGAATGTCATCAGATAGCGCCCGCCAACGTAAAATCCCGCCAATTAAACGCTAATCGAATACAATGCGATTTAATTAAAAAAAAAACGCAAAACCCGTAGGGGGGCCATTCGCGATTGTCCGTCTATTTTCTCGAATTATTCAACCATGAAAACTATCGAACTACTCTCAGTCATCCTCCTTCTGGCCGGTGAGGCGCCGGTGGCGCCCCAGGACGCGCAGGTTGGTGTCCGCCCGGCGGAGCTCCGGCGTAGCCTAATCGAATTCGTTTGCAATGTTTCAAGACGCTGCAAAGCCTGCTGGTCAATCTCAACGCGAAGTACAACTGCTTCTGTCCGAACGTGGTGGGCAAAGTCTGCGGCTCCGACGGCACCACCTACGACAACATCTGCTTCTTGGAGTGCTTCCAGCAGGTCAAAACGAACTTGGTGATGGTCCACGAGGGCGCTTGCACCCCGTCCGAGGTCAGTACCACTCTCTTCTTCCTCTTCTTCGATGGTAATTTCGAATTTTTTAGGCGAAACATCCCGACGAGTGCCTGTGTCCGGACGAGGAGGACATCGTCTGCGGCTCGGACGGTAAAGACTATCGCAACGAATGCGAGTTCGAATGCATGCGCAAGAAGTACCCGAGGCTCGAGTTGGTATCCCACAAAGCGTGTCCTAAATTCAACTACCTCTCCATTTACGACGACGAGAAAGACGACCGCAATAAGAACCCCCACTCGGGAAAATACGTGAGTTAGTGTTGAATAAATCCGTCCAGGAGTTAGATACGGATGATGTTGTTCAGTACGATCCCGACGAGAAGGAAGAATCGAAGCTGGTCGACTCGTGGACTTCGATGGAAGATTCGGACATACCGTTGACCAACGACGACCTGAACTGCGATTGTCCGAAGATATCGCAGCCGGTCTGCGCGTCCGACGGGAAGTTCTACACCAACATGTGCTTCCTGCGCTGCTACCAGAAGAAATCGCCCAAATTGAAGCCCGTCAGCAAGTCGTACTGCTCGCAGAGCTCGGAGGAAAGTGTAATTTTCTAAGACGAATTCTTACTTCCGCCGGATCTGTTGATATTTATTTCTCGCAGGGCGACATCACGAGGAGCAGAGACTGCGATTGCCCGGACGAGGTGAGTCCGGTTTGCGGATCCGACGGCGCCATCTACCCGAATCTCTGCCTGCTCGCCTGCCAGAAGAGCCAAAACCGCGCTTTGATCGAAGTCGACTACGAGTTCTGCAAGAGTTCATCGAAGAATAATTGGAACGATAAAGTAATCGAATTAATTCCACCATCATTTCATCTACTTTAGTGCTCAACACCACCGTTGGTCTTCCTCTACCATCTAAATTATACTCATCACAAGGTTCTTCTCGTTTCATCTACTAACAGTACCTTTGATCTTTCTGTATGATGAGATTTGTAATGAGTTTGGAGTAATTTTTAATGTGGTTAGACGAAATTATCGGACGAAGCGAACCCGTGCATTTGCTCGAAGAGCCAGGAGCCGGTTTGCGGCACCGATTACAGGACGTACCCCAACAGATGCTTCCTGGAGTGCTTCCGCAACTACAACGCCACTCTCGATGTGCTAGCGGAGATGGCCTGCGAGCTGGTCAGCCACAACTACAATCCGGATCAGCAAGTAAAAACAGAATCGTGAATGGTATCTTGTAATAATCGGTCGGTTCGGTCGGTTTCAGTGGAGCAATTTGGACCCATCGGCGGCGCCGACGTTCGTCATCACGCTGTTCTCGCCGAATTGCACCTGCTCAGAAGACCACCAGCAGGCGTGCGGATCTGACGGAAAGACCTACGACAACGAGTGCTCGTTGAACTGCGAACGGAACATGGGACGGAATTTAACGCTGGCGTTTCGCGGCGCTTGCGACGAGATGAACGTGAGTTGTTAACCATTCCGCGTCCAAATCATTCGCGAATTTACGCATGTTCCAGAGCTCGCCCGACAATCTCCTCGCATCGCTGTTGGTAAGACAATTTCCGCCACAAACGCCCCTTCTGGCGGATTGACAACGCCGGTATATCGTTTTTAAGCGCCTGCCCGATTTGCCCATCGTGCAGTACTTGAACAAGCTGTTGCAGAGGTCCAACCGGTGCGAGTGTCCGCAGGAGGAGCGGCCGGTGTGCGGCTCGAACGGCCGCACCTACTTCAACGTCTGCTACTTGGAGTGCTCGCGGGAGAAGAACCCCGGGCTGGTGCCGGTGGCGGAGGCGCCCTGCGAGCGGCTCCCGCCGCCCCTCCCGGGCGGTCTTCAACAGGGCGTAAGTACGTGTTGAGAAAAGAAATTTTCGTAAGTATATTCTCGGGGGGATTGGTTGTTGGTTTGCCTTAGGAATGGTGTTGGTTCGTCTGCGAATCGGGCATGGTAGGTACATGGTGGTAGATTTTTGACTCGATTTTTGTTTTAGTTGGTACCTAATGAGCCAACGGTACCTACTGCGCCTACTGCGGTGGCTGGAGTGGTACCGGCGACTGGTAACAACAATTACTGCAATTGCTTCAGCGTTCTTCAGCCGGTTTGCGGATCGGACGGTAAAACGTACATGAATCCGTGTTTTCTCTATTGCAACAAACTGCAGAACCCCCAGTTGTACCTACTAGGTTACACCGTTTGTCAAAGAATAGACGAGATCCCAACGGAGAGTATAGTAAGTAGAGGTTTCTAAATAAACCTTGCGCGATTGTGGTTTAATTTTTGTTGCAGTTGCGGTACTTCGATTGCTATTGCCAGACCAGTTTCGAGCCGGTTTGTGCTTCGGACGGAAGAGTTTACCCCAACGTTTGTATTTTGAAATGCATCACCCAGTACTATCCGCATATAACGATGTACAGTTGCGAGCTCGACTGGAGCCGGTACAACGTAAATAAATTATGACCTGCGATTTTTATTTTCCTTACGTTCTAGACTTCAAATGCCCGGTTGTTGTTATAAATAAAATTTTTTAGAAGAAATGTAGACGATTTTTTTTGTATCTAGCGTGTTGGTGGAAACTCCGAAATTGCGAATAAATTCCTGTACTGCAAATTTCCCTCGCAATTTATTAATTAAATGATACATTAAGCTTACTTATAATTGAAGCTTTTGAACGAATTCCACGGTCGAAAAATTCAATGAAACCTCTCACGAGCGCGTAGATGGATTTTTCCGTTTTCGATTTTTCAAATAATAATTATAGCTACCTGTATCCGAGTACCTCACTGGCGAGCGATTCGATTAACTTTTAAATTAAATTTCACGCGATAAAATTCGAAAAAAGCATCGCTCACAGCCGGCACAGAGTCCGCGATTTCGTTATGAAATTATGCGGTTTACCATCTACCATTTGTTCATTTTCGCCGCGTTTATCTCACGAATCCAATGCTATGTAAGTACCACTTGAACTACTCCTACCGTTTCCTAAACCATTCCCTTTCAGGGCCTCATCAAGTCCCTATTCAAAAAAATCAACGGCAAACCGAGCTGCAGCTGCTCGGACATCGTGCAGCCGGTCTGCGGCTCCGATTCCCACACGTACCTCAACATTTGCTCGCTAGAATGCTCCCACAGGCGCTACCACAACG
This sequence comes from Phyllotreta striolata, assembly GCA_918026865.1. NCBI lineage: Eukaryota > Metazoa > Arthropoda > Insecta > Coleoptera > Chrysomelidae > Phyllotreta > Phyllotreta striolata. The sequence continues at coordinate 1,222,919 of OU900098.1, read as the reverse complement.
TCGAAAAAGTATCAGACGGACCTTGCAACGACCCCTTCAAAAATAAACACAAAAAACACAAGCACAGGGAACCCCATAAGGTATGCAAACACAACCCATCAGGTTCCTGCAGTACTTTTCTTAACCTCTTCTTTCTAACTAGTCTTCATTGGATTACCCTCTGGTGGTGTTGTAGGGATCGATGATGGACGATTACTCCGAAGAGGAGAGTTTAATGGATCACCAGCACGAGTTTGGGCGAGAAATGGCTTGCAGTTGCAGCGGAATGCTGGATCCCGTTTGTGGTACCGATGGGGTAACATACTTAAACGAATGCTACGTGAATTGTCGCAGGATGGAGCTGCGAGGAGCGGGTGGTTTGCAGGCGAAAGCGAGAGGCTTCTGCAGGGACTACATGGGTACTAACGAGGAGAATATCGTACGTTTCGATCGCTCTAAATTGTTTCATCGATTGTTATGTATGATTGGTCTTTCAGTTTCAGTATTTCGATTGCTCCTGCATGCCCTACTACGAGCCGGTTTGCGGGTCCGATGGAAGGACCTACCCGAACGGTTGCTTCCTGCAGTGCGTGAATATGTATTATCCGGAAATTGTGCTGGTTGATCAGAACGCCTGCCTCGATAAAATGGAAATGATCGTGCAGACGGGCATGGGAATGAACGCGGATTACGGCGTTGTGAATTATAATTTTATGAACTTTGTACCGAACAATCCTTTGTTTTAATAAAATGAGCCGGATTGATTATTATTGTGTTTAATTTATGTTTAAAGTACATACATATTAATTTAATGTTTTATTAGTACTTGTTTAATACCCGTCCGATGCGACCTCGTTTGTTGTGTTGAAAAAAAATATTGAAATTTCCGATAATAATAATTTTTAGTAGGTTAGTATTATATCAATATTAATAGTGTATTGGTTTAATTGGTTCATTTAAAATATCGTCAATCTTTGTTTCTCTGCGATATGGTCAGTTGCAATGTATAATACGTTATTATAAATGCGATTACATTAATTGCATGAAATCGAATAAAAATTCAACGAGCGTAGAGTTTTGGTTTTTGTAAAGCGCATCCTAACGAAAATATCTTGTCAAATCAAACGTTATTTAAATCAACAAAACCACTTAAAAGAATGTTAGAAAGAAGCTCATCATAAGAATAATATTTATAGAAGAATATAACTCTTGATAATTTACGATATGCACTGCACTGTATAGCGAGCAAATCCGATTGAATTCCCATTAAAATTAAATTAACTTTAATTCATAGAGAGATATAAATAGTTAATCGAGTTTTTCCGAACTTTTCAATATTCCACACTCAACAATGCGCGGGGAAATACTTGTAATCGCCGCGTTCTGTGCCCTCTGGACGACTTCTCACGCCAGACACCACCACGTAAGCTAAATTTATCGCACTCAAACTCTCCCTCATTCCTCATTCAAACGATTTCAGCGCGAACCGGCCAAACCTGCGCCATTTCCAAACCCACCGATCCCAGAAGAACCATCGCCCAGCCATTACGACACCGAAATCCTATTCATCCCGTCCCGCATCCTCGAATCCCTCATAGAATCGAACGTTATACCGCCTTCAGCGCCTCTACCCATCACCCAGTTCCCCCAGGGCCCTCTCCCCGGCATGCTGGGCGTGCTGCCGATGCTGTTCCCGCCCGCCGAGCGGCTGCCGGTGGAGGAGTGGCGCCCCAGGAAGCCGAAGAAGTCGCGCAAGAGGTGCAGCTGCCCGGCGGTAGAGCGGCCGGTGTGCGGCAGCGACGGGCTCACCTACGGCAACGAGTGCGAGCTGCGGTGCGCCCGGAGGCTCGGCCTGCGCGTGGAGATGGTGCGGACGGGCGAGTGCGGAGCGCCGCCGGAGGAGGCCTCGATGTCGAGCTCGTCGTCGGAGGAGCCGGCGGATGCGCCGAACGAGGCCTCGATGGAGGATTACTCCGAGAGTTCGTCGTCCAGCTCGGAGGAGGGCGGTACCGTCGAGCTGGTGTACGATGAGATCCCCATGCGGACGGGGTTTTTGGTGTAGGGTGATTGTATGAGGGAGGAATAAAGATATGTAATAGAAACGTTCGATTTTTTTTTTCGAAATAGCATAATATTTCGGGCTGTTGGCGGATATTATGTTGGTTTTTTTTTTTCAATTTTGTCGAAACAGGAACAATATAAATAGCTCGCTTCCTTGTAGCCGAGTTTCCAGTTATGAAATCCGGGGATTTTTCGGCGGAGCCCACACAATTAATTTGCGCGACGATAAAATTTCGTGTACGAAACTGATTCGTCGCCGTAAAATCGGCCATAATTCCGCGATTGTGGATATTTCGGATCGGTTAAAAATATAATTCATAAATTCGATAATGGCGTGTAAAATTGCAATTGTAAAGTTAAATTGGGTTTCGTAATAGTATCACCTGATGGAAAACAAAATAGACCTGCTGGATTACACCCATTCTAGCTAATTCTACAGGGTGTTCTCGAACTTATCGCGCACTAAATTCTAGCGGTGATAGTTTACGTCATTTGAGGAAGTTGTCTTTGTTGCACCTCTCTGTATAATGATAATAGTAAGAGACCTAAAGGCCACAGTTGATAGCAGTGACGTCACAAAATCTAACCAATCACATTGCTCGATTTTCAATCAAGTGTATTACCAACCAATAGCAGCTCGAGCTGTTAAAATATTATTTGAAATTATCGATCATCGCTTACGTGATCCCACATCACAACAATCTAATGAGATTATTAAACAAAATACTTAGTTTTTTTGTCGATTTCGCCGCGATTGTTTGAAATGCCCGTCATGTTCGAAATTTAACTGTTCCAAATATTTAGGAAAACGTTCCGGTAACTTCATTATGTCGTACAGTAGGCGGCAAATGTTTAATTTGTACGACCTCCTGCGATTTGTCATAAACAAACTTAATTTCGATGAAATTTAAGCGACTTCTCTCGAGTTCAATCATCGGGATTCCTGGACGAATCGGGATAGCCATGGAACACAGCGGGTACGTACATAGACAATAATCAAACAATAAAATCGATGAGATTCTAAACGTGATGAACGCCAACAGATGTTACTTCGCTGTAAAGTAAATTACGAAAGAACCGAAAGGTAGAAAAAATATTTTTATCTCAACATAATTGACAGGTGTCAAAAATGTCGCGTCAGAAGAAAAAAAACGTATCTCTTTCCTTCGGAATGAAGTTAGCCTCGCATTAATTTACATGTCCCTTTTCCATCAAACTGTCAAACGTCATAATCGAAAAACAGATACATTCGAGTGCTGCACTTTACGGGTGAGTAATTTCACGACGATCTTTCGTCTATTTATTTATTGTACGTATTTACTCGCGATAGACTATCAAACAAAAGTTAATTCGGCGACAAAACAAACAAAACAAAGTTCCTCATTCTCCTACATTAATCGACATGCGCCCTTCGCATTGTCAGCGCCTACTTTTCCTTCGTCTATGCAAACAAATACGGCACGTTAATTTCGGCAATCGTTTCCGTCTGTTTAGACAAGGGGGCGAGCTTTGAAGACGATAAACAAATTAAACAACGTTTCGTCGATTCACCGACGCGACGCGAAATGGCGCTCCTCTACTCGCGGTCGGATATATGGTTAAATAATAGCGGGACCTAAACAAACCTAATTAAAGCCGTCCCGACGCCTAAACGCGCCGGAACATGCTACTCTATTATCATTTTCTTCTATAAATAGCCGCCCATGCACCTATATCCAGCCAGTGACGTCGCTACATCCATAGAGTACTGCGATTGAATAGATTGATAGTGACGTCACTCGCTGCCATTATACCTTGCGGGTATACCTAAAATAAGCTCGATAACGAAGCAGCCTCTGTTAGGCTTCAAGGTTGTGTCGCGTAAACGGCGACAATAACGGGCGAATGTTGGAGGAAATGCTGCTTTATGACCTGTTTTAAATCGGCGAACGCGAAAATGAAACTTCATCTCGGCACTTCGGCGACAATAGACGGGATTTTTCCGCGGGTCGCGTGCACCGGGGGAGAATTCCACGTGCATCGCGAATCGGGGGCCGGTTTTAATGAGGGCGAATTAGCGCGAGAGGCCCGGGAATTTCGATTTTTGCGCCGCGCGGAACGCCGTAGGGAGATCCGGCGATTCCGATGGAATGAAAAATTTAATATTCCATCTATGGTATCTTCGCGAGACAAACAAAAGTTTCCAGCTATCCCACACGATCGAAACGAGGTCGGGGGAATTTAAAATTCAAAATGCATACATTTTATATTAGGCCAAAGCCGGAAGGGTTGAACGCAGGGGTGGACTCGACTACTTCGATTTACAACTTACTAACGATTAAATTTATTGCTTAAGTGTAATTAAATTTGTGTTAAAAATAACTCATTTATTAGGAGAGCGTTGAATAGGATATATTGATTCAAGTTATTAGTAAAATAGCCCATTTTGTGATAGGTAAGACACTGACTAACCCCGATTCCGAGGAATGCAAACTATGTTATCTATCCTAAGTAGATAAAAATGCAAATTCCTCGGAACATTCCGCCTCCATACCGGCAGACTTTTGGCTTCCTCGACAACAAAATTGCGACATAATCACTTTCGGAGTGCTTCCTAAAGACGCTTTCGGACGACTCATCGCGATTGCAATAAAACGTGAGCGAAATGCACGAACGAACCCCCCCGACTGTTGCCCCTTAATTAACCCCCGCCAACGACCGACTCTTCCGTTAAAATACTTTATAATAAACTACGCGCGAATCGAGGTATATTGGTACTTATACGAACGACTCGCCGTTCCGGTGGAATATTTAATATTTCCAATCCGTCGAACGCGCACAAAACATACAAAACAACCATCCGACTGTTACGACTTTCGCAGGAAAATCGCGGAAATCTTTTCCCGTTCGGCACGTACACGCTAAATTCCGTTGAATTCGTTACGAAGGAGCCCGTCGTTAAGGCGGGCGGATCGCATTGAATTAATAAATCGAATTTGAATAGGAATTATTATTGCCTTGCGCTCGACGTCTGAAGAGAGCGCCTTAACACCTCTTCTCTTTCCCAGAGATTACCTAAGATTCGAGCCGAAGCCCGGATGGTGTGCTTTAATGGCGTTACAAATAAGTCGATCGAATTTCGCATAATAAAATTTAGTTTATTACACGAACTAAGAGGTTCCTTTGTGTAGGTAAACACTGTAATATCGTTTGCGAAACGGGATTATTACTGGGAAGTTTATTAATATTGAACATTTGGGTGGTAGATGTGATAGTACAAAATTAGTTGACTCAGAGTAGATTCAGAGCATCAGAGTAGATTCAGAATAGATTGAGAGTAGATTCAAAGTGTGGAGTGGATTCAGAGTAGAATAGACTCAGAGTAGATTCATAGTGGAGAAGATTCAGAGTAGATTCAGAGTAGAGTTAGAATAGATTCAGAGTAGATTCAAAAGGGTAGATTCAGGGTAGAGTAGATTCAGAATAGAATCAGAGTAGATTCGTTTCATCTGTCCTGATTCGTAATTTTTGGCCATATTTAGAGCAGCTGTTGAGCAATTTTCGACCTTTTTTAGAGGCAAATTGCAACTATTTAAACCTCGGCGAGTATAAAAGATTTTCGGCTCGTAAAAATCACCATCGATACCTTTCTCTATAGCCACTTTTAGAGCGGCTATTTTTTCGTTTGTTGTATCGCATTTACTCTAATCTTATAGGAAGCGACAAAGCACCGGCGGCGGTATATCGGGTAGTTTTACATCGCGAAATCCGTATTGCGAATTTATGGCGAAATGTATAAAACTCTGGTGCAAAGCTAAAAAGATTAGAATTGCATTTTTATTACTTCAGACAACTGCTTTGAATGCATTTCCTATAGAGAGATTCGGTTTTATATCTTCGGCCGTTCGGAGGTTTTCATTGGAAATAATGTTCGGCGCATTTTATCCCCGATAATGTAGCGCCGGCGTGCGATTATCTTTTTCGATAGAATAATATAATACAAAAGAATTCTCACCCATGGAAATAATCGTAGAACAACGCGATTTTGTTGTATAAATTCACTGTTTGTTATACTCGAACTTGGAACTTTTCACTATCACTCGAACAAGCCGATGTAATTAGATTGCTACAGTGATTAGAAAACTGATAACTATCGAATCATCTAGAGGTTTCGGAACGGATGTGTCGAATTGTTCGCGTACAAAACTGCCGGGATTCGATTCACTTTTACGAAAACGCCCGTTCGAAATAGCTCAAGTAGAATGTCGGTTATAAATAAAGTCCAGACTTTGGTGGGAAAATGAATTTATGAAACGGCTCATATCGAAATCTATTGATATTTTTACGTTTTCCGATACAAATAAAATTCTCGTCGAGTTCGAGCGATACTAATACTCGCGTTTATCGGCGTATATACAGGGCGACTCGCGAACGATCTATATAATTTCGCGATATTCTTTCTAACGATACCCGATTGACGCGATAGACTAGAGACTATAGAGAAAAGTAGAGCAAGTGTCCTTACCGGGACGATTAGAAATTTCATCAACTTTCCCGTTTGTGTGGCGAGAACGATTCGATCGCGGAGCAGTCGAGATGTCTGTCTCGCGGAAAACGGGAAACAGCGCGATAAGGCCTGACAAAGCGGGAGCGAAAGTGCTCCAGATATCTGGAATAACTTTATGTAAATCGCGACGCCCGGCGGGCCTTTTTTCCCCGAAATTAACAAGGCGGTAACGCCGCGGCGCGCGCTAAAAGGTCCTTTTTAATACGCGCGAATCGTCCGAAGTTTTCGCGAGATTAGATCGCGCGAAGGGCGAATGCAAATTGCTGTTTTCGATTATTTTCGGCTAGTTTGCGATTCGCAAATCGCCCCGTTTCGAATTTGTATATATTATGTATCGCGCCGGTAATGCGAGTAGTCGTTTTGGGCATTGTCCAAGTGTACCATTTTCTGTTCATTAATGAAATATCGCCGGACATTTTTAGTTCGAATGGAGCAATGTCGATATTATCGCGGTCGTTTTCGTACAGCTCAGGTACGAATTTAACGGGGCCGCGCGTTTCTTTATAGTCCCGGCCAAAATTACACGCTTTTATCCGGGGTGGTAATGAGTATAAATATTTTTAATCGCCATTCTCGCATTTCGGCGGCGTTGGCAAACGAACGAGGCGAAAAAACCGAGCGGAAAATAAAATTCGGCTTTCCCGTTTTCCCGTTCTGTCTCATTTACCTGGCTCTCGTATGTACCTTGGAAAACCATCCATTATTCACGTCTCTCTTTTGCGGGCAAAAGACATCCGGAGCCGTTTTCCTTCGGCCAGTTATTGAATTCGCTCGGTTCGGACACGTTTACCGATAATCCGCGTACGTGAAAAGCGGGTTTTCACGGGATTTTCGCGGGATTTTCCGATGCGCCCGGCGAGCGCCTTCGACCTTTCCGCCAGCGCCGAACTGCAAAAGGAATTCCACGCGTTGTTATTGCTTCAATGACGGCGGATAATCGCAAATATTTTCGAGATTCGATTGAATAAAATGTTTTAGAGGAAAATTTTTCAAATATCTTTTTCAAGTATAATGTGTATAAAAATTAAATGGTTGATTAATTTTGGATGGGAATTAAATATGTGCCCAAATAAATAAATAATCCTAAAGAAAAATTGACTCCTGTGAATTAGATATACAATGGAATTACAGAAAACTGTAATTAAAAAAATGTGTTTAATATTTGAACCAATAGATGGCGCTTCAAAAAGTTTTCGTAAAAAGTGTTGCATAACCACAACGAATTGTCAACAGGACTTTTACAAAAAGGAATCTGCTAAAAAGGTGCAAATAAAACAATTCAAAATTGACTTCGTATATGCTTTTTTAATAAATACATTTTATATACAATAATTACATAAAAAATTTAAATATAAAATCTAAAAACTACTGACTAAAATTTTGATTTTTCTTATCACAATGCTGACTTTTGATTGCTTCAACGAAAGTACTTACTTACTTAGAGTAGTACCTAAACGATTTAGTACCTTTGTTGAAACAATCTTACTAATAGGCTACAGATCTCGGTCAGTCACAAGCTGATACAAAGTTACAGTACTCTTAGTACCGCATAGTACTACAGCTATCTAATGGCACTAGATAAGGTCCTGGTAACTTCTAAAAGTTGCATCATTGGCATTAATAATGGTGTGTATACAGTTTACAATACGCATTAGCTATACATTTAAATTCATTAAATGTACTCTAATGATCTGACGACGACCGAATATAAATAGATTGTTCTATTAAACGAGTGTACGGAGTAAATATCGATTTAGCGCGGAGTTAAATAATTAATTGATTGTCCATTCACAGGCAGAATTCGAGTTTACATTCATACTAAAATAAATACGTGCTTATTCAATACAATTGTCCATCATGTAAAAGTATTTAATTAAAGTTTCTTCGAAAATTGTTTTTCGAATTATTGAAAATATGCAATTTAACACATTTTCCATTGGTCATTTTTTTAAAAGAGTATGTACAAAAATAAATAATTCTATAAAACTTTGTTTACAGCGCAAAATCGCACTTCATTCAACATGTCCCACCACTCGAGGCGCAAAAAGAATATAACAATTAAAAAAACCACGGTAACGAAACTCTAATACCATTCCTCACGAACATCTTCGCATGTACAAAAAAATCTAGTACAAAAATCCGTTTAGTGTGTACGTAATATACGCACAAAACAATGTCAAATCGTACTAAAACCAGTCAACAGTAGATCGCTCAAACTAGTGGAAAAAACCAACTCGCAGATGCATTATCCCTTCGACGCGGAAGAATACTGACGTTGCGGCGGATGCGCTTCCGCCATGGCGGGACAATGTTCCTGTTGTTCGGGCATGCACGGTTGGAAACACACGGCGCTCGCGTGACCCGATCTGCCGGACGTCAGTTGCTCGCCCACCTCCCACGTGTTACGAGCCGGATCGTAAATCTCCACGTCTTTGAGAAAGTTCTGGCCGTCGTAACCACCTTTAACGCCACCGATTCGTGAGGAAAACGTACATATATAGTGAGGACCAAGAGCCCGTCCCTTTAACTTTTGAATGGTAAGAGCTTTTGTCGCGCAATTTGAGGTGTTTATATCGGAGTAAAAATACTATTTTTTGACGTAAAAATGACAGTTGAAACTTTCAAAATGACAGTTAGGCGTCATTTTGCATCTTGTTTTCTTATGGAAAGGGGGGTCAAGTGACACCTCGTTTTAAAGGTATTTTCATCCTTAAGTCAACCCCCAAAACATTTTAATAACGCGTATTCACGTGAAGGCCAATTTAGTTTTAACCCCCGGGCATATTGATACATTTAAAAATTAATTCTGAACGTGCTATAAAATGTGTCAATTAATTGTTGCTATGGTTTCTTGGCTCTGACATTTATTTGCCAAATTTAAAGTTGATGAAAGTGACAATGGCTCGTCCTTTAAACGAAAAAACTGTCAATTTCATCAACTTTAAGTTTGACAAATAAATGTCAGAGCCAAGAAACCATAGCAACAATTAATTGACACATTTTATAGTACGTTCAGAATTATTTTTTAAATGTATCAATATGCCCGGGTGTTAAAACTAAATTGGCCTTCACGTGAATACGCGTTATTAAAATGTTTTGGGGGTTGACTTAAGGATGAAAATACCTTTAAAACGAGGTGTCACTTGACCCCCCTTTCCATAAGAAAACAAGATGCAAAATGACGCCTAACTGTCATTTTGAAAGTTTCAACTGTTATTTTTACGTCAAAAAATAGTATTTTTACTCCAATATAAACACCCCAAATTTCGCGACAAAAGCTCTTACCATTCAAAAGTTAAAGGGGGGGCGACGGACTTTTGGTCCTCACTGTATAGATAGAGAGATGGAAATAATCCCTTACCCATGGCGTAGATTCTGCAATCCAACACTGTCACGCTGAGGGCGCTCCGGGCGATCTTCATAGGCGTCACGAACTCCCACAAATCGCGCTCGGTATCGTACCGTTCCACGCAACACAGTTGCCTCTTGCCGTCGTAACCGCCTATCACGTAGATGAATTGGTTTATAGCCGCTACGCCTGCGAATATAACCTTCTAATAAATAAATCGTTCGTAGCTTCCTGGCGATGAAAAGGCGTACCTGCACCGCTCCTCGGCACGTGCATCGGAGCGATCATCGTCCATTCGTTGTTCTCGGGATGATAACACTCGGCGCTCCGGTGTCTCTCGACGCCGTCGTAACCGCCGAGGGCGTATAACAGTCGACACACCACTGCAACCCCCACCGCCAATCTTTTGTAATGCATCGGGGTGATTTGGGTCCACCTGTCTATCTCCGGATCGTATCTAAAACAACACAAACTGTATAGTATACTGCGCAGCATATTATAGCACAACTATGCTAAGTATATTGCAATGTAGTATAACTATGTAGCATGATATACACTGAATCTACACTGAATCAACTATTAATCTACACTGAAACTGGTTAGTTAAGTACAGTATAGTGCAGAGTGCAGTGTAGTATAACTTTGTAGCTTGATATACACTGAATCCACACTGAATCAACTATGAATCTACACTGGAACCGGTGAGTATAGTAAAGTATAGTTCAGAGTATAGTGTAGTATAACGTTGTAGCTTGATATACACTGAATCTACACTGAAACTGATTGGTATAATACAGTTAGTATATGTTCGAATTGAACATTTACCTTTCGACGGTGTTGTGATATTTGTTGCCTTCGCTGCCTCCAATGGCGTACAGAAGCCCATCCATGACGGCAACGCCAACTCGATTCCTCGGTACGGACATGGGGCTGCAGGGGCGCCACGTGTCCTTGATGGGATTGTATTTGTCCACCCAATCGGAATCGTAGCTGTTACCGGGACTGTTGTTCCGGCCGCCTACCGCGTAGAATATGCCCTAAAACGATTAAATCGTAAGAAGTAGTGAAAATTTTAAGGTGAATAGAAGGGTGGGTACCTTCAAAAAAGCGCCGCCGAGTCCAGATCTCGGTACCGTTAACCTGGCTAGTTTGTACCAAACTTTCTCGTCAACGTTATAACCTTCTAGTATATCCAAGGATTGTCTGAAATAACCGCCCGCTATGTAGATAACCCTCGGTATATTCGGGCATCTTTCTTTGATATCTTCCATCTTAACGTGCAACGTGAGATCCTGCGAAAAATACTCACATTATTCACAACAATTTGGCACAATATTCACGATTATTTCTACCTTAAATATCCTAGCTAGGTACTCCTTGCAGGCGGGCGTTTTCTTAATCACCTCGCAATTCGTCATCTGATCGTTGAGGAACTGAGGCGGCAGGAATTGACAACGGACGGCGCTCAAAATCGGCTCCATCTTCTGATGTCTGCTCTCCTCGTCGTACTTCACCCATTTCAACACGGCGTTGTACACCTCCTTTTCGTCCTGCACGTTCAACTCGTCCTTTTTTATCAGATTGATCACTTGGAGCGTGGACAATTGCAGGAACTCCTCCTCGCGACATATCTGGAAAATTTTATCGCGTATAGTAAATATAAGATATACGGTTTTTAACCAAAATATTTGAATAGAACCCAAAACAGTTTTTAGTTGCTCAAACTATTCAATATTTTAGGAAATATAGCCCTTTGTATGTTGTATTGAATCATTAGTGGCAGAAGAATTCGAACGAAATGTTCAGAAGAATAGAAGAAACGAACAAAAGTGAAATGTAACATTAAATGACAGATGACGTATCTAAGGCTATGTTATTGTAATTTCTTTATTTCAAGTTTATTGGGCCAAAAATAAACACTTTTTTTTAGAATACAATGAAGAATTTTCACAAAACGGCATGAAACAAGTTTTAACTACCTTCGGATGCGACATTTTAAAATTGTTTAAGTTGATTTTGTTGGAGGTTAAGTTTTTGTTTTAATTAATTTGACAAGTGACAAGTTTAAAAAGTCAGAAGTATGCATTCGATGATGCCATGAAGTCGTACTCCTCACGATTGGTTTTAAATACATTACCTGTGAGAAGTGTTTTTCGATGTACTGATTGGCTTTTTTGCACAATTCGATGCACCCGTGTTGTTCCGCGAACGACGCGATACCGATGGCGTTGCTCGGGTCTAATTGGCGTTCTAAGAAATCACAGCAAGCTTGTATAACGTTAGGAACCTGCAAATTGTTCGCAAATTCTAATATCCTCTTCGAAAAATTCGTTAAAAGTATACCTGTAGCATTGTAGCGGCGGGTAGCAATTGGCACACGGTGTTCTCCGTCACCCTGATCCTGCCTGTATACATGAAATGTATGAGTCTAGCGAGCGCCGTGGCGGAGACGCCCTGCAATTTGATCCTGTCCATATCGCACTCCTTCAGTCCCCCTGTGAACATCGCCTTGAAATAAGGACTGGCCGCCGCCAGGACCACCTTGTGCGCGTAAAAAAACTCTTTTCCCACTTCTAAAATCACGTCGGTGAGCATTTGGTGGCCGCGCATCATGTCCATGGCCTGGAAAGTTTGCTGTATACAGTCATTTCTCCAAAGAATGCCCGATTACGCTTCGATTTTCTACCTACTTTCATTGCTTCCTTGAGATAATCGACTATCATAAACGCCATTTCTCCCATTTCGTTGTTCACCGACGACGGGGGGCTTTTCAAGCTAGCCCGGGAGTGGAACGAGTAAAAATCTTCTTCTCCATCCATTATAGAACTGCAATGTAAATTGTATGTAAATATAAATTCAATACGAAATTATCTTTAAAGAGCTGTTGGGGTAATCCTTATTTTATTAGTTCATGACGAATCATTTATAAAACACTTAAACTTTCTCCTCATTGTACAATCTTATTATTTCTAGATTATCTAATTATCTCATTGACGTCAAATTCCAATAAACCGGCGTAAGTATGCACTTTGTTTCAATAGTAATACTTCCACAAAAAAAAACTAGTATTTGTATGTAATAAATTACAAACCAACTATAGTTTCATTCAACCTTTCCGTATTCTCCCATAAATTAAATCGGTCGAACTATAAAAAAAAACAATACCTTATCATCGATACAGCAGACATGATGCTGCAGTTTTACCGATTATCTTGTTTGTTTACGATCACGTGCGAAAAATCAACCGCTCTAATCAAACAATGTTCCTAACCTACTACTATAAAAAAACCGTACAATAGAGGACGTAATGGGGACGTCGGCAAAATACAATCTAATCCATCGAAAAAAAAAAGATTCTAATCTCTACTAAAATATTTAAACGGGGGCTTTTTCGAGCGTCACAATGTCTCTCGAATCTTCCGAAACGAGTAAATTGTTAAATAAATAGTGGGAATACCGTCGAATTTGGGTAAGAAGACTAAAAGTTCGATTTAAATGCAAAAAGGGATTATAGAAAAATAAGGGGAGTTGTTACAATACATTTCTATTGAATTTTGCTTAGTACTCACTACGGGGGTTGTTGTAAAAATCAAAAAAAAATTCTCTCACCTAACACCGACATCATTTGTCGGATTCGTCTCGTACACCATTTTTTTCCGAAACTAAACTACCAATAAATAAACAAAAATAATAATAATCAATCGACTACACAGCGATCGAGCGCTCGCAGCTCCCTAATGCATCGATGCGCGAATTTCGCACGACAAAAAATCACTCGCGCTCGCTCATCGCGATTTCCGTCCGTGCGCTACGGGGAAAACGAACCGACGAAAAAAAATATCCGACGCGACTCGCGCTCACGCCGAACCTCCAAATCATCGCAATCGGAATCGAAAGACAGGAGAGAAAAAAGTACTATCACCTACATCGGCTGGAAAAGGCGAAAAGGTTATTTCATCGGGCCGGCGTCGAACGCGAAGTGATGACTTTCCGTTTTCGAGTTTTCGTCGAATCGAATTCTCGTCCAGTCCGGTAAAACCCGAAATTCGCAAAGACTCGACACCGTTTGCTTATAGCTTTAACTCTAACCGATTAATTCGTTTATCTCTTATCGTAAGCGTGGCCGAATCTCGCCGATCTTTCGGGTACTTAAGTACGAGCGATTATGCGGGAGTGTTCGAGTATCGGTACAAACTCCGCGCGATTCGAGCCGTCGTTATCCGGTCGAAACTACGATGACTAGAATATTTTTTTTTTCGTTCGTTAAATGTTTAATGTAAAATGTTGTAAACCAAATCTGTTTTTGTTTGTCATTACCGATGAAGGTTAATCTCGTTCGAAATTGTGCCGAGTCATTCTCATTATCAGTTTATTGGAATACAACACAGGTGGAATGGAAATGACGCGACAAATTAATTATACAGCGTGTAAAATTATGCGATATAAATTCGTTGTTTTTAATCAAGCTGGATATTGATTAACGATAATGTATCGTAAAAATGTTTGCGAATTAAATCAAAAATCTACCTATTCCACATTTTTTATTAAAAAACTTGTGATGTAAATTTATTAAATATTTCAGGGACGCACTGTATAATACCTAATAAAAAAATTTAATTCAATGTTTATTTGTTGAATAAATCGACTTTGCTTAATTAATTAACTTTATGGGAGTTTATTTGATAACACACGAGGCTACGAATAATACTCGCGTGTAGGATAATTAAAAAAATTAGTACATCAATTAATTTATTCCAGTTTAAATGGAATCAAAAAAATCAAGTGCGCACTTGACATTTGCTGTCAATGACAATATGATAAGCTAAAAGTTACTTAAGTTACTATCTTCAGTCGATACATCGAGTAATTGTTTCGAAGACCGATTTTAGCTGCTAACTTTATTCGATACCTTGAAATTTTCATGATTTTTACTTTAAATTCAGGATATTTAAATTATCCATTAAAAAGATCCAAATTCCTTGTATACATTCCTTGTATATTTACCATTTAACTTTCCTATAACAGATAGTTTTCGAAGAATTTTATCAACGTGTAAATAAAAGTACATACGTTATTAGAAAGTAGTGATTGCGAAATTAAAATAATAAAACAGTTTAGTTTAGTTTAGATGAAAAAAATATAACATAACATGTAGAAAACAAATAACAAACACTCCTAGTCAAAAGCTTCTTATCTAAGATCAGTAGCAGCACTCTAAATGGCTCTTTAAATATTTACATACTGAGTTCAGAGAAAACAATTAGCAACTAATGTGGCATTAATTAAGAAATTAATAAACAGGAATTATTACGTATTACATTATGAAACATTAAAAACATAACCTAAAACTTACAGAATAAAATGAATATGCCGTATGGTCCAGGTTCACGAAATTAGCACATTTTCAATACAATTTACTGAAAAATTCCGGAATTACAACAAGCACTTCATTATTGTTAACTATACCAATAAAAATATATTTAAAAACATGCATCTCAATATTGTACTCCAAAACTCCAATCAATGAGTAATCGAGTAATATTTTCTTTTTTTTTGACACTTGACAGTATTCTGGAGTGACTGGACGATCTGATTAGTAAAGACCATTGTTTTAGTAAAAGTGACATTTGACATAATATGAATTACATAATAAATAAGAAGAATGAGGTTATAAAAACGATTCAAAATGTTATCATCCAGAATTTTACGATTTAAAAACCTAAACAATATCATAGGTAATTATTCGAATCGCTAAATTTTCTCTTTACACACTCAAGTTATGCATTCCAGTCCAATTTTCGAATTTACACCTGCAAAACAGAGTGTGCAGCACTCCCGTTTCCATACCACTACCTTCGATTGAACATGTACCAATCGGCTCCAATTCATGGATGTGGAAGCGAAACGAGGACATCAATTTACCCAAAAGCAACAGTTTAAATCTAAACTTCGAACTACCGAATGGATTAAGAACCATTTTGCCCCTCGTTGACCCGATTCAACGGGAAGAAATCGAAGCACCCGCACAGGACGATAGCATAGAGAAACAGGCCATTACGATGCTGGTGATTCGAAGGAAGAAAATGAAGAGGCACAAATTGAGGAAACTAAGGAAACGGATGAAATACGAATGGGCAAAAGTGGGTACAAAATTAAACTATTCGCTAAACATTAATTCATCCTTTACTTGCAGAAAAGGCAGCGACGCGAGTTGAAGAAAGAAAAGGAATTCGTCAGCATGCTGATACAACGGTGCAAAAAAGGCGAGGAATTCTCCGCCGAGGAATACGTTACAGAGAAACTAAATAAATACAAGCAAGTCCTGTTAGCTAGATCGGAGATGCAAGCCCAGCGGCGCTGATAAATCCGTTAATTCATTAGAAAAATAAATTGTCAACAATCCGACATCGTTTTTAATTGCACAAAAATCATCTCTGACAAGCCGTGAACAATTTGATGAGCTGAGGCTTCTCGCTGATGGAGGAAATGAACGACCTCATACGCTTTATCGTATAATCATTATCGAACACCACAACATCCTCGCCCTTGCTGTCGTCTACCACCAACTTCGACGTCTTCGCTTTCTTCTTCACCTCCGACTTCCTACTTTTAGCTAAAACGAACGAAAACAAATCGATAACCTCGCACACCCACCGACTTACTCCTCAAATTCTGCTCCTTGTACAAATCGATCAGCTTGTTCGGGTAGAACTCGGCGGCGAGCTTCTCGTCGGCCGTCTCCAACACGATGGACGCCTTCGCCGCCGGCTCGGCGCCCGCCTTCGCCTTCTCGCGCTCGCCCTTCACCACCTTCACGTCGAGCGGCCTCAGCACCAGGCCTCGCTTCTTCAAGCACTTCTCGCAGCAGTACTCGGTGGCCGGCGTCAGCGACGGGAACCGCCTCTCCTCGCGCTTCGCGCCCACGTTGATGGGCGCCGGCTTCAACAGCGCTTGTCTGAATAGAATGAATTCGAAGAGGTCTACGTCTAACAGAAGACGAATCAATATTACCTCGATTCTCTCAGGTAAGCCACCGAGTCTCTGGAAGTGGCCAATTTGCACGTTCTCGGCGGCATGGCGGGCAAGTTGGGATCGGTCCTCACTTCGAGGCGCTTCCTCTGCTCCTCCGATTTCTTCGGCGGCTCCGGCGGCTTCGCCGACGCGACGCTCTGTCGCTGGTCCTCCACCACCACCGATTCTTCGAATCACGATTACATCGAACTACGATTCGCTGTGGTCATAGAGATGGCTTACCCAACGACAACGAGGTCCTGAACTCGATTTCGGACTGCTTGAGCTTCTTCATGTCGGTGCCCGTGTCGGAGGGCACGTCGACCTTCAGCTCCTTCTCGATCTTCTCTTCGAGGCTCGGCTCCTTGCGCGGCTTATCGTCCTCGCCCGACTCCTCTTTTTCCTCGTCCTCCTCCTTGGCGGCTTCGGCGATGTCCGGCAGCGCGGCGGCCTCCCGGGCGCCGCGCCGCTTCTGCAGGAACTCCAGCGAATTGCGCACGGCTATCATGTAGGGGGGATTCTCGACCAGCGGGCCCGCCTGCACGTACTCCGATATCATCTGCTTGTCCTAAACGAGAGTTAGTTGTGAGAATAATTCATTTCGTGGCTTGTTCGGTGGTACCTTCGGTGTTAACGGAGCTAGAATGGGTTTCGTTTGGACGAGATCCGCGTGAGTATCGGCCGATCTTTAATGAAAGAATCATCGTATTGTTGCTTTAAATGAAAAAGCAATACATACTTTTCTGTAAGATCGGCTTCTTCTAGTTTATCGTAAATGGTTTTCTCGCTGGAGAAGTCTTTCAGAATACCCATCAGTATTTCGAGGTCTTCGCTCCACATATCATGACTAGGCGTCAATACTAAAAAGCTGCCATTAATAATGCGAAACTTTGAAGCTTCGCGAAACGTACCGATGCCTTGGGATATCAGATTCCTGAAATCCTCTCTGACGTACAATTTGTTTTTGTAATAGAACGAAGGGAACTCGGTCTCTCCCGGTACTTTGGGTATGGCCAGTTCGTTGAAGCAATCGTGATGGTCGTCGAGCTCCAAACCGGCGACGTTTCTCCTGCGCTTGCCCTCCTGCCCGGCGTGCACCCAGGGCAATATCGTGTCGCAGAGGCGCGGCATGCCGTGGTAGTTGGGGTTCTTCTCCTGCGGCAGGATCTCGGCCAGCTCGAAGGACATCAGCCTCTCGAGGCTGAGCAGGAACTGGGCCTGCGTGGGACACGCCTTCAGGGCGTAGTTGATGAACTTCTGGTACTGCTTGAGGATCTCCTTGTAGCACCGTTCGCGCACGAACACCTGCTTCATGTTGTTCTGCAGATCTTTCTCCAGCCGCTTGATAGTCTCCATTTGAATGGCGACCTTGCGGTTGAGTTGGGTCTTCAGCGAGGCGAAACGTTCTTTGATGGTCTCCAGCTCGTTGGCGCACTTTCGCCTCTCCATCACCAGCACGTATATCATGTTGGCGATGTTGGTGCACTCGATGCGCTGCTTCTCGATCTTCAGGTGCTGCGCCAGCTGGTTGATGTGTTTCGATTTGTTGTAGTCGATTTCCAGTTCTTTTTTCCTGGAAGATGGCGATTTTTGAGGTGCAAACGTTACGCGGTGATTGAATTTTACTTTATTTTGGTGTCGAAGTATTTTTGGTATATCGATTTTTGGATAACCAGCTCGCTGAGGAGTCGCTTCGTTAGAGTTTTAGCGGTGCTTTCGGCGGCTAAGCTGAGTTTCTCTTGCAATTTTTCGTCGAGTTCCTTCTGGTGCGCGCTGCTGAATTCATCGAACGCCACCTTCATTTTCCCCTCCAATTCGTCAATTTGATCAACCTGTTGATTACTTAGTACGTATAATAGATAAATTGATCGGTTATCACATACAAGGGTGTTCTCGAATTCTTCAGCTTGCGCTTGGAGTTCCCTGAAACAAGCCGTTTTCTCCACGGCTTCGGCGTCTTTCAACCGTTCCAAGATGCTCTCGTGGAACTCCTTCGACAGTCCTTTCTCCTGCTGCTCCAGCGCCAGCTGCTTGTCGACCTCGTACTCCTGCCGAAGCTTCTGCTCGACTTCACTTCCGATTTCTAAACTCTCTTAGTTAGATAATCGTTTAACATACAACACCTCTTACCCAGGATTTTCCGGTGCACGCTGGCTTGTATGTACTTCCTGGTGTAAGGCGGATGCATGATCACTTTGCCCTGCAGCGTGTCGCTGGGGGATTCCCAGGTGTCGCCTTTTATCGCCCGCTCGATTTTCTCCATGCATTCGCACGGCTCGCAGACGCAGGTGTCGTACAGCAGGAACCAGAACGGTCCCAGTTTCTTCTTCGCCTTTTTTATGGTAGGGACGTACCTGTAGTTGATCGCCGGCCATCTGCAAAAAACTCTTTGGATGTAATTTCTTTTGAATTTAGATGAGAGAGTACTCGCTTTTTCGGTTTGCCCATTTTCACTGGATTTTTAAGTAACAAATTTGATATCTGCTGTCAGCTTGAAAGTTGTTTTCTTCTTTTTAGAATACGAAGAGCATACGAAGAGCAAGAAGACTTATATTCCTGATGGTTATGCAACCAAAGATAATCAAAACGGTCTCTACTCTACAGCGTGGAGGAGACTCCAAAAACAGCATCATTAACGTTTCGAAAACTGTTTAATATGACAAATTTCAATACAAAATAAACTACTGCTGACAGGACGTGAACAATCTAATGAGATTAGGGCAATTGTCCATAAGTTTAATGAACGATCGAATTCGATCTTTGGTGAATTCGTCGTTATCTTGAGCGTATTCATTGGTAGTCGGATCGCCCTCGATTTTCGCCGTTGGAGCTGCAATTTTACTGCAGGGGTCCTCTTTCGTCTTGCCTTTCTTCTCTAAAACCAAACGCAACATAATACAGAAGACCATAAGAAAAATCGAACTCACCTATCCTCTTAGAGGGCTGGAAAACGGGCTTGGTGGCCTCGTCTTCCTTCGAACTCAGCAACGTAGGCACCGGCAATATGACCACGTTAGCCGGCGATTCCCTCTCGGTTTCGATGATCTCGATGTGGGACAACGTCAGCTGCTTCGACGGTCTGTTCTTATCGCCCAATTTGCTCTTGCTCCTCGTCTCCAGCAACTCGTTGCTGGGGTTCCTGCACTTCTCGCAACCGTAATCCTTGTGCAGGAGAGGTATCTTCGGCCAGTATTTCTCGTGGCAGATGCTGCACAATCCCGCCGTCTCCAACGCGAGCCTAAAAATTAATAAAAAAAATAACACACCAACATTTATGTAGATGTCTAATTCGTACATGGATTCTCGCAGAATGGCGATGGAGTCGCGAGTCGTTAGGAGTTTCGAGGATTGCTTCTTCAGCATCGACGACATCATCGACTCGTTTTTCACCTCAATGGAATCTCTAGGCGACAACGAGAAACTTCTAGTCCTTTGTTTCAGCATCGAACACTGCCGCAAGATCATCGAGTCTCGAGCTTCTAGCGGCAACATCGCGCTCGAATCTGCATAGAGTTTCAATTCCCGACAGTTTCCAGCAAACGTTCGAAGTAATATACTCACGTTTGAACAATTCCTTTTTAGAGCTGGACGGTTCCCTCTTCGGAGGCGATTCCTTCTTTATCCTCTTCGGAGCTAAGCCGTGCTTCTTGGTAGATCGCTTCGAGACAGGCTCCTTTTTGACGGGGGCGCCGTCGTCGCTCTTGGGGACGTCGCTGCGCGGCATCGACGCCTTCTGATAGAGCAACTCCACGGAATTGGCGGAGGTTAATAGGCTGGCGGCCCGTTCGAACGTGCCGATTTTCGAATAGTCTATCGCGCTGGGTTTGCCCTCTTCGATCTAACGCGACAGAGGTAAATTGAACGCGGAAATATACAGATTATTGTATTTTACCTTCGGATATTTGATGGGTCTTTTCAACTTGTTCGATAACCGATTGGGTTCTTCCTCTTTTAGAGCTTGCTTGACGATTTCATCGGCGCATTGAACCTCTTTGTTTGGTTCCGGTTCCGAAGTTTTCGCGGGAGTGTTTCTATACAAATAAACGTGTTATTTAGTAGAAAAAAAAACGCGTATGAAATACACTTACGATAGTTCATCGTTGAAAATCATTTTGCTGATATGCAGCAACATGGAATTGGTGGCTTTCACTTCAGGTACTTGATGTTTCTTCTTCTTCATCTCCGGTACGCTTTTCTTCAATTGCACCACGAACAAATCGGCGTCTTTGCCCCAAAGATCGTCTTTATCTACACAAGAAACGAACCCGAGCAGTGGACGATATCGATGAAAATGGAATTCGAGCGCTCACCCATGCTTTTCGAGAGGTACTCGTTGAATTTGCGGAAGTTCTCCTTCACGTACAACTTGCTGTCGAACACGTACGGCTTGTCCTCCTCCGGCTTGGCGACGGATTTGTCCGATTTCACCTCCGGTTGTACGACGGTGGCCGGCTCGCCGGGCTCCTCCTCGGGCTCGATGACGCGCACCGGCTCCGGGCAGGGCTTCAGCCTCGACAGGGTCTCGGTGAGCTCGAACAGCAGGAGCTTCTCGATCGACAGCAGGAACTTGGCGTGCGCCGGCGCGTTCTTCAGCGCTATCTTGACGAACGATTGGTACCGCTTGAGGATCTCCGACATGCAAATTTCGCGGATCTTTATGTCTTTCAAAACGTGTTCGATCTATGCAGAAAAGTAGATTAGATTGTAGATTGATAAATACATTTTTTTCGGTTACATCGTTTTTGATTTTATCGACTTTCTCTTGATTGCTGCCGATGATCTTGAATATGTCGTTTATTTCGTCTTTGTAATACATTTTCAAAGCTTCTTTTTCCTCGAGGCACTTTCGCCTCTCCATGAAGATGATGTAGAACATGTTAACGATGCTCCTGCATTCGAGGTTGTATCTAATGGCCTCCAATTTGGCGTCGAATTCCGCCTCTTGCTTCTCCAAATAATAAGTCCTCTTCACCTCGATGCCCCTGCGAAAGTACCGAGACTCAAAGCGTTCCCAAACTCGACTCATCGACAAAAGTACCTCAATTGGTTGAGCAAATTGTAAGCCACGGCCTCCTCTTCTTTGCTCAGCTCGTCGAGGAAGTGCTGCGTGATGTTCTTGGTGACGTTCTCGATGGCGCTCTCCAGCATCATGTCCCCTTCGCGCTTGTTCAGAGCATCGTGCTGCACCGTTTGCTCGCCGAACTCCTTGCGCAGCTTCTTCGTCGTATCCTTCAGTTCTTCCTCCTGCGAAAATAATGAAACTTGAAGCGGATGGGGAGGTGAGGAAGTGGACTAATACCAGTAGTAATTTGAAGTTTTCACTAAATTGGGCTACTTTCTCCCTGCAAGCGTTCCGTTCCCGCTCCACTACCGCTTTGATTTCGTCCTCGATGCTCTTCTGGAACTCTTCAATCAACTCTTGTTTTTGCCTCTTCAAAGCGGTCTTTTTGTCCAGGTGGAGTTTCTTCAAGAAACGTTGCTCAATAGACGCTCCCTTCTCTAAAACCCGAGCATCTCATAAGAAGAAATTCGATCGAAACAGTTAAGTTACGTACCGATAATTCCCAAGTGGTTGAGGTTCTTCATCTGGAGCTTGTTCTCGGGCGCCTTGAGCACCAGCTTTTGGCGCAGCAGGTCGCTGGGCGAGCTCCACATGTCGCCGTAGGGGGCGAACAGCACGTCCTGCTCGATGAACTGGCGCAGGCCGACGTCGCACTCGTCGTAGACGAGCCGGGCCAGCAGCGGCCCGAGCAGCGGCTCGACCTCCTTCAGCCGCGGTATGTACCGCTTGCGGATCAGCTCCTGGCGCTTCTTGTAGTAGTCGCACGGCTCCAGGCGCAGCCTGACGTCGTCGTCGGGGATGACGATCGGGGCGTCGCAGGGGCCCCATTGCTCCCACAGCGGACCTGCCGTCGATGTTTGTAAAATATGCAATAAGATAAGATAGGAAGTTTTGGTAGAATTCAAAAAGAAAAACTGAAAAATGCACTGGTCAATGTTTGGTTAAGTACAAGGCCAACATTTGCAACGTTGTCAGATCAACCGAAAAGTACTTTTTACGAATATAAATATCACGCCATTAGAAAAACAACTAGAAAGCGCTACAAAAACCTTCGCAAATGATTCGTATCCGTGCAAATGATACATGAGAGATATATGTAGTAGCATATTCTGCATTTTAGCGCCGCACTTCTGAAACCATCTGACAACATTGCTTATTTTAGAAGAGAAATGTCAAAAGCACGTTGTCGCATCATCTCTTTTCAATGAATGTCAATGACTATATATCTCACTCACTCTGGTGACATTTGTGTAATGTCGGCCATAACTTTTGAATTTTTGAACTTTTGTATACTTTCTATTAAGAATAAAAAAATGTTGGTTTTTCGATATTATGAGTGAAAAATCATATTTTTCAGACCTAATGTGGTTTATTATGATGCAAGAAATAAGTGTTACAAAGAAATACACAAAAATACCGTTGTTTTACATCGACATTAAACCTCGATGTAGCCCCTTCCGGATGTTCACCGTGGTATTAAAGGGGCATTAAAGAGTTATAGTTGTTGTATGAAGAGAATGGTGGGTATGAGGGTTTGGTGAATGTATTCAACTGACCTTCGACTGTCATTGTAAATTTTGAAGATTTTCCAAAGGCTTAATTATAGCTGGATGTTGGTCTGCTATTCACATGGCTCGAAATTTTGAACAACA
Organism: Phyllotreta striolata; assembly: GCA_918026865.1. Taxonomy (NCBI): domain Eukaryota; kingdom Metazoa; phylum Arthropoda; class Insecta; order Coleoptera; family Chrysomelidae; genus Phyllotreta; species Phyllotreta striolata. The sequence continues at coordinate 1,199,259 of OU900098.1, read as the reverse complement.
AATACCGAGAGGTAAAATTTTGTTATCTAAATCATTGACGCGCGTCAAAAGTTTGAAGGGTTTGTTCCGGTTCCAAAAAGAAGATTGCATTATACAGGTTGCTCCTGTATAACTTTTCACTCTGACAACTGTCATTTTAATAATCTTTCTTTGTTCCACTCATAGGAATGACCATGTTGCAATCGGAAATGGAGCAAGGTGTATTTGATCTAGTCGTATCTACAATATATCCAATAAAGACAAACGACGTTTATAATTTTATACCAATTTTTATTGTCATTTTTCTGTTTGTATAATATTCACGGTAAGGATTTTCCAATTCGCAAAATACATTCCTATAATCCCACCCGATCAGTTTTTAGATTTGAAATCGACTTTTTCGATCAAAAATATCGCCACAAATCTATAGGTAAGTATCCAAAATGGACGACGACGAAAAGGTAACGAAAAAAAAAAATCCCCAAACCAACTCCCCTCTCAACCTCATTTCCTCGCCAGCTAGTGGACCAAATCACCGGCGACTTCGACGAAGGCTACTACGGCAACTACGGCTTCATGGGCCAGTACCACGAGCCGTCGGACGGCGCCTGCGTCCGCAAGGACGCCGCCGCCGCGACGCCCAAGAAGTGCGTCCGCAAGGGCGACGTGATATGCTACATCAAAAGCGAAAACATCAAAACGGTGACGGCCGGCGGGCCCCCCAAAAGCGCCGCCGCCGAATCGGTGGGCTCCGAGTCCAAGAGCCGCTCCTCCACCGACACCACCGATCAATCCGGCGAATCCCTCTACAAGGTTACCACTCGATTGCCAATCGACGACCAATAACAGCCGAAATTGTACTTTCAGACGTTCATATTCGAGGAGAGCGTGAACGAAAACGACACGCAGAAGTGCATCGCCTTCTGGAAGAGCGTGATGGAGAAGAATCTGGAGCCCATCAAATGCACCATCATAGAAAACCGGCGGAAGCGCGAGAAGAAACCCGCCATCGAAGAAACTAAAACTCTATCGGTCGAAGAACCTCCCGATGTGAACGCTCTAATTAAAGAAGCCACCGACAAAGTCCACGCCGAGTACAAGACCTTGTGGTTGGCCGCCCTGAAGGAGATCAAAGACAAGAAGCTGGACAAAGTGAAAGTGAGTGAAGATGATTGAAATGCGGGTTATTGTGCTGCGTTCGTTTTGCAGTTGGTCGCCCAAGCTCGTTGCAAATTGTGCGAAAGCATGGAAATCCCGATGGAAGAATACAGCACCGACATCGACGCAGCCACCGCCAAAGAAGAGGTAAAAGCGCTGAACAAGTGGGAATCGGTTTCGAAGCGAGCCAAACGCGGCGATAAGAAAGGTACTCCTATACAACGCAATTATACAAATTCGCTACGATTCCTTCATCTTCTTCCAGGAAGCAAAGAAGTGGATTGGGCGTTGAGACAGAAGGAAAAAGAACAAGTCCAGTATAGATTCGTGAATGTCATCGAAGAGAAGAAGAAATCGGGCGCTTACAAAATGTGGAGGAGCAACTTGGTGAAGCCGCCTTGCAGGTGCGGCAAGAAGAATTGCGAATGCAACACCAATCCCGCCATAATATGCATGCGAACGCCCTTAGCCTCTCGAAGTGAGTTTCTCGCATTCTCTACAACAATACCAGTACTTTACTCTATTAAACAACCCAGTCGAGCGACGCTCCGAACCGATACCGGTCCCCAAACCGGCCGTCCAGCGAACATCGCACGCCGAATCCATTTCGAGCTCGCGCAGACCGTCCGAAGTCTGCGAGAGACGGTCGTTGAAGAAGCCCTCCGTGCAATCCACGCCGATTCCGCCGCTTCCGAAGGTTCCTTCGCCGCTTCCGGCGCCGCCGCCGCCGCCGCCGCCGGCGCCGCCGCCGCCGCCGCCGCCGGCGCTTCAACCGGACAGGTCCTTCGTCGACGAGCACACGCAAACGCAGGAGCGACCGTCGGTGAAATCGACGCCGGAGCGCGTCGCGGAGCCGCTCAAAGTGGACCGAGGCCACCAGACCGAAGAGCAAATCGTGCGTGTGCGAACGTCCGATAAATCGGTCAACGCCACCGGTTCCAGCACCGGCCGCGTGGAAGAGGACGAATCGAAGGAGACGCACGAAGACGAGTCCAACGCTTCGACGGCTTCGACCGTCAACGTTCGAATGGCCACGCCGTTCTTGCACGATCTCACCAAGAGCATTATATCGGAGATATCCTCGTTGAGTGAGTCCCCTACTACTTCTAATTACTGTCCTAAAGGCTTCGACTTGGAAGTAGTAGAGGCTTCAATTGCATCGTTGGTTTGTAGATCTGCCGTTCGTCGACGTTTCCACGTTCCTGAAGATGCCCAGCGAGCAGCAACTGGAGGCCGTGTCGGCGCTGGTGTTGACTCGAGCCTACGGGCACGATCTCAGCGAGATGCAATTGAGAGATATATCGCAAGTCATACTCGATCACGTGTTGGATATGAACGAAACGCGATCCGAAGGCGGCAGAGGTACGATGATAGATTTTTGGTTTTCGTAGCGTTTAGTACTAATCGATGCTGATTAGACATCGAAGAGGACGAAGGTGAAGCGGAACAGTCGGCGGTTCCGCCTCGCGAAAAATCCCCGGCGGATTCCAAAGGTGCCGTGGGGACGCGAGCGTCGAAACAGTCGAGTTCCGGTCCTGCTGCGAGCCAACAAAGCGGTTCAGTTCGCGCAAGCAGAACGGCATCGGAGCCGATTTCCGCGCCGGCGGTACCCAGAGCATCCGAACCGAGAAGCAGCGTTCTGAAGGCCCCGACAGCGGATCTATCGCAAGCACCAGGACCGGCGGAAGCGTCGCCGAAACCGACCGAACCGGCGGTTTCCAAACCAGCTCCTGTACAGCCGTTTGTCGCTCCTGCTGCGGGTCCGCCGCGCTCGTCCATACTCGCCGATCTCGAAGAGTTGACTCCTCGAGGGTGAGACGATCGAGTAGGGCTTGGGGAGTTTGGTTTTGATCGTTTGTTTGGGTGTACAGTTCGGCGGTGATGGAGAGACAGGTGTCGCTGTTGTTGCCCGACGGCGAGGTGGAGGTGATTCAGAGGACGTCGCGCGTTGACGTGGGGGACACGACGTGGGAGAAGCCGACGGTGCCGCGTACGAGGGTGCCGGCGGCCGAGAGGAAGGGCTCCGTGGAGGCGTTGAAGTTTAAGAAGATGCAGACGTCGAAGGTGAACGCCGGGGAAGAGAACGCCGTTGGGGATCAAATCGTTCACGTGTTTTCCACGCAAGGTAAATTCTGGTTCTGTTTCGTTGTTTTTGTTGTTGTGGAAAATGAAGGAATTTGTGCAAATTTTGGTTGGTTTGTGACATTTTTTGGTCACTGGTTAACTGTCAGTTTTGGGTGGTTCGAAATTTGCAAAAGTTTCTTATTTTTCATCGGTAAAACCGGCTCAAAATTAACTGATTTTTAGCTAGGTTGTGATAAAATTTATCTCAGTTAATCAACATTTTTTGCGTTCTTTTACAAAGCCTAAATATTACTTCTAAAATAATTGTTTCTTCATCAGATTTGGTCTGAAATTAAAAATTGAAAAACATTTTTTAAACATAAAAAACCTTCCGTATAACCTGTTTTATATGCAGGTGTGTTTTTTTAGGTTACGGGGACGAAACCGGTTTAAGCACCTATAACCTCAGGGCTTCCTCAGACTTAGGTTTTAAAAGGTTTTAGAAATTAAAATAACAGGCGTATATTTTTTAGGTAATGACCCATTTGGTGTCTCTGACCTCGGACTTTTTGAATAAAATAATGTCTGTCAATCCGTTTTACTCTTAAATTGACACTATATATATTTTTTTTTACTCGTTACTTTAGAACTTGTTTTTCTAGCGCTTGAAATTTTAGTGATGATTTATTTTAAGTAGGCTACATTTAAATTAGCGTATTATTTTATAGTGTATTTAACACAAATAATAAATTTTGGAATAATAATTTCTCTTTTCATGTACCCACACATACCCCCAGACAGTTCCAGCCAACATTCCACTTCGAGTCGAGGATGTGTAAACAATAAAATGCTTCATGAAGGTACTTTAAAGGGTTTGACAATTAATTTTATAACTACAAAGCTCCACACAAAGATCCAAATGTAAGTATTAAAAATTTAAAATGTATAAATAATTCTCGAATCGGCTTTTTGACCAAGTTATAATGCGAAATTAGAAAGGTAAAATAAAACCGAACGAAATCTAATTAATTGAATGGCTAATTAGTTTATTAACAAAACGTAAGTATCCTAATAATCAACGAACTGTACAAAATATTTTACTACATCTCTATATGCAGAGCATCGCGTCCTTTACATTGTCAAACCCTTTATTCGCATCAACCAAAATGCTATAGAGGTATCAAATTTGCAATTACCTCCCCCAAAAATCTCGAGTCCACCTTTCACGACCCGGCTGCTCCTTCCGCATTTCCACTCTTCTAATCCATCAATTCCCTTGTTTTCCCCCATCTAGGTCAAAACGAACCCGCCGCGCCGGCCCCGACCGACGAAGACGACGAAGACGACGACGATGAAGAAGAATACGCACCGACGAAGGAGGAAAAGCCCGAGCCGCAGGCGTCGAGCCGGGAAAAACTGCTGGCCGTGGTGGACATCGAAAGCGAAGAGCCGCTACCGAAGCCCGCGGCCAAAAAATCCACCACCTTCCTGAACGAGAAGGAACTGGACGACGACTACGAGGAGACCTTCAACCCCAACCGAGTGCGAGACTCGATATACGTGAGCAAAGAGCGCTTGGAGAAGCTGAAGGACAAGGACGAATCGGCGTTGGAAGACGAAATCGACATGGGCGATCTCTTCAAAGCGGTCACGCTGGAAGATTCGTATCTCGTGAATAAAAGACGCTTGGACCGCAAGGCCAGAGACTCGATTTTCGTCACCAAAGAGCGCCTGATGAGCAAGAAGAAAAGCGCGCGAAAATCGATCGACGTCGGCTTGGAGCAGTTCCGGCTGAAGTTGCGCCAGGCCAAGGAAAAGCGCCAATCGGAGGCGAACAAAAGCGCCGACGCGGCGTCGAGGAAACACCACAAACAGCACGCGAAGCGCCCCAAAGACTCGATTTTCGTCACCAAGGAGCGAGAGGCCAAGCACAAGCTCGACATGGACGAGAAAGAAAGCGATTTCGAACAGCACGAACCCCAACGGATCCACATCCAAGACGCGCCCAGCATCACCTACGTCCAAAGCGACAGAAAAACCGCCCTGCCCAAGGACTCCATGTACATAAACAAAGCGCACGTCATGAAGCACAAACTCGAACACGGCGAAATCGACAGCATCGCCGAAGCCTCGACCAGCGATCGACAGGTCCACGTGCTGATCCCCGACGACCGACAGCGCCAGATCGGCGCCGAGAAATCGATACTCAAACACCACACGAAGCTGATCGCCACCAAGGACTCGGTGTTCGTGACCAAGCAGCGGGTGCTGCAGCACCGGCGCGACATGCGGGAGTCGCTGGACGAGGCGGAGCCCGTGTTGCGGCTGTCGAAGGCGCCGCGCGCTCGCACCCCGTCGGGGTCGCTGTCGAGGAGGGCGCGCGGCCCGACGGCGGAGCCGCGGGGCTCGTACGTGCCGCCCAATTCGCCGGACGCGTCGCGGGCGGCGCTGCAGGAGGCCGCCAAGAAGGAGGCCAACTCGTCGCGGGAGCTGCACGAAACAGGTAAAACGTTTCATTCTGTAGGCGGTTCGGTCGGTGTGATACTAAACGCGATTGGATGGTAATAGGACAACGGGTTCGTTGGCTCTTTGGGTTTTTTTTTTATTTTTCGATTCGTTTTGGTTTAGAGTGTGTAGCATTAAGGTATAGTGTGGACTGTTTGTAATAAATAAAATCGTTTTGTCAGTTAGTGTTTGTATAATTCAGAAACCGCTGGAATTGGTCGATTTTTGGAAGCTTCCTCTGTCTAAATGTTGGCCCACATTTTTAAAAATGAAGCATTTACTTTGAAGTAAAAGGTAGCGGCGAAAATAAGAGAAACAGGTTCTAGAACCTTATACAAACATTTTAAAACCTTTTGCTTTAAAGCAACAGCAGACTCCTCGGAGCAAAACTTCTCCTCTTTGAAGCAATTCCTTTAATTTTTAGAATCAAAAGGTTGTGCTTCTTTTTATAAATACCTACATTAACGTCGAGAAAATGAATTTATTCATTACATTTAGCTCGCACTGTACATTTAATGCGCACCAAACGAATGAACTAATGGTATCGCAAGCGGTTTTTTAGTTTAATCAGCGCGGTAAGTTGGCATGTAGGTAAATAGAAGTACGACTTGGAGTCGAAGTAGAAACGTTCTGCATTTCCCTAGATTACGAAAGTTTGGTGGAAAGAGCGCCGGAAAGCAAATTGGCGGCGTTCGGCTCGAACAAGGCACCGTGCGAGGTGTGTTTATGCAAAAAGTGCCGTTGCAAGGCCGGCTCGAAGATCAAACGGACCGGCGCTAAAGGGAGGAAATTCGCGCCGGCTTGTCCGTTTGCCGGCCGATCAAAGTGAGTTGGGGTTGTTTTCCTACGAGGGATGTTTACAAAACTTCCGCGATTTGAGGTCGGAGCTTTGGAAACGTCCCTCGTAATTCGGTTTTGTCTGGATGGGATTGATGAGAGGGGGATTTCCCGCAGGAAATCGAAGAAACACGGGGTCGCGCAGTTTGTGGAATTCGGATCGGAATTCGTTTCTGTAAAGCTCAGCAACGTCACCGAAAAAACGTCGCCGTACGGTTAATGTAGGTTTTTCAGAAACTATATGCTTGGTACAAACGATGGCGGAACTACCTGTATATTTTGTAGAACTTCTCGATGTATTTTGTTTGGTTATTGTTAGTGAAATAGTGGAACGAAACTACACCAATATTTCATTTATTTAAACAATTTTTTTTATTTTGTTAAACGGTTGCAATTTTTAATCGAAAATTGGTAGTTATATTGGAGCTTCAGTAAATCTAATAAACTTGTTTGTGTTTAGATAAATAAAAATATCTATTTTTTTATCTGCTATTTTAATAAAATATAATATAGAAAAACCTCCTTAAACGTTACTACCTGCCTTCCGAGCGTTCTCACCTTCGTGAAATTTTATTTTCCTGTCGCTTTCATCTTTCTTGCTATCTTCGATTTCCTCCGTAGAATCGTTCTCCTGACCCTCGATCCTCTCATTTTCCTAATATCAATTCGAACTAATACATCAACGAGTCCATCATTTCATTCATCGATTTTACCTCCTCATCGCCGGAAAAATCGATCTCATAATCGCTGGTCTCCGAGCAACTGGCGGCGTCGCTTTCGCTTTCGAAAGTATCCGCCGTCTCGTTGGTGGAACTCTGGCTCAAATGCACGCAGTAATCGGACTTTATGCGAAACTCCGCGGCTCCTGCAACCGTTCCAAAACAGTCCCGAACACTTAAAATAAATCCGATCATCGATTACCACGTCCTCCGGGATAGTAAGCGACGTCGGCGTTCTTCTGGTTGGAGGAATCGAACTTGGCCTTCTTGAAGTCCCCGCAAACGCATCGATTGGACGATCTCTTCGAGCTCTCGGAGAGTACGAAGGACTTGGCGCAATCGTCGGGATCCTCGGCGCACACCACCGGCTTCTTGGCCTTGCGGAAGTACTTGTAGCACCAGTTCAACAGGCACATCAGTATCAGCACCTTGGTGGCCACCGTGAAGGAGAGTATCTGCGCGGAACGGGTTACTGGCTGTCGCTATGAATGGGCGTTGGAAACTCACGGCTATTATCAAGGCGGTGGCTTCGATTCGGTTGCGGTTCACGCAATTCCAGCCGCCCGGCTCGATGTTGCACATGTGGTAGAGGAACAACGAGGGCTCGTAGACGTCGTCTTCGAAGAGGGACGTTCTCCAGGTGCCCGAGCACTGGCAGTCGCCGTCCGCCGATAGGTCACCGTGATGGCAGATTACGTTCGTCTAAAATACTTTAATTTACTCTATTCAATAAAAAATTGAATTACTTATATACAAACGTGACTGCATCACCATCGCTGGAATCTGCCATGTTGTTCTCCAGGTATTCCAAGTCGTATTTGGTGATGGTGTTGTTGAGATTCATGCAGTTGTTGGTTAACCAGGAGTAGGCCTGGAGGGCGGTTGTAATTGTGAATTTGTGGGAGATGATAGAGAATGATGGGGTGTTACTATTAGTTCGTGGTAAGCGGGGTTGTCGACGCAGACGGGGACGCTTTCGCATTCTTTGGTGGAAGGATTGAAGTAGCTCTTTTCGCCGAAGTATTTGATGACGCAGTCGACTTGGTTGCAGTTGTCTGTGGGATCTGTATCGCAGGTGGGGCAGATGTCTCGACCTGAAAGTTTTGGTAGTACGAAATGCGTTGTTTAGTGGAATAAAATGAGACCTTCTTCGGTGCTGTTGGTTTGGAAATCGACGATTTTCGTGACTATTCGCTCGAATTTGGAGCTTCTGTATATCACCGATATCGAGCAAGTGCCTTTCCTGAAATAGGTGTACTGGAACAGAGGAACTGGTTGAAGTAAATGCCTGCAATTGAAAGAGTTTGTACCATGTTCGGGTTGATTAGCGTGACATTTCTGGTTTCTTGCGCTTTCAACACGCCCATGTACCCGCCGATTAGGTACATGTTGCAGTTATTGTTCTCCTCCGGCTTGGACAAGTCGCAGCATTCGTTCATGGCGATCGTTATCTCCAAGTTTTTGTCGCATTGATTCTTCACGGTGAGATCTGAAAGCTAGAGCGTTATTAAATCGACTTCATCGAATGTATTAGGTACAGAAAATGATGGCCATGTCGTCTTCTTCGATGGGTAAAATGCCGGAATCCTATAAAAGATTCGCGTTAGTTTGTTGTATTTCTAAGAAGTTATACATTTTACTGTTATATCGATATCGTTTGTTGAGTAAATAACGGCTAGAGTTAAGAGTATTACTTGTACGTGGGTAAACATTAGTTTGTAAATTCGTTGAATAAAATACTTGCGTTAGTCAAAATGACGTTTGTTAATAACCTATTTAAATGTTGGTTACAAATAACAACTCGTGAATATGCTAGTCATTTTATTTCCAATTTTAAATACATTCTTTGCATCATTATTTATTGACCTAACTGATCTAACGCGTGAATTAGCTTAACGGGTTCCCCGATGCGACCTCTTTTTATGACATGAGGTATCGTCTTCGGCACCATGCTAAAAATTAAATTAATTACTAATGTAAGCTTATTAAATTTTCCATAAACTTACCTAATGCAATCGATGACCGGGCAAACGGACAAGCACATGGTGCAACCCGTGCAATCGTCGTTGACCTTTGGAATATGCGTTTCTGGATCGAAATGTATAGCTTGGTATCCCGAATCATTGCAAGCCATGTAGCATTTGCCGCAGTTTATGCAGAGGTCCTTCGAAAACACGATTTTATAATCACTTGCTTCATTATAGGGCGAGTACTTACGTCGTCTATTAAAGCTACGACTTGTTCCTTGTTGTTCAAGCTTTTGTAAGCTCCGATATTCGGCAAAGCCCTGCCGATGAAATCCTTAATTTGCGGCTTGGAGTGCTGGATTCGGGAATTATCGCTGGAAATATTAATCGCATCAGCGTGATGTGGAGTTCGTTTTTCCTCCAGCTTGGATTCCTTGTACAGCTCGCTCAGGATTTCGTCGCGTTTGTTTCGGTATTCTCCGAAATGCGGCAGTTTCTGCAATCATTATCGATGAAATTTACCGACATTGCTCGCGATTAATGCAGTACTTTTCCAGTTTCGTCGTAGATCGGCACGATCGTCTTCCCTTTTTGGTGTTTGTAGGTAGGAGGGCTCTGCCCCAACCAACCGTTGAGCTTACCATCCAAGTACATCAACGCTTTCAAACCGGTGCAATAATCTTCTACGAGCGTAAAGTCTTGATTTTGCACCGCGCTGCAAATTTGCACGGCGGAAGCTCCGCATTGAATGTACTGCAAAGCTGTGTCTGCAGACTCCACCCCACCGACACCTTAAATCAATTACCGTTGAAGCGAATAAAGGTTTTATAAAGAAGATATTTACCTAAAATAGCAAGTCCTGGGACATCTCTAGCTATAGCCGATACAGCTCTCAATCCCATAGGTCTGGTAGCGTTGCCGCTAACACCTCCGTAAGTAGTTCTTTTGGTTATTCCCACCGCAGGCCAGGGAGTACCATCTGGGTTCACTTGCATCAAACCAGATACTGTATTTATCGCAGACACTCCCCAAGCACCTCCTGCAAATTTATATTACTTTACAAAATACAAATCCCATTCTACTCGCCTCTATTCGCTGCTGCGGCCAATTTCGTGATATCCGTCGTGTTTGGAGTGAGTTTGATGAAGAAAGGAATCTTCACGGCGCTCCTCACCCACTTGGAGATGTTCTCCACCATCTCGGGAATCTGAAAGAAGGCGATATAGGCGAATTGCGAGAGGTTATTATCGGATTTTGCTTACTTGTCCGCAGGCTAAACCCATGCCGGATTCGCCGACTCCATGGGGACAGCTCAAGTTCAATTCCAGCATATCGGCGCCCGCCGATTCCACTCTGGTGGCGATTTCCACCCAGTCCTGTTGGATGTACTCGCACATCACGCTGGCTATGATCACCTGAAACAGCCCGCTTGAAGTTTCTTAAGCTACTTTCGGTTAATAAAGTTACTTTGCGAGGGAAATCTCGCTTGAGCTCCTCGATGCCTCGTATCCAGTACTCCAGGTACTTCTCGGATATGACCTCGATGTTCAAAAACGAGCCCAACTGCGGCCCGTAGTGGTGCCCCGATGTATTACCTCTGACTATCCGAGGCGAGATGTTCGTGACGATGTTCTACAAATTACTAGTCATTCGAGTCAAGTTCGTTGCGAATAATGGCGCACTAACCTTATCCAAAGCGAAGGTTTTGGTGACCACGAACCCCCAGCCTTGCTCGAAGGCCCTGCGGATCATGGGGGCGCTGGTGACGGGCGGCGCCGACGCCAGCCCGAAGGGGTTCTCGAACCTCACGCCGCAAATCTCCACCGACAGATCCACCTCGTCGATGTCCGTGTGGAAGAGCGGCAGCCTCGGCGGCGCCCCGTCCGGCAGGCCTTCCAGCGCCGCGTGGATGTACCAGGCGGCTATTTTGCCGTCGTTGACGGCCTCCACGGTGGTCTCGGCGACGCCGGCGGCGTCCCCGCCGCACCACACCCGCGGGTGCGACGTTCTCATCGTCTTGACGTCGATCAGAGGCAGGTTGCTCTTGGTTAGCTTCAGAGGCTTCAACGCTTCGATGGCTGCAAATTCGATTTGTACTAACGAACGATTAGAGTTGATGCTACTAACTGTCTGGGTCTTCCAATCCGGATCCGAACGCCGATATCAAGAAACTGGCTTTGATGGTGTTTAACTGCGTGGGATCCTCCACCCATTTACCGTCCTCAGTTTGTTCGGTTCTACAGAAAGTCACCGATGTTATTTTACCGCCTTTAACGTTAACCGAACGGGGCGACATGAATCCCACCAATTCGCATTTCTCCTCCACCGCGACGGATACCTAAAACGCGACGCGTTAGCGTGTTGATAACTTTCGAGTTAACAGCGTTACCTCCTCGGGCACGGCTCTGATGTTGGTGAAGCCCCTTCGGAACACCACGAAGACCTTCCTGGCGCCGCAGCGGAGCGCCGACGTGGCGCAATCGAAGGCCGTGTCGCCGGCTCCCAGTACTACGACGTTCCCGTGGAGCCTCGGCAGCGGCGCGGAGCCCTTGCAGGCGCACCCGCCGGCCGCCTTGCTGGCGCCGCTGACCTGCGGCAGGAAGGACTTGGAGGTGTAGAACCCGTTGGCGGCGGTCAGGCCGTCGAAGGTCGCGTTGATCTTGGGCTGGGGCAGCCCGAAGCCCAGGAAGACGGCGCCGGAGTCTTCGAGCAGCCGCTCGACGGTGAGGTCTTTGGCGGAGAGCGACCGGCCCGTTGCTATCTTCACGCCGAGGTCCTCGACGAGTTTGATTTCGAAGTTGACCACGTTGATCGGTAGGCGGTATTGGGGGATTTCCGTGGCGCTGTGAAAATTTTTGGATTGTTTTATGAGGTTAGTGTGTAGGTAGATGTTACCTCAAGCCTCCTAAGACAGTATTTTTTTCGTATATAGTCACATTATCGTAACCCAATCGACCTAGGAAAGTAGCGCAAGATAGCGAGGCGGGGCCAGCGCCTATTAACGCGATTTTCGCGTTGGGGTTCTTGGGTGTCGGGGTTCTGGGATCTCTCGTTTGCCTCACCCCCATTTGACTGAAAATCTATCAAAACGCGATCGAAATTAAAATGTAAATGGTAGTTAAAATAGAACTTACCTCCGTGGCGAATTGTTGCAATCCTCCTATGTTAATGGGCCCTTCTTCGGTGGCTTGGAGGTTGCACCCGCCGACGCAGAGGTCGCTGGTGGGGCACACCATCCCGCAGGTGATCCCCAGAGGATTGTCGGAGAAGATGGCTTTGGCCGCTCCATAATAATTCTGCGAAAAATACGCGAGTAATGCTTTAGATAAGTGCAGTAGGAACTGGACTCACCTTGTTGGCGATGCTGGTGATGAAGGATTTGATGTCCAGCTGCGTGGGGCAGGATTTTTGGCAAGGGGCGTCGGCGCATTTCAGGCAACGGGCGGCTTCTTTGAGCGCGCCTCTTTCGCTCAGGGTGGTCGGTTTCACGTCGGAGAAATTGTTTTCTAGCGAATCGCAGCTCTGGCAAATTGCAGTTGTTAAAGAAAAAAGAGTAGATTTGGTTTTAGTGTACTTACTTGGCAATTTTTGCTGGCGTTTCTCTTCCAGTGGGCTTTGTTGGTTTTGGTGGAGCTCGATGGGACGAAATTGGCGAATTCCTGCACTCGAGGATTCAGCGCTAGGATATCCTGTGCAGTGAAAAGTGTGGTTAAAACAATTACTAATATTTAGGGATAAAAGAATTGGTATTATTTGAAATAAATAAGCTAGATTATCAGCTGAGTATTATGCGAGATAAAGAGGTCAAATGGCAGATATCTAAATTATTTTTAATATCAGAAAATTGAATAGAATAGCTATAACAAAAGCATAGATTTATTTAAACGCCTTAATAAAATATTACCAATTTTAAAAATATTACTTTACTTATTCTTTTAGAAACAATTCTTTTACCTCAATATCAGTAACATCTTTACTGACTCTAGCCATGTTTGTGACACCAACACGATATTATCAATACTCCTATATGATGAATAAAACGCTTTAATTTATTCACTACTTGTTTACTCAAACTAACAACGAGCTGATTTTAAGTTGTTAACCAATTATTTGTTAATACCTTATCTTTTCGTAGCTATTAAATGTTACTGCTTAGAATGATATTACTTGTATTATCGTTGTATAATTTTCTGTATGGATAATGTAAAAATTAGATTATAATTTTATTTAAATTATATGTAATAAGTATTTAGATAATATCTTGAGGATTATTTTTAAATTTTAATTTATAATGTTGGGGCAATGAAAGGATTTGTATTTATTATTTCTATAATTAATTTACCTGTTCGAAATTATGTTCTGTGGTACTATTAAAATATTGCTTGCTCCTTGTAAGTTTGTAAGAACTACTAGTTTTTCAGATATGTTGATAAAGCCCAATAATAGTTCAAAATATATTTATTTATTCGAACAAGTATCGATTTATCTTCTAAAAACCGCCGTTAATCAGATTAAGACCGTATATATTTAGCTTCCAGTCCTTCCTAATTCCCCGAAACATCATTTTTACTGCGCTTCCGCACGGAATAAACGGTAAGTCTATTTAAAACCATCGCAATTCCACCCGTTCACACCACATTTTCAGAAACCCAGCGGACAGAAATGCTAGGAATCGGCCTAATGGACATCGTATACGGCGTAATCTCCTCCTTCATGTTCCCCGGCTTCGTAACGCTGGTCTCTTTCCTGGTCGCATTCAAGTTCTCGGTGAACCTGCTCCTGAAATTCCTCTACTTGAGACGACTGGTGCACATCTGCAACTCGGACACTTACTACACCGGCGGTCGATCCAGCCACAACCTCATCAAATTCGTCTTCTTCTTGAAAGACAAACCCGGCGACCACGACTTGGTGAAGAACATAAAGGACGTCGTCCAGCAGAGGGTCCTCAACCACCCCGATAAATTCGCGAAACTATCCTCCTCTTACCACTCGTTTTTAGGTCTGTTAATACCATTAATAAATCGCCTAGTGTAACGCTCTTGAACCGTTCCAGGTTACCCGTACCTCCTGAAAGAAGACGTCACACCGGAGGATGTAGTGAGCGTGGTGGACATGGAAGAGAAAGAGTACAAGTCGGTGCAGGAGGTGCTGTACGCCTACAGCGACAAACCCATGCCCAGGAACGACACGCTCCCGTGGCAGATCCTGGTGCTGAAGGCGTCGGTGGAATGGAGGAAGGACCACGACATGGAACCCCACCGGACGCCGGTGTTCATGAGGTTCCAGCACTTCGTGGCCGATCCTCTGTCCACCACGAACTTCATCTACCAGTCCTTGGGCGAGAACAACGCCACCGTCGACCAGATTCTGAAGATCACGTCGAAGAAGAGGCCCGGCGTGGGGCTGTCGCCGTGGAACTTGTTGAGGAATTTCTACGTGCTGCAGTTGGTGCCAGGTGAGTGGTTTCGAGCGGAGGAATAAGCGAGGTAATCGGTTTGGGGGTAGGTTATCTGCTGGTGGGGTTGGTGTTGAGGTTGTTGACGAACGGGGGTGGTCCTTACCCGTGCAAAAGCGGCAAGCATAACGTGGGCTACAAGGCGCTGGATCAAAGCGATAGGTCCTTTAAATATATGAAATTAGTGAGGGAGAAACTCGGAGAAACTTACCTCACTGTGATACTCACAGCAGTAGCTGGAAGCTTCCATTCGTATTTCCAAAAGGTAATTAATTCTACACGCATCTACCTTATTTGTGAATAATTCATAATTTTTCGTAGCTCAACAAGAAAATGCCCCATTCGATCAATGTAACTATAGGAGCAGTAGAAGAAATGAAACCGATGACTACCAACGGCGTTCCCCAGTTGTTCAATCAATTCATTTTGATGGAGGTTAAGTTACCGATCAAAGCCAGATCGGGGTCGCTGCTGAAGAAACTCCACACCATCAAAAAGGACTCCAATAAGTTGGTGGAAAACTCCAATTTCAGGGTAACCATCACACTATAACTCCTTCATTAGCACACATATCGATTTTGTTCCTTAGATAAAGAATTTCATATTCGATAACCTTCTGCAATTGGTGCCGAATCCTTTCAAGAGATTCCTGTTTCCGGTGACCGACACGTGGGCGTCGGTGACCAGCATGCCGGACATCCAAAAGGCGGTGTTGTTCAACGGCTACGAAGTGGAGGAGAGCTTCTTCTTCACCGCCGTGAAGGACCAAATGGGTAAGATCGGGCCGAATGGCGGTGGGTTCTTGCATTTAGGGGATTTCGTTTTTTTTTTGTCCAGTGACCGGTTTCGGAAGTTACAACTACGAGAAACGGATCCAGCTGAGTTTCATGTCGGACGAATCGTCGATGCAAACGAAGGAGGATTGCGATGTGATGGTGGAGGAGTTCTTCAAGAGCATCGAGCAGCTGAAAGATGAGGTAGTCAAGAAGAAATGAAACTTAAGAGTATTGTATTGTTCTCGATAAATTGGTTAAATTGATCTTTGTAAATGGGAATGTTTTTAATCTACTTGTGTGTTGTGTTACATGTAGAGATGTTTGTGTTTTATGCCTTTATCGGCTGTATAAATGCTTTTTATGTGTAAAAATTGTAGATTTAAGTGGTTCTTTTTTTAATAAATTGCTAATACTGAATTATAAATGTCACTAGAACTGTTATTTTAGCGCACTACAATTTTCTCTATCCAATGGCTGCTTATAACAGGTACTAGAGGTGGAAGTTTCGATAAGTAACTCAATACTTAATATTAAAATTGATAAATATGATTGAGTAATAGATAGATTTCCAGTTCACTTTATTTGTTTAATAATTCAGAACCTACTTAAATTTTATCAACGATCATTTCCTTTTTTTTGTTACAAACTACAAACATAAACTCAGTTAGGTAATGCATTTTTAATAACACTAAAAATCCCCATCATCGAAACTAACATACAATAATCATCGAAATAATACAGTTTTAAACAACAATGCTCCTGTTGTGCACTATTGCATTGCTCATGCAACGTTCCCGAGCCGAATGCGAATTCAAATACAGCGATTTCGAATGCACCAAAGCCGATTCCAAGTCCATCATGTTCGATTTCAATTCGAAAACTCGCAATTCAACGACCATCAGAACATTTCGATTCGCCAGCGTAGATTCCGAATCGATACAGCGCTTCCTGAGTGCAGTAGACGAGGAAATCAAATTTAACATCCAGGAAATCGGAATGAACCACTGCGACTTGACAGAACCACCGGATATTTCGGGATACCAGCATTTGGAAACTCTGGATGCACGGTATAATAATTTCGAAAATTTGGACTTCATTACAAAGTTCCCCAAAGGGTTAAAATCGTTGTATTTAAGCCACAATAAAATATCAACAGTGCCTGAGGTGTTCAGCGATTTCGAGCGACTGGAGTTGGTGGACTTGAGCCACTGCGAAATAGACAATTTGAACTTCATCGTGTTCAAAAACAACCAGAACTTGCGCCTGGTGAACGTTTCTAACAACAACATCCGAAGCACCGAATCGGACGAGTACTTGAAGAACGTCCGATGCGTGGACTTGAGCCGCAACCCACTGGCCAAGTACTCGAACGTTCCGGGCCTCTGCTTGGACTTCAGCTACACCGACATGGCCGGCTACCAGTGGTACAACGTGGGCGAGTCCAACAAGACCGTGATGGTGGAACAGTTCCGTTTCTCCGGCAACGGGAGGTTGAAATTGCGCGCCATCAGCGCTGGTAATATTTCACTACCGATCACGGTGCAGTACTTGGACTTATCGCAGTACCGCGGCGACGTAGGGGACTTGGACTTGGAGCAGGTTAAAGTCTCTAAATCGATGTCGTTGAAGGGTTCTGAGAGGATCGTTTTGGACAAGTCCAAGCGCGATTTCGTGGGGTTGTTTTTCGAAGAAGGTACCAACGCGACTTTCGATTTGAGCAATTGTAGCATCGATTTAATACCTGATGGGTACTTCGAGGGGATCAATTTGGGCCGGTTGGATTTGTGCTACAACCACATCGATCGATTGAACTCCAACGTGTTCAAGGATTCTTACATAGTCCAACTGGATTTATGCCGGAACGATATCGGGGAGATCGATGAGAGAGCTTTCGACAATCTCCACGTGGGTTTGTTGAATTTATCCGGGAACAAAATCTCGAAGAATTTAGAATTTCTGAAACCCATAACAGCGATTCACCACTTGGATTTGTCCAACAATCGCATAGCTTCTTTGTCCTCCGGTAGTTTTGATACACCTACGTTAGAAACTATTAATTTGCGCGGTAATAGCATCTCGATCATCGACAATGGCGGCGTTTTCGCCAATAAAAACGTGCGGATCGTCGTGTTGAGCGACAACAATTTGAGCGGAATTCGAGAGGGGACGTTCGCGAATTCGCCCGGTTTGCGGGAGGTCAATTTGGATGGGAATCCCATTAGATTTATCGACGCGAATTCGTTCGCGGATTTGCCGGCTTTGAGGACGGTCAGTCTCAAAGGAACCGAAGTTTACGTCATCAAAAATAACGCCTTCGCCAACGTCGGGAACCTGGAGAAGGTCTATTTGGATAATAACGAAGTCAATGATTTGCATTTGATTTGTAAATTGTTCAAATAAACTATTTTTTTAATGTATTTAGTCATTATAAAGTGAGTAGAATACCCTATAGAATAGTTTTTTTTTAAATTAAAAAACGGTGCAATTACAAATGTATACTGTAGGATTGGATAAAGTAGAGTAGAGTAATCAGAAGAACAAAATTTCAAAAATAACGCTTATTTTGTAACAGTCGTTACTACACCTCTACACCAAAAAATGAGTCCCACCTCTATTAAACTTCTGTCATACGAAATGTCAAAATGTCATTAATGTCAATTTCGAAACATTATGTTTATGTATCATCAAAGGCATCTTAAAGTTTTTTTTTGCATCAAGTTAGAGCCAAGTGATCGATCAAACATGCGATGAATGAATATGGCCGAATCGAATAGAATAAAAGATTTAAACGTTGAAATAAACGTACTGTAAGTATTTTTAGCTACATAAAAATTGCGGTGGTGTAAATTTGATGGTTTTTAAGGAACGCTCAAGTAGCAGTTGAGGAGAAAGCCAAACTAAATTGGTACAAAAAATGGGGCATCTACCTAGATTTCCACAAAGTAAGTAAACAATATTATCTAAGCAATTAAATGTTTTTAATTGTGCTATTAGATATTGCTAGAAGAGATCGGAAAACGGGGAATCACCGAAGAAAAATACAAAAAACTCACGGGAGGGAACAGAAAGATGGTTCATATTAACAAAGAAACGCCCTGTATAACGATACAACGCAGTGAATACGTTCCCAAAACTTCAAACGGTAAATTAAAATTTACATGTTTGTGTCCAATATGTTCAACAAAAGGCAATTAAAGTTAAATAATTCGATGTTGAGAAACGCGCTCGAATTATATATCTAATGTAACAAATTCAAATTAAACATCCTTGGACATGCACGACGCGTTAAACAACGACAATAAATTAACTCGATGATTTATTTGTTGAATAACCCGTCGTTTCCATACCGGAATTTAATCGATTTTAATGTTTTATAGGTATGGTGGGCCGGAGATCCGACTACAAATACAACCTAGAAATAATGGGGCCCCTCTACGTCAGTCCTAAGAGCACCCTGCCTCGTCAATCGTCCGATTATTGCATAAAATTGGGTTAAATATCGAGAAAATATTAGTAGAAATTAATAGTTTTAAAATTGACTTAGTGGCGACATCTGTGGTTGTAAATGATTATTATTAGTTGTTGCTTTTGTCGCTATACAGAAATTGGTGTACTAGTTTTCTGTAAGATAAAAAAATGTATTTTTAAGCATATAATTTGTTTATTATGTTTATTATTGCATATGCACATTATTTTGTCTACAATAATTTGAATAAAAATAATTTAATAATCGATTTTATATCGACCATTTCCCAGATTTTTTTTAAGTATATATATTTTTAAAATATTTGCATATAATTTTTGGTGCAGGTGAAGCGAGTACGTGCGTAAATACAGGCCACAAATCCATTGGTATTCCTTCGAAGTTATATGAATTTTAAAGTACCGTTTAATTAAAATGTTCGACGGCGAAGTTCGGAATAATCGAAAACCCATACCGTTACCGCGTTATGCGGTGTATACAATTAAAATTGTACTAAAAATAGTCGTTATAATATCCGGTAATTCGATGATAATTCAACTTTGAAGTCTAGACGGATTACTCATGCACACGGAAATAATGTTATTTAGGTATTATTAAAATAAGTAGAGGATACCTATAATGTAACGCTTCCTTGACACATGGCGTAATTCGTTTCGCAAATCCGTAAAATTGCGCATAAATTTTATTATCCTCATCCGATTTATCGCTTTCGGAATGGGCAGCTCCTTTAGCAGGTCCAAAAAAACCGGCCGAGTAATTTTATTTTCTATCCCGTCTAATCGGCGATTTTCCCAGCTGGTTCCGTTGATTGGAATTTTCATTCCGGAGGTTCAAAATGCATTTGCATATCAGCCCACATCCGCCGCCGCTGTTCGGGTGCATCAGACAAGTCGCGCAAAAACAACAAACAAAATAATACGGTGACGATAATAAAGGTCCTTTACCATTACCATATCTCGAACGGTTTCCACGTTATTTATTCCATCGTGTGGCCGATGCACTTCTTCGACGATAGCCCCGCGTTCGATTAAACACGGCGCGTGGAGCAATTGAAGGATTTTTTTGTATACCTGTTTCGTCGTTTGTCTTGTCCGTGTTGTGGTGATATTTCGAGGAAATGTTATGGGATTGTATCGAATATTTGCATTTTCTTATAGCATGGTCTCTAAATTGGTTAATTTTGTAGACAATCTCTTTGTCAAAAGCTATCAAAACGCTTTAAGAATCCTTCAAAGTCAGTAACCCAAATGATTTGTTGGTAGTCGGTTTCAATTTTGAGTCTCTGTTGTAAAAAACTAGAGAGAAAAGAGTTCCAAAAGCTGTATGACTTAATTCCTCAAACGTTCCTCAAGATCTTCCAGCATGAGTTCCTAATAAGAACCGATACAAAGCAATAATCTGAACGAATAATGTCTTGGTACTCTAGAGAGAGTCTGGAACAACAAGAAATTCGAGTGTTCAAACTGTGTCTCTTCAAAATACTCCTAAACCAGATTAGCGTTATTCCAAATACTCCTCTATAGACGACCAGAATCTTCAACAATACGTATAGTACAATCATCTAAACGAATAATGTCTTGGTACTCTAGAGAGAGTCTGGTACAACAAAAAATTCGAGTGTTCAAACTGTGTCTCTTCAAAATACTCCTAAACCAGATTAGCATCATTCCAAATACTACTCCAAAGATGACCAGAATCTTCAACAATACCTGTACAGTACAATCACCTAAACGAATACTGTCTTGCTACTCTGGCATGAAAGATTTGACCATAGTTAAGAAGAGTTGCCAAGACTCTCAAATTTCAAAATTTCCCGAGTTCAAGTGTGTGTCTAGTAGAGTCATCTTCAAGAGTTCCAGACCAAGTTAGCACCTTCCCAAATACACCAGCCAATACAACAGGACTCCTCAACGACATTGGTCTTCCTACACAACGCAATCAGCAAATGCAATCGTTATCAGGTCCCATAGTTCGCCGGTGTCCCTACAGATGGAACGAGCGTGCACGTACGCGCAATTGCGAGTACACGTAGCACGGAAAAAGCGGTCGCAACGAGCCGACACCGTGGTTGTTGTGTATTGTGTACTGTGTCGTAAAGTGGGCCATATGGAATGAACTCAGCCAGCACTGCGTGTGTGTGCATCAGTCAGGGTCGCCGGTGTTATCACAGAGAGACGGAGCGGGGAGAGTGATAGCCGACTGTCTAGACGTTCGCGATCGCGGCACTACACTATACGGAGCGCTGTTGCCGGCTGCTCGGAAATTTCAACCAATCTGCTACGTTTCGGTGAAGTTGTTCGGGGTACTGTAGTTGTTGGAGGATGTTGCGAGGATGTAAATTTATGAGAGGATGTTTGGAGGATTTTAGGAAGTTTTTTTTTTTTTGGGAATTATAGGTTTTTTGTAATTTTATAGGTGTGGGTAATGGTGGGTTTCGGAGATTGTTGAAGATGTTTGGCACCGTCGCCGTATGGGCTAAGGGAAAGTTGAATGTTGTGTCCATCAGGTTTTTCTTAATAAAAGTAATATAAATCTAGTTTTGTGTTATGTTGTTTTACCTTAGGACTATTCTTAGATAGTAGAGTTGCCGGTTTTATAATATCGTTCGGGAAAGGTAACGATATTTTATTAATTTCAATAAGATCTTTATATGAATTTGACATGAATTGCTGATGATAAAATTAGCACCAAGTGGAAAATGTGTATCCTCTCAGGATGACTCAAAACTGGTTTAAATTGTACTGGAATAATACAAATACACAAGGTACTCTAAATGACCAATCCAATGTAAAATAACAAGGTTTATTCTACTTTATTGATCTCTAGCTGGGTTAGTAAGGATGCGAAATGATCAGAACTGGTATAATCGTAGTAAGAAGACTTGGAAGCATCGGTGTCTAGATTTGGATACTAGTGTAGTTTCTGGAAGAGGTCCTATCTAGTGGTCTATGAGTAGATGTTTCTAACGAGTATGTTAAGATCGGGCAGTAATGGAACTGGTGCTCATTTCAAAGTGATCTTTGTTTCATAACAACATATAGAGCTTGAATCTCTTTAGCTCCGTAACCACCTGACTCCAGTAGTTTTCCCGCTCTTGTAAGGTCATCGTTTCAGCCAAAGGTCACCACAGAGCTTGTCTGTTACTCTCTACAGTGCGTCCACTAGTGGTGCGTAGTAAAGAGAGAGTATGCATAGACAATAATTGTCGATGTGGGTACTAAATAATATTGCGAAAAGTCGTAGTAAGCGAGTACCAGTTTTGTGAAACCGACGTTATGACCTCAGAGAACGTTCGTTCGGTCGCCGGACGGCCTCCCGTGTAGTGAGGCGGGCATCAGTGGAAACGCCGCTCGGCTGCTCGGCTCTCCGTACTGTATAGTATAATACTATGGTTATAGTGTATGAGGTGTATTAAAGGGGGAGGAGGCGGCAACGTCGACTACACTTGACACAGCCAGTCGCCTCGTTCTGTCGAGTCTCGAACTCGAACCCGCCGACCGACAAACAGCCGCAGCCAGTCTCGTCTCGAGTTTTCGAAAGTGATGAACGGGAAATTCGACCAATGTCCGTTGTAGTGCGCGTATGGACCGAGGAAAATCCGACGGAACGAATCGCGAATCAGTGTTCTGTTGTCATGCGACAAAAATTGACTATTAACCCAAAGGTACTGTACATCAGATAATGTACCATCACCAGAATAAGGCTGTTTCGGACTGTGATACCTAAACTAAATTTTATGTAATGTGCTGTTTGTTTTTTACTTTGTCAAGGTAGTCGTCTATTTTTAATTCAATGTAAGTTATTAGCGTGTTCTTAAACTCTCTCGTATCGGGTGAAATGACAGTAGACGCGTTAAAAATTATGCCTGGCGAATTTTATGTGCTAGATCAATACATTTTAGGAGAGTTTGCCATTTTCCGTCCGATTAGGTTCGCTGTAACCTCGATTTCGCCACTGTAGAACCTTCATTTCGCTACGAACGCGCGTCGTTTTATTTAAAAATCCCACATTTATATCTTTGAAAAATAACGTTATACACACACACACACACAGACACACAGAGGAATCGAACCCTTCTGTCAAAACTCTATTCCTAAATATATCCCGTTTTTACAACATAACCTAACTTCAATCCGACTCGCTCATTTCAGCTCGTATTTATATCCGAGATTGCGTCTCGATTAGAATAATGCCTCGCTCGTCGGTTTCGTTTCCATTTGTTATTTCATAAAGGTAATGTCTAAAAATTTCAGGGCATTCCGATTGATATAAGGACTAGGACCGCGCATGCCCAGCACGGGGAAATATCTTCCTATTGTTTTCTCTTTTCGGTGTTAGAAAAGTGCCAGGAATAAAATTTTTTCGCAAAAATTGTTTAGTGTCGCCAGAGGAAACATTCCCGTATATGTTTTTGTTCGGTGTTAAATGGTCAGGTATGTTATTTTTTGCTTGTGTCGTTTACGTAGAGGTAGTTAACCTTTAAACGCTACATAGTTGTATTGTATGGCCTGTGTGTCTGTATTGTTAAAGTCAATTTAGTATGCGATTTAAATCTTTACATTGCTCGAATTATATTGTTTCATTGCTGAATGCGATATGTCCTCTTTCGTATTTAAACGCTCGACGGTTTCTCGTTCGTTTGCCGTGTACACTTGATTCTTTCGAAACAAAAAAAAAATTAGGTTAGAATCCTTTCGCAGCACATTAAAATTACTGCATTAACGTTTCGGGCGTGCTGTTTATGAAAATATCCGTATTTATAACGCGAAACGGCTGTAAAAATTCGTTCGAATTGCACTGTTGATTGAGTTTTTCGAAAAAAAGTTAGGTTATGTTTTGGTTGCTACTGAAAGTCGATTGTTTATAACATTTATTTGACGTTTGTTTGACAGTGTTGCCAACTTGATTAATGCGTTTTGTTAGTAGACGTCAAAAGTACAACAAAGCGGTATTTTTAAAATTGTTTAAAAATATATTATCTCAAATTGAAGCGTTAATATGTTATTATCAACAAATATCTCAAGAAATGTGATTTTTATCGTTTATAATATGTAGATTATTTAACGCACTTTGTTCTCCTTAGAAAAATGTGTTGTTTTAATACAAAAGAACAACTCTCATTACGTCTATGAGTGCAACAAAGACAACTTTCATTAGATTCGTATAAAAGAAAAAGAAAGAATGATATTTAGGGAAGATTGCAACTTTCTCACTCTAACCACTGTTATTTTGATAATCGTTCTCTGTTCAACTCATAGAATTGACCATACTGGAAACAATTTTGGACCAGCTTGTATAAGAAATATTTAATTTACAGCGCGATTTTTTATTGAAATACAGTCAAAACAAAAATACCGCGATATTCACAAGATGTTTCGCAAAATAATTTATTTCCTTATCTCCGATAGGCATTTTTTCCGAGTCCGAGTTCCCTCCCATTAATTGAATGCTGTAATTTTATTAATTTATTCCGCGTCTATTTCGACGCAATCGAGTCTGGTGAACGTTTATTAAAAACGGGCAATCCTCAGTTGCATTAGACTGTGTTTTTTTTTCTCTAATGTAGGAAGCGACTCGTTAATTAATATGGCAAATTACCTTGAATGCGCGCAAATGCTTTCGAAGCCCGTCCTTGCCTGCTAGGATTCCTTTCTACGTTATTACTCGACCAAATCCTGCTCGATACAAGTAGAATTTTTTAAGTTGGCAACGGCTCTAAATCGTCAATACTACCAACTTTGTACGCAATCCTGATTTTTATCGACAACTATTATGTAAGCGAGCGCGCATTCAACGACGAAAATAATTCATATTCTCCCTAATACGGCCTTTTTTTTTCGTTGTATTCGACCGTTTTACATGTCACTTTCGGTTTCGTTCGCTCGATAGATCCATTCAAATTATCCCTAATAACGCGCTTTTAGAATCCTTCACAAAGGTCACCCTCCTTCGGCTCGAATTCGACTTTTTTTTCCTCGCGCAATAAACATTTTCACCCTCCTAGAATAACTAGATTTTTCGCGTTTCGGAGCGACGAAACCCTCGAGGAGCGGGTCCTAGATCAGTATAGGAAACCCTAGATCTTGCAGACGAGGGTCGGATAAAAAAAATGGACAATTGCCACGAATAACGGTTTAATTCGTTAGACGCGGAGGATATAAAGGTCGTGGAAAAAGTGTTGTATTCCAGTAGATTGTGTACAAACAAAGAGTGTGTTTTGTTGCTAAACTAAGCAGTGTGTGTTATGTAGGTCAATGTAAATAATAAAATGCAACATTGTTGAATTTCTTAGCTTTTGCTTAGGTAATAACGTTTGGTTTTTTTTTTCGAATTATGGTCGTTTACCTGGACAATAGCGTCGTTAATCGCTCGTTATTTATACGACGATGCGATTAAAAACGACCGTATTGCGTATATACGAAATTAAATCGTCGATAAGGAGCGAAAATATGAAATAATGTAAACGAGAAAGCGCGTACGCCGCCCCGCTATCGCTCGAAATGTTTAAAGATCCGTTCGAACAACAGACAAAACACGACGATAAGGCGAGAGAGCTTTAATAAAACCACTGATTATTTATAATAAAGAAAGTACAACAATTTCTTATTTGCTCATTGTCCGACGCCGAGGTTCGTTGATATTTGTACAGAAGCCCCGACTCTCCGCGATATTTCGAACAATATTTACAATCGCTCGCGATGGATTTTTGAACCACCTCTAGTTTATTAACTTCGATACGAAATTATTTAACTAAAAATTATCTATTATCAATCTAGCTAGTGGATGCACGTAATAAATATCCGTTTAGTCCACGACAATTAGCCGGGGAAAGGTAGATTTATTGTGTGTACGGCGCGATACGCGAATATATTTCGGCATCGATTAGCGAGGTATCGGTTTAGTCTGCTTTTTTCAATGAAAATAAACACCGGTGTCCGAATATTTTGACGATCACTCAAGAATTTCCAGGACGTACCCGAGAGAGTACATGCCTACGCACATACGAATGCATTCTTTCTAACAAATAGCAGAAAAAAATCGCGGAATTTCGACCGACAAAACGCGCATTTGGCGTTCGGTTTGTATTCGTAAATTCTTCTGGAATTGTTGTTTGACGTTTGACAGCCACAGCATGCTAGTAAAATATACTTGCTTACAGGTAGATGCAAAATTGTTTGCAATATCGTTTGTGAGTGCAACAAAAACAACTTTCATTAGACTCGTATAAAAGAAAAAGAAAGAGTGCTATTGTGGGATCACTCTAATCACTGTTATTTTGATTTTCTCTCCTCAACTCATAGAATTCTCGTCTATGAGTGCGACAAAGACAACTACCATAGACTCATATAAAATAATAGGAAAGAGTGACATTGTGGAATTGCATCTTTTTCACTCTAACCACTGTTTTTTAGTAATCTTTTCTTGTTCAACTTATGGCAAGCAAACTTACTTCTACCCATAATTAGAGACAAAAATACAATGCAAATCATCGTTATCGCCAAATTATATTCAAACTTGACGAATTTTTCGTCCAATTCTTCGCGATAAAAAAAAATTATCTTTTTTTTTTATCATCTATTAAATCAACACCGATTCTGATCGTGCGACCTTTTGCGCGCTAATTAATTAAATATTTTTTTTTCGGCTTGTTTACTCGCACCTTTTTTACGCATTCGAAACGAATTAACAATGAGAATAATTGAGATTATTTTTTGTCGCGAAAATTCTCCAGCGAATAAGGGACGCGATAAAACGACGAAGGCCTCCCGCATGTCTGCTGGAAGTTTTAGTTTCGAATAACGAAATATGTATCTTGTTACTTTTCCTAAGTGTAAGTTACAAGAAGTTTGTAATATTTAGATTGTTGTGCAATCTAATTCATCACGATTATATTTGAGTTAACCGAACAGCCCCAGCAGCTGAGGCTAATACATTAGAGAAGAAGAGTATTTGACAGTAAATTGACATAAATGTCGTTTGTGTCAAACCACCGGTTGACTAGATTTTGCGTGTATCTTGTGACACTGTAAATTTTTTATTTTACGGCGAATCGACACAGTTTCCTCGGCCTCGCAAACTCCCGATTGAGCGGAAAAATCGTTAACATAAAAATTGTTGCTCGCTTTAATTGCACAATAAAAAAAATTTCCATTGCGCTTAGTCAGCGCGAAGGAAAATTCCTATAAATAGCCGGGCGCGAAGCTAATCGAAATTATGCTAAACCTTTCTAATCCCGTTCATTCATCATCCCGCCGGAATCCGGCGAGATTAATCTCATTATCGCCTTATCGATTCATCACCGTCGGGAAAACAATGCGCCCCGCGCCCCCGCCCGAAAAAATCGAGACACACGATTCGAAAAAAATAATATCGCTCGCGCGGAGGAGCGAAAATAGAGAGAAAAAAAAGGAAGGAGCGGGCGAAGGAGAAACGGGCTCCCGGCGAGTCCTCCTGAACCGTATTCCGATTGCACTTTTGCACTTTCATTGTCTAGCCGTCTGTCTCTTTTTTTTTTTATTCATTCGCCGACCCCCGTCTAGACTGTTTCCATTATCATATGCTCGGCGGGCGCGTCCGCCTCTGCCACATCGGCGGCGATAAGGACGCGATCTCGCCGGCGCAGAGGTGGACGCGACCGCTCCTTCTCCGGCTCTAACTCTAAACTCGACGCCGGAATAATCCTCCGCACACTCTCGAAACGTCATGCAAGGGTGAGAAGTTCTCGACCTGACAGTGAAAGACCGCGATTTCCAGATGAAAAATTACATTATTCTCCTTATTAAGTCGAAATGTTTGGTTCGAGATAGTTCTGAACCATTCCGGAGCGTTCTAAATGGTGCTAGACAATTGTATAAATGAGTCTGGAGCGTTCTAAATGGTTCTGAAGCACTCTGAATGGTTCTAGAGAGTTAAAAATGATTTTGGAGCGTTCTAAATGACTATGGAGCGTTATAAATGATTCTAGACAGTTCTAGAGTTCGTTATAAATGTCCAAAAGATGAAACATTTTTGATCCCCTCGATGTATCAGGTCGAGAACTTATCACCCTACCCTCGTATGTCAAAATTCGAAATCGAGTAGGCTAGAATTGGTGTGTAGTAGATTTGAGTTAACTATCAAATGTCAATGTCAAAATATAAGTATCCAGTGGGCTAGATTTGGTGCAGTAGAATCGAGTTTAAATGTAAACTAAACTTATTTTTTCGATTCTTCTTTAGAAAGTTGATGACATGAACTAGTATAAGGTATTTCTAACGACTGTATTGTTTTTGAGTAAAAATATAGTAGGCTGGATTGCGTGTCTTCTCTGTATGAAAATGGTCTCTTTCTCGTGCGGATAACGGTCAGGAATATTGTCGCGGGTCTATGTAGAAAGTACACTTGCAAGTGTTCGTTCTCTTTTTCGGCGGAGACTGCGTCACGACGACGATCGACGTCATCTCGAGCGGGCGGTTTTCCCTGTAGAGGCGGGAGGAGCGCGCGTTTTCCGTTCCGGGAAATTCGCGTCAACTCCGCGGGGAAATTCCCGTCGACGGGTTATACGGGTGCACTTTTCGATGCAAATTCGAGATGTATGTGTGAGAATTAAGTATCGGGAAATTTGTACATTTTGCGGAGTAGGTATATAGGCGAATTAATTATTATTACCGGCTCAATTACAAATCGGAATGTTTGCATATTCGATCATTTCGATGAGCCATTTACGGCGCTACCAAATTTGGTCTGGAAAACACAAAAGAATTCACAAATGTCGTCAAAATAGCAAACGGATTTGTTTATATTTTAATCGAAATAAACACATTTTAATAAGTCATATAATAGAAAATATTATTACAAACGACAAGCGTATAAAAATTTCAGTCGGTGACGTCACCACCGGGTTAACGCGATCATACTATATTCTATATTTTGACATAAAATGTAAATACCAGCCAGGTAAAAGAATACACGATAAATTCGTTAACCTCCGCATGGCACATAACACTCTCCTTTTTATTTTCTGGTACTGATGTCGTCGAGCGAATGCAAATTCGCCGATAAAAATAAAATGTCATCTGTTTACTCGTCCAATTAGTATTACTATAAAAAAGTTGATTATCTGTGTGACTGCAAGTCGTAAATTCGACAACAAAATACACACAAAAAAAAATTTGTATAAACATACACACGAAATGTCTCGGAAAACATTCCGAAATTCAGGTATGGCCCGAGCTCGAATCGAGAGTTCAACAAACAGAGCCCAGACAGAAAATGTGCAAACTAAATGCAATAAAAATGTCGGAATGTATTGAAAAACAAAATTTTACGATTCGTGTTGGTGCACTTGTTTCTTAATTTTAATCGGTGGTTGCTTTTCGCCGTATCAGAAAACCCGCTTTATCGCCCGATAATCTCCCAGAAATTTCCATATTTTTCCAGCAACGCCGTCGCGTATACTACGAAAAAAACAATTATTTACACGGTTTTCGATTATTCCTTCGAATTCCATATTCCGAAATTGCGACAATGGCTGGCTCATTTCAATAATCTTAAATATGCATTAAATTTTATTTCTACATGCATGTGTCTGGTGGATTTTTGAATATCTCAACGCCACTTTCAATTGCTAATTTTATTATTCAATTTTTTTCCCAAGGCCGAAATATCGAAATATCGAATCGATTGACCCCTCTGCCACACGCTCGATCCTTCTATTAATCCCTTTCCAAAAAAAAAAACATATAGCCTAGTAACCAAGTATCGATACCATCAACAATCAACCGATACCGAAGTCGAAATCGTTCCCGAAAAGTCGATCGTAACCGGTGTAAAAATAACGGCCCACCTCTCCAGACAGGCAGTCTGGGGCTGGCTAGGGGTCACATTGAAAGGGTGGTGTGCAGTCTCCACACTCTCTCCACGCCACGAGACGGCCCGCCAGCGGCGCGCCCATTTACATTATACACCGGCCAGAAAATCGAATCGAATTGGGTTACTCGATTCCGGAATGATCGATTAAAAATTCGATGGTTTAATTACGATTTAATTAGATTACGCGGGTTTCTTTTAACTAGTTATCGAAATTGTAGAAAGGTGTTGACGTCACGCGCTTAAATATTGAATGCACTATACGAATGGAATTGATAGAGTAGTAATATAGGCGATAAGATGTCATCTAGTAGATTGGAAAAAAAAACGATATCTGATCAATCTTAATAGGCAGATAGGAATTGTAAACAAGCGATTGAATAAATCTAAAATTTTATTCGTCATTATATTAGAAAAAAAAAACGTGTATTTCTCAGCGACAATTAAATCATATATTAAATTCGATATCTATGCTAATGGCAGACGGATTTCATTATAAAACCGATAGTAATCGTATTTTTAGATAAAAATCCTCCCGACATCCTTGAGCCGCTTCCAAAAAATCGCCGCGAATCCCCCCCGAACAAAAACTCGGTACTCGGCGGTTCTCCGCCCTGTTCAGGGGGGGCGCTCGCCCCCCGGCCGCCCCCGCCGCTGCGGCTCGGACCCGTCGACGATAGAAAGAGACGGCGCTCGTTCTCCGGCCTTGGCTGCTGCCATGTCTGCCGGCGGTCTGGGCGCTCTCCGTCCTCCTCTCCGGCCGTGTCGTCGTCTCCGTCGGACGCGCCCCTCGGCAGGTGCGAGTGTCTGAGCCGCGCTCGAATCGGGGGCGAATGCGGCGCGGTCCTCCGGGTACGCCGATATTGAAACGGACCCGAAGATCTGCCCCGAGGCAGATCACTGGTCACGAGTCGTGGAACATGTCGGGGGTACTCCTGCAAAGAGGTTTCTTGTAGGGAGTAACGGGGAGGATCCCAGTAATTGTTATGTAGGATATCGGGTGACGGAACCTTAGCCAGGGCGAGATTAGTGTCACTGTCACTTGTCGGTTCTGTCATAGGCGATGGCATAAAACAGCAGACATGGCGTCATGGTTGCTATATTTATAATTGTTATTAGTTAATGTATCCATAAAGTATAAATAAAGCGTTAAACCTGGTGTACTGATTATTCGAGAATACACATCGAGAATAACAGTAACAAGTGGTGATTTGTATAAAGATATTGGTGGAGAAACTTGTCAGAAAAGATCTC
This sequence comes from Phyllotreta striolata, assembly GCA_918026865.1. Lineage (NCBI taxonomy): Eukaryota > Metazoa > Arthropoda > Insecta > Coleoptera > Chrysomelidae > Phyllotreta > Phyllotreta striolata. Next base: position 1,168,210 of record OU900098.1, on the reverse strand, counting down.
CTTTAGAGCCTTTAAATTGGCGATTCCTAGAACTATTACTAGATGAACCTGTGTGAGGATTGGATAGATTAAAAACTACTGAGAAAAGTTGACTTTCGGAGCCTTCTTAGGCTTCTACAGTTGGAATCATGAATGTTTGTTACGAAAGATAGAAGAATCGGCTTGCACTAGATCTGCTTGGTGGTGATTTATAAAGATATTGCTAAAGGACGCAATAGGTAAATGGATAGATGAAGAACTAAACTTGCAAGTTTAGATTTCCTCCAGAGAAGGATTTTAGGCTTCTACAATTGCACTGATAAGAAGCTTTTCAGTGAGTACGAAAGGTGGTAAGATACTGGAAGATTAATTCGAGCAATCGACTGCAAGATAGAGCCATAAATAGTTAGCAAAAAGAAGAATCTATCCATTGTATTAGCCTGGTGTAAACTCCATGTAATTCACCACCTTTGCTATCTACATTCATCAAACTTTCTTACTATTTCATACTCGTTTTGAAGCAGATGTTTGCGGGTTTATCGACTTATTTAGTCTACGATTCCGATTATGGGCGAATTTCGAATTTATCGGCCGCACTGTAGCAATTTCGCATCGCGTTAGCATCAGCCCGATCGTCGAATATCGTAGATAAACCGTCGATTTTTTCAACGATTCAACCTATTTTCCGGCGGGCCGGGCGATAAACGCTCTCGATGATATCCTCGTGGGTTTTTTCCTTATCGTCCGGCCGGAGTGTGATTGTGACCTTTGACTATAACTTTGTCCATCTCGAAGCGTGATAGATCCCAATGAGTCCCCGTGCATACACGCTTTACAATCGCAATAATAATAACGATAATCCCGCGGGAGGAGCGTTTAAAATTTAAATTAGGCGAGCGCAAATACATAAAATCCGAACGACATGCGACGGTGTGACGATTATCCGCACACACGAAGGCCTTTCGTCTATCGGGCGAACGCACGACAAATGCTGGAAAAGTGCACGGTTTCTCTCCTGTATGTGTATAATTCGCGTTGCGAAATGCCCCGTCGATCTGTCGCGTTTCTACTCGTATTTCTCCCGGTATACGATTAGTGTGTCAAAGCGGTGAGTAATTTCAAACTGGTTACATGATTGTTTAACCTTGACGCTACGTAATAATTTGTAATTTTTCTAGAATTTGCATAAATAATTATCGGAGTGCACTTATGCATAACGTACGCTCGTTACCGTCGGTTACCATGTTGGAAAAAATACGCACAAACGTTTATTTATTCTTCCTGGCTGTATAAATTGTATTTCCTCTCGTCTCCCGTACGATATTTTTAATTGAATTTACGCAATCTATGCGGGATTCTTTGCTCTTATGGCCGTTTACCGCTATCGCAATCAGCGACCTAGGTAGGTAGGTATTGAAAGTTTTACTGGCAATTGTTGTTTCCTTTGTCGGTAAGACGCGTTGCTTTGTTTTTAACACAATCAAGTGACCTTTTTAATGCGAGAGCCGATTTGCTATTTAAGTGCCAAGTAGGCTGTGCGGCAAAAAACGAAAGTCGAAGTTTCTTCCTATTACATCTAGTAGCCGCGCGGAGTGATTGGACATTACGTTATTTATGGCTTTTAGGGAAATTTAACTACTAGATACGAGTAAAATGCGCAGTTACCGCTGAAGTATTTTTAAATTAAACTAGTTCGACGGTCTTCGGGGCTTTGTAGTAGCCGAAATTTCGTAGCGTAAAAAGCCACCCTCGAATAGAGTTGATGCGCTTCGAACATCAAGGGGTTGCGTTATTAAACGCTAACAAAAGGGCGGGTGGTCTACGGCCGTCATACGTGCATCAAACAATCACCCCATCGCAAATCGTGGGAGAATTTTAATTTGACAGCTTCAAACGTCATTACTGCCAAAGGTTTTCGCCGTGGCTAAGTTGACGGTACCGTTTGCGAAAATTCATCACCAACAAAACGTCAAACGCCATTACTGTATACAGTGGCTAAGCAGACGGTACCGTTTACGGAAAATGAACCAATTTGAGTTTTTCTCGTCGACCCGGCTCCGGGGAAAAAGGGACCATAATCGCGGACCGACGACAGTTCTAGTCGGTTGAAAAGCGGTCGTTTCACGTACACACATCTCGCCGTCTTTTTTGCCTAGACGCGAACGTTAAATAAAAACAAAACCGCAGTTGCGACTTGCAATGCAACTGCAGGAAATCTGAAAGAAGAGCAAAGAGCGAGCGATATACAGACGGGCCGGCCGGGGCCAGCTCGTTTGTCTGTTTAGCCGGTGGTTGTAACAACCGGACCAATTACGATCCGCAGGAGCGCACTTGCCCGTAACGATCCGACGCGACACTAACGGGAATTAATATCTACGATTGCATCCACCAGCTATTATTAAACTCTCTTCTCCTAACTACTTTTAGGATATCAACAATATTGTGGGTTGTATGTAGCTGATGTCTCAATAAGATTGATACATCCTTTGATAGTTTAGTGTTCTTGATGGTAAATGATCTGTCAATATTGTGAAGTTTATGAATGTCATTTTAAAGTCTAAATGACAGAACACATACTTATGCCGTGTGATATGTAAATATCAAACATTTGGAATGATTCGAATGTAATTTCCTGCAATCTTATTTATAGTGAACCACTTGACTTCGTTAATTACAAAATTTCCTCTTCTCCGCCATTCGACGGCCTCGTCTAGCGAGGCTATTAGGCTCAAATCGACGATGTGAAGCCCCGGCGCTTCGGATGATATACCGCCGCAAACAGCCCGGTATGCTAATAATCCGAACGAAAAAAAAATTCATATCCATTATACATTCATAGTCGCATAGCGTAATTTAAACTGTCTGGCGCGAATTTCTTTCGCATTAGATCGTCGCAGTCACGCCTACAATTTTTTGGAAATCCGGTTCGGACCGTAAAAACGAGCCTTCTATCAAACGTACGTGTACGTAACGACATTATACATTAATTTATACACACACACACACAATACGCTCACACATTACACGCTCCCGCTATCAGAGAACCTCTCGTCATAAAATGTCACAGTCGCAGACGGCCGCGATACAAGGTTATAGATAAAAACAATTGGTGCGCTGCCTTCGGATGGCAGCCATACCGCTTCGGAGCAATAAATAAAGCCGATGGGCGAAATACGGCGAAAAAAATCCATAGAAAAAATATCGATTTTACACTCGAGTTTCGGGCTCCGCGAGAGCGCACGTCGCCGCTTCCAAATCGAAACTATATACATCTAGTCGGCCTGGGTGAATCTAGGGAGTTTGTGGCAACACTGGGATATCCCTAGATTTGTGTAGTTTGTGATTTATGGTAATTTTGTTATATCGCACGCTTTCTATTTGCGTTTAAAGCATAATTAATATACTTTTTTTTGGGTTGCTTGATTAGTCCTCGTTAGAGCGCTTGATTACCAGTAGCAAGTAGATTTTTTTAATTAGTAATCCACTCGCTTACAAGACGAATCGAGATAAAAAGGGTTGAAAATATGGCACTTTAAATTCCACTCGAATTAGCTTAGCGAAATGCATGAAAAGTTTCCTCTGAATCATTAGTAAAAGTTCTATTACAAAAAAAACTAAAATATTATCCGTTTATATTGGCGATGAATCCCACGGTGCAGCACCTCGGGAATGTCGTAATTAGTCCGTCTATGACGCAACCTAATTGTCGGAAATACACCGTAATTTATGTAAACGCGACGCAATCGGAAATTTCCAAATCGAACCCTGACGATGTACTGTAGCCCGACCGAAACCTCGTTCGAATCTCTCTTAACATTCGGCCGTTTCGCTCCTTTTTCCAGATGCTGTCAGTGGTGAGCGCCGGCGTGACGACGGCAGGCATGGGCGGCGGCATGGACCGGCTCGGGGGCGGCGGAGGTGGTCCCGGAGCCGGCGCCAGGGATCTGACGGCGGCGGCGGCGGCGGCGACGCGGGAACACCGCCAAATGAGGCTGCACACCGACATCACTATTAACCTGCCGCCTAGTATAGAAATGCCCGACGGGGAGGAACACCCCTACACGTCGTCCAGGCTTCACATAAGGGATGCCGAGCAAGTAAGTAATTCTAACTCTTCCAAAGTTTTCTTCTTCTTCTTCTGTATTATCGGCCTCAACTGGCTAGACAATTCAGCTAAAGACATTTGACACTTGCGTTTTGAGCAACGGTAACTCGATTCTGATGTGGATTCGAGTAGGTGTAAGTACCTGCAATATCTTTGCTTGAAATAAGCGTAGGAAAAATTGGGCGCAAATATTCCGAATATCCGTATTTTCTGGAGTTAATAACATTGTTATGTCTACCGCAAACTGTTTACAAGAATGGGACTGTAATGCAAAAACACAAAAAACGATAGTCATTGACATACCTCCGGATGGTTCGTTAATTTATTTTTTTTTTGCGTTGGTACGTCTGACTATAAGACTTGTTTGTCACGGTTTGAATAAATTAATGGATTCGGAACGGACGAATTTAAAAAAATTATGTACATTTACCGACACACTGCGGCGCTACGTCGAAGATTAACAAAACTGATTATCAGTCTGGGAATGTCGGATAATAAAATTGATTAGAAGAACTATAAAGAATTTCGCACAAACGCGATTGTCTCGAAAATCGGTAGGATCGAAATTTGACATTTTAAATGACAGCTATAGCCTACTAATAATACGCAAAAAAGAGAGAACATTTTATTGTTTGATGGGTTACGTGCAAAAAAAGGATAAATGGATGTTTTGATTTATTTGGCAATCAGATATACAAATAATCTCATTAACATAATTGACGTTTTAATGGAAAAAATTTGACATTTGATTTTAATGACATCCAAGGCCTACCATAATAAAATCGACTATTATCAATGAAGAGAGACAACGAAAATAATCGATAACCCACGACAACCTCTTATCGATTTAATCGATTTGGAAACCGCACGTGAGTCAAAATCAACCCAATTCCGTCTAGACAAAATTACGTTTTTTTTTTCTCTCTTTCATGTTTATCGATACGTCGAATCGAAAATACATCATAACCGATCGTCTCGCTTGTTGTAAGCGCGTTGATAATATTTTTCTTTCGGAATCGCGCGCCGAAAACGCTGCGAATTTCGCGGAAAACCCGGCAATACGGGGAAATTATTTACCCGAACGACTTTTACTTTTGCGTAGACTAAACATCGTAATCCAACACCCGTTGATGGGCCCGTGATAAAACGGGAAAATAAGGAACTCGAGCCGGGTTTTTGTGCTGCGCTAGAAATTCCGCATCGCAAGAGATTAGAGAGAGGTGAATAAATCGCGTGATTTTTGAGTGTAAAAACCGAAAAATCAATTGAAACATAAATCTCGTTTTAATGTATGGAAATTTAATCGGTTTTTTTTTGTTATCGGTAGAATAAAATTGTTACGACGAGATTTTTAATATTCTCTCGCATGAATCGCTCTAAACGAGCGCGTATAAATTGCACAACTTAGTTGCATGCAATTCGCCGTTTTTTCCGTAACATTTTCCTGACTAGACGTATCTCGTTAGAAGGCGAGGATCATGTGTGTCAAGGATAAAAAATCCGCTAATGAAGGAGTCGCTTCGGCTCGACGTTTTCGAGAAAGACTCGAGACGCTCGGAGCGGCTCGGCTCGGATTTCGTAAATCATTCCGAAAGGATCGAATTACGAAGTGACACGCTAAAAACACATTTTAATGCTTTGTTTGAATACCTTCCAATTTCGAATCGGCTCCTCTGCCGTCTGGCGTTCACCTGCGAATTTTCACCGTGTCGTAATTCCGAACTGTTTAGCGTAACCGGGAAAGCTCAAGACCATCTCCCTAAGGGATTTCTTTATGTCAGTCATGTCATAAATTGTCTCTATTAATACTACAATTCTGAAATCCTTAAGATAATCTTAGTTGAAATCTACTGGAGAAAACTAGTAGAAAAAATTAGTTTTCCGGGGTATATATGAACTTTCACTGTCGTATAAAATAGTCTATACTAATTTTTTGTGGCGTTTTTTGCGAGTCGTTGTTACGCTTAATTCTTAATTAGGTAGCAATTTCACCGGATGGAGGGAAAAAAAGTTTGTTTGAACACCTCGCGATCTGGCGTGCGGATTTAGAAAATGCCTCTACCTAGTTCGAATTGGCGAGTTTGTTTAGGAAATGGCGTGCCAAGTTTCGCTTTTTGACAGTTCCTCAGGCACGGATCCAAAAAGGTTTTGTTTCACGCTACAATGACCAATTTTTTCCTCTCGCTCGCCGGCGAATTTTCCGATGAAAAAGCGCTCCAAAACGCGCCGAGCCGGCTCGCTTTCCGATTATTACAATACGCCCGTGTGTGTGTGTGCCGTGTATTTTGTTTTGAAATGATACAGTCAAAACAATCGTGTCGATTTCTATAAATATTTTTCCGTTGTTCGCGAACCGACAGGCGAATTTGTAATTATATTGTATCGAAATCCCGATATGATTAATAATTCCTGCGGAGACCCATCTAACGTTTTATCCGGAACGTGCCGATGCGGCGAATTCGAAACGGCCTCAAACTCCAATAACCGCAAACTTTCCTTTGTGTTACACTTTATTCAATGAAACTTTAACAAATTAATAGTTTATTTTGTTGCACTCATTAATGTTTGAGTAAAGTCTGCGAAATATTATATTTGGAATAAATGTTGACAGAAAAAGAAAATATATTTATTTATAATCTGGCGAATGAAACAATGCATGTTTTAGTTGGTTTCTATTCACTTCACCGGTAGTGGTAAATGGGTGCAGAAATATTGCACGAGATCTTAAAATGGTATTTTTAATCATGTAGGTAAATTGGAGGCAAGATTATTTTCAGGTAGAAAATAGGATTTTTTTTAAATTGATCATTTATGAGTGTTGTTTCAAAAAGCAATAAGCAAAGAGTGTAATAGAGTACAGTAGAGTTGAAGAGAATAGAGTAGAGAAGAAGGGAGAAGAGTTATACAGATTGCTCCATTTTTCATTGCAACATATGCTGTGGGTGCAACAAAGACAACTTCAATTAGACATTTATAGGAAAAAGAAAGAATGACATTTGTGTCATTGCAACTTTTCACTCTGAGAACTGTTATTTTAATAATCTTTCTTTGTTCAACTCATAGAAATGCCCATGTTGCAATCGCCAATGAAGCACAATGTAGATGAGAATAGATTAGAAGGGAGTAGAGTAGAATTAAATAGAGTAGGCTAGATTAGAAGGGACTGGTGTAGAGTAGAATAGTTTTAAAGGGAGAAGAGCAGAGAATAATTCTAGAATAGGGTAGGAGATCCTAATTTACATAATTCTTGAATGATAATGAAAGAAAATATGTGCATGAAAGTACTTTCCTTAGTACTTTCCTTTATAGGATTAAAACCTATAAACTCTTAGACGCCCAATTTACCTATAAAATTAAAATCTATAATCCCTTCAGCGCCCAATTTACAACCTTGGCACTTAACAACAAACTCGCCTTTATCGACGAGTACAAACACAGTAGATGTTTGCATATGTGTATAGAACAAAATAATATGAGTAAACATGTTTTTCAGGAATCGGAAATTTACCAAAAGTGCATCCGACCGCCGCCGAATCGCACGGTGCTGGAAAGCGAATCGCCGCCACCGTACAGGTCCTGTTCGGCGGGCATGCTGTCCACCTCGTCGTCGTCGTCGTCGGGCAGCGGCGACTGGTCGACGTCGTCGCCGAGCAATCCGCTGGTCGTCCGATGCCACTCGATGTCGTCGACGTCGTCGAAATCCTCCCTCAACGCCGCCACGCCCGCCATCCAAAAGACTGATTTTTTACAAAGGACTGTTAAGATATTCACCGGCGGCGGCAAAAAAACTGTTTACCAACAACCGCCGCCGGCGCCCGCGTTGCCCGTAGTGATCGTGCCGACGGTGGTGAAGATGCACAGGGGGGCGCCGGGGGCGGAGCACCGCTCCAAGCATCACCACGACGTTTGACCATACGTCCCCTCTTAGCTGATGACTTTTTGTGTGAATTCATGTTTCTGATTCCAATTTTATTTTATTTTTTATTTTTGTTTTTTTTTTTAGCTCAACGTGTCCCTTAACCGGGCCCGGGGCCGTTATCGCGCTTTTCGACGCGTTTTTTTTTAATATACAGGGTGTCACTTAAATGATTTTGCTTAAACTTAGTGTGTTTGTTAGCAGTAATAGGGGGCTTCTTGTCATGAAATTAGATTTTGAATTTTAATTCCAGCGGCGTCGCAGCAGAGGGTTACCTGATTGATATTTATGGTGAAAATCATTGTACTCTACCGTACAGGTAACCCCCTCTACTGCGACGCCACTGAAATTAAAAATCAAAATTTGAAAGGAAGAGAATTTTTAGTAATTTATGACAAACCGACTGTTTCATTAAACATTTAACACCCCGTTACTCGGAAACGAAGCAAATTAAGACACACGTTTATATGAACTTTTCTTCATAAAATATGACAAGGAATCACTCCCTGAAATCTGAAATTAAAGCCATCATTTAGATGACACCCTGTATACTCAAAATTTCACCAATTTTATTAGTCATATTTTACACTTTCGCAATCGCCTTGGATATTTAAGGCTGAAAAAAATCGTTTCTTCGTTAATTGAAATTTATTAAAGCGCGTCGAAAGGCCGGGCGAAACGCCTTGTATCGCCATAACCTCGCAAAACGGTTCTTGCACGGGCGAAACGGCAGTTTTGCGATCGGTTATCGATATATTCCACTAGTCTACATGCTTTATAGGATATACGAATGTGTACGAGTCGCGTCGAAAACTTCCCGTCCGGTTCACCGGTGTAACGGGAGAGCGGCGGATGAGCCGGAGTTCGCGGTTTTTCCGCCGCCCGGATCGAATTCTCCGGCCGGGAATCGGATCGGTTTTTCTTTCGGCGCGCCTCGCCGTTTGGCATGTATAAAAAAAATTAACAAAACTCGGACACGATTTAAAGGCGAAAGGATAACTGTCGGTCAGCCAATTTAGTTCGTGGATAACCATCGACAGTGTGATTTAGCAACGACTATTAAAGGACGTTTAGTATTTTTTTAATAAAAAGCGCGCTTATCGCCGGATAAAGCACTTTTTTAAATGTGGTATACATGTGTAACATATATTAATTAATTAAAAAAAAACCATTGAATAAACTAAGTAAGTCATTTAAATCTAGTTATCAGTGAAATATCGAATGTGCGCGGCATGCCAAATGCAGTATAAATTTTTATAGTTTCGCTGCAAAGATATTTCGACATTCGGAAGGAAAAACCGCTTCCATTCGAAATATATCACATATCAAACGTACGCAAAACCCACTGAAATAAATGCACGACGGCGCGCGTATCGCGTCGCGACGCTTGCGCATTTTCTTCCCCCGATAAATGTTTATCTACTTATAACGATCTGTACTCTAACTAAAAACCGTTCTAATGGCGAATATCTTTGTGGAGAAACTAAATAAATCGTCTTACCTATGTACTGTGTACATGAAAAAAAAATAGTGAAAGCAATGCAATATAATTGGGAAACCTACGTGATTTAAACGTCAATTTATCAACTAGTAATTATAGTCGGTGCACGGCACAATTTGAGCTCTAATAATTCAGATTCATGTACTCTTTTAAGGGCCTATTTTTTTACTCGCACTGTTAAATATATTTCAGATAATAAAGGAATTCGATGATTAATTACCCCTAATTTTCAATTTGTTCTCGTCGTTTTACCATTCGACAATTTTAGAAAATTCTCAGATTTTGCAAACTCTATAAAAGCTCGGCAACACTGCCTACTTGTGACGTAGTAAATCATAGGTGACTTGATTATTTCCGCCAACTGTCGATAAATTGACAAGAAATCAGGCGGGTTTCCCCAACGAAAAATCTATCTACATACAAAACATGGCGGGATGTGTTTAAAAAATTTCCCGAAAACGCCCGGTATGTACCGAAAAATCGTAGCCCTAGATATAATAATTGTAAAGGCTGTTTTAGTTTTTATTTAGACTAAGTGTTGATTAATATTTTTAACGGGAAAAAAATACTCAAAATTAGCGTGTACAGCAGTATTTTAAAATTAGTTGTATAAATGGCCGTCACTGTTTTCATTGAAGCGCCTCGATGGGATTAAAAATGTTAAACAAACGCATCGATTATTATTGAAATAAATAAATAACTATCACAGCAAGAGAGGAGATGAATAAATATTGTTATTATTATTATTGTTTAAACCGTCATTGTATGGTCTCATATTTAATTTATTTAGTTATATTTTTTTCATACGATATCTAATAATTATTTATATTAAAAATAAACGTTTACTTCGCGCCCAGTCATTTCTTTTATTCGTTTATTATTCAGTAGAATTTTTTATATTGTATATTCGTAGAGTCTATTTATATTACGTAAACGAAAATATCATTGCATTGCAAAAAAAGGAGACTTAATTGCGAGGTGGCAATGCCAATTACAATAATTTTAATGTTAGGTAATTAATCGAATTGTTTAAATACACTTTTTATTATAATTTAGGGTAATTATTATAAAAGAAATTTTTACGCAGCACCGATATCGATTTATAAAGAAAAATTAAGTAAATATCGTAGCCCGAACCTCGCTGTTAAATCTCTATCTAAGGGAAGGTGTATAATATAATAAACTAATAGTATTTAATTAAATCAAAAGAATAAACAATTTGGCATTTGACCCGCAACTCGTAGAACGATAAATGATATTTCACTTAAAGAAAAAAAAATAAAACAATTAACAGTAGAACATTGTTCTGTTTTTAAATATTGTTTATAAGATGAGCGAGAGGGAGAGAGAGAAAAAAATACAAAAAATTAATTATAGGTATTTAAGAGAAAAATCGACGGAAAGTGGCGCTTGCGCACTCGCGAAGCGTTCGATTTGTTCGTAACCTTAAAGAAAATTGATTAGATTCGGCTTAATCCTGTATTTTTCGAAATATATACAGGGTGGCGATTAATGCGAAGTGAAAAAAAACCTTTAAGTTATTAACATTAAACGCAATACTAGGTAAATTATGATCGTTTTGTTTCGCTTTCCGATTGCCCGTCGAATTTTCCCCGCCGATAGGTATTATTTACAAGCGGATGGAAACTTTCGCGCTGCAATTCGGATCGAATGTCTACCGAAACATTAATTCCACCCTGTATATATGCTGCGATAGGAACACTGTTTCGAAGAGTATTAACTGCGCTGATTTCGTAAATTTAAAATGTTTCTAAATGTTGATCGTAGATCGAATATAAATAATAGTAAGGAAAAAAAAGTGTTTCTGAGCAGTTCGCCCCCTAAATTAAATTTGTTCGTGTACAAATTTAAATACAATCAAAATTGACATTCTTTGACATTAGTTCTACTTCGATGTAAAGCATAGGAAAACGTTCTATTGTACGGCATTTTAAATGTTTCTTTTTATAAATGATCAAAATATTGTGATTGATATTAAACGCGAAGACGAGATGAATGTTTAAAATGTCTTAACGTAGACGCGATATTTGGAATTTCAGTGTACATATTAACAAAATACTTATTTATTATAAACAAATACAATTTTATTATAAACAATATAGTAGTTTTAATTCCTGCACGGATCCCATTGCGTTCACCTTCGGATATTATCCTTATCTCGTGACGGAAAAAAAACTAGACCAAAGACCAGACGTTTATCTAAATAGTTCCAAAGATATGAAGTAATTTTCGAACAAATACAACGTACTTGTACGTTCTTATCTGTTGACTGTCTGTCTGGATGCAGCTAATTTTTTAATAAATAACAAAATGATATTTTAATTGTCGTATTGTTTACTTTTTTAACGTTACCGAGAATAAAATTGTTTTCCACGAGCTAGTTCGATTCATTTTTTCTGTCTATTACCGGCGCTGCATATTCAAACAAACACACTAAAATGCAATTCCCTCACAACATTTACTCCTTCGAATAAATTAATTATCTAAGTAAACTTGTTTACTCGTTTGATAAAAGATGTACATATTGTACTCAGTTTCCGTCTTGTATTACCAGATTATTTGAATCACTTTCAATTTTTAAGAGGGACCAAATTTCAAACTGGTACTTGAATTGAACAAAAAGTTAATCAAAAATGAAATCACTCCAATCATCAGCAATAAAACGAGAACTTCTACGATACCGTAGAAGAAATCTACGAATTTTGCGTAAACGGGGGATTAATAATTATAATCTACCTGGTACTACTACTGATATTGGAATCGCCTTTACACACCCATGAAATTGCAAATGTTGTAGTACTTCCGTCGCTTGCCGGGATTCTTATAGCACCCGTACAAATCGTTCAGTTTGAGACAATCCCCCTTGGACATCCCCTTTCTCTGGCCGATGCTCTTCACGTTCGGCTGCTTCGGGGTGATGGTGGGTTTCCCTTTCTTCTTGCTGAAGAAGAATTTCCCGTAGTGCATGATCGAATCGTAGTCGTATTCGAAGCTGTACGTCGTGTTGTCTAGGCTCTGCTTGTCGAAGTTCCCCTTGAATTCTGCAACCCGTAAGGCAAATTTCGCGTATACATCGGTGATAAGCCGGAAAGTGGATGCACTTACGCGGTATTATGTTATCGGTGTGGATTTTCACGAATTTATCGCGGTCCCAGCGGGACTGTTCGTGGAAAACGCCCAAGGCGTGCATCAGCTCGTGTATGGCCCTTCCCTCGTTGCCTAAACAGTTATTACCTTTATTATCTGGTGGTTGTAAACTGCAAAACGAACCATAACTATATCAGAATTCACAATCTTGTGAATGTTGTGATGTTTCCAAAGTTCTTGGAATGTGCTGAATGCAACTGGATAGTTGCATAAAAATGTCTAAACGCGACTTTAAAGAAGCGTCTTTAACTTGACAGTTATACCTCTACTATAAGTGGCCCTCTTCAGTCATGTTTAAAGTTAAAATGAGGGCGCTGAATATACGGACTAATGCCTATAAGTTTTGCACAATTTCCAGAACTTTAGAAACATCCCTCGTAGATTAAAAAATGCTGTGAAAATTACTGACCTCAAAATTTGGGCTCCTCCGTACCTTCCGACGAACGACCAACAACCTTTCGGGTATTTTATGGGCCAAATTAGAAGGTAATCCTTCGCCTTACCATCCCACGGTACTAACTTGATGCAAGTCATGAAATTGATGATTTTCATCGCTTTTAATATAGTCACTTGCTCCGATGGCTCTGGATATTACAATACAATGAGAATTTATTATTCTTACCAAGTTATATGCCTCATTTTTCTCTATTATTATAAAATTTCAACCTTTCATGGTAGAAAAATTGATACGACAACTGTCACTTTTGACATTGAATTTTATTCTGTCAAATATGACATCCAAGGCTAATGCTTTTTTGACTGATATTACAGGAATAGAAAACGCAATAAGATATTTAAACATTTGTATCATTTTTGTAATTACTTTGTAATAATTCGGAAATTATACATTACTTACCATATAAAGGACTAATAGTATAGGGCACAATACCATTCGGCCACAATTTATCAGGATAAGCATCGAACTTGATCCCCACCCGCCAATAATTATAGAAATCATTCGTTAGAGCCATATCGCCTTGGAAGAGGCCCGGAGATAATTCAGGATCCGCATTTTCCTCCTCCGTTAACGTGAAATTCGACAAACCTGCGCAAAAATGTATTACCCATTAACATCCACGGCCAGCTACGCTTGTCAAAAGTGACAGTTTTGACACATTCCACCGAATGACGTTTAAGAAAAAGAAACAAAGAGTTTTCGAAGGGTAAAAAATAGCAAAGACTGACCGATATCGGGTACAGGAGGATGAACAACATCGGGTACCGGCGGTAGAAGAAATCTCGTCGAACAACGGGCACACATCGCTAACCAGAAAATCGCTCGGCACGTCGAACGCATGATAGAAACGACCCGCTTTCCGAAACGGACAATCGAAAACTGAAGGCGACATTAAATTTTCTATACCGTAATTTATTTAAATGGCCAATCTTCAGATGGCGGACCTTTTCGTCTTTTATTTATAATGTATACCACGACCTACATCCGGTCGTGCCGAGGCGAAAAAACGCCGGTTGGTATGTAACAATCGATCAACGCTATATCGCCAACTCTGGTACAATCTTTTTTTTAAATAATTGCATATATGCAATATAAGAAGGTGGTCGTGGAATGTCATCAGTGACATTTTAGATGTTAAAATTGACAGATACTTCCACAGCAACCTATCTATTTGTTGGGTTCATCGATCAAACGGCATGGCGGCCAACTAGATTTTGTAGTGTGAATATGGAAGAAAACGGCCCGGGTGAACAAAATGGAAGATCTGGAGAAAAACAGTTCGGTAAATCGTATAAAGGCGTAAAAGAACCGATTAGAAAAACGATGTACGATGTTCTGGTGGAGAATCTGGAATTAGTTGGAAGGGTACAAGAAAATCGGTCATATTGCGAACAAAACTGCACTTACCCTTATAAAAAACTCTTGTTTCAGAAAACGTTCATTCATCGCATAATATACTGCGGGTTACATTATTTTTCAAACTCGTCGGAGAAAAAGCTGGAAGACTTTTTCCAAAAAATTGTAGAAGAAGTGAACACTAAATGCTTGATAATTGAAAAGTTATCAGGATTTCTATTCTACCACGACAAGTATTTTGTCCATCTGCTCGAGGTACACTCATTTTTACAATTTTTTTACACTTAATCGAATATATTTTAGGGAGACGAAGACGCAATCGGTCAACACTTGAAACTCTTGTATCGATCGCAAGACTTCGGAAAATTCGGAAAATTGAAATTACTCGTATCACTGCATCACATCAACAACGTATGTTTTAAAACCATTTGACAAGAACAAAATTTTTGTTGGCACCATTGATTTCTAAATCTAGTAACTTTTTTCCTGTCAACTTGTCAAATTCTCTCACCCTTTTTGATTTTGAGATAACTTGATGTCTTTAATAAACTTATCGAGTTTAATTGCAGCGTTTAATAAACGATTGGAAGTTCTACAATGCAGAACCTAGAAAAAGTTCATCTAATTTTAATGCGAATTCAGTGACTGATATAGCAAAAATCACATTCGATTGCGTTAAAAAATTTTCAGATTTATCTGTAGCATTTGTTGAAACAACCAGTAACACAGAGAGGGAAATTGAAGTAAGAATTAATGCAAAAAAATTTAATTTTGCAATTTACACAAAGCGCATTGGTTTATCAGGTCGAGATAATCGATAAAATCGACCCTTTACTGCCCTTATTACCCGAAATCGAACAACTGGAATTACTAATCAACGGCGAATTTCCAATGGATCTCGACGAATACCGCAAATCCTACGGGACTCTCTTCTCTTATCAGCTTCATACAGGTCGTTATAAAATCTGAGCCGCTAAATCCACGTTTATTCCAGCCATATTTAACGCAGATTTATATTTCAGACAAAATTTGGCCCTTACCCGAAGACCTCGTGCCTTACGATGTATTCGAAACAGCCCCTCAAACTGCCATTAAATTCCCAAATTTCCAAAAAACTCAAACCGAACCAGAAGATAACGACGACGACGATTTATTACCTTCTTTAATATAAATGTTATAATCAATAAAGTATCTACCGAGTAAATTACTTGCATTAAGTGACATTTAGGACCCAAATGTTGCATCTAGTAGGCTCGCGCTAATGCGGTCGTGACGTCACGATGTAGCGGCGTTGCCGCGTTGGGTGTTTTATCGAGGTTTTCGAGCGGAGCGAGCGCGATTTTCCGCCGTATCAGACCGTAAATTTGAAAATGCGAAAAGGATCGACGCCCACGTGCGATTCGCGTAAAGTTAGTCCTGAGTTTGGATCGAGGCGATGTGTTGTGGCCATTTGCACGTCGCTCGTTCGCCGGTAACGTTGCAACGGTGGAAAATCGAAATGAAAATGTCGTGAATTTGGTATTTTTTTACGAGTCGAGTTCGGGTATGTATTAGGTGAGTTTCAACTGAATTTTCGACTGAATTTTTGCTGTAATTGAGATGAATTATTATTAACTAACGGGTTTATATATTGGAATTGTAGACTCTAGCTCTATAATTTTAAACAAGCAGATTTGTTAAAAATTATAAGAATATTTGAGTTAACAAAATTCTCACATAAAGTACATTTTAAATTAAATTTGTAGACTATTTTACTAATAAAAGAAAGCATACGTAGGATAATACGAAAATATGTAAAATACCAATAAAAATTTAACACGTCCTCGGCGTGTAAAATGACATATTCTAATTTCCTTAGCCATATTTTCATATTTATTGATCTCGTCACGTTTCACCTATTATTTTCCTATTATACTGCTTTTATTGTCGCAATTAATGGGAAATTTTGTTTGACATATTTCAATGCGAGATTTCGGTAGCTTGTAACACAACTTTGATTTACGACAATATTATTATAAGACTGCTTTTCAATACCACAAATATCGATTGATTGTTCAACAAGTGTTTCTTTATTTTTAGGAAAAGCTAGATAATTTTTTCATCGAGATAATTACGAGTCGCCCTGTATACATTGATTAACCATTCTGATTTTGTAACGGATTATTCTTGGCAGAAGGTAATAACAATTTTATGGGGTTTTTATTGCTCCCAACGAGAATATTGAAAAGATTGTAAAATTTATCAATATTTTATTGTTGTTTTCTGATTAAAGGTACATTTATCTTTTGTCATTGAATAAGTAGTTAAAATTAATTAAAAATTTGAAATGCTCCGAATGTTACATTTGTAATTATTAATTTTAATTTTATTTTAAGTGATGCATTAGGATGGATTTCCCGTGCAGGTGCGTCTCAAGTAAGTCAACCTGTATGGAATACCAGAAATTATATTTATAATAATGATTAATATTGACAAATTTGATTTCAAGTTGCTTTCACAGCCATTTTCGCTTTCACAGCCAAAATTCGGTGAGTTTTAGATAATTTTCGTGGTTTCTTGTATCATGTACTTGAACTATTTGTTAGAATTAGTAATATTTTCTTCATTGAATGGAAATTTAATAGCCACGTAAACTAGGCGAGTCGATAATATTCCGATAAAATACCATTTTTTTCAAGCATTATATTACTGTAAATTATTGTAAATAGTTATCGCTGTAAAATTACGTACCCGACGATTTGCTAATGAGTCACAATCCACGTAATTTGTGCGACAAAAGTGCTCGTTAAGAATGCTTTTAAAAGGAAAAAAAATGGGGAAAATTGGGTACTCGGTATCGAGAATATGGGCCAAATAATTGAATTTAGAACTCGATTAATTTGTGGACTTGTCTTTTTCCGCTTTGTTGCCGCTGAATTTGAGTCGACAACAGAGTGAAAGAGGCCTGTACCCAAATTGTACACAGCTAAAAACCATGAAAAACCCACCTACATAGTGAAGAACTAAATTAAATAAGAAAATTGTAAGATATTATATTAAATAATGCAACTGGTAATAAAGCAAAATACTAATTTATTTATTATTTGTTGTGAATTTGATTTGCAATATGTACTATTTTATTTTGACTCCCACATCTTAATTTCTTTACTATTACCTCAATAAAAAATTTCTAACATTCTTTCGATAACAAAGGATAAAATTTAATTAAAAAAAATGTATTACATCTACATTTCATTTCATTGTGATTTTGGACTTTTAATTACTAAACGGATTACTGAAAAGGCAAAGGCCACTAACATAAACCGTTCGAGTAGTATGACAAATGACATGACATATGACAACGACAGATCAAAATAAACGCTTATTTCGTTCCATATTCACGTTGGTTCAATTTCGCCGATAATTCAACGTTTTCTTTAATTCCCCTCAAAATCTGATGGAAAGATGGTGAAACTTACGGCCGAAATAATTCAAAATTCCATGCAGTGCATAAATCCTGTCAAGGATCGCGAATTGGATCTCAGAGGTAAATGGAATAAAATGAGGTTATGTTCGAAACTCAAGCTCCGTTTTTTTTCGTCAGGATATAGAATTCCAGAAATCGAAAATCTAGGAGCAACCGGGGATCAATTCGACACGATCGATTTCTCAGATAACGACGTTAGGAAGCTGGACGGGTTTCCCTACTTACCTCGTTTGAAATGCCTTCTAATGAACAACAATCGTATAGTGTACGTATCGAATTATACACCGTTACTTTTCGGCTAACGAGTCATTTTTGCAGTCGCATAGGCGAACACCTGGAAGAGTACATCCCGAACTTGGAGAGCCTTATCCTTACGGGCAATCAAATGGAAGAGCTTGGCGACATCGAACCGTTAGTTACTTTAGAAAAACTTACCACCTTAAGCCTAATGTTCAACCCTATTACAGCCAAACAGCACTACAGACTGTATGTTATATATAAACTTCCCCAATTGAAGTTGCTAGATTTTCGAAAAATAAAACTTAAAGAAAGAGAAGAAGCTAAAACGCTCTTCAAAAGTAAAAAGGGTAAAGAACTGCAAAAGGAAATTATTAAAACCGCAAAGACTTTCGTGCCCGGCGGTAATGCTAATAACGTGGCGAAGAGCAAAGGTAGAGACTTTGTTTCGATTAATACTAGTCGTTAATTTATTGTTATTTTCAAGGTTTAACTGACGAGGAAATTAAGCAAATTCGAGATGCCATCAAGAAGGCCGGTTCGCTTGCTGAGGTCGAGAGGTTGCAGAAAATCCTGCAATCTGGGCAGATACCCGGAAACGAAGCCAATCGTAAGTGTTTTACTTAGGAAAATAACAGCTAAGAGCAACATTTTGATTGTTTCAGATCAACAAAACGGCACAAACAGCATGGATTACGAATGAATTGATTTTGGTAATGTATTAATGGATATTTGATTCATTTTTCCGTTTCATTTCGATGTAGATATAAGCATAAGATAAGAACATTGTATTACACGATACTGAATAAAATTTTTTGGTTTACTGCCATATGGGAAGCGAAGGTTTTCATTTGATACAAACACGTTTTATAATCTATTTGGATTTTTTTATTTGAAAATTAAATATCAATCATCAAACAAATCTGTTGTTTCATTTTTTATCCATGACTTGAATGTAAGTACCTGTTTACTTTAGATATGTATTTACAAAATAAATATTATAAATAGAAGTTAATATACGTATAATAAATATTTATAAAAAGTATAAGTGTGATTTGTACAATTTTCGATTTTTAATAATTAGGAACAACTGTTTTTCGTTAACGATACGGTTAATAAATTATAAATTTGTCCGTTGGAATCCAATATTTGCGTATTTTTCTGACAATAGAGCCAGCTAAAAATAAAACAGTAGTTACTGAATAATAAAAATAGTTCCATTATTTAAGACTTGGGAATTTCAACTCACGTCCAATGGCCCATTAGCTCAGTTGGTTAGAGCGTCGTGCTAATAACGCGAAGGTCGCGGGTTCGATCCCCCCATGGGCCAGTTCTTTTTTTACGTTTCAAATTGCACTATTTGGTTCGCAAAATATTTGTATTATTTTTATTTTTTCGAACATATTAACTCTTTATGAACCTGTGCAATTAGCACTATTTTTATAAACTGAAATATTGATATTTTTTTATATATAGTGTTTAATAACAAACCGGTATATCCGATATGGTCTAGTGGCTAGGATACCTGGCTTTCACCCAGGAGGCTCGGGTTCGATTCCCGGTATCGGAAGTTTTCTTTTTTCATTTTTTTTTTTGTATTTAGTTTGGTTGTTATCCAAAAGATATTTTGTCGTAGCATTGCCAAGTTGTTTTTACTCGAATGATATTGACAATTAAAATTATAAAATATTTTGCATTCATTAATTAAGAATCAAATTACGAAATTAATATTACCATTATTAAATAAAAATAAATAATTCACGAAGAAAAATTAAAAAAGAGTATTCCGGTACCGGGAATCGAACCCGAGCCTCCTGGGTGAGAGCCAGGTATCCTAGCCACTAGACCATACCGGATATACTTCTCATTTGCATATTTTTGATCAAACAGTAAAGTTCATCTAAAAATAAACAATTTTTTTGAAGGAATTTTGGGAATCATCATCGTGATGTATTCTTGTGAAATGTTGTTTATTTAATAGTAAAAAAATTGATTATTTTATGTACTAAACTATTCAAAACACTGTATTTGCGATTGAGAAGTATATCCGGTATGGTCTAGTGGCTAGGATACCTGGCTCTCACCCAGGAGGCTCGGGTTCGATTCCCGGTACCGGAATTACTTTTTTTTTATTTTTTGCATTAAAAATAAAAACTTACCGGTTTCCATACATATCTCGTACTGTAATTTTGTCGAAATATATTACAGGCTCATCAATCTCATCAGTTTGATTCGATTTACTCGCACTATTAAAATAACTGAACTTAGCCTGCATTTTCGTCATATTTTCAGGAATAGTTTTGTAATTAGTAGAGGCTATCCCGTACACTGTTCTGCTAGGTGCATCCGTTTCCCTAAACCTGGAAGAATTTTTCCAATTTCCCACTACAAACTTCGATCAAAGCAGGCGCCAATTTACTTACTGTATTTGAATAATCGCAGGTGTGAAAGTAGTGTGATTTTTGTTGCTCAACTGTATCTGTAAAATCCCTTTCAACGGTCCGCATTTGTGTGATAATTTCATTATAGCTTGCAACTGAGTGCCTGGTGATAAATCACAAAAAATTTCGCAAAAATGTTCGCTTTTGCAAGCTCGCATACTAACCGCAAAACGGGGATTCCCCTCTGGTCGACAGAAACATCACGCCTTCACCTCTAACGTCCTCCCCGAACCGACCGACGTCGCTCCCGTACTTCCCCGCGCTGCCGTTGCGAATCTGCGGGAAGCAATCGCCCCGCTCGAAGGCGGCCATTTCCCCCGCGCAATTGTACGCCACGAACTCGCACGCGTCCCCGCCGCCCCGCCGCTCCAGCAGGTTCTGCAGCGACTCCCTGAACAGCAGGAACGCCCTGACGTGGCTGCACACCAGCTCCTTGGAGAGGCCGCGCTCTGTAAAGCAACCCACATGGAAGCCGAGATTGGATAGTTTTGGATAGGTAGGCATACCGAAATGAGAGACCACCACGGAATCCGCCACGTCGTTGCACCCGGGCTGGTCCTGCCCCCCGTTCGGGTAGAAATCCACGTGCCCTATCGGCTCGTATAAACCAAAACCGTCCGTCAGGAACTGGAAATATTTTATTAATAACGTTAAGAGTATTGGTGCATTGGGAATCGCTCTTACCGGACTGGAATCGGTGTGAATGACATCCACCAATTTAGCGTCGCTCCTATCCAGTTTCTTGTGGTTTTCCCTGAGGTAATTGTTCCTGAACAGCGGACTAGCCGGATCCAGTCCTGAAAACACCTTCAACTGTACTTGTTCTAACACATATTTGTGGTAAATGTTACCGGTGATTCGCCCCAAGAGGTGACCCTGTCGTT
Source organism: Phyllotreta striolata (assembly GCA_918026865.1). Classification (NCBI taxonomy): domain Eukaryota; kingdom Metazoa; phylum Arthropoda; class Insecta; order Coleoptera; family Chrysomelidae; genus Phyllotreta; species Phyllotreta striolata. The sequence goes on along the minus strand of OU900098.1, from coordinate 1,146,700 downwards.
TCAAGCTCTCGGAAGCGGTGCCACAGACGTGGGCACCGAGAGAAAATCCTATCAAGTGCATCGTCCGGGCGTCCGAGCCCGATCGAACCATGTGGGTGAGGAGCATCCCCAGCTGCCTACCCACCAATTCCGTGTTGGCCGCCGCCACTGCGTAATGGGGCGGACGGGCCCCGACGTGCCAGTCCACCAAAATCACGTTGCAATCATACTGGAAGATAGTAAGATGAGTCTAGACTACGCATCCAAAAATATCGAAATTTGAGTACCAGTTTGGTAGATTGATGCGTTTTTCCGTGATGTAGAAGGCCGAAGTTGTGTTTTTTTTGACAGTTTTGACAATTGTCACTTAATTAAGTGAAGTTAGAATGTTTTTTGATTAAATAAAGTCACGGCCCTATATTTCTAAGGTCTGGAATCTCCCTATGCTTATGCATTAGAGAATGTATCCCGTTATTTGAGGACTTTTTGAGCTTCACTTTTGCGCCGCACCGTGGCGAACGATCGGAGGACCAACTTATCTCAGCCAATCAGCGTCGCGCTACAGATAAATCGCGGTTGTGAGACGACAGTTCAAGCTGTCAAAACTTCAAAAATTATTTTTTGACATTTCGAGGAGAAAATGGAGAAATACATTTACCGAAGATACGTGAGGCGTGATGTTAAACAACAAAATCATCGCTGATTGGTCCTTTACAACATCGCCTCCTAGCTGCCGTTTTAGGAACCCAGTTTTATCCTAAAGGTTACTTCCTATAATCAAGCGTTTCTAATATGGTAAGTGGTAATAACATAATGGTAATAACATAGCTGAATTTCCGTCTTCTGATCGAATAAACAACGTGTAATTTAAAACAATAAAATCAATTCTAACATACGATTATAATCTACCGGTTTACGTAATAAGATTTGATGTTTTAATCAGTTTGCGTATTAAAAATCTGCATTAACTATATCAAGTATTCAAAAGCAATCGAAGTTACTTATAAAATAAGTAACGTTTTTTCAACGCAATGCAATTTTGATGAAATAAAGTGAAAGCAGCGTTTGCCGGATGATTTGATATACAAAACGGGCCGCGTTTACTTTATTGGTCATTTGAGTGTAAATGCAGAATTATATAATTTCCAATGGTCGTGAAACTGTTTGACATTGCGAATCGATTCCGTTGCGAAATCGCGCCGAACGAAAATGTACTTATACAAATATTAATGGAATATGGCAATGTATCCGTTTTGAATTAATGTATTCGTATGGGAAAAAACACTCTTTATTGTAAATAACACGTTTCGCTGAAAGTATTGCCCAACGAAGTATTTTTGGGTCAGCGTTTCGAGATCGCATCCCAAAATTCAAGTTCGAATGAACATTCGCAATCCTCGCTTCTTATCCACGGTTGAAGGTCGGTTTTAATTATGAGCTATACGCTCGACTGCATGGCTAATTGATGTACAATAACTGCATAGTACGAGGGATTTTTCTAATATTATAGGTTCCGATGTTACCCAGAACTTCTAGGCAATGTTATTGAGGAGAGACTTGATATATTTATGAAACTATCCAGTGCAGCTTTGTTTAATCTGATTCAGTTGTACAACTGACATCAAACCTCGCCTATTCTAGTAGAACACTTGAAACAAATTGAACAATGTTGCACTGGATAGTTGCATAAACATCTCAAGACTTCACCAGTTCCCATACTCACCAATTTCAAATAGGTGTTCATTATGATCATGGCGCCCTTTTCGTTCCATTTGCTGGTGTAGCCGTGCACCAGGACCTTCAGCGGTCGACGGGCATCGAACGTGGACCCGTTGAGGCTCTTCCCTCCATCATCGTACATCAGTATCTCCGGCTGGGCGAAGTCCGTTCGTCTGGTGTACAAATAGAATTTCGTGTTCAAAACCCGCGGGTCCTCCGGCATCTTTTGCAACGGGGAGTTTTTGTGAGGTAGCGAGAAACATCCCACTTCGTCTGCAAGGAGTTTATTAAAGATGTTTGTTTTGATATCACTGATTGCTTAAAATTAAGGTCGGTTCGTTTTGGTTTCCTAACTATTTCCGGTAACGATGAGAGATATTAAAAGTTATTGATGGTTAATGTCGAAATTTATTTGTAAATAAAGGACGCCTAGTTATTGTCTAGAAATTGTGCGTATATTGCAATGGAAATGCAGTTCCTCTCTTTTGTAACGTGCAATTTGGCATGCATACTTCATTTGTAGTCAGAAATCGACCTCCTATTCTAGATTGTAATACAGCAAGTGCATTATTAGATTGCTGACATCTCGAAACAGTCATTATACACAATAATAGAACTCAGTTTTAATCATCAGGCATTGGAAATATTTTAAGGAATAATTCTTCTCCTAACGACCTCCCAACTTTATTGCGCATTTTAAACCCGCACATCACCTTGGGGTTCGAGAAATGTAGGGCGTTTTCAAATCCACCTTGAAACCGCCTGCTTATGAACAAGTCTCTTCGACAAACGGGTCCTTGGACGCTCGATAACAAGTTTAAGTAACTTCAATTTGGGGTCAGTACATCGATCATTTGCAACATAATTATCAGTTACACATCCTTTAGGAGCTACGAGTAGATATTTTTATTCGAACGTGCGCAGTTTATTGTTAGAAATTTAATTCGATCCAACCTATCGAGATGGCAATCGTCAGGATGAAAATGTTCCTGGACATTTGCGACCCTAATTCCAATTAGTGCAATGTTGAAGATTTTTTTATCTACTGTAACAGATTGCAGTTTGAATCTGAATACAAATTGGGATGCAGGGTAGCATTTATCGCTGATTGAAATAATGAAAATCCCTTACCGTAGCAAATCGACTGGGTGTTCCACATCCTGACGATGTCGAACCGCTGTTTGATCCTGTTCTTGAGGTCCAGGGCCGCTTTGAGCTGGAGCCGACCGGGCTGCTGCCTGCGCTGGTGGTTGGGCCAGAATTGGCCTTCTGCTACCAAGCCCACCAGCCCTACGATCGTGACCAGTAACATTTCGATTGTACGCGATTTTCGATTTTTTTTTTATTACATAGTAAGAGCGTCGCGCGAGGGAGCTTGCGGTGCAGTAATTGATGTACTGCAGCGGTTTCGCTTAAGAGGTTACCGGCATCGGCGGGAATTCTCTCTCCTACTGCTTTCACTTTCCGCTTTGCCGCCGGGCTGCTCGTTGTTGTTGATAGAATGCGGTAGATGTGGTGTGTTTAATGATAGGAAACGGAAAATTTTGCCAATTTTTAGTATAAATTTTGACTAATTTTTGTTCAATTTTGAATGCAATTTTTGCCACACTTTTTAAGCGTTTTTTCACCAATATTTGTCCAATTTGTTACTAATTTTTGCTCATTTTTAATGCAATTTTTACTAAATTTTTACCAATTTTTACCCATTTTTAGGCAATTGTTAGTGCAAATTTTGACCAATATTTCGCACTTTTAACGCAATTTTTGCTCATTTTTTGCCTAATTTTTCGCCAATTCTTGGCATATTTTTTGAGCAATTTTTTAGCAATATTAGTCCAATTTTTTGGCAATTTTTTAGCACTTTTTACGCCGCCATATTTACACTTTTTTTTAGTTTTTTTTTCTACAAAATTGCGAAAATTTGGTAAATTTATGACAAAAAAGTCTCGAAATATATCTCGAAAATTTGCCATTTATTTTTTTCGGAGAACGGGTGGAAAATTCAAAGACTGCGACTGTATCAACTGAATGATTTATTCGTTATTTCGTTTAAGTACATATTAGGAGGGTTCTAGCCGTTCGAAAAGCTATTCTTAAATACTGATAATTTATAGTTTATTTTTAACATCTATATTTTGTCGTAAGTTTTTTTTTTCGAATAAATTCACAAAATTTTAACCGGCCACCGAAACGATGCGCAAGGGAAAAGAATATTTGTATGGTTATTGTCGATGTAAAATTTACTGGGTAAAAGTTGGAATTTTTTTTGTAGCTTTTTGGATGGAACTGAGCGTGTGATTTTTATTTTGACCGCCGTAAAATTTTGTGAAGTTATTGTGGAAACAAATTTGTATACATAACAATTTAATAGTCTATAGGTATAGGGAAAGAAATTGATATAGGTAGGTATAAATTTGTAAAAATATTGGATATTTTATGAGTTACGTGTAAAAAAAATGCAAAATATCGGATATTAAAAATATTTTCCATAAATCCTAGTGGGTAGTCAACGAAAGTCGAAAAAAATAAACATTCTTTAATCTACAACATCAAATTCAAATTCGCCATTCGATTTTCCTATTTCAATAAATTCAACAAGCTATAGTTAAAATTTCCAATATTTTCCAGGATAATTCTCATTTCTCTTTGTTTAGCTAGATAATGATGTATATGGTCAAGGTTTTTACGTAGTTATTGTACACACTTCAGCCATTTATAGGAAAAGTATAAATTCTATTATGATATGTGCATACAACATTCTTACATACGCCATCTGTTTGTTTTTTAAATTTATATAATATATAATTTAATTCTTCTCATATGCGGACCTCAAGAATGATTAAAAAATAGTTGGTTTTTATTTACGCCGAAATTACATTTAAATTTAATTAACCGATGGATGAAGCTGAAATTCCACCGTCTTCAAATTAGGCCAATTTTGTCTCTTACTACAAATCCCTTGTACCCCCAAAATCCACTAAATTTCCCATTGATATAACTTTCAGCCTCACGATGATACAATTAAGTGATATGTCGCGTCGCAGAGAAAAAACTGTTCGGGTACCAAACGAGGAAAAAAATCTATTTTTTAATCACCGATGAACGCTCCGGAAATTCATTGTATTTGCCCAGTGCCTGCGTAATCATCTAATAATCAATAGTAATTAAATTCAACTACTCATCCCTAAAAATTGACTAAACTTAAAATTGACTAGAGTATCTCTCTCCACAGCACACAGTCCCTAACATAATCAATATACAATATATTTATTTTTAGCCACATTTACTACTTTTTTAGGCGATTAGGTACCCATCGAGATTGTTTTGACATTTCGATTATTCACATTCATCGAGTTCGCAACGAACTAACGTGAAGATTCTCAAGATCGAGATTCCCGGTACCTATTTATTATTTTGTGTACGCATTGTAAACACCAAAAACCTAATGACTGCTCCCTAGCACCGCAAAGTAAGTACAAAATTGCAAAAGAGTACGGGTTTTGGATATTTTTTTTTCACATTTATATTGCACAAGTTCGGCGGGCGCGCTCGGCGATTTCGGCGCCGGTTTCCTTACAAAATTACCGCGGTTTGTATAAAATGCGCCGGGGGATCCCCGGAATTCGCCGAGCCCGGTCGCCCGGAATTGTTCATAGAGCTTACAAGCGAACGTTCCTTACTCCTTATGTTTAGTATTTATATATATTTATAAATATGTACAGTTCGTTAAATGATATTTAGCGTTTCTGTTTCTTGTTCGACAGTGTGACTAGGAGGTAAATATTTGGAAGAAGCACGTGGTATGCATTCGGAACGTCTTTCTGTTTTCTACATACATTCAAAGTTACGTACAATTATTCACTTATTTTGCCATACAAATATTTAATGGAATTCGAATTCGATCGGGAGCGAATGTTCGTCGCTAATTATTACTTTAATAAACATTTTATTAGTAACGGAAACATTTATTTCTCAAGAAACGTCTGCTTAGAATGTAAATTTTTGCATGGCAATCAACACAAATATAACATAAAACGAATTCACAACATCCTACATATAAAATATAAAAAATTAACAACAATTAATGGAAAATTTGATAGACTCGAAGGAATTCTCATACGATTAACTGTTGAGTTTTGTCCTGACTTTTACCTTATGTTGTCACTAATATTTACAGTTATTTTGTTTTTTCTGTTTTGGTTATCGTTCTTAAAAATGTACAGAGTCTCAAAGCGATAAAAGGGTATTATGAAAAATTACAAATCCTATAGAAAATCAATTGTCACAAACTCTACAAGTATTCATTATTATTCTTTCGATTATTATGTATTAGTTTCCTTTTTTAAAAAAATCCGCTATAAATAGTATTATACACTAAATTGGAAATATCTGCCTAAAATACGTTACATGGCAGTGACGTTGTTTTATATAATTAGTAGGTAGGTATTTTATTAATTTGTGCATTCGTTAAAATCAAAGACACTTTCTTTTCTATCAGTAAGAATACGAACGAAAACTTAATTATTTTTCACAAACAAACGGCAAATTTTGAAATCTAATCGCCAATAAAATAATAACTCAAATGTTAATTATCCTTCCGAATCTTTATTGTCGCGAATTCATATTGCCTTAAAAACTCCTTCTTAACTTTATCTTGATATTCTTACTGATGAAGTTATAGCGATAATTGTAAATAAGCCCGTATAATCCCATCTGGAGCCAACAAGATTTTTTTCATCTTCAACGCCTTTAATTTGGAAATTTTTTGAAATGGTTCAAAAAAATGGAATTGGAAATCGACCATTAATGTTTTGTCGAGGCGCTTCCAATGAACTACAATGACAAAATAACATTTTCCCTTTGTATAATAGTAGAGATTTTTAATAGTGGGACAAGTATTCTTACAAACGACATTTCTTACTTTGATAAATTCAATTAAATTTCGAGACAACCGGCATGGGAAAATCTGTACCTAAATAACATCGAGTGAATATCACACTTTTGAAAGAACATATACAATAAACAACGAAAAAACATAGTTGTGCAAACACACGCAACAATTATTATCTATTTTTTTTCTTTCCATTTAAAATTCTATCATCGATTTAACTAACAACTAAAATAATATAAATTTAAATATTAGATAACAATGACTCCTATATTGATTCAGTTTGATTTCTAGTAAGCAATATATCCAATGGGTCGAACGCCTCGTGCAGAGCCACTCGTTTACCATCATAGCGAATTAATAATACAAAAAAAAAATAAAATAATTTTCATCTAAAAAATATTCGCGGGACCAAGAGAAGCCCGCTCCGCAACAGACGAGACGCTCGAACACCTCTCATTACCGCGTTTACGAATGTAATGACAGACGAATTTAAAATGGTAGATACATCGACAATGAGTGACAGTACCTAAACCCTACGATATTACCCAATAATAACATTAGTTTTGTGCCGTTACCATTAATCAGTGATTACCTAGTACGAATTAATCGAGGGGTGGCGCCCGAGCCGCTTCGCCTGAATCCATTCAGTCGCTTTGTTCTCCGTCCCCTTCGACGTCCTTCTCGCCCACCTCTCTCGTGTTGCTGTCCTCCGTCTCGATGCTGCTCGTCGGCGTCGGCGTCTCTTCCACGTGCAACAACCCGGCCGCCGAGCCGCCCTGTCCGGCGCCGGCGCCGGCGCCTGCGCTTTCGTACTCGCCGGCGCCGCGCCCGGCGAACTTGAAGTCGCTCAGGTACCGGCTGGTACCCAATCCGTTGGTCTTCCCATCCGCCGAGCCCGAATACAGGTAGTCCGCGTCGTAGGACGCGCCCGTTCTCGGATTCAACGTCGAGTACTTGCCGACGTCGCTGGTGTACGACTCGAAGAACGATTTGATCTCCTTGGACGGGCCGATGGTGTTGAACTTCTCGGCGAAGTTCGACTCGCCCGGCGTGTAGCTCATGTACGAGCCGGTGAGGAATGGGTTCGTGCTCGAGTAGGTCGGCGGCGGCTGCGCCTGCGATTGGCTCGAGTACGTCGACGACGGCGTGTAGTTCCAACCGTAGTCGCTCGAAGCCGGGCCGCCGCCGGTGGTCGCGTTCGACATCAACGAGCTCTGGTAGCCCGATAGCGTCGAGCCGAACGACGGCGTCGCGCCGCCCAACGTGACGTTCAGGCCGGCGCTGCTCGCCTGCATGGCCGGCGAGCTCGACCTCGACACCGTCTGGTTGAGCATCGACGGGCTGGCCCGGCTCAGGCTCGACACCGACGGCGAGTTCCTCGGTCCCGGCGAGCCGATCGACACCGACGGCGACGATCGCAGCGCCGATTGCGCCGAAGGCGACGCCCGGACGACGGGCGAACCGACGCGGCCGGGCAGGCAGTGTTTAACCGATTCCGAACCGCTTTGGGAATCGCTACTGCTGCTTGGCGAGCCTGGCGAAGACACAATCACTTGCCGCGGCCGAAGCGCTGCGACCGAGGACGTGGCTTGCGGTCCTACCCGAGGGGATAGTGGACGGTAGGGACCTTTGCTTGCTGATGATTGGCCCTGGAAAAATTCACCCCTCGTACAATTTCCTTTCGTTTTCACCGACGAAACTTAATAAATACCAAACGCACACGTACGAACACAACATCGGGGTTGAAGTATAGTACTTACTAGTGTCTGGTGTAATGGGACCTGTGGCTGTAGGCCGCGGGGGCCCGAGGCTGCTGAGCGAGGAGGAGGAGGAAACGGAGCCGCTGAGAGCCGAGACGGCTCTCGCACCGCCGCCAGGGATCCCAGCGATACCGGCGCCGACGCTACTCCCTGAGGACACGCATTGCGACTGTCTCCACGCGGCCCGGATGGCCTGCCGCGCCGACCTGTCTGGAAAGGCCCCCTCTAAATACCAACAACACCCCCACACATCGATACACCGAAACTACGCGACGGGGTTCGTCTCCCGAGCGTCCCCTTTTTTTCGTCGCGACCAACGGCATCTCGTTTACCGCGATGCCGGTAATCGCGATTCGGGGTTAATTTATATCTACAGCTTGCTAAAGACAAACGATATCGTTGAATTTGTATATTCTGCTACCAAAATAAAAAACTACCATATCCACAAAGCGGTTGTAAATTTTGTATTGTTTGAATTGAAGCACTGCGAAATTCTCATTATCGATTGGTGTTTATGTATGTGGGTGTTCTGGATAATCTTACAGCAATTCTAAAACACTCGATACACTTAACAGTTAATGCCATCACCGTACCGAAACATTCGTTATAACTATAATACATCGAATGGTCGGCGATGACATCCAACTAAATAAGCTCGCTAAAGACACCACGATCGCGACGAAATCGCAACTACACATTACCTGAGTGATGGTGGTGCTTGGGCGTCGGCCAGATCTGCAACAGGTACTTCAGCACGCCGATGGGCTGCTGATAGTCGGCGTCGTAGGGCGGCTTGGTGGGCGTCACGGTATCGCCCGTTTGCATCATCAGCGGCGGCGCCAGCGCCGTCGCCAGGTTCTGGGCGGACATTTTGTTGCGATCCGAAGCGGACACGACCAGAGCCAGATGGTCCATCAGGAATATCAAAGTGGCCTGAGGCACAACTCGCATTAATACTAGCTACCTCGATTTTTATACTAACAACTTACCCTGTTGATTCTCGGCAGGCAATCCAATATGGAGAACATGAGCTTGGCGTTGCCCTCGGGATCGTCGGGCAGGCACACGCCCAGCGCGTCGACCATCATCTGGTAGAGGCATTTGGTGAAGAGCGGCTCGGGCAGCTCGCGCAGATAGTCCTTGAGCACGCCCGTGATGACGTTGATGTCGGGCACGTTGTCGGGACTGAGGTCGACGGAGCGGCTGTTCCGTTCGAAGGCCTCGCGCAGGATGCGCTTCTTGGTGGCCGAGCCGCAGAGGCGGTAGAGGCCGATGATGTCGAGCCCGCGCCGTTCGACCTCCTCCACGCACCGACGCACGATGATGGGCACGTTGTGCTGCACGCCGGTGACGAGGCCGGTGGCGACGCCGCCGGGCACGCCGCCCGTCTTGCTTTCCCTCGACACGACGGTTTCGAGGTCGACGCCGAACAGCGGCGTCGTGCGGGATAGGGTCAACGTGGACGGCGCGCGTCGTCTGTAGAACGTCTGCGAATCGGTGTGTCTCAGTCTCAAATACAGCGTGCCTGGAAATCGATAATCGTCGCGATTATTATACGAATTTTTACCGGTATCTTCGAGTATAGTACCTCTCGGTTCAATTTTAAGCGCTAATTGGTGTATAGGGCCGGACTTGAGCAGCGTAGGCAAATAAACTGAACCCTTGTAGCACAACTTGTGCCTGTATTGCGGATCCCAGGAGTAGATCAGCAGGTCCAATTCCTTGTTGTTGACTAAATCCAGTTCGAAGCTTTCGTCCCAGTCGAACACCAAATCGCCGGTCCTCACCTAACGAATTTTAATAAAAAAACCAAAATCTCCAAATTATATTATACGTACCACGGTACGAGCTTTATGTACACGGTCGCATTCCAGCACGCAATACAAATCTCTCACGGTCGCCGGTCCTTTAACAAGCCAATGAATCGATTAAATCGATCGACGATGCAATAGAAAGTTAGTACCTGTTATACTGGGAGCTCCTCCGCTAGGCGTCACGGGCGTCGTAGCCGCTGATGTACCGGTAGACGGTCTCAATCCTCTACCGGCCAGTAAATGCACCCACAACATCCCGCTTACGGGCTCGTCGGTGGAAAAACCTCCAGGTCCGGACGCTAGTTGAGAAAGACCTGTGATAATAAAGAAACTATTACCTACAGGTATCTCGCTTCAGTTTTTTTGTTCTCTAAGCGCTCTTGATTCACATCCCCAACCAGTCGTTCGTAAATTCAAAAATTTTTGACGCCAACATTGAAAATTATCTGTCACTTATTAAGTAAACGAGGCAGAAAGAGTAAGGTAGAAAAATGGAGGTAACATGGCGGATCCAATCAGGCGCTTTGATCGTAGACAAATATATTTTAAATAAGAATTTAATTATATTAGGAATTGTAATGGTAAAAATATAACATTATTTAATATTACGTATGAAAATTTTGCTATTTTATAACGTGTTTTGTTTATTTTTCCTAATTTTTCCTGTGCTTTTCCCGATGAAAACTGTGTATCAACATAACCTTAAATTAATGGTAGGTAAAAATAATGAACAACCTACTTGATTAATGTTCTTACCCCACTGTGTTGATTTGTACTCAAAATAGGGACATTTCATGAAGATAATAACAACAGTGCACTTTGGGTTGCATACATTTTTAGGTCACGCGGGAATCGATAATTTATGAATACTCTGTAAATCCCGCCCTACTGACCTGTTATGGAGGTCCCGCCGACGAGTCCGGCGGGCTTGTCGAGCTTGTACTTGAGGAACTCGGCGGGATTGATGTCGAGCTGTCGCTGGCCACGCGGAAGCGTCCCGCTGGGCGTCGGCACGGGGCTGGGCGCCCCCGTCCTCACCGCGTCCAGGTCGAGCAGCTGTCGCATCCGCCTCATCGACGGCGATCTCGAACTACTCAGAGCTACGGCCGACCAAAACGACAGTATTATCCAGAGAGTGTGTAAATTGGTAGCATCCACGGCCGTATATTTCTAAGGTCTAAGGTATTTGAACTTTTTGAGCTTCACTTTTGCGCCGCACCGTGGCGAACCATCGGAGGATCGACTTATCTCAGCCAATCAGCGTGGCGCTTCATATAAATCGCGGTTGTGTGAAATGACAGTTCGAGCTGTCAAAACTTCAAAAATTATTTTTTGACATTTCGAGGAGAAAATGGAGAAATATATTAACCGAAGATACGTAAGGCACGATGTTAACAACAAAATCATCGCTGATTTAAGTATATTTTTATATTTTTTATCTATTTTTAGTTTGAATAACACCTTTCTTAATGCTAATTCTACATAATTCGTACGCAAAAAATCGTGGTCCTTTACAACATCGCCTTCTAGCGACCGTTTTAGGAACCCTGTTTTATCCTCAAAAAAACGGGACACTTTTGCGACCTATGTTTCCAGACCTTAGAAATATTTAAAAAATACTTGAAAAGGTTGCTTAGAATTAAAAGATAAAAAGAAAACTATCAACTTATAAAACACCTTTTACAGGCCCGTAGTAGTACCGTACCTGACGTGATATGTTGCGTTGATAGAGACCTCGCCGGTACGCTGGTCGTCTGCGATCGAACGAAGTGCCGGTCCAGCGTGGAGGTGGCGCCGGGCCGGCCGTAGCCGCCGTACAAGCCGCTCTCCATCTGAAAGACGAACGAAAGTGAACGAAACGACGGAGAGAAGGCGGCGCTGCCACTCACGTTCTTTAGGGCGTCGTGTATGTTCTCGGCGCTGTAGGTGAACCGGGCGGCGCGCTGCTGGTTGAGGACGTCGCGCGACGCCCGTATCTGCTCGTAGATCGCCGACGTCGACGGCGTCCGGCTCAACCACTGTCTGTACTCATCTGAAGAGAACACACTAGTTGACGACGGTATTCTCCCTTTGCGTTGCGAGCGCGTGAAAATTAGTCGGTGCGATTCGAGCGGGCGATTTTAACAATCTTCGATCGACTTACCTCGGTCTCGCCTGATCGACGATGGCATCTCCGGAGCGGAGAGCGCCCCGTCCGCCTCGTCCTGTATCAACGACACGCTCCTGTCGCCGAACCGCTTGTTCATCGCCAATCTGCTGGAATATTTAACGTTAAACTAAAGTTTCGTCGAGCGTCGGTTAATTAGACGCGAAAACGTCGCGAGGAATTTAATTAGAGCGGAGAGTAAAGGATTTACCTCGACGCCGCTCGCGCGTCCCGCGGCAGCGAATTAAACTTGGCGGTGATGTCGGACGTGCCGATGGAATTCTGTCGGCCCAACGTCGGTATCGTACTGTGCGGAATGCCGCCCGCCGACGGCGCTCCCGAGCCCTGGTTTCGTCTGCGATACAACAACAAAAAATTAGTTCGATTGAATGCGATAGAAGCCTGGAAACTGCTCGTTTACCCGTAGTAGTAGTAACCGGCTCGTCCGGACGTCGCCTCAGTATCGCTGGAGTAATCCAGGCTACCTCTAGCGCGCCGCATCGTTCCCGCCGTCCCGTACTGGGAGCCCCCGCTCGAGCCGTACTTCGCTTGGGCTATTTGCGCCGCCACGGCCGATTGATCCACGAAACGTTGATTGTATCTGGAGAACAATAGATGTGTGACAGATACGAGATAGACGTGCGTTATCGTGGGATGTACCTGCTTAGAGTGGAGCCGGATTTGAGGCTGCTCCTCAGCAAGCTGTGGCGTCCGGCTTGGGTGATGCTGGTGTAATCGGAGTACTCGGTTTGGGGCAGGTGCTGGTCGGATCCGGACCTGGGCATGATCCGTCGGCCGCCGGTGCCCGCGTGCTGAACGTAATAGTGAGACGATGGGCTTTGTTGCGAGGAAATCCTGCAAAGAAAACAAAAAAACGCTTGCTGTATCACCCTTTCGCTATATAGCAAAGATGTCGACGAAACGATCTGTTATCAACGCTCTCTATCCTGCAAACGGAAGTACGTTTGGGGGAGTCGGAGTGGTGGAGAGTTCAGAGAATACAGTGCGAGGTTTGTGGGGGTGGCGTCGACCCTTACCTGGGACCCAGGGGTTGCGCTCCGGCCGACATGCGCCTGCTCATGCCGAACGAGTGGACCTTTTCGGCAAGGCTTTCGAGCGTATTGGGATAACTCCGTTCGTACGGTTGGAAATGTTGCATGCCGGATTTGGGTTGTTCGGTGATAACGGGCGGGGGCGGTTGGTAGCCCCAATTCGCGTCGGGCGGTCGGCTGCGAAACAACAGGTACAGAGCGGAATGACGACAATCGCCGAGGCGACGAATCGACAGTTACCTGTTGTAGTAGAGATCCAGGCCGTTGGAGTCGATGGCCTGCTGGCCGGCGTGGCGGTTGTCCATCGGCGATAGCCCCAGGCCCAGTCTGGATCGCGATTCGGACATTTCTCGACCGTCGCCGGTGTGCCGTTGCCGAATGGAATCCCTGATATCAAATTATCGTTATGTCATTTATCCGTTGCATTTACCCCTTCAAGATGATTTTAACATCATCTCCTGAGAGCGGACTATTATAAATGTAATAGGAAGAAGGAAAACTTCACTCCGAACGCGAAATACCGCGGAGAGAAGCCTCCGAACTGTCAAAATATCCGGCTTTTCGTAATAAACGAAAATATTTCTGTATGTACGTCACGTCCTCCACGACGAACTTAACTCGACTTCGGACCCGTCTTGCAAATTAGATTCCACGTCGAAAACTAGGTTAAGACTCTGGAACTTTCGAATTAAGTATATGCTCGCATTTTACGGCTTTTACAGTATTCCACTCGAGATAAATATGACTCGAGTGCAAAGAGAATCGTCTTCGGAAACCAGACAAATTTTTGAAATATATAACCATCAATAATGTTTCAACTGGGAACAATAATAGCTCGACTTGTCTTATTTCTGGTTGTGTAAGTAGGTACTTTTTAGAAAAAAATGCTGATTAAATAAGACACGAATGATAGAAGGAGATGGGGATGTATAAGCATAGGAAATATTGGAATGAGCATGTGGAGATGATCGTCAGAGAAAAAATTAATGGTATAGATCTTTGGAAATCTACAAAGAGATGGATCATGGATCTAGTATCTTAGATCAGGGTTCATGAATCAGTGATTATGAATCAGGGATCATGGATTAGTAATAATGAATCATGCATCTCGAAATCAACGAAAGAAGAAGTTAAAGATGTCCTTATCAAATCGAAGAAACTCGCAACGAATTCAAATCCTCACGATTTACCTGTGATCTAAATCCCCGTCGTCGGTCTCGTCTTCTCTCAGCTCGCGTTTGATGACCACCACGGGCGGCGGTTTGTGCTCGGCGCGCGGCTGAACGCTCGGCGAGCTCTGGCCGCCCTTGGTGGCCTTCCGTTGCCTCGTCGCCAGCACCAGCCGTCTCGGTATCGACATGATGATGACCACGTCGTCGAGGCTCATCTTCGTCACGTCCACCAGGTTCACCGCCAGGATCTCGTCGCCCACCTGCGAACGCCAACGATCGTCTCCAAACGCGTTTATCAACCCGTTTATTTTTACCTTCAAGCATCCGCTGTTGTAGACGGCCGATTCCAAGGCGATGCGCGATATGAAGACGCCGTCGTTCCTGTCGATGCCGTTGCCCTCTCTGATGTAGAGGCCCAGCGTCTGGCCGGGCCGCTTGACGATTTCGACGAATTGGACGGTGTGCTTGGCGTCCTGCATGGCGGTGAAACGTTTCACCGCCTCCCCGTTGGCCGTCCTGCCCAGCTGCCTCGCCTCCAGGATGCGGACTATCATCTCACCGCGTCGTTCCACGTGCTGGAACACCGACACCGTTAAAAACTAGCTATACGTTCGGTTTAAATTGTTGTGGGGAATAATCGATGTTGGCGTCGTTAAGTGTAAATATACACAGCGGAATTGTCAATAGAGGGAAAAGCTCGCTTAATGGATTTTTTTTCTTAGTTTATGAAATATAAATCGGTTCTCGACGGAATGTAAGTGCTGTTTAATGCGCTGAAAACACGTTATGCGGTGTACCAGTCAATTGAATTTCGATAAAAAAAATATCTCCACGACCCTATTTTCATTTTTTTTTTTAGAAGTTATCGATTTAATAATTGTTGCTCAATGGTTTTGCATATGAAACCTTTACAATCCTCTCAAGGGAAGAACATTTTTGCCGTTATTTTGGATGATTTGATGAAATAACACAACACAACAGCTACACAATTTTATTTAGGAATCGGCCCCCCCTCATCTACAATTTAATCAGGCACTTCACGTTGCTTACCAAGTACATCGGTACCATTCGCAACGCGCTTAAGCTTCATCCAATTAAATCATTTACAATTAAATTATTTAGCCACGTCGATGATATCGTCCTCGTCGCCGGATTCCTTGTCCTCCGTCACTTCGGCCGCCTGCGAGTACCCTTGCAGGGTGGTGGTGCCCATCGTCGTGACATCTTTCGTCATAATGTCGTACTGCACGTTCTCCTCGGGTATGGGCCACACGTGATCGTCGTACTCCGCGTTCTGCACGAACCTGCTCCCGATCAGCGTGTACATCCGCAGGTCCTGCGTGTAGGGCGAGTCTATCAGATAGTCGAGCAGCTCCCGCTCGGGCAGGAAGTCCCTGTAGGGGCTGCCGGCGCCCAGAATGGACGACTTCTGGGTCATCGAGAACGAGGACGAATCCGCCATCTTGCTCTCGGTCAGCATCACCGACACCGATTGGTCGATGACGTCGCTCATCGAGGCGTTGCTGTGGTCCAGGTCGAGGCCCACGCTCAAGCTGGACTCGCCGTACATCTTGTGCACCAATCGGTTGATTTTATTGATGCAGTTGAACACTTGTATGGCCGTGTCTCGGGGCGTTTGCATCGTGCCCTGGTCGGGCGCGTTCACCAGCACCTTGGGCGTGCCTGGAATGCGATCGGAAATTTGCTACGGGGTTCTAGCGAGGCGTCGGAGCTAATTTACCGATGTACGTGGACCAGTAGTAGTTCAGCCGGGAGTTGATGTGGTTCAGATCGCCCAGTAGCTTCAGGTCTTGCAGGTCCGCGAATTCCTCGGACTCGTAGAGCAGGTTCAGGTGCTTCTGTATGCTGTCTTCGTCGGTTTCGATTACGTGGAGAAAGTGGCGCTTGTAATGCAGGTACAGGCCTGACGGGGGCGGATGGTTAGACTCCGAGAGATCGGGAGCGGTTCGTACGTACCTGTGATCGGTTCGATGCCGTTGGTGTTGATGGTTTTCTCGAAAAACGTGATGGCGGTGAATTCGGTGGGGAACGTGTGCCTGCCGACGTATATGAACCGATGGAGGAACGTTTTTCTACCGGCGAGCCGCAAATTCTCCACGACAATATCGTACAGAGTCGTTCTGACCGGTTCCTCGACGGCGAGCTTCCTCGCCGATTCTTTCTTACCTTTTCTGTAACTCTTTGGCTGCGCGTTTTCCATTTAAAACAAATAGACACAAAAGAGCAAAAAAATGATAGGAATAATATTGATTGATTTATTGTCATCGAGTCGTTCGGCGCGTTGCTTTATATAAGCCAGCGGCGCGCACGGGACCAACCTAAATTCCACAAATTTATTTCGTTTACAGTTGGTAGTGTTTATTCAGTTATTTATCGCATTATACCCTACCTTAAAAACCCTCGAATAAATCGTTCGAAAGGTCGCTTCATTCTCAATCCAAAAATGTTACAGTATAGCGGGCAAGATCACCCGATCTTGCACCATTAGACTTCTTTTTATGGGAATAAATGAAGGGTATTATGTAGAATGATAAACCACGTGGTTTAGATGACTAGATACATTTGACAGAAGAAATTTAGAAGATGAAGACGATTACTGCGAATACCTTTATTATTAAAAATTGTACAATAATATTATTTATTAATAAATCATATATACAGGGTGCTCCATAATAGCATATTAATATTTAAGAGGGGTGATTCTTGGAAACATTTTAAGAAAAAAACTTCATATGAACATTTGTCCTAAACCTAAAATTTATTATTTTTTAATTCGAAACGATGAGTCGTACGAAAAAAAAAGTAAAGTAATCAAATTTGTTCTAAATTAAATGAGAATTCCGAAAATAATTTTTATTTCAATATTAGCCAGTGGCATTTTTTCCTCCAAAAATATTCAATACAAAACCCGTACGGACGCCACTGCTGAAAATAATAAAATTATTTGTAGTGTACCAAATTTCATAAAGATATCTACAATAGTATCACAGTTATTACACAAAATTGATTTTTTTTTTCTCAAAACTTTACCACCCTGTATCTCAAAAGTTAAGACGTTTAGGACATAGGTTCATATAAAGTTATTTCCTTAAAATAGATCCAAGAATCACCCCCTTAAATATTAGCCTGTCATTATGGAACACCCTGTATATAAATTAAATAAAAATTATAAAGCAACGCCGGCTAATTGCTCCCGCTCCTCCTCCTCGTCCTCGTCCTCGTCCTCGTCCCTATCGCGGTACGGCGCGTGCGCCCCTTGCAACGAAGTCCTCGTCCTCCTATCGGCGGTCTTGTCCAATATATCGTACTGCACGTTCTCGCCGGATATCGGCCATATCTTGTCGTTGTACTCCGCCTCCTGTATCACCTTGCTGCCGACGTTGATGTACTCGTCGAGGTTGCGCGTGTAGGGCGAGTCGATCAGATAGTCGAGCAGCTCGCGCTCGGGCAGGAAGTCCCTGTAGGGGCTGCTGGCGCCCAATATGGAGGACCGCTCCATCATCGACGACGACGAGGTCTCGGTGACGGTGCTGCGCGTCAGCATCACCGACACCGATTGGTCCATGACGTCGGTCACCGACGTGTTGCTGCGGTCGATTCCGATCACGCTGACGGTGGATCCGCCGTACATTTTGTCGACCAATCGGTTGATTTTATTGATGCAGTTGAACACTTGAATGGCGGTGTCTCGCGGCGTTTCCGTGGTGGCCTTCTTCGGCGGGTTCACGAGTTTCTTTGGAGTACCTGGAACCTCGACGTTTACCTACTAGTGTCGATTGATACCGAACAAAAATACCGATGAAAGTCGACCAATAGATGTTCAATCTGCTGTTGATGTGGTTCACGTCGCCCAACAACTTCAGGTTCTGCAATTCGTTGAATTCCTCCGAGGAGTATAATATTTTCAAGTGTTTCTGTATGCTGTCCTCGTCGGTTTCGATCACGTGTAAAAATTGATTCTTAAAATGTAAATATAAACCTGCAACGGATCGGGAGTGTATAGCGAATCGGATGGACCCGGAGGTTCCTAAAGCGTACCTGTAATTGGCTCGATGCCGTTGGTGCTAATCGTCCGTTCGAACATAGCTATGGCGTTCACTTCGCTCTGAAACGTGTGTCTTCCGACGTATATGAATCGATGGAGGAACGTTTTCCTGCCGGCCAGTCGCAAATTCTCCACGACGATATCGTACAAGCTCCGTCTCTTCGGCTCTTCGAGCACGAATTTTTTCGTCGCCTTTTTCTTGCCCCTCTTGGCGCCCTTTAGCTGCCCCTTTATTTCCATTTGGAGCCGGGTAGAGTATGAATGGCAGGGGGTACGAATAACAAGTGTATAAGTGTCGAAAATTATTGTATAATGCGTTGACAATGTGCTGTCATAAATTGGTTATTTTGTCCACTGTCGCGAATAGAGTAAGCCCTGGAGGAATGTAAGAAGATTGAGAGATTGTATTGAAGATTGAATGAACTCCCATATATTGATAGAATAATGGAATCCCATATATTTGTGGACTGTTATTGTTTTAAAATTTCTCATGAGTGGGAGAGAGAAAGACATATCTGTTATGACCCGCTGGCAACGTTGTAACCAAAATGTTTTTGCATTGTAACGAAATAAATTCACATTTTTCACATTTTCACGTTAATTTTTCCTCAAGTTTTTACTTTTAAGTAGCTACTATAAGTTATTCAATAATTATTTATCGTTATAAGAATAATTTAACGATTTTTAAAAGAATAGCGGGTGCCCCACATCACTTGTTTAAATGAAAACAAAATATAACTTAAGCTTACTTACCGATTAAAGGAGAAATCTGGATTTAAATGATCCACTTTTTTGCACATTACACACGCATGCACCATTATTGTTTATATTTTACAGAAAAGTTATTAAAAAAACTTAAATAATAATCAAAAAAATGTATACAAACACAAAATAGCTATTACACCTTACTGGCAACGTTGCGATGACACCTGTCACCTGTCATTATTAAAAAATAGGTTTGGCCGAATAGCCCTGCCAGTTGAGGCCAAAAACTTAAGAAGAAGAAAATAAGTTAAATTTCAAAATAGTTAAAATTGTGAACAATTTGGTCTCTTAGTTATAATATCTTTAATTTTAGTAGTGATTACGTGGAGTGTATGAACATCGCGTCGGGATAATTAATCGGATCAACGGTAATTTCGGGTAAATCCATTTCCCTATTAATAACGAAAGGACATTCCGCGGATCGAACGCAAATTTGTTAGCTCGTTAATGCTCGCATAAACAAGCGTCCATTTCCCGTTTCGACCGCCTCATTTGAATAACGATTTTATAGGTTAAAACAAAACACCGAAACGAACGTTCGCTTACCTCCAAAGCGGCCGCCGTCGATGCATCGTGATCGTTTTCTATCGTCTCAATCTGCTTGAAAATCTCGCTGCTGATCCCCGACACCTGCGAAACACCAATTCCTTCGTTAAACTAAACGCGACTGTTTCCTAAACGCGACAATCACACTCGAGTTAAACTCCGCCGTTATCAAAGTCGATTATTTCGTAGAGGTAAACGCTAACGATCGAAGTTTTAAAGCGCCCTTTCGCTAACTCGAGTACTCGTACTCGACCGGACGCGATTTACGGCTTTGTTGTCGTAATTAAAACCGATTTCGTTCGAGTCGATTATTCCCGTTTTCTCACCTTTCTGAAATCGCCTTGGATAACCATCGGCGGGTGAGGGGTCCTCGAGTTCGGAGCTGCCGCTGGTGCTCGCAGTGGAGACGCAGTGAGATCCAGAGCCTCACGTCCATTATCCTAAAACATTTACAAATATTAAGTGAGGACCAAAAGTCCGTTTGGGGTGTTTATATTGGAGAAAAATACTATTTTTTGACGTAAAAATGACAGTTGAAACTTTCAAAATGACAGTTAGGCGCCATTTTGAATATTTTTTTCTTATGGAAAGTGGGGTCAAGTGACACCTCGTTTTAAAGGTTCAACCCCCAAATTTGGAAACATTTTAATAACGCGTATTCACGTGAAGACCAATTTAGTTTTAACCCCCGGGTATATTGATACATTTAAGAATTAATTCTGAACGTACTATAAAATGTGTCAATTATTTGTTGCTATGGTTTCTTGGCTCTGACGTTCATTTGTCAAATTTATAGTTGATGAAAGTGACAATGGCTCGTCCTTTAAACGAAAAAACTGTTAATTTATAATCCGGCGAGATGCAGGGTGTTCCGCTCGAACGGGAATTTCCTTATCTCGAGAGAGGAAAAAATCGCCGGGATTCCTCGTCGCGAATTCACATTTGTAATATGCTTTTTCGATTACGAACCCTTCTTGTTTCTGTCGGAAAGGATTAATGGCGAGAACGTGTGGAGAGGAGGATATTGTCGGGGGCGTTTGAGAAAAACGCGAGCGAATGAAGAACGAGTGTTTTTTTTTATTTATTTCGAGGGTTGGTGGGAATTTCCGGGTTTGTTAGGAAACACTGTAAGGGTTGTTAGTAGAGCGTGTGGAGTAGTTTGAACATTTTCGAAAACGGGTTATTCGAATCTCGTAATTTGCCGCGGGTATTTGTATATGAAATTCGAGGGTTTGTATCGCGTAATTGAATTAAATTGGAAGCGGTTTGCGTCCATCGATTACGGGAATATGTGCGGTTTGATGGGTAGAAGAAAAGTTCGTCTATTCATATTAAACGCCAACGGTTGATGAATTTATCGATTTGTTTCTGGTTTTGACTGTAATAATAATTCATTTTTAGTCAGTAGAGCGTTTAATTCATCTATTAATATTCGTTGTTTAATTTTTGGACAAAGTGAATAAAAAAGTAGAGTGTATAACAACCCAAATTGTTGTTATTTTTGTTCCGAAAATCCACTACAATGCATTAAATTCGCAACTATAATAACACTTTTTACTTTTTTAATTTTATTATAACACTTTTTACACTTTTTTACTTTACTTCAAGCGATTCGAAACTCTAAACTCGATAAATTAGCCCGATCAACCTGATGATGACATTCAAACGGGCATAAATCCTGCCCAATGGCCCGCGACCCGTCGGCCGTCGCGACGCCGCCGTCGCTCCGCTCACCCGCTCACCCAACCGAAACACCCCCCAAAAAAAAACTCCGCATGCACATCAAATTTACCTTTCTCGTGAAAAAACACCCCTTGCCATTTTTATCACACATATAAAACCAAAAAATTCGCGCTTTTCGTCGGGCGCCGACTTCCGATATCTGGCCCGTCTCTCCTCTACGCGCCCCCCGGTTATTGATCTCGCGCGACGCCGACGCCGACGCCCGTACGCCTGCGCACCCCGTTTACTACGCCTCCGGTCATTGGTCGGCCGGCGTACGCGCCAAATCTACTATGCCGATTCAATGTGAGGTTATATAGCGTACGCCGGAGGAATCCGGAATCGACCGGAAGATTAGTCCTACCTATGTCCTATGTATTCCCCAAAATAATTCGCATATTTAACATGGAAATTATGAGGAATCCTCAATATAGGTCAAACGGATCTCTATAATTCTATTATAGACCTATATAGGTCTTTAGAGGTCATTTAGTACGTCCTTATGGGTCTTTATAGGTCTCTATGAAACTGTATGGATCTCTGAAGGTCTATGTAGATCTCTAATTAGTCTATTACAGATCTATGTGGATCACTATAAGTGTATATAGGCGTCCATAGATCTATAATAGGTCTTTATGAGTCTCTATGAGTCTCTAATAGGTCTATGATAGGTTTTTATGAGTGTATATAGATCTCTGTAGGTCTATTATAGATATATGTGGATCACTAGAAGTCTATATAGGTCTCCATAGATCTATGATAGGCCTTTATGGGTCTCTATAGGTCCATGATAGGTCTTTATGGGTCACTAATAGGTCTATGATAAGTCTTTATGGGTTAGTATGAGCCTCTGAAGTATAAAGGACGGTTTTTATAGATCTACATGGGTCTCTAAAGGTCTATATTGGTCTCTATGGGTCAATATGAGCAAAAATTACATCTTTATATTGGTTTATGTGCGTATAAAATCGATCAAGGTAGTAAGTAGTGATGCGAAAAACAGCATTTCGTCCCTTCCCGGCGTCGTATTGGAAATCTACCGTATTTTCCGGTGAAATTTGACGAATTCCGGCGGGGAAAATGTACATTTTCGCGGCCGTCGGGACGCGGAAAAACGCCCGGTTCGTCGGTTTATGGAAAAGGGATGTTCTCGCCCTCACGAGCCCGTTTATCTTTCGCTTTTATTTCGCGAAAGGGGGCGAGATCTCTCGAGTTATACTCGAAAACGTACTACCCTAACGAAAGGCTTTCTGGATATAACCGACGGAATAATTTCGCCGGGATATTAACTCGTCCTCGTCCTTCTGGAAACGGTGTAATTTGTTATTGTCGAGGTCGGCGATTTTCATTCGGAATTACCGAGAGGCTTTTTTCCGGATTTTTGCAAGGATTACTGGCTCTCTTCAGTTGATAATTGCATTTCTTATGTTGATAAATCGACCCTCTCGAGTTGATAATTGAATTCTTAATTAGGTAATCAACTCTATCGTGTTGATAATTGATTTTCTTAAGCAAATAACTGACTCTCACGAGTTGATAATTGACTTCTTAAGAAGATAACTGACTCGCGAATTGATAATTGACTTTCTTAAGTAGAAAATTGACTCCTTTATAGATATTTGACTTTCTAGAGTAAGTTATTGACTCGCTTAAATGGATTTGCGAGACTCTATAAGGGCGACAATTTACAAAATAATCGACTCAGCGGGAAATTTCGTTCTTCGCGTGGGGGAAATTCGAGCTTTGTGCTGGCGCAGGATTTGCGGGATTTCGCGCGGCGAATTGAGTTGTAAAGTTTATTTTAATTATGTAGTAACATGTGTACGAGCGTCGGCGTTAGTTTACGTGACGTACGTACATTTGTAATGAACGAAGGGGGCATAAATTAAAAAAAAAAAGAACCAGCGGGCGGGGTAACGGCCGTGAATGGAGTTTTGTACATTTCCAGGTTTTTATATCGTCGAAACGGCCATAAAAACCGGTCGATTCGGGCGCGTTGCCGTGCGTTATTTATCAATGGGAAATTCTATGCGTAATTTAAGTGGGATAGAAGGTGAATGGGAATGGTGGATTTTATTCTAATTCGCGAGGAATAAAGTCTTTCATTAGGAATATAACATCCTCAATTAGGCTATAGCGTTTTCAATAGAGAATAGCCCCATCGACGGGCGCAAAGGGATCTTCTCGAGCTTTCTATGCACGCGCAAGAATAAGAAGCATCGGAATATGCCTCGGCGAAATGCTAATATTAATTAATACCATCGTTAGCGATGAGCTTTTAACCGAACCGCCGGGGACTTCAAACATCTCCGGGCATTAAATTTATGGCGAGTCCCGAGGAGCGGGCGAGAGGCGCTCGAGAGACGAAAGATGACCCTTTTCGTTGTTTGGAATGGAATCCATTCGACTTAGAGTCGAGTCTTTGAGGCCGTTGCGGCGTGGAAGTTCCGAGTTGATGGGATGCACGTTGAGGACGGGATGATGGTTTGTTTGATTCGATTTGCGTTTCGGTTGGCGGTTGAAAAGTATGAGGGTTTTATTGTAGGTTATGTGAAGAGTTTTGGGGAGTTGTGCTACTCGAAAATTGACTAATTTTGCTTTCTAAAATGTTGAAAGATTTTGGAGATATTATGAAATTTTCAAGAAGCTTGTAAATAGTGGGTAGGTACTCTAAAATCAACTAAATTGCCTCTAAAACGTTGAATGATTTTGGAATTATGAAATTTTGAAAATTCTTGTAAATTGAACTCAAAAATCAACTAATTTGTCATCTAAAATAAAGGATAATCTTGGAAAATTTATGAAATTTTGTAAATTCTTGTAAATTTATACTCAAAAATCAATTAAAATGCCATCTAAAAAGTTGAACGATTTTGGAAATATGAAATGTTGAGAATTCTTGTAAATTATACTCAAAAATCGACTAATTTGTCATCTAAAATGTTGAATGATTTAGGAAATATTATGAAATTTGAAATTTCTTGTAAATTGTACTTAAAAATCGACTATTTTGTTATCTAAAATGAAGGAAAATCTTGGAAAATATATGAAATATTGTAAATTCTTGCAATGTTTACTCATAAATCCACTAAAATATCGGCCAATCTTCAAAAATTTGTGCAATTTCAAAAAATCATCCACAAACAAACAAATCCATTCCCATTCTTTAGTAAGAGAGTACAAAAAAATAATTCCACAAGCTCCCCATTCGTTTCGCCTAAGTATCGATTATTTTTAGAGAAAATACAGTATTTCCATGACGCATTTTCCGCCCATTATTTTCCCATTACATTATATTTTCGGTACAACAGCACGTAGACTACAATACGGCAATCAATTATGAAAGGTTGCAGTTTTTGCGCGTTTATTTTCCGCCTTTTTCCCTGCGTTACACACCGAAAAGGATCGTGACATGACTGGATTTCCACGATCAATCATTTTGCATTATACACACTGAACATAAATGCACGGCTCGAATAAGAACAGAAAATAAATCGCTCAGTCAATCACTCACTGCTGCAAATTTATAGAGATGTAATATTTAGAACTGTTTTATCGGCGATTTTGTTGAAGATTCGAGAGGAAGGGATCATTTAAATTCCGGTAGAATGATTAAAATGTATATAAAAAGGGATGGAATCTCGAAATCGATGAGTGGGAGGGACGCGATTGACGTTTGACGTTTGTTTTATTGCCCTTCTCGATGTCACGTTTCACTTTTTATCTCGCTATAAAGGAAAGGTCGAAAGGTTATATAAATATATAATTTTACGCCGCTTGCCGTTTAATCGAGCGAAAAATGGCCCGAAAAAATTCCCCGAACTTTATTCTCGAACATCAAAAAAATCGCAATTCCAGTACAGGGATTTTTTCTCCATCCTTCGATAAGAGCCGGCTCGTTAAAGTTTCCCGCAAACTCCGAACGATTTCCTGCTATCCGGCTATCAATTACCCGGCGAATCGAAGAAATGCTCGCCTCCAGACCCGATAAACAACAATACTTCGCTCCGCCGAACGAGATTAGACTTCCCGATTAAATTCGACAAAAAAAAAAACAAACGATTCTCGTTAAACCATCACGAACTTCGTTAAGATTGTATTTTACTCCATCCGTTACCCGCACCCAATCAATTAGCGCTCCGGTAATTCCCCGAAAAAAGTCACCAAACATCAAACGGGCAGCCAACCGGCCTCCCCTACGTCAGCTGTCAATTGTCACTCACCTTTCTGCGGCCACAGCAGAGCATGTTGCGCGTGCGTGACCGACCGGAAGTGATCTTCGAACGCGCCAATTTCCGCCACTGCATACCAGATCAGCTCCGGGTTGACTCACTGCAACAACAACACAAAACGCCAAATTAGCAACATGAAATTTCTCTACTCGCGGCAATCCGAGCAATTTTCGAGGCCACCCCGTAGATTCGCGTGATCGATGGGCGACGTGTAGCGTATTGTTGATTAAAACAAAGCAACGGACAAGATCGTTTTTTGTCCGATTAATCGCGGGATTTATGACGGGCCCCGAGCTCGTTTGTCATACTGTTTTTTTTTTTCTCCTCCTCTCCTGCGTATGTGGGGCTTGTTTGCGATCGCTTTCGAATGGGACGCGGACAAATTGCTTCGGACCTTCGTGAAATTGAATTCGCGGATTTCGGGGCCCGCTAAATGACGTGGAAAAAATTGTTTTGATATTTGCTCGTACGATTGGAATTGATTTTAATATATACTCGTACATCGTACGGGGTTAATGAAGATTGTGATATATGGGTATCTGCAAGGTTGTTTGCGATATATGGTCAATTCTATGCGTTGAATAAAGAGGGATTGTTAAAATTACAGTGGTTAGAGTGAGAAAGTTGTAATTAATGTTTCCTATTTCTTTATATGAGGCTATTAGAAGTTGTCTTTGTTGCACCCGTTGCCTATATAGCAAACAATTCTGCATCTACCTGTATATTAGAATAAGATATTGTAAAATAGGATCGAGTTATCTGAAAGGATTTCTAGTATCCTTATAGCATTGCAATGTAGAGTGTGGTGCAGGATTTTTATCCTGTTAATTTTATGAAGAAAAAAATTATCTACTAAATTAAAGATTTTTGGTAATTTTTAGTAATTTCATCGAAAAATGCAAGTAATTACGAACGTAATGACGAAATAACCCGCCTTACATTTAGCATTAATTGTCGATTCACGAATGGTTTTAATGAATCAAAATGTGAAGTGGCGGAGTCCTTCATCGTTTTTCCGTTTACACACTACGCTCATAATGATAAACATTAATCGATATTATCCCGTACTCGCTCTACTAGAGTTCACTGCCTCGCAGAATAAAGTTTCCCCTATTTAAAATCACGCAACTTATATATGCATAACTTACCTGTATACATTCATAATCACCTATTTTTAAATAATTTATTGAAGAATTTCCCGTACTGAAGACCGAGCCGAAAGCGTTGCATTTCCACCGAATTTTATCAACGGGATTTGTAAGATGTATAGTACACACGCCGCTCGTCAATCAATATTTCCACTCGGGTCCGAATGTGGGCTACGGCGCTACAACCACAACCGCGATCGCCCCCGTTTCGCCACAGGTACAAAACAAAAAAAAACACTCGAGCACCTGGCACTTTTTCCGGAACGATTTCCGCGTAACGAACCGCCGTGGAACCACCCGAACGACCCGCGGGCGGACGGCGAAAATGGCGATGGAAACCCCCCGAGGTGCGCCGCGGAATCGCCTCGAAATCGAATTCGAGCCACTTGGACGGGCCTTAACCGAGCCTTCCGCGCCCCAATCGCATCCTAATTATCCTCTAATTAAGCGAAAATACGGTTGAAATGTCCGTTATCGGTGCGGAGTTTCGACGCGACCCCGTTGGCTTTTCTGGCACCGGCCCCCTCCCTGCTCGAGATCGCACGACGGTACGCGAGTCGACGGGCCGGCAGGGAAAATCGAGGAGGAAAACCGACGCGTGCGCCGCGGCCGTCCCGGCGCCTCCGGAGCGCTCCTGAAGGAGGGCCGAAGGGGCGGGGGCGGGGGCGACGGCGGCGGCGGCGGCCGAGAAGAGGTTTTCTTATTGACGAGCCGAGCGCTTTCGGGAGCCGGACGCCGGGGCGTTTTTAACCCAATTAAAATCTGGAGGAATTCTATTTTCGGACGCCATCCCGAGGGACTTTTTTTAGGGGGGTTTCCGATGAATTGGGAAAGTTTGTCGGTTTGGGTTTTTGGATTGAGTTCTGGATATTTAATTCGCTCAAATAAGTAGTTCCTAAAAAATACTACTAATAAATTTGTAATAAATTTTGTAAAGAACCAGTACAAATATTCTTTAGTTCAATTTCTAGTTTCTATCTTAACCCATTAGAAGGAAAACAATAAAACTAATTTTTATCTTCCCCAAAGCAGAGGAATCCTTCCGTCAGGACTCACGTAAGTTAGAAAACAAACTATCGCTATCCTTCTCACTAAAGAACTAACAATAAGCGCCATCTATGAGTGAACTACATGTATTTATTTTGACATTTCGACAGGAATTTACTAATTTACATCAAAACATAACCCAACTTTTATCAACAACAAACCAAAAACCAATTTTTTATAAACATCCCTAATGGAAGAGCAACCTCGTAAAAAGCGGTGTTATTTCGTGAAAGACGCGTATACGAGGGAGCAGAAAATCGTAGGCGGCGTGTGGTTTCACGAAAGGCATTACACTGGCATGACTTTCGAACAGTTGCAGATTAATTTCCGGGAGCGGTTCAAGAAGACGCCCCCGAACCGTTCGGTCATAGGAAAGTGGGAGAATAAGTTGTTCAATTACGGCAGGAAACGCTACAGGCCCAAATTGGAGAGGATGGTGTACGTGCCCTACGTTAGAGAGTCTCTGATGAGGCATCCGAATTTGAGCGTGAAGCAGAGGAGCGATATGCTCGGCATAGCGAACGACACGTTGGGCCAGATCTTAAAGCATCACTTTACTCGGGAAGAAATTGAACTGTTGGTGAAATCCGGACAGTGTTCGAACAATGTGGAACAAAGTGCCTGTACAAGTGATACTGAAGATAATAATAAGCAGTGACTTGGAAAGTTTATTGTTAAGTGGACGTAAAGCAACAAGTATTGCAAAGGATTAACAATTATATAAAATATTGATATAACGTTAGCTCAGGAACTGAACAGGACGGGAACCGAGGAAAGAGGCCAATTAATAACCGTCAGCTGTCAAGGGACTTTTACGCATCTCCATTTCGCTTATAAAAATAATCAAAGAATTGTTGTTTTTGCTTTGTTACAATTGTGCTATATTTTCAGTAAATAATTAAACCTATTTCACCCTTATGTTTATCAAGGAGTAGATAATAAATTTCGGAAATGTAAATCAAATTAACAAAATTTGACAGTTTGACAATTCAATAATTAGTAAAAAAAGAAGAATGTTATATATACATAACCTAACTTAATCGAATGATTAAGTAAACAAAAATAATTTATATTATTTTAGTGTGATAACGAAAAACGCTTAAATGGAAAACCCGAGTCGCAAAAAACTGAAGTATTTCGTTAAACAAAAGTACACGAGAGAACAGAAAATCGTCGCCAGCGTCTGGTTCCACGAAAGACATTACACCGGCATGACCTACGAGCAGTTAAAAATCAACTTCCAGGAGAGGTTCAAGTCGAGGCCGCCGACTCGCGGTCTCATTTGGAAATGGTCCATGAAGTTGTTCGAAAACGTCAGTAGAGATAAAAAGAGGAAATGCAGTTTGGATCGGTTGATGTACGTGCCTTACATAAAAGAGTCGTTTGTCAAGTTTCCTGATTTAACTGTGATCCAGAGGAGCGATATGCTGGGACTGGCGATTAACACTCTCAGAAGGATCATTAAACTAGACTTTACTACAGAAGAGATCGAGTTGTTAAAGAAGAAAGGACAGAGTTCAAAAGACGATAAAAGTGAAGTGAATGATACTGAAGATAGTGAAGATACTAAACAGATAGAGTTGAAATAAACTTTTGTTGCTAGATACAAGTCCAACAAGGATTATTTTACGTTTAAAGTAGCGTAAAGAATAAATTAATTTTACTTTCTCCAAATGGTCTTTTACAGTTCGCTACAAACAGCCATTATTTGGAACATATTTGACGTTCTGTCATATTTAGTTCAATTGCTCTAGTGTCAAAAGTAAAAAAGAAGTAAATAATAACCTTATATTTCAAAAACGTAAACATTTACAATTATGTGATGAATAAAATGCCTTTAAGCCAAACTGGATGAAAAGAGTATGTAAAGAACAAAGAAATACAATAATATTTTGATTTTTTCTTTAAAAAAAATGGAAGAGCCGCATCGGACATCGAAGACGGGTCGTCCTCGAAAACATGGTTACGGTATGAAAAATTACACAAAAGAACAGAAAATCGTGGCGGCCGTTTGGTATCACGAAAGGCACTACACCGGCATGACCTACGAACAGCTAAAGGTCAATTTTTACGTGCGATTTAGATTGGCCCTTCCGGAAAACAAAACTTTGAGACAGTGGGAATTGCAGCTGTTTAGAAGCGGAGGCCTATCAGGCAAAAGGCGCCGAATGAATATAGGTAGATTAATGCACATTCCGTACGTGAGAGAATCGTTCATAAGGTTCCCCAATGCGAGCATGAATCAGCGGAGTGAAATACTCGGAATAGCAACCGGCACGTTGAGTTCGATTCTTTTAAAAGACATGACTCCGGAGGAAATCGAAGCATTACAAG
Organism: Phyllotreta striolata; assembly: GCA_918026865.1. NCBI lineage: Eukaryota > Metazoa > Arthropoda > Insecta > Coleoptera > Chrysomelidae > Phyllotreta > Phyllotreta striolata. The sequence goes on along the minus strand of OU900098.1, from coordinate 1,116,307 downwards.
AGAAAGGTCGACAAATGGCTAATAATGAAAATGTATCGGTGGGGCCCAAAGTGAACAATATGGAAGATAAAAAAACGAAAATTGACACGAAAAAAGACTAATTTATAAAATGTTGTGGAGTGATAAATAAAACTATGTTTTAGGAATCAAAATACTTATTTTCAAAACTTCACAATTGGTAAAATCACAGTCCAACTTATTACTACATATATCTTTTAACGTAACTAAAAGATTAAAAAATTCAATAAATTAGCGGTTTTGTAATTAGTCTTGTGTGAAACTAAACATTAATGGTAGTCCATTTAGTACACATTTCTCAAATAGGTCCAACCATTTTAAATATTAAAGTAGACCTATTACAGTACTAGTTCCTTAAATGTTGTACGACTGTTATTAGTTCTCAGAAAATCATGACCGATCCATATTCAATATAAATCAATACTTAAGTCTTTATAAATTACTTTCTGTTCTGAAAACCAATAATAACCTATCGCTAAACAAATTGCATTCCATATTCAAAACAACTCGAAAATTAATAGCCCTCCGACTTCAACTCATCCACAGACAATTACTTAGGTACACAAACATTTAATGGACATAACACCGCGAAATTCAATCGCTTTCGCTCGAGTATTCTTGATCAAATATCTGATCGGACGAGTTACTTAATTCTAAACAAATTTCAAAATATTTATCGTAATCCCTGAGTACTCGCTTCGATGTCGAGGTATAATCCATGTCGAGAACTTCGCTACTTCTGAAACAACATTGACTCGTGTAAAAGAATAAAGCATTTTTTTTTGAATACTCACTTAGGAATATCGAATTCCGGATAATCCAGAGGCACATCGATCGGTAACAACTTGCATGGTTTGTTATCGATAACGTTAAAGGCGTCGTTGTCGATGCTCCACGTGAAGAGAAAATTCGTTTTGTAGTGCTCCAATCGCATATCGGAACCCTTTCGAGCGCCTAATTTAATCAGAACATGGCAAATTATATGGCCGTTTATCGGACAAATCTAAAAAAAAACACCAACAATCAAAACACATCGATAAATATAACCTTCCCACTTACGTATAATATTCTAATATCATAGTCTTCGCAATACACGAAATCCAATTGGACTTCAGCGCACAATTTCTGTGCTGTACGTTGAACAAACATCTCGCAATCGAACGATCTTTGCGTAACCAACAACTGCGTCTCCGCCGTTTGATCAGCCTTAAAATCCGGTATAACATCCAATTGTTGCTCGATCAAATTCTGCACCAACAACGGTATCTCGATCGGTATATTAAAATCATCTAAAAAAAAAATCAACAACACGATTCGCTAATCGAATAAACAACATTAAAACGTGTACTCACCTCTACTTTGCCCCGACACCAAACTACCGTTCTCGAAATCCCCGTTCGAATACCTCCTCACGATCCTCTTGATCCACTTGGGCGCCTCCGATTTGGGATCCACGATCAACAATCCCGTGTTCCTCTCGCCCGAACCAGCGCCCCAAGCCGTCCGCATGATCAGCCTCGAGTCCGAATCGGAGCAGTCGCTGTCCAGGCTCGGCGAGTACACGTAGAACTTCCGGGCGCTCTCCCTCGGGCTGATGGGCGACTTCGAGTGATGCGGCGAGTTGCGCAACGACGGGCAGTAGAGATTGCGCGCCCCGCTCGGCGAGAACTGGCCGTTGCGCGACTTGGGCGACTGCGCGGGCGAGCGGATGCTGCTCGAGCGCGGACTGAGGAAGATCGAATTGAAGTCGGGCGATCGGATGCAACGGCCCTGCGACTTGTACAGGTAGCGGCGGTCGCGGCGCAGCGAATTGAACGGCACGATGTTCTCGCTGTTGTCCTCCGAGAATTCGTACTTCTTCTCGGCCAGGCGTTTCTTGCGAAACGAGCTGATTTTCTCGTACTTTTCGTTCTCTTCGATGAACTCGTACGCCTTCTCGGCGATTTTCGTCTTCTCGAGCGTCTTCTGCGCGCTGGAGCATTGCGGTACCGAGAACAGGTAGTCTTTGCTGTTGCCTTGCAATCGCTTCACTCGCGGATCGACTATGTTCTGCACTAAAGTGTTGTGGTAACTTTTGCCCGTTACGTTCAACGGTTCGCAGCTGATGTTCAATTCGTGGAAAGGTTTGTTGCATTCGTTCGATTCCAAATCGTATTCGCTGAAATCTTCTAATATAGCATCGACTAAACTGCTCGAACCGAAGTGTTCACTGGCCGATTCGGATAACTCGCTCAAAGTATCGTTGAACGTGTGCGTGGGGGTATTATTCGCTACTTTAATCATCGTATCATCATCTTTCGATAGATTCAATAAGGATATTGGTATCTGGGGCGGCTCGGATGTCGTTACGTTTAGGATGTGTATGTGATGGCCGGTGTTTATGACTAAATGATTGGGGTAGGCTAGGGAGATGCTCGGATCGAATACAGGAGTCGGTTGGGCCATCGAGAATAAAAAATGGACGATGAAGCCGTGCTTGTTGCACCAACCTTGGTTCACCGATTCTGGAAATTTTATGTTGTTAAATCGCTTTCGAGAACTGTGAGGTTAACATACCGTCAGTGTTCGAGAAAATGTTGTTACAATGCCTGCAATTATTCTCGGGCGCTGGCAACGTTAAAATCGTTACGTATATTAAATCTGGATTGTTAGTACTAAAATAAACGCCTTAGTTACAAAAAACAATTCATTATAAAACTTTTAAATACTTACGATAAACAGTAGCACACTAATTTATACAAATCCCCGGGAAATTGCATGAATTTAACCTTATTTAGTATGTTGAAGTCTTTTAAATGCTTGAATATTTTGTGCTTCGATATAAACCTAAGTCTCTTTCCGGGACAGAATCTCCACAGGTATAGCTCGTATTCCGACGATGTGAAGCTCATCGAGCCCGGGTCTTCGCTTATTTTTTCCGTATAACTTACAAAATACCGGCCGCACATTGTGAAGCCCATATAAATGTGATTGCTGGAATTATACAGGATTGTTAAGGGGTAATTTAATTTTTAAATGTACTTTTACTCACAGCGAATCAACGTTTTCTATCAAAGAATATAAATCGAATTTACAATTCGCGTGGATAGTATTGAATACTCTTTCAGTCTTTGCTCTAGGATTCTTAGCAAATCTACCGAATAACTAAAAATATAATTCAAAACAACATCATTTACACATAAAATTTCGAGGTTATAAACTTTTTTACCTGTCTATTTAATATGTTTTGGGCTAAATTTGTAGTCTTTTGGTATTGAGGTATTGGAATATCTGCTTTATCATTTTTGTCATTGTAATGCTCTTCCCAATTTACCGAAAATTGGGAAGAATCCGAAAAATCATTATCAGACAACACATACGCCATGTTGTTTACTTTGCCATATTTTCTTATTCATTTCATTCTTTAACGCAATCACAGAACAAGAAAATAACAAACAAGAAGTCAAGAAATATGACGTTTGACAGAAAATTTAACAAAATAATCTGATGTACGAAGTTAGCTAGGGATTGATCTATCAAAGCGACAGTAGTTCGATTGCATGATAATATACAGGGTGAATCAGTTAGTGTACTAAAAATAAAGAATCTAGTACTTTAAAGTGTTAAAAAAAATTACGTTCGGGTAATAGCACGTAAGTAATAGTTAACAATATCATTTAATTTTTATTTCATTGTGTTATTTAAGTGAAATCACAAGACTTTTCACACATAAAACTTGTACAAATTCACGATAATTTTTTCAACAATTTGTCACAGCACTTCAAGCGTTATAAATAATACTTATAAAAATATTGTGTTCTAAAAATAACAGTAATATATCACAGAAATAATCGTTTTTATAATAAAATTTGAGTAAAAATACTGTGTACTTAGCGCGTGTTATAAAATAATAGTTACAACATTATGCATAATTTAAATGCATTTTTTCATTACTTTAGGCGGGTAATTCTCCAAGCGTTCCTTAAATTCATCGATATTTCGAACGAAATATTCAACACCCTCGCGCTCTTTACCACTCAAGCAAACCAACGAAACCGGTTTCCCATACAACTCATCAACAACCGTTGTCTTCCCTTCCTCGTCCTGCACGTGCCCCCTAACCTGCACCGACACCTTCCGGAAATTCTCCTTATCCCCGAAATGGTTGTGCCTACGCCACCATCGCTTCACCTCCTCCCAAGTCACCTCTTCAGCGGCTCGAATCTCCCGCTTCTGCCTGTCGAACACGTAGTCGCTCTCGTCGATTTCGTCCCAGTTCCTCCACACCTCGTGCGCCAGGTGCACGTCCACGCACTCCTTCGTCTTCACGTAATCCTCCCTGACACGCCGGAACTCCTCCTCACTGGTCCCCTCCAGGATCGACTGGGAGCCTCTGATGAAGGCCTCGATCCTCTCGTCGACGTGCTCGGTGGTGAACTTGTGCGCCTGCGTGGTGACCGACACGAAGAACACCAGGATCCCGTCCATGGTGCTGGAGCCGCAGTAGACGCTGTAACCGAGCTGCTCTTTGGTGCGCAGAGCGTCGAAGGCCGGCTCTTCGAGCACCATCATGATCAGGTCCAAGATGACGCTGTCTTTGAGCCGGTACTCGCCGACTTGGTAGTAGTTTTGGATGTCGGAGTTCGGGTTGGATTTGTCGAAGGATTCGAGCAGAACGCATTTTTCTCCAATGGGGAGTTTGTTGACGATGGTGCTGGGTAGTTTGGCGTCCGGTAAAGGATCGAATCGGAGCGATTCTGCTAGGGCGTTCACCGTATCGATCGCTACCTCCGGTAGCACGTTTCCTTGTATCAGAACCTTCAAATATAATTCCTCTTTGAAGGTATCGATGAAGTTCAAGAGGTCTTCGTAATTGATGTTTAGTAATTCGTTGTATTTATCCAAGCAAGTCCAGTAGGTTTTGTTGTAAATTTTACGGAAAACCACGGCGTTTAAACCGGCTGGTGACTTGAAAGCGTTGTATTCCGTCTTCATCATCTCCTCCTTCAACTCCGAAAACGTCTTCTCGCTGATATAGCTGCGTATTTCGCTGAAATACTTCGTTATGACGTCGATTAGCACGGGCAGTTTCTCGTTGAATCCCTCCACCGTGACGGTGATCGAAGCATCGTCGAAGTAAACGGTTTGGCTCAGCTCGGCCTGCCTGGCCTGGTAGGTTTCCTCGTTCAGATAGTAGCTCAGCAGATCGGTGAACAGCTCGCCCAACACCGCGTTCTTGGCCGATTCGGCGAAATACGAAGATCGCATGGAGATGTTGTAGTAAGCGAAGGGCAGCTTGAATTTTTGATCTCTCCTGTACCACAATTCCAGCCTGTCGTCGCCGACGATCCGCCGCGGGTACTCGGGATGGTCGGGCTCCTCCGGTACTATCGCGAAGTTGTGGACGATGTAGGGGTTCGACGGGGGAATGGAGAACTCCTCGAAGGGCTCGATCGCTCGGCATTTGTCGATGAGGTCTTCGGGTATAGGCACGTCGGTGTATTCGGTGCGACACCACTTCTCCGTCTTATCGAACTGCAAACCATCGGGCAGGTGTTTGTTGGTTATGAATATGTTGGCGTAATCGACGGTTAGGCGTTCGCTCACCGAAGCGATTTCGTCGGGATCGAAATCGTAGTGGATTTTCGAGCCGGTGAGGAACAGCTCGGGCGGGTATCGATGCATCGCTTCCTCCAACTCGAGCACCGTATTTAACGATGATTCTTCGCAAGAGAATCGAAACGACGCGTCCCGCACCGTCTTTATATCTTCGTGGATGTACTCCACGGGTCCGGCGTCTCTTACGAGCTTCGCGTACGAAAAAATCGCTTCGATTATATCGAACACGTGCCTGCAGCCTTCCTCTGTTAGTTGGACTATAACGCCTAGCGAGGTGTAAATCGAGTTGTCTTCGCCGAAGGAGTACAAAGAAGTGGCCCAAACGCGTTTCTTCAAGTAGCTCAACAGGCTACCCGTGCCTTCATCGCCTAATATATACTGGAAATAATATTGCGTTTTAGTTTTGTACTTCTCGTAGAGATTCGGTATTCTCCAAGTCAAGCACAGCTCGATCTGCTCGTCGATGGGCTTCATGTAGTAGATTCTGTTGAAGGCGGGAGTGTCGAACACGTCCCCGGAACATTCAAAATCGAGCTTGGGCAGGCCGTTGTTCGGCACGGCGGTGAAGATTTCAACGATCAACTCCTGCAATTCCTCGACAGTCAACCGCGATTGTATAGCAAAAGCCATCCTGTTAGACGAGTAATGCCTCGCCCTGAACCGTTCGGTGATCTCGCGCAGCTCGTCGTCGCCCACGCCGCTTTTCAGCGTCTTGAGATTCCCGCAGGCGAATTTCCTGACCGGCGAGCCTTCCTCGGCGAGGCCGAGGATTATCTGGTTCTTGCGGACGTAGTCGCACACCGAGGCCATCTGGAACTCCGAGTCGACGGCCTCCCTTTCGCGCGTCATCGAGTCCTTCAGGAGCAGCGGGCCGATGAAGAACTGCGCGAACCGGTCGAGGGTCTCCTTCAGGTGCTTCTCCAGGCAGTCGAAGTAGAAGCAGGTGCGCTCCGACTCGGTGAAGGCGTTGTAGCTGCCGCCGCGCTTCGACACGAACGAGCTGAAGTCGTTCTCGGTGGGGTACTTCTCGCTGCCCATGAAGACCATGTGCTCTGGAACAAGCCGGTGCTGCTCGTTAGTATTAAGAGATAGGAAAATTGTGGGTATTTACCTAAGAAATGGGCCAGTCCTTGGACTTCTTCGGGATCGCTGAAGCTGCCTACGTTTATGCTGAGCATTGCTGCCGCTTTCTTCTCGTCTTTATTCTGGTTTATGTCTTCAGGTCCGTTGTTGTCATTTTGAGGTGCGTTGTTGGTTCCCTGAGGCGAGTTGCTGCTTGGATCGGATATTATGCAAGCCACTAATTCGTTTTTTAATTTGATCACTTTGTATATCTTCTTGTCGCTTTCACTTTTAATGGGTGTTTCTAACACATCGAAATCTCCACTGGAATTCATTGCGAATTTCGCGGATGAGACTGGATTGAAACCGTTACAAACACGAGCCGAATGAAACGAAACGAGTCTAACCTTGACCGGTTTTCCCGAGTTTCGTTATTACGCTATCGTTTACTAGAAATCGATAATTTAGGGAAACATTCTCCATTCCCCATGTTAATGTTATTTCAGTATGAAGGTAAATAAAAACATTTTTGATGCAATTTAATGTATTTATAATGGTTAATTAACAGTTTTATTTGGGTATGTATGAATGTAAAAGCGTCCTAAATATGATTTTTATTCATATGAATTTTTTATGAGTATTAGACACAATACACACAATACACTATTTCGAAATGGTGGTTGCCTATTTGCGTCAATTTTACGTCAAATTTAGTCGCTGAATAACCCAATAGTAAAAGTTTATAAATGTCAAAATTCATATTTTTTTGTGAATGAATTAGTAATAAAAAGAAGACTAACTTAACCTTCCCAATATGGTCAAAATTTGTGGTTATGTCAATGTCTCGGCAACCGAAAACTAAATAATTTCAATTTCGAATGGAATTACCGAACGACATCGATGTATCATGCACCGACGAGTAACCATTCGGAGTCGATCGTAGACGACAGATAAGGAGGAACCAAATGAAATTGAATTCGAAACTGCGCAATTATTTCAGCACATTTTCACGTTTGTTGGGTTTAAATTCCAGTCGTAAGTCATTCAGGTATAAAAAGAGCGATTTCACGATGAGCGCCGCGCAGAAGAAGTGCGAATTGCTGCCGCTCCCCATAAAAAGCGAGAGCGACAAGAAGGAATATCGAGTGATCAAATTGGAGAACGAGCTAGTGGCCTGTCTCGTATCCGATCTGTCCCCGTTGTCAATTCTAGCGAACTTGAACGAGAGCGATGACGATAACGAGGAAGATACAACTAGCGATGATGAATCGGAGTCGAGCTTCAATTCGGCCTCCGGATCGGAGAGCATGGATACCTCCTCGGACGAGAAGGAAATCAACGAAGAGAAAATGGCCGCCGCGGCCTTGTGCGTGGGAGTCGGCAGCTTCAGCGATCCCGCCGACGTGCCGGGAATGGCCCATTTCCTCGAGCACATGGTGTTCATGGGCAGCGAAAAGTACCCCGAGGAGAACGATTTCGACGCGTTTATTAAAAAAAGTAACGAGCCCCGGCGAGCAATGCGATTGCGATTATTAACCGATTAATTCCAGGCGGCGGTAGCAACAACGCCTCCACCGATATGGAGCACACTTGTTTCAACTTCGAAGTCCTCGAGAAGCACCTTCCCCTCGCGCTGGACAAGTTCTCGCAGTTCTTCATCGAGCCGCTGATGAAGAAGGGGGCGATGACGAGGGAAAGAGAAGCTATCGATTCGGAGTTCCAGATGGCCTTGCCTTCAGATTCCTCCAGAAAGGAGCAGCTCCTCTTCAGTTTGGCTAAATCGAACTCTCCGGTGAACTCGTTCGGTTGGGGCAATTTGCAGACTCTAAGGGACAACATTCCGGACAACAAACTGTACGATGGGGTTCACAAATTTAGGAAAAGGCACTACTCGGCTCATCGGATGACTTTAGCTATACAAGCGCGAATGCCTTTGGATACTTTAGAAGAATTAGTTATAGATTGTTTCTCGAATGTGCCGAATAACAGGTTGAAAAAAGACGACTTCAGCGCTTATGCCAACGATGTGTTCGATACTCCGGCGTTTAATAAAATATACTACATAAAACCCGTAAAGGAACTGATAAAATTGGAGTTAACGTGGTGTTTGCCATCGTTGTTGCATAAATATCGCAGCAAACCGATGCAGTACGTTTCCTACCTACTCGGAGACGAGGGAAAAGGTTTGTGCCACCAAAAAACGATTTACTTGTAATTAATAGTTAATTTTTAGGTAGTTTGTTATCCTATTTGAAAAGAAGAATGTGGGCGATTTCCGCGCAAGCTGGTAACGAGGAATCGGACAGCGAGCACAATACCATGTACGCTTTATTCAGCATGTCTTTAACACTGACCGATGAAGGCCTCAAGCATTTGCACGAAGTCATCGAAGCCGTTTTCTCCTACATAAGTCTAATCAAGAAAGTGGGCCCTCAAAGGAGGCTGTTCGATGAGATTAAATTAATCAGCAACACGTCGTTTAGATTCGCCACTGAGGATACTCCGCTGAACAATGTAAATAAACCTTTTAAATTGTTGTATAATAGCGCATTTTATACTAAATTTTATCTTGTAGGTAGAATCGTTGAGCGAATCGATGCAGCTGTATCCACCCGAAGACTACATGGCGGGTTCCGAGTTGTACTACGAGTTCGATCCTCAGGCGATAATGATGGTAATGGAGCACCTAACGCCGAGGAAATTGAACGTTATGGTGACCACGAAAGACTTGCCCGAGGGTGTTGTGTTCGATAGAACCGAAAAGTGGTTCGGGACCGAGTACGTGGACGTGACTATTCCCGAAGCCGTTATGAAAAAGTGGCTGGACGTGGAGCCTTATCCGGAACTGAACGTTCCGCCGATGAATCCGTTTCTAACGGATAATTTCTCGATTCTACCGGACGAGCCGAAGCATCCGGATTATCCGGAGAAATTGTTGGAAACGTCGGAGTGCGAGTTGTGGTACAGGAAGGACCAAAAGTTCAAGTTACCGACGGCTATGTATTATTTTTACCTGATTAGCGGGGATAGTACTAAAACGGCGAAGAATTCCGTATTGTTAGATTTAATGATGAATTTATTGTCTTTTGCGATGACCGAAGAGGTGTATCCAGCCACTATAGCTAATATAACTCATAGTTTCAATGTAGTTGAAAACGGTATGGTCATTAAAATATGGGGTTTCAATGAGAAAATACCTAATTTAATAGACGTTATAGTAAAATACTTGAAAGATTTGAACAGTTTCATTAACGAAGACATGTTTAAAGCTGTTAAAGAGACCATCCAAAAACACCAATTTAACAAACTACTGAAGCCAACGAATTTAGCTAAAGAATTGCGCTTGAAAATACTAATGAATAACTATTGGATGTCCGAAGATAAATACCTGGAATTACTAAACGTAACGTTCGAAGATACCACAAAATTCATAGAAAATTTTAAAAAAGAGCTATACCTAAAAGTGTTAGTGCAAGGCAACGTGAATCAAGAAGTCGCATTGGAAACCGTGCAAAAATTCGTACAAGATTTCCACTATTCCCCGCTGCCCAAGGAGCACTACCCTTTGTTTCTCATATCGCAAATACCACTAGGAGAAAAATACCTACTAGTAGAATCCTTCAACAAGAACGACTCCAACTCCATAACGACCAACTACCACCAAGTCGGCCAGTTCTCGTTCAAAACCGACGCCTTAATCGACATGCTGATGTACATAATCGAGGAGCCCCTGTTCAACATCCTGCGAACCAAAGAGCAACTGGGCTACCACGTGTACTGCACGGCTCGAGACACGTACGGCATCTTGGGCTTCTCGATAACGGTCGTATCCCAAGTCGATAAATTCACCACGCAGCACTTGGACGAGAGGATCGAGCACTTCTTGAAGACCACGCCGGCCCTCTTGGACATGGACAAGGAGAGCTGGGAGTCGCTGAAGGAGGACATCATCAAGACCAAGGAGATCAGCGACGTGTACTTGAAGGAGGAGGTCGACAGGAACTGGTCGGAGATCGTCAACGACGATTACGTGTTCGACAGGATCAAGCGCGAGATCGAGTCCATCAGGACGGTGACTTTGGACGAGCTGAAGTGCTGGTGGAACAAGCAGAACCGGTTCGAAGGGAAGGAGAATTATAGGAAATTGAGTATACAAGTGGTCGGGCATAGTTTGAAAAGGGCGAAGGAGTGTTGCGAAGGTAACGTGGTCGGGAATCCGGTTAAATTAAATATTCTAAGCGATGGTATAAAAAATGGCGAGGAAAATTCGGATAAATTTGTTAGCAATATTGATACTTTTAAATGGAATTTACTGTTATATCCTGTAAGGTCTATAAAATAGAAGTTTCTTTAAGTTATTTAGTTGCGTCTCATCATCTCGTAATTTTAAACTACTAGTCTTTGGTTTTTATACATCTTTATTGCTAAATTAGAACTTAATTTTATAAAAAAAAACTTTTAAACATACTAATACTTTCTGCCTAGAAAGAACCAATAATATACACGTACAAGGGCTATTCGTTCCTACTTAGTGAAAAGAAATATGAAATTTGCATGGATACATAATATTTTATCACCAATTTACTGTGTACTGTATACCTGGCAATACGTGAAACATGCCCTCATAAATTACATGAAATAACGTTGTAATTACTTAATGTCGTGAATCGACGTCGATTTTTCTCAAATTCGCAAAATTTCGAATGTTCATCTACGATAAAATATATCATTTCAGAAAAAAATCGACATGGAGATCAACCAGTTTCTCTTAAATTATACATAAGAGTTTTCAAAACGTACCTGCACATCAAAATAAATAACCACAATTGAAAAAAAAAAGTAAACGTACAATAAATTAATTTAGAGATTTGAGCTATTTCGCGATTTTAGAAGATTGAATATTATGAAGGGAATCCCGCGGGCGGTTGACCGGGAACGGAGTATTGCGGTCTGAAGTTCGAAAAGTTCGCTGTGGCTCCCGCGAATCCAGGCAAATTGCCGGCGTTGAAACCGGCCGGAAATTGGCTCATTACTTGAGCTAAAAGTTAAAAAATACAATCAATTATACTACGCAAACCTTTCGATAAAAATCCTTACTTGTCGATTGATTGCTAGAGGAAGATGTCGCCGCTAGTCTGGATAATATACTCCTTTCGGACATCTGCAATCTCTGGGCTACTGGTGGTATTCTTGCGAGGGTAGCCGGTAGCCTCGAAACGTCGGATTTCATATCCGATAACAACTCTTCCAATTGATTTAGCACCTGCAAAACAAATCGGTTCGTTCACTAAAATCCCTTTACAAATTTTTCAAGTAATATCACGTACCTTATGCAGAACGGCATTAGCCGGTTTGTTACCAGCCAACGATTCCTTGCTGAGATGTTGATGAGACTCCGCCAAGCATTCCACCTCGGCGAATCTAGCGTTCAACGACATAGCAGGATGATTGGGATCCTGCGTGAGATTTAAGTAAGCAGCACGGCGTAGTTGCTCTTCGATAACCAGAGCTTGTTCCAACAACTAAAATTTTCGATTAAAAATTACTCTTACAAAAAAGAAAAACACAACGTTAGAAACGAACCTTGAATCGTCTAGCGAGGAATTTATTCTTGATTTCCAAGAAATTACCCTTGCCCACGTCCATTTTGAACGGTTCGTTGATAATGGCGAATCGAGCGTCGGCCTGTATGTCTTGCCATCTGCCGTAGCCGTGCGTAACGATGCCGGCGAGCAGCCAATAATCGTGACGGCGGTGCCAGATTTCGTATTCGCGACCGGGCGAAGCGGCCTTTTCCTCGTTCAACCACAGCGTGTGCAACTCGGTGAAACCGCCGTCGGCGATGTTGAACATGAACCGTTTCTTGGCCTCCAAATCGATTTCTTTTTTCTTGTCTTTCTCTTTGGGTTCGTCGGTTTCGATCACCATTACTTCGTCTTCGTCCTTATCCTTCTTCTCCGCTTTGGGTTTCTCCTCTTTCTTCTCGACTTTTTCCTCCTTCTTGACTTCTTCTACTTCGTCGGTAGCGGATTCTTCTTTAGGTTCTTCCTTGGGTTCTAAGACGGTCTCCTCCATCTTGACGTCGTCTTCTTTATCCTCTTTCTTATCTTCGCTCGTAACGGACAACGAATCGACCTCGGATTTTATTTCGGATTTGTCCGCTTCCAAAGAGGGTTCGGGCGTTTCGGTTTTCGGAGACGATTCCTTCGCATCGTCCACTTCCTCCTTCACCTTTTCCTTATCTTTCTCGGCGACGTCCTCGGCTTCAGCTTTAACGTCTTTATCTTTAGGTTCCTCGGCGGGTTTCTCCTCTTTATCTTTGTCTTCGGCTTGATTGGGAGCGGGACTCGGAGCCGCGCTAGTAGCGGGCGTTGCGCTGGTGCTAGTCGTGGTGCTTTTCGGCGTTTCCACTTCCGTAGGCGTCGAACTGGATTTGTTTTGATCCATTATGCTCTTCTTGATCACCTCGGGCATGCTGTATTCGCCGTTTATGTGCTCGAATTCTTGTACCTTCTTTCGTATCAGCGACATCACGCCGATGCGCGTTAGAACGTGTTGCCTATAGAGATATCGATTACAATCTGGATGTTGGAAAAAAAATTCAGAAATACTAACCTACTGAGGCCTTCTCTGGGTACGCCGTCGGCGAACGTATCGGCGTTATCGGCGCCCGGTTCGCACAGATGCCTCATAAACAACGACACGTAGGCCTTGAAGATTTTCTCCGATTTCCCTCGGAGATCTCTCACCAACCATTGCGAGTTGAAAGCGTCCTGCGGCGGCATCCCGTAGCGCATGATGGCGTTGAGGAACGCCTTTCGTTGTCGCGAATTGAAGCCCAGCACTTCGATGTTACCGCCGACCCTGGCCAAAAGCGGCGGCAACGGCCGGTCCTTTTCGTCTTTGCGCTCCATCTTCCTGCGGCTTCTCCTAAAAAAAAAACACCGTCGAGTTACAGAAAAGATGCTCCATTTGATAATCTGTAGTGCAATTAACAACAAACCTGCTAAGATCCGCGTCGTTCTTCTCGTCGAAATCATCGTCTTCTTTATCCTCATCGGATCCGGCGGAGAAGTCCGAATGGTAATCGGACAAGTTTTCCTGCCAAGTGGTGTCCTCTCTCGTGTCCGTCGTCATACCGCCATCGTTGTAATTCACCTGTTTCCTTACTCGCTTACCTTTACCTACATCAATAAATTGCGTTATAATACAAGCGTAACCGGCACATTATACCGATGTACCTAAAGTCCTTGCGATGTCCTCTTGTTGTTGTTCGTAGTGGTGCCTGAGCAATTTGATCCAATAGGCCGGATCGGTGTTTTCGGCTTCCTGCTTGATAATCTCCGTGTCGACTTCTTCCTCGGTTTCGCCCTCCTTCGTTACGTAACTGGCCACTTTGAACGAGCTGAGGTACTCGTTGGCCCAGCTTTCCTTCTGTTCGATGCCCTCTTTGCTGCGATCCAACAGCTCGCTCACCGCCTTGTCGTCGTAGTGAATGGCCTCGTCCTCTTTGCCTGTTACGGTTACAATTAGTGATCCGCGTGTTAAGAGAATCGAGCGTGATTTACCTTCGCTTTCTTTGAACAGTTCCTCGGTACCGAACCGCAGAATGTCGTCGAGTTCTTGCTTGGTGAAGTTGGTACCTTTACCGCCCATTCCCGGTCGCACCACCAAATGGGTCAACATCATCTTCCGTTTGGCCACTTGCGTGACGCGTTCCTCCACGCTGTTTCTCGTCACGAAACGGTAGATCATAACCTTGTTGGCTTGTCCGATACGATGGGCTCGAGAGAACGCCTAAAAAAATATGTTTAAATACTCGTACGCTTCGTATACCACTCATGTAATTACTTGGATGTCGTTGTGGGGATTCCAATCGGAATCGTAAATAATCACAGTATCGGCGGTGGCTAAATTGATACCCAAACCTCCGGCCCTCGTAGACAGCAAAAAGACGAATTGCGGAGCGCCGGGCGCGTTGAATCTATCGATGGCTTCCTGTCGCAGGCCTCCCGTTATGGCGCCGTCGATGCGTTCGTACTTGTATCCTTCGCCTTCGAGGAAGTCTTCCAGAATGTCCAACATCTTCGTCATTTGGGAGAAGATCAGCACGCGGTGGCCTTGTTCGCGGAGCTTCTTCAGCATTTTCGACAGCAACACCAGTTTGCCCGAGGCCCTGGTCAGATGGCCCACGTCCCAGTTGCCGTGCGGCCCCAACGGGGCCTCTTCGGCCGCGGCGGGGAACAAATACGGGTGGTTGCAGCATTTTTTCAAATCCATCATAATGTTCAACAGAGAAACCTACACGAAATAATTGTTAGGAGCGATTATTTAGATAATTGCGTATTCGTATACCTGTTGGCCGCCGCCTTTCGGGTTCAACGCTTCGAAGTTCCTCGTCAGAATGTATTTGTAGTATTTCTTTTGCATCGGAGATAACTCGACGCGTACGATAAATTCGGATTTCGAGGGCATGCTTTTAAGTACATCGGCTTTGAGACGACGCAACATGTGCGGACCCAACATTTCGTGCAATTTTTTCACCTAAAAATCCTCGATTAGAATCGCCAATTAACTCATTTTAACCAATCCCATTCACCTGATCTTCTTTCGAAATGTCGGCGAACTCGGCCTGGAAGTTCTGCAAATCGTTGAACTTCTCGCCGTTCAGGAAGTTCAACAAATGGAACAGCTCCTCGAGATTGTTCTGCAAGGGCGTTCCGGTCAACAGCAGCTTGTAGCTGATGTTGTAGCTGTTCAAACATTTGAAGAACTTCGATTGGTTGCTCTTCAATCGGTGGGCTTCGTCGACCACCAGTACGGCCCATTCGATGGAGCCCAAGCAGGCCGAATCGATCGAAATCAGCTCGTAGCTGGTCAGCAAAACGTTGAATTTAATCGAACTGGCCCGGATTCTCGAAGCTCGACCGCCTCGGACGGCTCCCTCTTCGAAGCTGATTTCGTTCTCGCGAATCACCGCTCGGCAATCTTTATCGCCTAAAATACAAACGTTTTTAATCTTCTAGGGAAGGTTTTCGTTGGATATTTCGAACTTACCAACGTACGTGATGCAATAAAAATCCGGTGCCCACTGTTCGAATTCTCTCTCCCAATTTATGATGGTCGATAACGGTACGCTGATTAAGAACGGGCCTCTGCAATGGCCCTCTTTGTACAAAGAGTACAAAAATACGATGGTCTGTATGGTTTTGCCGAGACCCATTTCATCGGCTAATATCGTATCGATGCCGCTGGCCCACGAGTAACGCAACCAATTCAAACCTTCCAATTGATATTCGTGAAGCATACCGCCCTCGTCCAGATAACTGGGCTGTTTGTCCATTTTCTTCTTGAGATCAGTGCACGGTTTTTCCGGCGGAGGAGTGTACCTTCGACTGGATAAAAATACAACAATTATTAAGTTGGTGATCGAATAAAGTAGCGCTTACGGTCCGTTTCTATCGTCGTCGTCCATGAGTTCTTTGGTTTTGGATTTCCTCCCTTTGCCCTTCTTGTTCTTGGAGCCGCCCGAGCCGCTCAGGCAGGCGTTTCTCAAATCGTTGTAATATTCGACGGCCAATTTCAAACCGACTATATCGTCGCTATCCTCCTCCCATGTGGCCTGATCGTAAGTCAGCTCGCGCCATTTGACGAGGTAAAGGGTGCGACCGTCGCGCATCGTCCGATGGTTGATCACACGATGAACCACCAACCATTCGGGTTTAATCCCGTATTTGTAGTACTTTTCCTCGAGCTCGTCGTCGTTGTTGACGCCGCCCATTTTCAGTAGACGCGTACATCTGGTATCGGACTCGTCGAGCGGTTCTTCCAGCTTGGGCGGCTCCTCCATATCGTATTTTCTCGAATAGCTTCGGAACATCAACGGGTGGTAAACGTCCAATTGGAGCTCGGTGATCCAGCTGCAATGCCAGTACGACAGCTGAAAGGAATCCGTCGTTAGTATTCGGGTGTCTTTATGCTCAATTTAGTATCGTACTTCGTGCCATTTTACGAAGAATTCTCGATGCCTGGTGGGTTTCTCTTCTTCGCCGTTTTCTTTCTTCTTGGGCGGATCTTCGACCCACTTCCATGTGAGGATTTTGGCTACTTTTCCTATTAGAGGCGGGCATCCGCATCTGGGACACTTCCAATCGCCATCTGGGATGTCGGTCAGTGGAGGATTCAAGCAGTGAGTGTGATAGGCGGACGTGCAAGAATCGCAACACAACAATTCGCCGCCGTCTTTGCATACTCTGCAAAATTCTTGATGTTCGTCGTCGTCTTGTTCCGCTGGACCTATTCGTTCGTATTAACATTAGTACTGTAGTTAATTTCGTAACGTTTTAATGTAAATACCCTCGTTTTCGCAATGGGGACAGCTCCATTTCCCTTCGGGAGCTTCTTCCAGTTCGGGTTCCAAGCACACCAAATGATAGGCCCTCGGGCAGGTATCGCACAGGATGATTTCGCCCCCTTGTTGGCACACCTCGCAGTAATCCTGGTGCTCGTAGTTTTCATCTTCAGGTTTGCCGCTCTACAAGCAACGATCGAACAATTGAAATGATAAGAGTTTGTCGCAAACAATTTACCTTCATCTTTCGCTTTTTCTTGGTCTTGCAGCCGATTTTTGTTTTCGCTTTGCGCTTGGGTTGCGGCGTCTCGTCGCCGGCCGCTTCGGCCGACGGGGCCGGTTCGTCGCCGTTGTTCGATTTGTTGGACTTGGGCTCTTCGGCGTCCTGGAGCATTTGCTCGAATTCGGCGTCGGAATCGCGATCCGAACCTCCAACGCTATTATCCGCATCTTCGTCCTAAAGACGTTTACAAGTTAGAGAATCGATCGGTGGTGCTAATTCACGTAGGTACTTACGGAACTACCGCGTTTTCTTTTGCCCAATTTGATCTTCAACGTTGGCACTTTGGTGGCCTTCTTCGATTTGCTCGGTCGTCCTCGCGAACTGCGTTTCTTCTTGGTCTTGTCTTCGTCGTCTTCTTCGTCGAAATCGTCATCATATGGCTCAGAATCAGCCTAAAAATAATATAGATAATACACAAAAGTGTTATTAAAAATTGTGTTAAATTACTTCGACAATTCTTTGAGCTGCTTCCTTCGACGCTCGAGACCGATTAGGCTTCGAGTAGCCCACTTCTTCCGCAGCAGGCGTGCTGGGCGCTTCGTTTTCGCCTTGCAGATTGGGGTTAGCGTTGGAGAATTCGCGCCATTTCGCCGCCACCAGCATCATCAATTTCGACATCGGTACCTAAATCATCGCGAATTTCAACTATATTACCCATGTAAATTGCTTCGATCGTGTTACCTTTGGATTTTCCTTAGCTAGCAAAGGCCGAACGTGCTGTTGAAACAGCTTGTAGCTCGTCAAATTCTGCATATCGGCTTCTGAATAATCGACATCTACATCGGTGAGTCCAAATGTTGAACAAACTTGTTCGATTGTTGGCATACCTTGAATGTAAAAAGTGCAATATGAAATTTTTGTTTGTAAATCAATGGGGCTTTAGTACCGCTAGAATCGTTCGCAGGCGTTGGAGTGGAAGATGACGAGGAATGTTTATTGGAGCCCTTCTTTCTACCTCTTTTGCTGCTGCTACCTCCGTAGTCGGAGTCCATTCCGCCGTTTTCTTCTTCGGCAAAATCGCTCTCCTTAAAAATAGAAATCTTATAATTATTTGGTAGTAAATAGGCTAGAATAATAGGCCAAGTGAGGTAATTTATATGTAGAAAAAGTATTTAATTGTTTAAACTTACATCTCCACTGTCATTCTTGCGCTTTTTTCTTCTCTTTTTGCCTCTTTTCTCCTCGCCTCTGGCTTTCCGCTTTTTGCCTTTCTTCTTTTTCCTGCTATCTTCCGGCTCGAAATCTTCATCATCATCCTAAAATTTGAATATTCGTTAATTACCCGTAATTTTCTCAATTATCGGTAATATTAATGTGGAAAAAAATGGTTTTATTTTCGACCTTTACCCCTCCTTTAGGCGGAATGTCTTCGGAATCGGGGTCGTTCTCGACTTGCTCGACGGCCTCTTCGGGGGCATCTTCCTCCCCTGTAGAAAAAACGCGATTTATTAATTTAATTCAAATCGAGCGTGACTGCCACGCGGACGCTGGTCAGCGCGTTCGCGACGCTATTTTGGAGGGAAAATACGAATTTTCTAACCCCCGACGAGATAACGCGAAAATTACCAATCGAACAAATGCAATTTGCAATCTGCCAATTTCTTTGTTTGATATCCACCATTTTGTTAAGGGTCAGGATATGCCCGCGCGCTGTCACAAAAATAATGAAAATCTACCTCCCCCTCGCCCCGCTGGACTAATGTATCTGATTGTTGGTTATAATTACATATTTTATTGCCCGTGGACGCGAATCGGGGCGAATTGAGGCACCGATTGGGCCATCGGGGCGATTAGGGGCCCTTCTGGCGAATAAATCCGGCGATAATACGATAAAATGAAATATAAACACGAGTTTAAAGTCGGCTTACGTTTACACCTATGCAAACCAGGCAAAACAAACTTACCGGCGTAAGAATCGTCGACTTCGTCGTCCGATGCCATCGCCAAACGCTGATTAGGATCGCCAAAGGGCCGTTTTCGATCGGGTTCGGATTGTTTTTAATTGAAAATCGCGAAATAACCAAAAAAATTTAGATGAACGACAATTCACTTCACTTGTTCTTTGAGACGAGAACACTTTTTACCCCCTCTCCTTCGCTAGTTTACTAGACAAGCACTAGAGTAAAGCGAATCGACATGCGCATCCTGTTCGCTATCTTCCTTCGACACGTGACCGTTTCGAGCGTTCTGCTTCTTTCTATTTTTTAATCGGGATTTTTGTGCATTCCGTGGAAGAAGAATCGGAGCGAGGTGCTTGAACGCAACGGTGAATTTTTAGGCAATTAATTTACTTTTACGTGCAAAATTACTATTTCTTATATATTTTCCAACATCACCATAAAACATGAACGTAATTTGTACATTTTTAAGAAGATAAACTTTACTAATTATTTTTGATATTTTTCACGATAATTACTCCGAAATGAATCCGGAACACGAGCGGTGTAATTAACGAACAACGCAACAAAATAAACCACAGACTACTGTTATTTCTCTGCAATTTAAAAAAATATCGAGGACAAAACTGTATTTCGCATTATAAACTTTTGTACTAATTAACAAAAAAAATTGTGGTAAACTTATTGTAGATTAATTCAATGGGAAGTAACTCTGCAGCAATCCTTCGTAGATTTTCTTGTCTTCCTCCATGAAAAGGCAAAAAATTACTCTGTCTACTGCATTCGGATTGGCCTCCAAATGTTTCCGTACAGCGTACGCAGCCACATGAGCTGCTGGTAAATTCGGATAACCGTAAATGCCGGTTGAAATACAAGGAAAAGCTATTGTTCTCAGTTTATTATCGAGCATCACTTGAAGGCTGTTGTTGTAGCAATTTCTCAATAAATCGGTTTTTTCTCCTTGTGGTCCTACGGTGTGTATAACATCTAAAATTTCACAAATGTATTTGGTAATATTCTCTAATATTAAATAAGTGTATACATTTCGCTGGTAATTTGTAACCTCCAGTTATCTTAGCTTCACCCGTTGGACACCCGCCCAATGTTCTGCATTCTTCTACAAGATTACTACCTGCTGCTCGGTGAATTGCTCCATCAACACCACCACCTCCCAGTAGGGATGAATTTGCTGCATTAACAATCGCATCAATCTTAAAAAACAATTCATTATAACTATAAGTTAAAAATATATTATTAAATATATTCTCTTACTTCCAAATGAGTTATATCACCACTAAAGTAAGATATCTTATCTACCAATGACGAATTTTTCGAACTGTCGATTGGGCAATTCGGTAACACGTCTATTTTAGGCAAAAGACTTTTATTTCCGGCGAATTGTTTCCAAGTTGGAATATCGCTTAACTTTACGTACGTTTTATACAATTGTCGTTTCTCGTTGATATCCATTTTTAAGTATTTCTGTTTTTCTTCTTGCCATGACATTTTGCCCCTTTTAACTCCCAGTAAATCTCGCTTGAAAATATGCCGGAAAAACTTCGGGTTCAATTTCGTTGATTTTGAAGTTATTGAAGTAAACATTTTTGACGTTTCTAGTTGACACGTGTCAATCGTTCATTTCTTAAATCAGTAGTACCAATGTATTATAAATGTTTTAAATTGCTTTATACATCTAAATTAAATATGCCTGCAACAGTATTTAGCGATTATACAATTTCACAAAAGTTATATAATTCTCTTGGTAATAACAAATCTTTGGTAAAATAAATTTATAGAGAAAATGAATTTAATGATTTTGTAACTACATGTTGGCAACATTGTCCCCTTTCTTTTTTGACATTCATCGATTTTCTTGTGTGTTATTTTATAACAATCGTAAGTTTATTAGATATTTAATACATTTTACACCACTTTTACCGATCCCAATTGCTAAATAACTCATATTGTAGATATAAAACATGGAAAACGACGCCGGTGAAACCGTTGACTTGTACTGCCCGAGAAAATGGTAAGTGAGGTTACGTTTCCACGTGTTTTTCAATTATGCCCTTTATAATGAGCTTTACTAACTAAATCTATTCCAAATTCTTTTTTAGTTCTGCTAGCAACAGAATTATTCATGCTAAAGACCACGCTAGCATTCAACTCAGCATCGCCGATGTTGATCCTTTGACCGGAAGAATGACCGAAAGTTCCAAAAGCTACGCTCTCTGCGGGGCTATCAGACGCATGGGAGAATCGGACGATTGTATTGTGAGGTTAACGAAGAAAGATGGAATTTTAGCCAAGTAAGGCATCGAGAATATCATTTATTAACTAACCTATAAATTCCCTATGAATTTGTAGGAAGTGTTTCTATTAATCAATATAATTTGAATGTTACTAAATTTTACTAATAAGCGAATTTTTTGTTCCAGAAACTTCTAAATCACAACTTCGTTAAATCATTCAGGAAATGTAAATTAAACTTTTCTAATAAATAAACTATCATCTAAGGTTTTAATGTGTTTAAATTTCCTTGCTGCACCTCTAATTTTTATGTATATTGTAAAAAGTCTAATTTTAAAAATATTACAATGTGACTGAATTACCCAAGCAACTTAGTTTTGTCTTGTAAATAAGAAGTCAAATGGACAATCTAGTAGGTACTGCCGCCTGGTGACGTTTTGAGAAATTAAATTTAAACTGTAAGTAAATGCAAACGGAGAAGTGGTTGCTATTGCTAAATATGGAAGTTTCAATAAAATATGGCTGAATGCAGTGATAGTGTAGTTTCAAATAGCAGGAATTCGTCAAAACAAACAGTTTCGGTCCGAAGTACGGAGGCTACAGGAAGAAATAACCAACAAAATGGTAGGTTTTATTAATCGACCCTGTATGTTTAATGTTTATTGTTTAATATTCCACATCCGATTGATTTGCGTTATTTAGGCGTTTGATGATCGAAAATTAAATTCGATAAGACGACATTGTCGAGTTTTGCGTTTTCGATTCGTTTTTTTATAAGTTACTGCGCTCAAATTTTCACCGAAACGACGAGGTTGGTAAATTATAGGTTAGGTTTTTGTTTCATTGTGACTCACAAATGTTTGTTGAAATCACTTACACAAATTGTTTGGAATTTTATTTGTCAAATTATAGCGCTTTATTTTTCTAACAATGTAAATATTGTTCGGAGCTTCATTGGCACTTTTCTATTTTTAAGCGGGATCAACAGGCTAGTTGAAAATAGCGCGGGTGCGTAAACAAACCGACTGTTAATTCAAAAAGTGAATGAAGCAATTTTCTTTCAGCGATGGAGCCAATATCAGTCGACGATTACAGGCACTCGGAATATCCCAAATCCGTGCGAAATGTCCTCGAATTTTTGGAACAGACCGAGCCTCTCGCTTCCAGAAACGACATCCTAATAGCGATCGTCTACATTCTAATGTTGGAGTCCGAATTCACGCCAACTAAGTACAAAGATGATACTTCGAACGCCAATTTTAATTTCAGAAGACATCTGGAGTTGTCTAAGAAGCTACCCGATGGTTGGAAAAAGAACGGAACGTACAATTTATCGTTCACGTACGGCGAATTCGTAGAAAACGAATGCGCTATTGTCTGTTTCAAATCGCACGAAGATTTGGTGGTAAATTGCTCGATTAAAGGACTCGAGAACGGTTTCACCGTGTACTTGGACACTCTCACGTACTTTCAGAGCTCCAACGTAAACATAAGCAACGTGAAATTGCAGAACTTGTGCGGGCTGTCTTTGAAGGTTAAAGAACATTTATGCTACCCCGTCAAGCAGGCCATACTTAGACAAAATGGATGTGTACAACAATGTTTGGACTTTCTACCGGATGAGCTGATTATGTACATAACGAACTTCTTAAAAACCAGCGATTTTATCAACTTCGGAATGACTTCGGTGCGGTATTACAAAATCATGAAGACGCCTTTATTGTGGTATCGGAGGATAATGAATGATTGCAACGAAGCCTACGATCCTAGATGGCAGATGCTTCAATACAACGACTTGATCAAGATTTATCAGAGGAAACAGTTCTTGTTAAAATGTAAAAAAGACGTTATGCACAATCGCGCGAATTATCCAAATGTAAACGTTCTTAGAAGCTTGTACTATTTTAACGATTATCAAAATATATAAATATTTATTGTAATACAAAAATGTATCCTGTAATATAATACTTTATGTTCTTTTGTTGGTGTTATTTTTTATATCCAACGTAGTTTATTTTGTTTATGCATTAGGTATTTAATAAATTAGATAGTGATTAAATAAATGGTATGTTTTCAAAAGTATGCTCGGAATTCACGCTGCATAATTCGTTAAATTTTACGCCATAAACGAACTAATTGCATAATTAAGTGATGACTGAACGTTCATTCAACTACACTAATTATTCCAGAAAACTTCTCAAATACTATTTACCCGTTAATTAGATATTAATTTTCAATTGCACCTCCGTTTTGAAGGCCTACAACTTCTCAGGAATGCAATTTTGTATTATGCGGGACACACTGTATATTGAACACGTTTATGTATACGTTTCAGGTACCGAATCGTCTCCCCCTCACGCAACGAGCACGGGTACCACAGGGACCATCTTAGATCTCAATTTGAACAAAACGAAAAGCGATTTGGGTGAGTATCTTCCGTTCTCTTCGAACGAGATATTTAAAAATAACGCGAAACGAGCGCATCGAGCGACGAAAAAACTAATGGGCCTTCCAATTCATCGACAAGCTCGGTTCGCCTGCCAAGAATCCGAGCGATTCAAAAGCTAAAGCGGGTGGGTGTGAATGTGGTAACGAACGAGAAAAAAAAAAAACAACCGATCGAAAAATTGAGTTTCGAAAGAATTTTTCAGGTGCATGCGAACTACTAATTTTAACCTAATTAAACAAACCATACATCTACTTCGACAAAAGAAATCTTAGTAGTTCAAATAAACCTATTTGTACTTTCTTTGATAGTACATGCGCTCTAGTTGATTCGCATAGTTGATAATATGAATTATGTACTCGAATATTTCGTATAGGATTCCCTCTAATAAATTATGTGCTCGAATAAAAGTCATCCAAACTATCTACACGCGGTTTGGTCAATAACAATTTATTTAATACAAACCTTGATATCGATGTGAATAATAACAAAAGCGATAAAATATGCGAGTTCGTTGCACCGGTCGCGTCGCTTCTTTTTCACAGATTTGTTACGAACTAAATTCGAATTTAGCGACCTTTGCTCTGCTGACATGTAATTCGGGCTTCTCCAACACCAGTGGCCTCCCAAACAACGATTCCTCCAATTTATCCTTACAAGTTTGTGTACAATTATTTTTGTTTTGCCTCGGCTCACATACTGTAAAACGAACTTGACTTGAAAACCATATCAATCTTAGAAACGCGCTCCCAGTTCGTAATCGCGTCGCGTTAACGCGCTATTATACGATGTAGTTACCAGATAAGATAAGGAAATTTCGAGATGAGGTTCGCGATAATCGGTAAGGTATGTGAGATGTAAGCGTTT
Organism: Phyllotreta striolata; assembly: GCA_918026865.1. Lineage (NCBI taxonomy): Eukaryota > Metazoa > Arthropoda > Insecta > Coleoptera > Chrysomelidae > Phyllotreta > Phyllotreta striolata. The sequence goes on along the minus strand of OU900098.1, from coordinate 1,091,534 downwards.
AGAAATAATTGGAGCGGACGATGAAATTGATGGAAGTGCGCGTAGAACTTTTCGGGAGGATTTTCTGAGAATATGGAGCTGATGAGGAGGTTGTCGCGCAGCAGGAGGAACTTGCACAGGATCGAATCGAACGATGCGATCGATGAGAGATCATCTGCGGTCAGTCAAAGTACGTTTTACGGAAATCTGTGCGAGAAATTAGATAATGAGAGTGAGTCGAGAAATTTATTGGGGAATGAGCAAATGTTTAATCAATGAGGGAGTAAAGTGGAGTAACTTTATAAGTATGTGTATTTTTTTGCAGGTTCTTATGACGAGGATTTAACACAAGAGGGTGAGTAATATTTTTTCTATATTATCCTAGTGGTTAAGGTGTTATTTTATATTACTAGATTTCCACGAAAACTTAATTGAATAACTTTCGAGTTGATTCATGAAAATAATCGATGATATTTGACCGCAACGTTAATTAAAAAAAAACGTGAGGTTTACGAATCTTTACATTCTCTATTTTTTCTCAATTTCTAAGACCCACAATATTTTTATCTCCGCCTTACCAAAGATAAAAACTATAAAATCGACGTGACGTCTCGGCGCATTTTTATCACCTCGCGCGACAAAAGTAGAAATTCCATACCTGGCGAGTTATTTTCGAAAAAGGAAACTAGGGATTAGAACGCGCCCTTTCTCTCCCTTCGCTTTAAACCCTCGGTTTAGGGGACGCATTCTCGTCTGTCTGGCGGTCCATCACACAACCAAAAATTCACATCACCATAGTTACCAGCCTTCGTGTATAGGTTTCCATATTCGACCCTGGCCATTTCCTCGGTTCTACTTGCGCAAACGTTCCACATTGCATATGTAGGTGCACGGTTTTATTACACCTGATTAGGCTACGAAGATAGCGTTAAATTAATGGTTTTTAAATAAATGCGAAATCGAGATTTATCTGATAAAGGTTCCTATATGGATAAACTTCTACAAGGTTGTTGTATTACAAAAGATAGGGAAGGAGTTTTGGAGTATAGGGGGTGTAGAGTAGGTGAACATTTTAGGTGTATTAATGAAAAATTTGATGTGTTGTGGGACTTTTTATGTGGAGAAAGGAAAGCTTATTGTATGGTTCTAGAAGACTTTTACATAATGCATGTTCCATTACCAATTTTATTGCATAATTTCTGGAAGGATCATTCAACAATGGGATAGCATCTGAGTGATTAATAAGTGAAAAGAAAGTTCTTATTCTAGATGTACTAGAAAAATCTGATATATTGTGGCAATTCTTTGCGAAAAAGGCAGAATTTGTTTGGTTCTGGAAGAACTCTTTATAATTAAGTCGTTCAATAAGTAGACATTGGTTCTTTTGGTGAGCACATTGACGAAGAGAATTCTTCAGATACTATGTAGCTTTAATGAAGGTTGGTGCAATAAGGTCAAGATAAAGGACTTTTACACAATGCAAGCTCAATTACCAATTGCATTTCTGGAAAGATCATTCAACAATGGGCTGGAATAGGAGCGATTTGTAGAGCGAAAAGAAAGTTCTTGCATTCGAAAAGTGCACTAGATAGGTCGCATCTTCCGGGCATCGTCGAGCGCTGCCAACAAACCTTCACGTTAATCAATTAAAACGTCAAGTGCAATTAAATCCGTCAACAGGGACCCAGCGAACAAAAAAATAAAAAAAAAAACACCAAAACCGCTGGCGATCCACCAAAAAATCGCATCGAAAACCCGTCCGGCGGCGCCGAGTCCGGTCCAGAGCGCACAGGCTGTATCTCTCTCGTGCGCGCGCGGGGCCCCGTTCGCTCGTCTCCGTCGCGTGCGTGCGGCCTCCTCGGGGCTCTCGTCTCTCGTCCTCTCCCATTCGGATTATTCGGAATGCACCGTTCGCCCGTTCCCAGCGACACTGCTCGCCTACCCGACATCAACAACATACGGGTTTCAGTCGATGGGCTGGTTCCGTTTCGGTCGCGTCGAGGCCGCTCCTAGATCAGTTCGCGGTGCATGAATCACTCGGAATCGAAGTCGGTCGTCGCCGAAAAATTTGATAATTAACGCGGTAGATAGGATGTCGTCGGCAGGTGTCGATTCGAATTCGCGCAACGGCGGTGCTTGAAGGTGATTTTTTTTCGGTGAAGATGCACGAGAAGAACGGCAACAACAACCCGCCCAAGCAGAAGACCGTGGCCATCGTGGCGCCGACGAGAAGTAACAGTTTGGATTATTTGAATTTCGAAGAGAAACGGAGGTTGATAGCGTCCTCGTTGTCTTTGTCGGATTTTTTGAGCGTCGGGAACGCCGATGGTAAAGAGTTGAAAGACGGGGTTACCACTGTTATTGTCGGTGAGTGTGTTTTTTTTCGTGTACCTGAAACTAACTTCGATTCATTATCGGCTCGATAAATACACTTTAATAACAACATAAAGGTACACGTTTGTTTGTCTTCCGAGCCCAACCTCCTACTTATACATTATTGCATTTAACTCGTTACGTTGACTGTACTAATTGTTTACCTTCTTATTGTTCTATTATTTATTATTCATTCATATTCGACCGATTGTATTAAATAGTTTGAAATGCCTAGATATTAATAGGATTTCTATGAATATTAACGAGTGGTTTGTATGATATTCTCATCTCATAATAAACTCATTCATATACCCGAAAAATGTTTACTGCCCTCGATTATCAATAACAAATCGCATTTATAACGAGTTTGTAGACCCAGCACCAATTTTTCGACAGTATTCGCTTATTGAACAATCATCTTTCGAACTCTTCCACCCCCTTTAACACCATCGAATCCACGAAATTACAAACGAAATCTTCGAGACGCACAAAAACAATCCATTGTGTTGGAAATCTACATAACGGCTGTCGGTTTTTATTACAGCACATCGGTGTGTTTTTTTTTTAAATGCCCATAGTCGAGCGCTCGGCCTCTTCCGCAACGGCCATTCAGTCGTGCGATTCATTCACATTTCGTTCTACGGGTTAATCATAAAAATACGTTTGAAAACGCGGTGCATTGTAGCCGTGGGATTCGTATTTTATTTCCGGCCATTCGAGCGAGAGAGCGCCGGAATTTTTCAACAATGGATCGCGCGAAGGATATGCTAAATAAGTGCGTGCTTCAATTTGTTGCATTAGAAAATGCTTTATGCCGTCGTGGAAGGGTGTAGTATTGACCCTTCGATCGGTTTTCTTTCGAGCGTTGGAAGAGTTGTTTGTTTTTTTGGGGCTATTTTAAGCCGTGAGTACGCGATAAATAACATTGACCTTCGATGCTATGTGGCGTGCAGTTGCATCCCGTAGCGCGTTTCGTTGCTATTTTAACCGTTTTTTTTTTTTAAATAATTCGAGTCATTTGTAATTCATAAAAAATCTATTGTATGGAATTCAACGTTTATCACGGGCTATATCTTAACTGCGGTTGTGTAAATATGCGCGTTGTGATACGAGTACGTTACATTCGAATTTGAGTTTATCTAACGCGCATTTATCTCGGTAATTATTTATTTGTTGTTTAGTTTAAACGCCTTTGTTCGTCGTGATGTAACTTAAATTATAATTTACCTCTGAATGTTTCCTCCTTGTAATTTCACATAAAATGGTCCCTCTTAAAAAAGTTTCTTTCTGTATAAGCTACTACCTTTTTAGTCAACATGTAGTAGGTGTATTTATAAGAAGACTTCCATTTCTATACCATCCTGCCTACATTTACCACCACATCTCTTCTATTTACGGAATTATCACCGTTCTATACATTTATATGAGTATACCCACGAATTTTTTAAATTATAAACCCCTTTCCTACGCTGTAAAAATTGCGATTTGCAAATAATTCATATAAATTTTTTCGATACGACCTTGCCTAAATTCATTTGCATTCGGCTTTTGCGAAATATGTGCATCGAAATCGTTGGTTTATTATGCAGCCTTGGATTCGATCCCTCCGGGTCACATTTTGAATAAAATAGCGAAGCGTGTGAGATTTTTTATGAAGATTTACTCGAATTCCACATCAACCAATTCTCTCGACCTGACAAGGTGACTTTATTACGTTTGAATTTAATGGTTCTAAACGAGACGCTATTAATTGGATGATTGCACGTAATTTGGTGTAATTAAGTCGAATGCGAAGCCTTCCTGTATCCTAGAATAGCATCTATTTCTTCTATTCGCCATTGAAGCAGGCTTTTTTGAAGCTAGTTGCGACGTTGCCACAGCGTCAATTTTTTCTCCGACCCTCGAGACTTTCGAATACAATTAATTATCAATTTGCTTGTGATTATTCCGAGGAACGCTTCGTTGAACCTTTTGAAACGAACGAGCCGTTTCACCCGTAGAGATTCGAGACACCTTTTGGAAAAAAAAAACATTCGACCGGGTTTAACGTTGATTATGAACGTTAACGAGCGTCAATCAGGGTCAAGGTTTAAATGGATATGTCAATCATAATTGCGTTTTTGTGCGACTGTTCTTACCCTAATTAAATTAGCGGGCGAGGCGCGTAATTAGTAATCAGTTCGAGAAAGTTTCCGTAGGTGATATACGAGGATTCTTCTTGTTGCAGTCGCTGGTTCGTTGGCCTCTTGCCCGCTTGGGCGTTTGGCCAAGAAAAATTTTTGCAGCGTGCAGACCGTAGTAGAATAGATGTATTATTTTTTTCTGTTTAGCTACGAATTGAGAGTTCGATCGGCGGAGATAATCGCCGGGTAGAAAACGCGATCATCGCGCGCGAGAGAACGGTCGGATGCTCAACAGGGCCGTTTCGTTTCGTTTTTCTCGCTAAGGCGCATTTTTCATGCAATTAATACGATTTTAATAACGGTCGCCGATGAGAGAAATCGCGAATTTGTGGGTTACCAACGCGCCCTCTCGTCGCGAACGACAGCCTATTAATAGAAATAGATGCGACGGGTCGGGAGGAAAAATGAAAAATATAGCGTGTCGGAAACATTAATCTACTTTTTTTTGTATACCGGAATGACTTCTCTATTTGCGGTCGCTTGCACGGCGAAGTTCTCGATGGTCCCTCGACATTTTTCACGACCGATATCCCGCGAGATTGTTAACTAAAAACGGCCACAATTTCGTTACAAAACGCACCAATTTATGATGTAATTATATTAACATAGCATTCGAAGGTATTAGTGTAAACTAAAATACAATTTATCAGGTCGTTGACTTGCGTTTCATACACCTGGTTGGCACGTTTTTTTTCGATACTGAAATAGCCATCAATTTTTTTTACATTTGACACACGCACAGGACAAAAAAATGCCCGTTTCTGCGTGTATTTTTTTTGATAAAGGGACGTTTAACTCGCGCTGTTATTATCCATTTTTTCCGCCAGTACATCGATTATTTACTCGTAAATAACATATGCGAGCTTATTCTGATATTTTTATCGTCACTGTGAATCACTACTTGCTATCCTAGAATAAGTTTCTAAAGTCCCCAGTATGGGCTGATAGTTAAGTTCCGGTTAACTGGCCGGTACACCTGTCAGTCGGTTTTATTATGAATATTTTTTCAGGGAATGTTTTTTTTTTGAGAGTATTTCAGTCCACTTTCATTAGCGTTATTCCGACATTATCTACCAGTTAGACCTAAATAACTGGTTAAACTACTCGGTTAATATTGCAGATGAACAGATAAAAGTATTTCAACGTAGTTATTGCTCCCGTGAAGGCAACGTTTTATCGGCTTTATCTGCCCTTGCGTTAGTAATTAATTAATCTCCATAATCTACCGCGAATTAAAAAAAAAACGTTTCTATAAAACGCGAACAATCCCGCAACTAAAAATGAATTCGACAATGTATCGTTTCTCTATCAAAATTTGTGCCGCATAAATTACTCCGCTTAGAATCTAGTTCAAATATGGCAGTCGAATTGCGCGTAGAATAATCGCCGGTCGAGAGAAATGTCGGTCGTTCTCGTGGCGGAGCAACAACAAAACGCAACGATACAAAAATGCGTTTGCTTTTCGACCGGTCATCGCGATTCCGTGAAAGTGTCGGAAAAGAAAAATCGCCCCGCTTAATCGCATTATTTTATTTCGGATTCGCACCGCGATCGTTACGCAATTCAACGACAGCATTTAACCTCGATGCATGTTAATTACCTCGAAAATTTTTCTCTTCTGAAAGTCGTTTATGTAATAATTCCCGGCGAGATAAATTTGAAAAAATATTTGCGATTAGATGCGGTTGACAATAGACGATTTTTGTTGTGCGTTCGTTTATTAACAATAATAGTTTTGGAAGGTATTTACGTATTTTGAAATACCCATTACGAGCCTCAAATAATTCGAATAAATCATACCGAAACTGTAATTATTTGCTAACGACAGGTAAACGATGCATTTCGACGTTTAAAAGTTTAAAACCACCGGAGTTACAAGGCGTATTCCTTCGAGATGAAATCGAAAATATCGGTACGAAGTTAACGCGTAGGCAGGTATATATACAGGTAGAATACATAATGCGGATGATACCTGCGTTAATGTCGATTATAGAACCACGTATACACGCACACAAACACATCGAAGATGAGGTCACGAAAACCTGCTTTGTAGCTTTTGCTTTTGCTTTGATTTCGTTCCTGAGGCTTCCACTTCGGCGTGTACACGACAATGGAATGCGTGTCGTCACCGAAAGGACGATATGATATTTTTGTTTTTGTTTTTAGAGGGTCATTAGACCGTTTCGAATGCGTAATAAAATAGTAAACTCTACGTCGAATTAAAGGTAAACATTAAGCAGCATACGAATGGAAAACTTGTGCATTAAGCATGAGGCCTAGAACGATCGTTCGAGCGTGTACGAGAAGTTGCGATATGCAACAGAAACACCTTTCCATTAAATTCCTGCTGTTAATGCCAAGGTCTGTTTTGCATCCGTGGCCATGTTGCATTCGACATTGGTTTGAAAATGGATCTAATCGGTTGCGACTCGCGCTGTCTATAATAAAATTCGCTATCCAGAATGCTATTCGGGAACATTTTATTCGAGCTGTACCTGCATCGACGTCCCGATGTGCTTGATCGAATGTTTCGCTGGTAACGCGATGCATCTTCCGGCTATTTGATTTTCTTATATGCTCGAAATTCGTTTGCAATATACGAGTCGAACGAAGATGCTGTTAAACTAACGTTGGGAAAGTTGCGATGCCAGAAAATGCCGAATCGATCGGGCGACGCTACGGAAGGAAAACGAAATAAAAATCTAATTTTAAACGCGACTCTTCTCCAATCTATTTCCGTTCGCTTCGAATTAAATCGGCTTGTCTATATTCGGTCCGTCATTCAATGATGAATTTTGCAGCGTGCATTCGGAGCTCCCAACGCGACGCCGACGTCGTCGCCAAGGCGACCGAACACAACTCGACGCTCTCCCTCGATGCTCTCGTCGCAGGATATTCCCCCTTGGGCGAGAGGCTGCGGATTTTAATTAGCTGTTTAGAACTGGCGGAGTCCTTGAAACCGACCCGGATTTATATCGCTTTGTTTTATGTTCTCCTTTATGCGTTTACTCCGCGTCTTTTGACACACTCGAATTACCCTAGAGTATAGAGCAAAATCCCGAAGAAGTCGCTGGATAGAGTTCTAAATTGCGAGTTTGCGCTTCGTTCGCGTAGGCAATCACAGATGGCGCTGCGTGTACGATGAAATAATTTCGTCGTTATGGGGATTTTGGAGGATGCAAAAGTAATGAAATGTTGTTTTTTTTACAGGGAAAAAGCAAAATGGTACCGCATTCCGCACAAACAGCCTGGGCAGCGGTACGCGAAGTCCGCCTGCTGAAAGGAAGAGCAAGTTTTCGATAGGGAAATTATTGAAACCGTGGAAGTGGAAACGGAAAAAGAAGTCGGACAAGATGGAAGCCGTTTCTAGAAGTAGGCCCGTTGGTCCCACGCTAATCGAACGAAATTAATTCGTGTTTTCTTTGCAGCGTTAGAAAGGAAAATATCAGTCCGAGCCAATAGAGACGAGTTAGTGATGAAAGGGATTCTTTTACCAGACAGTCCAGTGAGCCCTTTGAAATCCGAGCCAGGTGTGTATACTACTCGAAACCAATCCATTTTGATGTTGCGAAAATGGGATTCCCCGACATCACTAATCTCCTTCTTCATCTCTTTTAGAAGAACCAACCGTAACGCAGTACCCTCCGAGCGCCGGCAATCAACCGACGCCGCAGAACCACCAAGACGGCGGCGGCGTCGCCGTCGGTACGCCGACGCAACAGCACCAACAGCCGCCCCCGTATCCCGTCCTGCCGCCCATGAACCACGCGCTGTTGCAGCAACAGCTGCTGCAGAACCCGCATTTCGCGCAAGCCAGCGCCAACGCCAATGCAACTAGTATTAGTAACGCCGGTGAGTACCCCCGATCGGTGGCCGAATAACCGCTAGATTAAAGGCATTGGTAAAAATTAACGTGTATAACGGAGAGATGGTTGAATTTCAACGTTTTGAGAGACCTTTTGTGCTATTTGAATTAGCTGTTCAGGGATGCGCTTCGAAGATTGAATGCCTTTTGTTTGGATGCTTGTATATACGTTATCTTTAACGTCTATTTTTGAGACGATTGTTGGTGAGGTTTTAGTTAATAAACGCGGTCGCCGCGTTATTATTCTCTTATCGGCGATTAATCTATTTAACGTTCGTCCTGAAAGCGTTTACGCGCTTCCATAAATTACCGCTCGAATGGAGCGTCGAAGAGGAAAATATGCGCCCGGCGAATTACATATAAAAGTCGGGCGTTAAAAGCTTCATCGATGAAATTACAATGGCGAACGGCGAGGAGACTTTTTTACGGCTTAAGACGTACAGGGTGTTGATTAATTGAGTACCGATACTTCGGGATGTGAATATTTGGAGGGTTTTAAGAAGAAAAGTTTATATCAATGTATGTCCTAAAGCTCTTAGTTTTAGAGCTGCAGGTTGTTAAAATTTTAGAAGAAAAAATAAGTTTTCTATCATAATTTTCTTATTACTCCAGATATTTTTTGAAACGTATTTTTTTTTCTAAAACTGTTAACCTATAGCTCGAAAACGAAGAGGTTTAGGTGACACATTGATAACTTTTCTTCTTTAAATTCTATTTTCACATCCTGAAGTATAGGCACTTAATTAATCAACACCCTGTATAATGGATGTTTGTACTCGAAGCGTTCTTGTGTCGGGTTGTAATGTTTTTTACGCACGAACTTTCCCGATATCGATTTCCCCATAAATCGCGCCCTTATCGCACGCAAACGTTTTTTTTTTATTTAACTCTAAACTAAGGCTCGATGCCCGACCTAATATCATAATCGTAAACCTGTAAGTGTGGATATTTTTGTAATATTTCAGCTGATAAGTGGAGATTTTGGAAGAGTATTGTTTGTTTTAGGGAATGATTTAGTTACACAAATAATACTTCAATAGTTTGTTCGTAATTTCGTTTCTATAGCTTCGTGTTCTACGTTTCTTCGTGCGTTTATCACTGCGTTTTGGGTTTCTTGATCTACCCTAATTTTTTTTGAAATAATTCTAGAAGTAATTAGGCCTCTTTATAACTCGATGCATTAACGAGGTCGGTAATTGTACGAGTACACTCCATGTGAGAGGTCATCCGCCAAGAGACGTTCAGTACAGGTATGAAAATACCCGGAGCGTCGTTCGAATTAGGCGCCGCGACGCCGGCGCACGTCCCTCCACGCCCGTTCGCCAGAGGTCGCCAACCGTCGCGTTTTCCGCGACCGTCGTAACTCTTCCCGACGTATCCTCGATACCGTTCAGTTCGACCGACCGCCGTAGCGCCGCTTCCTTTTATTTTTTTCGATCACTCGACGCTGCACGGCAGGTAGAAACGCACTCTCACGCCAGCACGAGTCGCGAGAAGCCGGGTCGATTCGCAGCACTCTCTCCCGCCGTGCACTTGCAGTGCGCCTCTCTCTCGAAGCCGCCCCCGGGGGTGTTCCGGTGCGATAGAGTCTCCGCGAGGATGTCGGCGGCATCGGCGGCTCGGCGCCGTATCGACCGATCGTGATTTTGTTGTTGTGGTGAATGTTAGTGGGGTGCCCTGCAGGGGCGTACCGGGCGCCCTTCGATGGGGGCGCGACGCTGCCGGCGGGCCCCGTGCTAGAGGTCGACGGGACAGGCCCGTCCAGTGGGATCCATGATGGGCTACATCATGGGGTGTACGTGCTTCAAAGGTATGATTAACGGCGTTTAGAGAGAGAAAAAACCGAGCTCGAGTAGTGCAATGAACAATGCGAAGGAAATCTTAAATAATGAGGAATTTTTAAGCGATAGTGGCATTCGTATACACCTAATAACAACCCATTAGATGCGAAAGTCAAAACAACAATAGCGATAACGCCAGTCGGGGATTATCTCGGTTGAAAATTGAATTGTATCGGAGTCATTCGCACGATTTCCCATTATTTTTTTTGCGATAAAAGAAAAGTTATTTGTTTAACTCGGCATGCTGACATAACCGTTTTGGCCGGTTCTCGTATTTCATTATCTAACTTCATGTTCCGTTGATTTATTGTTATATAGCTCGTTACGTTCAAATCGTCTGCAGCCGATCGTTTAGATAAAAATAGATAGTGATTGCTGAAATTAGTTTTAATGAACAGGTGGAATCCCATCATTTTGTGGTGGTTGAACATTCTGTTATCAGCACCAACAAATCTTAATTAGTGTGTTATGCGTTATTATATTAATCTCATAGTTTCTATAATTTATGGAAATGCAGGTGCATTCGATTCTTTGATCCAATAATTTATTTAAAAACCAATTCATATGCGTATCATTTTTGTATTAACATAACAACCTATTGCTTATTTCTGATAGGCTAATGTCTTGCCAGTTGGAAGACGGCCAGTTATTTATTTGTTTTAATTTGCTCGAAAGCGAAAGAGTGTTTTTTTTTACTAAAGCTCATTCTTTTAATGTTTCGTTTAAAAATTGATAAACGTTTCACATTGTGGTTTTTAATAGATGCAATTTATGTATAACGGATATCTTTGACGTAATTTATGGTCAGGTAATGCCTACACCTACGTGTTTGAATGCATAAGCCACGTTCGACATTTTTTTTTCTATGGTAAACTTGTGACCTAATAATGCGCATATCTATGCAAAATATCCCATTTAAATAAAACAGTATACCGCAAATATGCAGCTACTGGATTCGATTTACCGAGCGCGTGGGATTCCCCTTATAATAGAATTCCGCGAACCAACTATTGTAGGTAAGCAAATGGGGCGATTAGCACACCTCAAATTAGCGCACCCCGAACGATAAAAAGTTGGTCCATCTGCGCGAGCTTCCCCGAGCGTTTTTCGAAGCGGAAAACGAAATTACGCGCGCTTTGGTCATATCGCGAATCCGGTCGTCCGAACTTCGATGAAAAGCGGCTCCGTTAAAAATAATGCGGCTGTCGGGGGGATTTTCGTGTCGTAAAGTACGAATGCCGCCCCCGGCGCGTTTTACGCCCCGTCTAAATCTATTAACGCGGAGCGACTTTGATTTTTTTTGACGGGCGAGGATTAAGCCGAACATTCGCTGTTAATTGACGAATTGCTGTTGTTTAGTTGTTTAGGGTGTAGTAGGCCGAAGCTGTCAAGTAATGTCAATGTCAAATTAAGTCGTCTTGTGAATTTATAAAACGATGCTACGTAGGATGAAATTAATTGTATTAGGCTTGATAGGTACTAATGACTCGTCTTGTTTATGCAATTTTTTTACGTATTTTTTTATTTGTTGGGTGTTTATGATTTGTATCTTTCTCCCTGTCTCATCTCAACATATGTGTTTATAGAAATTTGTTAGTAGGCTAGAAACTCAGAAAGTTATCACTATTTAAGTGTTAAGGTCTAGTAAGCCGTAGGTGTCGAGCAATGTCAATGTCAAATTTAGTCATCGTATTGAAATAAAATGATACTCCTTACGTGAAAATGAATTGAATTAAACTTGATTAAAACAAAACTAATGAATCATCATGTTTTATGCAAATTTTGAGGTAAGTATTTTTTAATTATTAGTCGCATCTGAACACATTTTTTGTCTCTTTATTGTTTAGAAATTGATTAGTAGGCGATCAATCTGTCAATGTCAAATTATGACATTTTCCATAAACTTTATTGAAAACTAGAACGACATACAGAACCATCAAAAGCTACTATTATTCGATCGCCTTTAAACAACTTCGCAGATAACTTCGACACATAAAATTAGTTAAACAAGCCATTCGCACGGCGTGTGTTCATCACGAAAATCAATGATCGAGCCGGCGAGTTTCCGCTTCCCCGTCCTCTTGTATCCGTTCTTCCTCGATACATATTTATTCGGTTCGAGTGATTTTTTCCCCATCGAACGGGTCTCTATTAGCCGTCGGCCGGGTCGTCCATCATGCCATCGTCGCCGAACATGATTGATAGTTTAATTTCGTTTGATTCGTCGCTCTTCCGGACGTTCGCGCGTGTGTGTGTGCCCCGCATAAAGCGCGAAACTTGCTGATCGATAGAGTGACTTTGCCCCGCTGTAAACGGGAAAAATAAAATGCAAAACAATAGGTGCGTCGTGTTTGTGCACACCGGCCTGCCCCGTATTAATTACGGGAAAAGCTTTTCGAACGCACCGAGGGAAAAAAAACAGCCTCGACACGGGACGTTGTTTTCCTATACGTTTTATGTCATCTTTGTTCGAACCGATTGTGTGTGCTTAACAATCGATTATTTTTGCTCGATTTTTGTATCGATTTCTCAGCGTTTAAACGTCGCCTCGATTTAGCGAAGTTTCCGCTTTTCGGGCATATATTTTTTTTTATTCGTCCGTACGTTCGATTTTAACGCGCGCTCGGGTCGAAATCGAGTCTGGCCAATCAGGCCCGCAGGAGATTTCCCGACGCTGACGTCACGGGAGCGTGCTGCAGCAGGAGAGAGCATCTCTTCGGCGTTAACGATCCTGGGCGGCTGCGATCCGCGTTGCCGCTATCGAATGGAAAAAAAAGGGAAAGTTCCTTTGATCCTGCTGCATACCGGATCCTTTGCCATTTGCGCTGCTCCTTTTTCCTGCCACTTAACGGGGCATGCGGGAATTCGAAAATGCAACTTTTTTTACTATTTTCTTCGAGTTGAAACTCGTTGTCGGTATAGTAAAAAACGTTGGGAAAAACTTGCAGTTTTTTAATCAAATTATCTCTTTAAAAAGAAACGGTAATCCAAAATGCGTTATGCTCGATAATATTTAAATAGCAGGGAATTATTATCGAGTTGCATATTGCACGTTACATTTGGCATCGTCGCGTGCCCGTGTGTTTCGCAAAAGCGCCGCGACGCTCGCCAGTCGAACGGGATCTCGCGATTCGACCTGTTGGTCGGGATTCCGCTGCTTGTTGTTGGGAAACGGAATGCGTTTTGTGTAAATAAATGAATCGCAAAGGGCGCGAATCGGTGGCGGAAAGTCGACGAATTCGCTTCGGGAACGTCGGAATCGATAATATCCTCCGGGGTCGGGACGGTACTATTCCGGGCGGTGGTTCGTTTGGCGTGGAAGTTTGTCGAAAAGGGCCAGGGACCTCCGAGACCTTGAATGTTCCAGGGCCTTATGTAATCGTTGCGATTTAGTTTTGATTTTTTTTTTTTCATTTTCGGTTAAATTATTGCGCGATTTATTGATTAAAAAAATTGTTGTTACCTACCTGGCCTTGTTTACCTAATTTCGTATATTATAAATACATAAATATATGATTACTGTGCTAATTCTACTAACTACTGCGACCTTAATACGAAACAATCGAAGCATACACGATTTATTAAGGGCGTTTGTCGCTAGATAAGGGTTGAAATGCTCTAATGATTTACGATCGGAATCCTTATCAATTGAATCGTATTAGCGACAGGATTGTACGTATTCCGTACCCATTGAAGTAGATAACGAATATCATATATGAATCGTAATTAGCAAATAAACGGTTATTCGATCGTGTCTCGTTAATCATGCCGTAATCGAATCGAATACCACAGTTTGTGATAAAAAAAGACAATAAATCGGTAAGCGTCGAGTCGATAATAAAATAGGCGACGTAGGGATGAGCGGCGTCGGTTTCCTGGTGAAATCGCTGACGCCGGGCGGGCGTCGCCGTCGGCGTCGTTGCGAGAAGCAGCAACACAAGCTCGAGTTGCCCGTGTCGGGCGGCGCCGGCCATCAACAACAGCCGGACATCGTGCCCCAATGGGACACGGTCGTGCCCATCACGCCGCCGGCGGCCTTCTTGCCGCCAGGCTATAAGAAGCGACCCTCGTTTAAGGGTAGGAACGATTATTCAATAAAATAATTAGATGATTTTATGTATTGGGTTTTTTATTGTTCGAGGGATGTTTCTAATGTTGTGAAATTGGGCAGAATTGTCTATAAAATTAAGTTCTTTAGAGCACGAATTCGCTGAACTTTCGAAACATCCCTCGTATGTCAACTAGTTTGTGAATTGGTCGTAGGTATGTTGATTAATGGTGCTCATTTTGGAGATATTATTTCAGCCATCACTGATTAATGGTGCGATTCCTATTCAGTTAAATTGATAAACACATTTCTCGTATAAATGATTTCTATTTTTCTTCCTGCTGCAATCTCAAAATATTTTCTTTCTCTTTATTGTTTGTAGGAATTTGTTAGTAGGCGGTAAATCTGTCAATGTCGAACTGTCAATATCAAATTACACCAAACGTCAAATTGTGACATTTTCCATAAAATGGACGATTATTTTTCTGAAAACTAAGTTTATCGAGTACAAATTAACGCGGAGACAAACAAAATGACTATAAAAATACCAAAAACCACACAATACACGAGTATAACACTTTTTATTATTGTAGTAAATCCACTACCTATTGTATTGTTTGTTTTAGCGAATATTCGCGTATTGTGCAATTCAAGGTTGGACGTTTAAGAGCCCGTAACTACTGTAACAAGTTCAATAGATTTAACTGACGAATGCTCCGTCGCTAATTTGTCACTTAACGTTAATTTTCTTGCTTTTTTTCGTGGACGTGCATCGGGCGTGAATCACGCTGGAGATGGTCCAATACGTCGATTGCACTCGACAATAGTTTTTGAAAGTCAGATTCCTATGTAAAATAGATTTTTTTTCGCGTATATATAAATAAATAGCAGGATATCCGGTTGTATTAATAGAAGCGAAAAACACAAAAAAAATCCGAGTTGCGTTAGCGCGCGAATTTATTTGTTCTCTCGAAAAAAAAAAAAAAAACAAAAAACCCCGTCGCAATTAAAAAATACTCGGAACAATTTTCGCCCGTTTTGTTTCCGTTTAGTATGAATCGCGTTGTTTCGCGTAGCGATTAATCTGCGAAACGGAATATTTCCGCTAGCGAAAATATTTCTGTTTTCGTTCATCCGAAACTTCTGGAACGTATTTGTCAATAATAGCCCACCTTCTAAAAACTCGAGAGCCGCGCGTTGGAAAAAAATATTTACGTCGGTATTAATAATTTGTTAATATCGCAAAAACCGCCGCGTTGCCGCGTCGCCGGATTTTTCACTTTCACTATCGCTTCGTTGCAGAGCCGAAAAAAGAAAAGACTGATGGAGCGTCGCAGAACGGCGCTCTCTCTCCGAACGGCGATACGCCCTCGCACGTCACCCAACCGCCCGGAATGGAATCGGGCAAACCGGAGCGCCCGAGCACCCTCGGCCACGGCAAGCTCACCAGGAGGCTGCTCTTCTACCACAGCGAACACTGTAAGTCCATCTACATCTCATTTCTGAACTAGTATCGCTAATCGAGGCGTTTCGCAGTCGCCGACGGGCAGCAGGCGCCGGGCGGCACGCCGCCCCCGCAGGAGAAGCACCTGCACAACATACCCCCGCCGCAAATACCGATGGGCGTGCCGTCGTTCATGCTGTCGGAGCTGCCCGAACCGCCCATACACGTGTCGGAAATCGGCCCGATACCGCCGCCGCCGATGTTCAGCTCGCCCAGCCCCGTGCCCAATCGACTGTCGCCGCCGCCCAACCACCACAACTACGATTACGACGGTAAACCGAACCACACGAAAAATTCCTGTTTTACATCTCGTTTTCAACTCGTTTTCGATTCGATTAGATAACGAAGAGGACGACGACGACGACGACGTGGACTACGACGACGATCAATATTACCGCATGCCGCAGCCGGATCCGATGATCGACACGAACCGCATCGACGAGATACCGGCCAAGGAGCCCAAGTTCCACGCCGTGCCGCTCAAATCGGCGCTGAAGAAGAAACCGAACAGCGGCCCGGCCACGCCGCAGGGCACCCCGACGCAGGAGAACCGGCCGCTGACGATGAGACAGCAGGAGTACAATTCCAGTTTCAAGTAAGTCGCTCGATGATATTTTAACGGGGTTAATTATCGTACAGGAACAACGTTTAACGACCGTTTGTTGTATACAAACTAACATCCCTTTTCTTTTTATCTTATTCCTGGCGCAGAAGGTCGCATCTGAGGCCTAGGATAAAATTCTGGTAAATATTATTAGGCGTAGTACTATTTTAAACGTTTTAAACTGATCAAAACTCTAGCAGGGCTATCATTCTTGCGCATATTTACCTTACATTCATTACGATTATCGTTTCGTTTCAGCAGCGGAAAACCGGTAAGGTTCGGTTTGCCCACAACCATCGAGAACAAAGAAAACACCAGGCCCTACAACATCAGAGAGGACGAGAGCGACAGCGACTCCAACGACGGTACTAGCGCGTTTAATCCGCCCATTTCTCTCGATTTTTTTAATCGATTTTGATTTTCGCAGGACCGATCCAGTACAGGGACGACGACGCGTCCATGTCGGAGGAGAAACGGCTGGCCATCAAGCTGGCCAGGAAGGAGAGCCTGTCGTTGAAGTTGGCCCTCAGACCGGACCGGCAGGAGCTCATCAACAGGAACATCCTGCAAATCCAGTCGGAGAACGAGCGACAGGAGGCCAAAGAGGCGATCGGCGCCAAGTTGATCAGGCGATTGAGCATGCGGCCCAGCCAAGAGGAACTCGAGGAAAGGAACATATTAAAAAGTAATCTCCGTTGAATACATACCGGAATCTATAGCGGATTGACGTGTGTGATTTCGCAGAGCAAAGTCCCGCCGAGGAGAAGAAGCAAAAGGAGGAGAAGAAGCGGTTCCTGTTGCGCAAGCTGAGCTTCAGGCCGACCGTGGAGGAGCTGAAAGAGAAGAAGATCATCCGGTTCAATGACTACATCGAGGTGACGCAGGCGCACGATTACGACCGCAGGGCGGACAAGCCGTGGACGAGGCTGACGCCCAAAGATAAGGCGGCCATCAGGAAGGAGCTGAACGAGTTCAAGAGCTCGGAGATGTCGGTGCACGAGGACAGCCGGCATTTGACTAGGTACGGTTCGTTGGGTGGCCGAACGGCCGCGTTGGCGGAGGCCGGCGGGGATTTTACACGCGCGGTTTGAGCGGGTGTTTAGAGAACCTTCTTTTGCAGAATACATAAAGTCCGGACGAAATTAATCGTGAAACGTAAAAAGCGAAGCATCGAAGGGGGCGTTTGCCCGAATATGCAAAATTATTTAATGTACAACGTGCTAGCGCAAAAGAAAAAAATACCGGCTAAATTGGAAGTAAACGTGACGTATATAGACGAGTGGTAGAGATTTTTGAGTAAGTCCGATGGTTCGTCTGGTTCCGGTACTAACTCTCGAAACGATTTACTCTGTCCATGTGTTAGCTTACTCAAAAATTTTTATATCGCAGCCGATGGTTACGCTTTTGTGTAGTTTATTTTTTCATTTTGTTTCTTTGTGCGTTTTAATACGTTTTGTAATTGAATTTGTTGTTTGCAGATTCCATAGGCCTTGACGATTGCAAGGCGTACTAGAAGAAAAGAAAATTACTGTGATGGGTGTAGTTGTAGTAATAATTCCCATATTCGCTTATTATTAAACATACAAATGAATAAAAGACTAAAAGTTAGATCGAAGGAAAAAATGTGTAGTTGATTTTGTACATAAGTGATTTTTTATTATACGCCGAGTTTCGATTAAATTGCATTGCGATTTATTAATTTCTATAAATAGCGATTGTATATTTGTTTTTTTTTTTAATATTCTTATTGTTTCTTTTAATTGATGAACCACATGTTATATTGTACATACATAGTGCTATATATATTATATATATACATATTAGAAATTAGTTCATACCGAAGCATCACGATGAAATTGTGTCCACTTTTACGCCATTGCACTACGCTGAATATTAATATCAAAACATTGTATGTCTATTAATGCCTGGCGTAACGGAGGCACAATTGATGAAATGCGGATTTTAAAGTTGTAAATTTTTTGATAAATTTTTATTAATTTTAGTGGCAACAAACGTAAGATTCGTTTCCTTTTGATGTTGTAACTTATCAAAATTATATTTATGTGATACGTCGAGCTACCGCCGCTCATTTATAGCTAATTGTAAGAATAGCGCTCGTGCGAACTTCGATTGTCGATTGAAAAACGATGATATTCGACTTTTATAAGCATTTTGTAAATTAGTTTGAATAGGATGAACAATGTAACTGTGTAACGGAGCGATTTGTATTTATTTGCGAATCGAAAAGTGCAATAAACATTAATTATCTAACAGTATATAATCATTTACAATGTACTAGTTAGAGATTTACACTGAATACGATCGAAGTTCGTACGATGTAGAACATGAAAAATAATCAATTTAAGAATCTTAAGTGTTATATTTATATTTTCTGAATTTATTTTTAATCGCGGCAAAATTTTATGTCAATTTTATTTAGATGATACGTTGTTAATTGACTTATTTTTTTAAATATTTATTTTAATAAATCATATCTTTTAGAACGAAAAAAAAACTATTGAACATTCTCGAACTTCAATTGTTGAACAGAGAAATTTTTAAGCTATTTGTTAATCACTTGAATGAACCATTAAATTGTTGCCAAGAATAATTAGATTTAAGTCGTTTCTCTTTTAATATGAAGGAATTTCATATTTAGGCTCATTGATGTTTCCTTTTATTGTGTAACTCTTTTATTTTATCGATTAAAACGAGATGTGTATATTGTTGATGTGAAGCGGTTTTTTATGAAATCAGTTATAATGAAAAGATCGATATATCGATGATGTACCTTTTATTATTTCAGTATTACTGGAAATAAATTCGAGAAAGGAAACCAAACGCATTCTTTTATTTAACCTTTGCAAATACTCCATTCTTATACAATTAATCTATTCTGACTGGTGACTAGTATATCAGAAATCACTTGATCTTAATGCAATTTTTAATTCAAAGATAATGAAATCTTTCGCATTAAACGCAAAGATTGATGATATCATTTTTCGACTAATCTAAAAACCTACTCAAAAGTACAATTATTCCAATCTATATAGATAAGATACGTGTATAGATAATAGATATTTTAGTGTAATGTAACGTTATCTTTATTGTTAATCCGTTATTATTAATAGATGTTATTAAAAAACCATAGTCGACTGCTGTAGCTAGCCAAAATGGATTAGATTTCTGGGCTAAGTGAAAAACTACAGAAAAAAATGGCTAGCAAACCTCGATTAGTTATAGTAAGTGCTTGTTTTCTTCGCATAAGCCAATACGGGGTGTTTAAACTAAAAAATTGTCTCATAATCCCATTCATCTAATTCCAGGGGGAGTACATATGGGCCTCGAGCCCCACCTCCACCGAATTCGACCTCCTCTTCGGGGGGAAAATCGTGAATGTGGAGAGCAGCAGGGTGCGCCTCCTGGACGACGACGGCAAGGAGACGTACATCTCCAACCAACAGGTGGTCCAAACGATGCACGTATCCTCCATAAACGGCGTAGAAGACATGATCAATTTAGGCGATTTACAGGAGTACGCCATACTCAGAAACCTCCACAAGCGGTACAAGGAAAAATTAATCTACGTAAGCTTTAATCACTTCAATATTTTCGTTCGATTCGCAAAAAACATATCAATATACGTTATCTAATAACAATTTATTGATAATTTACTCGAGCGATTGGCCATTAAACTTAATTTATTAAAGGCCAGTTTAAAGTGGAACTGTCAATTCAATTTTTTGACAGAGTCGTTTGCATAAAAAATACGCCTACTACTATTTCCGTAAAAAACGCAAAGTCGTTATTTGTGGCGCCCTCTTTAGAACACATCGTAACTAAATTAATAGTTTGTCTATTTTTGCATTAAATTTGAACGCTTCTTTTAAATGTGTATCGAATTTTCCAAAGCTCACTTCCATTGTACAAACAATTTTCCAGACATACATCGGCGCTATGTTGATAGCTATAAACCCATACGAAATCCTTCCAATATACACCACCGCAGTGGTAAACAATTACAGAAACAAACGCATGGAAGAAGTGCCCCCGCACGTATTCGCAGTAGGCGACAACAGCTACAACAACATGAAAACCACCAGAAAAGACCAGTGCATAGTAATCAGGTAAAAATCAATCACGCTAGTACAAATCTCCTCAATCACCTCACGATTCTTAAGCGGTGAAAGCGGCGCCGGAAAAACCGAAAGCACCAAACTAATCCTCACCTATCTGGCGTCGATGAGCGCCCAGCACACCTGGATAGAACAGCAGATCCTCGAGGCCAATCCCATACTGGAGGCGTTCGGCAACGCTCGCACGATCCGAAACGACAATTCCTCCCGCTTCGGGAAGTACATTGACATCAAATTCAACAAAACCGGCGGCATCGAAGGCGCCGAAATCGAGCAGTACCTGCTGGAGAAGAGCCGGATCATATACCAGAACGAAGGCGAGCGAAACTACCACATATTCTACAGCATGCTGGCCGGCATGAGCAAGGAGCAGAAGAAACGCTTGGAGCTAGGCAACGCCGAGATGTACGATTATCTGAACAAAGGCAAGATTTTCACTTTGGACGGTAGAAACGAGGAAAAGGAATGGTCCAACATAATGGCGGCTTTCAAGGTATTAACGATAAATCGCTATATACACACACCATCGATTCATCAACCACTCCTTCGAAGGTTCTGAACTTCACCGACAAGGAATTGGAGCAGATCCTGCACCTGTTGGCGGCCATCTTGCACTTGGGCAACCTGAAGTTCAAGTCCGGCACGGCCGCCCACTCGGACAGCTGCCAGATCGCCGACGCCAACCAAGCCGAGAGGGTGGCCCGATTGTTGGGCGTCGAGAAGTTCGATTTGGGCGAGGCGCTCACCAAGCGCACCATCTACGCCCAAGGCGACCAGATATCGGCGCCCTTCTCCAAGGAGCAGGCCTCCCAATCGCGGCACGCCTTCGTCAAGGGCCTCTACGGCCAGCTCTTCACCTTCATGGTAAGAAACCTGACGATCGCAAGATTTCCATCTGTATACATTTCGGTGAAACAGGTGGACAAAATCAACAGCGTGATATCCATACACAAGGTGAAGAACATCCACAGCATCGGCGTGCTGGACATATTCGGCTTCGAGAACTTCAACGTGAACGGCTTCGAGCAGATATGCATCAACTACGCCAACGAGAACCTGCAGCAGTTCTTCGTGCAGCACATCTTCAAATTGGAGCAGGAGTACTACAAGAAGGAGGGCATCGATTGGTCGGAGATCACGTTCGTGGACAACCAGAGCATACTGGACATGCTCGGCGCCAAGCCGTTGAACCTGTTCGGTCTGATCGACGAGGAATCGAAGTTCCCGAAGGGCACGGACTTCTCGCTGCTGACCAAGCTGCACAAGCACCACCAGAAGAACGAGTTCTATTCGAAGCCCAAGAGCGAGATGACGCCAGCTTTCGGCGTCAAGCATTTCGCCGGTGAAGTCTTCTACGACATCGAAGGTACTCCTTGTTTACAAATAACAAGTCTAATAATTACAAGATTCGTTTATTGGTAGGATTTTTGGATAAGAATCGGGATTCCTTCAGCCAAGATTTGCGCAATCTGATGCTCACCTCTCACAGAGACCTCAACAGGGATCTGTTCAAGAGCGAACCGGATTCGAAATTGAAGAAAACCCTCTCGTCCCAGTTCCGATCGTCCTTGGACATGTTAATGAAGACACTAAACGCCTGCCATCCGTTCTTCGTCAGATGCATCAAGCCCAATCACCACAAGAGACCTCAGGTACCCTACTGCACCTCAATATTCATTCTACTAACATCATTTCCGCGCAGGATTTCGACAGGAACCTGTGCACCCGCCAGTTGCGCTACTCGGGCATGATGGAAACGGCGAAAATCCGCCAGGCGGGCTACCCGATCCGCTACAACTACATCGAATTCGTCGATCGATTCCGGTACTTGGGCAAGAACGTGAAACCCTCGTCGAAGGGCGATTGCAGAAACTCCTCGGAGACAATCCTCCGCGGGGTCTTCGACGGCGAGAAACAATACCAACTGGGCAACACTAAAATATTCCTCAAACAACACGAAAACGAGATACTGGAGTCCAAGAGGAGCGAGATTTTAGATAACTCCGTGAAAGGTGAACCAATTCCAACGCGACACGCACAAACGAATTAATAATTTGCGCGTAATTCCAGTACTTCAACGTGTTATTAGAGGCTGGGTGTACAGAAGGAGGTTCCTAAAACTCAAGAGAGCCGCTCTCGTCGTGCAGAAATACTGGCGCGCCAGGGGCTATCGAAAGAGATACAACATCATGAGGACCGGCTACAAGCGATTGCAAGCCTGCATAGTCTCCAGGCAGCTCACTTACGCCTTCTTCAGAATCAAAAAGAACATTAGGACGATACAAGCGAGATGCAGAGGGTATAATTCGCCATCATCGATCAATCAACACTAATTATTAGGCGGTTATTTATCGTAGGTACTTAACCAGAACCAACGGCCAATACGGGCAGATATACAAAATTATACAGGAACGGAAACTGGACGAGAAAGAGCTGAAAGCGCGCGGCGTGAAAAATTACTCCATCGAAGCCGAGCTGAAGATGAAGGAAAAACTGGCCCGACTCAACGTCGAATACGAAGCGAAATTGAAGCAAGAGAAGGAAGAATACGAAAGCGCCATTCGGGTACTCCAAGAGGCCATCGACGATATCGCCATCACCGACGACTCCATATCCATAAACTCCCACGTAGAGAACATACAAGCGCCGGTAAGTCGATAAAACCAAGCCAAAAAACGTGAATGTAGAGTTGATATCGCAGAACGCCCCGATCGAGGACAACCACGAGGACCTGAGCGAGTACAGCTTCAGGAAATACGCGGCTACGTATTTCTCCAGCTCGGCGAATTACCAGTTCTCCAAGAAGCCGCTGAAGGAGTCCCTGCACTATTTGCCGACGCCCGACGACGTGATCGCCGCCCAGGCCATTTGGATCACCATACTCAGATTCATGGGCGACTACCCGGAGCCCAAATACGAGGATAAAAAGGGGAACGAACTCATCATGAACGTCGTCTCGGAGACGTTGAGCAGAAGCTTCACCAACAGGAAAGAATACCAGGTGATTATATCCACCGTTGTTGGTAGTTTCGCGTGATTTACGTGTGTAATTGCAGGAAATTATGGAGGAAGAAAGGAGGTACAAGGAAATGAAGAAATCGGACAGGAGGAAACTGATATCGTTGACGCTAAAGAAGAAGAACAAATTATTAGACGATCTAAGGGACGGTCAAGTCGAAGACACGTTCGCCGTGGATCGCTACAACGAATGGTTGCACCGCAGGAGAACCAACAATTTGGAGAAATTGCACTTCATCATCGCCCACGGCATTCTCCGGCCGGAATTAAGGTATACTTACTACATGGCATGCCAGTATATACATACGAATTGATTTGTGCGCAGGGACGAGATATTCGCGATGATCTGCAAACAGCTGACCAACAACTACATCAAGTCGTCGTTCGCCAGGGGCTGGATACTGCTGTCGCTTTGCAACGGCTGCTTCCCGCCTTCGGACCGATTCGCCAACTATTTGCGCTCGTTCATCAGATCGGGCCCGCCGCGGTACGCGCCCTACTGCGAGGGCCGCCTCAACAGGACCTTCGTCAACGGGCCGCGCACCCAGCCGCCCAGCTGGCTCGAGCTGATCGCCACCAAGAACAAGGAACCCATCAATCTGGAGATCAAGCTCATGGACGGCACCAGCCACACGGTCGAGGTGAATTCATTGAATTATTTTAAGTAGAGCACATTATTGATAAATAACGGTTATTTTGTAACAGTTGTTACTGCACCTCTATACCAAAAAAACGATTCCCACCTCTATTAACTTTCTGTCATGGGAAATGTCATTAATGTCAATTTAAGTTTTTTGGTAGTCGGTCTTTGGTCCTTCTGTTTTTCAGTCAGTTTTTGGTTGTGTATCATCGAACGCACCTTAAAGTCCCACTTAATAGCATATGTTTATAATGAGAGATTTTTTAAGGCGGATTCGGCGAGTACAGCGGAGGAAATTCTAACCCAAATCTCCACCACCTTAAACCTCACGGACACCTTCGGTTATTCGATATTCGTAGCGCTAGACGACAAAGTCATGTCGCTGGGTAGCGAAAAGGACCACATCATGGACGCCATATCGCAATGCGAGCAATACGCCAAAGAAAAAGTAACAAATTCCCGCAATTTTAAACCCGCACGAGCGCGATTAACCGCAAGAAAACCTTCTTCTAGGGCCAACAAGAGCGCAACTGCCCTTGGCGGCTGTTACTGCGCAAAGAGATCTTCGCGCCGTGGCACAACCCGTCGCTCGACTCGGTATCCACGAACCTAATCTACCACCAAATCGTCAGGGGCGTGAAACACGGCGAGTACCGCTGCTCGAAGGAGGACGACGTCGCCATACTCATAGCGCTCCAGTACTACATCGAGAACGGCGCCCAGTTGAACAAGAACGTGCTGCACACGCGCATGGGCGAGTACATGCCCACGTACCTGGTCAAGCGGGCGCAGAACGACCTGTCGAACTGGGAGCGCAAGATCCAATCGGCCTTCGTCAACTTGGACTGCGTGCGCAACAAAATGCCCGCGTTGCAGGCCAAGGAGACGCTGGTGAAGTACGCCCAGGTCACCTGGCCCATACTGTTTTCGCGGTTCTTCGAGGCCGCCCAGCTCGACGGGCCGGCCCTGCCTCGGAACAAGATGATCATAGCCGTGAACAGCGCCGGGGTGTTTCTAATCGACGACGAGGAACAGATCCACATGGAGCTCACCTTCGCCGATATCTCGTTCGTCACCTACGAGAACAACATGAACAAAATGGTGTTTAGGTTCTGCACCGTCGACAACGAGGAGTACGGTTTCCACACGCTGGACGCCCAGAGCATTTGCGGGCTGCTTCGGTACATTATCGACGGTTTGAAACGGAGGTCGGTCTATTGCGTCGCGACGCACGATTGCGAATCGAGTAATTACTAACGAATTATACTCATTACGAATAGTTTGATTACTAACGTCGTTTGTAGGTGCCGATACGTTCCTGGAGCTACGCAAAGGCGATTTGATCGTGCTGAAGGACAATTTGAACGGCGAGAAACTGATGACAGCCACGTGGGGACGCGGCGAGTGCCGGGGAAAAACCGGCGATTTCGCCACGGAAAACGTTTACATACTACCCACTCTCACACCGCCGCCCTCAGACATCCTGCAGTGCTTCAAAAAAGACGGAATCGTCACGGAGAAACGCCCGGAAAAAGTCCGAACCGACTCGAAACAATCAACAATTCATTACATTGCTACGTTCCAGGTGGTGACGACTCTCCAACGATTGAAAATGCACACGTTGGCGGGCTACGCCGAGGAGCACTTCAGGGCCGGCAAGTCGGCCAGCCAGAACAAGACGACGGTGTTCAGCGCCGCGCGGAAGGCGTCCAAAGAGGAGCTGTGGAAGTACTCGAACGAGCCCATCTACCAGCCGCTGCTGAAGCACCTGCTGGGCGACGAGGGCGCCAGCAAGGAGGCCTGCAACATATTCACGGCCATACTGAAGTACATGGGGGACCTGCCGGCGCCGAAGGCCAAGTACAGCAACGAGTACACCGATCAAATATTCGCGGGGCCGCTGAAGAACGATCTGTTGAAGGACGAGGTGTACTGCCAGATCATGAAGCAGCTGACGTTCAACCGGTTGTCGGTGAGCGAAGACAAAGGATGGGAATTGATGTATTTGATAACCGGTTTGTACGCGCCCGGCGATAAACTGCTGGCGGAGGTGTACAAATTTTTGAAGTCGCGAACCAACCCGATCATCGAGCATTGCCTGAAGAGGTTGCAAAAGGCCCAGAAAGTAAATAGATCTACTAGAAATGTACGAAACTCTTCAATTTTTTTTTGTGTATATTCGCAGGTGGGCCAAAGGAAGTACCCGCCGAACGCTATCGAAGTGGAGGCCATCCAACACAAGAGCATGGAAATCTTCCACAAGATCTACTTCCCGGACGACACCGACGAGGCGTTCGAAATCAATTCGACCACGAGGGCCGTGGATTTGTGCGATAGCATCGCCTCGCGATTGGAGCTCAAATGCACCGACGGCTTCAGCTTGTTCGTCGCCATAGCGGACAAAGTGTTCTCGTTCCCGCCCGAGCAATTCTTCTACGACTTCCTGAGCGAGCTCGTCCAGTGGATCAGGCGCACCAAGCCCAGCTGGGGAAGTAATGCCTTTCCTACATTCCTATTGTACGCAACTTAACGAATCGATTTCAGGCGCGATACAAATCCAAGCGCAGTACCAAATCTACTTCATGAAGAAGCTGTGGGTGCGCACCGTGCCGGAGAAGGACCACTACGCCGACCAGATATTCCACTACCACCAGGAGCTGCCGAAGTACCTGAAGGGCTACCACAAGTGCGGCAAGCAGGACGCCATCAGACTGGCGGCGTTGATACTGAAGGCCCGGTTCGACGACAACGATTCGGAGGCGATGGCGGCGCTACACCAGGGCGTCAAGGACCTCATACCGGCGGATATCTTCAAGGCGGCGAATTCGTCCGATTGGAAGAAGAGCATCACCGGCGAGTACAAGATGCTGAAGATGACGGCCGAGCAGGCCAAGACGGAGTTTTTGAAAATTACTTACAAATGGCCGACGTTCGGTTCGGCTTTCTTCGAGGTCAAGCAAACCACCGAGGCTACCTACCCGGAAGTCGTGGTTATAGCTATAAATAAGAGAGGAGTCAACATAATTCACCCGCAGACTAAGGTAATAGTACTTGTATTCGCTAAACGATCGGAAAAGGGGCTTTGCTCCCTTTCAAAATGGCGGACGATATTATAATAATATAAAACAAGAGGATTAATTATGCATTAAATTATCTCTTTTGCAGGATATAATAGCAACGCACGAGTATTCGGAACTGAGCAATTGGTCCTCGGGTAACGCTTATTTCCATATGACCGTAGGAAATATCATGAGAACCACAAAAATACTGTGCGAAACGTCCCAAGGTTATAAAATGGACGATTTAATTTCATCTTATACTAATTATTTAAACGAGCACTTGGGAGATAAGTAAGATTTAAGATGTTTATTGTGTATATTTTAATAAACTTTTATTCAATTGGAGTCAAAACAATGCGTATGGTAAGTAAATTCTTTATTTTAATAACAGCTTTATAATTTAAAGTTGGTCCTAACAATTAAAATACTTCACCAGTTTATAAATTATTAAATTTATACAAATAGGATTCACGCGTTATTAATAAGAATAAAAAAACATATACACCTCGAGAATCGCGACAGATTAGCTCTCTAATATTATATAAAAAAACCAAACTATTTTACATTTACCTTAATACTGGAAATAGAGAATTATGTATAAGTATTTACAGTGTGTTTCAACATATACATTTTTTATCATAAATTTCTATTAAATATAACAATAAAATCGAACTCGTTAGTCCAATTGAAACACTCTGATCTTATAAAACAAATCACAATCGATTAAAACTACATACGTATAAAAACAAAGTAACTTCAGAACACGTTTACATGCACGTTAAAAACCGACGCGTTTGCGATGAGAGTATTCGTTAAATTCACTAAGCTCGTTCGAAAAGTGCCCGGGCTTGGAAATTCCTCGATCGAACATTACAATACTCTTAGTCAACGAGTCGAGAAAACTTAAAAATCGAGTTCATCTCACAACTGCGACGAGCTGGTGCTCTCGTCCTCCGAATTGTTCTCCGACGCCATGGCCTCGCCGGCGAGGTGCCTGGGGGCGGGCAGCGCCTCCGCCGCGCCGCCGCCGCCGCCGAGCACGTCCGGCAGCGCCGGCAACTCCGTCAGGTCGTCGTCGTCGGCGTCGTCGAGATCGTGCCCGTCGCGCCACATCGGCGACAGCTCGATGACCGGCTCGCGTCTAAACGACAAATCAGAATTTACTCGATGCGTTCGAGGCGCGCTCGTTCGGTTACCTACTGGAAGTCGTTCGGCACCGACGAGGAGATGGGGCTCTGCCTCGGCTGGTTTTTGATGCGCGGCCGCTTGAACTTCGGCGTCGACGTCATCCGGTTGATGAACCTGCTCGCCATCGCGTCCGGGTCCTCGTTCATTTCCAACATGTAACTCACCGAGTCCGATTTCTCCACGATTATTTTCACTTTGGGCGTCGTTTCGTCGACGCTGTCGTCGAAGAACTTGCGGCTCTCCTCCTCTTTGCCGTTCAATAATCTAAAATATGCCAGAAAAGACAAGAATAAGTCTATGAATTGATTATATTCCAAACAAATTTGCATATAACGAAACACCTCTTACCGGCTGGGCATTTTTTCGCGCAACGACAGCGACCGTTCGAGCAGCATTTTCCTCGAATTGGACTCCCTGCAGCTGGCCGACAATTTCGACCGGTTCAAACCGATTCCGTCGGCTTGTTCCACCACCTTGGTCATCACCTCCTTGTTCTGCCTCAGCTTCCACAACAGCTCCTCGTTGTGCAACAGGATCCTCTTCCTCTGCGCCTGCTCCTCCTTCAGGTTCTCCTTCAATTTGAATATCTCCTGTTGCAAGCCGCTGCAACGACGCAAAATCATCAACCATTAATTAACTATCATCGATTAATAATTACTTTTCCGTTGAATTTTTCACGTCCAATTGGAACTCGAGCCCCTCGCACTTGTCGTTGAGGTACCTGGCCTTCTCCTCGATGCCGACCAGCTCGTCGACCTTTTGCAGGGCCCTGTTCAGCTCCTTCCGCAGCTCGGTCATCTCGTCCTGCTTCATTCTGAGCACGACGGTCAAGGAGTGGACGTCCTGCGAGGCGAAGCAGCTCTCCTCGTTGCTGACTTCGATGAAGCTGTTGCGCTTCTTCAGTTCGTCGTTCTCCTGGGCGAGGCGCTTCAGTTTCTCCTCCAGCTGGGCGTTGTGCTGCTTCAGTTTGTGGACGTTGCCGAGCAGGAGGGTTTCCTTCGATTCGTAGTCTTCTTTTAGTTTCTTGCTTTCGTATCTGGGGACGAGGAATAGTCTGGTTTATGGGGAATAGTGCGGTGGTTTTGGTGTACTCACTTTAGCTTTTCTATTAGCGCGGATTTCTCTTGGATTTGCTCCAATATGGAGTCGTTTTCCTCTCGGACTATCTCCAGGGATTGCCTGAATTCCTTCTTGCGTTCTTCGACCTCTTCCTCGTGCTGTTTCGATAAGTTCCTGCGGTCGTTTTCCCTTTCGGAGACGAGCCGTTGCTCTACGTCAGCGTAATGTCGGTTTACTAGAAAATATTCTAATTAATCCATCGGTTTGCTAAATTTTATCTCAAAATGATGGGGAAAAAGTATTTTATTTTTCGGTTTACTTTGGCGCGATATTCGCGCTACCGCGTAATTGTAATAATACCTATTTTATTGAAGGCGAAATCGAGGAAAAATCGTTTCATTTTCGCGTCGCTCTCGGGACTTTTCCCATCACACACGCACACAAACTACTTACGACACCGAATAAAAATGCCCGTTGCATCCGATGAATCAATAAAATAAAATCGACGAAATTTTCAGGTGAAATAGTGCGGAAATATTCGAGAAAACGGCATCACAGAAAAAATATTTACAGACGTTTACAGCTAATTTTCGATAACTAACGTTTTTATTGTTACTTTTTTTTTCTATTTTCGTAAAGATATAAATTTTGAAGGCATTAATCACGCGGATAATTAATCGAGATAACTCTTACATACAGGGCGTTTCAAAAATACTCACGCTCGGAAACTTCTCGGACGCTACGATTTTTTTCCTCCTCCAAGGCTTCCTTAATTTTCCCATTCTCCTTGGCTAGCTTCTCCAACTGGCGCCTCAACGAAGGGACTTCGTAAGCCCCCACCTGCAAGCCAAACGAACGCTCGTGAAAAACGAGAATGTCGCGAATTAAGATATTAATTTACGCTGTAGGAAAACTTACATTGAAGACGAGATGTTGCACTAAAACCGCAAGAGCCTCGGTAATCAGGGGCTGCTGATGGTGAGGATTCGCTTGCGATTGGGATCGGACAATCTGCGATCTCTCCGCTTTTATTGTACTTCTGGGGCTCTCTGCAACAAAAACGATACCGGTACTTCAAACAATGCGCCGAATGAATAATATTTCGCTCGTCGGCGGCAGCGAAAGCGGCCCTTTTGCGAGTTATTATCGAAGGAAAAAATTAATTTTTCGTCGTCGGAATCGCAACGCATCTGTGAAAACAGCGTTTTTGTCAATTGCGCGTCGTAAAAGTGTCTTGTACTGTACGAGGATATCCGCTACTAAATACAAAGTGGCTCAAGCTCAAACGAAAATTATCGTTCGAGATCCGTCGATCTCGGTGTTTTTATTTTAAAATCGCTCGATTACGATATGGATGGAAAACCGAACGAGTTTGTTTTGGCCGAGGGCCAGTTGGGTCATTGGGGTTTTGGTTTTTCAAAAAAAAAAACCGGCAATCACTCGAGAGTAATGAATCGATTTAATTTAATACAGAGGGAGCCAAAAAATACCATACATTACTAGATAAACAATTCATAGTGTTTTAACTCACCCGTTTTATCGACGTACATTACCCGAAATCTATCGATTACATTCCACAACTGGTATATTACATTTTTATCGATTACGTGTACTAGGAAAAGGTGTAATTAAAATTTCCAAATATTTATTTACTTTTCCGATTTCCATTAGGACGACATTTCGTCCTTGCCAAATGGTTTCGATCGAAGTTAAAAAT
The DNA here is from genome assembly GCA_918026865.1 of Phyllotreta striolata. NCBI lineage: Eukaryota > Metazoa > Arthropoda > Insecta > Coleoptera > Chrysomelidae > Phyllotreta > Phyllotreta striolata. The sequence continues at coordinate 1,060,320 of OU900098.1, read as the reverse complement.
ATTTTTTGGCCACGCTCGCCGTTCTCATCATTAATATCGAGAGAAAAAAATATAGCTATTTGAACGTGCTCGAGGGCTATTTAAAACTCGAGCAATTATTATTTAACATATTTTTATACCTAATACACTTGAAATTAGATATATCGAATATTTCCAGCATTCGATTTTTGCTAACAAAATCTACCAATTTAACAGCGCAAAAATCCCTAAATATTTCACTTATCACAAAACACTAAATTGGTGTAATTAGCGCCCCATCACCATGTAATTATCGTTTACGGTGTTGATAAGGAAAAACGCGCCGGGCGATTTTCCTGCTACAATTTTCAGCAGGAAAATTCGCGATATATACCATACGCGTTTCGGCGTGCAACTAAAACATTTAAAACTTTTTCTCTTCCTATGCGTACAAAAACAACACAACAGATGAACCGATTGCGTTGTTGCCAAATCGATCGTATCATTAGATCCACGGAAAAAATAACCCCGCTTAAAAATCGCATGATAAACTAGTTAAACTTTAAAGAGCTCAAAACATCTTTTAACACCTTTTACCACCTAAAAATGTTAAAATTTGTAATTTCTAATGACCAATATTTGACGATTTGGCAACGCCGATTGTGTTACGCTTGTGTAATAAACAATAAAATACACCTTATATACACTGGCCGTACGGTAATGTAATACAGGATGCCCCGACCATCCAAGGATGTAACCATAGGGTGATACACTTCGTTTAACATCCTCCTTGTAATAGTTAAATCGAAGACGATACGTGAATTTCCGGCTAGTAGAAATGTACACCGGATTGTTGCACTCTACAAACAAGTACAGTGCGATAGCTGTAGCTAGAGACGTGCGCAGTCGCTATTAAAAACTCCCAAAAAACACCCTTATTTAAACCGATTGCTACGCTCGTGGAATATTTAGGATTCGCCGAGAATCGCATTTTCCCATGGCGTGCAATATGAAATTAAAGTCTCCACATACCTATTAATGAAAAACGTGAGATTGGTTTTTCGAAATTGAGAGAACAATTTCTCATACATTTGCATCTCGAGTGCATATAACTGCAATTTAATAGAAGGTTACATGGGAAATTTGCAATTTGAACATTGCCTGAAACCTTCTATCTTCTTCATCAAAGGGCGATATTACCGTGTGTCCCACATTAAACTTTGAATAAAAATGATTATCCTAATGGAACGGTTAATTAAATAGTTAATGGGAGAGTTTGTATACACAAAAAATTCAAAACGGAGCCAATTAATACCGTTAACAAGACGATTAAATCGCAATTACCTGCGGCCGATTCAATGGCAATAATAACAAATAACGCTGGCTAAATAGAATTCATTTTTCACGGCCAATACAGTTCCAAGATCCGTTCTAAGATCGATTATTTAGTAACTAACTGTATCAAATCGGATTATACAATTAACTGCGTTCGCTCCAATTCCGCAATAATTGCAATGTAAAAAGAAAACCCTCGCGGATTTTGTTTAAATAACGATTTAGATAAACATCGGAAATTATTTGTTGAATTTTTCTTTCATCGTTATAGAGAACTACGTAGGTATCAATACTGAGCGCCTCGAGTACCCAAAACATTCCTCCACGCGGATTTCGTTACCTTTGCTCCTCCGCTGGCTCTTCAGCGTCGCGAAAATGTAAGTCTTGGCTTTGAACCTCTCGGCGGCGAAGACGTCCAGATCGCCGGAGCACTTGCTCCTTCTGGCGCGCAACACCATCTCTCTGAACCACGAGCGCACCTCGCCCTGCGGGCCCATCGACCGATCACCGCACCGCCGCCGGATTTCCGCGCGTCATGTTCGAAGAAGAAAAACCGATTTCGACGAGACGATCGAACGGACTGAGCGAGCCCGAGTGGGCGGCGTATCTCGTGGAAACTTTCTTCGAGCGATCGGCGAAATGAAGAGAAAGGTAGGGGGCTTTCTATTGAATTCTATTAGCCATTAGATGGGGACAGGTAATTCGCGTGTGCGGTTAACGAGCGAGTTAATAATAGCGTCGAAAATCACAAGCGATCGGGTGATAAGGTTGCGTTTGGGCCGCTCTGTATATTGTAAATCTGGACGATCGTCGGAACAAACTTTCGTTGTTCGTTGATTAATTTATTCCTCTCGGGTTTTTGCGTATATGCGATGGATTCAGCGGAGCGTAGAAACGCGTTCGATTGCGTTTCGCATTCGAAAATAGAATCATTTTACACTATTTACATTATGCATGGAGGATTTTTTAATGTGTGCATAATAAATAAGCTGTTTGTGAAACGAACAAATTTAATGGTGTTTAGTCGTTTTTTTTTTTTCAACAAAAGAGATATCACTTTTCCTCTAATATACATATAGAGTGTCCCAACTTGCAATTTATATAGCTGCAAAGAGACATCCTAGGTATATAGATATTTCATATTTAATTAATTGCAGTAATTGCAAATTTCTTTCAGTATAAACTGTTAAAAACACATGGGGGGTATCCAGAGGGGCAGCACCCCCCTGAATCTAAAAAAAAGTTCTCATCAAATGATATATGGGAAATTCACACGAGCGCTCCTATTCTCCAAATTCTAATTAGCGAAGTTTAACAAAAAAAATCGTGAATAAACTCCATGAAAAAAATCCCAATTACATTAAAAAAGTAAATAAATAGCCGACTGTCCCACGATAATTACATAAAAATAAATTAATTAAATCGTCGAAATAAGAAATGATCTAACAATTCCCCAGATTTTGATTGTTATCTGCACGTTTGCGATGGAACAATGGGAGGTTAGATAACTTTAAACGCGGTTAGAGATCGAACAAACAAACGATTAATCTCGGATTTCTTCCGGTATATACACCTATATGCCAACTTTGTATCGTTTGTATGCAAATTGAATAGTTTTATTTGAGGAAACGCACGTAACCCGGGTTATGTGAATTTTTTTGTAATCGCATTGTTTCGATCGAATTTCGTAATTTCATACTCGAATCACCCTGTAGATGGGGTATTTTTTTATGTTATTTTAAACGGTTTGTGTTTATCGAAGATTTTTTCTGATACTCCAGTATTTTCATTATGTTATTTACAAGTTTGTGTGATAAATTACTTTCACGTATGGATAAAAATAGTAATTAATTGGCCATTAGAGAAAGTACGAAACAATGAAACTAATTCACTTATCCAGCTCTATCGTTCGCTCCTCTTACGAGCAGTGGCGTAGCCGGAGGGGTTTTAAATTGCAATTTAAACATTTTACAGCGATTTCTCATAATTTTACAGATTTTTAATTTTTTTTGATTCATAAATTATACCGAGTTTATTCCATTACTTAAATTAAACTACAAATGTAGCCCTCCAAAGATCTATTTTCACCCCTTTGTATAAAACACCGTCGACGCCCATGTTTACTGGAATAAACGTAATTAATACTATTTTTTTATAATTAGAGAAATTTCGCTTATACTCTAATAATACATTTTTCCATTTGATAAATTTGCATTCATTTTACGCGATGATACAGTTTCTCGACAATCATTAATTCGATAATTAAACGCCCGTTAACTCGGAAACTATTAAAATGAAAACTAGAAGGAAATCGTTAGTGTGTTTAGCTAAATTCACGCCATTTACAATACAACACTTCCTGCCATTTTCACCAAAGATTTTAATTATATAAAAAAAAGAAACAAGGACATTCACACTCACCTTTAGCCGAAGAATTGATCGAAGGCTTGAAGGTCTCCTTGGACTTATGAACGTTCTTTGGCGATTTCGTTTCAGTTTTCGACGATAAATGCGGAAGAATATTTTTCTTATCTGCAATCATACAAATTACATTAGATAAAAGTTTACTGCAATAACAAAAGAATTAAAAAAGACCTTGTCAAAAACAAGCTAAGCCTAATCAAAACTTTCTAATACAGCTCTGTAGTGTATGAGAGTGGGGACTGTACCCCTATTACCCCTATCTAAAAAACCCTTATCTAAAGCAAGCTAAAAGAAATAAAAATACAGCTCTATAGTGTATTAGAGTGGGACATTGTACCCCCATCGCCCCTTCTAAAAAAACGTTTATCTAAAGCAAGCTAAAAGTAATAAAAATACAGCTCTACAGTGTATTAGAGCGGGGCACCGTCCCCCGGTACCCCCATCGCCCCCACCTCGATATCATTGCGCTCGGTTTTGTTTGGACTTTAGGTTAACCAGATGTGACCCTCATCTCATGCAAATCGGAGAAACGGAATAAGACTCCATTATATTTATGTATAGAGGTACTACCTATCGGGCACCGTGAAACTGGTTTCGTAATTGGTATATAGCAGCGGTACCGGTACTCACTGCAGGTACTTGCACACTCATAGCAGGTGGTACGCTCGGGCTTAGTTTAATGCGGATATATACGAGGCGAGACGAAAAAATATATAACAATCACCCTGTATGTTAGTACAAAAGAAGAGTGCTAACCGTATGATTCGGTTGATTATAAAGCTTCTTAAATTACTTGGGTTTAAAGTTAGGTGTAATTATTTGTCTTATAATGGAAATGTGTTTAGATTTCTTACTTTCTACTGCGGTTTTTTGTTGATTCCTTGCAGGTAGTTTATTCGCAGTCAGTACTTGTGTCACTTGTGACACGTCAGTTCTCTTTTTCGCAGATCCTGCAAAGATAAAAACACAACGTTTATACAGGGTGGCGAGCTTAAACGAAACAAAAAATTGCTCGAATCGGTTAAATTCGATACATACGAGGGCGCGGAAATAAGTTCACCTTTTTTGCCGATCCTGCTGGGATATCGCTCCTTCCTGTCGATCCGTTCGGACGACGAACGCGACAATTTGCCCTTCGAAGGGTTCTGGCCCATTTTTAAAAACACTCGATTTATCTCATTTCGAGCTGTCGTCACGATATCCAATAATTCTCTTCTATGTTCACCAATCGGATTCGCAACGAACGGATTCTCAACATCACGTGTAGTGTATTTAACGGCGTTCTGCGCAAATCCGGCAAAAATTTATTGCGATTTGTTGCAAGCGTTAAAGTATCTCTTTATTCCCCAACTTGGAGTCAACAGGTATTAGTCTCGCGGGCGTAAAATTAGAGCATTTTCGTAACAGAAAGATATAAAACCGCAGCGAAATAACCTGCGCAAGGCGACTCGTATAAATCCGTACGCGTTAAGACTTATCCAATTCCATTGTGCTCGGTCGTTTGTTGCGCTCTTTATTAACGTATCCTTCCTTTTGGCTAAATATAAATTGGTAATAGACCTGAATGGTGCATAGAGAACGCGAGGTTGTTTCTCAATGCGGATATTTCACCTATGCGTTCGCGGCACAGATGCGGCCGTAATAATGCTGAAAATGGCGTGTAATAGACGGTATAAATCCAGCGAAAGGATGTAAAATAGGCGCAAAGTTTCACTAAAAAGAATTATTCACCCCTCTAATCTCTATTGTGTAATTTACCATTGATCACGGTCCTATATTTCTAAGGTCCCGTTTTTTTGAGGATAGAACAGGGTTCCTAAAACGGCCGCTAGGATGCGATGTTGTAAAGGACCCCGTTTTTTGCGTACGAATTATATAGAATTAGCATTAAAACAGGTATTATTCAAACTAAAAATAGATAAAAAATATAAAAATATACTTAAATCAGCGATGATTTTGTTGTAAACATCATGCCTCACGTATCTTCGGTAAATGTATTTCTCCATTTTCTCCTCGAAATGTCAAAAAAATAATTTTTGAAGTTTTGACAGCTTGAACTGTCGTTTCACAGAACCGCGATTTATATGTAGCGCGACGCTGATTGGCTGAGATAAGTTGGTCCTTCGATCGTTCGCCACGGTGCAGAGCAAAAGTGAAGCTCAAAAAGTCCTCAAATAACGCGACATATTCTCTAATGCATAAGCATAAGGAGATTCCAGACCTTAGAAATATAGGGCCGTGCCATTGACTTTAAGATGCGTTCGATACATAACCAAAAACTGTCAAATTTAACATTAATGACATTTCGTATGACAGATGTTTAATAGAGGTGGGAATATTTTTTTGGAATAGAGGTGCAGTAACGATTGTTACAAAATAAGCGTTATTTTTCAAATATCGTTCATCTGATTACTCTTTTCGTTGAGGAATTAACGGATTTTTAGGGTTTTTCTAAGTTGCAGTTGGTATGCTTGGTATCGAGTTGACCGGGCAAAGTACTCGAGAGAAAATGGCTATTATTTATATGTAAATGCACCTTTTATTAACAGCCGTGAACTTCCGCCTGTGATGGGAAATTTCAAAAGAAGCTTCGTGCGGATTGTTTCATACAGGAGGATTAATTAATATTCCCGCTTTTAAATAGTTAATAAATAATATAGTGAAGGTTTTGGTTCTCAAATCAGTAGATAATAAATCTTGTTGTACTGGAGAAAATTGTGAAGGTTTTCGTTTGAATGTTTTCAAGATTTATTAATAATTTTATCGAATACATGTAAATGCAAGTCGATAGGCGAATTTTGTGAGACGATTAAATTAAAATCCGCTGATAAATTTTATCGAAGGCGAAATTTTACGTTTTAATTAATTTATTGAAATCGAATTTCTTCATACAGGGCGAGTGCAAGTGAGGTTTTTTTTAAGTAGGCTGTGCTGTATGAAGCATTGGCGTGCGATAAATTTATTTACGACTCACCCTGTATAAATTTGCAATATTGTTGATTTGTTTGACATTGAAAAACCGCTTAAATAAAACACAATTCGAACATAAATTATCATTCATTTACGTAATGTTTTGTTAATGTTTATAATTAAAATATAATATTATTCGTACTGATATTAATTAAATATTACACAATCTGCACGATAATTATTTTATTAGATGTATGAATAAACAGGAAAAATGTATATTTTTGGTAAGGTAACGCCACTGTCTTGACTATATTTTATAAACAACGTAGCAAGTTTAACCCAAATTGAAAATAACCGCCTCCCGAAATAGAAAACTCATTTCTAAGGATTTTCTCCAATTTCCTCATTATAATCGAAATTGACATTTATTTGTTTGTTTTCAATTTTGAAAGCCAGCTCGAAAAATGCTCGTAAAATTTAATCCTCTCCGACTAAATTTAGAAAAAAAAACATGTTAATTATAATGTCAAGTAACAATAGGTGAAATTGACGATAGAAGGAAAACCAAACGCGCTAAAACGGGTTATTACCGACAATATAAATATTTAAATAATTATCGGGGTTAAATTCCCGTTATTGCGTGTTACGGCAATTTATCTAATTCATACTAATTAATTATGCATTTCGTTATTCCGACGATGCGACAGTTGTAAAAACGTGAAAACTTGGCCCAAGGCCAATCGACTTGTGCCGTTTAAATTTTTTCTTACAAAACACAAAATTACAGCGCATTTCAACTGGAAAACCCAACTACTAATCTACAAAACTTTCCCGTTTTTCATTCAACAAAAATTAACTGAAGTAACGAGTGAACAAAAAACCCTTATCAATAGCTGTATAACAAAACTCTAAAGTCTAATTTTCCCATTTTTTATTCGAAAATATCAAACCCGACGACATCGTTTCCTTCGGAATACGTTTGCTTTTTTCACCCAATCAATCAATCAATCAATCAATCAACGACCTCATCGAATTTATATTACATAATATTTTCAGCATACGAATTAAAATCCTGCAATAACCGGAAGTTTATAGCAATAACGCGAACCGTAACGAATCGATTTAAATAAATCACCCTGTATATAAGTGGTGCTATTTCTATACCAAATTCGATAAACGTCGTACAACCGTTTCGTTCGATTACAATGAGACGAAAGAGGCATTTCGCTCAGGTAAACGACCTACAAACCGATTTATTAACCTTGAAATAATTTCTCAATTAGAAATTAGAATGCTCATTGTGTTCCCAATAAGATCAAATTGAATTGCAAATGCATCATAAATCCGCCCACTTCGGATTTCGCAACGAATTTTCTGCATATCGACCGATCTAAAATTTTAAAAAGTCTTTATGGTTGTGAGAAAAAAAAAGCTCCCCGACGGCTGATTAATGTTTATTTAATTATTGTTATTCGATTTGCTTCCCACCGATTCGATCGGTGTTGCTTTAACGGTACGCCATTAAATATGTTTGCGCAATACTCGTTAGGATAATATACAGAGCGATTAATTATGCACGTAGCGTAATTTTTATGCAACTTGCATTTTTCCTAGAGAAATTTGAATCGAAAGGATATCAATTATTTAATAAGAATGCATTAAATGTCCAGGAGGAATTATTCAATAACAATGCACTGGAGTTGCATTGAGCGTGTAGTTAGGGGTGCTTCAACCCTTGTTTCAAAATGACTCACGGTCGCGTGTGCAAAGGGGTAAAAAAGAGATTTCAGAGAAAATTTAAAGCGAGTTTTTGATATGCTCCGTTACGTGGGAGGAAGAAAGAATCGATGACATTAGGATTTGTTAATTTTACTGCAAAGTAGGTCGCGAATAAACATCAAATAATTTACGAATTTACCGTAGAAAATGTGTTATATCGCGTAGTAACTAAAAGCAAATATTTACACAGAAGCGCCGTATTATTAAATATCAAAACCGCGATATTTTAACATTAGTCAAACCCGGCAAAAGAAAATTCCGAAATACATACGTCTATTCAAATTAAATGCAAACAAAATCGCAATAAATTCGTACAAAACATGTTTATACATCCACCGCACTTTAACCACCGAAAACACCAACAACCAACGAACGTGCAGCAATACAAACAGCACACGAAACGCCACAAAACTCCTCCAAAAAGAACTCGAAAAATCTCTCGTCCGCGATCAGCTGATGCCGCTATCGAATATTCAGTAAACACGCGCACCGGGAGGCGACGCGACGAACACGCGCTGACTCGGCGCACCGAAGTAACCGACTGGAACAAGAACAAACGATCCGAATGGACGCGGGGCCGCCGCGTCTCGCCTCCGGGGGACCAGACGCAGGAATCGCCATCGTTCGCGCGGTGGAACCGAAACCTCCACGGGGAAGGCGCCCTCCAAGGGTCCACGATGAGTTCTTTAACCGTATACCGGAGCAGGTTATGCTAACCAGGAAGGGTTATGTATCAAGGAAGCTGGGACAGATGGGGCCCCCTGCATCCCATTTTTGTATGGAGCTTGAAACTGGTAATTAATCAGAGATGGGACAGATTTGCGACCCTCCACTCGGTACATACTGTATATAAAGGGTAGTACGTAATATGGATAAGCTCAATATATCTGTTACTGTTGAAAATAATACAGAGTGTCCCGTTATTCCATAGGCTGTAATCGATACTCTCTTCTACTTTCTACCCTCTACTCTACGCTTTTCCTTTTACTCTAGCGAATTCTAACAAGGGATTAAGGGTAAAGTACTGTCCAATAAGGGATTAACGTTTTGTTGGGGAATTACCGAAGGCAACTTAGGAGTAACTTTTTATCTATAAGTCCGAATGAAACGTAAAAACCGCGACTCGATTGCAGGTTAACAATAAGCGATATCTGGTTTGTTCGATCGAATCGGCTTTCTTAATTAACCGGCTAGAAGAGTTCAAAGCGAACCGAATCGTCCGGGGACTTTGAGTAATGGCCGTGCGACATTTAAGACAATCGTCGGTCGTCGTTTTCTCTCTAGTTGCGTTTATAAATAAAACCGCACAATAGGAATAGGAATTAGAATAGAAGAAAATATCGTCCGGCTGGCAAAAAGGAAAGTCGAATTGGAAGGATGTTTCAATTAGAATCGTCGATATACACGGTGGATTTAAAATAATTATCGTATATAATTGGAATGGAAACTTACCGGGTTTTCGATGGGAGAGGGGCGGCGTCGCGGCGCTGACGTCGCTCTGCGAACTGTGGATGGTGCTCTTCGGCGTTTGTGCGCTCTTTGGTCGAATTGTCCTTGATCTCTGCCTTTAAAATGAATTGGAATTAAATTAGCAATCGCTCGTTATGAAAACACCATCTCTAAGATGGTTAGTGCAAGAGACTCAGAGATGAATAAAAGAATACGGTAGTAAACTAGGATAAAGAAACAAAACCAGAGTCAAAGAAGCTACGTGTGTGTGTATAATATTCTTACCTTCCTTCAGGATATAACATTTCGCAAATCTCTTTCATTTTAATACCGCTATGTTGAACTAAAACTAAGTGAATACTATCAAAGCACTGATTCAACTGCATCGTTCCCTCCAATAATCACCTACCCCCATTAGGAGCAGGTAGGAGAATCCTCCCCAGTAATGAGAATTTAACAGGAATTGTTAATTGCCCGTTATCCAAGAAATTTAAAACCCCGATATTTAAAGGTAATTTACGATTATACCTCTACTGTGGTCCATTTAATCCGTAGGTAATAGCATTGTAACAGGGCGTTTCGTACACAAGGAAATTTTATTTACTCTCCCGAAATTTACTTACTTGTTTTTCGGCGTCCCGTCGGCGTCTTCGTATATGACGGTGCAGGAGCTACGAAAAACGTTTTAAATGAAGCTAAAGCGGCGTTTACGTTGAAGCTAAAACTTACCTGTATTTGGGGGTTGTCTTTCCTCTAATTATCTGCGGCGTTCTATAAAAGAAAAGATTCGATTTCTTTCAAATTCTCCGAAATTCCCTACCAAAATTATAACCCCTTTTTGGGTCGTGCTTAATCCATCGCCGGAATTCCCCACCGAAACATAACAATTCGATTAGTGGAATCGAAAGAAATGTGAAAAATAACGCTTATTTTGTAACAGTCGTTACTGCACCTCTATACCGAAAAGTTAATTCCCACCTCTATTAAACTACTGTCATACTTCTGTCATATGTCATTAATGTCAATTTTTAAAACGCAATTTTTTTAAATTTTTAAAAACGCATCTTAAAGCCCCACTTATTTAGTATCTAGTTAATAGTAGCGTAGAATGAAGTACTTAGAGTGTGGAATTGCAGCGTGGGATATTAGTACAGGACGAAGTTAATCTTTGATACGGAATTTCGGTACTGGATTATAATTCAGGTTATTTCAGTGCGCCCCAAATTTTGACTCAAGTGCACTATTAGCTTATACTACTATACTAAGCTGAAGATCCTGCTTACATATTTTATTATCAAAGAACATAAACTCTTCTAAAGCATTATGGATTTGTGTGGAATTATCATTATCACAAACCACTTACTGTTTGTTATTGGGCGTTTTATGAACCGCGGGTTTCTTGGCGACCGTCGTTCTGGGATTCCCCGTCGAATTGACATCGAGACTAGCGAACACCTTCGACTTCACCACCTTGTAGTCGATCTTCTTCTGCTCGTGCTTGTTCATCTTATCCAAAACGGTGCTCCACCTCCCCGCGGACGCTTTGGCGCCCGTTTCACCGACGCTCGGTTTACCAACCGGCTTGCTAACCCCCTTAGCAGTCGCAGCTTTGGGTTTCTTGGGGCTCCCATCCGCTTCGCCGGAGTCTTTAGCATCGCCCACCACCCGCTTCTTCGCCTTATCCTCATCGACGCGATCCCCTCCGTCGAAAGTCTGCGTGTTCTCGGTGATGGTCTTCGAACTGGCGTCCGGCGACGCGTCCTCGTTCTTCTCCATATCGGTGAATATCCCGCTCGAGTCCATGTTCTCCCTGTTGTTGACGTAGATGTCGGCCGCCGCCTGCGGATCGACGCCGTAGAGCGTCCCGTCGATCACCTGCGCCCGCCGGTCGCCTCTGACCGGCTGCTCCTCGTGATTGTCGGCGTCGCTCTCCGTGTAAAAGTCCGAATCGGTCATCGGCTCCGGCCGCCGGCTGCGCCTCGTCAGCCGGGCGGCGTCGGCGCCGCGGCTCTCCGGCCGCGAGTTCTCGCCGTCGCCCTGGTAGCCGATGTCCAGGCTGGTGATGCTCGTGATGCTCGACGAGTTCTTCTCGCCGCACTTGGCCGGCTGCTTGGCGTCGCCCGCCGAAGGCGCCGGATCCAAGGGCAGCTCCTCGACGGCCGTGGGCGTCTGCGCTTTGCCGGCGTCGCTGCTGAGCCAGTGGGTGTTCGACAGGGTGAAGTTGAGCAACGCCTCGTCGAGTATGCCCAAGCTGAGGTCGGGCACGTTCGGGCTCTGGGCTTCGATGAACTGCTGCAGGAACGTTCGCTCGTGCTCGGCGTCCATGTTAACCAGCGTACCGTCCATTTGATCGGGGGTTAGTATGCCTAGAGTTTCGTTAAATTCCATCGAGTTGCTGTTCTCCTCGTCGCTTTCTTTTCTGAGTATCGACAGTCGCGATTTTCTCGCAGCGGTTACCGACTCCGGAGTAGCTTTGGGGATATTATCATCCACCGGGTCGATTTCGGCGGCGGCGTCGGCGTCGTCGGCGACGCGTCGTCGCTTGGTGGCCTCCTCGACGAAGAGCATGGAATGCGGTCCGGAGGACGGGGCGCTGGATGGGATGCCGTGGATGAGCTGGGCCTTCGCCAGCGGCGCCATCAGGCCGCGGCGCTCCGCGCACGCGAAATACCGGACGCCTTCGACGGCGCCATCGTTCTTGCCGAGCGGCTCGAACAGCTCGACGCCGCACCACGGGCCTTCGGCGAAGTGCACGCGGCCGACGTACCGGAGGATTCCTGTCTTGGTGCCGACGCGAACCGGGTTGCCTACGCTGCAGGCGGTGAGAGGGCCGTGGCTCGGGCCGGTGACGGTGGCGGGGCCGGCGGGCCGCGCGCCGAACTTCGGTATTCTGCTAGTGGTTTCCGCCTGAAAATGGAATTTGAAAGTTTACGTTTGCATGTTAATTTTAGGGGTTGTGTTGTTAAGTATTTAAATAAGGTAGACTGGGGCAAATCGGTTGTAAAATTTGAGTAGTTCAAATTAAATCCTAAAATGTGGCTTTATTTTTTCTTGGATTATTAGAAATGCTAATACCACATTAAATTCACAACTTCCTAAACTAAAGAATCGAGGTATTAAAAAGTTTTACATTTACACCATGGTACGGGGTAAATGTAACAAACGGTTCTAAAGTGTAATACAATTATATTGAAAAACATATGGGGCAATTGTAAATACATATTTGGTTCCTCTAAAATTTGATATGCTGTTTATTTATTTATTTCAAAAAATAACAGAGCTACAAAATAATAAAGAAAAAATAAGAAACAAATAAGATAATAATATCCTTTGAATTTCGTATCTGCTTCCAATAGGTACTGCTTGGGTTTTCACAGGTGTGGCAATACTTTTTGGAAAGCATTTTTAACAACCCTGATTAGGGGCATATTGAAATTGGGCAAATTTAGAAACTGTTTCCAATACTTTTTGTCATCCGGTATACAAACTTACGTTTTTTCGTTAAAGCATTGGAATAATTCAGTGTGTCTATAACAAAATAGACAATAGAATGTATTTATTCGATGTACGACCTTGTAAATAATTCCAATTCTCGACTATTATCTTTTCTAATAGGCATTTAAACTTGGATTAAAAATTCTCCTAGTATGACACAAAATAACCTAATTCCGAACAAAATACTCCTTTTTTTTCTAATCGCATCACTCACATTAATATTGAATAATTAAAATCTCCAATTTCGTAATTACAAAAAACAAATTACACCGAAAATTCGAACGCAATTTAACAACCTACTAAATTTAAGGTAATTAATATCAATCAATACAATTGCTTACATTATGCATCATAAGTAGGTTACATTCATCTACAGTTATTCCTTAATAAGCGCTAGCGGTCCGTAATGTGTGCAGAAATTTATAAATAAAATCGTATATTTTTTTCTTTCGTCTAATTGTTTGTAATGCCCGCATTATTTTCCGATTTAATCAAAACTCGTGAAAATAATCGTAAAATTGGATAATTCAGAATCTGTCGAGAGCGGTGCCATAACGGTACGGAGGTGCAGACATTTCTTGATAAATCTAGTTAATTATTGCGAACTTATTTCCTCCGGTATACCGTCATGCAACACATGTACTTACATATACAGGGTGAGCAAATGTAACACTTCTTAAAACACACCACTTTTCAGGAGAACTAGATTGTTATAGTCTTACTTTATCCTCTTATATCTGGAATTATTTTCAGATTGTAATCCTTACCACAGAAGAAAATCAAATACGTTATACTACAATTAATTAATTAATATTAGTTGGGTTAAGGTGTATAATTGCTCATCCTGTATGTATATTCCACACGCAGGGCAGCCTCCGGCCATTTTCGATTCATTTCGCTCGAAATTAACATTAATAAAATAAAATAAAACTCGTATTGGGTGCGACCGCATTCGATGAGAGTCAAGTGCATTCAACTTTTGCATCGGATTGATTTATTTTATCGATTTTTTTCGAGTAATTGTATCTATATCTGTAATAGCCCGTTTGGCACTTTGGTAAGGCATACTAATTTTTTTCCAATGAAAATTTATTCGGGAATTTGTGTTATTTAGATTTGTTTTCGTCACTGAAAGTTTGGAACTCTCAAAAATTTGATAATTTTTTAATCATCCGAGAGATTTAGAATATTTTTGTCTTCTAAAAAACGATTAAAAATGTTTTCAATATTGTGACAAAATTAATGAAAATAATAAAATAATGTCTCGGCAAGAAACCACAACAAATGGGCTAATCAGTCCCTGTATAACGCGAGTTTAATATTATTAAAGAGATGATCGTAAAGTGGCATTTTATTTACCTAACGGATTTGATATTTCTCGATGTTCCTGACTAGACTTAACAATTTACAAAACTTGTATACCCGCAGAACAGCTTGATGTTCAGAACAATTTTTTGCTATTAAATAAATATATTTCAAATGCGCTGTTTTTTTCTTCCACTCGATGGCCAGTTAATTAGCTATTTATTTATGAATATTTCATAACTAACAGTAACAGTACATAAATCATAATTGTTTCAAAATTTCAGCAATTAAAATCTAATCCTCCGTCGATTTCAGCGTGTATACAGGACGTTTTAAAATCGATCTCGCTTTTGCAAATTATCGAGTTGTTTATCTAATTATTCAATTAATTAATTAATCAATCGAAAGGCTCATTTAACGCCGGATTTATGTAAATCACTCGTTAGCATACGTTTGAAAATCGACGTAAACACGTTTGAATTCCGCGAACGCGAATATAAATATAAATTGCCGGCAAAGCAAAGTGGAAGGTCAGAGAAAAACCGACCAGCATTAATTTTTCGATTTAATTGCGAAAGTCGCCTATTAATAAAATCATCATCGATCCTGTTTCGATATTTTTTCTACAGCATTGTGTCGATTAAAATTGCGCGATCGATCAATATGGGTCACGTCGGGTGGTGATCGATCCAATTGAATTACAAAAACTCGACAACAATGTTAACAGGCACGTTGTGAAGTGTGCATAAAATCGATTAAGCTTCAAGTATTTATTTTTATTATCGATTCAATCGTTGAAATAGCAAACAAACATTGTTTTTGAACCAGATCATACGAATTGATTCGACAAAACGGAATTATTTACGCAATCACCATTACGCAATGTAAGGGTATTTATCAGATTCTTTATCGGATTTATACTACAGGGTGTCCCACTAATTAGATGCAACAAGTCCGCCACTGTTCCTTGTAAACTTATAAACAAATAAAAACCCCTCCTCGTTTCCACATACACTCGAACTCGGATTACAAAATCACATTGTTGTTCCATCGCAAACAAACCTTACCCAATTCCGCAAAACGCGCTATCCGATTCCGAGCTCTCCCGTCCGATATATCGGCTCGAAAACACCGCGTGACCCCGATATGGGAAAGTAGGTAACTGGTAGAAAATCTCGAAAAATCACCCCGGAAAACCCGTCGAAAATTCGAAAAGTACCGGCGAGCGCTCGCCGCCGACGCGGTCTCCAAACTGAATGGCGCGTTTCGAAAAACTTTTATTGTAAAACGCTGAAACGCCGACGCGCAGCGGCGTCGCGGCGAATCGGGGCCGGGGCGAGCCCGAAATACTATTTAACCGGGTCACCGGTGCACGGGATTCTTCTTTAGTCCGGTTAAATTAGTACATAGAAGAGTGAAAGTAGGTACAATAATTCCCAAAAACCTGAGAGTTGGAGAAATTGATTAATTATTAATAAAGTTCTCATCGATTCGATGGGTGGAAAAAAAATTAAGCAAGGTCGAAGGTCGAAATATTGGGATTTTCACGATTTTTAGGAAAACGGTAAGTTTTATCGCAAAATTAGTGTAGAGAAAAATTGTAGATCATGAAATTATCTATCAAAAATACTTTAATACTTTTTTTCCTAAGAGCCACCGTTTCTGAAATATAACGATTCAAAATGTTGGAAAAGTTTTAATGGGTCATCATATGCACAGGTTTCCACGTCAACATTTTGAATCGTTATATTTCAAAAACGGTGGCTTTTATGAAAAAAAGTATTAATATATTTTTGATAGATAATTTCGTGATCTACAATTTTTCTCTACACTAATTTTTTGATAAAACTAACCGTTTTGCTAGAAATCGCGAAAATCCCAATTTCGCGACCTTCGACTTTGCCTAATTTTTTTCCACAAATCGAATCGATGAGAACTTTTATTTATAATTATGTTCTAAACAATTTCACCAACTTCCATCAGCTTTTTGGCAATTCTTGTGCCCTCGAATGTCTAGATTGACCGGGCTACATCTTCTCGCAACCTTTCTCGATAGCCGCAAAATCTCTTTCTGGCACCCTTTCGGAGAGACCTCCGCCGTACCGCCGCTGGTCGATTAAAATACAAGTGTACAGAAACATGTGGATTCGTGTCAATGAGGTTTTTGTGCTCGTCCGCGCCCACGCGTACTATAATATGCAACCTGCTGTTCTACGAGTGCATTTTACTATTCGTTTTGTACAGCTTGCATGCAGTATCGAGGAAACGTCGGGTAATTTACGGATGGGCGATCATCCGTGTACCTACACGGGATAAACTGTCGACGACAGGAAGAAATTAGCGGTGATGTAGCGATTGGAGATTGGAGGAAATTGAGGGATAATTAAAATTGATCGAGGAGATTATCAATCAATAGATGTTTTATTGATTGGATTTGTTTTAGATTAATTGATTGATAATAGAGATTTTATCGTAATATCGCTGCTACTGTTTGTTGTGTATGCGTGAATTTACAGGAGGGAAAAGTTTTCCAAAATTTGTTTAAAACTAGTGCCGTATTTGAAGTTGAATATGGTTAAAAAAAAAAGGAAACGTCTTTGGGGTAAAAAAACAATCTGTCTTATATGTAATTGGGACACTCTGTATATACTAGGTAATTTGTTCGAATTTCAATTTCACTTTTGACCGTCCGGCTAAATCACCGAATCGCCAATAGTATTTGCTTAAAGTGAAAACCAATTAATCTTCGACGTAATAAAATTCGGAGGCGACGACTCGTCGGCTTCGAAATATTCCTCTAATCGATCGATTCGATTAACATAAAACTACGCATAATTGTGCGCGGGTAAAAGTTAAAAGAAAGTTTCCAATAAATTATTCCGATGCTGCTGAACTCTCGCTAGGCGATTTAGTTAGATCTCTTTAGTTAGAGTTCATTGCGAAAATATGAAAATCTATTCATCGAATCCGGTCGTTACGGCTCTGAAACCGGTACCATTTTACTTATCACACTCGGATTATTAATCGCGTCGAGGAAGTACACGATACACCGGCAATATAATTATAATAAAGAATTTCCTTGTCATGATAGTAAATAAATAAATTTCTAATTAACAACCGATTCGACGATATCAACTAAAACGAGTTTTAACGAACCACCCTGTATACAATCTAGAGATGACGCTTGTCAAACAACACCTCATTGTTGCGACAATATGGTATTTTATAAAAACCGAATCCGCCCCTGGAAATCTAACCGATCTGGACGCGTGCAAAGTATCCCACCTGGGCGTTGAATTCATCGGGAAGATCGGAAGAACCGAAGGCCTGGTGAGATGCCAGTCGTGGACATCTTCCGTACCGCACGCCATCCCCGCCGACATAACCGACGAAAACTTCCCGGAGAAATCCAAGAAACTGGCGAGGAACTACTGCAGGAACCCCACCGCTGACCCGCTGGGGCCCTGGTGTTACACCATGAAATCGGACCTGCTCTACGACACCTGCGCGATACCTTTATGCAGGTTCACCGAATGCAAACTAACCGGACCAGGTGCGTAATTAACCCTCATCAACCCGTTGAATCCAATAAAACCTCGTATAGGAATGGAATACTCCGGCGTGCACAAGAAATCCTCATCGACGAGGAACTGCCTGAAATGGAACAAAGACAGGAAAGAAGTGAAAACCGGCGGGCGATACGCCTCGGCGCCCAAGTACCCCAAAACCCGCTTCCCCGACGACTCCCTGTCGCAGGCGAAGCGCTTCTGCCGCAACCCCGACGGCGACCCGGGCGGGCCCTGGTGCTTCGTCGAAGACGAGCTCACCGGCGACGTGGAGAAGGAGTACTGCGACGTGCCGTTCTGCGACGAACCCGACTGCATGGCGTTCACCAAGAACTCCGATCGCTACGCGCTCTACACCCACTTCAACAGCACCTCCAGCAACCTCACGTTCGGCGTGAAACTCTGGCACGCCGACGCCCACCCGAACGCCAGCGCCAGGCTGGTGCTGTCGCTGCTGCCGATGCCGCTGACCGGCGCCGACATCGGCGCGTCCGGCGCCGGTTTGGAGATCCTCATCGGCAACAACTACTCGGCGCTGCGCTTCGGCAACAAAGACGCCCGGCCCGATTACGAGGACACGGCGGGCGCGTTGAAATCGACCGGTTTCACGGCGTTCTCGTTGGGCTGGCACGACGGCTTCCTGTCGTTCGGCTACGCGGGGCGGATCAAACCGATCTTCTTGGCCGAATATCGCACTAAAAACAACCTGTTGGGCTACAGGATGAACCGGTTTCGCTACTACTCGGCCCAAGGGACGGACGTTTTGTGGTCGTTTCCGTTTTGCAAGGACGATTTCGGTTGCGACGTTCACACCACCGTCGGCGGTGGGTTCGAACGGTTCTGGCCGTTGAGGGAGAAGGGCGCCGGTTTCGATTTGTACGTGTACGTTAGAGCCTTCCGCTCGGCCCGAGTGTTGTTCGTCGCCTCGCCAGCCGTGGATTATCCACGCGTTAAACTCACGCTAGGCGGTGGAGATAACGTTACGAGTGTAGTAGCCGTGGATTACTCGGGCGCCGGCGAACGAAACCTCATGGACATTCGAGTGGAGAACATCCTGGATTATTGGACGTGGAAGGAGTTCTCCATAGGTAACTACGACGCGCGATAGAAACGCTTTTGTGGTCTATAAAAACGCAGATTTTTTTTCGAACATCATGTCGATCTACGTGGAGAAACCGCTCGGATTGCAGTCGATGGGCGAGCTCACCGACGCGGTGTTCCGCAACTTGCGCTGGTTCAGCGTGAGCTCGGAGAATTCCGTCGCCCATTGGAGTTTCTACTGCGCCCCGCCGCCCGGCGCCGCTCCCCCCAAGGCCTATCTCCCCGAATGCGCGCTCAACGCCCGGGAATCCCATTACAAAGGCACCCAGGACGTGACCTCGACCGGTAAATAAACGAACTCGTACACGAGAAGATTAATTACAGTGGTTTCCCGCAGGTTTGCCGTGCTTGCCTTGGTCCGCGAGTTCGCTAATAGGCGAAGATTTTCACGGAACGATTCCGGCCAAAAGGTTGTTGAAGATGCGGAACTACTGCAGAGATCCTTCGAACGAAGACAAGGGAACGTACTGCTACGCAGCGGTGAATAACATCGCTAAGAAAACCTACTGCAATATCAGAAAATGCAAATCGGAGCAATGCAAAATCGCTGGCACCGGCAACGATTACAGCGGCACGTTGCACGTCACCAGATCCAACAGAACCTGCATCTCCTGGGTACCCAAAGCGAACTCTACACCGAGCCCCGCGAAATCCTGGAACAGCACCCTATTCCCGGAAAATTCCGCTTCCAAAGCGCTGAACTTCTGCCGGAATCCGTCGCGGAACCCGTCGGGCAGCTGGTGCTACACCTCGGATCCCGTTCTGCGCGAGGACGCGTGCGACGTGCGCGACTGCGACAAGCCGGAGGAGTGCACCGTCGTCGTGCGGACGACGCACAAGGGCCGGAAGGTGTTCGTGCTGCCCCAATGGAAGGAGTCGGGCCACCACGGCGGCCTGCGGTTCTCGCTGAAGCTGTGGAATCCCGACGAGCCGGACGGCGTCGCCTTCAGGATCACGCCGATCGGCGACGCCGGTAGTTTGACGTTGCAAATCGGCGCCGACGACAACCAAAGGATCGTGCTGTTGAAGGACGGTCGCGTCGTGGAGAGGAAGACCATGCCGCATTTGATCGGATCAGGTAATTGTCGGGTGTGTTGATGGAAGGAGATTCAAAGGGAATGGTAAATAACGTCTTTATAAGGCCCGGTGTTCTCGTTTAGCGTTCGTAATAGGTACGAGTTTCTCGCAGGTCTGCCAGCTTTATAGTCGTAGTTATAGTTATTGTTATTGGTATTATATTCACGCAGTTGATGGGCGATATTTCGTTTATTGTGGTTGCGTGCCGCAACTGTAACGTCCTTTTAATGAGAACTAGACTAGTTACATTACGAGGCGATTGCGATTTGCGATATCGCCGGTTCGTTGACATTGAAAAAGGTGCCAACGGGCACACGCTACGCGTAAAAGCTAAAGAAATGGAAGCGAGCGAGTAGCGATATTTACGATTTTTTTTCGCCAGGTAGATGGACGGACATGTGGCTGCAGATGCGAACCGGCGAGATTCGATTGGGTTTCGAAGGCGTCCCGACGTCGCTGTTCGAATGGACCGCTCCCGACGCGCGGCGGGAATTCGATCCGGCGTTTCTCAGCTACTCGTCGATGGCCGGCAGAGGGATAGCGTTGTGGTTCAAGTGCGACGAATGCCACACCGAGAACTCCACGTCCTTCGACTTCGGCCACGTCTACCCCGTGGGTTTCTGGTCCGACGAACGACCGCTGTTCGACAATTTGACCCTGCTACTAAGAGGCACCGGCTACATAGTCATCAAGCTGATGACCCTAATCGAACACTCGAGCTTCTACAATTTGGTAATCGATACGGACGACGACCAACTGCTATTCCTCAGAATCGATAACTACAACGACAAGTTCTTGCTACAAACGGATACTGCGAAGAACCTGCTGGCGACGGACGCCTGGAGCACGTTCGTGATATCCTTCAACGAAACCCGCTTCGTAGTGAAGAAGAACAATCAAACGATCATGCATTACGAGAATTCAGATCCGAGGGACAGACCGCTGGCTGTGTACTGGTTCTCGATAGCGCCGCAAGCGGGCTGGGTGGTCTGGTCGGCGAATTGCGAGGCCTTGGACTTGGACGGGGCGCCGCGCGACGGCGGCTGGTCCGCCTGGTCGCCGTGGACGTGCTCGACGCCATGCGGCGGCGGCGACGGCTACAGGACCAGGACGTGCTCCAATCCCAGACCGAACGTCTTCGGGAGATTGTGCACGGGCGCGGCCACCTCCACCGGCACCTGCAACCAATTCCCCTGCGGCGACGTCAATCCCGAAACGCTCGAATTGGCAAGGTAAAACTTATGAAACACTACTAACGGTAAACTTTTACACTCCTCTCCGGTAGGGACGATTTGCAGCGCCGCAATTTGAGTTACGTGGTGAAAGAAGGCTCGGAGGTTTGGCTGCGAAACGACCAACGCCTGCTCGATCTAATAGCGAGAGATTCGCCGAAAGCTTACTACGAGTGGACTTTGAACGGGGTGTTCATCAAACCGGAGCCGGATAGGGTGCTCTTTCGTTCTGACGACGTCCATATAAAATCCGCCCTGCCGAGGGACTCCGGCCTGTACGCGTGCATGCTGTTCAGGATCAACAAGCAACGATCGGTGATCCGGATCGCCTCGCTGGCCGTCATCTCCAGCGGCTACGACTACGACACCAGGGCGACCAGGCCGCTGAAGTTGCCCTGTCACTCGATCGTCTTGGGCTACGTGTACTCGGACTTGAGCCTGAAGATTTACGCTAACGATAAGTTGGTGGCGGATCGCGGCACCGCCGCCTTGGCGGCGGTGGACACGCACGCGGTGGAGAGCCTGCGAGAGGAGGATTCGGGCGAGTGGAAGTGCGTGGTCGAGCAGAAGGACCTGCGGCTGCGCTGGGTGACGAACTACGCGCGGGTGAACGTGAAGAAGGCGCCCAACGCGTTGACGCATCTGATGGAGGACGAGCTGACGAGGCCGATTTTCGGGCGGATGGGCGGCGAGGCGGCGGTCGCGGCCGCTTTGGTTCTGATAGTGGCGCTGGTGGCGGTATCGGTGGCGGGGTTTTTGGTTTTGTACAAGAAACATTGCACGCTGAATGCGAAGAAATTGAGCAATAACAGGCGATAGTGCGCTTGAACTTTCGATAAACTCTAACAGCTACTTTTGCCATTGACTTTACGATTATTTGCGATGTTGTTCGCGACCTGCGAGAATCGCATGGCGTTCACTCGCAGGAGTGGCCCGATTTATACAGGATGGCTCGTTGATAAATACAGCGCGCACAAACTAAACTATTCTCATCGCATTCGAACTTAATAATTGTATAAATGCAGGTAAAATATTTCACGTAATTAATAACAACTCACCTGGTGGTATTCGTCGAAATAATAATATTTTGTATACCGAGGACATATCGAAGATTCATCACGAATCGCCTTGTGTAAGCTAATGGTAATCTCGACGAAAATATCCGCGTATCATTAGAGTTAATGCCTGATTGATGAGCTTGCAGTTACTCCCTTTATTTCCTCATTCAAACTCGATCGGTGTATGTAAATTATTCGGATTTTTAATTAACCAGAGTTTGCTTAAAATAACGTTGTGGAGGAATTTTGTTTTGAAGTTTTTATAAAAATTTAGTTAAAAAATATAATAATAATTAATTAGTAGTAGTCTATTTGTCCTATTTGCTATGTTATCGTTGGCCAACATGGAAAATCCTAACGAAATAAAATATTTGTAGAAGATTTATTGGATTGTTATACTTTTTAGATAGAGTATAAAAGAGTATTTTATTCAGATATGATTATAATCTGACCTCAAATTTACCTAATAATTTCAATTCAATTTATTAATTAGTTTTCATAAATCAAAATCATCATAAACCATAATAACAAACAAATTCGATTTGTGTCCTTACAGATATAAAATTGTGTATAAAATAATTTGTATTATATTATTTAAATTATTCGGCTATATAAATTTATTTTAAATAAACAATACGTGGTATAATGAAACAATAAATAAATAAATTTATAGCCGAATTGAAACCCGTAAAATTGACAAATAAAATGCATTTATCGTTAGTGACCTATAGCAATTTGCAATGTTTATCGCAGTAAGCCGAAATGTTGAAGAAATGTATGAAAACTGATAAGATATTTCTTACCTTCGTTGACACTAGCATCATAGCACTTTTGATTTGATTTTAATTCGCATAAAAAATTAAGTTACTACAATTCGCGTTAATTTTAATTCGCATATCCCGTTTTACTAGGCAATATTGATCGCTCTTCTTTGACGTTTCGGAAGCTTCCTCAACGATTTTCCCCAATTTTCCCCAACGCCGCGATTTCAACTTTACATTTACGCTACCAAATTAACGAGCTCGATTGAAGTTGATCGAATAAATATCGCACTTATAGTGCTAAAACACCGATAATTAAAAGCATACTAATTTTATTCCATCCACATTTTATCAATTTGTAAAAAAATTATTGAAGTAAAATCTGGCAACACCGCGAAATTATTCCTGCGGTTAGACCTAGGTGTAAAATCTAATTCGATGAGAAACGCAATTTAAGCCTGTAGGTTAATTAAGCAACTATTTATTAACTCTAGTAGGAATAATTTAGTGGTAAATTAAATTAGAGTTAAATTATAAACTGTTATTCGATCGATGTTAAATTTCCCGCTTGACAGCCAGCGCCGTCATAGCGACAGATGACAGATGACGCGTGACAGATCGAGGCGTCGATTGTCGAATAGAAGGCGATTTGTGTTGCTATTTTGCTTATTTCGCTAAATTACAATCAAATTTTGTGATAAAAACGGCGATTAGTGAACCACACCATCGATATTTCAGTGACGATAAAGGTACGTAAACGATCGCCCGTCCGATAATCGCACAATATCCGAGGAGAGCGCTAAATTGGCCATCGAGTGTTGTCGCTCATGTCTGCTTTTATTTTTATTGAAGGCGAAATAAAAATGTTGCTCTCGATATATACGCCAGTACTAGGAAACGGTCCGCTAGTATCGTTCTCATAACAGATGCGTAATGAATTAAATCACTCCGTTCTCGCTAAGTGGTCGCAATTTTGTAACACACACATTACGATGGCTACAGATTATCAATATTATGTGACTCATTTTAATAGCTAGTGAGTCATTTATTCAGTTTTTTTTACTAGAATTAAACATCCCGATCAGTGCATAGTTATCTCGATTATCAAGTGCATAATGGTCTGATAACGAATTCTGGGCAATTGGATCGTTTCGAATAAGAGAAACGTGGTGTATATTTCGAATTGTATCGAGTTTGTGTTGTGATTTTTCGGTTACGAATTTATTTGAAAAAATATATAAATATATTCGATATTTTTGTTTAATATTATAGAAGGTAATGGGTTGAAGTATTTTGTTTTAAGTGATCGAAAGGGTAATTAATACAGTAATACAGTAATGTAGTGGCCTGTTAGGAAGATTAAAAAAAATTATAGTGTACTTATTAATTACATTTGTTAATTAAAAACATTCCTGGAATCCCGTTTATACCCGTTTTATAAATGAAACCTTTTATTAAAAATAGAAATAACGGATAGTGCATGGAAAACGTTTTTTTTTTTTAACAAAAAACAGTAACTGTTAAGGATTCTAAGAAGGCTTAGCTTCACGGGTTGGTAACATTTTAATTGACATTTATTTATATTTTTAGTTTCAATATGGACGCAGATGAGGGGGAATCGTCTAGCAGCGGCCCCATATCGACTTTAAACAGCCTTTTTTCCTTCACCAGTCCCGCCGTTAAGAAACTGTTGGGCTGGAAGCAAGGCGATGAAGAGGAAAAATGGGCCGAGAAAGCGGTCGATAGTCTAGTGAAGAAGCTAAAGAAACGAAAGGGAGCCATCGAGGAACTGGAGAGGGCGCTATCCTGTCCTGGAACCCCCAGCAAATGCGTGACAATACCGCGAAGTTTAGACGGCAGATTACAAATATCCCATCGCAAGGGTCTACCGCACGTCATATATTGCAGAGTGTGGCGATGGCCGGATTTACAGAACCACCACGAGCTGAAACCGTTGGAGCATTGCCAATACCCGTTCTCGGCCAAACACAAAGAAGTCTGCATCAATCCCTATCATTACAAGCGCGTAGAGAGTCCCGTATTGCCGCCCGTGCTGGTGCCGAGGCACAACGACTTCGTGCCGGGCCACTCGTTGCTGCCCTTCCAGCAACTGGTCGAGCCGAACATGCCGCACAACATCGGCTACTCGTCGATATCGAACGTCTCCAGTCCGGGCAGCGTCACCTCCAACAATCCCCAATCGCCGTACGCCAATCTGGCCGAGACCCCGCCGCCCGCCTACAGTCCCACGGACGAGAACAACGCGAGCACCAACAACAACGCCAGCCCCGAGACGACGTTGCCGGCCGACGTGAATTCCGTGCCCTACCAGGAGCAGCCCTACTGGGCGTCGATCGCCTACTACGAGTTGAATTGCCGCGTGGGCGAGATGTTCAGGTGCCATTCGACGTCGGTGATCGTGGACGGTTTCACCGATCCGAGCAACAACAGCGACCGTTTCTGCTTGGGCCAATTGAGCAACGTCAATCGAAATTCGACGATCGAAAATACGCGGCGCCACATCGGGCGCGGCGTGCATTTGTACTACGTCAACGGCGAGGTGTACGCCGAGTGTCTGTCGGACGCGCCGATATTCGTGCAATCGAGGAACTGCAACCACCATCACGGCTTCCATCCGTCGACGGTGTGCAAAATACCGGCCGGTTGTTCGTTGAGGATATTCAACAACGCCGAATTCGCTCAGTTACTGTCGCAGTGCGTCAATCACGGTTTCGAGGCCGTGTACGAACTCACCAAAATGTGCACGATCCGGATGAGCTTCGTGAAGGGCTGGGGCGCCGAATACCATCGGCAGGACGTCACCAGCACGCCCTGTTGGATCGAGGTGCACCTCAACGGGCCATTGCAATGGTTAGATAAGGTTTTGACGCAGATGGGGGCGCCGCACAACGCCATCAGTTCCGTTTCTTAAAAAAAATTATAAACGGCCGAGTAAGTACCAAATCCACATGCTCCTAATACTATACGAAAAAAATATATATATATTTATAACAAATAGTTGTTGGTCAAATTTCAATTTGATAACTGCGTTTTGTTATAGAAACCTCCGGTTTACTAAAATAACAAAGTGTACCTAAAAAAAAACACACGGCAGAAGACAACAAAAAGAAGAAGTGAAACCTCTTGTATATTGGTATAACATTAATGTCAAGTGATATTAAGTTGTCTGTATTTATTAACTGGTGAAAAATCATTGAATATGAATTGGTAATTGTTGGTTGTTTCCAGTCCACATCCTATGCAAACTGGCTAAAAACTGGTTTACAACATATGTGGATTTCGTATGGGAAAATGAACTTTAGATGAACAGTTGCGCTTATACCAGTATACAGGAAGTATTTATTATTAATGAAATATGAAAATTGTAATATTATTTTATTTTTATTAACGGTGATCTCTGTATTTAACGATACTTTTATTTTATTAATTTTATGTTATTTCGAATAATGCCAAAAACACGAGGCAATTATGTTATTTGATTTGGTTTCTATTCGATCCAGAGAAATTACTTTTCGTGTAGATTATTAATTTTTGTTTGATTTTTATATCGTTACCAACAAAACTGTTCAAAAACCACTTGAATTATTGTTCTTGTGAAACATCCAAGTCGGTGCTTTATTGTTTTAATTTTTAATCAAAATATGTGCAATATTTTTTTATATAATTTTCATTGGTTGAATTAGCAAAATTATAGTTAATCGCAGAGTTAGAAAGATTAGAAATTGCCATAAATATTAATTCTGCGAAGTGGAATTTCCAATTTAAATATAAGAGCGTTCAAATTATTACAAATTTTACGAAATTCTATTTTAGTAAATACGTAGTTTTGTACTCCAGAAATTTTCCCTACCGATATTGTTGCTGGTGAGTTAATTGCCAAAAAAAATCGAGAAAAATTTTATTAACCAAATGTAATTTATACAAATTTTAACGGTAAATAGACAAAAAATTTCTACCAACGAGATTCATTCAATCGATTAAATTTTATACTATTTTATCGAGGAAACTCTCGAAATTTGATTGAATCTCGTTCATTGAATGGAAAATTCAAGCCTACATGTTTCGTGCCTCTAGTCTATACGAAAATCTTATCAAAAATAAAAGGAAATTTTGCGTAAAACCGGAAAAAACTTCCTTTCATTTTTTTTGTATAAGATTTGTAACTAAAGAGTGCCTGATATTTTAAAGCAGCTTTTGTGCCTTTTACGCGACAAATTTTTGTTTCTATTTTATATACGAAATCGAGTAAAGAGACCTCGCGCACTCTTTGAAAACGAATACAATCGGCGTAAATTCGAAAAAAAAATACAAACTTTAATTAAGCTCTGTTAATTTTGAATACTTCTTCACACCGTTTCATGTAAGAGTTTTCATTTCTCTAGTTCCGTAAGTTAGTGTAATAAAAAGTCTGAAGATAGTGAAGTGATCTCAAGCCTCAAGTTGAAATTGAACTACTTAAATAGAAACGCAAATCGATTTTCGAAAATTTCGGAGCTGGATGTTTGAATCAATTCGACTATTTATGAATAAAAGAAAAAATTGTTAATAGAATGTATTTACTTAATTAAATGGATATATTCTTGTGAAATATTGTATTGTTTTCTGTTTTTTAAGTGTTTAGTTAATTATATGGTTTTTTTTATTCGAGAATTACGGTAGTCCGTTTTCTATTGTCGTTTAAATAGTTAGATTAGACATATTGATAATTCGCCGTGTAAAATTGACGACCGTAATAAACATTTTCTGGTCAATTCCAGTAGGGATTTTCTTCGGTGCCAATTTTCACGGCGGGGAATTACTCTAATGTAATTTTTATCGTCTGCATCCTTGTAAATGTCCAAATTTCAATTGGATTAGTGATTTGTGAATGTTGCCATTATCTTGCTTATTATACGGCGTAAGTTGCAATATTATTATATTTTCCTTCCCTCTTGAATTTTTTTTTTGTTTTATTAGATGTTTTGTATAATTTTTAAAGTATGATAAATAAATGAATATACGAAGGTGGTGGTTTTTCTTTTTTTTAAATCATTTTATAATTTAATGCCGATGTTACAACCTAACGATACAAAAAAAATTGATACGTTACATGGAAACCAGTCGTTCGTTAACTTGATAAATCAATTTACCAATTATTTCACAAAATAAAAATCTTATATGAATACGAATAATTAATAAAAAAAAAGAAAACTAAATTCATCAACGGATAGCGATCAGCCCGGACGCGAGCAATTTCTGTATTTTAGCGGCGATATCGGGATTCTTTAGATGGTCCTGTAGCGCTTTGGGATCGTTCTGCATCTGCTCCAATATCATCCGCATCGCCGGATCTCTGAGAATCTGCTGCACCTCCGGATCGGACATGGCCCGTTGTCTCACCTTCTCCGGATCCCCGTCGAGATTCGCGTTTTCGATGGTGCACGCCCTGTAACCCTGCAAGGCCTCCATGTTGTTCGGATCGATCTCCAGCGCCTTCTGGAACGCCGCTATCGCCTTGTTCGATTGCTGCATGCCCTGCAGAATGTGGCCCTTCCTTATCCAGCCCTTGATGAACTTGGGTTCCAGCTCGACGCACTTATCACAGTCTTTCAGGCCCAGATCGAAGGCGGCCAGTTTCGTGTAGCAGGCGGCCCGGTTGCTGTACAATTTCGCGTCGTCCGGATTGCGCTTTATCGCCTCCGTGTAGTGCTTCACGGCCGTCGCGTAGTCGCCCTTTTTGAACAATTCGTTGCCTAATTCCTTTTCTTTCTCGGCCAATTCGGGATTGATGTACGACTTCTTCTCCTCGTCCTTTATGATCCTCTCCACATCCGACAGGAGCGTCTTTATTTCGGGCGTTCGGTGCTCGGACATGGACTTCTCGTAGAAAATCTTGGCGGTTTTGTAGTCCTTCAATTTCCTGTGCGCGTTGCCGATGCGCATAAACGATTTGGCTATCAGTTTGAAATCGGCCCGGTTCTCTCGGCCGATTTCGATGCCCTTTTCGCACTCCTTGATGCACTGGTCGAACTCCTTTCGCTCAAAGTACACCGCCGCCAGGTTATTGTAGAACGTTATGTCGGTGGGATCGTGCTCGATGGCCTGCCTGTAGTGCTTGATGGCGTTGTCGAAGTCCTTCTTCTTGTAACACGAATTACCCTCTTCCTTCGCCAAATTCGCTAACCTAAAATCGCAATTATTAATCGAGTTATTTCGCGCATCGATCGTTATTGTTTACTTTTTGTTCTCCGGCAATTCCGGTTCGGGTTCCGCCTTCGGCTGCGGCTTGGGCTCCGGTTTCTTAGGCGGCGGCGTGTAGACTGGTTCCGTGTCCATGGGTTCGTCGGCCCCCGGATCCATTCCTATCAGCACGCTGAGCGTGGTGAGCACCCTCGAATCCTGCAGGTGGCTGCCCAAGCTCTGCGGGTTCGATTGCAGTTGCGCCAATAGGGCCAGGTACTCCGGATCGTCCAGGAACGCCTTGGTCCGGGGATCGTTTCTCAGTTTGAACAGCACGTCCGGTCCGGAGAAGGGGTTCGGCATCGATCGGCTCCTTTGGGCTTTTTGACTTCTCACCTAAGAATTAAACGAATTCGAATAGCTCGTAACGGTTATGTACAAATGGTTACCTCAGCTAGACCTTCGGTGAGTTGGGCATTGTTAGGATCGATTTGCAAGCCTTTCTCGTACGTCGCTATGGCTTCCTCGAATCTACCTAAATAGGAGAGGGCCGCTCCTTTCCGGGAGTACGCCTTCGACCATTCCGGCTTGATTTCCACGGCCCTTTCGGCGTCTTTGAGGGCCAGCTCGTATTGACTGCCTTTGGCGTAAGCGGCGGACCTGTTGGAATATAAAACGGCGTTTTTCGGATCGACGTCGATGGCTTCCGTGTAGTATTTGACGGCCTCGTCGATTTTGTTGGCGCTAAGGGCTGCGTTTCCCTTGTCTTTCAAAGCGGCGACCTACGACAACAATGTGCGGTTACTGCATCGTGTTTACGGCGATATTTCGACGTGCCGTCGGTGCGGCGTCGGGGCGCTTACCTTATCCATTTCGCGTGCGGACGTTTCACTGTTTTCTTTCGATTAATACGATTCGAACGTGGTTAAAATCGCGATATTCTATCGAAAATTCTTCCTTTTTCTAGAACGTTCGCCTCCCACTTATTTACCAATTGACAAGAATGACTCGCATACGTCAATGTCAAATAACTTTTTTTTGACAGTAGTGAAGGTCAAGACTGTTATAATATCCAAGGATTGATCAACTTCTCGTATATACTTTTTTTATGACGTCAGCGTATAGAGCAGAGCCTTACATGATACCTAGCATCTTAAAAAACAAATTGATTTAATTTTATTGCAGTAAAAGAATCCTTCGGTAGTATTATTTATGACAAAGTCTACGCCATTATTTGGTTCCAAACAAACACGTTATTTATTATATGTTTATTAACTAAATATTATTTGCTGGAACAACTTTGTTTAGTCTATACTATATACCACTATAATTAAATGAGTATAATCTTTTATGACCTCTATTTCTTTACATCATTCAAAAATAATATTAATAATAATAAATATTAGACAACCACAATTACATCGTACCCCTGATGAGCAATGAGTGTTGCATAGCATAAGTGGATCTAAATGCGGTAAATAATTAAATTTAAATTTGAACATTGTGAAATAGCTTTATAGAGGCACATTAGAGGTTTTTGGAATTTCCAGTGCATGCTTGGAAACAATCACTTCGCATACGAATCGTAAAAGAAACTCGATTATGTACAGACGAATATGAGCAATATTTCATTGTGGGGAATCCCTGGCTAGTCATTTATTTTAAATGAACAGAGCATAAACAAGAAAATTAACAACTAAATCAAGTCATATAGGTGTAAAAAAGTACATATTACATTTTTATTAATATTTTAGATGTATGCTTAAAAGTTTATTCGCGTTTTTGTAAGATAGAGTTTCAAAATGGAACACCTTGATAACCGTTTTAGATAATACATTAATTAGCTGTTGCAATATCATATTTGGGGTTTTCCCTTAGCCTCTTCCCATAATCAACCTTTTACGTACTAACGGTGAAATTCTGATAATTTGGTTAAATAGCAATTAAGTATTCCGTTAATATAATTTGCTATTCATAAAAAAAATAATTAAGGGAAACCCGGGGTGCCCCTTTAGTGACGATGCAAGCTGCTTTCACTCGATAACGTTGATGTACAAAATTCCATTGCAATCTGTTGCGACATCCGAAACCATTTCTCCACACTTTTTTTATACTTATACCTTTCACCAGGCTTAGATATTCGTTCTTCGATCGCCCAGCGAAAACAATTTGTTTGTTATTCGTTGTTTATACTAACCATTTTTTGACGAAACTCACCGGCAATTAGCTTACCGGCCGATAAGATAACGCAGTGGAACGAAAACTCGACAAAAAAATCAACTCATTTGGGAAAAACCGGGCTTAAAAAGTGTACCGAATTCTCATTTATCTACAGGGCGTTCCCCTTTCTTTAGGTGCTTGAACGAAAATATTTCCAAACGGCTTTTGTTTCGAAACGTGGGGTTTAGTTTTGATAAAATATATCATGTAGAAAATGTAATCGTATGCGTAAAATATTTGTTATTTAATTCATTAAGTAAATAGAAAGCATTGATTTCTCCGAAACGAATTGACGACAATCGTTTTTTTTGTGTGTGGTCGTTGTTTTTCCTTTATAATGATTGTTTATCGAGCATTATCTAGGGAATTTTATTGTAAACAACTGACATAATCGCAAGTAAAAGAGAAGTCCATGGAGCGGGTAATTTCTTCCATTTTTGAGGAAACCAAAGAGTAGAGATATTTTCAATCACTCACTCAGTGACTCTTCGAGTTTTATACTCAACGACCCTCGAAATTATCAATACCACATATCGTTATCAAAAGGATTTATTAAAATTTTTGGTTTCGGCGCATTTATTTTCGGTATCAAAAGTAACAACAGGCTGGTTTTTCCGATTACTTGACGTCGATTTAACCAGTATTTTTATGAGCAAATTATCCTTATCGAATGGATCTCTATTGATAAGCCGGTCGTGTGCTGTAATATGCATTAAATTTTATAAAAAGATGCGTTACACATTCGGTGGCGCCGTCGAAAGAAGATTTCAGCAAAATCCGGCGACATTGTGGAGATTCATCAATTTATTTATCACAACTTCGGTCATATTTAAGTATTACCAGGAAAATCAAGAAGAATGCAGAGATTTCCGAATGAACCCGTTGTAACGTAGTTGTTACCGTGGATGTCATCTTCATAGCTTTTCCTAATATTAAAACATTCGCGCCGTTTGTAATGTTAAATTCAACGATTTGTGGACATCATCTCCATAGCAATTCTGTTAAATTCGATGCGGCACAAAAATCTAATTTATCTTCCATCTCCCGCAGGTCATTTAACCGTGGACCTGACCGTTTATTACTCGATTAACATTCCCGAATTGCGGACGGCATCCCCTCGACCTTCCTCGCGACCTTCACTCTTTCAGCGGACGTCATCTCCGCAGCCTTTCCTCCAAGCGCCTCGCAAAAACCAACGACTTTGGTGAAATGAAACGATGAATAAAAAAAAGACCAAACCGCAGGCACCAAACACAATCGACTCGAATCGGCTTCGCCTGCCCCCATTGTACACACATACATATGTATCCGATATTTACACAAGTACCGCTGGAAATTCCGGCTTGTATCGGCGACTGGTAAGGTAGAGTGGCATTCTAGAGTATCGTCCTGCGAGCTCCGTCGCGCCGTCGAAAAGGTTTCCCGTCAATCGAACGGAGCGGTGTTTGGTTTATTTTTGTAACAATTTTTTTTTAATCGCGGGGAAAAGTGCGGCCCCGTTTTTGCGCCCGTTTTGGAAGAGGAAGAGCTCTGATGACCCGTCGTAATCGGTACAAATGTCGGCTGAAGAGGTTTCCGAAATTGTTGTTTTACGGCGTTTGTTAGGTAAGTTGGAGTCGGTGGGTTTTTGGAGGTCTTCTCCGTGGGGTTCGCTGGTTGCGATGGTGTTTTTTATCGGTTGTTATCATCTAAGTTTGCTTTTAAAATGTTGGATTTTTTTGAGCTTTCTTTGTGTAATTTGAGTTTTATTGCGTTTTGGTGCAAGGAAATTCGGTCACCTTGTTTAGTATGCATTTTATGCATTATAATTTAGAAATTATTCGCATTGATAAAGGCTAGTCATAATTCGTTGTGTGTTTTCCCGGAGATTCGGCGAGGGAATTCGAAAATGTGTGTGGTTTTTCAAAAAAATGGATTCGTTATTTTCGTCGAATCGACAGTTTCCTGACCAGAGAATCGGCAAATCGGTGTACTAAATCGATCATAAATCAAATTCGCTCATTTGCATAGCAACTATGCAAATTAGTCCGGTTAAATTTGGCAAAATTAGACCCGGATAATTTTTCCTGCTTATATATAATTTCTAATTTTATCTCGTTATTGCTAATAATAAATTTAAGACGACAATGTTGGTGTATAGGGACAATTTCCTATGATGGTGTTACGCACAATTTCCGCTGGTATTTCTGCCGATAAATCTGTATACAATGAAATTATAGTGAAAAACCTACTTAGGCCTATTATAAGCAAATTTCACCTTAATTTTGCATTATAGTATACCGGGGGTTGGTCGTTTTCGTTTGTGTCGGTTTTGGGAAAACCTAATTTTATTGTAACACATGGGCCGGTCCCCGTTGATTCTCGAACGAAGCAGGACCGGACTTACTCTTGTTCCATCGACGTCATTTCATCGGTTTTACCGGATATTTTAAAAATTAATTTCTACAAAGTAGGTGCAGGTAAATTTTACACCCGCGTGGCTCCCTTTTCCGCGAACCCTGCGAAAAAAAGAACGTTTTTTTTTAACAGAAATTCTCCGTTTAAGCCAAACGAATCGTATAATTGTTTTGGTTTTTATAGAAATTACTTTAATTGCTATTATTAAGCACCGTTTAAACTCATCCATTTTTTTATTTAATTTTAATTGAGTCAGCATACAGGGTATTGGGAAGATAACTAGACCAATGGTCGTATACAGGGTGATTTTTTTCAAAACAAGCTACAAATTGTCTATACGAGTTATAGTGTACAAAAAATTGTAGAAAATCCACCCCTGTGCATCCGATCCATATGCAATGCAATCGGTCGTTGCTATCTGGTGATCGGTGGGAATTCCTCCGAATGCACGGTCATTATTTGAAGGGCATTTTCCAAATTCGAACATCTGTTTTCCTTCTAATTTCCCATAATTAAACCGGGACCGGTCATCCTAGTTTTATACCTGGTCAGGCATAGATCGAGAGTTAGTTTAATATCGATAATCGAACGATACGGGTCGGTTAACTTAATTACATCGTCCATTTTCGGTTGTATTTGTTGTTTCTAGTTCGCTGTTTTCGGTGTTCGGAATTCCAAACTATATTCAAGTCTGGGCCTATTTAATTGCTGTCGGTAAGTTGATGATTAATTAATTCATTTGGTGTTTACTCTGACATTTTTTTACTGTTCTGTTTGACTAACTTTTCAAACATTTCCTTTAAATTTACGACACACTATCCAAAAATTCGGGAATTTCAACCGCTATTTTTACGTGTTCGAAAAATAATAAATTCCTAATAATTGCATATTGTTTGTATGATTTTATCTGAGGAAAAACCGACCTACAAATTTACGATCCCATAAATATTTTCTGCTTGGACTATAACGTAATTTCAACAATACGTTAGGAAATTCCTTGCGGCAACCAACCGTTCGCAGCCGATAAGCTTAATCAGGAAAAAATCGATGGGAATTGTTTTTTTTTTTCATTTTACACAGGGTGTTTCATGATTAATCATTGATCTATAAGTTAACTTTTGCATATTTCTGTCGGGTTTTAAAATTTAGAGTAAAATTGTACGAATCATAACTGTTTCAATAAATTTCCTTGGCTACAATAGGTATTCGAAACTTGGATGCGAATTTAGGTCAATGTGCAAATATAAATTGTTCCATTTTATTTTTTCGAAATTTTCATAGCGCTTGCCTCGTAACATTCAAATTTATTTAAGTTTGTTGAATAAATTTCAATCGAGTTTCATGGCACCTGGGATTTTCCCCATTATTTTAACAAATTTAGGAAGTAATGAAATGTCAATGTATTTCAACAAAATTGCATCGACGTTGCCAAACTTTGTTTATTTTTACATATTGAAATATTCGAAATTGTAGCTTAGGACTGATTTAAATCCCAAATCAGAATGTCAATTAATTTTATCAAAATGTCGATTAATTTTTCAAAAATTCCCAAATTACATTAAAATACTAAAAATTTTTGACCCGACAAAAAACTCCTGACAATTGTGATAACCTCTATTATTCATCCGGTATTTTATATAACAACAAATCAATTTCACCGAAAAAAAACTATCAAAACAAATCCAAGAAAACAATTCACTCCGGTTTTTCGGGAATCTCGGCAAAACCGGCAACATCGCCGTGAAGTCGATCACGTCGCGAAATCTCCCACACTGCGCATGTCCCGGGAATCCCGTTTCCATGACGTTCACTTCGCAACCACGCTCACATTCTCTACGATTTCATCAGATCAGTTCATTTCAGTTATTCGACGACCTAGTTCGTACACGATCGCGTCGGACTATTCGAGTGTTCCGATTATTTATCGAAAAAAAAATCGAACGTTTACACCCGCTTGTTTATTTATTATCAATCCGAGAAATCGAGTGACCTTTAGTCGGCCATATTGCAAACAAACAATCGAACGACGAAGATAATTAATAAGTTCTAACAATGTCTCAACGAAACGATGATTTCGCAGACGACAAGAAGGGCGTTTGCGAGTCCTCCAGAACGGACAGCGGCTTCATATCGGGCGAGATATCGGAGGAAATCACCGATTCGGGCGCCTCCTTCGACGAGCACCAGGTCCACGACCGTCCGGCCGCTATTCCCGAAGAACGACCCGACGACGAGGAGAAGCCCCACGAACCGATGATACTCGACAGCGGCGTCTGCCTGAGCGACAGCTTCTCCAAGATCGTCATCAAAGAGAGGCGACCGCAGGGCCTCAACGATCTGAACAGTCCCAGAACCAAATCGCAGACGCCTGTTGATTCCGTCAGGCCGAGCAAAATCAAGCCGTCGGCCGAGGTGCCGTGGAAGGCCTATTACGAACAAGATGAGGAAGGCGATACGTAAGTACTATTTATTTTTTTTACGTTCGATTATAACCATTTTATTTAGCAATTTAGTGTACGAGTACAATCAGGGAACACATATGGGATACGTCATATCTGTCAATGTCACTTCTAATGTCATTGTTTCAAGTATTCTACAGAGAGTTTTATGATTGATTGCTTCAAATTTGTTACCTTTAAAACGGGATCCAAAGTTTCATTTTATAAAACGCTTACGCATTGGCGGAGCTATTAAAGGGGGTCGAAGGTTAGGTGTTTACAATTCGACACGTGTGCGTCATGTTTACATTTTTTTAAATGGCCTCTTGCTTATATTTTATTCGTATCCAACATTCGTTAAAAAACCTGGAAGAACACTTTTTAGGGTAAAGCAACTAAACGATACCCCGCACTGGCGACAAGTACCTGCAATTATTTACGAATACCTTCCTGTAATTTTACCTGTTGCGGTTAAACAGGTAGTTTTTCTATTCAACCAAATGGCTCGACTGTCGTTTAGTAAACGATTTTTCCCATTAAAATTTTCCTAATCTCCGTTTCTAAATCGTCGTAAAAACCCCAATTTCTTCGAATTTCCGCCGATACGCCCCGTTCGCACGAATACGAAATTGGAAATACCGGAGATCGTTCATCTGAAATTTATACGCTTTTAAACTCGTCGGTTGAGATTAATCGAAATTGATGATTTTTCGGTATTTTTTGGATGATACAATCACAATTAGTCAAACTTCAAAATTGTTTTTTTTGAATGAATTAAGTATTTGTAAAACGACTGTGATAACGCTTGAAATTGACATTAAATTTATAAGAATGAAGCGAGTAGTTTTTCGTGCGATATCTGGACACCCTGTACAGTTTTCTCTTCTGAAAATAACTCGTTTCTAACCTGCGACACGTCCGAAATAGACACAAGTCGTATAAATATAATTGGATCTCTACCGTCTAACTCACCGTCTCATCGGTACCGATGACTGAATTACTCACACTAGTTTTACCTGATGTCCAGGAGAAATCCGACCGGTTCAATAACCATTCCGACTTCCCTGCGGGTCCCTATCTTTCGTTACATGCATCTCCTACATGTATAGAAGGAGAAATTAATGGATTCGTTTGGTTACAGGCACTTGCACGTGGCCATATCGCACGGCTTCCTGGAGGTGGCGCTGGCCCTGATCCGGGCCGTGCCGCACCCGCGCCTCCTCGACACCCCCAACGACGACGGCAAGACGGCCATGCACCTGGCCGCCGAGTCGGGCCAGTGGCGCGTCGTCCGCTGGCTGCGGGTGGCGGGCGCGGCGCCGTGTCCGCGGGGCGGCCCGCGCGGCGACTCGCCGCTGCACGCCGCCGCCGAGGCGGACGACGCTCGGACGATTTGGGCGCTGGCCGAGCCGGTGCTCGCGCAGGAGAAGGAGCAGCTCGGGCTGAGCTACCAGGGACAGGTGTACCGATCGTGCGATTTGGACCAGTGGAATTTATTAGGTGAGTTTAAATGACCGAAGGGGTATAGGGTGAGAGGCCAACGCGCCTCGATGATTTGGGCGATCGAGTGTATAAATAGTGCGACGATATCTCGGATATTTGTATACAAAAATATCTCCGATTGCGATTCTATTTAAACATTGCTTTCGCAATGACAATCATGTGAAAGTTATTTTTTTGGCATCAACAGAAGCGGTTTAATATAGTAATAAAAAGCGGCGTTTTCCTTTGAATAGAACGCGCAGTATTTTCCGCGGAAAATATCGTCATTTCCTTCTTACTCGTTAGAAATAACATAAACACCAATATATTGAATCATCGCGTCCAAAAATGGACGGGAATGGATGTTTTTTCGGAACGGGCGACGAAATTAGATTTGGCTCGATAATGATTAATTATCATTTTCAATTGATGATGCAAAATCGGTGCATATTTGCATTGAAACCTTCGCGTTTAATAATCTTTCTGCGCGATTTCGTATCCAATAAGCAAGTTTTGCAGATAAAATATTTGACCTTAGTCTGAAACGATACTCTACTCTACACTCTCTAAATGTACTCGGCATTCGACGAGCCGTGTGTATGTAAAATACAGTTATTTTATTTATCACGAGATATTGTTCTGGGTTTTTCGATTCAACGTTCGTTTTACCTCGGCGCGGGAATTTCCCCGAACGGTCGTTTTCGATTTTTGCACGGCAGGAGAATTTTTTAAGGCGCAATTCGAGTTCGAGTCTCCCGAAGGATCCTATTCTTTGTTTGCACGCGCGACAAATCACCGGGAAAACCGATGGGTTTGGTACTGAATCGTTCGGAGAGTACTGTGATGAATTTCTCGTTAAATTCTATTGCTGCATCAGGCAGGAATTTCGGTGTTTTCCGCTCGTAAAATCGTCGTGTAGAATATTTGTAGGTTTTTAAAGAGAAAATTGTGGCTCACGAGAGATTTTTTTTGCGAACGTTGCGATACGTTGCACTTTCATTTCACCTTGGTAGGTACATCGACATTGGAACTTTCTTTCGAGGATTTCGGTGAAATTGGCGAGATATTCCGCGAACAATCGTCGAGTGTGTGTACTCGAGAGTACGATATTTAAATAAAACATTCGGTTACGCAACGTATGAAACATTTGTTTTATAATGAACCGCTCAATTTGAATAAATAATGGCTTCTCTAGTCGATCGATTAGTGAATGGTTTTTGTGCGTAAAAATTCTCGCCGAACGAAAATTTTTTTAGTAAACAAAAACATTGAAAATTCCTCCGGTAAATTCGTATACGCCGAGCGCAAAAACGCCTACGAAATCACGAGGATTGGCCGTCCGCCGAGTTAAAATTAAATTTTTCGGGATTTCCCAAATTCCTCCGGCGTTTCGCAATGTAATTTTCTATAATGGTCGCGCATCGACGAATCTCGCCATATTAGGAGCTTTTTCAACTCCTAAACCAGAAATTAATCGCATGTTTATTAAGGCTAGAGTTCAGTACTCACCAAATATTTTTTTGGGAATAGGCAACTTGTACAGCAAGACCTGTCACTTTATTTCGGCAAATTTTCAGGTAGTAAGCTCACAGCGGGGTATGTCGTAAAACTGAGATAAGCGGTTGGGTTGGTTATTTTATTAGAATTTGAATTTTAGAATATCCGAATTTCGATATTGTAGGAAAATATATTTTCGAATATTTAGAAATGCCGATGACGACAAATTATTTTAAATGAAATAATTCGTATATGGTTTACATTTTTAAAATCATAAAGACGAGCCGATTCCAACGATAGGTCATACTTAAAACTTATTATTGATAATAAAGGAGTTACGGCCACTCGCGGGCAGCCTAAAGTCAAAAAACATAATTTCAAATGGCTGTAGATCCTTTAATATCGACGATAAATAGCAAGTGTAACACATCATTGAAATCAGCTCATAATGGAGATACTAAAAATGTAAAAATATATATGATATTTCATATTAAATTAAAAAGTTAGTGTCAACTTTCGGCATATTTACCTCGGAAAAAATCTAATAATTTGCTTCAGTTTATCGGAAACGAATCAAAAGCGATAGAAAAATTTGAATCCTTATATGTATAGTAAAAATGTAATGAAATGC
Organism: Phyllotreta striolata; assembly: GCA_918026865.1. Classification (NCBI taxonomy): domain Eukaryota; kingdom Metazoa; phylum Arthropoda; class Insecta; order Coleoptera; family Chrysomelidae; genus Phyllotreta; species Phyllotreta striolata. Next base: position 1,020,025 of record OU900098.1, on the reverse strand, counting down.
GGATTGTTTGTTGATAAGGAAAATAAGTTTTTGGCAGCTTCCCCGGACGGGCTAATAGGAGATAATGCACTTATTGAGGTAAAGTGTCCTTATTCCGCCCGAGAACACACGGTTGAGGAAGCTGTAAAAAACAATTTAATCAAATATTTAACTATAAATAATTCTGGAGATATTACGTTAAAATTAAATCACAATTATATGTTTCAAATTGCTATTTTATTATTTCCACAAATAAAGATATATTTTGTGACTACTGAGTATCATATCGTTTACACCCTGTGTAATATCAATGATAAATAGCAAGTGTGACATATCATTGAAAATCAGCTCATCATGAAGACTCTAAAAAACTGTATTTACAAATAGAAATAATTATTAAATTGGTTTATTTAAAATTGGTAATATTCTGGAACCGTACAAACTTATAATAGGTACCTGAAGATCCAACGGTCGCTAAAAAGTCGTAAAATTCGGGGATTATTGCCCGTTTTACCGGGCCATGCACTAGCCCAATTTTATTTGATTAATTAATAAATCTGATATTGGTACCTATCAAAGTGAAAACTTAAATAAAAATTATAGTCAAATTATTGTGTGTCTTTATAGTAGATATGTTGATTTTTCATTCAATTGTATCGTTTATACAATGTTTACCTAAACAGATTAGGCAAGTACATGAGTAGGCCCAATTGCTTTATAAGTAATCGCTGGTCTAATGGTTTCCTGGATTTCTGTTGCATTGTCGTTATGATAAATTAAACAAAATATTTTTTTAAATCTGTTCTAGAAATATCTGGAAATAAGTTTTTAGTTAAAATCAAATTTAAAGTGGACTATTAATTTATCATTATCTACTAAATTCCTAAAGGGGGGATGTAAATTGTATCTATCCCAAAATCTGAGAAAACCAATAAATAAATAAATAGAAAGAGAATAAAGAAATAAATAAAAAGAGAGTTTTTTACCACTTCCATTTTGTTTGACATTTTACCGCCACATATAGTATAGCGAAATGAACATGAACTTCTCTTATTGTTTACCGCTGATTTCAATAAAATATAAATAATGGGCAGTTCCAAAAAAAATAAGGAAATTTAATAATTTTGAAGTTTAACTTTCAACTCAGGGTGAAATATACCTTTGACCTTGCTAGTAGCCACCCTACAAAAATGCTTCCAGAACTTTACAAGCGTCTTCGTAAAAGAGTAATTTATAATTAATGGCATGAATCGGTCAATTTTTTCATAAAAAATTAATAACTCAAAAAGTATGCATTTTTCGGTCCGTATTATTGCATAATACATATATACACAATTTTATTTAAATTACATATGTCTAAACAAAATGCGACTACATAAATCGATGACCTAACGAATACTTTTGTGGCTGCTTTCATTATTTTTTTCATAAAATAAAAAAAATTAATTTAACATAAAAATTAATTAATATAAGTGAAATTGTAATATAGTAATCTTTAACAAGTAGCTACACTGATGGAATGAATATTTGCAAGTTTAAAATTCAGTATCTAAATAGGTAATCGGATTATCGGATTTGGGTCGTAAAATTGAAGACTCGACCTACCCCTCATAAATCAAACGGTAGTTGCCTGATGGGTTGCCTAAAACTGATTTTTATTTCTTCGGAAACACAAAATTTATGAACAAATAAAGTCCAATTAACAACAAATGCGAAAGAAAATCAAAAAAAGGGCTTCGTACCGCCATCGGGGATGGTTAGCTCTTTCTTTTGGTACAAAAATTGCACAGAAAAAGTTAAAAATGTAGCCTGAAAATGGAATATAAAATTTCAACATTTTAATTAATTAAGCCAAAACAAAAGCATTTTTTAAAAAAAGGGCTTCGTACCGCCATCAGAATAAACGGGTAGAACATATATAGAGTGCGACCCCCCTTTCAAATTTCAAAATGCGCCCTGAAAACGTCACGGAAATTTCAGCATTTTTACACACGTTTTCAAAGTACTGAACTCTAGCCTTAATGACGTCCCAATATATCAAAGCACACTATATGTGACCAAATGCCCTTTGCTTTTGTGCCTTCACAGCCACTAAAACTACCACGTACTTAATTACGCGTTAAAATAACTGTAGATTTTCGATTGACCCTGTATAAACGGTAGTAATTGAGAAACTATGCGGAATTCGAGTTCGGTTCGAGTGGCCGCCAGACTCGTCTGGTTTTTCCAACGTGAAATATTTCTTCGGAGGCATTTCATTCGAAAATAAAGACTAAAAGAAGCCGGGTCGGCTCGTATTTATAGAAATGCACTTCGAATGTGTAAGAATTAGGTAGAACGTTAACGTTGACGAGAATTAGGAAAACCCAAGACAATCTACATGGTGTCAAGGTTTTTTTAATCGGTAATTTATGCGAAAAAAAGTCGTTCTCGATACTTACAAAAATGAAAACCTGATGCCATATTTGATGGAATAATTTCTTTTATTCAAGTACTAAATATTTACAATTATTTTTGTTATTTGTTTGTAAAAAACTGTTTAAAAATCGCTGACTGTTTCTAGGCAAATAAAAGCGGTGTTAAAATTGTTATATCTGGAAAACCCGAATTCGCATTAGACTCGAATAGAACAATGAAAAACAACGTTAATTAGGAATTCGACTTGTTTTCGTTTAAATTTCAATGCAGACATTACACATTCGAAAGCGAAGGTTGCGCCGAAAAATTATATCGGCTATAAGTACTTCCTAAATTTTACATTTTTTTTCCGGATCAACAACTTCCATTTCCTTGTCGAACAAATGTCATGATTAATTAATTATTCATATTTATGTTAATGATCAGAAGAATAACGCAAAAATGACGTACGCACGAAGACAAACTTTTTTTGTATCTTTTACGCAGGATGTTTATCGTTCTGGTTCAATTGAATTTATTGATAATATATAAATTGGTATAGTAATTGATGCAATTTCTTAGAAAGGCCCGATTAAATGTACTCAATAACCGCTCAAGTACGAATCAATTTAAGAAGGGATCCCCGATTTTTACAATTATAATTATTGCTGCAATGCCTTATCGATTTTTATTAATTTGTTATTACGGATTCGCTCCATAATTATAAATAAAAAGAAAAGCAAAAACGTCAATCCAATAATAATTGAGCAATCGCAATTGGCGGTGTTGCCGTTTCTCCTTGTGTACAAAATTTAATCGAGGAACTAATTCAATTCCAGGTCAAAGTTGCGTGCACGTCGCCGCGGCGCTCGGTAACCTCGACGCCCTGAAGCAGCTGGTCCGGTACGGCGCCAACGTCAACGCCAAGGAGGGCTGCACCGGGTACACGGCGCTGCACTTGGCGGTGCGCGCCGCCAGCGAGGAGACGGTGCGCTTCCTGGTCGACTGCGAGCACGTCGACGTCGACCGGCTCTCCTACGGCGGCAAGGACGCCCTGGAGGTCAACCGATCGGCGTCGATGGAGATAAGGAGGGCCCTGAAGGGCCGGGGCCTGCCGTCGCCGTGCACCAGCGACGACGAGTTCGACTCCGATTCCGGCGACGAGGTTAGTACATTTTGCGAACTTTAGTACTCTACAAGATCCGTTTGAAAACTTTATTGTACCGATTTCTAATAGGGTTTTTTTTTGTTTTTGCAGATGAATTTCGATACGACGCACGTGTTTTCCGCGCAAATGGTGAACGCGTCCGCCTAAGATGCAAATCGAGCATCCACCCCGCGTAGACGAGAACGAATTAAATGCGGCTCGAAGTACGATGTGAAGAGGAAAAAGAATCGGCCAAAAACGAGCGCTGTGATGATTTGATTAGAGCATTGCAAGTCTTCATGGAGAAATTTGTTTCGTTCTACCCGATATGCATAAGTTTATGTTAGATTTTTATTTTGAGAACGAAGGCAGATTTTTGTTTGTTTGTTAAATTTCGCTACTTAAGATGGAAATGCGAACGAGACTGTACAGACTTTTTAGTTTATTTTTTTTGTTGAATTAATTTTACGAACTTCCATCTTTTGTAGGTGGAATTTTTTATTTCGTGAATTTTATCACGAGCCCCTAAAGGAACGTCGACACCGGGATTTTCTGCTAATTTTGTACCTTCTACTTGTAACCAAGTTATAGGATTTGAGGTGTCGAAATTTCTTTTTAATATGTAGTAGAATTAAAAAATTTACAAGACTAATGAACAGAGTGAATGTATGTGTTCCGTCTTTAAATTAAATATATAACTGTAAATAATAATGTAATTATTTTTCACCAGCTAAAACTTTGTCAGATATTTATTTTCGATGTCTTATGTTAAATATATACGTATTTTGTAAATAGTAACATTTAGTTTTCAATTAATTCTTCCATTCAATAAAATAATTTATTTTGATTTAGGTAGTTTGAAACATGTCCAAACTTCACATTGACTGTTTTGGTTAAACAAAGTTCAATACGTGCGTTTAAGTACAAAATTACCTTGTCCATTTTGACCTTATAATTTACATGCGAATGGAAAATTAGATCAAAATTATGCTGTATGGTAACTGCTAGTAAACAATATTTATTTCTATTAAGTTACAGAGAAAAAAAAGAGGCTAGTTTAATGTATAAGATAATTGTTTGCCTCCAAACCTACAAATATTTACATATTTTTTTTATTTGTTATTTCCATTAAAACGATTTACACACTATGAACAAACGTCGAACGTTAAAATTTTACTTTAACATAAAGTATAAATTATACAGAGTAGTACATAAATAAGTTTTGTAAATTAGAAGAATGTGTTGTTGATCGTGCAAGTTTAAAATATATAGCGTTTCCCGATATTTACAATAATCACTTACATCATACCCTGCATAACAAAATAAAACTCTTCAACGTAAATCGTCCCTTTATGTAGGCGAAATAAATATTTAAATAATCGCAAGGATATAAAAATATATCTAAGACTTTCTCTACTGGTATGGCTACAATTAAAAAGTATTTATATATTTATAAAGCTACAAATATACATTATACAAAACAAACTAACGTAAGATAATAATTTTCGAAGACAATTAATAAATTTGACGTTTGAATTAAAATAAAATTAATGTATTCAACTTAAATTAATTGGTTTTCTATAATATGAATATTATAAATTTTTAATCAACAACGATAATTCTAAAAATTCCTTGTAGAATCCTTATAGTGCTCCCAAAGTCAATCGAATATGGTTCGAAAATAAGAAATCGACTCGACACACCAACGCTCTTAACAAAATTTTTATCAGCCTATTTAATACTGAGCGTACCACACGTTTCTATTACCTTACCAGGAGGAGATCGGTCACATCCAACCGTACCATATTTAACCAACTTCGGACAAAAAAAAAATGATAATTATACACAAGCATCGCGCCAAATCGACAACGCCCAACGGTCCCGTTCGACGCCTAACATCAAATGTGCACGGGCACGTGCAACAGCAACTGCGCCCTATCCGAAAACATCTCGCTGCACATCTCGCATTTGAACACCGCCTGCGCCGCAGCGTTCGCGTGCTGCATCGATATCTCGGCCAGTTCGCGCAACGACGACGCCTCCTCCAACGCCTCCTGCTTCACCGCGGCCGCCTCCGTCGACGGCAACTCGTTCTCCGACTCCGACTTCTTGTTCCGCGATTTCTTCGACACGATCATCCCGCCTTTGACCAATCTCACCTAAAAAATTCCACAGGTTTTAAGACGCCTCGATACACGGAAGAATCTTGCGATCGCCTCTCGTAAACGGGCCTCTACCCGTATGCGTATTCGGCCAGTTTCAGGTTTAATTATCTTACGAGGGGAGTTCGCAAAATTCCGCCAAACGGTATGGGTATTCACTTTGCTTCCGGGGCCTATGACGTGCCGGCCGGGCTTCAAGCTGTTGCTGGCGGCGGTCCGCGACGATCGGCGCACCTCGACCAACGTCACCGGCGAGGGAGCGACGGCGGTCGTTTCGACGGTTTGCTCGGCGGCGACGGCGTCGGGCGGTCGCTCCGTAGGGTCCGGACAAAGGACGCCGCCCTCGTCGTCGTCGTCGTCGCGGTGCTCGGGTTCGACGATCACGTTGTTCTCCTGCTTGAGGAGGTTCTCGACGGCCGATTCGGTGTCCCTGACGGCGGCGTCTTCGAACGTCGCCAGCGGCAGCTTCTCCTGCAGCACGTGGTAGTTGACGTTCTTCGTTCGCGGTCGTATCCGTTCGCCTGGAAAAATTTCAATATGTAAATCAATACTAATCGATTTGGTTTTGTACAATATTTTACGCACAAGGTGGAATGGTGGATCTCAAATCAATCGGGCATTCAACATATTTTTAATAATTTAGTAACTTTACCTCTGCGCAAACAATAATAGATGTAAAAAATTTTGTTATACTACCACCTTATTAGCACTACACTAAAAGAAACCCACTCTTACCACTGACTTCGCACCCTTATAATTTTGTTATTTCAAATAATAATAAACTCCTTAGAAACGTATTAACGATACGTGTTCAAAAAAAGGAACAAATAATTCAAAGTCGCTCGAACCAAAAAAAAACTAAATATATTACTAATTTTCTACAAATCAAACTAAACAAAAAAAAACACCAACCTAAACAAACGCTATTCCCCTAATCGACCGACTAGTTTCTAATTTATTTTCAACTCACCAGTAGCGGATTTTATCTCGGCTGGTTGAGTTCGGGTTATCAGAGTTTTCGTCTTGTGCCTAATCCGTCCGTCCTCGCCGGTTTCGACGGCGACCCGCGTTTTTTGCGTATGGATCATTTTCGGCCTGCTGGGCACCGATTGATCCGATTTCATCTTTTTGATTTGCTGCTTAGTTTTCGGCGTCGACTTCGAATTTACCAACGTATTGATATTTTCTGTTGAACACAAAAAGTTAGTCGATATCCTAACCGCAACCTCCAGTTTTAAATTACCTATGGTCGAAGAAACGCTATTATACAGGTCCACATAAGATTCGCTTTCGGGTTCTTTGGGCGAATCCGGCGATGCGGCTTTCTTCGTTGGTTGTTTCCTAGTGTACCGTTTCTTCCTTTCCTTTTCCTCTTCGGAATCCGTATAATTATCGCCCAAATCCTACAATAACAAACAAAACGAATAATTTCCACTACTTACGAATAAACCATCGTAGAGTTAAAGCGCCACTCACTTCGGATTGTTCATTGTCCCCGTCCTCCATTCGGGTCATCATCTCCAATTCGTGAGGTTTCAATTTCCTTCTGCGCTTGTATTTCCTCGGACCGACTTGCGGTTGACGCTTCATCGCCGTATTCATGTCGCAATGATGGATCAAATGCAATATCAAATCCTGCGAGGTCGCAAACATATCCGAGCACACCGAACAACAGAAGGGCGTCATGCTAAAGACCAACATAAAATCACACACAATTCGAATTTGTTCGATAAAAAATAAAAATATTCAGCGCCCCACTTTAACTTTAAGCACGGCTTTAGAGGGTCACATCAACGTAAACAAAGTCCTAAGTTACTCCATAACAACAATGTAAATTTGTCAATTTGAAAGAATCTCCTTAGTTACTCCATAACAACAATGTACAACTGTCAAGTTAGAGACGCTACTTTAAAGTCCTGTTTAAGGTTAAAATGGGGGGGGCTGAATACGTGCCCAGTGTGGGTTACCTATTGGAATATTTCGGATCGGGTCCCGAATGGTGAGATCGAATGTGCTCTCGCAGGACTACGCGTTGATTGAATGCCCGCGGACAAACGGCGCAAGCGTACGGTTTCTCGCCCGTGTGAATACGCTCGTGTTTGCGAAGAGTACCGCCATCGGCGAAGGCTTTCCAGCAAAATCTACATCCGTAAGGTCTCTCGCCTAAAGTACAACAACGTTCGATTCAATCATATAGCATTATACACAAACACGGCGTGTCACTATACACGCCGCGTACAGTTAAATACGTTTATTTACCAGTATGTATTCTGATGTGAATTTGCTGCGAGCTCCTCGAGCCGAAGGTCTTTCCGCATTCCCTGCAAGGGAACTGCCGCCCCGACACGCTGCTGTGGCTGTGCCTGTGGTTCATCAACGATCTACCGTCGGGGAATTCCTCGCCGCACACGTCGCACGTCACCACTTTGTTCCTGTGCGACAACATGTGGCGCTTCAATCTGGCCTTATTGTGAAAGGTTTTGTTGCATTTCGTACAAGCAAATACCTAGTAAAGAAATGGAAATTTATAAATAATCGAGTGTAAGTTTGTACGGCGAGCGTTTCACTAACTTTCTCTTTCGAATGGCCCCAAGAATGCTTCAACAACGTCCGTTGATCTTTGCAGCTTCGACCGCACAGCATGCACGTGTTTGGTAATAGATTGTTGCCGTGTTTCGCCTAAAAATCGTCGATATTAATAAAAAAAATGTACTTCTTGCGATTAATACACCTACTTGAACGTGAACGGCCAATAAATTTTCATCGTCCTCCAATTCGCCGCATATCATACACCTGTATTCGAGGGCGCGAGCGTGAACCTCGGCGTGAGCCAACAAATCCAACGCCTCCTGAAAGGATTCTCCGCACACGTTGCAAATGTGACCGAATTCGTGTTCGTTCACGTACTCTTCTTTCACGTGTATCCTTTGATGTCTGCGAAGATTGTCTTGCCTAAAAACAAAAAATCATTACAATTAGCAGGAAGCTGAAACGTGGTACAATTGCGACTCACCTATGGAAAGACAAGCCGCAAGTGGAACAATAATAAGTTCCGTACTTGGTGTCTTCCTCCGAATAATCATCGTCGTCGTCATCATCGTAGTCGTCGACGCCGCCATGTTTCTCCTTGACGTGCTCCTTCATTTGATTGGCATCCCAAAACATTTCCCCGCATTTCTGGCACTCAAACGGACTGTCGCCCTCCGAATGTAATCTAAAACAATAGTACACTCTTACACATTGAACATACACATTTTTAAGTATGTAAATAACCAATCCCGTACCTGATATGGGAGAGCATGGCCTTTTCCCTGGCGAACGCGACGCCGCAATGTTGGCAAACGAACGGTTTCCTCGGATCCGTTATGGGAAAACGATTCTCCATCGGCTGTTGATCCTTTATGAAATTATAGTCGTGATTGATGTTATTCGACATTTGCTCCACCAATTTCGTCTCCTCCTCCATGTAGCCGTACGATCGCGAACTAGAAGCGCCTGAAACGAAACAAACAAAAATTTATCGTATCGTTTGTCGAAACGAAGATGATGTATCGTACCGTAATCGCCGTACGCCTCGTCGCCCGATTCGGTTTCCTCTTTGATTTTCTTTTTCCTCTTTTTACCGGCCTGCTTCAATTTCTTCTTCTTCTCCGGATTGTCGCCGATGTTATCAATGCTTTGGACGGCTTCGTCGTCTAGGCCGTCCCCTTCGGGCATGTACGCGTGTATCTGCGACGAAATAAATGCAAACGATCGAAATAAAATCGATTCACTTTAAGGCTTACTTTCAGATGATTCATCAAATCGCACTTTCTTATGTACCGCACGCCGCACAAGTTGCAACCGTGCGGCCTGTCCGTCTGGTGGGCCACCATGTGATTCATGAGATTCGCCTTCTTCCTGAATCGCCGGCTGCAGAAATCGCACGGGTACGGCCTGGTCGCCGTGTACTCGTCCTGATCGGTCGGCAGCGGCACGTCCAGGTCCTCCTGGCCGGCGCCTTCGGTGCCAACGGCTTCCTCGGAACCGACCACTTTACATAAAAAAAATTACACCTTGTTTAATACAACTATTAATTGAACGTATTCGATTATATGTACCGATTTCTTCGGCGCAGTTGTCTCCCCATCCTCCCGTGATGATTTCCTCCGTTACTTGGCATTCGCCGATTTCTTCAAATGGCGCTTCCGAGGTTTGTTGGTTCATTACAAGAACATTACCGTCGGAGAAGTACATGACGCCGTCGATACCAGCAGATTCTTGTACTTCCTATAACATAAAATAACGACTAAAGGCACCGTAAATGTTGCCATACATTCAGTTATCTTGCAAAAGGCCTTGTATTATACAGGTTGTACCGTGACTCGATGGACATAGCTTAGAGGAGTAGGTTTTAAAATGCCTTATACAAGATGAGGTGTTAGGTCTGGCGATTTCGTAGGCCAGGTAACAAGACTATTACCTAACCATATACCCATCGAGTTGCGGGATACGCTGTATAAACGATAAATAGATCATTTTCTAATCAACCTGTGTCTCTTGTATGTCCGGCACGGAGATGTTCTGTTGCAATTCGACTTCGTCGACTTTGATTTCGCAGTCCATCGCCTCGTTGACCACCTCCTCGTGGACGAATTCGTCGGCATCGTTGACGCCTTGGATGAATTCCTTGCTATCGACCGGCAGGATTTCGTTTTCGATGCCGCAAATCACCTCTTCCGTTTGCACGACGGCGGTGGGATCCTCCCAAGTCAGACCAAACGATTCCTCCATGTTTTTTTGTTTTTCGAGCGCTTCTTTACGGCGGTTGCTGCATGACGTCGAATTCGACTGGATGTACATGATAAATTAAAAAAAAAAAGGTTTTTCTTTGTTGTAATTTTGGTGTATTTTCTATTTTTAGCTTACGAATTTAGATATGGAAATTCATTGGATAGAAGTAGGTAAATTGGTTTAGAGATTACTGAGTGTCCCATTTTTTTAATGCCAAATATTTTATTGCTCTATTAAAACCTACTAAAAAATGTACATATAACGTTTCGAACGAAATTATTATTAAACAAGCGTTAATAAAGATTTGATAATTTTTATAATCAAAAAGATAACATTGGGCCACACTGTATATTTTAAAGCGTAATTATTTATAACAATGTAATGGTAATTTACATACGGTTGTAAATGTATATTTGACCTAGTGTCAGGAAATATGGTAATTAAATTCAATAGAATCGTGGAAATTCGCCCAAAAGAACATAAAAATCATCCAAGATGAGTTTCAAAAAAATATATACAACATAGCAAATAAATTAATCCTAATACAATTAGTGGCGCTCCTAAAGGCCTTAAACCGGCCCTGGGGATATAGGCTCTCTTCACAAATCTAAATTTGTAGGTTATCGATATTTTGACAAGTGAGGTTATGAAGAAATTGAGGTTAAAGAGGTTTACAAATTTCGAAAATAGTAAACAAAAAAATTTCCATTTCGATTCGCACCGTTTTCGACGGGGCCGATTCGAAGTTGGTCCCCGGAAATCGGCGATAACGCGCCTCTCGAACCTCGGATGCCTCCATTACGCGAAAACGCAGAAAACATAATTACATCACAATAAATAATATTTCGATGCGACGCGATCTTTACGTATTAGTAATAAACGGCAGCGTCCGAGCGAAATTCGATGATTTGCCAAATCAAATAGCATACTTACGGATAATAAATTCCTTTTTTCGTTTTCGATTTCGTGACAACCTAACCAAGCTTTGTGCACAGCAAACGTCGACCTTCCTCGGTTTGACTAGTTGCAAATGGCCGCTGGTCTGCGGGGAATCTCGTCGAAATTCGACGCACAATCGCCGTACCGGAGCGGGTGGACCGCCAAATCGTCCGCGGATTAATCGTCCGGGCCGAACGGGCTCGCTTTTCCGACAGCGAGATATTTCCCAGCTTTTCCAGTCGCGATTTCTCCGCGAAATTAGGTTAGCGGATAAATAACCTACAACTTCTCGACGACCGCCAAAAACAAATGCCCGCTTCCGGCGCGGCGACGGACGCGGCAAATTCGAAAATCGAATAAGGCGAGATTAAAAAAACGATCATAACTAAGTGGATGCGAACGTTATGATTATTGGCGAATAAAGGGTGAAATTTAAGAAGGATTAGCGTTTAATTTAATGAATATTTGTAGCTGAATTGATTTTATTGGTAATTGTTGAGTAATGGCAAGGTTGAACGTGGCAACATTGAATGTTTATAGCGCAACTACTCGGCGGAGAATTGACAACGCTGGAGAGATTGTCAAATTGATGACATATCACTGGATGGTAGGAATAAGTGGGGTTATTTGAATTTAACGGAAAATAAATAGAGTAAGTTTGAATGTTTATTTTATTTATGATGTATGGATAATTTTAGCAGTAATCACTCCCAAATCCAGTGAAAGTCCTTGTGGACTCTGACCATGCAGCAAAATGAGCACCTTCTCGGGAAAAATTCAAGAAATCCCCTACATCAGCGTGGATCGCTTCGACGGCGAGAACCTCGAATCTCAAGCGTATTTTCTATCGCATTGCCACTCAGACCACATGAGAGGCTTGACGAACAAATTCGTCAACGAGCAATTAGTAGAAAACAGTAAATACTTGTACGCCTCGCGCGTCACCTGCGCGATACTGAAAAAGAACTATCCCAACATCGAAAGCAATCTGAAAGAATTGGACGTGAACGTCTCGTACATCATTTCGCTAGATAACAACACCTTTACGACGACACTGATCCCGGCCGGCCACTGTCCCGGATCGGTGATGTTTCTATTCGAATCCCACTCCACAGTCCTGTACACCGGCGACTACAGAATACACAAAAACGACCTGCGGAAATTCAACGTTTTCCGCGGCAAAACCGTCGACGCCGTCTACCTGGACACCACCTTCTTCCTCGAGGAGTACCCGGCCTTCCCCGCCCGCCGGGACAGCCTGCGCGAGCTCGTCCGCATCGCCAGAGACTGGCTCGATCGCGGCCAAAACCACCACGTCAATCTCATCGTATGCGCCAATTACGGCTACGAGCACCTCATCCGAGGCATCTCCTCGGAGCTGAAGACGCCGGTGCACGTCAACCAGGCCGCGTTCGAATTCTACTCGCTGATACCCGAATTGGACCGGTCGGTCACGCGAGACGCCCGCGCCACTCGCCTGCACTCCAAATGCCGCGGCTTCAGGGAGCCCGTTTGCGTCGAGGATCAACCAAACTGCGCGGTTAAATCTATAAAGGTACGTTCGACAATACACTCGACTGATAATTAATAATGGCTTCGAAACGTTCCAGATATCGGCGTGGCAGTGGAGAGGAGAAGCCCTCGCCGGGGGGATATCGTCGCTCGACGATGACGGCCTGCACCGGCTGTGCTACTCGACCCACGCTTCCTACGAGGAAGGCGTCGCTTTGATCGAGTTCCTCCGGCCGAAGAGGATCGAAGCGAACGTGGAGCGCGGCGAGCCGCAGGCGGACAAGGCGATGCGGGAGTTGATAGAGCGGCATTTGGGGATGATCGGGGGCGGCGAGGAGGAGGAGGAGCGGGCGGAAGAGGCGCCGAAATTATTCGAGTTGGGGGGCAAGCGAGGGAAGCGCGAAAGGGAGCAGAGCTTCGGGTCGAGCTCCGATGAGGAGGCGTTCGAGATGCCCAAGAGGCATACTTGGTGGAATGGAGGCGGATAATTGATTGTTTTATAACTTTATTGTGAATTATGCTGGTAATTTAAGAATGCTTAAAGCGTGTAAGGGAGATTTTAGAATTTACTTACACTGTGATATTTTATACAATTTTTAAAATTGTTTATTTTTAATAAAATATATACTAAATAATTTGTACAACAAAACTTAAGCGGATAATTAAAAAAAAGTGTCTTAAGTCGAATAAATATTTACTTATATTATCGATATTTAATAAAATTACTTAAACTAATTCTAAAGGCCACTTTTGGTTTTTTTTTCAATTCTAATAAATGCTTCGATACTCTCCAAATACTTAAAAGAAATCTAAATTATTTAAGTAGATAACGTTAATAAAGTTTAAACGAAAATTATCACAACTCATATTTTCTCTATAAAAAAAAAATTTCATATGTATCGTTATCGAGGGTGTTCTAATACATAATCCCCCGAAAATAAAGAACACCTTTACCTATCGAACACCCTGTATGAAAGATCACAAAACGTAACGCAACCGACAATCAACATAGCATGAACAAAAGGTAACTATAGCACATCAATAAATTAATTATCACTTAACAAATAATACGCATTTTTGATCCTTATCCTTATTGATACGGCGTCCTCGGATTGACATTGATCATTTCGCTAGTGCTTAAAAAAAAAAAGAAACAACTGTTTGTTCAAACAATTCCCAGCCATCTCCAATCAACTCACCTTTTTCCGCATTTGATGTGAATAAACAACAAAGCGATGCCCAACAGAAGGCACACGCACCCAACGACGATGTAAGCGATCCCCAGGAACGGATTCTTCCCGCCCAGCAACGAGGTGGTACTCAATATCATCCTCTTCGAGCCGCTAAAAGTACTAACGTCGTAACCTGGAATAAAACGACAACGTTCGAAAAGAATTCCATCATCTCGTGCGAGCGGCTACTCAACTGTAATTGACCGTCAAGATGTACTGGCCGCTCCGCAGGCCCTTGTTGTACCCGTCCTGGTCGTGATCGATCCTGCGGTAGAGCTTCCTGAACGTCGGCAACGCCGCCGTTCGCATCCACACGATGAAATCCTCGTTCTGGAAGCCGTTGTTCTCGTCGTCGTCGGGATCCAGCTCCCACACGTCCTTCTTCCACGCCTTCGGCCTGGCGAACTTGCTGAAAACGTCTTTCAAGTTCCCGTCGGGATTCTTGAATTTGATCTTCTTGTCCGATTCCCAGGCTATGCCCTTTTTCAGCAACGGCACGTCGGACGTGCCGCTCGGTTCCACCACTTGTAACGTTAGAACGTCTGGAATATTTAAATGAATCCATAGAACGTGCGTTTGGTTGTATGAGTATAATTACCGTTGAACATTGAATTGGCGATTGCACCGCAAGGGGCTATGGGGACTTTCGAGCTGTTGAATGCGAACGGCATGCAATCCCCAGACAGCGAGGCATTTAGATTTCCCAAAAGCTGAAAATCGTCTCTCGATTTTACGTATCTCCTGTGATTTTGGTAGTAATTACTCAATCCGTAATACATATACACTTTACCCTAAAAACAGATCGTTTATGTAAACTTTCAATACAATAAACGGTAGCTTATTACTTCGAAATCTTTGGTCAAATTAAAACGTATTCTACAAATGCAATCGTCGATGGTGTTGTTCTTGATGTAGGTAGAGCAGGGCTCCCCTTTATCGATGAAATTTCCCGGGGAAATTTCCTCGGTCCTGTTGCAGTTGGTGTAGTCGATTGCGTGCTCTTTGACTTCATCGGAGAAATACAGCAAACCGATTCCTACGGGAATGAAGGCGATTCCGATGATGAAAAAAGAGGGTAGGACGGTTCCTGCGGTGAGTATCGGTTGCCAGGCGGGCAGCCTTTGCTGCTTGAACGCGCTATCTGGAAACGATTAATTTTAATGAAATCTGTCGGGTTATCGATTTGATTGTAATTTTTTTTCAGGTATCGATCCGGAGTGGAATAAATATGAATTGTTGTATAGGTATTATCCGTATCCATTGCACCGAGCGAGCAAAACATCGAATTTTCATGAATAATGAATCTGTAGGGCAATTATATTCCGATCTTTTTAATATCGAGCGATAAATAATGTACGTGTAAATTATCGAATCGATAAAAGGGTGTAAAAGCTACTGGGATGGGTACGTGAATTTTCGAACGTGTCGAGTTTACCTGAAGGTTTCTTCGATCTGCTCGTTTCCGACATATCGTGGGCCATTATAAATAAATTATAGCATTCAAAAACCTCGTATTTTATCAAAATAACAGGGTGAATACGACTTTCGATTTATCTCACCCTTTGTAACGTCAAACGTTTGTCATGAATGTCAATTTGATATACGTCAACAGTCAATACTGCCAAAATTAAGAAACTAATTTATCCGTTTATTTTCATTTTTAAAGAATTTGTAGAGATCAATTTGCGGGTGAGTAAATTAATACTCAGTCTCATGGATTCTGTTTAATCGTATTGTCGATTTTATATTTAATTATCGATTACCCTTCGATTGATGGAATTATTGATCGGATTCATGTTGGCAGACCTGTTTTTTTCAAATTTGGATTATTTTGTTACGGGGGTGGAGCAAATAGTATTTCAAAGTTTATGAAAAAAATATTTAAAATATTTTCGTAGCAAACAAAATATTTAAGTAAGACTACACATTTTCCAAATGATTAACAAATGTGCAAACGTTATTAAAAAGATAAATATTTTTTCTGAACATTCCACACAAATTTTCTGCGTGTTTCTAGTTAAAATAAAAAATTTACTAACATCGAAAATTCACATAATAACAAAAGTACCGTGGAAAAAATCTACATTAAATACGCACAGAAAACTTACATGAAATTTCCGAAACGGTTTTATTCGACGGCACCCGCTTCGTCACCATGTCGATGCGATCTAAGAACTTTTCGTATTTTTATTCGAGACGAATAATACAGTATATCGATCACAACTGGATTATTCGAGTGAGCAAATTCATATAATCACAATCGCTTCGACTTACAAACAAAATCGAATTCGTTAATTGATTTTTATGACCTACTAAGGCACAAAAAAGTGTATTTCGATGTATGAATTTTTTATTGCATCCCTTTGCACGCTGATAAATTATACAGGGCGAACCAACGAAGCGGCGCACTAAATATCGCGATATTGTAAAGTTATTCTATTACCGTACTAAAGGATTTTTGAAAATTTAAATTACTCGACTCTTTCTGCTTTAGCTCCATTTTCGTAACACCGGGAATAGGAATAACAAAAATAACAAATTACGCTTATTTATTATTAACAACGACTAACACTGATCAACTTTAAACTTAGCAAGTACAGCTTTAGGGTCGTTCATGTGTAAATTTTCCAGTAATTTGTTTTCTATGTGATCCAGCGCAGCTCTCGTTAAAACTAAAGTATTGTGCTTTAACATCGAGTACACATTCAAACCGTACGCAGGCATCAAATTAATATGCTTCACTTGCTCAGTAGCTACTGTTATGTTCCTAGGCATGATATCTTCCCTAAAAAATAAACGAAATATTAATCACCAATAAACTCACTAGATTGAATCCAGTGCTGCAAATTGTTCCCCTACGATTTTGAGATTGATTCTAACAACTTACAGATTGATGAAGAGAACTGAAGGGCCCCAAAGCCGCGATTTGACCAATTCCTCTATATAACCCGGTTCGTCTGTGGGAAGCTCCAAACTGTCTACGATGTGTAAATCGTCCTGGGCGAATTTCACCGATAGCATGCTAGTCAACCCGATGAGTCGTTTAGGAAACGGCAGCATGTAGAAATGGGGAGTGGGCGACCTCGGGCCGTGTATCACGCCACCGCCTCGCCACAAAGGACTCCTGATCGACCCGTGTCGAGCCTTACCCAAACCTACGAAGTAACCACAATTAGAACTTCACCCAAATAGAGGAGTAGTCGTAGAGTAGGGTAAAAATTACAGTATCGCACCTTTCTGAGGCCAAGGTTTCCTTCCGCCGCCTCTGACTTCGAATTTGTTCTTCGTGTGAGCGTAACTCACGTATCGATACAATTGCTGCCATCGTACGTTCTGTTGGATCACGTCTATTCTGGGACTGGCTGCAAACACGGCGGGATGAAGCTCCAGCAGCGCCAATTTCCGCTGATCTATCGTGTCTAAACTTTCCAGCCATATCTGACGGGGGTCCTGGTATTTGGGTGGAAACGCCAGCGTTCTGGGCTCGATGGCATTCGACTTATTTTCGATTGCGGCGACCGAAGTGGAGCAGTATTTGTGTAGGTAGCCGGTGCAAGTTCGGAGGTTCTTTGATATATTTGATAACATCTCGAATAATCCTACAGCATTAAATTAAATAATTTGAATGTAAATAATATACTTAATTTAGAACTTGTTAGGTTATGTTACCAGTTTCTTCTTCTTTTTTGATTATTTGGCCATTTTGCGAATATTTATTCAGAGTAAAATAAAAAAGAATGACGTTTTGACGTTTGACGTTTAATTTTTTGACATTGACAGTTTATTGATTACTATACTTCCATTTAGTAATCGATAATAATCGAAATTTTACTGATAATAAATAAAAAGATAAGTAATAATTAAATGCGCATTTATTAACGCTTTAATTAAATAAGTATCTGTCAGTATTACTTTAGGATAAACACAAAAATTGTGTTTTATAAGTACGAAACAAATGTCCGAAAACATATTTGAACAGTTAGATAATCATCGATTAATCGAATGTTTAGTCGGTCAAATTTGACTTGACCTTTTTTGTTTTGTTATTTTTTAATACGTTCGTACTTGTTCTTGTCTTTGTCTCGTCTCGAATCTCTTGTTTTATATGACCATAGGAAGTGGTGGGAGAAGAGGACAGAAGATAGGACAGTGGACACCGAGGAGGACAGGGGCAGGTGAAAGTTGAAGAGTTGCAACCCCAAAAAAAAGAGCAAATTGCGAATCTCATGAATCCCTTTAAAAAATTTGCTATGATCTTGTTTTGATACTATGGGATTCGAACTGAATCGATTTCAAGGCGAAGTTGACGAAGAACTAGTATGTCCCATTTGTTCAGGAGTTTTAGAAGATCCCATTCAGGTTTGACACCTTATTTAGCAATGATTTATTTCGCTTAAAAAACACTCGAATTCAACGGGTTCTTCTAACGTTTCAGGCGCCTATATGTGAACACGCTTTTTGCAAATCTTGCATAACAGAATGGATCTCCAGACAACCTACTTGTCCAGTTGACAGGCAGATCGTAACATCCCCACAGCTGCGTCAAGTACCCAGAATTATAAGGAACTTACTCTCTCGGTACGTACCTAATACAATCCCTAATCGAAGTTGTAAGCAATCGATCGATTTCAGGCTATGTATAACGTGCGATAATGCCCAGTACGGTTGCACGAGGGTGCTGAAATTGGACGCCCTAGCGGCGCATTTGGAGGAATGCGAGCACAACCCGAAGCGACCGTTGCCCTGCGAACAGGGCTGCGGGCTGATCATACCCAAGGACGAACTGAAAGACCACAATTGCATCAAAGAACTGCGAGCCCTGATTCACACGCAACAGCAAAAACTCAACGAATTCCAGCAGGAGTTCACCGAACAAAGGTTCCTGCTGGCCGAACAAAGGAGAGAAATGCAATTGCTTAAGGTATTTACTGACAAACTCTCATGGCTATCGATCGCTGATTTTATAATGTGCAGGATTTTATGCGAGCTATGAGGATATCCAATCCCTCGATGAGGGCCATAGCGGACGCGATGGAGAGAGATGAAGTACTGCGTTGGAGTAATTCGTTGCAACGGGCGAGAGTGACGAGATGGGGTGGAATGATATCGACTCCTGACGAAATTCTACAGGTGCTTTCATCGATTCGATGCGATTTAAAACGAATTTTCTAATTGGTTGTTTTGTAGAGGATGATCAAACGAACGTTGACCGAGATGGGTTGTCCGCCTCATATACTCGACGATTTAATGGAGAATTGCCACGAGAGACGATGGCCGCCCGGGCTGTGCTCGCTGGAGACGAGGCAGAACAACCGTCGTCAGTACGAGAATTACATATGCAAAAGGGTGCCCGGCAAACAGGCGGTGCTGGTGTTGTCGTGCGATAATCCGCACATGGGCGAAGATATGATGGTCGAGCCCGGGTTGGTTATGATATTCGCCCATGGCATCGAGTAAATCTAATTTCCCCTCTACTTTCTGCTTTTAAAGCGGATGATGTAACTTAACTGAAAAAATTGTCTGTATACTCCTTGTGCTGCTAAATTACATTCCTTTTTTTTTGAATAATTGTATTTATATCGTTTTACTGAAAGTGTTTAGTGACTGATTGTTTCTAATTTTGATGCTAATTTATTGTATTTTTATAATGACTAAAATCTTTGTCAATTATCAAATAGCACTAAATCTTGGGCGAAATAACCAAATATATAAACGCGTTTATTTTTCGTGTAATATGTTATTATGTAAGGATTTGAAGGTGCACTTTTTAAACTTTTATCGACGGATACATGTTGTTCATTTTAGTAATATTTGATCGATTATTCATGTGTAACTGGAGTCCGCTTGTAATTGCATATTTATTTTGCACCTATTTTGTGATAAGTTGAGAATTTACATGTAATCGAACTGGAATGGATAGAAAAAAGAATAAATTATATGGTTATTTTATTAAATTTTCCACGTGTTGGAATATCAGTACAAAAGCACAATTTTGTTCTTTTTTCTGCTTGCGATTATTTTTAACTGCAACTAATTAATGATGCAAATATTGTAGAATGTTTTATGTATATCGCTTTATATATTTTTAATACTTTTTAACGTACTACTTAACTACTCGTGCTGTTTAAAATCTAAGATCATTACGCGTTAAAATAATCATTTTTTTAAATTGTTTGTAGATTAAATTACTTTAAAGACTGTTCAATAGTTCTTCCTTATGAAACTGCCAAAAACTGCATTTATAAAGTTTTCATCGTTATAAGTTGCAGAATTGATCTCGTTTAGTTTGCGATTTTGCATGAAAATGTTTATTGTTTATGTTTGCGGAAAGTGGAACTAAAAATCTTGGGTACTTTAAAGTTTTTCGGGATTTTCCCAATGATTTTCGTTATTGTTTCTAGTCAAAGTGGAATTGTTAGTATTGAACAAAAATGTGTTAAATTTTAGCGGGTTAAACGTTTTTGTGCATCATCTCCGGAAAAACTGGCACGCATAATTTTTGTATCGCTGGTATTCACTAAAATGTAAGATTTTCGATTTTTCTCCTTGTGATTTTTTTGTTTATTAATTTGATAAAACATTGTATTTTATATCTGGAATTTGTTTTAATTTTTTTTAATATAGTGTTTGTTTTGATAACAATCTAGCCTTTTAATTTCTTCCACCCTATATGCTTGTATAGTCACCCTGTATATATGACGTAGTCAAAACGTTGTATGAGCAAACCTTTTCGTATACAATACCAGAAAATACTGTCAATGTCAATAGTGTCAATTGTCAGGTGTGTAGCAAACGTCATTGTCAAATTTTGAGGTTAATAGTTTGTGACTGTAAATAATCAGTGAATAATAAGTCAGGTATTTAATTTTATTTTTGATTGTATTACCATTGTCATAATTAAATTCTTCGTGTTTTGATTTCCAATCGTTTTCTACGTTTGGGAAATTTTATGTTTTCAAGGACTCGTTATTGATTTTGATGGTATTGGTTTCTATCTACAAATGGGAAACAATACATGGAAGATGCTTCACCCAGAAAATGAATTAATAAAACGTTGATGACATAATATTAATTCTTAATCAAATATCTAGTATTTTCAAATTTAATTTCTAACGAGTAATTTTTCTATACTCATACTCAATGTGCTTACTGATAAATATACACAAAAATGTTGTGTACAGAAGGTGTTATATTAACAAACATATCTATATGCTAAGCTAATGCAGAAGACCTAATAATTTATTATTATTAGTTACAATATTAGTAATTGTAAAATAGCATTCAATTTGATTTCTATCTCAACAGAAATAACATTTAATTACAATTAGTAAACCTCTCTTTGACGTAAATTCAAATGAAGCAATTAAATTTTTACAACATAAATAGCATCAATTACAAATTTTGCATTTAATAAACACCTATTAGTACACTTTGCATTTACTCATTCATTATCGAGTTGCTCTCATTAATTGCTATCGAACAAGGTAAAAAATTACCTAAATTCCAGATTTGAAGCCAACAAAATAAAAATGACAGTCCAACAGTATTGTTTACGATGGAACAACCATCAGCCAAACTTCATATCAGTCTTCTCCAGTCTTCTGAGTAGCCAATCATTAGTAGACGTCACATTGGCAGCCGAAGGGAAACAATTACAAGCGCACAAAGTAGTCCTATCGGCCTGTAGCTCGTACTTCCAGGTAAATTACCCGGGAAATTCTATATCGTTCAGTTACAATTAACAGGTAATTGTTAATTGCAGTCATTGTTCGCCACAAATCCTTGCAAACATCCCATTGTCATCCTCAAAGATGTGAAATTCTTGGATCTAAGAGTAATGGTGGATTTTATGTATCACGGAGAAGTGAGCGTGTCTCAGGAACAATTACCTTGCATATTGAAAACGGCGGAAATGTTGAAAATCAAAGGTATTGTAAGAATATCGGGTTGAATGTGTTTTAATTGTGATTTTATAAGGTTTGACGGAGATTCCTATGGAAAATACGGCTGCGAAATGTCAAGGCCAATCGATGGAAAAACAGGAAATGCTTCAGAATACTGAAAACTGGAGTTTAGAGGAAAGCAGACCCATCAGCCCTTCTTCACCTTCGAGTAAAAGGTATCTATTTACAATAAACGAGTCGTTGAGTTTGTTACCACCGCTTGGATTTCTTAGGAGGAAATTGAAAAAAAACGTAATATGCAACCCAACGATTACAACCGAATCAGCGGAAGGTATATCCAATGAAATTTTATTGAGCGCCAGCGACAACGTATTCGATACAGTTTTAAAAACGGACGACAACAGGAGCCTCGAAGAGAGCCCCCAAAAGTACAACGGCATCCCGGTGTCCAGTATACAACCTTCTACGTCGCACCATAGAGAAACCGAACCAGCTCATCAAATAATTACAGTAAATTTTTGTTACGATCGAAGTTTAATTCATTTTAATTTCTGCTCGTTTTCAGCAAATAACTCCACCCGAAGACGTGAATACGCCCCAGCACATAGAATGCCCTTCGGTCGAAATTCCTCGTACCTGCACAACCAGCCAACCGACGTCCGGTACGTGATATTACTCACTTTATTTTAATCGCTCACTAAATATCCTTCTATACACACACACCGATTCTTTTTCTTTATATATTCGTCTCTCACAGACGAATTCTTTTCAATAAAATTTATAATACAAATTATTTTGCATGCTATACTTCATTACGTTGTCTATATTTGCACGTGTATTTTCTATACGGTTAAGTGCAAACTTCTACGCAATATGGTCTATAAGAGCAACAAAGATAACTTCCATTAACCTTGTATAAGAGAAAAAGAAAGAGTGATATTGTGGGATTGCAATTTTCTCATTTTAACAACTGTTATTTTTATATTCTTACTTTGTTCAACTCATAGAATTGACCATATTGCAAACATATTTGCACTTACTCCATATGTACAGTGCGACTAGAATAGCTACAAACGTGACATGCGCGATATATAATGAATACTCTCACTTCACCAGCTATTCCCGTCGATCTGTACCCTTGCTAATTGCTGAATAATTTCTATACTGGTTACTTATTAAATACGTTGTGAAATAATACGATGGCTAACCATATACAAAGATTATTTTTCTCATCCATTTTTCGTTTGGAATCGAATCATTTCAACGTCGAACAGAAAATTCCAAAACATTCTACCAAAATGTTAAGACACTCTTACGAATGTGAATTTTTTTCGATAATTCTAGTAAGTAGTTAGTTATATTTTATTGAAACGAATTTTGCTTGAGCACAAAACACAATTTTTTTTAATTATTTTGGACGTTATCAATTTTCAATTTTTGCATCCACTTTCAACGAAGAGGCTCCGTTTTTATCGAGAAAGTATTACAAACATTAATGAGACTGTTCAATGCACCTCTTCTGAGTAAAACTCGAAAAAAAAGTCGATTCATTGTAAATTACATAGTTATGTGCTTATAATGTTTAATAATAAAAATCATTGCTTTATGTTTTTTTTATATACAGTGTAGGAAAACTGTTATTTAGTAGTAATTAGTTCATAAGAGTTTGTTAATGAAATTAGTTTAGATGAGACTACATTATCCAACACTGTGTATTATACAGGTTGTTTCAAAGAATAAGAATGGATTGATTTTACTTAAAGGTTACTGTAACTCGTAGGTAAAAGTTGATCCATTAGTATCAAACGAAACATCCCGTAAGCATTAAGCAAAAAAAAAACGAAAACCGATATCGGCTAGTTAAATTTGAAGCTAACGTCTCGTTATTATCCTTGCAGGCATTCAGTGGAATGTTTTGGATCAGTCTGGCTTCACACATTTTTCATCAACGTCCACAGTCATGTCGAATTCCGTCGGTACACAATTCACCCATTCACCCGACACGGTCGATCCCACGTCCCCCCAAAATAACATCCTCATTCATTCGAACGCCATCCCGGACACCTACCAGAATCACAAGCGAAAACGCAGTATCAATCCGCAAGGCGACGAGAACTTCCTGCGCGCGCTGGAAGCCGTCAGGTTCGGGGGCATCGGATTTTGCAAGGCCGCCCGAATGTACGGCGTGAACAACCGGACGCTGTGGCTGGAGTACAAGAAGCGCGGCTATCCGAACTGCCGGTTGAGCATCAAGAGCCGCAATCAGTTGCAAAAGCCCAAGGAGGAGCCGCTCATGGCCGGCGAGGGCGTCAACCAGCACGCGATACCGCTCATCGGCGGCGCCGTGTTCGACGGGAAACCGGTGGAGTTCAAGCAAATGCCGCAAACGCCCAAGTATTTCGACGCCGGCGATAATCCTAACGGGACTATAAACTTTCGAAGCATCAATTTGGAGCAAATGTAGTTTCGTTTGCGTCGAATGGTCTTCGATTTTTTCGTATGAACTGTGATTCGGGGCGTTGTTTTTTCGAATTTTCCGACGTTATCTCGCGATGATGTTAGAACAATGTGTGAATAAAACTTACGTTAGGTATCAAGGGATTTAGAAAAGATTCATTGTAATTTATTACCCGTTATTTTTATTAACTTTTTTAATGTTATTGTAGTGAGGTGATTTCCGTGGGTGGATGGGATTCTCGAATTATTTTTAACTACCTTACATTTTTTTTACATCCACCCCTGAAAATCTCCCAATTCTAATTAAACCGTAACTCGTTTCCTAGTTTGTAGTATTTATAATAAACCGGTAACATATTGTGCATAAAACAAGCCTTATTCGATCGAACCCATCCATCACACACGACACATTATAACAATAGTAGTACCGCAAAAGCGACGTCTTTTCGTTTGTTTTGTAGCCGCCTTCGCGCGCCGCTCGTCGCCGACGCCGCCGCCCCTCGACGTGCCGCACATGGGCCCCAAGCGCGGGCGCTTCCTCATGCGGCAGTCTCGGATAAAGCGCGAGCCCGACCTGTCCCACGACCAGGACGCCGAGCCCGCCGGCGCGCTCTCCCAGTACCTCACCGTCCCGACGCCCCTGCGCATCGAGCGCCAGTGCTCCGAGCCGACGCCGTGCGTCTCGACGTCGCCCGATCTGCTGCACGTGCCCGAGCACGTGCTCGTCAAGCAGCACTCCCATCCCATATTGCCCAGCCAATCCGCAGAGGTAACTGACTTCACAAACCCGAACTGTCAAACGGGAAATTTCTCGTTCCGTGCCGAAACTAAGATGTTTTGTGGTGTTTTTTTTAGGGGGGTACGAGGTCGAGCCATTGCCCGGTGGTGCGACAGGGGCCGGCGTTGGGGTGCAATTATTGCTGGAACACGGTGGACACGCACGGCAGGATATTGAGAAGGAAGACGAAGTACCACTGTCCCGAGTGCCAGACGAACCTGTGCATAGTGCCGTGCTTCCAGGAGTACCACAAGAACCAGCCGGCCAATCGGGCGCCGTCGCCGACGATCGTTAAAACTCACCCGAAGAGTATGTAATTTGGCGAAAGTAATTTATTGCTGTGTTATTGTAAAAGAAATATTTATGTACGACTTTGTGTTTTTAGTGTTTTAATTAAAAAAAATTACATTGAAGGGGTGTTCGGTCTTTCATTTTTCAATAGACCTATTCAGTTTAACCTGTGCTGCGCGCGCATATTGTGGACAATTAGCTGGACATCTAAACGAACAAACGAACGCACCTCAGGTAAAATACGGTTCTGACAACCAGACAACGACAACTTAAGACGTCATTTGTCATTATCCAACAATCCGTCGGATTTAATGGACGCGGTGACTCGATACAAATTTGTTTTTACTGCCCAGAAAGGGGTTATAGGCTTAATATTTACGTACAAGTCAAGTCTAAGAAAGAGTAAGAGGGTTAGTACAAAGTTTCCGAAAATGCTTTTTGATCGGTTTGCTATAATATATATTTCAAAAAAATAATCCCATTGACCTATACAAAAAATTATTACCTTTATAAATAAATATACTAAATAATACAAAGAAATACTGTTAAAAATAATACACACTGAACATAAACAAACATCAAACGGAAACAAAATAGGGTTAAGAATGTTAAGATTGATAATGGTCTCTTCTTTTTTATATTTTAAACAGTTTTCATCTAAGAATCATTCAATGTGTCTGTCAATCAGCAATGAAATAGGCCAAATATCTCATCTCTCTTGCACTTATGTTTGCGCAGATTTTAAATGGTTCCACAAATTGCGCGTGAAACATATTTGCTTCTTTTATTCTCTTATGTTGATCAAATAACTCCATCACTCTCTTTCGTAAACTGAATAGGTCAATAACTAGGATGCTTTCGATGATACATAAACAATAACTGTCAAAATTGACATTAATGACATTTCGTATGACAGAAGTTTGATAGAGGTGGGAGTAAATTTTTTGGTATAGAGGTGCAGTAACGACAGTTACAAAATAACCGTTATTCTCCTGATTATTTCAACTTTCTGTAAGTCGATGTGATCGCGGGGACTAAGTGTGCTCCTCCGCGTGTTTCCCTCGATGAATTTCTGGATTTTTGCGCGCCGAACCGATCGAAAATAGTCGCGATTCCGCGATAAATCCTTTTGTTGAAAAAAGAAGCGAAAAATCCCATTGATCCCGAAATAAACGTACGCGCTAGTGGGAGCCACACCGTCGAGCGAGTAGTGGGAGAATCACCAGTCCGACTTCTCGTTTTAACACTCCAACATCTTCCCAGTGGTTTCCTGTGCGAATTTTTTTCTTGTATATACCCTTTCAACGAGACCGCTCACGAGCGACAAAGGTAAGAAACGAAACCCCCAGGGGAGTTTGAATTTTATCGTATCGCTTCTATTTTCGCCGCGAAACTCGCCTCGAATACGCCTAAATTTAATCCCGAAATCGCCGGCTGATGTGGACGAAGGATACCTAATACATGTGTAACTATCTAAAAATACAATTGGCATCGATATGTAATGATTAAAATGTAACTTTAATCAGCGGCAATTAACCGGTCCAGACACTTTCTATGGTCATGTAACCTGTTCCGAATATTCCATCCAGAAATAGATATGTAGTGGCGGCGCGGGATTTCTACAAAGGAGTAGAATGATTGAATGTTGTGGAACTGATCTAAATTTTTGCGCTCTTAAACTTAACATGATCTAGATTTCGCTAAATAGAAACAAAAAAAAAACGTTGCTCCATTTTCCAGGTTTCTAGTACACCTGTGTATAATAGGAGTCTTATACATTAAAAATGTATAGTAGTACTGGTAAATTATATCTAAAATCGTGAGGTCCGCCATGGGCTAATAATAGCCGTTTCGGTGGCACCGATAAAGCGATCGAGTGCTATCTTTAACTTTCGATTTCGAATAATAACGCGCTGATCTCAGTCGCTAGCGATCGATAACAATCGAAATATTTTCGAAGATGGCGTCGAAAAGGACCGTCCTCAGCCGCCCAAGGACCAAATTGTACGACGCCAACTACAACATCGGCGAGAGCTACTACCGCCCAGCCCTCGACAGGCTCGACAGGAAGTACTCCGGAAGGCCCCTGTCGCCCACCCGGCACCAATCACCCTTAGCAGGTAAACTAATCTAGCAATAACTCGACGAATTAACGCGCAGGTGAGACGAAAGAAGCGGGTCTGTAGGTACGAAACTGGTGTGTTTCAGAGAGCGTCGCCGAGCGACACGCGAGGGTGTTCGCCGAGGAGGACCTGGAGTTCTCGCGCAGAAGAGCCGAGAAGCACATCACGCAGGACAACCTGTTCGATTCGAGGGGAGCGCGCCTGTCCAGGGCCGGGGCGGCGCTGGAGAATTGGAACGGCGAGATCAACGATGAGGTGCGACGTTTTTTTGCGTAATTCCGCGCTAAATCGACGACGGTTTCGCGAATTTTCAACCGCTTTCTGTCGGTAACTGTTGCATGAAATCATTCATTTCAACGGCCGACATAACGAGGATGGAAGTTTCCGAAAACTCGATTACTATTTAGTGTTCGAAATTCTTTTTTAGTGTGGATTATTTTTCGAACGGATCGATTTTAGGTGTTGTAGAAATGTAATTCACACGGCTTTTCGTTAGTGTTACATTTAAAAATAGTTTCCCGAACGTTGCCCACGTACAAATACATCTGTTGATTCTGTGCATGACCTAACTTTTATAGATATATTCTGTTTTCAATACCCTGCGATGATATCGATGGGGAAAAATAAATATTTTTCTGATTCAAATGATTTTCTCTTTCGATTCATACATTAAAATTACTGTTAATTTCTATTAACAATGAAATTTGTACGATGAATCTCAACTCATGTTTAGAATATATCCTCGTCCTTTTATAGAATTATTTATTCTGAATTAGTAGTTATGAATTTCTCGGTGATAAATAGACATGAGTTGAAACGAGTTGTTGTTGAAACAATTTAATAAATGTGTATGTGTCAAAAACTAGTAATAATCTTGTACAGGGTGATTCATAAATTATTTATAAATATATTCTTCGATGTATCACCTTGTAGGATATGTTATGTTTCACTGTTGTATTAAAATAGAAAATAGTTTCCAAGACAACTTTCTATAGTTTTACCATTCATTAATCTGTTTATTGTCATCACATCATCAACGATATTATAAATTGGAACATTAAATCGTCTGTTGTTAAATGTAATCATCAAGCTTCTTTTTATTACCCGTACTGACAAAAGTCTTTATAAAGGTTAGTATTTTTACGTTTATTTTTACACCTAACTATAGTTAATACAATTTTTCACGTTTTTCTAGATTCGACTATTTTGTAAATGAAACACTAACATTAGCCGGAACATGTTAATTATTTTTTAGTAGATTAGGTAGCTTAATTAAAACCATTTGTAATACGATATTACAGGGTGTTTTACAAACTATTTAATATCAAAAGTTGTACATAATACACCCTGTACATTAATTAACACCTCACCCCGAATAAATCTCTCGAATAAACGCAACCCCTCTTTCAGACGGCGAACTCCATCAGGCGCATCAGAGCCAACAAGAAGGTCTCGATCATCGAAGACCCCGACCTGGAGACCACCACCAACAACATCAAAACCTTCCGCATGCTGGACAGGTCCGACAAGCTGCTCGACTCCGTCGGCATCAACGACACCATCACCAGGCAGCTGGTCGACAAGGAGACCACGCAGCGCCGCAGCGCCCTCAAGACCTCCTACAAGCCGGACGAGGACCGGCTGACCAAGTGGACGCCGCTGGAGGGCGCCCGCGGCGCCGGCTCGGCGCGCGCCCGCCGCCTGGAGATCGCCGAGTCGATGGAGACCGAGACGGGGGCGGCGGCGCGCCGCGCCCGCGTCACCAAGGACCGGCTGAACGACCTGGAGGAGGAGATGGCGGCCATGCAGGAGAAGCAGGCGGCGCGCGAGGCGAGGGTGGCCAGGCTGAGGAAGCTGGTGGCGGAGACCGAGCAGGATTCGGCCGATTTCGAGGTGGCCCAGACCAGGGCCGAGCGGATAGAGGCGAGAAGGGCCGAGAGGAGCGCCGCCGTCGAGTATTAGGCGTCGGGGCGGTTTAGAGTTTAGTTGTGGATATATCTTTGTTTAGATTTATTTGGGAGTACTGTTAAGGGGCTCGTTGGTTTCGATAGATACTCCGGGTGTTTTAAGTTTAAAGGAGCGAGTTGAAAATGCGTATTTACTATTTAAAATTAATAAAATAAGGTGTTTTTTTTGTTTTTTTTGAAGTGATAAAACCGCGTTTGCAAATTGTTCCTTTAAACCCTCGGAATTTTCTATTGAAATTGGCGAGGAACTTAATGGAAAGGCAGTCTGCGTTTTGAAAGGATAAAATCAAGTTGTATCTTAAATTATTATAGGCGTTTGTGAAAATTTTGCAGTTGAAAATGTTTGTCTATTTTTACTTTATTAGTGGATACTTTTATAAATCGTTTTCTCTCGACTTACACAATCATTATGTTTTATTGCATTTTTTTTGTAAATTTTATAATATTGGCATTTATATTTATGTTTCTTTTTATCTGCATTTTATCGCTACTATACGAAAACATTAGATTACTTTGTTTCATTTTACGAGGAAATCTGTGCATTTTGCTTATTGTACATATTGTAATATACACGAATATAAATATAAATAAACTGCAAATCTTACTAGTTGTTACTAACTCAATTAAAAGTGGCATTTCATTACTACTTCCTTCATAAATAGGTATTTCCCCTGAAGCATACTCTTTTTATAACCTAAACAACAATAAAGTAAAAGGCCGAATAATTAGAAAAAACCTACCAATATTTTAAGCACATATTTGGTGTATCTCATCGATAATACTCCATGTAATAATAAACAGAACAAAGAGCATGATATAAGCACTAAATTTCCCTTGATTAATTATTATCATAATTATTTATCTAGAACTCGCAGCAAATAGCTATTCGCTAAATCCGCTAATACATCAAAACGAATTGCCAGCTGTTGAAAAATTAATCGAAATCCGTCAATTTTATTCGCTATACAAAGTACAATAAATTACGGCTCTTAGTTCCTAATTGCTGCGATCCAGACCTTGCCAATTTTTAGTACTAATACGAGCGAAACTAATAAGTGTATAGCTGGATTAAAGCCAGTGATTTAAACTGTTCCTAAACTCCACTCCGGCTTTAATTAATCGATGTGCATAATTTTGAAGGAAATTAAATACCCCGCGAGACAAGCCGGAGAATAATGAGATATTATTTTGTTAATTTTTTTAAAGAGCAAAATTATTTTTGTTCTAGCAACAAATCATTGAAATAGCAACCTCAATACCGACGATAATGTCAATGCAGCAAGGCTATTCGGGGATTTGGATGGTTCCCTATTGTTTGGCTATATTACATTATTTTTATAAATAAATCGGTATGATGCGCACCTGTGCCTTTAACAAAGGGGTTTTTTGAAAGCAGTATTATTTATTTATTACACAACAAATTCTAGATCTTAAATAGAAAATTACCTATAAGGAGCGCAATAGAGGGGGGAAACCCATAATACAGCAGCTGCAATTACTGCATGTAATTAACAATAAAAGTAACCCTTAAAGAAAGCCGTCGAGATACGCCCGTGGTGGCACCGAAAAAGTAAAATCTTCGCGCGCGTACACACGCCGTTTTAATTTATTTTTTGTACATTAATTGGCAAGGTGAGATAGGGGGAAGTGGGGATAGCGACAGGCCCGTTTAAAACTGTTGTTAATTTTATTTTATTTCTAGTCTTACGTCCAAGTTCAACTGTCGGAATTGTGGGAATCAGGTGGGTGCTCCCGTGCCTTTCAGAGAGACTCCCGTCTAATTAAACTTGCCGTCACTCCGCAGGAATAGGTAAATTATGGCCGACGAAGGAGACGACTGGTTCGGCGGCGGCGGCGACGACGACGCGCCGCCGGCGGTCAAGCCCGTAGGCAAGAAGGGCGAGGAGGCGGCCGAGGCGGCTGAGGAGGCGGAACAGGGCGAGGAGGCGCCCGAGGAGGGCGAAGGCGCCGCCGAAGCGCCCTTGCCCGAGGCGGACGAAGAGTACCTGGATCCCGATAAATTGATACTGTTCAAACATTGGGTAAGGTAAGTTTCGCCAACGCGTGCAATTCCTGCAATTTTTATCTACTGTTGTAGTATCGGGAGAGTTCAGAGGGTTTCATTTCAAAGAAGCGAACATTCGTGGGTTGAGTATTTAGTCATTTAAAATTACCTTTTTTCATTTTATCATCTAGCAAACGCATTTCATAGTGTTAGAAAAAAATATTTCCCGTGAAAAAAATCGTGTAGAGGAAATTGAAAGCGACTTTCGAGCAATCACAATCGAATTTTTATGGAGATTAAAGAGCTCATTAATCGTAACGAGTTCATTTTCGAATTAAATGTACCGAGTGATGGCAATCCGCCTAAATGTGCGTACTACAATTCTAATTAATGCGAGAACTCGCCAAAAATACCAATAAATAAATCGT
Organism: Phyllotreta striolata; assembly: GCA_918026865.1. Classification (NCBI taxonomy): domain Eukaryota; kingdom Metazoa; phylum Arthropoda; class Insecta; order Coleoptera; family Chrysomelidae; genus Phyllotreta; species Phyllotreta striolata. The sequence continues at coordinate 987,931 of OU900098.1, read as the reverse complement.
TCGGGGAGCGGAAAAAAATCGGAGTTTATTAGTATTAATTTCTGGTATTTTTCGCACTAATTGGTCCTTTTGTGTAGTCGATACCTAAGACATATTATACGAAAATAGCCGGTAATTTCGTATGTTTCGAATGCCCATAAATAAATCGATCAGTCGATGAAAACAATTTTGACAATGGCCTGGCCGTGCCAAAAGAAACTCGCAGGAAAAAAAAATATATTACATGTGCATTATGCGTACGTAATACATTCTTAAATGTTATTAATAGCACAACAATAGAGCAGCGCTAATTTTAGATCACACTGTATGTTTCTTAAATTACCCGCTCGAGTATGAAGTCGAGCGCCAATTTTTCTTATTATTATTATTATCATTATTCTTGTAGAATAAATGATTTTTCATTCAGTAAATAATACGTGTAGTTTATTAGTAAAGTTATTTAATCAAGGTAAGTAAACAACCAAAGCTTGAGTACCTAAAAAAATTGCTTCATTTGGAATATCTACAATGCGTTACCTATTAAAAAAAAAGCTTATACAAAATTACAAATACAAAAAAAAATTAACGCGCCTGCTTTGCCATTTACAATTTTTTCCAAATAAAACCAAATCGCTCGTTTGCATTACCATTAATCATTAATCGGTTTTATTGCAGACCAAAGTTCCTGCCTTACAAGTACCTGTACATGTACAGGCAAAATTACTACAACGACGTCATGGATTATCTGGATAAGAGATCCAGGGGGATATACAGGGAGATTCCGAAGGCGCAAACGTGGGCGGAGAGAATACTGAGAACGTTCTCCGATAAGGTGGTGCAGTACAAGATGTACACCAGGAGGATCCAATGCGATTTGGAAACCGTGGAGAAGACCCGGTTGAGCGGAAAATTGTATTACTATCACATCAAGAACGTGTTTAATAAGCAATTTTCGCCGCTGTTGTATTGATAAAGCGTTACTGGTTAGTAATGGAATTTGTATTTAATTAAACTTTGTAGGCGTGAATTATACGATTATTCGAAATAAAACTGTTTAAATTATTATATTAATAATTTTATGTTTGTCGGAGTGGATTTTCATTGTTCATTCGAGTTACCTACTACTTTTTAAGAATAAATATTTATCAAATTGGTTTGAATTTTTATTACTAGACTCTATCCTTGTTTCACACACGGATTGGTGAAACGTGTATCTTTGTCTATTGCTAATAGTGGGGATTTAATTAGTATGCTGTGGATGTCAATAAAATGTCAAATTAAAATCATTGAATTATTATGACATTTCACCAAAATATAAAAATTATTAAATGCTAAATGTTATTAATTCGTAGAGAAGTTTATTATTAAATTAATATTCAGATAAGTGCAAATTTGTTTCCTGTTATTAGTCTCCCAGTTGTTCATATTGATTAAAAATCTTTCTCTACCGACTATTATCAATAATTAAGTGGGCGGCCATTTTCACACAAATGTCAAATTATTGAAATTTACCAAAATATATTTATTACCTTGCGATTCCTAGTTATTAGTCTTCCAGCTAAATTAGCACAAAAACACGTAGAAATTAATTCAAATCTCCGATAATATAGCGATAACGCAGCAATCATATTAATTAAAGACACTATTTCAGACCTAAATTCCTGCCGTACAAGTGCATCTACGACTACCGAAAGAACTACTACGACGACGTGATGGAGGTGCTGGAGAGCCGGAGGCGCGGCGTCAGAAGGACCATTCCTCCGGCCCAGACGTGGGCCGAAAGGCTGTGCAGGCAGCGCAACGACCCCCTGTGGAAGCTGCAGACGTTCGACAAATTCCTCGACGACGTCAGGCTGGTGACGAGGACGCAGATCAGCGGCGACCTGTACAGCTACTACGCAAAGGACCAGTTCAACAAGAGGTACTCGAAGCTGTTGTACTGACATCGGCTCGTCGGAATGAACTATTGTACCTCGTATCGAAGTTACGGAGGAACCCAATCGATTACAGCTCGATTTTTATTATGATCTCTCCTTCCATGTTTTCGATTAAACGTACTGGCTTCCTTACAACCCGCAGGTGTATACCATAAGTATATGTTATAGTTATTTTGAAAATTAGTTAATAAATTACCTACTTGATTAAAATTGGGTTAGTAAATGAAAGGCGATAATCAACATTTGATTGATGCACCAGCAAATTTTATTTTGGTATTACATGTAATAGATGAGTAAGTTCATTTTGGTAATGAAAACCACAATCGCGCGCAAGACTTAGGGAAGATCAAGACATGTTCGGTGTGTGTATGTGTGTTTTGTGTTTATTTGTGTGTGTGCTTGCACATATTCTTTTGTGCTAAGGCCCATTGGACGGCCTGCAGTACAAAAAAAAACACTAATTTCGATAATAAATTAAACGAACGTAACGACTAGAGCTATTGCATTTTTTGTGGGTTATTTTAGGCCACTTTTTCGCGTTGTAATCAAGCGAATTGAATATCCTTTAATATCGACGAGAATAACTGGAATTGCATGGAATGTTTAGTGCAGTATTGACTAAAAAAATATTCCTCTCGTACTTGGAATTGATTTTGTTCGACAGTAGAGAAACGTGGTAGTATTATTGTCAAAGAATAGGCCTTTAATACGTAGAGTTGGCCTCGAGATTCTAGTTTTGATTTTATTACTTCCACCTAGTCCCATTTAACTCACTGGATGGACTCATAAACCGGCTGAAATTTTCTTCGTATCATCACAACAGAAGCAGTGAGATGTATCATCAGCTATTCCCGTCAATTTGCGGTGATTGTTTCACTTCAACTCGATTTTTTTCTCTAAATTTATGCTCAAAAAACCTATGAGAAGTCGAGTACAGTTACTTTACAGAAGGCAGTGAATGAACCTGCGAAATTTACACACGACCGTCGAAAGCTAGAAGGCACTCATCGCATAAAAATTAGGTACCTAAGTTCGATAAAAACCCTAGAAATTTGAATGTAAAACGAAAGAATCGACAGAGCGAAGCGAAACAAATCTATTAAAGGATACCATTCTCATGCAAAAGTGTTTGCGTTGTTTTATTGTAGTCTTTGAAACCAGCACGGGAGAGAATTTATCAATAAAAAAAACCCGATGAATTTTCCTATTCGGATTCTTGCAAGCATCTTTATCGCAGTACAAAAAGTAAGTACTCCTTATGCAAGGGCGCGATTTCGCAGTCCTTGCGTTAAATCCACTTAAAACAATTAATAATATCTAAATTCCAGCGCCTACCATAACGTAGGGGCGTTCAATGTTAAAATATCAGTAATTCTTAGGTTTCTGCAGTTGGCCATTATTTTTTTTTAAACACATGCCAGTTGAGGTTTCGCTAATGTTTTAAAAAATTCGTTAGTTATGGCGAGTTGTAAGTACTTTAGCCCCGATATTTTTGATAAATTTCCCCGAGATCGGACGTAAAAAACGATCAGCCGTAACGGATTAAATAAGTTAAATAAATTACTAATTGGTTTCTACGGCTAGCCTATTAGTTGTCCGGCAATATCCGATTAATTTTCAACACTTCTCATTCTTCGGGGAATAAAGTACTTACAATTCACCGTTATGGACAATGTCTAAGAGCTTGAATCGTTTTATACACACCGCATTTCGGATAACTGACACGCTTTAATCGAACATATCCTATTGGAGGTTAAAAAAAGTGCAATTGGGCGGAGAACTGTTCCTTTTGCCAGGCAAAAATGCACGCTAGTTGTCTAGAACCCGTACGAGGGACGTTTCCAAAGTTCCGGGAACTTCGGAAACATCCCTCGTATTTTTGGAGCAAATTTTGATTTTTCTATGAGATTCGGAACGGATTCCAAAGCGCCCCGGAAGAGTTCTCCGAAAATTTGTAATAGGTGGAAAAAGGACAGGCGATACCACTTCTAAAACTGGGCGAGCGACTACGTTTATCTAACTTTCAACTTTGGCTTTTATATAAAAAAAATTCGTCTAAAAGTTTTACGACTAAAACGCACTTATTTACCTGATATTTTGATTACATTTTAATTATGATACAGCTGTAATTGTACTCGTTTAATAATTGATATCGCTCCTGTGGCGAAGCTCGCAAATAATCGTAAAATGAAAATCTTCAAAAGCCCGAAAGCATCTCACTTATCTACTATTACGTTAATAATCCTTAAATCTTATCTTCGACTTTTCGAATTGACTTGAAGAGAGCAAAAGTTAAATAACGTAGAAGCCTAATGTGCTGTACCACACTATCCTGTTTATAAGCACCATATACCATCAATATTAACAACTATATATTTAGGAAAACCAGTTTAAAATAGACCATCTACAAACGAGAGCCGGTTTCGAATAATCAGTCGATTCGAAACCGCTCCGGATAACTTCCTTCGAATCACATTAAAAACTTTGAAAACAGTAACATTTAAGTGATATTCGAATAAGATTATTTTGGTTACAATATAGAGAGAAACAGTAAGGTAGAAGGATCTTATAATAAGTTCAGTAAAAGGTATGAGCGGCGCATTCCGGCGAGAATTCCGCGCTCGCGAATTTTCCCGAACGAAACGATTTTCAATAAGGAAAGCCGAAATTTTGGTCTCGTACTTTGAAGATATGTTCCCGACGTCTGATGAGACATCTCGAAATCTTCTAGATCTTCTAAAATACTACAGTTTGCTACAGTTCTGGTCGATTTCATTAAAACGAATTTATCGAGCGTATTCATCAAACAAGTCAATTGGACATTATGACATGTACAGTATAATCCGTTTTACAAGTTTAAGTTGGCAACAATTCCTCGTTTTACAAAAGCAAATTTTAAGTTGGCAACAATTGCTCAGTATGATCCACGGTCGTATATAACAGGTCAGTTCATTCCGCCATTTTGCCTACCAAATTTAAATTTTTTCCATTTTACCGAAGTGTAACACAGCTTACAAGAAATTCAAAATTAACCCTACTCGAAAATCGCAGAGTTTCCAGACCTGTATGTAAGACCGTGGTTTTGACCAGAGCAAAATTTTAAGTTGGCAACAATTCCGTAGGATTTTACTGTAAGTAATCATAGCCTTCAAGACTCCATTTAAATACTACAATTTCCTAATACACCCACAATCAGATCATCAACCGACTATCTCAAGAGAGAGAACTAGTAGTAATTCGTAAAACCGTAAAAAACTTACAAGCTATTGCCATCTCATCTAAAAAATCCCGAAAACAAGATGGCGGACTAGATACCTATTCGAAGCTCTCGAGGCGGACATTAAAATTCGCGAAATGATAAGAGGAAAACGTCGCCGGGCGCGAATTCGCGCCGGAATCGCCGCACAAAAGAGTTTCGTTCAAAAATCTTTCTGCTTATCAACGCTAAATATTAATTTAAAGTTTAAATATATATATAATATAATATGTATGTCGCTAAAACTATGCGAGGATGAGTTAACAATCCGCGGCTTTTATTTTATAATGAAAAATCACGTGATGTGTGATTTTTTACTGAACACCAAATAGTTAATACACGCTTAGGAAAATTTAGCAGTACTTACATCACACCGATAAACACTTAGAAATCGAAATAACACAACGTAACGAGAAAACGTGCAGATTAATTTTTTCCTACCCTATTTTTTTTAGGGTTGTCATAATCTATCTTTAACGTGTATTTTATGCAGTATCAGAAAGTTTTTATTAATCTATAATACGTTAATTACTCGTATATCGTGCGGATTGTATGCAGTATGTATTAAATTAATGATTATACAGGGTGTCCCGCATAAGAACCGACACATAGGCTTGTAGGGGAGCTCAAAATATGTTGTTTAACCCACCTTTAACTTAATACAGCCTAATATAGTGTACATAACTTTATTCTTTTTACCGTTTTTAAAGGTCTATAACTTCTCAGGAATGTAACTTTCTTTTTATATGTGTTAAAGGCTTCTCCTGCTCTGGGTCGATTCTTAAGCGGGACACCCTGTATATTTCCTTATGTGGAATATTATTATGCTAATTACACATTGTAGACGGAATAGTGCTATTCCGATACTGCATAAATATGCTATAGAGTAATTTTTCTTATAGATTTATACACTAATCCGATAAGTACACTGATAAAAATTGAAAGTCACATTTTCTTCGGCACGTCCGATAAATCTCAATAATACTTTTTTTAAAAATGAAATACTGAGTAATCAACGAGCCCTGCGTCGGTGTATCGGTCGCATTAAAATTCCTCCCGTAACGGTATTGTACAAATAAACCGGGTCGAATTTCAACCGGCGTGATTCGAACGGAAACCTAATGCATCAATTCCCGATTTAAATGCATTGAGTATTCAATCAGCGTTTCAGTAAAAATCTCCAGCTACATCATTAAAAATTGTACAAACGACGAAAAAACCGGGACATTGCCGAGTTACCCCCGCGATCACACAAGAGTGGTTTGATGTATACAAACTAAAGAACGGAACGAAAAAAATTAAAAATAAAACACGATTAAAAAAAAACTGTATGAGAAAGTTCGTGGGCGCCGGCCGAGAGCGAACCGTCGAAGAGAGAACTTTGTTGTTGTTGTTGTTTTTTCTTACAATTCTTTCTTTTCGAATTCGCTTACTGCGCTTGGGGATCACACTGCAACAGTCGCACGATCGACGGGTCGCTCTTCGCGCCCTCTATGAATTCCTCGAGGCTCAATTTGCCGTCCTTGTTGCGGTCCATTTGTCGGAAGATCTTGTCGGTGCGCTTCTCCGGCGTGCTCTCGTCCTCCGGCATCTTCATCACCGACCCCACCATTTTATAAATCGCCTAAAATAAACCAATCAATCAGCAATTCAACCGCGAACCGGCTCGAAACTCTCCACAACTCATCCACTAGCGCCCTTGTACACGCTAGCCTATCCACCTGGGAGTACAACGAACTAGGACCTAGTGTATCCTAACAAATCATCCTCGGAAGAGAACGGTTTACCGTAACTGGTTCTCTTCGAAGGAGGTGGAACCAGGAGGTGACTTACCGTGACGATTTCGAGCATCTCCTGCCTGGAGATGTAGCCGTTGCCGTCGAGATCGTACATGGAGAAGGCCCATTTGAGCTTCTGCTCGAGCTTGCCCCTGGAGGTGACGGAGAGGGCGCACAGGAACTCCCGGAAATCGATGGTGCCGTCGCCGTTGGCGTCGAATGTGCGGAAAACGTGCTCGGCGAACTTGGAGGCGTCGCCGTACGGGAAGAAGTTGCCGTAGATCTTCTTGAATTCGTCGACGGAGAGGTGGCCGCTCGGGCAGTCCTTCAGGAAGCCTTTGTACCACTCCTGGATCTCGGCGTCTGGAATGCACAAATTGATTCGATTCGTCCTGTACACTTTGAGAGGAGTTTAAATTGAGCGGTGATTGCTGACCTGAAAATTCCGTATTCTGCTTGAGGTCTTCCAATACTTCGGGTTTGAGTTTGCTGTTCTGCTTCCCCATCACTTCGTTCAATCAGTCCGCTTTTGACCCCTATAATTTAGTTGTGTATCTTCCCCCTAAAACCAGGAACGTTTGTTAAGTATTTTCGACGAAAACACGCAGCGTTTCGTGCGTAATTATTAAAACAGTACTTATCTATCGGTGAAATTTTTTAAAGTAAACGAGTAGATATAGTGCAATTTGCAGTGCGTTTGTATATCGATCCGATAGAGAGACTGTTTTATTAATTAATCAGGTTTGAATATTCGCCGTGGCGAAATAAAATACAATTTAAATATGTATATCATTTAATTGTCATAATATTTAGTGATAAAAATCCAAAGATATCTGCCATCAATATGTAATATATATTTTTAACCCTACGATCTGCTTCCTGCCTTTTCATTACCACTAATATAATTCAAAAATGTGTGTGGTTTACTAATCAAAAACCTTCGATAAAATCGTGTAGGCAACGAAAAATTTACATTAAACTTTAACTAGTAGAATAACAAAAAATCTGCGGAGAACAATCAAAAACGTCAAAGGTTTTCGGTAGTAGGTTCTTGTTTATTTCTTTTGGGAACCAAGGGCGTTTTCATGCTCACGTCCCGTGTCCTTCACAAACAACATCCTTACGATCTAGTTTAACAGCTAGAATAAATATTACATTAAAGAGTATCGTACAATATGTGCAAGTAGAAAAATATGACGAGTAAAACGCATGATAGAACGCCCCGAAGAAACCGGGGACGGTCGATTTTCTTTCCATCTCTGCAACTTCGAAATACGAGGGGTGTTTCCAAAGTTCCCGATGTTCAAGAACAATCGCACTGGATTTTGAGGCCCATAAACTTTGGAAACACCACTCGTACAACTACCGAAACAATGCGAGTACGAGAAGAATCGCCGAGAAGATATCGAATTATCCCTGATACATTTGATGGTCGTTTCGAATTGAAAAACTAACAGATTTTGGGGCAATTTAACTCGACCACTTACACCGAACAATTACGCTGGAAACGATAATTTTCGCTCGGCGGACGCGTCACGCGACTCGGGCGAAAAAACAAACAGAAAAATCGGCGGTTAATGGAAGAAAAACGCGACTAACCTACTTCGGCGAGTTCGAATTAGCTACTGGACGAAACCCGTCGAGGTGGAGGTGTTTGGGCCAAGAGGAACATGCACGTGTAACGGGTGACACCACAAAAATCCCACAAATTACCAAAAAAAATATATAATTATTACAACGCAAGTGCAATATACTTTATGGATGCAACTAAAACAACTTCCGTTAGTGTCTTGTAAGAGGAAAGAGGAGGAGTGATAGTGTGGAATTGCTACTTTCTCACTCTAACCACCGTTATTTTAATAATCTATCTTTGTTCAACTAAACACGCGCAGGGTTGCCAATTTGTGCGGAAATCTTCCCGCGGAGTTTTCGAGTTAATTGGGCCACCCGTTACACGTTGTAGGGCCGATAGGGCGAGCTTATCATGAACGCAACGGGCAGCATCGATCAGAAGTATTCTTCTTACGTGCAGAACGCGAGTGCTTAGCATACAAACACTTCCATCCAAGGGCGTTTCAATGACGGACCCGGCACCCCGATCGATTTTTCTTATACGGCGAAGATCTCGCGCGCCCTTACGCGAACTAGATCGATTTTCGGATGGGCATTCGATCGTCGAAAACTGTTCCCAAAATCTGGCGAAACGAGAGCGGAAAATTCGGACAGTTGAGTTAAGATTTATCTCTACGAAGAGTGGTACAATATGAATATGATATGCTTAAATGTAAGTACAGAATACATCGATATTAAAAACATCTAAAATTTCCATTTAAGTGCGCATACCCTCTGCCGAACTGGTCCTTTTCGTTCGAGAAAGTGCACTTGACAATGTTTTTTTTTTCTGATAGTGCGAGCAAGTAACCGGCCCAAGTGTGTGTTTGGTGGAACTTGAAGATTAACATCAAGCTGCTCGTTTGGCGGCGAAACGAATAAAAAAAACTCATTTCGATTCGAAACAATGGAGAGGAGTAAGACTTTTTTTAATTTATTTACCCAAAAAATTTAAAACAAAGAAACTACAATAACATAACCCTAGATATGTCATCTGTCATTTGATGTTACATTTCAGTTTTTGTTCGTCTCTTCTATTCTTCCGAACATTTCGTTCGAATTCTTATGACACTAATGACACAATATAACTCGTTCGTTTAGTGATTGGTTAGTGAATTTACACGTCACTTGTCAAAATTTAAAAGGGCCATATTTCCTAAAATATTGAATATTTTCAGCAACTGAAAACTGATTTGAGCTCTACTGACTTATTTCTATTCATATATATCCGATTAAAAACCGTATATCTCACATCGTACTCCTCTCCATTCGACTAAATACCACCAAAGGCATGCGAATGAATATACAGGACACCCTGTATATAACGCTTTGAAAAATTTCCCTCAAAAGGGGCGATTCCGCTAAAGTCGAGAGAATTATTAAACACCCTGTATCCCAACCCGCGGAGCCACCCCGTGAATTTTTCGCTACGCGTCGTGAGCCACCCCTATCTTAAAAATGTAACGTTACGCTAAAGGGGTACATCGAAATATTCAATTTTCTAGAACCTACACATTTATTTAATTGGGTAAAACGGGTATACATATTTCACGAAATGCCTCAGGAAGAATGTTCGGTAAACACCGAAATTACGGAAAATCGAGGGGTACGCATGCAGCTCGAGCAGAGAAGATTTTTTGGTCTTTTTATTTTGATTCAAGCGAAAAATAACTGCATTTACCGGTGGAATAAACGCCGTTATTTTCGGGTAAAGAGTGTATACTTCTATCACGGATTAGGGTCCACGCGAAAGAGTGGCAGACAGTTGAAATTGGAATGATTCGCGAGGAACAAACAACGACAAATTCTAACGTAAGATAATCGAAATTCTCGTTATTATATCTATACGAAATAAACGTTACAGTATGGACGAATACGAGTGGTCTATTACTACGCATTTGAGCTCATTTAAAGCACATTAATAACATAAAAGAAAAGCGTTATTTTTGTCGTCGCTCCTCCGTCAAGCTTCACATTTAATTACGTTTTACTTCTACGACTACTAATTGCTAAACGAAAGGGATCACATCGATTATAACATTAATTGACTCTTTTTATTTCTTTAATTCTTTTATATAATTTTTTGGTCTCACGCCGTGATTTGATTGCCACTTTAAATGTACTACATGATGATGAACTGAAGATCGTGACCCGTCAGAATCTCCCAAAGATAAAGTTGCCCAAAGACAAAATCGCCTATGACAAAATAGTCCATTTATTCTTGTACTTTGACAGGTTTTTTTCTCCTTAACTATATTTTGTCGGGGCTGTTCTATCTCGGGCAATTTTCTCATTGAGCTATTTTGACTTTAGGTTATTTTAACGGATCACCAGTAAAGATAAAATGTGCGTTTTATTACCTACGATAATCCGTGAAACGAAATCGGTTCAGAACCGTCGGCGGAATGAACTTATAACTTATTGTTTTGCTAAACATGTAGGGAAAATATTTTGTAAGTTTAAAATAGAGTATGTACAAAAATAATAAATAGGTATACGTGTAAATGCATCTAGGAAATTTAAAGATATAATCGACCAATATACGTTCTAAAAAATTGTTGATTTTTTTTTAAACTATTTCCTAATGTTGTTTCTATCCGAACATTTGTGCGACGTTTTGCTACCCGTTTAAACAGAAATTCAGTCGAAAGTTGGCCAAAATAAACCTGATTATGATTAAAATAACGTGCGGATTTTAATGCGTTTATCGCCCGGTAAAAACGGGCTGTAAATATTAACTTTTATCACATTTAGTTACACCCTTTTAGTTTAAAATTTGATTATTTCTTTATCCAACTATTTATTTATGGCAGTCAGATTAATATGTTTTGATCTGATTTTTACCAGGACATTCGGTCGGGATTTTCGCGAACAAGTCCGCGAAAATCCGTCGGAATTCGTTCGTTTAGGATAGGCCTGCCGATCCGTAATAAAAATATACATATTTTTTTTATCCACGAGTATAAAGTACAAGCAAGGGTAGATAACACAGACAAGCGAAAGACAGACATGCTCGACAATTCAAACGAAAATGTATACAGAACGCCATCTCTTTTAAATGCCATTGTAAATTCCCCCGTCGCTTTCGGAAAACCCCCAAAAATTCACATGAAAAATGCGCCGCGGTGTAAAAAGAAACGTTTTGTCTTGTTACCAATTAACATGCACTGTTTTTGTTTAGTCAGGACACAAAAAAATATCGATTCAGGTTTTTTGCGGACCTAAATGCAACGATAAGACTTATTTTGTTGTTGTTGTTTTTGTAAATCTCCATTTGATTAACGAATCGAAAGCGTCCCGTTCAAACGCATTAGGGCGCGAGCATCTTGGACAGCTCCTCGTCCTGCAGGCAGCCCTTCAGGAACTCGTCTTGGGTCAATTGGCCGTCGTTGTTCTCGTCCATTTTGGCGAAGATGTTCTTGGCGCGCTCCTCGGCCGAATCGGCCGGCCTGTTGGACGAGCACGCGCCCAACATGTCGTATATGGCCTGTGGAAAAACAAAATTGCGAAATTTCAACTCGCTTACGGCTCTCGATTGATAGAGCTAAGGACGACGGGCGACACTTGCAGATGAAGTAGATGAATGGATTGGTGTTAATTGGATTGAAAAAATTTGTTAAATGGACTTATATACTTGGTACAGGACGGTTTCTTGGTACAGGAAACTTGATTTTTTTTGTAATTTTGTACCTGAATAAAGTGGAAAAAACCGTGAAAAAGGGGGTTTTGTGCAATTTTATGTCTGAAGAAGAAATTTTATAGGGTCGAAACGTCGATTTTTGATTTTCTCATGTCGATTCACATCGAAAAAGACTTTTTCCAGTCAAAAAAAGTGAAAAAACCTAAAAAAGGCAGTTATTTTGCAATTTTCACCCTGAGGATGAAACTTTTTGGAGTCGAAACGTTGATTTTTGAATTTCTCAAGTCAAAATTTGAGCCTGAAGATGAAACTTTTTAGAGTCGAAACGTCGATTTTAGAAATTCTAATGTCGATTTACATCGGAAACGACTTTTTTCACGACAAAAAAAGTGGACAAAACCGAAAAAAGAAAGTTATTTTGCAATTTTGACCCTGAAGATAAAAGTTTATAGGGTCAAAACGTCGATTTTTCGACCCTTCTCTTGTATTTTCCGAACTTCCTTTATTCGACTATGCAGTAATTACGGCTTATGACGAAAATACGAAAAATCCGAAAATATTTTGTGACTAATGACCCGCAGGAGTGAAAAATGTACGCGAGATTGACTCAAATTCCCATTCAAAAATGATTAATGGTCGTAGCGAATATTCCTCAGAACAGAAATAAAATCGATTGGTATTCGTACGGAAAAATTAGCGCGAATCGAACCCTTCGTAGCTCCGTCGACGCGGAACAGCGCTATTAACAAATAAGACGAGCCATTCATCGTGGAAATGATTTATTCAAAATGGAATTATACAACTTCAGTGTTTTCCGCTCGGTTTCGGAATCCAGAGCAGCGCAAATAGGCCTTCATGAAATTCAATTCGCGTTTATTCTGCGGAATATCCTAGTCGTAAATTCGGGACGAAAAAGGGGAATTCTACAAGCGCATTCAACAAGCCGCGCAACATCTCGGAAACAGCAAGATTTCGAATATATGTAATTCCGTATGTTTAGTTTCACAACATTCTACCGAGACTCGAGAGAGTGGTACTTTCCGCACGATCGATTTACTACAAAAAAAAGGGTGGTGCGTAGGACGTTATTAACAACCCCCCGGTTTTGTGCTCGAATTAACTATTTACCCGTTCGCTCGAGTTGTTTACGTCGTTTTAGAATCGGCGCCGCACCAAGTCCCCGATTTCACTCGACGGGAAATTAACCGCTCGTCGAAAACACAAAATCGGCCTCTCTCCGAATCCGCGGGGGGGCGCGCGCGCCGTTCCGCCATAATTGCGAAACGGATTCGGGCTAAACGGGCGCCCCGAGCGGACCATTAACGGGCAAATGTCAGGTGGGACGACGCCCGTCGACGCCGATCCGCGGCCGAAAACCACCGCACGGATCGGGCCACCCCGCGCGCCTGGATTAATGGACCGGCAAACGCCCGAGATGTCTTCCATTAAAAGGTTTTTTTTTTCCTTTCGTTCCGGAAGGAAATGTCACGATGCTCGACTTGCACTAAACTGGGATCAATCGGTATGTTTAACGACTATTATACCGTTTGATGGCCTCCACAGAGTAGGGTAGAGTTGGATGACACAAAGGCTTTGAAGATGGCTTTCACCAAGTAGAGTAGGGTAGAGTGACATAATGACCTTTGAAAATGGCTTTCACCAAGTATAGTAGGGTAGTGTAAGGTGTAATATGGCTTTCACAAAGTAGGAGAGGGTAGGTAGAACTAATTATCCTTAAAGATGGCTTTCACCAAGTACAGTAGGATAGTGTAAAGTGAGATTAGGTCCTTTGAAGACGAATTTCACCAAATGCAGTATGGTAGTGTTAGTAAATTTAACATTAAGACCTTTGAAGATGGATTTCACAAATAGGATAGGATAGAGTGACACAAACACCTTTGAAAAAATCTTCATTTAAAGATGATTTCCACCAATTGGTAATGAAAATCACCATGCATGGAAGCCATCTTCAAAGTTCTCTAGATGGTAGGCAACATAAACTCCAAGAAATCGTACTGTTAACGTGAATTAAAGCGAATTATAGCGAAGTTTTCCTCACCTGGACGATTTTCGTCATCTCCTGGATGTCTATGACGCCGTTGCCGTCGACGTCGTACATGCGGAAGGCCCATTTGAGCTTCTCCTCCGGCGTGCCGCTCGACGTCACATCGATCGCCAGCAGGAATTCCTGAAAACGCAACCGGAGAAGGTAATAATCGTTTCGAAAACCCTCTCCAGCTTAGCGCTAATAATTTATTAAGCGGGGGCGAAGGGGTCCAACGCCCGTCGGGGACCCTCCCGACCTATATCAGAATTTTTCTAACGCTGAAAAACGCGAAGTTTCCACAGCGGCGGCGTCTTCGCTTTGATCGGACTTAACGGCTGTGAACTCTCTCTCGCGACTTTGCGAATTTCGGTTATTGTATATTCGTTTGCGAGATTTTAAACGGGATTTTCCGTACCGCCAGCATCGAATGGAAAACTCGCCGAACCGGAGGCGAAGCGAATTAAGGAGATCGGCGAAAGTCGCGTTCGGCCCCGCGGAGAAAAGCCGCTCGGGGCGTAAATATATTTTCGAGGGATGCCTTTGTCTTCGGGTTTTATTAAAACAAAATATGGAACGAGGAGATGGTTTGTTTGATACGTTATTTTATGGTAGCCTTTTCGGCTAAATGGGTGGTAAAATGCACGGGGAAATTATCGATTAAACGTCGCGGGTAAATGAAATTTTCAAATAGCGTTTGCGATAAAAATTGACGTCGCTTCGCTTCGACTGTTGATTGATGGAGTTTCAGACGTTAAAGGGAAATTAGAGAGAACAAAATCCACAACTCCCGAACTCCCAAACTCGCCAGCTTCCAGCATTCGAGTATTAGAAACCGCACAGATTATATTAGTCCGATTCATTGTTGGCGAGCATCAAGTTTTCAATGGTCGCAACTCCCAAGTTGCTCCCAACTTTAATCCGATTTCCCTCGTATTATAATCCTCCACACGGGCCGGATAAATAAAACATTTCCATTAAGAAATCGATTTTTTTACGACACGTCGTATATCCCTCTTTTTTTCGGGAAAATCCCGACTCGGGCCCAAATTAAAATACATTAAACTTTCAAATATGCCGGGCGACGGGAACGTTTCGCGAAAGCTTTTAAAGAAAGCCCGCGAGTGAGCGCGGATTCGCCGCCGCCGAAAATTTACTCGCCGGCGCAATTTAAGTTATAAATTTTTCCGAGATTGACTTCGAAAAGACTTTTTAAATATTTCACCGGCGACTCGGATTTTAATTGATCGGACGATGCGAACGAGAATCGGGGGACTAATTAAAGAGGCTTGAGGTCGGACGGATCGGTAATAAATTAAAACGGTTACGCGGGATCGTGTTCGAACAGAGACAAGGATCGGGGGGTGAAGGAAAAACCGCAATCGAGTCGAAACATCGCGTTCGGTAGGCGAGAAAGGGTTTTCCCGTAAATAGGACGGGACTTAATTTCGAGCTTATCTCGCATAAATCGCCCGGATAAAACGTAAGAATAGCAGTTGATAAATTACGAAACGGAATTGTTTGGCATTTCGGAGATGACATTTAGCTCCCCCTTTTTTTTTGCCTCGGCTATTAATCTGAATAATATTCGAGGGATTAAAAAATGAAACGGACTTCTCCCTTCGATGCGCCGACTTTTGCTACGTTTTTCGCTAATTAAAAAAAACCGCAAACCTCTGGAGATTAATATAAAAGTTAACACAAAAACCATTCCCGCTTTGTTTCAATTAGATTTAATGAAACCTACCTTAAAATCTATGTACCCATTTTTGTCCATATCGAATGTCCTGAACACGTGATCGCAGAATTCCTCCGCGTTGCCGGACGGGAAGAACATCTTGTACATGTCTACGAATTTCGCGGGCGTCAGCCGGCCATTTGGACAGTCTTGCTGCAACAAAAAAAAAATAATCGATATAAACCCGCCGGGATAACGCGCTAATTTTATTCGTTAATCGCACCGGAGTGGGACTTTTGTCGGGTAATTACAGGTAAAATGATTGATCAGTTGTTTACGTTTTGTAGCGCAATTCGAAAGCTCGGGAAGCCCGAGTCTCTTTTAATTAAAAAAACCATCGATTCGAGGCGTAAATGACGCAAATATCGTGGGTTGCCGGGTGACTAAGCAGCCGATTTACGATTTACACCTCTGTTTATTTTCGTTTGCAACCAATCGCTTTGCTTGTGTATTGTTAATTTATTCACGACGAATATTTTGTATATTTGCATACATATTGGAAACGTCCTGTATGAGCACGAGCCGACGAATTTTATTATAGACAAGAACGGTTTTTTTGGAGATCGTAATAAATAAATTTTTATTCGCTTAAATCAGTGAACTAATATTATTTGTTCTGTTGTTTGTTTGATTCTAGATTCGACATGTATTCTTTGTTCCGCCGACTTTCAGCGGCAACGATACCTGCAGGGGAATTTTCTCGAATTTCCCGAGTAAACAATGCAGGTGAAATGGGGAAAATATAAAATCGAGTCCTTTCCGTAAACGAAAAGTAGCGAAACGTGCTAAATTAATCAGATGTGTATCTGGTTTTTCAATGGTTAGAAATATCCAGAGATTCCACCAAATTTTTAATTTCCACCAATATTTATACTAGTTTCTTGTATGCGCATTAAAAAAATTCGACGCAATATATGGCCTATTTATTATTTATGAGTATAATTTATATGTATGTAGATATAAGATATAAAATAACCACTTATATAAAAAATCGATACACTATTCAGGTTAATGAATACTTACCCACTTATTGTTAGATAAATTATAGATATGGAGCAAAATATTATACTAGATTTTTATTCATAAAATATGTATACATTACACGGTACAGCACAAAGTTGAGTAGCCAAATCTCATGACAATAAAAGGTCGACAATCGGAGTTCCAATTAATCCACCCGCGATTAGAAATAAACGAAAACTCCGCCTATTTTTAGGACAGTGATGTAACATATTGTGGCGTTTTAATTAAAACCCTCTTTATGAATATGGAAATAAATCTTAAATTCAAATCAGCGCGAATTCGTTAGCCCGTTCGACCCGGTTCGTCGATTTAAAATCGATTCCGCTAGAACCGAAAAACAGTCGGTCGACGTAATGAAAAATATGTTACGGCGATTTCGATATAATTTTGAGTTTTTAAATTAATTGAATTTTCCGGCGAATGTGGCAGGCTATATTGCAGTTTTTAACGAACGCCGCGCAGAGTCGTTAATCAGTTTTAATTACAAACGAGACGGCTCAGAAAAAGCTGAAGAAGTCTCGGGATTCATGCACGAAACGTAATTACAAAAATAGTACTCGTATGTGTGATGGACCAGAAAACAATTACTTTTTTAATAAAAACTGCGCTTGTGCTGGTAGTGTAACTTGATATCTTTTTTTTTCTAGTATAAATTTCCCCTGAAACAGTATATTTTTTACAACATACACCCATTAAGTATTACTACCGCACGTTTAACTTTAGTTAACTATATAAAATCGACATGGTGCAGATATAAAATGGAATAGATAAAAAACGCTAAAGAGATAATATTTTTACAGTTTCCGGAATCGTAAAAGCGCCGTATCGGAAAGCAATTTTTCCCGTAAAGAGCTCATCACCGATGCATTTTAATAGCTTCACCTACAGCTAAGCGCGGTCTATAAAATACGGATAGGTTTAACGCGGATCGAAATAACTTTTCTCAAACAAACTTTCCAAATACATAAATCCATCACATTACTTGTCAAAAAATAATCTGCATTTAAACACCATTATTTTCAATTTTGAATCACCCGCTTGATGTGCTAGTACGGAGATTGAATCTTTCAAAGCTTCGGCCATTCCCATCGATTCTCCCTCATTTCGAATTCAATTCACTCTTGAACGATGTTTAATTGGTCAACCATCAATCAGCGTGTCTTTTAAATCTCCAACAACGAACTCATCTCGAATCGCGTCGATTCAGCACTCTCCCAATCGAGCGAAAAGACTCTCACGAAAACATCGCAATCGAATCTCTATAAAATTCGATATACAACAGAATGGCCCTTTTCCGTTTTCGTGAGCGCCCCGCCGGAAAATTCGCCGATTAGCATCGTCTAATTGGCACTGAAATTCCGAACAATTTTCGCTCTATCGATTCGTCCCCGCGGTTTTTACATAGGGCATATACGAATTTAACGAGCCCAAATAAGTACTGAATCTGTAGAGGAGGACTTGGGCCGCTCTGTATATATGTTGAATGCCTGCAGAAATTATTCTGGATCGCGTTTTTAGCAAATTTTTTTAACCTAGATTTAGCGGCGTAATGAGGTTATCTGCGAACGTGCAGGCATTAGATTGATATTTATTTTTTTCGTAACGAAAAGGACCGTCAACCGTCGAGGCATGTAGGTCAATGAAGTTTACATTCCTACAGCTATAACCTACGCAAATACAGAGCATGCGAAAAGTGAAAGTACTCGATAAGAATACAATTTATCGCTAAACTATTTCGTTGTTATTCGAAACAATTACATTTTCCAAAACGTAATTTTCGCGTTTTTCCTCGACGTGTGTCGCCTGCAAATCCGATTCGAAACCGGTGTAATTGTACGACGCGATGGCACGCGAACTTTGTTGATTCGAACTTTCGAATCGCAGATAACATTTACACCCCTTACACGCTGAAATATAATTATAATACTCGGCTTGTACTCGCCCATGCGACCCGATAAATAATTTTATTCACCACGCCGGCGGATTTATACCTAATTTAAGGATCCCACACAGACCAACGCGAAACTTTTCCGCCGCGAAACTTTCATAATCCGCCGTGTCTAAGGTTCCGCTGCGGAATCTCTGCGGAATCGCTGCGGAATCGCTGCGGAATCGCTGCGGAAGTTTCGCGTTGGTCTGCGGCATCCTTTAACTAGACAAAACCGATGATCGATAAACAGCGAATACAGAGCGTCCCGAGATATTCCATTAGCACATCTTGAGTGACGGGTGGATGCGACTCGCGTAAAATTCGCGATATTCCATTCGGAATAAGGAGACTACTAGCGGCATTGTCGTCTCGGTTGCGCGACGCACGATAATTGTGTTATTTATCGCGAGAGGAAAATATAATGGCGGAGATAGGAGACGCTGGAAAAGGGCGCTTTTGTGCGAAGCGGAGACAAAAGCGCGACGGTGACGGGTTGAAAGAGGGAGGCTTCAATTAGAAATCGCAGCTTCGCGACGGCTGCGAAACCGTACAGGCGTAAATGGGGAAAAGGGAAGCTCATGAAATTTCATTGTGCCGGCCCGTTTATATCGAGCCGTTTATTGGATTAGGATTCCGATTCGATTCGAATGAAATTTTTATCGCTCGCAGCGACTGCGATCCCAACCGAATTTCCTTCTTGTTTCACGGTAAACAGAACATTCGATTCTCCTCTTTAAATACTATACTCCAATATCATTTTATTTTCTTCAGAACCCTCTGTATTAAATATACTAAAAGCAAGTTCCCGTATATCACCAAAAAGACCTTCGAATTGGCCCGAATGTCGAAATTAAATTTCTCTATTTCCCTTTCGAGCGCGCTTGATTAATCCGGAAAGCGTTTCTTCTCGCTGTATTATAAAAGAAACGGAGAACTCGCAATATTCCCGCCATTATTTTCGGGCTTTTAAACCCATTCGCTCGGGCAATATTTTTGGAAATGTCCCGAAAACGGGCCGGGTGGATTTCTCCAGTTAACGAACGAGCTGGAAACGGAAAATTTCGAAACGGATTACCGCGGCACCGGCGAAATTGTTATAAATATTGCCCGGGCGCAAATTGGGAAATTTTGCATCGCGATATGTTTATGCGGATTTACATGTAGAACAAATAATTCGAGTAGCTTACCTGGAAGCTTATTTATCTGCCGGATTATTTATATATCGTACAAAAAACACGTGCCGTATGAATAAATAGGTATGAAATAGTTAGCAATTTACCGGCGTACTTTAATCAATTCGTTTTAAACTCGATATTGCTCGTTCTCGAGAAAATTATTAAACCGAAACGACGCTTTGGGTCCTGCAGGACCTTTTCCTTAATTAAACTAAAAGCGCCAAATGAGCGCTGTACCCTTATTAAGCGTACGGTTTATTTAAGAGGACGGTTTTCAATCCATCCAAGACGCCGAAAACGGTACAAAGTTTAATAATATTTCCTTTGGAATGGAGCGAATTTAACCTGTTAAAATTATTAATCACACTACTTAGGGTAGGGTATACACTACTTTTACTACAGCAAAAAATGTGATAAAAAATCGAGATATTTTTCTGGTGTATAGAAGAAAAATTGCAAGATAGAATGTCATGATTATAGTCAGAAAGACGAGGTATTATATTTCATCCTCTTTCGAGTGATATAAATTATTATCTATCAAAACCGAAAGAGTAAGCAATAAAACCCAAAAGAATTTTATCCCAAATTCCCCAACAATTTTTTTTATAAAACGTAGTAAAAATATCGTACTCTACTATTAAATTAAGTACTATTTGACCTACCTTAAACCCTTTGTACCATTCTTTTATTGTACTTTCATCGTAACGGGTGTGGGATTTAAGAAAATCCATGTCTTCCTTGGACAATTTGTCTTTGCTGCCGAAGCATCCCATGGTGATGGAAGTTCCGGACACCTGGAAGGAAAATTAAAGGAACTGATTAGATTAAACGGCTTTTAACGACCTAAAGGTGACGTTCTGGTTTGATTTTGGATTCTAGAGAATTGCGATTTTATTCATTCCTAGTAACAACAGAACTGGTTACCAATTAACACGGATTTAAAACGATACGGCAATAAATTGCCTAACGCCGAGAGTCTGTATACTGGGTGTCCCTCAAAAAATATACCTACAGGGTGTCCAGAAAATATATGTCAATAACTCGGGGGAGGTATAGATGACATCAAAATAAGGGTACCCAATTTGGTAATAAAATAATTCCTACACTACTCCCTAGTTTAAGTAGATAGTATTCCTGGTGATTAACAATTCGTAATTTTAATAGGGACAATCTGTATAAGGCAAACATTTTGTAAATGTACATTCTTTAATTGATAAACTAACAAAAATGAACTCTTTTGTTTGAAGTCGAAAAAATTAACGGTTCAAGAGAAATTTCAATTTTAAATTGAGATGATAGGTACCTACTTAGAGAGATTTTTGGGTAAACAAAAACAACACTGATACAAACAAGAGATGAATTAATGAAGAGAAAATTGGTTTTTAAATTTCAACTTTAAAGGCATCTAGCTCAAAAATGGGTTCACAAATTAACAAAATTTATATGAAATTGCACCTTTAACTGTATATACTCCAAAACGGGATATACTGAACGAACAATCAGCTCATTATAGGAATCCACAAGTAAAAATAACCGCGATAAATAGATAAATTTGGTATTCAAAACGTTTCAATCGCGGTAATTCCCCGCCGCTGTGGCAAGATCTGGTCGAGATTGGGCGTGCATTTTGCATTGAATAGAGAGCTCGATTTTTCCAAACAAGAGATTTCCTCGGCATGAATGCGAAATCAGACGAGACCGTACGGAATGAAATCCGGTTAAGCTACATTTCAAAGCCTTTTCGCGTTCGCCCATCGGCAAGTTGATCGATATTTTAACATCATAATGGACGGTCAAGAGGAATACTCGCATCGCGAAAATGTCAGTACATTTCGAATGGATTATGTCGCATCATCGATCGAGTCAAGAGCAAATTAAACGCGGGATAAAGTGTCTCGTTAAATTAAAATCGTTTACGGGGTGTACCGCAAACATGTCTTCGTTGGAAAGTTACTTGAAAATTTGGTATATTGTAATTGTTGGAAGGAAAATTGCGATTTTTTTTGCTTCATGTCGAACACAGCCAATTTCGGAAAATCGCAACTTACTTCTCGGAGAAGACGGGCGAACGAAACAAATAATTTAACTTTGCCAATTTGTTTTTGCCCAACTAATTTTACGCTTACGGAAGCGTTTCCTCTTCGTTTACCGAAGGGAAGAAAAAGACCGTCGGTTAATTCGATTTCGATCTGATAAAGCAAAAAAATATTAATTAACTAACTAAATATCGCTTTAATTTACTATTAGAAGCTGCATACTAAGCGAATTTCCACCGTCTACATCAGCTGTATATGAAATATTTGATAGGAAATGAATATCATACATCATGTAAAAGTGCTTGCACAAATGCATTTTGACAAATTGAACCGCGTCACGCTTATGGCTCATGCAAAATCTCACCCATTATATTCTAAAATATTGCAATTTCCTGACCAATTTTCAATACATTCATCTACTTGTGATATTATTTAATAATTAGGACAGCTCGTATATTTTTGTAGGCAATTGCGCGATTTATTTACACAAAAAACGGATCGTTAGAATCAATTCTTAAATGAAGTATCATCTCACGGTTATAAATCATCTTCGATTTATTAACGTTTATTTTCGTTTCGCGATCAATAGGAGAGCTGTATTGTTCGACGAAAATTAGCTTTCCTATTCGCGATTATCACAAAAAAAAGCACGAAAAAAAAGTCATAAAAAAATAAAAACGTAATCTACCAGATAAACAGAAGGCAATTTCGCGGTACAAAAAATACCGGTTTTAATTAAAAAAGTTGGCGTGTTTTCTTCGATAATTTCCCCAAAACGTCCAGTAGAAAATTCGGAATTAATCCAATAGCAAAAGGGCCTCGTTCGGTAAATACTTCAGCAGTCTTAAAGTCAACTCGTACGAAGCTCTGTTCGAATCAAATCGATACAAAAAAAACTACTCTAAACACCCCGTCGGGTCAATAACGACGTTTCCAAACGATTTTCCGCGCCGGGCGAAATTTCCCGTGCATTTAAAGGCGCTCGGCGCGAAATTCTCAACATCTAATTCGGCAATTTCGCGATTCGAAACGGCAATTCCAATTTCATATCGACGACCGGTTACCAGAAATCCACGGCGTACGAACCTACAGACATTCATGTCTGAAATTGGTGTAATTCTATGAATTATTTATAGAGGTGATCGATTTCCCCGCTACGTATTCCAAACACGAATAACTTTCAAAGGTAAAAAAAGACCCGACCGACTGTCTATCGATGCGGGGGAATTATTGAAAAATTAAGGACGTTTCGCATAAAAAATCGCATTAAAAACCGACGCGTGTACAGAAATGTCTCGTTAACACGATATACAGTGTCCCAAGATGATGAATTTAATTGTGTTTTTGGATTCTATACACAGATAGACCCAAAAGGGTTATTTTAACCGCTATAATGGATACAATAAACTAGCTTATTATGCACAAGTATAATATTTCAAGAACCAAATTTAGATGCATCTAGCGCATGACACACACACTTCACTGCATACAAAATGTATTGCATGTATAAACAATTGAAACCAAAGTAACGAACAATAACTCCAGTTTGTTATTGTTAACCGAGATTTATGTTGTGCTAATAAAAGAGTAGAACGTTGAAATATCAATTGGCGTTTACCGATTTTATTCGGAAATTTGGAATACAACACAATTCGTATTTTTTTTTTGTTAAATGCAATCGGTTATTTATTTAGTCCTTGCAAAGCGGAGGGATTAGATGTAAACACGAAACACGATCCGATGAAGATGGGCCGTCTGAAGCCCGGCATTAGCGATTAAACCGCGGTTTAATGATTAGTAAAGGGCCCATTACGGGGCGCCGTTATCCGTATAATTCCGCTAAATCCGGTTAACGATTATGGAAAAACAATTTCGAAAACTAGGTTTAGTGCTAATTAGTCCGGCGAATTATCGGGCGGGTCGACGCGCAATAAAACAATTCTTTAGCGATACTTGTAAATCTCATATTCATATTGATTGATCGAATATATGCATAGTAAATAGGGATTTCGTCGAGTACTTAGTGCGTACTTTTCGATTTTTAATGACGCTTATCAAACGTCAACCGATCTAATAATAGCCTCGGGCATGTTTGCAGGTATTGGGAATAATTGCATAATAGATGATTATTTTTATGCATCGCCGACAAACGCGTGTAATTTAGCCATTATTCGCTTGCGTTATGTGCGTAACGAATCAGTTCTGATTTATTTACGCTAAGTTTTAGAGTTCCAAGTTTATAATCGAGTTGTGGAAGTTAATTGCTCGTATCGTTTACTTCGGGAAAAAATCGGATTTTTATTTACAAACATCACTAAAGCTGTAATTTTTTTGCAACTACTTATTATGTATCATCACGATAACACAATAAAAAAAATATATAAATAGATATGTAATGTGAAATTGTCGGCAATTTGTTGTTACTTATGCAATTAATTGAATATTTATAAAAATTACAAACAATCGTTAACGCAGGAAAACAATATAAATAAATAATTTACCGGGTATTCCTGTTCTAATTATCTAATTTTTATCGCCTCGATAACAACGAATTAAATCGATCTAGATTTCCTATCCTATTCTACTGAATCATACATCTTCCATTAACAATGAATCAACGTAAACTACTGCAAGAAAAACCTATCAGCCAAAGTTCCAAATTGATATAGAAAGAGGAAACTCCTGATGTCTCTTAAGTGAATAGTATCACTTCGACGTCTATGATTAAAAAGGGTAGCTGTATAACTTACAACGAAAACGGATACCTTCGTCTTCGTCAAACAATCCATCTTGTTCGAAGTTTCAGTTTTCGATTTCATTTGATTAGGCTCCCCTTTCGTGTAGGCATTATTTTATATTAGATCCGGCATCGCTGCGATACAGTTTAGTCCGTTTTGTCCAGTTTAAATGAAAAGCACCGGCGACCTTAAAGCATGAAAGGGTTGTTGATCAAGCCTAAAAGTACCCCAACCTTTCGGTCATCCAACAACCCGCAGCTAGTTGTAGTAAATTTAAATTTTTTCACCGCCTGTTTGCACAGCAATGTTTCTATTTAAAAAAGAAAGGTTGCAAAGAGATTTTTATTCACATCAACGATGATACGTATACACTAGGTAGTTTCCTTTAGCTCGGCCGTTGTAAAAAAAAAAACATTATTAGGTCGTAAAAAGGCGATGCTAGGATATTGAATCCTCGAGAGGAGCGTTTTCCTCGCTATCAGAAATCGTAAAAAAAAGGGGGGCGGGCGATACGCGAAATAATAACGCCGGAAAATCATTATCTCGTGCGAGATTCTTCGAAGCACCTGGATACAATTCTGCGATGAATAAAACAAGCAAGGAATTATAAGTCCAAGTCCTCGAGCGGTCGCGAAGACGAGAAGGAAACCCTTCGAGCAGTCCTCTTTTGATGTCAACTCGGAAAAGTCGACCTTTAGCCCGCTTTCCACGACGTTCGCCGTCGACGAGAATCTTTTGAGAACCTATTCTATGCCCCTAAATTCCCGGAGAGTTTTCTATGGCGTTTCCAAAATATTTACGCCAATCAAAAAAGTTCAGTATATAATTATAAAGTCGGAATTTCGATTAGTAAGCCGCTCGAATTCGATTAAAAAATTTACATATTCATCCGGAAAATTAATTAGTCCGTTAGAAAAAAACCACTTACCGAATTAGAACGAAATCCTCACCTGGAAAGAAAATAAACGCAAAAAATTAATCACGTATCATTCACATATTGTTATCATTCGCAATATCAAATACACTTAAATAAATAACAGTAAGCGCTACTGATTACATTCTTCTTATTTAATTAATGTATTTGTTTGGTAAAATAAACTATTGGGAGTCCGGCGTAATTTGCGGCGTTTTTATTACTCCCTTATCCTCTTCGCGATGTAATTAATTGGATAGGAGTCACGCAAACCGGAGGAAGCGTTCGAAATGTACGATTTTTTTTTCTTCTTAATTTGTATCGGCTCACTTAAACCGAGTTTTCGCATACCGAACGCGCCGGGAAAGCCTGGTAATTGCGAAATTCCGAAAGATCCTTCGATGTCTATCGGAGTTCTCTAAATATATTTACACCAGAAATACCCCGGCGTTTATTTTTCACTAATAATTACGCGTATGAAATTAGCGGGCCAACACCTTTGTTTACTATTCGACGGTTTATCATAAAATCGAGAATCCCAGAATAAATTCCGAAAACACCGACGAAACCGGCGATTTCTATACTCGATATTTTTTCATAATTCGGGTACACAACGCGAAAGAAATACGAAATTACCTAATCGAAATTGCAGAAAAAAGCGATAAAATAACCGAATGTTTATATTTTTTATGTATTATCCTTTGAAGTTAATTATACTTTTTTAGTATTATTGTCTGCCGTAATTAAACAAGATTAAACCAAATGAAATTAAAAAGCCGTCGAATGTGGAAATATCCTGTATTTAGTTTTCGTTACTTGTAAAAACAAAATAAAAACGAGAGGAATCTTTCAAGTTTCTAAAATCCGTCCGATGTTTACGGCACAGTGGTTTATTTACATCGTAAAAGCAATTAAATAAAAATCATTAAAATTTAATTTCCAACTCTCGAGGACTGTTCGAGAGCGATTTTTAGGTTTTCCTTTTTGCAATTCGTTTGAGGAAGACTTCAATTTCTTGCTACGCTGAACAAAATAGTGCAAAATAAAAATTATAATATTCAAATGATGTAAATACCTACTTACTACATAAAAAACTCATTTTAAAATTATCTACTCGTACAGCGAACGAAGAAAATCGTTATTGAAGAAATTTCCGAGCATTCATAAACAGTCGCGAATCACTGCCATATTTGAATTTAAGATGGCTTAATATAAATGTAAATTTCGAATCCGCCGGATGACTGCGATATAATTTATGGGCTTCAAAGGAGTGGCCCTTTTAGAAACAAATCACCGCTTAAATCTGGCGAGCATTAAGCCGACAGGGAACGTCCTGTAAGCGAATTAAATCCTAATTACCCGCTACAAGTGAACTTCTCCGTTGGATCAAAACTGAAACCCCCAAGTCGAATTTAGGCGGTCAATTTCTTGTAAAAAACGGGCGCCGATCGCGATTCGTTCGCCGTATACAGTATGTACGAACTGATCCGCTGCAAGCATATAATGAGAATAATGAGATAGCTAATTTAACTTTTGCTATGTAAGGAATAAAGAGAACATACGAAATAGTCACGCCCGCTATCCCCGCTATTCGCTAGTGGACGAAGCGAAGCGAATTGACGAATTCTAATATCGGCCGGCAACCGATAAACAAGTTTCTGTTCTTTACTATCTTATAGTATTGATTGAGATTCTAATTCTAACGCTTGCAGCGGAAGAATTCGTACACTCTGTATAATTGATCGAATGTAGAATAATATTTCAGCGCGGGGGCGGGGAAATCCTGACAACAATCGGGCGCAACAATGAAAAGCGTAGTAGATCAATAACACGCACGTGAGATCGGCGGTCTCGATATAAATCAAAACCTCCAAAGCATAAAGCTTTCGGCTAACGTATATATTTACTTTTTGGAATATATCCTTTCATCGGGGAAATATTTTCGATAATATGATGTGTGCGAGCGTACGCTATAAGGAAAATAAAAATAGGTTTTTTGGTAGGTATATGAAGTGTTGTTTGTATAACTGGAGAGTTTAAAAAAATCTGCTTGTGGGTGATTAATTCGGGAAATATATTAAATTATGCAGACTGAATTTTATGCGAGAGTATAAAAAGAACCGATGAATACATTGATTAAATTATGATCTTACCTATTCGCGTAATATGTAAATTTGGACTTTTGATGGTTAATCATTAAAAATGTGTAAAAATAGATAGCAGGGAGAAAAGTTTACACTTTGTATTTTGAAATCAAGGTTAGTTTTTTAATCAACAATGTAGTAAACAATCGATAAATATATTTATTTATTACCTCAAATTGTCTTACTATACTTATTTCGCAATTATCTACTAATACATTTTTCATGACCCCCTATTCTTGTAATACTTAGAATGGAAATAATTGTATACCAAAAGTCAATTAAAATTCTTTTATTTCAAAATAGGTGGTAAGTTCAAATGGTTAGTACAAAAATGTGATGCTATGCTAAAAACTAGTATTGTATCTACGTGTAAATAAGAATAAAAATACTACTTAAACTTGTAAATTATCGCCTAATAACAAATTCGTTTGACCACCCACCCGAAATTAGAAAAGCCATCTATACAACAAAAACAATCAATAAACTCGCTACATATCTAGCCAATAAAGAAAACAATAGTCATATACAGAAACAGAAGAAGAAAAAAAATGTTTACCAGCAACAACGCGTTGTTCAACGACACAACGAGCAGTCCCGCCCGCCAAATCTCAACGAAGCCCGGCTATCAACTGTTGAACGCACACTAAATCCCCCTAAAAATCCTCTTCTCCTTCGAAACAACGGCGACGCGAACCAACCCCGGCCAAAAACGCACCAAAAAACCAACAAACAAACCCGACCAAGGGACACGGACAGAACGAGAGAACGCGGAGGAGACTCACCACCACAGCATTGCGGAAACCGGGCTCTCGCACGACCCGCAAACGGGTATCACGGAATGCGAACAAATGTCCGTTGGCGTGCGTTTATTTGTATGTGTGTGTGTCGTTCGGCTGGCCGCTCGGATTTGGCGCGCCGACGTCGCTCCGCTGTCCTTTGACTGGTCCCGAGGAGGCCGCGAACGCTCCGAACGGGGCGAAGATCAATAGCGGCGGGCAGGCGAGCTACGATCGGGCCGGAGCGCGCTCGCGCTTCCCGCCGTTCCGTCGCCGGGTCCTCGCTCGACGGCCGGATTCCCTCCTGCTGGCCGTGTCCTGCCGCAACAACCACTTGCCGCCCGCGTCTCGCGCCTTTCCCCACCGGCCGGATTCGTTTGTAGAGGCTGCGTAGCTGTAGGTGCTACCTAGTGGAAGACCTGGGTCTTTCTAATCGCGTCCAAATGGAGCTCCAAATTCATTAAGAAGGATGTGGTTGTTTCCCTGTAATACCTTCATAGGTCTATTGGTTCTCCAAAGTAGAGCTGTATTATAGCGAACTGCTTGTTTAGTCGCCTTGGAAGCACCTATCCTTGGAAGACCTAGATGTCTTTTGGTGTCCAAGTAGAAGAAAATTGGGCAGTTGGAGCACTAAGAAGTTGAGCTAATTGAATGCAGTATTGATTGTACTGGCTCAATTGAGTCAATTTTTTTATATAACTAAGCTTCTCTTGCTAGTAGGGTAAATATAAGAAGAGCTATATGCCCTTATTTATCTCGTCATCAAGTTTCTTCTCATTTATCATCTGCTCCATCTCAAGCGATGAGTATGCTAATTATTTTTTTTTGCAACTTTTTGTAGATATTTCTGATGACTTTTTCCTCTACTATCTCATATTTCCAGATCTATTTATTCCTTTTAAATTGAAGGAACGAGCATTTAGCTCGACTTTTTCATATCTCCGAATGCATTTCCGACGGGAAATAAAACCGAACGGTCTCTAAATATAATATTTAATTCCGTTTTGAGCAAACACGCCGACTTTTCAGTCTCATCGATCGAATCTGCGAAATGCCCTCGTATTACTGTAATTCGCGACGACGAAATAAAAAAAAAAAAACCAGCCCATTGAAAAGGGATCTAAAAATAACGCGGCGTCCTTCGGCCGCATCCCGGAGTTTCGCATAATCTTTTCCACTATAAATTTCGCATAATACGCCGACACGAAATTGCGTCATCTATCAAAAAACGCCCCTAATTTATTAGATAGAAAAAAACGCCGGGCGATTCGCCTTCGAAGCCGTCGCATTTCGCCTAAAAATTTGTAAATACAAGCGACACGCCGAATCGCCCCGGGATATGCGAATTTTGCGTCGAATTCGACCTAATTTTACATTGAAATATATACAGGGTGTTAATTAATTGAATGCCGATACTTCACGATATGAATAGTTGGATGATTTTAAGAAGAAAAGTTTAGATCAATGTACGTCCTAAACCTCTTAGTTTTAATGCTACATGGCGTTACAGTTTTAGAAAAAAATAACTTTTCTATCACAATTTTTGTATTACTCCAGAGATTTTTATACCAAACATTCACATCCTGAAGTATCGGCATTCAATTAATTGACACCCTATATTTAAAAAAAAAGTTTTCGTTTACTTTTTAAGGTGGTTTTATTATTAATTGCGATACAATATCAAATCGGCTCGAATGAGCGTTTTTTTCTTACGCCCTGATGGGGGGTCCGTTAAACGGGTTTTATGGACTTATTCCGGGTGTCGTGTTTTTCCGGAAATCCTCTACAAAAGCCGATAATTGAATTCCATCGCCGGAAAATGGGGTTTTCCTTGTCGTTTTCCCGAAGGCGCGTTATTTTCTAACGTTCGCGGCGCTTTTTTATATGCATAAAACTTAAGCGCTTTGGGTATATTATTTATAGCCTTTGTGTACATCAAACTGTAAAAACGTTTTCCTTGTTGGAATTTACCGGGCTGCAAACACTGCAGATGTAAAAATGAAAGGAAAATACCTTCCCTTTTGAATTTAGTGCCGGCTCAAAGGAAAATGCGCTCAACGTTATGTTTATTTTGGTGTATTCGAAACGAAAATAGTGACGGGGTTGCATGTATGTATTAGGAAATGTAAATATTTATTTATATAAAAAATCACCATTATACCTATTTCACAATTTCTTGATAAGAATATTAAAAGTTATACCACAGCATATCGTTAGTTTCATCACAATTTTAAAATTTGTTTTAAATCAAACACATTCAATAAACAAATCAGAGTAACTAAATTACACCTATGCGCTCATATTTACAGTAGAGATTACTCGAGTTTAAAAAACATCTTTTTTTTATGGCAATAAAGTTAACTTTTTAACTCTGACGATCGCATATCATATGCTCATTTCGGAAGCTGAACAAACAAACTTACACACGAAATCCAGTACATAAACATAACAATTTACTCCATTTAGACGTATCATAAACACGCCAAGATCTCGTAAATATTTCCCCGATCCCGTCCGTTTTGTAATTAATAAATTTCCGACGGAGTAAACAGCAGAAGAATGGGCCCCGAATCCGTCATAAAGAGATAATGAAAAGGCGAGCCCGCCCAGACCCCGAAACACTGATTTTCGATTTCGATCCCTCCCAGCCGTTTGAATAGCAAATGAGCGATTACGATTAGGAAAACAAAACTGGAAAACAAACGGCTCGTCCGGACCTAATGAATTGATGCGCTAATGGGAACAAATAAACGCCGGCGAAGATTAGATAAAGACTGGCATGGGCTTGCAGGAAGCGCCCCGAAGACCCGATATAAATCGTTCGGTACGTAAGTAATTAGTACGGAAATCTTGGCTGCGAAACGGAGAGAAACGAAGGCAAAAACTTTATTGTCCATCAGCGAATCATTAGTGTACGAGTAAAAGGAAGCGAACGGTCGAAAATAACCGACGGGTTAGGCCGTAATGGCGACCTTTTAGCGACGTTTTGCGACATAATAAAAAAGAAACCAGGACGAACCGGCTATACTTAGATACTCCTTGATTGATTGGTCGATAAGCCGGTTCTTTCAAACGCAAAAACCTTTTTTTTACAAATTACCTGCTACTGCAGTAATGGACTAATACCTGATGGTATTTGATAGGTAAATTCGTGTCTCCAATTCGCTTTGGTAACGATGCATGCAAAAAAAAACCCGGCTCTATTTTACTCGAGATGGTTTAACGTTGCGGATCAATCGTTACCGGTTCACCAATATCCCTCACGGACTGCTAGTTTTGCAGGAGAATTTATGAACGTGTGAGCGATCTTGTGTGAAAAAACGTCCGGGTCCGGGGAAAATAATGCATCGCCGACGATTGTTCGAATCGTAATTAGCGAAGGGAGAGGAAACGGCAGAGGGAAGGGAATGTTTATACCCTTTTACACCGCCTAGTTTCGCCAACGAATGTTTAATTATAGCTAAATTACGTTAGTAGTTCTAAAAGTCCACGAGATCT
Source organism: Phyllotreta striolata (assembly GCA_918026865.1). NCBI lineage: Eukaryota > Metazoa > Arthropoda > Insecta > Coleoptera > Chrysomelidae > Phyllotreta > Phyllotreta striolata. Next base: position 955,715 of record OU900098.1, on the reverse strand, counting down.
ATTAATTAACACTACAAAATTTACATTTTACCATGTTAAAATAATAATCCTTTTTTGGGTCGCACTTTACCCTTAATGCCTTTACAGGAATTTAACACCGAAAAATAACAAAGTGAGCACCTGAAAATGGATATTAAATTAATTTCTATTAATTCTAGAATATACCAGAGTAGTCAGAAGAACAATATTTAAAAAATAACACTTATTTTGTAACAGTCATTACTGCACCTCTATACCAAACAATTCCCACCTCTATTAAACTTCTGTCATTAGAAATGTCATAAATGTCAATTTCGAAAGTTCTAGAAGTCTACATCTATTAATTAAACAGTAGAAATTTACATATTACCATGTTAGTGGTATATTTGAGGCATTTAAAGGGTGCTTGTGTGTGGAACAATTTGCCCTCTCCTGAACATCGTTTGCAACTTTGTTGCACTTTACTGCTGCAAGAATAATTCTCTACGACCGCGGTAATCGCAACGTTCTAGATGAAAACGTTTATTTTTATGATCTAGCATTCCTATTCCTCGTATCAAACGCAACATCGCATGATGACGAGCCGTCTTCGTTTCGAATTTATTATTTATTCGGGAGATAAAAATCCTCTTTTTCGTAAGAAATAAGTTTCGTGATCGGTGTAATCACGTTATGCCAATTTATAGAATTAAAGAAGGGAATCATTACGCTTCAACAGACGCATCATCCATAAAAAAAACACCCCGAACTTTTCCCGTTATACGAGAGAAAGATTATTGCAATATTCTTTTATCACACAAATACAATCTGCATTCCGTATTGATTTTATTCGTCGACGCCAACGTGCAGCCTCGGGAAATATGAAAATATAAATTGGATATTTAAACTTGCCCGGCTTTTTCGAGAAAGCATTATCGTTTGCAAAACATTCAAATGGAAAACTTGGTACCGTAAGCTTTCTTCAATAGATTGTATAATTACAAAAACAACAATTTTTTTAATACACCATTTTCCTGGATATTCACGAAGATATAAAATTGCAATTCACCTACAAAAAAAAATTCCCATAACAGCTTTTTAGCATTAGGACCTCAATTGTAAAGCAGCACTTAAGCCAGTCATTCGGACTATTCCACCCTGTCCTTTGGGAATGTCGTTGGGAGAAAGTGAGCATTTCGAAATAGGTCCTGGCCTCCATTCCGGCCGGTATTCAGCTAAAAAATCGCTGAGTAATCAGATACGAATTTCTACTCGATAAGTGTTTCAGAGAGAATTTTTTGGATAGGTTTCCGCTTGCATATATTTTGATTGCAAGCCAATAATACAATGCTTCACAGAATGAAACTGGTTTGTTTAGAAATTAGCTACTTTGTATGCAGTTACTCGTAGCTGTATTATTATCCGTATATAAACAAAGCTTATCTACATTTAAATGTTCATTCGCGAAATTTTTCTACATACCACCAATTATTACGTTACTTCATGAAAATTTTATTTCAATAAGAATTACTAAATGAAAAATAGTATTTCAGTGAAACTAAGGTGTAGAAGTTCGAAAGCATAATAACAGCTTTGATTTGGTACAATTTACCTCGGGGATGAATAAATCTATTTAGCGACACCCTGTAATTACAGCCCTAAGGTTGATTAGCGCGAGTTACCCTGGGAATTTCCGATAAATCCCATTAAAACAGCGAGTGCCATCTGTTATTACAATCGATCAACATTAGCGATTTTTGTGCATTTGCCAAATGCAAAGTAGATACGAAAATAAATACGAAATTAATTATCTGGGTCCTTTGAGCTGGTTATTAAAATTAAATTTAATATTAACTAGCCAGGATGCGATTGAATTAATTGCGAGATAAAAATAAACACTCACCTTTTAGGGTAATGCTGGTGCGGATTGTGCGATGAATTCAAGAGCCTTCCGCGTGTTCTGGTCATTCTTCCTTGTTGAATTTTGCAGGACACTAAATTACCTAACTAATTCTAACTATGTTAAATAAATAGTCCTGGAAAGTACATAGTAAAAACCGATAACTTTATGCAAAACTTAACCTAAAATATTTTGACATTTTGATTTAGAGCTAGAATATACCATAATAATCGAATTTTACAGTAAATGGTAGGTATATAAGGTGTAGAAATAGGCAAGAAGCAGTACCCGAACACTCGATAATGATTCAATCAAAATCAAAGCGCCCTTCCGACAAAAATTAAAAAGGTAAATATCATGACAAATTAAACGTCAAACCTAATTTACAGAGCCTCCTGGATAGAAAGCGCGCCCTGAACCGGATTTTCCACTCACATTATTTCACCGACAGTCTCGTAACTTATGTCTTTCGCGATCCGCAACACCAGGACATTTATTTATTTTTATTAAAACCTCACAATTTGCCCGATATTCGCCATGTTTACGCCAGAGCTCAGCCAGCTAAACGCACCAGTTGAGGTTGCGCAGGCGCACAACGCGTTCGCGAAACGTCCCATTGTCACCAGCGGCGTAGCCAAAGGGCTCTATACAGGGTGACACCTCTTTTTAAACATTCATAAAATTAATAATTTTTTTTACTAACAAGAATATGTTTTCTGTGAGTAACTCAATTAATCATTTTTATAGTAGATGTTTACATAAATTCTCAATTATTACATGACCTGAAATACAAGTAAAAAAATTCATCATAATCAGCCAACGTGATTTCTTTACAAACAAACGACTCATGTTGTATCGAGTGACACTTTTATTAATCAAATACCTGAAGGATACAAGACATCGTACAACGTACGGCAAACTTGATCGGAAAGAAAATTAAACGTTACTTCTAGAGTTCTTAGAAAAAAAAAATACAAAATAGTTAGTAGATAATCTATCTGCGTCCTCTTCCTCTGCCCCTGCCTCGGGGGCCACCGCGGCCTCTGCCTCTTCCTCTACCTCTGGCGGCGCCTCTTGCGGACTCCTTCTTTTTCGCTTTGGCTTTGGGAGTGTCGTCGATGAGGAGAGTCTCTAAGGGCAGACTGTCTGGTAGGATGTAATATCTTATGTTGTTGCCTCTGACTGTGAGTGTATCTAATGTGACTGGATTTCGGTTCTTGACAGTTACCTTAACGGCTTTTAAATGCGTATTCATCGCTACGTCTACGCCTGTGATCGTGCCGTGTACTTGTGTACCGTTTTTGAGCTCCATTGTGACCGTTTCATGGCTCAACTTCATCAGAAACCTGAAATATAATAACAACGCGTTGGAGGTTATGTTCTATGGTCTCGAATAAAGAGGTAAGGAGTTTATATCGGGATGGCGCTCGACGTGCTTACCTTACTAGTTTCATTTTAGTTGAGAAATTATCAGTATCTGTTTAAAAAATATTAATAACGTTAGGTCGGCGTCTGTTATAAATGAAAATACCATAACCTTATAAATTCTTCTTTTTCTTTCCACTTTGACATTTACCATAAGTTACTTATTATTTGGTTATTCAGCAACTTGACGTATATTTGACAGTTGACAGTTACAATAGTGACGTTGCCTGGTATGTTTTGTATGTAAATATTCAAATTCACCCCAGAAAAATCAATAATAAAACTTCTTCAATTTATTGCGAATTTAACAAATCTGTAAAGGCACTAATCGAAAAATGTCTGCGAAAAAGTATTCAATCATGAAAGAGGTACATTATAGAAGTGGCTGTACAACCACTTTTTATTACAAAAAGTTCGCCACTGTGAATTTTTTAATGAAATATCCTATTAACTAAAATTATATCGCTGTATCTTGAATCTAAATATCATTTTAGATTCAACTTACTTCGCGCGCTATAGAGGATACAAGCAAACGCATCGAGGCGTTGGAGGATAAGTTGAACTCCGAATCGATTCCGGAGAAAAAGAAAAATGCAATTAAACAAGAACTAATAGAAGCGAGAAAACTATTGGAAACGCACGAAGCTCAATTGGATCATTTAGAAATCCACAACAAATCGACGTTTATGCTTTGCGTAGGCCTGGTGTTCCTGGTGTTTTTATTTTACATGATATACATTTTATTTGCGAACGATACCTCATTTATGGATTATTAATTTTAAGAATGATTGATTAATTCCACACGAACACAAAATAATCATTCCATATTAATATTTATGTTTTGTGATTTACATGGACTGATTAGCCAATATATACGAGTAGATAAGTGGATTTTGATTGTTTATATTTACTCAATATATAAATAGATGTGCACAATGTTTATTTTAATTAATGGCAAATTACAGGCTTATTTTATTGCGCATTTTCTTTTTTTTTGTACCACATTACATATTTAGAGCTCCTGAAGCCCTTAAGTAATTATTTGCCAAAAAAATACACAACTTTTCGTACATACACAGCTTATTAATTCGACCGCTAGTAGGCATTCCTGAGCTGTAAATTTCATTCACAATCATCTCATTAACGATAACATTTATTTAACCTTGATAACATTTACCGATAGCGTTTTCAGCGTTAATTCGAGAAGAATCATTTCTTCGAACAAACAATAATCGATTGAAAATGGTAAGAGCTTGGTACATGGACGACGACACAACGGCGGACCAGCGCCTGGAGCACCACAAAACCCCTCCGGAATTCATCGGACTGGACGACCTACTAAAACTAACGGGAGTCGAATACTTCCAGCTCGACACCAAAACCTTACAAACCGATGGAAAACTGGAAGCCATCAAAACACAGAGAGGCTACAATTACGAGGACGAATTGGTGTGCTCGAAAGAGTGCCTCCCGAACTACGAAGACAAACTGAAAATTTTCTACACGGAACATTTGCACACCGACGAAGAAATCAGGTACTCCTATTGATCTAACCACTGATCCTTTTACTTACCGCTCGCATTACAGATTGGTCGTGGAAGGATCGGGATATTTCGATGTGAGAGACGAGCGCGACCAGTGGATAAGGATCGAAGTCACGCCGGGCGATTTGCTCATCTTGCCCAGCGGCATTTACCACAGATTCACGTTGGACAGCAACAATTTCATCAAAGCCAAGCGATTCTTCATCGGCGAGCCGGTGTGGACCCCGTTCAATCGCCCCTGCGACGACATGGATTGCAGAAAGAAATACTTAACTAACATTCGAAAAGGAGCGTTTATAACTGGCACTCGTTAAAAATAAACCTATCTATATTGTTTACGATTTATTTACAGAAGTCGCCGTTTGATTTTCCGACGAATCCTTCTCGGCCGGCTTCGCTGCTTCCGTTGTAACCACAGTCTTATCGGCCTCTACCGTAGAGCCGCTTTCTTCTGCAACCTTCGGCCTTATTGCTCCGCTGTTGTAAACCGGATACTTCGATCTAAAGGGATTGATTATGGGGTAACGAGGCGGGTACACCATAGGCCCCGGCGGCATCCGGGGGTAAAACGCCGGCTGGTAAAAGTGCGGCATGGGAAACCCCGGTCGGAGCGGGGGCGCCCAATACATCTCCTAAAAACCAATTGGCGGAGTTTAAAGGAAAATACGGAGATGCTTGTATTCGTACCTCGTATGTAGGTCGCGGTCCGGCGTATCTACTGTTATGAGGACATTCCGGTGAATGCGATCTATGTCTACTTCTACTCCTGCTCCTACTCCTGCCTCTGGTAGTTTTAGCGCTTCTTAAAACGAAAACCGATAGAATTATAGCGATTTAGAAAAAGGTATATAAACAAAAAATGTACCTCCTTTCAACCAGCTCGGCGGATTTCTTCTTCAAGTCGGGATGATTCGGTATATATTCACCAGGCTGCAATGGCCTGTATAATTCCTTTCTAACAAACCTCCGTTCTTTCGAAACCGATCTCAATCTTTTGACGATGAATCTCTGTCTCTTCGGGCTGCCCTTCGAAGTGGACGGTCTCTCGTACGGATCGGGAGATCGACTTCTATAGCGCCTCTCCCTACTGCCATACCTATGTTCGATTCTACTCGTAGTCGGAGAGTACCCTGCAAGGCGCGTAAGAAAAAAAAAAAACGAAATAAATACATTCACGAGCGACTTAGAACTCACTTTTATAGTAACCCGAACGGTCAGAGTGTCTGCTACGACTTCGTTCCCTGTCTAGTGAACTGCGACTTCTTCGCCTTTCTTTGCTTCTTCTACGGCTCCTACTTCTGCTTCTCCTGCGACCTCTGCTTCTGCTTCTTCTCGCCGAATCGCTTCGTCTCCTTCGGGGCGAGGGTTCCCTTCGATGGGGGCTCCTGGATCTGTACGAGGTGCCGTGTCTAGGCGAGTGCCTGTGATGACTCCTGCTTCTCGACCTGTCGCTTGATCTCCGTAATATTCGTTCTGATGAACGGGATGTTGTGTTCCCAGGTTGTGGTTGTTTCGCGGGGTTTATTGTATTCGGAGGTTCATCGAACGTTTGATTTACAATAATGTCGCTCCTATCGAATATCGACTCACCTTTGTTGAAACCTGCAAGCGTAAAGGAACGCAAAAAGCGATTAGTTTCGTTAAATTTCTTCTTTATTTTATTCCTCATAAAGCTTACCCCGATTTGAATTGACCAAAGGCACGATATCTCGAGGATCTACAATGTCCCTTTCAATGTGGTTCGGCAGAATTAAATCGAGAGGATTGTCCATGTTAGCCCTTTTAATTTTAACCTTAACAGCTTTAAAATCATTTGAAGAATGGTTGCCGAATAAACCAGACGCTCTCTTGGAATCGGAGCTCATTATAGTATAAAATTCATTACGCGTGGTAAAAAGTATAAAATACTAAACTTTTTTTAAAGGAATCACACATTATAACATAATAAAAAGTAACTTGTGTATGTTTTGTACGTTCATAAACGAAACAAACAACATAACCTCAATTTTTTTAAGGAAATGACATTTATGACTTTTGACATTAGTCAGGGGTTGTTGCTATCTTCACGACAGAGCGGTACGTTGAATAACTGTAGCGGCTGAGACTTTTAAAGGAAGAAGAGAAAGGCCAAAACAAGAGTAACAGAATTGATGAAAATCAAATAAAATTGTATTTTTCCAAAAATAAAACATTTTCCAACATTACATTTTTAATGTATGATTTCTTTTGCGCCACACGTTCTCGATGTAGTTGAACAAACCTACAAAAAAAACTCTTGTATATTACCAAACTTATGGCTGTGAAACCCAGGCGGCCTCTTACACAGTTGCTATTGTGAATAATGCGATCTCGACCTTAAGGTAAGTGATTCGTCGCTAACGGAAAGACTTTAATTTAATTAATCTAAAATACACTGAAAAATAAAGAAAGTAGATTTTAGCAATGTAAATTAATTGATGCGTTGAAAATATACCGGATGCTTTCGACCGCAGGGTTGAGGACACGGTTGAGGACAAGGGGGACAATACGTCGTGGAGAAACCGCTCATAATGGCCGGAGAATAAACGGGCACAGGCACATAACTCGGTATACAAGGAGGTACGACCGGTCCAAAGTGCGACGTCACGTGGCCCCAAGTTGGCAACTGGGGGTTCCCCACGTATTTATATTTCGGTATTTGCCATCTCTGTAAAAAAGAATTACAAATAATTGAAGAATTAATTAAAACGCCGTATTTTTAACCAAAATCAGCCATTTTCAAACACTTAATTCTGGTCTTCCCCCGAGATGTTTTTTCATACATAAGATATAAAAATCTGAAGAAAATCGTTCAATAAACTATGTACCTCAGCTCCCAATATTAATGGTGCTCTGTATATGACATGGCTTCTACCTCTTCTAGGCATTTCGCTGGATCGTCAACGCAATTACAACATATTCACTTCATGTTAATTTTGACACGGCGACTGACAAGTATTTGACGTATCGTAGACGTGGTGATTTCGAAAATGTTGCGTGACAATTAAGTTTTGTGATGTCATCAACACGTCTTGTGTTGGCAACACTTTTAACCACTATGACGTAGGAGCGAGTTTGTAGTGGCAGCATGAGGTTTATGTTGTGGCAAATGGAGGTAGTGTTGCCCGATCGGTATAATTTTTTCAGGATTTAGTGATAAAAGATCTTTAAGGTTTTCATGATGGCTTAAAAAAAAATATTATTTGGGTACCCCGAAGGATTTTTGAACATGGTCTCATTCGAAGGGGTGGTTCGACCACTTGGGGTTGAGTGGGGATGTTGTAATTTGGTGGAACCTGAGACAAGACATGAAGCTATGCCTGTTGAAATTTTCATGTCTCTAGCTTAGTTATAGCCAATTTAATAGAGCTATAAATGTGTACTTTTTTGTTGAGAAAAGCGAAATGCTATAAAATAGTTGTACGATTGAATATACTTACCCTTCTCTGGTCTTTTGTTCTTGGCGGTGGCGGCATTTTCTGATCTTTTTTTCGAAATGTTGGAAATACTCTTCACTGAAAATTTTCTTGTTATACTACTGTCATTTAGACATGTCACGGAAGGGCCGATTAAAAAATATAATGATTTATTTATATACGTTGCAAAATTTCCAAAAAATCGAGAAAATATCGGAAAAGGACGAGGCTATTAGATACAGATATTATCATTTTTTAATGCATAGTTTCCGGTGAAATTTACAAGATAGGCAGGAAAAGAGATTAACAAAAAAATTAGAGCAAATAGAATCCGAGTTTTCCGAGAAATATTTTACAACGACAACGTTAACATTTTTTAGCAAGCACCTACAATAAAATAAATATATTGTGCTAATAAATTTTGTTTATTTGTTTTAAATGATTTGTAATATATCCGAGCATCTTTATTAATAAAATTAATTACTTTAATCCAACGTGTCGCTTTATGAGCAGTCATAAAATCGAATTAGAGACAAAAATCAACCATAAATCGCCAACATGCTTGTTGATATTTATTTATTGTTTAATCTCCCTTATAGCTGGTATTACCTACCAAATTTCTGGTCTCGCCATTAATAATCGAATTAACGAACTTCCCGCTATCGTTAGTGACGTTTTTTTATTATTTATTTAACATGAGATTAGGGCACTTTCATATAAATAAAACCGATGCGAAGGTACCGGCATGTAATACAGTTTCGCGACTGTACCAGTAAATCAGCAGGTAAATAGAACCACACCAGTCCGCACAAAAGCATCTCAATTATTCGCACTCTTCCAGAGAACAAGTCCTCCAAAATGATTGGAAAAGTTCTAGCGGCTTTTCTGCTCGCTTTCGTTTTATCCGAAAGTTATTCATCCGCCGCGTCGACGTGTAAGTACAGACATTTTTCTTTCTAATATACTGTATTAATTTTTCCATCGTCCAGCCCACGTTGTATGTTACCACGGCAACTGGTACTCCTACAAGAACGGAAATGGGAAATACACGCCGGAAAACATCGACCCCAACCTTTGCACGCACATCATCTACAGTTTCCTTGGACTTAAAGCCGACGGAACCATTTATCATATCGAAGATTGGTTAGACTTGGAAGGGGGTAAGTACATACGACTAGTATAAGCAATATCTAGACACAACAGGATCGTTGGAAACCTTGATCTTATAACAGCGGGGAAACTACAGAGAAACTACTATTTTAATGAAAATAACATAGCCATTTGCATCAGGGAATCTGGAAAAATTCGTCGCTCTCAGAAACAAGAACAAGAACTTGAAGGTTTTGGTCGCCTTGGGCGGCTGGAACCACTCCAAGAACTTCGGAGCTGTGGCCGCATCTCCGGCCGCCAGGGCTAGGTTCCTGAAGACTTCCTTGGAGCTCATCGAAAGGTTCGGTCTGGATGGGCTCGATTTCGACTGGGAATACCCCACCAAACGCGACGGATCCTCACCAGCCGATTACGTATGTACCACGCAAAACACCAAACATGTATCGGTAACGATCTATCCGAAATGTTCCAGCAAAACTTCATTACACTCCTCAAAGAATTCAAAGAGGAATTCGAGAAGAGAGGACTCCTGTTGACCATCGCCGTGTCTGCCTCACCTTCGTCCGTAAATTCCTCTTACGATGTACCCAAAGTATCGAAGTGAGTGAATAACTCGTTAATATGCCCAACAAATTGTTAATTAATCTCCAATTAATTACCTATAGGTACGTGGATTTGATCAACGTGATGGCCTACGATTTGAACGGCGCTTGGAATAAAGTAACCGGACACAACGCTCCTTTGTACGCGTCGTCCAAAGAAACCGGCGCCCAAAGGGAACTCAACGTCGTAAGTAAATTGAGCTGTTCGAAATGCCGAAGCTCGGGAATCGTTTCCTGCGTAGATTGAGTATATGGTTTGATGATTTTCAGGACGCCGCCATCTCCAACTGGCTCGCCCAAGGCGCCGCTCCGGAGAAACTGGTGCTCGGCATCCCGACCTACGGCAGAGCCTTCAGGCTCGCCTCCACCAGCGACGTTTCGTTGGGAGCCCCGGCTTCGGGCCCCGGCGACCAAGGCAAATACACCGGGGAAAGCGGATTTCTCGGATACAACGAAGTGAGCATAATTACAATTATAACAATTATCCTCTTATGTATATTATTTTTGTTGGTAGATCGTGGAATTGAGGCAAGAAGGCGGTTGGACTTACGTGTGGGACGACGAACAGAAAGTACCTCACATGTACAAAGGGCTCCAATGGGTTGGTTTCGACGACGTCGAAGCCGTTACTACTAAAGTAATGTTTTTTTCCATATAATGCCCGAGCTTGTTCTAATTCACAACAAATTCTAGGTTAAATACGCGCAGGAGAAGAACCTTGGAGGTGTAATGGTGTGGGCGCTTGAAACCGACGATCACCATGGATTATCCGGAATCAAAAACCCCCTGCTCACCGCCATTTCCAAACAATTAGTAAGTGTAATCTTTCTCGGAATCTTCCAAAAGTATTAGAATCCTTTTCGAATCCTTCTTAAGGTATCAGTATCCCTCTCAGGTCATTCTAAGATCTTCCATTCCTTCTCAGCTCATTTTGTAAGGTCTCAGCTTCCTTCCCAGGTCCTTTTAAACTTCCACGTTCCTCCTCAAAATTCTTCACATGCTATAATATGATCTGCTTCGTAGGACCGCAAAGTTCCAGCCGGCGACGATCCCACCACGGTGACTCCTTCCGGGGCCGGTGGGGAATCGTCGAAACCGCCGACGGTGACGCCTTCGGCGCCTTCTTCGGGAGTATGCACGTCGACCGGATCGGTCCGGGACCCGAAGGACTGCAGCAAATTCTACATTTGCAGCAGCGACAACGGGCGCTTCGTGGCCACGGCCCTCTCGTGCCCCGGCGGATTGTACTTCGATACAAAGTACCAGGCCTGCAATTACAAGGAGCAGGTGCTCGACTGCTGAGCGAACGGGGGGTTTTTTTAATGAATTCGCGCTTATCGGGTTTGTAGATTGGTTTAGTTTAGATTTAAATAAATGAGTATTAGAAGGTGTTTGCGTTTCGATTCTATGGTTATTCCTCCTTTTTTTTTGTATAATTGCGTTGTTGTCGGGTAATTTGTGGGTTTAAATTGAATTGAAGTGGGCGAATTCTTGAAGGTAAGTGAAAAAACTTGTAGAGATAACGGATTCGATAAAGCGAGTTATTACGCGGACCGGAGTGCGTAGGGAATAAGTTAAATAACAAGAATTTTTTTGAACGGTTTGAAAAATTGTCGATCGATTTCCTAACGCTAGCGCTGTTGAAAAGATATAGAAGGTACTTCCCCATCCGGTGCGTATTTAAATGAATTATGCTACTTCGTATTGTCATTAGTTCCATGATCACGATGATGATGCTCCTGTTCTTCGTTATTTGCATTGTATACGCTGGTATTGGTCACGCTCAACATAACAAATCGAGTGAGTTTTTTACATTATTTAGCTATTAATTAAATTATTTAGTTGGTTAGTGATACTGATATCGGTAAATTACCTGCTTGAAATGTTATATATTTACATTGTAAAATACTTATTTATACGTAAGCGAATAATTAAAATTTCAAATTACTTTTGCTTTTTAAAATTATAATTTTTACGTGCGGATATTTTTTGAAGACACTATTATTTGTATAGATAATAAAGGGATTTTGTTTAAGAAATTTTATCTAGCATCTTCATCAATTTATCTCAAAAAAATACTGTGTAAATAACGAATATAATTATTCAACAATGCTCCGATAACACGACTATATTATTTACATTATATATTTATGAAATAAGCAGGGTTTTTTGCACGATAGTTGTTATTAAAATTTCCACAATAAATCATAAGCATAAAATTCCCGGGCTATTAATTCGATACCGCTTATCGTCGAAGATTCGTAAATAAATTACGAAATTTTTAACAACAGTCGGTCATCACTCGATTTGAACAGCTGCAAATCTTTTTTTACAGCCAATGTAATTTGCTACTACGTAAATAGTTACGGAGTGTCCTTAGCTCCTCCGGAACAATTGGACGCCAATCTTTGTACACACATATTGTACGCCTTCGCCAATTTGAACGCCAGCGGGTACTTAGAATACAACAGAAAAATTGATATAGATGAAGGTAAATTGGGTACACAACATGCAATGAATAAATCCATTTTCTCTGTACAAAAACCTTTCCAAAAACGCCTTTCAAAACGAGGCGTAACAAGCCTACCTTGAACGGTGAAAATTCGAAGCAACTAAATTCAATTTAAAAGACAAAATTCTTCTTCACAAATTAGAATATCACAGAAGATTCATCTAAAATTACCTTCCGCTAGATTTAGTTTAGCATTCTCCCGTACAAACATTCACATTATAGAAATGTACAAACGAGTAGCGAACCTCAAAACGGCCAATCCCGAGCTGAAGATCCTGCTCAGCGTGGCCGGCGATAAACATTTATTCGCCAGCGTCGCAGCCAACGAAACGACAAGGGAAAATCTGGCGAAAAGCGCCGTGAATTTTTGCAAATCGTACGGCTTCGACGGATTAGACATCGATTGGGAACTCCCCGGCCGATCCGATTCGGTGAGTTCGAATCTCCTTCATGAAATCTCTCCCGAACTGTCCATTTCCAGGACAATTTCGTGCTCATGCTGAAGGATTTAAGAAGCGCTTTGGACGAGGAAAACTGGCTGTTAACCACCGCTGTTTACCCTTACCCCAGCGACGGTTACAACGTCGCGGAGATAGAGAAGTAAGTGTTACTAAAAAAAACGGGGTACATTCAAATCTAATGTTTTCCTGTAATTTTTCGGGTATGCCCATATGGTGCACATAATGTGCTACAACTACTACGGGCCGTGGAGCTCGCACACCGGCCACGATTCGCCCCTGTTCGCCTCCTCGCTGGACAGCAGCTACGAAAGGGGCCGGCTGAACATCGAGGCCTCGCTCAGGCACTGGCTGGACGCCGGGCTTTCCAAGGAGAAAATCAACGTGGGCATACCGTTTTACGGGCGAACGTTCGCTCTGGTGGATGCCTCCGAGCACGGGGTGCACTCGCCCATATCGGGCGGGGGCCACCCGGCGACTCCATCATACAAAACAGTAAATTACGACGGTTTTTTCGCGAGTAATAGAAAGTGAAACGCGGCGTTGCTAACTTTCAGGTTTGTACAGGCTTCAGGAATTACACCTACGTGTGGGACGATGAGCAAAAAGTGCCATACATGTACCAAGGCAAGCAGTGGTTAAGTTTCGAAAACCAACGGTCCATTCGAGAGAAGGTTAGTGTAGTCGATTCTCTGAATTAACTCGCTGTTATCTGTATATTAATTGCATCTTGTGTGCTGTTTTCGCAGACCAAATACATCGTGTCGCAAAATGTTGGAGGAATAATGATCTGGCAAATCGGTTTGGACGATGTCGCGGGCGATTGTGGACAGAAACAGGCGTTACTTCGCACCGTTCATGAGCATTTGGGAAAATAAATATATTAATGCATTATCATTTATCATTACTATTTACTTCTTGGAGAAATTCGTAGAATTATTGTAAACTATTATTAAATATTAAGTCAACATTTGCGAATAGTATCATTAGTCATAACGAGATAAGCCAATTCTGTAAAACCCTCGAACACGATACAATAATTTGCTTGGTGCAATTGTAATTGTGCATTGAACAGGCAAGTACAAGGCGTTGATTTTCGAAATTAGTTTCTGTGTGTAAATAGTACCACAACTGTAATTGTTCCCTGAGAATAATGGAGTCGAAGGGTAAGTAGAAGCTATTTACAAACACTGTTAGAAATTAGGACTGTTATTTTTATGTCATTCTTCTTTTGTAAAAGTAATAATATTTGAAATTTTTCGTTGAATTTGTATAAAGAATTACTGTGTGTCTATTCTTTATACAATTACGTTGTTTATTCAGCCAATGTCGTGTGTTATTATGGAAGTTGGGCTTACTACAGACGAGGCAATGGAAAGTTCGCTCCAGCTAATATCAATCCAAAATTGTGCACCCATTTAATCTACAGTTTCCTCGGTGTTCAATCGGACGGTAGGATTTACCATCTGGACGAAAGGTTAGACGTTGAAGAAAGTAAGTCTAATTATCCCTAACACTCAACGATATACTACTAATCAATCTATTAGAGAACCTGAAAAATTGCGTGGATCTCAAACGGTCGAACAGAAACCTCAAGGTTTTGGTCGCCGTGGGCGGTTGGAATAATTCCAAGAACTTCGGCGCTGTAGCAGCCTCTTCAGCGGCCAGAGCTAGATTCGTGAGAACTTCTTTGGAGCTCTTAGATAAGTTCGGTCTGGACGGGCTGGATATCGACTGGGAATATCCCACTCAACGCGAGGGATCCTCTCCGGACGATTATGTACGTAACAATTCACCGGATATTCTTGAAGTAAAGACGAGCGAAATTATCAGTACCTAACTCATACTGTTACAGCGAAACTTCATTACTCTTCTGAAAGAACTCAATGGTGCATTAAAACCGAGAGGATTATTGTTGACTGTAGCTGTGTCTGCTTCACCCTCGATTGTAAACACTTCGTATGACGTGCCCAAGCTATCGAAGTTAGTGAATAACTCGTAAATGTAAGAAATTGTTTATCTCAATCCATGAATTATTATTAGGTACGTGGATTTGATCAACGTAATGGCTTACGACTTCCACGGCAGTTGGAATGATGTTACAGGACACAACGCTCCTTTGTATCCCTCATCTAGAGAAACTGGCGCCCAAAGAGAACTCAACGTCGTAAGCAAATTGAGCTGTGAGGCTCAGGAATTGTTCCAGTTGAGTAATTTGATGGTTTTCAGAACGCTGCCATCTCCAACTGGATCGCCCGGGGCGCCGCTCCGGGGAAATTGGTACTCGGAATTCCAACCTACGGAAGAACCTTCAGGCTCTCCTCCCGGAGAAACGCGAGTTTGGGCGCCCCGGCTTCGGGGCCCGGAGACCGAGGCAAATACACAGGCGAGAGCGGAAACCTTGGATATAACGAGGTACGCAGAAATATTTAAAACAAATAATATTGTCTAATTTTTTCGGTAGATTGTAGAATTGAAGAAAGAAGGCGGTTGGACTTACGTCTGGGATGACGAGCAAAAAGTACCTCACTTGTACAAAGAGGACCAATGGGTTGGTTTCGACGATTCCAGATCAGTTGTTGAAAAGGTTATTTTTATAACTCTTTAATATATTTTTATTCTGAGAGAAATTTTTAGGTTCGATATGCTCAGAGAGGAGGATTGGCAGGTATAATGGTATGGGCAATAGATACAGATGATTTTCTCGGAGTATCTGGAACTGAATTCCCTCTATTAAAAAGTATTGTAACCAGCTTGCGCAGCTTTGTAAGTACTTATAACAATTGAATGCAATTAATTAATCTGAACAATAAAATACTTTTAATTTGTAGAGAACTTAATGGTGGAAAATTGGAAGGGCCAATTACAGACAATTGCGAGCAAATGGACTTTGAAACTTTACCTATATACTCCTCTGCTATATTATACATATTATTCTAAAAATGTAATAATAAAACTAATATTAAACTAGCCAAAAAATTTTTTATTCGTTTATGGTCGGGAGAATTTTTATATGGAACGAATGAAAGAGCTGTGGAAAAGATCAATACAACCGAATTAAACCGGAACTTATTTTTTTAACGATTACAAAAGCACTTTGTAAATTGGGGTATCGGAAAAATATTGTGCCAGGTTCTGTCTATCGCATGCCGAACATCGCCGGCGAATTCTGATCGATAAGAAGTGAAATTGTATTAGAAAATTACCAGAGTTTTCCGATCATCCGGATTCGAAATGAACGCAGTTACAATTAAACCGTCGGAATGTAGACAAATCAAGCACAAGATGAGTTCGAATTCGCTGTTGAATCAACAACAAGAAGTTTGTAGGGACGGGATGTATATTTTTTTAACTAGAATTTGTCGGTTTCAGGTCGTCAGATACGCCAACACTTACCAATTGGAATCGAAAAATCCGTTCAATCCGGACAAGGTGAAGAAAATCCTGGAGGAAGTGATGATGGAGATTGTCGAGAATCTCGAGTACGATCCGGATTTGTGCGCCAAACAAGCCAAATTAGCTTCGATGATGATTAGAATTAAAGTCAAAGAATTGAATTTTGATAGGTAAAGACAACTAGATCGAAAGTAATAGTTGCAAATATTTAATTAGTGTAATTTTCCAGGTATAAAATAGTGTGTATCGTGACAATAGGAGAGAAAAAACGACAAGATTTAGATATTATGTGCACTTTTTTTTGGGATTCTTCTAAAGACCGTTACTCAACATACACGATTGAAAACAACTCGGTTTTTGGAATTGCTTATTGCTTCGGTTTGTACTACGAATAAACACTTTCCACGAACCCCCAACCTTTACAGATACTTACAACGACCGTTTGTTTAAAACACATCCCATCAAGCGCACCAGATCCTCCCTAAAAATCCAACAATTCTGGTCCCCCCATCGCTCTATCCCCATCAACTTAGTCCGAATACCAGCCGTCGCATTCCCGCCAGTTGGATGATGCACCAGCAAGAGAAACTCGAATAATTTCGAAACAACAATTATTACTAAACGTATCTACGTACGTACAAGTACAATTCAACGATTATTTTTAGTTTTTCGGTATTGACCCGTACGATAAAAGTTTATCGCGAATATTGCCGGAGCTTTCAAATGGAGGCTCATTGGCGAGGAAATTGTTATAACGAAGCGGTCAGTTGCAGCTCGATTACAGAAATTTTTCGATTCCGGTGAATAGAAGGACAGTAAGGAATTAAAGACGATGGAGGTGTGCAAAATCGACGAGTTCCATAAGGATTTCGATGGGGATTACGACGTGAAGTTCTACAAGGAGATCGGCGACAATTTGCCCGTTGTTAACAGCTTGGACGATTTGATTAGGGAGCTGCGAGTGATTTTTTCTTGTGATAAAGTTAATGTTGATTTAGTTCATTATGTGATGAAGTCTTACAAATCGTCGCCGGCCGATTGGAAAAGATTCGCCAAGTTCGATAGATTTCGGTAAGGAATTTTCTCTCTTCATTTGGATGAAATTGAGTATTGGTAGTAAA
Organism: Phyllotreta striolata; assembly: GCA_918026865.1. NCBI lineage: Eukaryota > Metazoa > Arthropoda > Insecta > Coleoptera > Chrysomelidae > Phyllotreta > Phyllotreta striolata. The sequence continues at coordinate 938,255 of OU900098.1, read as the reverse complement.
AGAAATGGTGGTTATACCACAAGTCATCCGCCATTTTTATATTTGAAAATATCATCAAATAACGTCATTAAAAAATATTGCTAAATACTTTATTTTTATTTATATGTATTATTTAGTAAGTTTCTTTTGTTGACGACAACATGTCGAGCTTCTTGTGTTGAAATTTATGTCATCGTGAGGTCGAAAGGTTCAAAGTTGATACGTCTTTTACGCGTTAAAATTTAACAAAATCGAAAGAAACAAAAATATATTCCCGATACCTATTTTCGAATGCATTATTTCACTTATCTACTCCGAGTGGAAGGTAAATATTGTTGTTTTTCGAGTTCGAATCCGTCTGAATTGGGACTTTAATAAACCTCTTATGTATACGATTAAAACAACAAAGATAATAATTCAAGTGTTTCCATTTCGCACAATAAAGAAACTCGCTCTGTATATGAAAATATCGCGCATCCATCAAAAATGTTTGATGCACAAAGGAACGCCGACAATCGAGAAAGCGCTCTCGTTTTTACATCATTCTCATAATCCCGGAATTTCTATGCAAACTGCGTAAATCACGTTTGATGTTATCACTGGCGGGCGCATTTCTCGGATGTGCGTAAATTCGACATTGACCTTCCGCACGGCCGAAAATAATACTTTTTTTTTCATTCAATAAATATGAAAAACAATCCGACGAATTATAAATATTTCGATAAATCACGGCTCATAACAAAAGGTCGTCGCCAAAAATTCGCCAGCCCAATTAAAAAACAACCTAATTACATCACCAAATCTACGTTATTATTAAATGAAACAACACACATCCTTTTGTTAACAAAAGTTGAAATAAGTACCAAGAACTCTGGCAGATTCAACAAGATTCTAGAATTACTGGAACTTTCATAATACTTCTTTACAATACGACAAAAACCAAGAAAATAATCTGGAATTGAAGGATCTGGTGTGCCTTTAACTTGCAGATACACCAGGAACTTGGTGGACCACGGCAACGGCAGGTACAATTTGATGACGCTCTGCTGGGGCGAAGGGCACGGCTCGGCCATCCACGATCACGCCAACTCGCACTGCTTCATGAAGATGCTGCAGGGCTCGCTGGAGGAGATCCGATTCGCCTGGCCCAAGGAGGAGGGCGATCGGCTGCGCGAGATCGGCCGCAAGGAGCTGAAGCTCAACGATGTGGCCTACATCAACGGTGAGTACGGGCCTGTATTTCTATTTCTAAGGTCTGGAAACGGCCTAATTGTGTATGTGTTAGTGTCCAGTTGTTTGAAGACTTTTTGAGATTCACTTTTGCGCCGCAACGTGGCGAACGATCGGACCAACTTATATCGGCCAATCAGCGTCGCGCTTTATATAAATCGCGGTTGTGTGAAATGACAGTTCGAACTGTCAAAACTTGAAAAATTAATTTTTGACATTTCGAGGAGAAAATGGAGAAATACATTAATCGAAGATACGTGAGGCATGATGTTAACAACAAAATCATCGCTGATTTAAGTATATTTTTATATTTTGTATCTATTTTAAGTTTCTTATTGCCAATTCTATATAATTCGTACGCAAAAAACCGTGGTTCTTTTACAACATCGCCTCCTATCGGCCGTTTTAGGAACCCTGTTTTATCCTCAAATAACGGGACACTTTCGACCTATGTTTCCAGTTTCGAAATGTTAAACCATATCGACCCAGATTTTTTTCGTATGCGGTTACCATAACAAATTTTACATATTTAAATGTGATTCGAAATTTATAATCTGCGATAACGATAAGCGTGCTCGATTTGGTAAACAATCATCAATCTATATCATACTTATTATTGTCGAGATAAAAAGATGTTAACATTAGTAATTGAGCAATCGAATTTTTTATATTCAAGTAGAAGTTAATAAGCGATTCGATTTCAGATTCCATCGGTCTTCACAGGGTGGAGAATCCGTCCAATGTCGACACAGCGATCAGCCTCCATTTGTATTGCCCCCCGTACAACAAGTGCACAGTATTTAACCAAAATACTGGCTTGAAATCCACATCGACGGTAACGTTCTACTCGGCGTTCGGAAAACGAATAAAAGTAAGTATCCTCGACGAATAATTCTCAACAAATATTAACTCTCTCTTCGAATCCTTTCAGGAAAACAAAGAGCTGGTGGAGCCCGAAGACAATTAGGTATGAAGGAAACAAAACTCACGCGTATTTGATCAGTTTTTATTTTTGTATATGCTAATTTATCTCTCTTTATACCTCATTTAAATTTCGAAATAAAACGATTGGTAGTTAAAAACGCTGCGATTTCACCATCAATTTGAATCCAAACTTTTGAGTTCGAGTAAACGATTACGAGTCGTACCTGCCGCACGTACAAGTACAACTACAAACGTGTTCGTTCTTGTACGAAGTACCGCAATCGTTTACGCGCCCAGGCACTTTGTACCATTCGCCAGTTTCGCTGTCCTGCCTCCAACGGCTCCTGTTCGATCGAATTTTTCTACTCGCACGAACTTGCTGATGCTGCTGCTGCACTTGGTATTTCCTAACGGGTTTCGGAGCAAACTTACCACCCAATTCCTTATCGTCTAACTGTTTGTAAGTACAACAAGCTCGTCCTTTGCAAGGGAAACTTTTGTGCATCTGCCTTCTAAAACGACTCGTTTAACAAGAACATAAAAACCTACGAAGGACATTTAACCTACCGCTTCTCCGTCAACTCCGATATCTTCCTCATAATCGGCTCCTCGCTTTCGCTCTCTTCGTCGTAATCGATGATGGGCTTCTCCAAAGGCCTGTTGAACTTGCTGCGCTCCTCGAATTGCCTCAACGTCCTTTGCACCCGGTTCTTGCTCCTCACCTGCAAACTATCCTCCAGCTCCTGCACCAAATCCTCGAACTCCTCGTTGTTCTGGTACGGCAGCTCCTCGTAGTACCCGGCGCTTCCCTCCGAGCTGTCGCCGTCGCTTTGATCGACCACCAGCTCCAGCTCGTCCTCGCAATCCTCCTCGACCACGGACGGCCCGTCGTAGGGCGGCGGATATCTCGAAGCGTCCCTGCACCTGCACGCCGGATACTTAGGCAACCGCGGATCGTCGTCGCACGAGCAACGTTTGATGTTGGGCGATCGCCTGGGCTGGCAACGGCAGGAGCAACAGCAATCGCATCGGTTCCTGCCGGCGACTAAGCAGGCGTCTTTGGGCCTCGCTTTGGGCGAACGGGCGTAATGGATGGGCTCCGGTTCGTACCGATCGGAGTATCTACGCGGGGTCTCTGGCGGACTGCGCCTTCTGTGGCGAGGATATCTGCAATGCTCTACCTAATAAAATCATCGTTGGTGGTTCTTCACGCTCACCGGCAGCATTTGCACAAGTCGGGATGTAGCACCTCGTCCGACATGCTGTAGGGGCTGGTGGTTTGCACTTTGCTGCAGGTTAGTTGTCTCGTTCTGTCGCTCGTATTGACGCCGGCGTTGGCGAGGAACGTGCTGCAGTCTTCGAACAGCCCGTTGTCGGAGGTTTGCAGGGTTTTGTCGACGAATCCCGGTGAAACGTCTTTGACTGGGTAGGAGTCGACGCCGTAGCGTCGCGTGTAGTCCACCGACGAGGAGTGCGGAGTTTGGGAGTTGTCGTCGGCGAAGCTCCGGCGTTTTTGTCTGTAGTCTTTTGATGAGGGTTTAGGTGATTGTTGTGTTTATTGTTGAGTGGGATACTGACTTGTAGGGTGGGTTTCGAGGGAAGGGAAGTCTCGGGTTTGCGTTTTTCCTTCTTTGGTGGTCGAGAGGCTGGTGAATGCTTGCTTGGTGAAACTCTGGACGCTTTCCTCGATTAATCCGGATTTTGGTTGATTCGTTAAGGGGTTTGGGTTTTTATCATGCTTGGCGGTTTCAGAGTGGTTTTTGCGTACGGAGTGGTACGAATCTTCTTTCGAAATGTTGCTCCTTTCTGGATCTAAAACGCCGCTCGGGAAATTGTTTTCTTTCTTGCGAATTTGATTGTGATTTTCTGTATTGTTAGACATAGGTCGTCGTGCAGGATCCAAATTACCGGGTTTGTTAGGTGGAGATTTTTCTGTAACAAACGGGTTTGCAGTTTCCTCTATTAAAGTGTACACTGTCACTACAAAGAAAATCAACGAATTAATAAATCGGTTTAATTATATCGCAATTTACGCTACTGACCGACTTTTTGAACGTCGACCAACAATTTTTTATCGTTTTTGTTTTTGTTGGGGTTTCCGTAATGCGCACAGGGTTTTCCCAGCACTTTGGAGCAGAAATCTAAACTCAAATGACTGCCGCTCTCCGTCGATAAGCTGTCTTCGTAGTGCCCATCGAAATTCTTCTTCAATAACGGGCTGGTTGACGCCGATCGAGCATCATTCATTACGTATTAAAAAAGAATTATTTTCTGTAATAAATGTGAATGCACTAATCGGGTTCAGTTTTTTTTAAATAAAATTACCTAAAGGGATTAGAAGAGATTAGAACGTTGAACATTTCCTAAAAATTTTCGAATCTGTCGCTAACCGTTATGACTTTTTCGTGATTTAAACGCTAAATGTCATGGTAATTTTAATTTCATATATATTTTGAGACACCCTATACGTACCTGTAGTATATGCAACAATCTTTACACATGGCGTCGACTTTTAAATAAATAAAGAATTTTATTCTATAATTAATTAATTCTACATACGAAAATGCCAAGTCGAAAGATTTTTACCAGATATCCGATTATTTACAATTTGCGGGCCATCGATTTATTTATTTACAGCTATTTCTCTCCTTGTTCCTTGTACTAAATAGAAAAGGGCAGACACACACGTGTCATAAACGTCAAACGTCAACAAGCGCCGATTTACCGAACGCAGCCTATGGTTCTGGTTTGTTTGCACTACTCGCGAAAAAATGCCTATTATACCATTTACAAGCGTAATATTTATTACAGAAGTAATATATTATTAAACGAATTGTAAAATTTAAAAAGAATTAATATAAATAAGTGATTATTTGAATTCGAATCTATAAACTGATAGTAACGTAAAAATAAAGCCGGCGTCTAGATGTCGTGTTCTCGAAAAAACGCCTAAAAGTTAGCATATTTCGATTCGACGACGTGCTGACCGATAATAAATTCCGATAAAAAACCGAGTTTTTCAATAAAATATCGACGAAATATTGCCGAAATTAATATAAAAAAATAATAATAATTTTATCGCGATTCGCGGACGTCGTTTTGTCGTATTTCGAGCGAAAATAATGACAATTCAGTTGTGCGCTTGACTAGTGATTACCTCCCATCTATTTTCAGTCCTAGGTACCTTCGGCATCGCAAATCATTCAGTCTAAAAAATATATCACCGAAAATTATTTAACGGATTTCAATAGATGCGAGGCGAAACGATATATTCGATAAGTTCATTTGCGGCGAGGAAAATGCGTAAATAAAAGCGCGAGTGCGTGAAAATCGTCCGTTTAAAGGTATTTTGTGTTGCAATAACCAGCTGATGGCGGGCGAAAATACGGGAATGGCTTGGCAGTTTAGTGATCGCACATCTAAAACAGTTTTTATGTGATTTCCGATCGGCAGGCTCGCGTTTTTTGACTAATACCAGTGCGATTGATTCGAGATCAACGAAAAAATTTCCATAAAATCGAACCAGTTGATATAATTGGGCGTGCTCTGAAGTATTAAGGCACACACCTTGTGGCTTGTCATTGATATTTAGCAATCATTCATAAATTTCTGGACCTATAAATATACACACTAAACGATGCGTTTGAAATTCCGTGCAATTTGACAAAACGAAAATTTGATGTACTTAGTGAAATGCAGAGCGATCTCGTACAGACCCCTTTGTAAATAGTGTTTGCTTGTTGAATTGTAATCGTTTTTTGTTGTTGCTGGGATAAAGTTTCTTGAATACTGCTAGCACGATGTCGACGACGACGACGACGTTCGTCGATAGAATCGATCCTTTCGCCAAAAGGTCGCTCAAGAAGAAGACCAGGAAATCACAGGGAAGCTCCAGATATCGAAACTCACAAGACGTCGAACTCCAACAGCTACCTCTTCTTAAAGGTGAGCCTAACGAACTGGAATTGAATCTTTAAAAAAAAAAAACCGCATTTCGTATTCCAATTGACCTAGGTCAACTTGCATTCAACTTTGCACTTTGGTGTAACATCAATAATAAACACGAGAAGAATATCATTAACGCTCTATATTACAATTCCCATCTAAACATTTTGTTATATAATTAATAATTTCGTTTATTTTTATATATCGCAAATCTACGAGTAGAATTCGAAGCGAATTAACAGGAAAGTTGGAATCGATCCGATTTTGTAATTTTTCGAAATTTTTTAGTTCTAACCTAAAATTTTTGAGATTTTTTTTGACGCGACGATGTCAAATAGTTTGATAAAATATCGCGATATCCACAACGTAAGCGGATATGCGTTTACGCGGCCTTCTCGATTTCACGAATATTGCGAACATTCGCCGATAAACGCGAAATCTGGCAATGTCGCCGAAGAAGAAACATCAATAAAATTGAGGTTATAGTAAAAAAAGTATGTTTATTTTTTATATTGATTATTGGATTTATGATTTTTTTTTTAATTAGTAATTATTACTTTAAATCTCGATTAATTTACTTCCCATCAAAAAGATTTAATAGTTTACACTTTAGTAAATTTCCAATAAGCAGGCTGGTTGTTATTAATTAAAAAGGCTCTTTTATTTGTTAATTTCTTAATCTATGATATTTCAATTTAGTTTAAGTTTGTTTAGTGAAAATTAAACGAATGTTTATTTGAATTGAAAACATATAACAATCTTAAGAGCACTCACATTTTTATCAACTTTTTATTCAATTACCAAAATCATAATCACATCGGTATATGTGCTATATTTATTTAAAACCCGAAGGTATTTATTAACACGTTTAGGTATTCTATTTTTTGCGTTTATGTGACATTGAGTTTGAACTTTACCTATTCAAAACAATAGGTGATTATTAATATATAATACACACACGGAAAAGTTATAGACGAAAATTAAATTCCATAATTTAACGTTATGTATATGCTTTTTTTTCGTTTTTGAAACGTTATGTAATATTTATCGTCGTAAAAATCTTTTGTTTACTTCGATTTATGATGCTCTACTCGTATCTGTCAATAGAGATAATAACGGAACACAAAGGTTTATTAAAAACCGTCTCGATTTCATTAATCAACTTTTGATTAAGAGTTAAAATTTATTAGGAGGTGTACGCGAAATTTCGTTTTACAACTGAAATATTTGCAATTACGAAGCATAATAATTGTCAATAAATACCCCGTGTTTTTCCAAAGTAGACTTGTACTATTTTTAATTGTGACACCTACAGGAAGTTTGAAATTACTTTAATATGATCCAATTGTTATTTGATCTTTTTCATTCGTTGAGGTATTCACGGAATATCGATTCGATTAACTAATCGACCGATTCTTGACGATAAAGTAAGTACCTCTCTTGCTAATAAACGTGAACTGGCATTGACCACCAAATCTGTGTAAAATTTGATATATCTTAATTTCTAAATGTGTTGTTCTCCTTTGCAGATGTACCAGCATCGGAACAAGAAGATCTATTCATTCGTAAACTTAGGCAATGCTGCGTGGCATTCGATTTTATGGACCCCGTCGCCGATTTGAAGGGCAAAGAGGTAAAAAGATGCACTTTGAACGAACTGGTCGATTACATAACGGGCGGAAGGGGTGTTCTTACCGAGCCCGTTTATCCGGAAATTATTAAAATGGTGAGTACCAAATTTATCTGAATTTATAGATTTTCTGCTCGGAAAAGTAGCTGTATTTGCTTGCTCAAATCACTGTTTATTTTGCCAATGTTTATTTTTCTCGGTTGTAAAGGAATAAAATTGTTGTTTATGGTATATATAACGAGTAGAGAAATAACCAAACAAATTGATTCTAGTAATAACGTTAATTGAATTAGGCAACGATAAGTTTTGATAATGTTCGCACCAAACAGTCATAGGCATATACGGTTGAGGGAATATTAGAAATATATATTAACGAGTTTATGTTTATTTATTGTAGATATCCGCAAACTTATTTAGAACTTTACCACCGAGCGAAAATCCCGACTTTGATCCCGAAGAGGACGATCCGACATTGGAGGCGAGCTGGCCCCACCTGCAGCTCGTCTACGAATTCTTCCTCAGATTCTTGGAGAGCTCGGATTTCCAACCGACAATAGGCAAACGCGTCATCGACCAGAAATTCGTCCTGCAGCTGTTAGAATTGTTCGATTCGGAGGATCCGAGGGAGCGCGACTTCCTCAAGACCGTGCTGCACCGCATCTACGGGAAATTCCTCGGCTTGAGGGCGTTTATTCGAAAACAAATTAACAATATATTTTTGAGGTACGTTTCAGTTACTGTAATGCTCGATTAAACGTACGACGGAGCTTATATGCTAAAGCTTGGTACGATGTTTGTAGGTTTGTGTACGAGACTGAACATTTCAACGGAGTCGGCGAGCTTCTAGAAATCTTAGGTTCCATAATCAATGGGTTCGCGTTACCTCTTAAGGCTGAACACAAGCAGTTCCTGGTGAAGGTTTTGATACCGTTGCACAAGGTGAAATGCCTGTCGTTATACCACGCTCAGTTAGCCTATTGTGTTGTACAGTTCTTAGAAAAGGATCCGACTTTAACGGAACCTGTGGTAAAGGGTCTACTTAAATATTGGCCGAAGACGTGCAGTCAAAAGGAGGTGATGTTTTTGGGCGAAATCGAAGAGGTTTTGGACGTGATCGAACCGTCGCAGTTTCTGCGAATTCAGGAACCGTTGTTTAAGCAAATCGCCAAGTGCGTTTCCAGTCCACATTTCCAAGTAAGGATTAAATGGGAATAACTATAATTTCTGGATACTACTAATTTCGTTTCTAATGTTCAGGTAGCAGAGCGGGCTTTGTACTTTTGGAACAACGAGTATATCATGTCGCTGATGGAGGAGAACAATCACGTGATCATGCCGATCATGTTTCCCGCTTTATATCGCATCTCGAAAGAGCATTGGAACCAAACCATCGTGGCTTTGGTATACAATGTACTCAAGACATTCATGGAGATGAATTCCAAACTGTTTGATGAACTTACGGTCAGTTACAAGGCTGAAAGACAAAAGTGAGTAGAGAGTATTTTTTGTTAAGTATTTTAGAGTTTTATGTAACGGTGTTTTTAGGGAGAAAAAACGGGAAAAAGAGCGAGATGAACTTTGGAAGAAATTAGCCGAACTCGAGATAAATCATAACAAGAATACGTCTGCACAAAACAATAACAGCCCATCCAGCAAAAAGTGATAATGTTAAATTTTTAAATCAGCCTAAATATCACCCCCATTCACCGCCCCTTACCCCCCAATTGCCCTTTTTTCCGTTAATTGTTCGCTGGTAAGTAAAGACACCATGTGCAGATGACCATTCACCATCTTATCATTTTTGGAGCATGCTTCACAACACCAGAAACATATTTAAATATTAATTATTAAATATTAAAATATATAAATAAAATGTCCTCGATAATTACACTTTCGTTCTTGCACTGATTTGTGTATTGAACTTTGATGTAAAAATATTTTATTGTAACTAAAACAAAAAAAAAACAACTAGTCTATTATTTTGTGAATTGTATATTTAAATTATTTTATAAGTTTTTTTTTTGTAAAAAAATTTATCGCATTAAAATAATAGATTGAGTGGAAGGTTTTTTCGATTATGATGCATTCGATGGAATTTCGCCGTTAATTTTTCTCCATTTTTGCTTGATTTAGGAGTATTGATCAGTCAAATTTGGTACATTTTTTTGGTCCCATTAGGGTGATTTGTTTAGAGTACAAACCATAGGAAGCCTGTCAGAGATTTATCATTGAAATTCCGGGCTATTTTAATCGTTGTTCGTCATAGTTAGTTAGAATATTAGGTATTATTCATAAATGGAGATTTGTAGCGGCGAAAGTTTGAAATTTGCACGGAAACAAAGGAAAGAACTACTGTATTTTGTTTAAGGTTTTTGTTTTTTAATTTTTTGGTGTAGTGACATATTTCATTGTGCATCGTGTCCGAGAATAGAGAAGATTTTACATAACTCTAGAAGCAACGGATGTGTGTATAGTTAAATAAAAAAATTATAAAAATAACAGTGAATATTATAACAAATAAAGACTATCGTAAAAATATTGCTATCAAGTTAAACCTGTAAATAACTAAAGTACCGTGGTTACAGATTGTGTTACAAATGCGGTTGGTTATATTTATTTATTTTATTGCGCAGTCATGGAAATGTCCGGTAAATTGTAGCTAATTTTCGTCGGAGGGCCGGCATGTTACAAAATATTACGGGATAAATGCTATTTATGGTGTCAAAAAAACACACTTTGTATTCTTTTTGTTTATGTAAAAACACGTTCGAAGCCGAGCGGAGCAAAATAATTTGTTACCTACTAATTACTTTTTTAAAATATACAAAAACTCACGCATTAATTTTATAATTTGTTATCAATTTTTTTTACTAACCATTCACTTTATTGCTATTTCAGAAGCTCCTCTCGGTTTGAAAATATCGTGTGTTATTCTGCACATTCTTCGCTCTTTCCGTATATTATTCCGAAACGATATTTTTTAAACATTTTTCCGCATACTTTCCACCCGAATTATAATGTAATGAATAAAAGCTTGACGAGTTGGCTAATGTTTGTATATCTAAGGGAATCTAAGTTACTTAGACTGAAAGCGCTGTAAATAAATTGGGCAAGAAGCGTCGTTATTTTATCGAGTATTAAAAGAATTGTCTTAAACCAGTAATGAATTGTTTTAAGCACGTTCGAAGTAGTAGCACGTCGACTGTGTTTGTTTTTTCTTAAAAAAAAAATGAATTTAAAAATGAATAAAATGTAACATGTGATAAAAGTTCGTTTTCTTTTCTCTATACACTTGCGGAAAATCGGCTGCGAAATTTTCTCGAAAAATCCCGCTGGAAATTAAATTTTGTATGCAACATTCAGTACAGGGATAGATGAATCGCAATCGCAGCGCTTTTTCTGGATTTCTCTACTGTAAATGTACAGATAAGTGCAAGTTTGTACGCAATATTGAAGACAACTTTCATTAGTCTCACAGTGAGTGAAGAAATTGCAATGAGTTGACCCTATTTGCACTTTTCTGTATAAGTTTCCGGTTCACCTTTGCGTTTCCGACAAAAATTCTTGTAATGTGTGAATACCTTTGGAACATGTAACAGACATTTTTGTTATCGATAAAACGAGTGTAAGGGTTTCTCCAGTCCTTTTGTAAACCATTGTTAACCACAGTAATTATGTATGTGCTGCAGCGCAATTTTGCAATTGCGCTGTAACACTCGTCGCTACGTAATTTGAATTCGAAGTCTGTTTCAAATCGCGCAATTAATTTTACCTGTTATGGCCTAACGCTAACTGGCTGCGTCATTCCGTTTTAAATGTGCGCGTGAAAAGAGTCGATTAACTGTTGGAAGTTTGCTTCAAAATGTCTTTTAACTATTGCACCGTTCGATGTCCGTTGTGAAATTAGTGCGTTTTACAAATAGAATTATTTAGGCCTATGTTTCTCATAATTTCATGCCCATTCGAAGCGCAAGTTACGTAGCCGTGGAAGTTGTTTATGTATATACGCATATAATAGTGCCAGTTCACTACCAAAACTTTAAAAAGAGCACTCTTTAAGTTCACTTAGAAGAAGCTTATAGAAGAGAATTATAGCAAATTGTGTTTTAAATAGATTATTAAGACCGTTAAGGTATAGCAAGGGAGCTCAAAATTTCCAAACAATCGAGTAATCGTATTCAAAAAGCTAGTCCTGATAAATTGGAAATTTTATTGCGACCGAATAACGCATTGTATCAGGCAGGTTTGTGTAAAATTTTCAATTACAAGTTGTATGGGATTCAAGGAGGCGTGTTGGAATGTATGCAATCGATGCGTTTTGGGAAGTTATTGAAAGCTGTATAATTAATTACTAATTACTTGTAATTGCTGTGATGCAAGATGTGATAGAGTATCATGTGTTTGCTTCATCAACAAGGACTAGCTCTGTTGAATAAACCGCGTACGATGTATACCTTACTTTTTGCTACTAACTGAAATGTAAGGGTCCTACAGTTGGTCTCACCCTCATTAGAATTAAAAAGTATGTAAAATATATTTAATAACTAAACAACTATGAATCTTGTAGATATATGAAAAATATATTGTTAAATTTCTATTGTTTTTCTTAAAAAAATAAAAGGGTTATTTTTATGTAGATAATTTAGTGCAGAGTGTTTTGTATGATAGAATTATACGTCTGAGATAAATATAGCTTAGGTATATTATTGTATTATTTATGTACGTTTCATGCCATATACTTTTTTTTAAATGTTAGAGAACCATTGAAATGCTCTGCAACTAAAGAACACACAACTGTGAGCTAAGTTTTATTTTGTTGTTGAATTACGTTTTTTTAAGATTATTGTGAATGTAAAATGCAAATCGGTGAAATTTTTGACTTTCATAAGATCTACTATTATGAGAATTATAATCTCTGCAAGTTTGTCATTGTACGCATGAGGTTGCGTCAATAAATATTCTCATTTTGATACTTTTTGTTTTCATATTTCTCTCTACTTACTATTTTATCGTTTCCCGAATCTGGAAGTTGATTTTTTTAAACGATTTTTGTGCTGGACGACTCATTATGTAAAAGTACCTGCTGTATAGCCTTAACGTTCGAGACCTCGATTCAAAGGGAACTGACAACTGTCAGTAATAAAGTAAGGTTATGGTTTTGTTATGTAGTATATTTTAAAGGGTTTTTTGTCAATCGAATTCAAATAATGTCTTTTTTTCGATTCTTTTGGCTAAGGAATTTAATTAGGAAAAATACAAACCCTATTCCCGTAGACAAAGCAGCGTTATGGAAAAACAGGTTGGCTATAGCCTATGCTTTAATTGCATGGAATGCATTTGGTTTTGTCCTTTACCAAATATGTTCCGGTAAAGGCGATTGGGCAACATACCATGGATTATCGGAAGAGAAAAAGGCATCGGCAGGTTCGTATAATTCCTTTTAATACGTTTAAATCAAATCGGATAAAAATAAAATTCTTTAATTTCCTTAAATAATCTTTACAGGTCACGAATGGGCTAAATTGTTAAAAATTGACAACGCCAAAGTATACAGGGTAGAGGGATTTTCCGTTAAAGAAGTTATAGACGAAAAGGAAAGCGATTCACAGCTTTAAAATTATTTAAATGCCATCACAAATCAGGATTCGTATAAGTAGAGGTGATCCCATCACAGTCCTATCTGTTTTTACGATTGACACCGAACTTCTCCATTTCCATCATTAACGCCGATCTGTAAAAAATTGTTAACATATTGTTAGTCTCCTCGTAGTTATTCAAACTCTCGTTCGATACAATGTTCTGTAAATAAAACATGGATTGTAAATAAATTATTTAAAACTAATTACCTGTAGGATTCGTATCGCATAACAATATTTTGCAATTCTTGCTTGTACAGTCTGGTTAACATGGCATTGTAACATTCTAATTCGGATAATTTAAACATGTCCCATCTCAATTTATGATCCAACTTTGGGCTAGCTGAAATTACACCAAATATTAATTAAAAATAACAATTTTCCAACACGAAACTTACTATTAAAGTACACGTTAAGCCAATGGGGAATCTCCTCCAACAAGTACGGATTGGCTGGTACCAATACACTATGAGTTTGATAATGCGTAGGTCCAACCGGAACGTATCTTTGAAACGATTCGTTGGTGTAATTGAAACAAGGAACTAAACAGGGGTGCTCGTATTGCGCTCTTCTGGTTATATGACTGGAAAATTTTCAAACATTACACCCAATTCAACTACGCTATCGCAAAGAACCTTACTTAACGTAATAAATTCCGTATATATCCGATTGAATGCACTGCCAGCCAGTGGGAAGACCTTCCCTTTCCAAAGGATGGGACCAATGGGTCGTTTTAGTATTGTGATCAATGTAGTACTTCCTTCCTCTTAGTGTATAATCCACGGACCAACCAGGAGGTAAGGGCAACTCTTCCGATTGTTCTAAGTAACGAAAAGGTGTATTTATTACTCAATTAATTCGTTTAGTAACAAGATTTACCCTGCGAATTTTCGGATCTGTTTACGCTATGTCTCGAATGGTTGGGAAATGATTCACCGTAGGATATGGTTTGACTCGAATTCCCGTACTGTTTAAAATTGGTATTACTGTAAATTGGAGTCAAATCCAGATTGTCCGTCTTATTCGTATTTTGGTAAATCGGCGAGTTTGTCCTGTTGTAAGGGGAGTCCCTGTAATTACTGTTGCTCTCTTGACTGAGTGGGTATATTTGGTCGATTTCCACGTAGTTAGCATTGCTCTATAAATCGAAAATTGATTGAAACATGCAATTTTTATCTATTGAGCTTTGTGATGCACTTACAGCCGAATTGTCTTGATAAGCGATACTAAACGGTTGGTTACTGTAGATCGGTTGGGAGGAGTTTATGCCTGTGGTGTTGAATGTCGCCGGTTGGTTGTTCTCTCGAGTTAAACCAATGTTAATATTAGAGAACCTAGAAGTTATATAAACGTTATAAAGAATATGAAAGCATTTAGAGTTAGTCACCTTGTAGCTAAATCAGGAACTGAAGCACTAGGTGTGTATTTTCCTTCGTGAGCCCCTAAACCGACATCACTGATTGGGGTTTTTTGATTGCCGAACTTCTGCACAGTCTGTACGTTTTGCTGGGAAGACGATGCTGGAAATGTGTTGTTGGAGTTTAGAGCAGACCTGGTGTTCGAATGGCGTCGCTTTGGTTCTGTTGTCCACACGTTAATAACTGTTAAAAATAATAAAACTATCGTTAGATTCGAATTTGGTAATTTTTCTTTGTTTTGGGTTATGAATCGATTGGATGTTTGTTCAATGAATCATAGCTTTTAATTAGCACGAGTTGCACTCACTTGGCATTTCGGGAGGAGTGTCTTTTCTTACATACTTCCCAACGACTCCTTCCTTGATTGTTCTCAGATCCTTATTCTTCCTGGACAACATTTTTCTTGCTAAAATAGTTACAAAAATTGAACAAAGTAACTAAACATTTACACCAGTTTAAAATCTGTGCATATTTAAAATAAATTGTATAAAGTTAACTTTTTTCACAACTTCTTCGAATTGTATAAAATTAAACTAGTTTTTCAACATTTTAGGCCTTAAATAAAAAAGTAAATAATTGTTTACAAAAATTGTCAAATGTCAAAAAAAATTGAAGTTTCAAATGTCAAAGTCAATTGCATTGTTGTTAAAATTTGAATTGGCAACACTGTATGCTTCGTTACCAACCGATCTACCAATAATATAACCAACTGGTATAATTAATTTTAATGGAAAATCGAAAACGCCTAAATTATTATCTGACATACGTCAGTAAGAAAAAAATCTGACGTTTTTAAGGAACATGGCGTCGTTGGTCCTATTTTTCCTTTAAATTTTTTGTATGTAGTCAAAAAAAATTATATATTCAAAATGTAAGTATTTCAATGTACAGCTCATTTTACGTATTTTTTACAACTATCGTGCAAAAATCTTTGTGGACTTATAAAATTTTTTGTATCTAGTTTTAGTGTCTTTCCTACAAGGAGGAACAAAATTTAAATAAAAATGGAAAATTCCTGTGATACATTATCTAATGCTTCTTTGGATAGAGCCGAAAATCAATTCGATGAATCCGCAGATTCTGTTCAGTCAAAAGAGTAAGTCAATTACACACTTAATTTGTTTTTTTAGTATTGAACACTTTGTATGTATTTTAGAAGCAAAACTTGGGAGTGCCTGCAAATCTCTCAGTTTTATAGCGTCAATAACATTGACCTAACCTCTCCCGTCAGTCCTAAAGATTCCCTCGATCAGATCATTAACGAATCCAGGTTCTATCTATTATTCATTTACCCTCGACTTACCTCATATCTTGGCTCCATTACACTAACAAAATATTAACATCTTTATAGCAAATCGGCTGTTATTCCTCTCGATGAGTCGCGCGAGGCCACCGAGGAATCCTGGTTATGCGGGGGCGCCTTGGGCTCCAAAAACACCGTACTGATATTCCGTAGCTCTGCATTGGCCAATGCCAGCGATTTATCCATACAGTCCAAACCGGGTTACAAGCTACACGTAACGTACAAAGTACTTCAAGCCGAATCGAAGCTCCTTTCGAAGCTGCTCGATTGCCACGGGATATCGGAAGTGCCCGCTTCCTCGATGGATTTCAATTTGTTGTGGACTGGATCCCACCCGAAACCTGGTTTGTATTTTATGTAATTAGAAATTGATTAAATTGTATAGGTAGAAATCACAGTAATCTTACAGTTAATCGGTTAAGTGAAAAAATTTAATTTTTTAGAAAAAGTTAGTACGTACGAAAAATTAAAATATGGAGAAGACATTATGTATTTTAATTTAGGTATGTATGAATTCCTTGTGATTTCTACCTTCGTTTTAAGAAAATTGCGATATTAAACGTTGAATTTGTTTGTTAACAGGCACAATTCGAGCATTAGGTCCTTACCAAAGGGTCAACCATTTTCCTAGATCGTACGAGTTAACGCGCAAGGATCGTTTGTACAAGAACATTGAAAGAATGCAACATACGAAGGGACTGAAACATTTCGATTTCATTCCGCAGACGTTCGTCATGCCCATCGAGTACCGCGAATTGTGTTCCACTCACCACAGGATCAAAGGACCGTGGATTGTTAAACCGGTGGCCTCCAGTCGAGGCAGAGGTGCGATCATCGGCATCTATCATCGATTACTTACGTACATAAAATTTGTTTTAGGCATTTTTATAGTCGAGTCTCCGAATCAAGTGCCACTAGAAGAACCAGTCGTCGTTGCCAAATACATTTCCAATCCGCTTTTAGTAGCAGGACACAAGTGCGATTTGAGATTGTACGTTGTCGTTACCAGTTTTGATCCGCTGTTAATTTACATATACGAAGAGGGTTTAGTGAGATTTGCTACTGTTAAATACGATTCTAGTCACAAGCAGCTGTGGAATCCCTGCATGCACCTGTGTAATTATAGTATAAATAAGTACCATAGCGATTATGTCAAGTAAGTAAGGTCTTTTTTTTGTTGAGTAAGGGATTTATTATTATTTTTTATAGATCCGATGATCCGTCAGCGGAAAATGTAGGTCATAAGTGGACGCTGAGCGCTTTACTAAGACACCTGAAATCTGAAGGGAAAGATACTGCTTTACTAATGTCTCAGATAGAAGATTTAATCATCAAAGCGTGCTTATCTTGTGCTAATTCTGTGATATCCGCTTGTAAAATGTTTGTACCTTACAATAATAATTGCTTCGGTAAGTTCCTTCGTACATTTCCAAAACATCCTAGATTTACGTGTGCGTTTGTTACAGAACTATTCGGCTTTGATATACTAATCGATAAGAACTTGAAGCCGTGGTTGCTCGAAGTCAATTTATCACCGTCGCTAAATTGTGATAGCCCGTTGGACGTGAGATTGAAATCGGCCATGTTGGCCGATCTGTTGTCGTTAATCGGATTACCAGCAGTCGATCCGACCATTCGAGTACTGAACCAAGACAGTAGCAATAAATCGTCGAACGTAAAAACTCACTTGAGTAACGTAAGTTATATAAGTATGTTGTATAAGCACGTCTAACTTGTGGCCGTTTTCGCAGTGCAGAAGAGTCCAATCGGCGGACGGTCTGAGTTCGAGCAACATAACGAAAAAGCAATCGTTGACCACGAATACGGTGGGCCGGTCGCCGCTGCCGTACACCCCGGAAGAGGCCAGGATCATCAGGAGCGCTTCGGCCCAGTTCAAGAGGCGCGGCGGCTTCGTGAGGATATTCCCGTCGGCCGATAGCTGGGCGAAGTATTCGCAGTATTTAGGTACATCCGGTCGGTTTTTGTGAATATCCGCGCGAATTTTACTAGCGACCCCCCCATTGAATTGCAGATCGCATGAACGGCATACCGTTGTCCGGCAATCCCGGCAACAGTTTCTGCGTCAACATATCGCACAATTACAATTTCCTGTTGTATTCGCATTTCTACCAAGATGTTTCTCTGCAACCGCCCGGCGAGAAGGCAGCCACCCGTTCGAGGCAAGGGATACGAAAGCGGGATTTGTCCGTAGATGGATACAAAGGTAATTAAGAGTTTGTTTGTCTAATTTTTTTTAATTAATCGCTCGGTTTTAGAACCGAACAAGAATACGAATACCCGCCAGGATAGGTACGAAAGGATGTTGAGTCAAGGTTACAGGTCCACGCTGGGTCCGCATAAAATATCGAGGGAAACTCAATGCTTGGAATTGAAGAAGAAAATTGTCGATATGCTGCAAAGTGGGAAAAGAATTAGGTTAGTTTACACTAATATGGCAATTTGTTTCACGCCAACGATCGGTTTATAAGGTTCTAATGAACTCTAATCAATCATACTACTCGTTTTTTTTTTGTAGTCAATCGGAAGCGAGAAGTACATTCAGCCACTATTTGATATGCATATTGAGGAGGATCGTGGCGGGGCCCGATCACGATAACATCGACATCGTCTTGAAGTTCCTGCAGAAGGCTTCGAACTACCTGCGGACGCCCTTCAACGTGAAGACTCCGAGCCAAAAGATGGATTACAAGGATAGGGCGGCCGTCGTGGCGAAGCAGCTGAACGATTTTCTTTATCTGTACAACAGAGAAACGGACTTGTACGTGGACAAAACGGAGAAACCCGGCCAGATTCCCGTCCACATGTTCAATGAATTCCTGGAACACGCTCGGTAAATTATTTTGTACGCTTCTCAGAGTAGATGGCGCGAGGAAATGTACTTGAACGATTTTGAGCATTCTAATAGCTATTTTATTTCTAGTGAAAGCGATTTGGAGGAAGTTTTAATATACCAAACGACTCAAAACGTGTCGAATTACACGGAGACGCAGGGCCTTCCGAGGATTTTGAAGTGCATTCCCACAATACCGAACACCTACGGCATAAAACCGTCCATCAGGGCCAACAAGGCCAAAATCAAAGTCAATCACATCACCTTGTAGGAACATTGAGGGATTATTTCGATTTATTTGTTCACCCGTACTATTGTTTGTGATATATATTTTATAGTTTTGTCCGCGATATTCGACGATGGCCTACGAATCGCCAATTTAGAGGTGCAGTAGAAGCACTATAGAAACGATTCGAGAAATTTATTTTTTGCTATTACTTTTATTAATCGTTTAAGGCGACATCACTGTGATATCTATAGAAGGTTTGATATATCGATCGGAAAAATGGTACCTAAAACGAAACGCTAATTCTACACACATAAATCTTAGTTTATTTAAAAAAAATAAATGTTATTTTTTGTATGTTTTGTTTATTGAAGAGATTATTGTTTAGTTTTATTTACAGTTACGTTTTTTACACGATTTTTTTTTGTTAATTTTTGTTTTACTTTAATGCGTCTAGAATCTAGAATGCTGTTTGTTGCACGCTTTTAATATTGGTGCTGGAGTAACTAACGATGACGCACGCAGGGCCGGATTGTCCCAAAATCGATCGGGGGCTTACATTCAAATTTTTGTAGGTGTATTTTATTAACTATCATGTAACTTACAAATTCAAAAATAGAGGAAAGTGTCTCGTCAGGGGAATAGCCTCTATTCATCTAAATCCGGTCCTGAATTCGCACAAAAGCATTTTCCTAATTTTAACAAACGCTTTAGTTATCACGGGAACGGCATTCTGGAAAAATCGGTACTTAATATAACGATTTTATGCTCAAAAAGAGTGAAATTTTCTGGTTATTGTGACGTCGATAATTTTATGGAATCAATGTTTTATTTAGGTTTCTATAACCATTTGTGTTTTGTAATCGTTATCGAATTTTTGGTTGCTTTCAATTAATTCGCTATAGAGAAATAATTTGTAGTAGTCTCGTTCCATTATTGACTAAGAGGAGTTTTAAAAATTGATGCAATGCTTTTTTTTGTAATTCGAAACACTATATTTCTAATGTACTTATTGTCAATTTTTCACCTATTATACTCAATTGTAATTCTCACCAAAGTGTAAACGACTGCCAGAAATAATCAATACTAGAGAGCCAACGCCAATTGTTATTAGATTAATTTTTCGATGGTACTCTTCGATACATCCTCGGTTTATACAGTGCTGAACAAACGTAGTATCTATAAACTAACACCCTGTAACTTATTTTTGTCATACAAACAAATTACACAAAAATACAATTAACCTAATACAAGTACCTGTAAAACAAACCAAAGACTAAATATATCCTGAGCGTGTATCGAGCGAGTACCGATGAGTAATGTTTAATGTAACTTTTTGCAAATTGACGAACACTAAATCACTGCGATTTTACAAATGCATAAATGTGATAAAGCTTGAATTTTCTTCGTAAATTTAGCTTTTAGGAATATGAAATTTAACAAGTTTCTTCCAAAGGGAATGCTGAGCCGTTTTGGGCTTTCCTACGCTTGTGTATATTCGTTTTTAATACAATTCTGAACGGTTCTGCGTTTACCTTGGAACAGACCTAATATTTTCTACTTGGATTTTTTTCTTTTAAGTCTTTGTTAGTTATTATTCGGGGACATTATCTACAAACTGAGTGGAATGAAGAACGACCTACGCTTTGGAATAAGATCTAATGTAATTACTCCAAATGTAGTTATTCTTAGTTTTCAACTGAGTTTCGTGGAATCGATCCTGAATCGTGAATTCCTTCTTTTAGTGAATATATTTTCTATTTTTGCAATTCAATGAATGTTTTTGTTTTATTTTCCTTACCATCACAATTTACTCCAACTGTACACTCCAATTTCTATTCTAGTTAAACTCACAGTGCATTAAAATTTGGATATGAATATGTTACGGGTAAAGTTACATACAAGATAAACTTAGGTTTACCCGGGTTAACTCGGTATTTCGCAGTTTACTAACCTTACCCGTTAACAGATTTTAAAAAAACGAAATTTTTGTGCAAATTTTATAATTCTATCTAACTTAATCTATTTAACACCACTATCAAAACAATGATTGAGTTTACTCAAATAATTCGTCGCCGTTAATTTTCCGCTATCGTTGTGACCGATCGTGGAAAAATTGCATCTGAAGAAACTCGCGTTTTCAGCCAAGTTTCCCGATCGGTTGCCGCTCAATTGGACGAAATTGACGTTCAACGCGTCCACTTTGCCCGTCAACTCCCTGTAGCCCTGCCGGTACTGCGAGTTCGTCCTGTCGGACACGAATTTCCCCAAAAAGAAACCTGAAAACGACCAGATTTTTATGTTATTGGTAAAAAAAAACGAATTTTCCCGTTATCGCACTCACCTCCGATCATCGAGAGAAACGCCACGGTGAGCAGCAAACTGCAGCACAACCTCTTGGTGATGTAGCGGGAGGACTCGACGCGGCCCTTGCCCACCTCCATGCTGATTATCTGCTGCATTTTCGCACCGGAATCGATCTTTTTGTCGTATAAATGTTGTTTTTTTTGGACGTAAAACTAATAAACTAGCAACCTTACGTGTTGCGCGAATTGGCGCTTCTCCAGATAATTAATAGAATCATGGGGATTTCGGGAAAACGAGCGGATTGTGATTGTTAACATTGTTACTATTGCGAGCTCGTTTTAGAATATGGGGCTAATGCGATTTATCGATTTCGTTTTGCGCGGGGTTTATAAATAGATTTATTTATAGAGGGTGTTGCAATGGTAAATATTTAATTGTTGGGATCCGAATTTAATAAGTTTTGTCCGGTATCTCTGTACCAAGTTCGATTCGTTTTTTTTATTGGAGAATTTTTTAATTCAATTAAAGATAAAAGTTGAGTTATCTTCGAGGTTAAATAAAAAGATATCGTTTTGCCATTACATTGCATTAAAATGTGATAATATGTTTAATGATATTAGTGGTTAATATAATATTTTTTTATCTGCAGTGATGGAAAAACCATCATTTGTTGTTACAACTCTACAACTCGGTCTACAACTTGTTGTTACATGTTCTAACTCTAAATAGATTGCAAACAATCTTGCACTTATTATATAAAGTTATCCAGTATTATATACCCTAATTTCAAGATTTCTAAATATGACCGAAAATTTCAATTTTTCTAAAATTGTAGAAGCTCTTTTTTTTCTCCGTTTTTGTATTTGTTCCAAATAATGCAATTTTAACTTTTTAGTACTTTTCACGTTCACGAGTTCACGTGTTTACGATCTCTTTTAAATTTAATAAATAAACACTTAACATTTTAACCTCTCCCGTCGACAAAACGGATTCATTTATAAGCCATGAACTCCGGTCGTCAATTATCATATTTCTAAAGCTAATCGGTGAAGAACAAATCGCCAAGAAGCGCGCAAAAATGCTGCACTTTTCGAAATTCATTTATTTGCTGTTTTTGTTGTTTGGTTATTGCATTTTGACAATACATTGTATGAGCTATTCCCAGAAAGAGTACAACGATTTTATTGAAGGATTTCATAAGTGTAAATGTGTAACACACAATGCGTGCGAAGATGATAATACAATTATTACAACAAATGGAGTCGATTTGTCATCATCAAGGTTAGATACAACTATTTTAAACCTACTTACGTGATTTTTACTTGTTAATTTATGTTTCAAAAAGTGTCTCATCGGGCATTATAAAGGGTATTATATGGTAGCCGTGCATTAGGACTTTTTCGGAGTTCCTGAAGAGTTATTACGAATCTGAAAATTTCGGTGTAAGGTATAACTAATGTTGAGAGTTGAGAGTTTTTCTAAAATAATTTCAATCATAATTGACTTCCGGTTAGAGCGGAAGTAAATGTCAACTTCGTTATTTAAAATGAAAAGTGCCATTTTTGACTTTATTTTTGGATTCTGTGCCTTTTTTAACCAGACTTTGATTAATTCGACCGTTTTTCTAAAAAAAAAATCGAAAGAAATGAAATAAATGGAGCATTTTTGGCATATGGTGCTATTATCATGGTCTAGTTAAAAAGGCCACAGAATCCAAAAATGAAGTCAAAAATGGTACTTTCCATTTTAAATAACGAAGTTGACATATACTTCCGGTACAACCTAAAAGTTCTAATGGTTCGGCTACCGTGGAAAACCCTGCATAATCCAGTAATTTCAGTAAAAAACTGCAACGCTGTAAAGGAACCGACAATGGACAATCGTTGGTGTGCTGCAGTTTGGAAAAACACAAAAATCAACCACCCCCTAAAAAACCTTGCGGACAACAACTTACATTCATCACTCCGAAGATTTTGTCGACCGTCGAGGACTTCACCATCAAAGGAGAATTTCCATGGACGGCGATAATTTATGTGAAGAATACAGCAAATGAATGGACATTCTGCGGAACCGGTGCTTTGATAAGTCCTCGTGCAATACTAACCGCTCATCATAAATGTCAAAAGTAAGTTATATTTGAGTTACCTTACTTTGTTTTGCGGAGGATCTTTTATATTGTATATAGTTGGCTCTCTTGGACAAAGAAATAACTGCAGATTATTAAAATTCTATTCAGTTTATTGCGTTAAGTAAACAACGATATGTTACCTAAGTTTCAGGAAGTCTCCGGACCATTTCAAAGTTGTTATGACTGGTGATGAAGTTAGACATAATGTAGGCGAAAATGCGGAAAACCAACGAAACGTAATTGAAATAATCAAGCATCCCGACTATTACTCGGCTACTAAAGTTTTCGACGCCGCCTTGCTGATTTTGGATAGGGAATTTTCGTCTGATGTAGTAAATACCATTTGCTTGCCTTCCGATGATACTAACGAGAATTCAGGTCGATGCTTGGTGTCCGGTTGGGGTACCACAGCAGAATTTCAAGGTAATTGGTTACACTAATTCAGTAATCAACAAATATCGAATCGTTTGAAAGCGTATTTATCGAAAATACCGTCTTCGCGCGCGACCTTCTCGATTCGTTCGCGGAACTTGAATCCCATCCAAAAACTCGAAATGTCTATAATCGCACCAACAATTAGAAACGTTTGTAACGCCACCGAGGGAATTAAATCGAATTTCAGTAGGCCCGCTATAGAGAAAGCGCATTCAATTCCGTGCCAAACCAAGGAATAAGTTAACACAATCAAATAGAACAAAATTATTTCGTCTATCCTCTTCGCTACTCCTATCAACACCATCGGCGACGGCACGACGAGAATTGACCGAATCGCGAAGTTGATTTGAAAAAACCGGAATACTTTTTTACCATACAATCCCTTGTAACTCAAATATAAATCAATCGTCGAATGCGCGACGAATAAAACCACCGAAACGTAGATAAATGTTTCCAAAACCCGTTTGATGTTAGACATTTGTCAGAAATACACGTCGTATCAACCGCACTTATTTCTAATGTTGTAGGTGTTGTAAAGCTGAAAAAAATTAGGGTACCCCTAGTCCCCTTCGAGAAGTGCCAAACATCCTTGAGGACGACAAAGGAATTAGGCCAATATTTCCAGTTGAACAAGTGTTTCATATGCGCCGGGGGCGAGGATGGAATGGACGCTTGCTTGGGCGACGGGGGAAACCCCCTGATGTGCCCAACGCCCAACGGGGATGGTTATTATCACGCGGGAATCGTATCGTGGGGCGTGCAGTGCGGGAAAAAAGGGATACCTGGAGTCTACGTTAGCACGAGAAAGATCAAAGGGTGGATTACCGACGAGCTGAGCCGCATAAATTTGGCCTTTTGATTACTTTTTTGTCATCGTTTGAATAAATGTAGTGCGTTAATTTCTATTTCCATAGCAGCTCTAATAGATAGACTTATTTTATATAACTCTCGGGTATTGCATCTTGTATCTACTACATGCTATATGATAATTAAAATTAATGATTTAAATTTAATTAAGAAACTCAGGATATTTGTAACACCACTACTAGTTAGGCAACCAATTAAACAGTAGTGCTATATTAGTCCAACCAACAGATGTCAAAATTAATGTTTTATTCACTCATAGATCATAAGAGTACATCAGGTTTAGAGGGAAAATTTATTGCAATATGGAATATACATAGGTGCAACAACAACTCAACCTGTATAATGAATCGATAGTCTGAAACTTATGAACTTAAGCTATTTTTAAGGACCTAATGTAATTATTGCAAATATTGTTATTTTTAGTTTTTAAATTAGTTTTGTGGAATCGTGGAATTTCTTCGTTTAAAGAATATATTTTCTATTTTTGCAATTTAATAAAGTTTTTGTTTTATATTCCCTATCATCGCAATTTACTCAAACTGTGTTCTTTCACAGTGCGTTAAAATTTAGATGGGTTTTTCCGATATCTCCGAACCAAGTACAATTTGTTTTTTTAACTGCAGAATTTTTTAATCTAATTAAGGTTAAACATTAGGTTATCTTCGAAAATAAAAATATATCGTATATTGTTTTGCCGTTACATATATTGTGATATTTTTAATGATATTAGTGGTTAAAATAATATCCGTATGGAAAAACCACCATTTGTTGATACAAAAAGATGTTGTAAATCTAAATAAATTGCAAACAATCTTGCGCTTGTTATACAAAGTGGTTCAAGAGGATTTAAGGATTACTAAATATGACCGAAAATTTCGATTTTTGAAAATTGTAGAAGCACTTTTTCTTCTCCGCTTTTGTATTTGTAATTGTTCCAAACGAAATGCATCTTTAGTACTTTTTACTTTAGTACGTTCATGAGTTCACGAGCCTCGTCGTGTTCTCATCTAAATTTAATAAATATAAATAAACACTTAACATTTTAACCTCTACCCATCGGCAAACGGATTCATTTATAAGCCATGAACTCCGGTCGTCAATTACCATATTTCTAAAGCTAATCGGTGAAGAACAAATCGCCAAGAAGCGCGCAAAAATGCTACACTTTTCAAAATTCATTTATTTGCTGTTTTTGTTGTTTGGTTATTGCATGACCCATTCTGATGAAAAGCATAACAATCTTATCGAAAATATACATAAGTGTAAATGTGTAATTTATTATTTGTGCAGTGCTAACAATACAATTATAACAAATGGAGAAGGTTTGCTATCACCAAGGTTAGATACATCTATTTTAAATTTACTTACGCGATTTTTACTAAATTCAAGTTCCACAAAGTGTCTTCAAGCATTACATAATCCGATAATTTCAGGATAAACGATCCTAATCGAATTATCTGCAAAGGCTCCCAGCACAATCAAATATTGGTGTGCTGCAAATTAATAGACAATACTTCTGTATACAAGAATCCTACAAGGGTCACTCCTTATAATATCACAAATAACCCCATAACAACACCCCGTAAAAAAACTTGCGGACAACAACTTACGCTCGTCGCTCCGAAGATTATGTCGACCGTCGAGGACTTCACCATCAAAGGAGAATTTCCATGGACGGCGATAATTTATGTGAAGAATACAGCAAATGAATGGATATTCTGCGGAACCGGTGCTTTGATAAGTCCTCGTGCGATACTAACCGCTCATCATTTATGTCAAAAGTAAGTTATATTTGAGTTGCTTTAATATGTTTTTCGGAGGATCCTTTATAGGGTACATAACTGGCTCTCTTGGGCAAATAAATAACTGTACAATGTTACCTAAGTTTCAGGGAGTCTCCGAACCATTTCAAAGTTGTTATGACCGGTGATGCCGTTAGACATAAAGTAGTGGAATATTCAGAAAACCAACGAAACGTAATTGAAATAATCAAGCATCCTACTTTTTACTCAGGTACTCTGATTTACGACGCCGCTATGCTGATTTTGGATAGGGAATTTTCGTCTGATGTAGTAAACACCATTTGCTTGCCTCCCGATTATACTAACGAGAATTCAGGTCGATGCTTGGTGTCCGGTTGGGGCACCGCACCAGAATTTCAAGGTAATTGGTTACACTATCTCAGTATTCAACAAATATGAACTTATCTATTACGTTGCAGGTGTTGTGATGCTCAAAAAAATTAGGGTACCCCTAGTCCCCTTCGACAAGTGTCAGGCCTCTTTGAGGAAAACGATATTAGGCCAATATTTCCAGTTGAACATGTGTTTCATATGCGCCGGGGGCGAGGATGGAATGGACGCTTGCTTGGGCGACGGGGGAAGCCCCCTGATGTGCCCAATGCCCAACGGGAATGGTTATTATCACGCGGGAATCGTATCGTGGGGCGTGCATTGCGGGAATAAAGGGATACCCGGCGTCTACATGAGCACGAGAAAGATCAAAGGGTGGATTACCGACGAGCTGAGCCGCAGAAATTTGGCCTTTTGATTACTTTTTTTTCATCGTTTTTGTTTAATTTCTATTCCCATAACTTAGATGTACATAATATATGTAGAATAAAATTTAATTTAGAAACTCAGGATGTTTGGAACACCACTACTAGTTAGGCAACCCATTAAACAGCAGTGCAATACTAGTCCAAGCAATGTGAATATTATGGTTTTATTCACTCATATACAGTTATAGATGCAAAATTCTTTGTAATATAGATGGGTGCAATAAAGACAACAGGCATTAGCCTCATATAAAAGATAAAGAAAGAGTGATATTGTCGGTTGATTGCAACTTTCTCGCATGAAACATGAAATAGAGTCGAGTACTGGAAATTTACTTTGTAACGAGTTACAAAAATTCTACCAACACTCTATAGTGTATATTTCAAATAAATCACACCACTTTAATCTAAGCTATAGAGCTACAATTCACGTATTTATACAGAACATCATTAAGGATATTTCAAATAAAATATAAATTTTCTTAACTTAAAAAATATGTATATATATAAAACTCCGATTCGAGTAAACACCAAAGATTTTGGCACAAGCACCAAACCCCGACCCCTACTGACGCCCATCCGCCGTTCCGAATTAGAATTCTCTATAATAATTGAGGTAACTCTTCAATATCGTCGGCAACGGCAATTGCTGTATCCTGGATTTCATGTGTTCGGTGTAGGGGCTCTTGTACATTTTCATCTCGTCGTCGAACTTCTGCTCCTCTTCGTTCTCGTTCTCGCTGCTGCTGTCTACCATCGTGTGAATTTCGGACTCGATGCGACGCCACTTCAACGACGAGTTGCTCTTCGTTTCCGATTTCTGCGCCCGCTTGGTGCGCTTCTGTCCCGAATCGTCGCCGCTGCTCGATTGCATATCTACAACAAGCGTCCCAAATTAACAACGAACAACGTTTGGAACGGAATAATCCAACAACCTTCTCCGATATCATCATCGTCGTCATCGGACGACGAGGAATCGCTGCGATTCTCCACGATCTCGTCGCCCAAACCGCTATCGAATTTCTCCCTCTTCTTCTTGTTGCGACTGTTTACGTTCGCCTGCGGTAGATTCGAGTTGCTGGGCCCGCTTCGGCGCGCTTCGCTAGCATCTTCTGCGGTTGCTTCGTTTCCATCGTGCTGTTCGACCGGGTCCTCTTCGATGGCGTCCTCGCCCTCGCGATCTCGCCTCAACACGTTAAAAACATCGATGATGACGTTGTGGATCTCGTCTAACGTGTTCTGAATGGATTCGGTCTCTTCCTGTTCGGCTGGCTGCTGTTGCGGAGCGATCGGAACGTCCGACGCCTGCGAGGTTTACGTGTGAAATTGAAATTGAAGAATTTATTGATTATTGGTATACTAACGTTTGCTGTGGTGTTGGTATTGTGCTCGCTGGTGCTGGGATTGTGTTCTATAACGGCTCGTGTTCTGATCTTCTCCGGTTTTTGTACGGTTTCTTCGGTGGATTCCGTAGCGTCGGTTTCCATTCTATTGTCTTCGCTGGATTGATCGGTTTCCGTGTTGTTTTCTCTGGTGCTATTCACGCAGTCACTGTCGTGAAGAGGGCCTAAAATGATCACTTATTGTACAATTACGGGTAGGAATTTTCATACTTACCGCTAAACAGGTATCTTCCTTCTCTGAACGAGCCTAAAACTAAATTCAAAAACCCGTCCGGTTCTTCTCTAAACGCAGCCCTGCCGTTATCCCGGTTCCTTTCCTGCAACAATTTTGCGCATTATTTACATGTCACTGTAAAGTTACGGGTAATTACATTAATCCCGCCGCTCACAAAAATCCTTTCATCGTCCGAATCCGTATCGGAATCGAACAACGGTACGGCCAATCTCCTCAAGGCCCTCTTCTTCTTGGGCGCTTTGTTGTAATTGACCTGTCTCTTAACAGGCGGATGCTCCCGCTCGATGTTCTGCCTCAGCAGGTTTCTAATAGTAGCGCGGCATAAAGTTTGCAGCGACAACGGTTCGACTTCGACTGTAAAAATTGTATAAACAAGGTTTGTTTATATAATTACTAGGATGCGCTACTTACTAGGATGAACCCACTCCTGGCATCCTTCGACGGGTTGCACCAGCGAGGCGAAGGACACGGGAAGAAGGGAGCGCGCCTCCCAGTGATCGGTGCAGGTCCTTTTGAACTGCACGAGTTGCTCGTTGAGCGGCATGACGAGTATACCGCCGACTTTGAGCAGGTTCTTCATGTAGGTCTCGTACTGTTCGGGACAGGAGGCGCCGCAGTAGACGCGATCGTACTGCGAGTTGCAATCGCTGGTAAGGCACAAGCAGTTACCGTGCACGAACTTGGGCTCGCAGTAGTCGAACTCGTCCAAGGCGCCCGAATGGCGCTTGAAATCGTCCAGCTTGCGATTGGCGTAGTGGACGACGTCGCCGTGGCACTCGATGCCGTGGTTGACGCCGTAGCTGCCGAGCACGAGGCCGGCCATGGTGCTGAGGTAGCCGGTGCCCGAGCCGAGGTTGAGGAACGAGAGGCCGGGCGCCAGGCACAGGCCCTCCATCACCTCGCTGTAGATGCACGGCGCCGACAGGTGCAGATTGCCGTACTTCCAGGCCAAGTCCTTGTACGCGTTGGCCCTGCCTTCGGGCAGGAAGTACTCGGCCCTGTCGACGGCGCGGAACACCCGCTCGACCAGAGGGGTTTTGATGTAATCGGCCTCGAGCAAATTGTCGATCAGATCGTCGTTGTTTTGGCCGGAACTCACCACACCGCCCATGTTGTACTGCTGCGCTGCTGCAAAAAGTAAATATAAATAAATCCCGACATTTTACGTTCTACGTCAACGGCTCGATTCGGGGCAACGTTCGTGCGAATGTACCTTTAAAGGAGACGGGGATTTCGCGATGCTCAAGCGGTTTTCGAACCGAGGAGTCCTCTTCTCGACGTCGAATTGGGCATCACTCGGTACAACTAACGAAATCGTCGAGAATTTGAATGGGATTTTTAAAGCAAAACAATGGCCTGTCAAATCGCTGGATTTTCTACGACAATGATTGGACGTGGACGTGAGGGGGGAGGCGAGGGGCGCAGAAACCAGCTGTTTTCTCCTTTCATTCGTAATTTCTCGATACGCATGCGTGCTAACGTCGCTCCGAAACTATTAAAGGTAATTATTTTATTTTTGTAAATTTATTGGGGAATAATTGGGGTTTTTTGCGAAATATAACGCGAATCTAACTAACTTTTTATTTCTTAGAGAATGTTTTGATTAAATCGATTCGATATGCGCCATAACCTATTTGCAATTTAACTAACTTTTGTATTGTTATTATACATTATATCCCTAATCTATATCTGTAAACTTAAATAACTATAGGTTCTGGATAAATAAATTAATATATTATTAGATTGTGCTTCGGGTTTGTGTAGTTTTGGTGCATTTTTTAGAGCATTGTGTATTTTAGCATTTTTCCAGTTTCTTACATATAACGAGTGATTAATAATTTACTTATTTACTTACTTTTAGTCCGAAAATATTTTGTTTGCTATTAAATTTCGGTCAAATTCGATAGCTTCGTAGATAAATTAATTTAAGGACGTATTTCTTAGAATATATCGAGTACTTTAGTGACGTATAAATTTCTAAACAATTATTAAGTGCAATTGCCTAGTGTAGGTAGGATATATTTTTTTATACTTTATTGTTTTTATCATTTTTACATGTAGTTTTGGTAAAAATTATTTGAATGGCCCTTGCACGGAGTTATTTTAAAAATTTGACAACTTTGACATTTATATGACAGTTTTTTTAACTTTTCAATGACAAAATTTACAATTTTTGAATTAAAGCACAACAGATAAGTGCAAATTTGTTTGCAATATCATCAACTCTATGAGTTGAACAAAGAAAGATTAAAAAAATAATAGTGGTTAGAGTGAGAAAGTTGCAATCCCACAATATCACTCTTTCTTTTTGTTATATTAGACTAAATGCTAGTTGTCTTTGTTGCACCCATAGCCTATATTTGCATACACCTGTATAATGATAATTTACTCATTTTAGAACGATATTCCGCTCCTGTTTCAATCAATAAATTGATAGAATATTTTCTGATAAAATTTTATTAAAATCATATCTGCATGAATTGCATAATTATTTACCCTCAATACTTTCAATTTCTGATTGAAATTGATCGAATTTTTATCACAAATTCCTTCTTATAAAAGAAACTTTGAGAGAACGCCCTGTTAGAAATTAAAATATCTCTTTACTTTTACTCCTACTTCTAATAATGGCTTCCATTTCCCATTTACGCTGCGATTTGTTTGCATTTCATTAATTAATTTATATACCAAGTATAATATATTTATCAGAGTAAATTCTTCTCGAACTGAATACCTCGTTAAGTACGTACAGTTATTTTGACGCATTATTAATAGAAATTAATTTATCGTAGGTAAAAGTATGCGTGTTGTAATGTGTGTTGTCTAATTCGCGTACACACCGAGCCATATTTTCCAGTATAATTAACAACAAATACTAATCTACGTGCAGAAAAATAATAATAATGTTTATTTATAAAAATTCGGGATTGGAGTTATTTCGAACTTGAGCGATTTCGAGGCTCCTTCGCCGCGGGAAATTCGAATTTCGTGAAATCGACTCCCCTCCTCGATACTGGACATGCGCGCCAGCGATCTTGGTTTATTCTATAAAAATATGATGAATACTTTTTGGTTCTGTCATGAAATTTAAGTTTTTTAATTGTGTAGTGATTATGGATATTTTCTGAAGGTACTTAGCGGTAAATTTTTAATCGACCATTCGATTCTGGCAATCGCCCGGCCCATTACAGCGATTTTTATTTTATGAAACGTAAAAGTTTACAAGGTGTACAGAATCGGACACAACCGTCGACAAGGACTTTTCTATCTGTCTCGAAATTTATTATTTAAATATTTATGCGACTTGTTCCGTTGTGTTTGTTTATTAAGCGTAGTAAACGTGCTGTTGGGCGATTGTTAGAATACTTTTCGTTTGGTTAGAACAACTCTTTTCCAACCGACTTTATATTAATTTGATTAAATGAAAAATTTTGAAAAAAAATATTACAGAACTAACTTTCGTTTCGTAAATGTTGCAGAAATGTCTTCGTTAACGTCCACGGAATTATCAGCAACTCAGGAGGAATCGGATAGTTCCAAATTAAACGTAAATACGATCGATAGCCAAATTATTGTAGAAAATAATTGCACGGATGTGATTGCCCCTAAATGTGAGACGACGGCGGACATGTCACCATCGGTCGCCATGAACGTGAAAACCCAAGTCCTACCGTTAGTTTACATCCAGAACAACACCAAGGTCCCCTTCTCTCCGATCAACAAATCGAATAACCTACCGCAAGTACAAGTAGCCTCCGTAACGTCCAACGGGAACAAGAACAACGCCGTCACCACCGTAGCCTCCAACCAGAACCTAATACTAACAGGTAGACCCCATTCGTTGGTAATACAAAAAAACTCCGCAAACGTTGTACCTCTAGTTCCGGGCAGCACGAAAATCGCCAGCGTCATCACCATGTTGAAATCCAATAGCCCGGAAACCAACAAACTGAACAGCTTCCACATAAACAACAGCCTGCCGTACATACCGAAGCTGAACAGCTCGATTCGCCGAAGCGCCGGCTCGGTTATCCAGCCACAGCAAAAGCTAGTGTTGGCCCCCATGCCTAAGCTCGCGACCAACAGGCCCCCGGCCACGGCGACCACCAATTGTGTTCAACCCAAGCTGGCCATCCTGCCGATGCCCGTACCGAACACCGAACCCGTAGTGACCAAACCGAAGGTGTACGGTAGCATAAAAATCAACGACGGGCAACTGCAAGTCGACGCTTTGGAAGTCACTTGCGATAGCATATCGAACGAGAATAGTACAGATGCGGATAGCAATAGCGGCGAGAACTTGGTGTGCGATGAGGTCATCGATTTAGTGAGCCCCGAAAGGAACGATCTCAGCAATAAAACCTACGAACTCAGCATCACCGAGGACTCGATCGGTTCTCAAAACGATGTAAGAACGTCCGCGGTGTTAGCCAAGCCTTCGGGGCAGGACTCGATCAAATTACCGAAACACGTTTCCATATTAAAAAAGAATTTAAATTTCACGGAACTCGTCGAGAAATCCGGCAATTTCGTTATTAATAACAATCTAACCTCGATTTCAGACGGCAAAGAACCTTCGATATCGAAACCCACCAAGAGCGAATCGGGCAACATCGTCATAACTATACCGGCGGTAAATAGCGCGAACAACGCGAACCCCAAGCCCGAGAAGGAGCGACGGAGAAAATCTACGTTAACTTACATGAAGGAATACGACGAAATGGAAATAATTACCACGCAATCGATAGCCAAACTGAATCTGGAAGACGCCAAGAAGAGCCTAACGAGCGAAGTCGAAATCGAACTCGTCAAAGAAAAACCGGCCATGAAGGTAGACGATTGCGACCTGCAAAAAGTCCTAAATTGGGACGATGGGATAGGCACGTTGCCGGGCACAAACATCAAATTCATCGTCAACGAATTCAACCTGGTGGAATACATCACCGACGACGAGTACAAAACCATCATAGAGAAGCGAATGACCAAGGCGAAGGAGAAAATGAAAGCGGCCGAATTCCAAGAGGAGATGCGCTGCTTGGAGTGCGGCTGCTACGGCATGTCCTCCGACTTTTTCAACTCGAAATTTTGCAGCTACGACTGCCAAGACGCCTTCCAAAACAAAACCAAAAAGGAGAAAACCGACAAGTACAAGAAGAAACGGAAAAAGGCGAAAGTCGAACCGCCGGACGTCGCGAAATCGGACAAACCGGACGAGGAGAGCGAAGAGGACTCGATCGACAACACCTCCCAGGACAAATTCATGTCGTACCCTTGGGCGTGCAAGAAGAAAGGTTTCTCGTGGTCCAAATACTTGGAGCACGTCAAGGCCAAGCCGGCGCCCGTCAAACTCTTCAAAGATCCCTTTCCGTACACGCGCAACGGCTTCCGGCCCGGCATGAAACTCGAAGGCGTCGATCCGCAGCATCCCTCCTACTTTTGCGTACTGACCGTCGCCGAGGTGGTCGGGTACAGGATGCGTTTGCACTTCGACGGCTACCCCGACAACTACGATTTTTGGTGCAACGCCGACAGCATGGACGTGTTCCCGATGGGATGGTGCGAGAAGTACGGCCACGTCCTCCAGCCGCCCTCCGGCTACAAAGTGGACAACTTCAATTGGGTGCAGTACTTGAAGCACACCAAATGCACGGCCGCCCCGAAGCATTTGTTCGCCAACAGAGCCGGACAGGTGAGATGAAAATTAGAATTTTATTACTATCAATACGATAATCGAATTGTTTGTAGGCTATTTGTCCGAACGGGTTCAGGGTGGGTATGAAGCTGGAAGCCGTGGATCGAAAGAACACGTCGCTGGTGTGCGTGGCTTCCGTTAGGGATATGATGGATAATCGGATACTAGTGCATTTCGATAGCTGGGACGATATATACGATTATTGGGCCGATCCGACGTCGCCTTACATCCATCCGGTGGGTTGGTGCGATCAGTACGGGCATAATCTCACGCCTCCCAACGGTAATTAGAATAACCGAGCAATTTACGCGGTTGATTTTACGTTGTTTTCGTTGTAGATTATCCGAATCCCGAGTCGTTTTCGTGGGAAGTGTATTTGAAGGAGACCAAGGCGACGCCGGCGCCGGTGCGGGCGTTCAAGCAGCGTCCGGCGTGCGGTTTTAAAAGGGGGATGAGATTGGAGTGCGTTGATAGGCGGGTGCCTCAGCTAATCAGAGTGGCGACCGTCGATGATGTCAAAGAGCACCAGATTCGCATCCATTTCGACGGTTGGCCCGATAGATATAGTTATTGGGTGGACGATGACAGTCCCGATATACATCCGATGGGTTGGTGTCAGAAAACCGGGCATCCCATCGAGCCGCCTTTGAGTGAGTGTACGGAAAGTTGTTTGGAATTTTCGGTTATCGATGTGTTTTGATTTGTTTTTAGCTCCCGATGATGTGTACGATTTTTTGGAGTGTCCGACGGTAGGTTGTAGAGGTCAGGGTCACATAAAAGGGCCGAAGTTCCAAACGCATTCCACCCCGAAGCACTGTCCTTATTCGGATGAGAATTTAGATGTCGATAAGATTGTGCCGGATAGGTTGCTCAGTCCGGATCGAAGCCCCGAAGCTGTAATTCCGGTTTCAAGAGAACCGAAGGATTGCAAAATGTTTGTATTCACATATCCTATTTATCGAATTAGTAATAAGTTTTTTTTTATAGTAAACCTAGATTAGGTCGCCCTCCGAAGCATCCCCGTCCAGAACCTAAGCTAGAACCGACCAAGCCACCCCCCGAATGTAAGGAGGAATCGCCGCCTCCGGAGAAGAAGTTGAAGAGGAGCAATTCGCATTACCAAAAGAAAATTAAAGTGGAATTAGGTACAAAATCGCCGGAAGGTAAAGCGTTGGAATTCATAAACGATTCGAATATTCAACCGGCCGAGCGGGAAACGTGGCAAAAGCATTCCGAATTTCTGCAAAAATTCGTCAAAAACGAAGTCGATCCTCGTTTTTGGACCTACAAAGAGGTGGTGAATTTCGTATCGAAATTGCCGAGTTGTGCGTGTTACAGTGATATATTTATAAAAGAAAAAATCGACGGGGAGGCGTTCTTGTCGCTCAATCAAAGGGACGTTGTATCGATTCTAAAAATGAAAATGGGCCCCGCTATTAAATTGTACAATAGTATTATTTTGTTGAGGCAGCAAGTGCATAAAAAAGTGTTCACGTGAAGTATTATATAGGAAAAAACTTACTTTTTATTTCTAATTTTTTTAATGTTAACGAATTATTCAATTGTACATAGCCCTGGACATAGATTTATTTTACTGAAATACATATAACTTTTCATTTTCTATACAACGGGTTTTATTAGGACTGATAGGTCCAACAACCATCAAACTATTAGCTATTACATATATCACAAAAAACTATGCTATATATAGAGATTTTTCATTTAGTTTTTGAGCTTTGGTCGTTATCTTCCCACGGTCTTGGCCCTCTAACTTGCTCCCAGTTATCGATGTCCATATTTTTGATTTTTTCATACTCGCTTTCTAACGTCACTTCTCCGGGTTTTTTCATTTCTATTCCGCGCTTTTCGAGCTCCTTTCGCGGCACGGGGCTCACTTGAGAATATTCATACCGTAGTGTGGTGAATTCCTTGAGTCCGAAGGAACCGCCTACCATAAGTATAATAAATGGTAAACCGAACTTTACCAGCCTGTTGTTAAAAAACTTTTGAACGGGTGTAAACATTTTTAACACAACATAACTATACAAATTATGAAATTATGTTTAATTCAATAAAAGTTGGGTTATGTAAAATTACAGTTTATGTAAGGTAAGTGTGACTTTTACCTTAAAGGTTGTATGTTATATCACGTAGTGCTTCATAGTAAAAGGCCAGTAGTGGAGGAGAAGCAGATTTGTTTACAGCGTCATCTAGTTGTAGACATTGTAAAAATGGCGGAGGTGAAAAGCGGGCTCTGTAAATTTGTTTTCAAGAATGCCGCTTTTATCAGGGTATGATTTAATAATTTCTACATTTGAATTTTATTTGATAAAAGTACTATAAAAAATTATACACCTTGTGACTGTGAAATATAAAAAACTATAATTCGGCTAATTACACAAAGATCGAGTGAAGGTGTAACTATATACTTACATTATACATAGTTCACGGTTCTATTCTTTTTCGTCGTGACTAATTTTGATAGTTTCTGCAATAATTGGATAATATCTGAGTTCTTGCCGTATTATAGGCATTTCTTTAATAACACCTACTACATAAGTATACGGAGCGGGATTGAATAATAAATCAGTTGGATTATTTCTTTGTTTTCAGCTCATTGATAACGTCCTGATAATATTTACAACCTTTTATAAACTATACATTTCTATCAGTTGAAGTTTAATAATAGGTTGTATTGTGTTACAAATAGTTATCCGAAGGTGATGTTATATTTATACATTTTTATTTAGAAAATTTTATTCTACACATAAATGCAAAATTGTTTGCAATACCTACATGAGTTGATAGGAAAGATTATAAAAATAACAGTGGTTGGAGTGAGAAAGTTCCAATCCCACAATATCACTTTTCCTTTTTCCTTTGAGATTCCAATTGAGAAAACTGGGTCTTATAAAGAAATATTTGGACAGGTCCACCAGTCTAATAAAGTCCTGGAGCATTTCTTTCATTTTAGTTTGCGAAGATTTTTATCAAATCTTTTGAATATGTGCAATTCCCAATTACATCAAAATATCCCAATTTCTACAGAATCTCAATAACAACAATCTCGATGTATTACCAACTCAAATCCCCTTCGAAACACCAAAACATAGCAAACGCTGCAAACGCCAATTATTTCGTACCACCAAAATTGGAACACCCGGTCCGATTCCAAAAAATTAATCCGTCAATTACCGAAGAACAATTAGCATAGATTTCCGATCCGGACCGACGTCCCACGACGCAACCTTCGCCGAATGCAACGCACACTTTCATAGCCGACGTTTCGGACGTTCCCGTATCATTCATAGCGCAGCAAAAGCAAAAGCGAACGGAGTACTCTCTCGATCGGTTCCGCGCCTACCGCAAGGTAAACGCGCCAACGAAGAAATCCGCGCCGCGACACCATCGGAATTTTCGATTTTTTTTCGACGATCGTCGCGATGCGCGAGCTGTGAATGTCGCGTCGCGTCCGAACGACAGGTGAGAATTGCCGGGCTTGTAACATTTGAAATGTTGTACTATGGGGTTGACCTAGATCTGGATTATTTGTCGCCGAAAAAGTGTAAGTATTTGCACGGTGAAAATCTTGTGTTAATTGGTTTTGTGTATAAACAGAGAAAGCCCATTCTGTAGTTAGAATTAATTTTGTCAAATAATTAGGCTATTTTGGTTGTGTAGAAATCCAAGACTTTCAATCAATCAAGGTAGTTGAGCTTGCAAAAAAGTAATAGATTACATCACAAATCATTTGTTTACCAAACAACTTAAAAAAAATGTAGATTTTGTAAACAGAAAAGCTTGGGTATATCTTCTTATTAAATAAGTCAAGCGAACACCTTGTATATTGCTGTAAATATTGTGGTTGTGGTTTAAAAATTACACCGTATCTCATTTGAAGTTCAACTTTTAACGCAATCTACAAATACAGATACAAAATCATTTTTAAAGTCGTAGTTTTGCCCTGATGATGATCATCAAAATTGATGTATCTTTATTGCTAAGATGATGATTTGAACCGTGTTCGTACAGCGCTATATGCATGCAACGCCCTGTATATAAGCGCGAATTAATTGTCCTTCGTTATTAAAATAATTTAGTCACGCGTTGACACTACTTTGATACGAAATTGTTCTGCTTATTGCTCGCTATTAATCAATCGTCAAGATAAAATCAATAGCCGACTGACAACCATTACTGTAACGGTGTGGGTGAAATGGGGTGTTTAAGTAATCGTTCCGTGGCAATGGTGTATTATTTAACGGTTAATGTTTCGTAATTTTATTGTAGTATGAGCGACACACTATAAAACGAAATTAATTGCAATGATTAATACGCGGAATAGAGAGGTAGAATGTAATCGGAAAATATCTCTTGCATTGGCGTTTGAGTGTGTAAAGTAGCTGTTTTCTTCGAGAGTTTAAAATGTATGCTGTACCTATCAGCATAAATTTGTAATATTTATTTTGCTCGGAAACAATAAGTTTATATTGTCGCCGATATAATTTGTAAGGGCTATTTGAATAATGTCTTGATTTAAATATAATGAAACGGAACGTGCAAGTGATTTTTTGCCGTTGCTTTGCATTGCAAATATTATCTATATCTTATAAAGATAAATCAACGACACCTTTCAGAAAATGCATTTGTGTGTATGCATATTGAATTATTTTTTTATCAATACCACCTACAATTTTTACCATACAAATCGAGGTAATTTTACAATAAAATGTTGTAATAACTTCATCTTTTCATATCATATTCCACTGACATTGGAAATACTATATATCAATTTTTAATTAGTATTAAATGTGTATCTTTCTTATGTATGGTCTCTTATATTTTATCTTTGACCGTTATGCAGGATGATTTCAAAGAATTATTGTTGTCTTGGATAATGAACACGACTGAGCTCTCATAATAGACCTTGAGATTTAAAGCCTGATTTTACGAATCTTTACCATGCGTAAAATTTTAACGTTATTTAAACTGGAGTAAATATTATAAACGGTGAAAGATTGTCGAAGAATCGCCGTTGTTATTCCACAATTTCTTGCAACGAACTAAACTTAATGGAAATTTAATTTAGTATTGTAGGTAAACTGGTTCACTTTCCTAACGCCTAAATACGGTAACAACGGCATTGGCCTTCATTATATCATTAAAATCGTCTTTGATAGAAATTTTTTTATTATACCCACTCGCCAAATCAACCACACTTTAATCCGATTAAAAGGCGGATATTGATTTTTTTTATTAATTTTTTTAACCAACTTGAGGTGATACTTAACATTGAAAGACGCATAATTCATAAATGTTATAATTCAAAGAATATATCGGTAGATTTAATTTAAATATAAAAGAAAGAATAAAAATAGATCTCAACTCGAAAGCTTTGGGTTCGTGTTCTGATCGCGTATTTGTCTCTCTATACTTGTAATGTAACAAAATATAAATTATTAGATACATAAGTTTATAATTTAGTTAAAAAATAATTTTATTGTGCTATTTATATACCTATTAAATAAGATTAACAAACTTCATGCCAATATCATTACAAAAAAATCTCCAAAATTAATTTGTTCCATAAAGATTTTTAGGTGAATCGTTATGTAATTACTTTGTGGGTTCACTTTTTCGCATCATTATTTAATATTTGAGATTAATACCTAAATAGATGAAGCATTTGTTTGTTTAAAAAAAAAACTAATATTTATTGCACATACGTGAAAGTTTGATACGCACATATGCAAACCAGGTAGCCGGAGTTATGTGTTAAAAAATTTTTATTCTTGTATTCGAAAGTCAATTATCGAGTGAAACACGAAATCGTAAATTGACTTATGAACTAAAAATAATACCGTTTATAGGCTGCATGGCATTCTATAATACATTAATTCGAATAAATCTCTGTCGTGTTGAAACTGCGCAAATAACGTAATTGTATATTAACCGTTTTATGTAAACGAGATGGTGATTTTGAATATTATTCTAACAAGGGTAAAACAATCAGAGCATGCACCATACTCACTGCATACAAGATCAACTATTGTTAGTATTTAATTGAACATTTACCTCTATACACTCAACTAATGAATTCCATTCAATTAGAAAAAAATGTATAACAAAATCATTTATCGTACCATCTTTGTGCCACAAACTCATTAAACATTTACATGTTAATCGTAATTAATTATTTATCTGCTGCATTTACTGTACCCACAGTAATAAGTTACTTATTTAAATTCACGATAGAAACTCGTGCTATGTGTTACTTCCTTTGCTGCATTTGTATATAAAACTGTAGCAGAGCAAAACTTTCATTTTCTTACCATTATTGGCAATAACACACTCGATTTGAACCTCTACTGTGTCTTTGTTTATATGATTTTTTTGATATTTTATACATACAGTTATCTAACACATTTTATTCATAAGCAATATTATAATATAATCTAAGCTAATAGGTATTAATATTACAATTTCACATGAAGACTTTATCAAACAACCTTTCACGCAACAATTGTGCAATACTATGCAGATTAAAACTTAATCAGATTGATTCGTTAGATATCGAAAATGGATTAAAAAATAATCCAACAAAAACCGTCGGAGCGCGTCATTTTTAAACAAAAATTTCACTTGTCTGGATGTTTCAAAATTGATTGCATCCTATCGCAATGGAATCTTATTGGTAAACATTTACTTATCTAGAAACGCTTAATGATCGGTTACTGTGAAATTGTAATCGAAGAAGGAAGATCATTCGAAACGCTTTCCACTAGCGCATTGCACACGAATCCATGATAATTTTTTTTATAATAAAACGATACGAATAATTAATCGAAAAGTTAGATTAAAAAAATTGGTATTTAAATTTATTGTTAGATACCAATTTGAAGAGTTGTAAATAGTAAATGTTATAAAGATGAAGATTGCTAGGTACTTTCATTATTTAAATCGAATTAAATGTCTTCCATTAACCTTGATTAAACATCTTGTTTTTATGATTACTTCTTGTAAGCATAAGTAGTTAGGTACAGTATAGAAAAAGAAATTTCTCGGAATTGCACGAGGCGATTTCTTCACAAACCATGCTCGTAAATCGGGTGTCTTCACATAATGTATGCATATTATGCATATACATTTTAAGATTCCAATATCTTCTGAAACATACGCGAAAATTTCGTTACGTTATAAATCCCAGTAAGTCTAGATCGTTACCGAATCGACCCGTTATACCCACGATAATCGCCTCGGATGTGCGATATTTACGATTCGAACGAATCCTCTTTTGTGATGCTTCTCTTCTACAGTTCGAGAATATTTTGCAAGAATTACGTAAAACGCAAATTCACCGGTTTATTATCAATTAAATCGATTAGGTGACTGCTTATATGCACTTGTTCGTTTCCATCTCATTCGATTGCACCTACATATTTACTTTAGATACAGCTGACTAAATACCTGTAAAAATTCTTGTGAAAATACCTGTTAAAAAACCCTATAAAAGAACCTGTTGGGTACAATAAATTTTATATTTATTGATAGATTTTGATAGCTGCAAACTGCATATCGTTTTAAGCAAGATTCGCGTATAAATTTTGAGATATCTTATCAATTGAAATCGATTATAAATACATTACAGTAGTGTCGAATGCGGACAAAGAGTTATGACACGAATTACTTTTACTTGCATCGCTTAGAGCTACAATAGTCAATGATTCGGTCGTAACATTATCGTTTGTAAAAGCGGATTTATAAATAGCGTTGATATTTATTCAGAGTTATGAAAGTTTCAATAAAACTCGTATGGATCCGCTCCTTAACGGACGCAGCGAGTCTCGAAAATTTCATTGTTGCGATTCGGCCCTGTAGGGAGTCATTTTTTATTGTTTATTGAAAGAATGTCGCCGATAAATCAAATTTGACCGAAAAAAAATCAACGAAAGAAACATCATCAATTATTATACAATCGCTTTACGGCCAACAAAATTGATTGATTGATCTTTAACAATCCGGTAACGGAGTATTAACAGCACCTCTCGGTGATATAATAATCGATTAACGCGTATTGCAGTAGGTATTGTAATTGGATTATTAACAAATTATTAATTATTATATTTCGACTAAATTTTTTCTTTGACGAACATTTTGAAAACTGGCTGTGAATATGAATAATCTCGGCGCAAGTTAATGTATTTTCCTGCAACCGTTGCAGGAGAAAGAAAGTTTTTTAATTCAAAATATACGATTACGTAAAAGAATGCACAAAAGTCGTCGGACGTCTTTAAAATCCACTCAAAGGTCGATTAAGCGATTTTACAACGCTCATATCTCGAAGAAATTATATCGCTTTTCGAATTGAAATATTTTTCAACAGGTAATATCTACGCTATTGTTTAAAAAAAATGGTCGTTGCGAAAATCTTTCATACAAAATTCGAAAATCGAGTACCAATAAACTCTTATTCCCACGTTTCCAAACAAAAGGTACTCGAAATCGTATCTATACACTGAGAAATTCGTACATTCACGACACCTTAACAAAGCAACCGATACAATCTCTAAAAAGTACCCCCCGAAAACGTTCATTAAACCATTTAATTAAATTCGAAGAGATACGCCGTAGGTCGTCCGTACGACTTCCCACATTTTCCGCATTAATTATCGCGATGATTCAAACGCCATCGAGATGCATTCGAAATTTCCCAAAGATGGCAAAAGCCCGATCGCGCCGAGTCGCTCGATTGTGAAAGTCTTATTATTACTAATAATAATTACGTTTGACCAAAACGGAACGTTTTATTCAAACACTCGCTCGGAATTACCGGCAATAGGTGGTACTTATAGGTACTTTGCTCACCTATTTCGGTGTTGTAATCGATCTAGATGAATAGTTGCTTTTATTCAATAACTACAGCAATTTGCACTGATGATTTTTTTTGTAATTTTAATCAATTATATGATGCGTTTAGTAGGAGTGGGTTTCGGAATATTATAAATGAATTGTGAAAGGTTTTTGGATCGTTTTACATCGAGAATGATACTTTTTGTTAATTTTTAATACATTTTTCTCATTTCTGCAAACTGAGAATTTTGGAAAAATGTGTACCTATGTAATATTTAAATACCTAATAAATTTTACAAGGGACTCTTCTCTCT
This sequence comes from Phyllotreta striolata, assembly GCA_918026865.1. Classification (NCBI taxonomy): domain Eukaryota; kingdom Metazoa; phylum Arthropoda; class Insecta; order Coleoptera; family Chrysomelidae; genus Phyllotreta; species Phyllotreta striolata. The sequence goes on along the minus strand of OU900098.1, from coordinate 894,325 downwards.
AGTAGAGAGTAAGGTCATTTGAGGTGACGTGACAATGAGACTTTGTGAAGTCACCGTAGGAGACTTCGAGAAAGCACTGTATAAGAAAAGTACGCCGAAAAATTGCCCGATCTTATCCTGCATTTTACAAATTGCAACAATCACTCCTTTCTTTAAGCGGCCTTGTGCCGGTGACAAAACTTTTGACTTACAGTCGGGCTCATGATCTAATGTCCGCCTACACAGCGCGTTTATCTAAAGGCGATTTTCATTGAAACGAGCCGTGTCGTTGCGACTGGGTATAATTGTACTCGTGCATCGATATTATTAAACCGGTGGCGAGATGTTTAATCTAATTCGATAAGCGCCCACCGAGGATTTATTCACTCGATTTTTCAACCGCCTCATTGTGACTGAAACAAAAAAACCTTAAACGATCCTTATACGGCCAAATTGTCTCGCTCGACGGTGTTTAAGTGGCGTTTCGCTACGCCTAATATAGGCTAAATGCACTATTTTCGGTACCACTCGAATTAAATTAGAGTAAATTAGAGTACGAATAATTCGCTCGGCCGTTCAATAACCGATGTCGACACGAAACAAAATCGCCATTACGATTTTTGCGGCCGATTTTACCCTCAAACGCCCATAAGGATTTATTATAATAATAACACATTAGAGCGTTGTGCGGTAATTAAAATCGACTTATACGCCAACCGTAATTGCATATTCAATACGCGAACGGAACTTTGAAAAAATTATTTTTATTTAATTATAATGCGATTCTTGCGCAATGTGAACACCGCGTTCGGTATCAGATATAAATCGAACACGCTGTTATTTACCTATAACAAATATCAGTTGGGGTTAATTTAAATAAAATTGTCTTGTTTGATTCTGCTCAATTCTACTCTACTGAGTCTCTACATTCTACTTTTAACTCTTTATTATCTAGTAACTGTACTATTTACTCTCTATACACTCTACTCTCCACTCTCTATACACTCTACTCTGCTCTTTTCTGTCTATTCTCTACTCTCTATATACACTCTATTTTTCGCTCTCTATACATTCTACTCTGTATAATCTCTATTCTCTATACTCTCTACTCTTTTCTGAATAATGTCATTTGATATACACGTTACGTAAAATCTAGAGCTACGTGGGTGGTATAATCCACGAAACATCGGTTTTATATGTAGTAGAGAAGAGGTTGGGTCTCGAGAAATAGCGCAACTCGACCAGCCGACATCGACAGCGGTTCGACTAGATTTTACTCTGAATTGCACGCGGACCTGTTTCGTATCGATTTCGATCTATCCGAAAGTGAAACCGAAACTGCGCCGTCGAAGTCGATAAGTACAGGTGTTTTCGTCGTACGGGTACGGGTATCGTAAATAATTTCAGTGCCGTTCGTTTGCGATCGTTTATGGATAAACAATAAAATCGACGACGGTGTATAGCGATTATCAATTACTCGGCGGTTAATAGTGCACCTGGTCAATGTAATGAATTGTCCAACAGATGTTCTAATTTTTTTTTTGTAATGCGTGTACCGATAAATTTAACGATAATGGCTCGATGTGGAAACGAGGAAATTTATAATCCAATATTTTATGTTATTAAGGTTGAAAAAATCCAATGGAACTGTCTTTGTTGTTCGAGATTTTCAAGGAAGCGCGATCGCTGCAAAATAAACCGACCGTTTTGCAAAATGATGTGTAAAAAATGTTGGTTAATCAAATAATTGTTAACGCAATTAACGGCGATTCGATCCTTCGACCATGGCCTTTGAAAGTTCAAGGGTAATGCAATGTGAAATTTATTCGCTTTGAAGTAAAATATCGAGCTAATTTTTCATATTCGCGCGAGCGAATTTATCAACTGTATTTGATTGATCGTATTGACTTGTGCAATTAATATGAAACGGTAATATTTTGGCAGGAGTGGAAACAATAAAGAAATCCATTAGTCATGTCATCGATGGATGATCGAAAACCGTTGATCGACATTCATTTTATACTTTTCAATCGATCCGCATCCCAAGGTCGTCGATTGAAAAATCCTTATGTAACCGACACTGAATTTTAATGTATGTAGAAAATGCGCTATTTATTACAGAATTGTGTACGAAATAATTTTGCATAAATAGCGTTGGTTTAATGTTTATAAACAATTTCAATAGAAAGTCGCTATGAGCGAAGAATTAATTCGATAAAAACATTACACTATCCTACCTATTATTTTCCAAGTTTTTCTGAGTAAAACACCGAATTTAACACTCCGACTAAATAGGTATCTAATGATTTTTTTTACCGAATTTCCTTATTAATAATTCAACCGTTAGAAAGTGCACCTAATATACGGCAACCCATTCATTATCTCATCCCATTAAAAATTTCGATTCTATTCAAATGCTGTTGGATTCGAAGCGTTCAGGCGGCTCGAAATTTTTGACAGGCAAGAATTAAAAGGACTCGCCGAACGCGGAACTTTCTACAACACACGTATACAAATTGTTTTAACGCTTTTCTTCCTTCCTCTCGATTTTTACACCAAATCGCTATAGTCGAGTGAATTCGATAAATTAAAGGGAAAAAGCAGCCGTAGCCGATGATCTACTAAAAAATTTATCGATTCTACAAGAGATGTAGAAATTACAATACACCACTCAGGAGCATCTTGTATATATTTTTAAGATTGCTTTACTACGAAAAATAATCGATTAATTACAAGTAGATTATTGAACTCGACTATAGAACCCAACACGATGTTATACATTTCTTAAAGAAATTTCATAAATCATCGCCCACGTTATCGCCGTCGTAATTGAAACTCAAAGCGACGGGGTACTCGAAAAAATTAATAAAAACGTTCCTTTTTTTTCATCGAGACACGCCTCGTAATCTGCCCATCGAGATGGTGTTTTTTTTTCGTATAAACATCGAACACCACCCATAAAATGGCTATATTTCAATTAATTACACAGCCGTAATGCGGGCTCATTACCCAACATGCACGTCTTTTTCGATATCGATTATTTCTGATGTATCAATTAAGACCAGTTTCGTTAGGTAGACGCTTAACTGATGTTTTCATTCGAGAGGTGCTGCATGCAATGTCTTAATAAAGAATTAACAACTCTATATATTTATGCATGATAGTTAGTTTTTTAAATTTGCTCTAAACTACTCACTAATCTTTACTCTCCATACTCTACTCTCTAGTCTTTATACTCTATTATCTACTTTCTATAACACTTTGTAAATCTGTATAGGTCTCTTTGTGAATCTTCATTGTAAATCTATGTAACAATATGATAGCTGAGAAAGCAAAATAAACTAAAATCAATCAATCTAAACTCTGCTCTCTATATGCTCTACTTTCTATGCTGTACTCTTTACTTTTTATACTCTATTCTCTATGCTCTACTCTCTAAACGAATGAGGAATAATAAACCGAGGGTCTGCTTTAAAAGTCAGTTTATCTTTATGGTTTTTGACAAAAAAAAAACAGACAAGTTGGGACAACGAACGCGTCCATTTTTCATTTGTATTGGATCGACTGCGGCACGCCGTTGACGATTTTCGATGTCAGCACGTCGTTTTCGTAGCTCTCGACGGTCTCCTTGCCGTTCTCGTAGATCCTCTTCGTCGTTATCTTCCTCCCGTTGATCACCTTCGTCGACGTCGACACTTGCTTTATGTAAGAGCTCGTCGGAACGTTCGAACTGAAAACGACACTCGCTCGTTCAACAGATTTTGTACTTTCGTTAACGATTCCTCGAGAACAATGCTGCACGTCCTGCGAGGAGCCGCCAACGAAAATGTTCGCGAGGGGGGTGGAATTTCCGCGGTGCTAATAAGCAATGAAAATAGTCGAAAGCCTTACTGGACACAATAAGATGTTTGCGTGGAATTTCTGGGTGTCGCTAAGATGCCTTTGAAGAAACCACCACCCCCCCAGGGACCGAAAATGGAAACTTGGTGGCCCGCGTGACCTCCGTGGCCACTACCTCTCCTGCATCTAGGAATTAAATTTTCAATTTCAATGTCATCTACCATTCCAGTCCGGTTAATTACCTGTCTCTGCCGTGCCCGTGATTGCTCATGGTAAAATCGTCGCTAAGAAAATCGAAGATGCTGTTTCCAAAAAACTCCCTGAACACCTCCTCAGGATCTCTACAAAAAAATATAATGTTATTTTACACAACCCATTTCAAACAAACATATTCCTCATTACTAACCCACATTTTTTACTACATGGTTTACACATCGACGGACAAGAATTACAAATTCTTGGTTTACAAGGATTACAAATGGATTTACATGGATTACAAGCCGGTTTGCAAGTATTACAAACGGGTTTACATGGATTACAAGCTGGTTGACAAGGATTACAAATGGGTTTACACGGACTACAAGCTGGTTCGCAAGGATTCCAAATGGCATTACAGGGATTGCAAGCTGGTTCGCAAGGATTACAAGCTGGGTCGCAGGGATTACAAACGGAATTGTAGGGATTACAAGCTGGTTCGCAGGGATTACAAACAGGTACACACGGTGTACAAGTGGTTTCACATGGATTACAAATTATCTTGCAAGGGTCACATACTGGTTCGCATGGATTACAAGTCGCTTTGAAGCTTTGCGGGCAACAAGAATTAAAGACTGGCTCGCATGGATTACAAATGGGTGACGGACAGGAGAGATAATTCGAAGGGAATTGCGGCTGGTACGGTTCGTGGGGATTTTGAAAACATTGCGCGGGATACATAATTGGAATTTCTCGATTCGTTTGATTTGACAGTAACATTTTCGACCGGTTGCCAACGTGAAATTTTTACCTGAAATGAAACTGAAACGCTCCGCCGAAATCGAAGAAATCGTCGTGGCCCGATTGCCTCGTCTGGCCCGTCATCGGCTTCGCCGTGCCGTATTTGTCGTAGCTCTTTCGCTTCTTGCTATCCGATAGTATTTCGTAAGCCTCCGAGATTTCCCTGAACCTGAAACGCCCGAAGGGATGTGCTTAGAAAATTGCTTAGGAGGATTGCAGGAGTCGTGTGTACTTTTTGGTGGCCTCCTCCTTGTTGTCGGGGTTCTTGTCGGGGTGCCATTTTAACGCCAACTGTCGATAGGCCTTCTTTATTTCCTCGCTCGTGGCGTTTTTCTGAACTTTTAAAACCTTGTAATAGTCAGGCATGTCAAATTTTCTCGATTGATTCGGACTTGAACAATTTTTTTTATTTCAATGGAAAAGTTATATTACGTCTTTTCCGAATGTTACGTCTAAATAAGTGACATCTTTGCGGGACGAGATGTCGCCAATTTTATACAGGGCGCTTACGAATTTTTTTTTTAATTTTTGCCATTAAACCAATTTTACAAGGTAAAATAGGATTATAAATTTTATTAACGATTCGACTTTATTGAGAAAAACCGTATTATAATGACCGTGACATTTATTTATGGAATGATACTCTTTTAAAAATAATTAGGAAATGTTGATCGTCCAATTTCTGACTATTCGATAGCACTTAAACCGCGTTTTTTTTATTGTGAAGGCGAGTTTGAAAGTGGCATAAATTAAATCGGCGAACGTTGAATGGTTCTCATACGTTGTAATTAGCGATATTAAATAATTCGTTACAATTTGGTACCGTTGTGTATTAGTTGGCTGCTTAATTATAAGGAATGTTTTAATGTGATGTAAGCCTCGAGTAGTTGAATAAACTTATTCTCGTCGTAACGCGCTCATGTAGGTGGACGAAAAATTCATTCAAGGATTACTGTGAAAATGTCCGTTTAAAAATATATGCAGCTTTATGAAGCAGTGAGTTGCTTAATGACATTGCTTCATTTTTAGGTTTTTTTTTATTAAAAGTTTATTGTTTGTTTTGTCCAGATGTAATTTTAATCCGGTTCTATGTGCAATTCAAGTGAAAGCGGTATCTACAATAAATCTGCTGAAATATTTAGAAAAAGTTTTACCTTGACACTTGCCATCACCAGTAGAATTACTTTAGATCTAATGGTTTTAGTTTTATTTTTTTTATTAGTTAATTGTGTATGTTGGTTAATTTTTAATGATATTATTTTGGCGAAATTTATATTGCATTTCTGTGTTAATATGAGTTGTAATTACCTAATAGATAATTAAAAAATTTCTTTTCTTTATACGGCAAATTTGAATATCCAAATATAAGCGATAACTATTTTTCTAATAAAAACCCGTCGAAAAACTAATATACTAAAACGACAAGAAAGCGCTAACGAGTGAAATTCAACGTTATTAATATCAGACGTCCATTGTACTTTCGACATTCAGTTAGAAATTTCGGTTTTTTCGCTACAAAACGTCGAAACCACAAGTGTTAATGAAAACTATGTTCACTCAGATGTTACATAAGGAAAATAATGAGAAATTTAATTCGTACAATTCGCCGTCGATTGCGGTTAGTGCTCGTTTCGATAAATAACAGAAGGACTGTTTAGGATGTTATAAATTTAATATAAAAAGCAAATATGTAAAGCTGTAAAAGTACTAATGAAATTTAACAAAAAAATGTGTCAAACTGTCATTGAGTCACTTACTCGAATAATAAACGATAATAAATTTTAAAATATTTTTCTGATTTTTTTTTCAGTTTCCTAGCGATGGCTTGCTTCATCGGAACGAAGAGATCGTTTCTGCAAGGTAAGAAATAAATCGTAAAACTTCATTAGCAAAAGTGAAAGACGATAAAACCCAAAAAAAAATCAAAAATCGTATAATTTGCATTGCTCGTAACGCCGAATGAGAAAAAAAATCTCTAATTTCATCACAAAAATATTTTCTTGTAAATCATGTAACGAGCTAATAACTGAAAATAATGTGAGCGTATCGTCAAGGTCGGTTTATAACAAATAAACTGTTCACTTCGGTGCATTTCTCTCTTATTCGAATCCGAAGTGAGAGTTTACACATTAATAAATTTTTCCCATTATTCAATAGCGATTAATTATCGAATATACCCCCGAATCCGATTCAAAATAAGCGAAATAACGCGTGATGAAATTGTTGTTACTTAGTATTTGATGAGCGAAATATTATATGGCGCAAGATCAAACATCCAAATAAGAAAATTACAGCGTTAGTAACTCGCAATCTGTAATAAACAGGTAATAAGAGAGTGGTTTCGTTCGTATTTCGATCCAATGCAACGGTCCGGATTTTTTTTCGTTTATCCGAGTTTTCGCAATGCGAACCGTTTTGATAGTGATTATGATAAAACGTCGAGCCGGTTCGGATTCGAATCGAAGTGACTTTCAAACGGCCTTTACCGACGCAGCTGAACAGCGGCCTTTTAGCAATTGAAAGGTACATACGATACCCGTATGGAATTTTTAAAATCCGATCTCGAAAATTTCGCTTTTTATTTACCTATGCATATTACCCTCGCGAAATTATCTCGAGTCGCTGCGGTAATTGAATTTATTACTATTATTATCAGTATGTGCGATGGCGATTTTGATTGATTTCGTGAACCGTAATTAGCGGTTATTTTACTGTTTACACTCGTTACACAATCGTTTCTCTAATTGATACTTAATTATACACAGGCGTAAATTAGAGTTGTTCTGGCGTGTATTGTAGGTATACTGTTAGAGTAATTATTAATTAAAAATTGCAATCAATCAATGGAACATTAAGTGGATTATTGTGCGTTTGTTCATGTTTTTACTCGTGCGAAAAAACACCTTTCGTGTTAAAGTTTCTCTGGTAGTTTAATAGACTAATCGTGTTTCAATAAATCAATTAAGTATTTTCTGCATGTAAAAGTCCAGTAGATAGACAACAAGAGAACCTTTAATTAAGTAATAGTTAGGAAAAATCATAACTATTACTAAAAGCATAACTTAATAATTAGATGCTTCCGTAACATCAAATATATTTAATTGAAGGAATAAATTAACTGTTTCTATCTTCCGAATAGAACTAATTATGTTAAATAGCGTAAGAAGTAGTGCTTGAATAATTAAATGTTTATCCTACGCGAGTTTTTAATTTTCACCGTTTAATTAGTTAGGAATTCGCTTAAGTGTTTAACTAAACAATTAATTCCTTCTAGTATGAACTACGTATAATGATTTACGATATTCGAAATCGTTGCAGTAAATTATTTTTATTCAATATCGGTAAATTAAAGTGATTAGCTTTAAAATGAAATTAAGGACGAGGTAAACTTTTTGATGTTGTTATTTTATAATGAATATTTTTCTGAATTTGGAACCTTGTCAAAATTTGTGTCCTTTTATATAGACCTTTTATACAGGTAAGAGCAAATTTGGTTGCAATATTATCCATTCTTTGAGCTGAACAATTTAGGAGTTAATTTAGAAAATTAGGCTGTTTGGTTTATTTAAAAATCGTTTCTAGTATACAAAATCAATTTTTAAAAAATTTGGATAGGTTTTTATCAAATTTTTCGCATATTTGTACCCACGATTCGATATAATATTGATTCGAATTGATCTCAAGGCGCTCGAAAACGACCTTAATATTTACCGATTCCATTTCACAATTTCCTTCTACCGATATAATCCAGCGATGTGATGATATTAATCATTTTTAAAATCCAAGTAATTAAAGTCAATTAGGCAACATTCGGCTAATTTATTACTTTTATTCGCTATTATTTACGAACCGATAATTTGTTGAAAAATACAGCCGCAAAATTGTCCGCGTTTCGCATTAATTACACGCGGATTGCGTCAAAAAAATTTTACGAGATGATTTATTCCCCTTTTTATTTGCCAATACGTTCCGCTAATGGGACCGAAATCTTTAGTACATAATGTAATAATTTTTATGATCGCTACTTATTTTCAATTTACTTCTGTACGTGATTTATTAGGATATTTAATTAGCTGCCTTTATGTTGTTTCAGGTCTTCTATGGCTTTATCTATATGGATTCGGTTTTATGGTCTTATCAATGGAACCTGGAGTAAGTAAATAACGCATTTATAAGGCACAATTTGCCCTTAAATATGACCTCTAGCATTTCCAACGTTTTCTCTTTCTTATTGTTAATTCATGCATCCTTGAAAGGATCCTAAACGAGTACATAAAAAATTCGATATGACTCTATCAAATCGTTATCAAGCTTATATGAAATTTTGTGATTAATAGCGGGCGTTTAATGGCCCGGTGGCGGATGCTGTCACTTCGCATTCCAATCCAATTAGTCCGATCACGAGTTTCGAATAAGAAATTATAACCTCCAAACGGCTAATGTCTATAAATAATGGTAACGCGATGGGGTTGGGTGACTTGTAACATGCCACAGAGCGACGCCCGTGGCATTGGAGAGTCAAAAACAATGCCGTTTGTGACCTTTAAAAAGAGCGGGTGGGAGCGACGAATAACACCGATAGATACATTTATATGCATATGAGATTTCTATCTTAAACTATTTATCAAAACCGTATTGTTAATGGAGCAATAAGTAGCTGAATAACCGTTGGCTTCAACGAATGTGCAAAAGGGAATATAGATTTTTATCTTGTTGGTAAATTGGGCGCAAAAACCACAAATCATTCTTTTGATCATTGAGAGTTTTCATTTACAGCATTTTCATGCACAGATTCCCTTTGAAAATAATTATAAAAATTAGAATTCTCCACTCTACTCTATTCTCTTGTACTCTACACTACTCAACTCTCTTCTACTCTATACCTACTACTCTACTCTACTTTACTCTCTTCTACTCTACACTATTCGACTCTCTTCTACTTTACACTTCTCGAGTTTTCTACTCTACACTACTTGAATCTTTTACTCTACTCTACACTACTCGACACTCTTCTGCTCTACACTCCTCGAGTCTCTTTCACCCTACACTACTCTTCTTTACTCTCTTCTACTCCACACTACTCTACTCTACTCTGAGTTTTGTTAGTGTCGCGATTGCCCTCGTAGATCCCGAATTGCATAACGAAGTGCACAGAATTCCGCGAAAATCGCCATGCCTGAAACGAGTTTCTATTCGGTTTATCTTAATAACGTTACCTGCAGGTCGAGATGGAGAGAGAAAAAAAAAATCGCGTACGTTACGTGATAGCAGCCTCTCGGCTATATTTCGAGTAAAATGCCGGGTAATTAGAATGGTTCTCGTTTTCGTTTGTTATTTATGAGAAAATGTCGGTTAATTATTGTCAATTTAACTCGGCGTATTACTACCTGGTCATATCGACGTTATCCAATTCCATGTTTAGTAATCCATTTTCGACATATTGAATTTTATAATTCCTATAATTTTTTTCATAGCCTTCATACATTTACCCAAAATTATTGTTTGTATTTTTTATATAAAAATATGGCCGGAGACGTTTAAGAATAAGGGCCAACACAAAACGAAAGGTCAATTTCTTCAGGATGAAAAGTGATGCAATTAGGAAGAATATAGAGCTAATGAATCGATTGATTAAGATTTTATAGACTCATATTGTAGTTCTCCGATACATTTCACGGAGCGTTTCGTACCCGGAGGCGCGAATCGATAAATTAAATTCTTGAATGAGGATCTAACTAGGTTACATTTATACCGAAGAAGGTCAAATATTTCCTGCTTGCGCAACACGTAAGGATGGTTTAACAGAATTATTTAAATCGCCTCTGTAGTCATTGTTTCGGCTGAAATTTTCCTCTTTTTTTTATTAGTAACTTTGGGTTATATTTCACAAAGGTACTTCAAAGCAATTTAATTAGATATGTAGGAATTGGGACCTTGTGAAAGTCGAAATTTCAGCATTCCCCTCGTATCGCGAGCAGCGCCCGCCGAATTTCCGATTTGTTTATTCCAACAATGCGAGGAAAAATTTAATTATTATTGGGCAACGATCCGCGAGAAAGGTCGCGATTTTGCGAAATAGATGAAAGCGATCTCGTTCGTGTGTTTCTATTCTCGCTTCATTTTCACCGGCGGGATGGATATGCATGCATGTTGTGCGGCTATCTCGCTGAGATATCGCATCGAAACGGTCCCACGATTTGATAAAATACCCGCGAAATCGTCGATCGCGGTCCCATTGTTTCCGTTGCGCCGTTTTTCTCCGCTACAATGGACGGATTTTTCGAATTTCTGCGTGCGAATGGATTTTCTAATATCGAACGATTAACGCCGATAAAATAATCAATCGCTGGTAATTGCGATAATCGAGCTGTTTCCAATTATTTTGAAAGTAAACCGGTAAAGTGAGAAGCTATTATGAAATGAGAATTATTTATTTACCTGCCTCTTTCCTAACCATATGGTATGCATTAATATGTGGTATACGGTTTTTTATAATACACTCAATTTCGATATTTATATATTTTGCATTGGTATTTAATGCGAACGTTCACTAGATGGAGATTTTTAAATATTTGGCGCCTCGAAATTCAATCAATTTATCTTCATTAGCAATTATTGACATCATAGTTTTTCTGATAATTCTACACTAAATTATAGTATATCTTAATGATTTATGCAAAAATTTTTCATGCATATTTCATTAAATAAATTTCCTACGTCAACAGTTAGGCACTTATCTATACTTTCGTTTTTTTATGCCGTCTATTATTTAAGAATGTGTAGGCAGTTTGTTCTTTTCGAAAAAAATTACACTCTTTCGACACACGCCCAAGCTGAATTTCCGCATTCCCGCCTCTAATAAATTCACGATTTTGCTATAAACTGTAACAAAGTAATTTCGGACGATTACGCAACCGTTTCGGACACTTTAGATTCGAGATATTAGCTGTAAAAATTCGTTTAACTCGACGAAAAAAAAAATGGCGCAGTTTCCTCTTTTGGCGGATAATCGAGCGGTAAACATTGCAGTCACGAACTCATTTAGATCATAATCTTTCGTACACTTCTCGGGCTGCTTTTTTTCGACGATAGCTTCGACACCGGATTAAATTCGAAATAATGATATTTGGCGTTGCACGCGCCGAGTTCATTCCACCAATTTTTTTTCTCTTTGGGAATTGTTTTGTTAATAAATTACATTTGTACATAACATGTGCACGTTTCGCTTGGTGTAAGTATTAACGTTGGGAATGATGGATGTTCAATAACTTTTCGCAAAAATTAAAACGAAAATTAAATAGCCTCTTCAATGTGATCTCATGACGTTTACGTAAGCATTGCTCAACGAACGTATCCGTTCATATTCTTCTGGAGCCTATTTGAATCCATGAGAAAAAAGCACAAAATAAGTGATAGTTTACGTAATGATGCATTTCTCTTTAGTAGAGAGATTAGTTCGTTTTTAGGTACGCAAAAAGCCGTTGTTAAGGAACTCTATTAAGTATTATTTTACTAATTAAAATAGATACCTAACTTTTTAGATTCATTTTGTAAAGGTTAAACATCTCAAATTTCACCAATACCAATCTTCTGGGTACCCACTTTCTGCCTCTTTTGCATAGTAATGTTCGAAATGGCAAAAGGTCGACGCATTTCGGTTGTCTATATTCATATTCACTCGGTAATAACCCGGCATTAAATAATTTCGAACCGTTATTTACCGATCTAAACATCGTAATTTTCATCTATCGCTTCCTGAAGTTGCCGAGAAATATCCATAAGAAAGCTATGAAAAACGACACGGGGAAATACGAGGACTGCTCGATAAATTCGCTTGAAGAACATTACAGGCTAATAACTCGGTTTTAGCGATAATTAAACGACCGAAAACCCCGCCGACGATAATAGACAATTAAAATTTGTCATTAACAAATTTCATAAACGCTTTTAGACGAAGGTGAATTGATGGTTATCGGTCGCGTTGCCTAACGATTTTTAAACGTGTACGATTATTATTAAATAAAACAAAAGACAAAGTCATTGCTTTTTGCCATTCATTATTTTAACTTTGACCTAATTAGTTGGCCGAAGAAATGCGTACGGAGTACACGCCATTATTTCAAATCATTGCAACTTTAACTCCAAATTATACTTTATATGAATTGACAATATAATCTGCTCCACAATAGTTATGGAAGTTCTCAAATTTTGCGATTATTTTAAAAGTTGCAGACTTTATGATCACCAAATTTTCAAATATGCGAAAATTAATGTTTTCTCTCATATCTGAGTGGATTTTTTGTCCCTACCTCTACAACTCATAAAAAATTTGGCGATCAAAAAACCTGTAATTTTTAAATTAATCTCGATATTTGTGAACTTTTGTGGAGCAGTATATTTGATGATCCCAAAATAATTAAATGCTACATTTACTCATTAAATTTGCAGTTTTTAGATTTCGATAACCTGCCGGACACAAATTTCTCGTGCGTTGGAAAAGTCATAGGAGGCTATTACGCTGACCTGGAGACGAACTGTCAAATGTTCCATGTCTGCACTATCGGCCAACTCGACGAACCAATGGATATCAGATTTCTGTGTCTTAATGGAACGGTTTTCGATCAGGTAATAAAAATTATTACCTTCCTGAGAACGTTTCACCTCACCCTCGCATATCCCAATTACGAACACCTTTTTTTGTACGATTTTTTCAGGAGACCCGAGTCTGCGAGAGAATAGACGAAGTCGACTGTACGAAATCCGAGCAATTTTATAGTTTAAATTTAGAATTATACGGACATAGTCATTCATCTAATTTAGAAGGTGAGTATTCCACATTCCACACCTTCCCCATCTCACCTTCATTCACCCCCCCAGAAAACGCAGAGACTGAACAACCCCTAATAATAAAATCCACACCATCGCCCACGACGACAACGACAACGACGCCCGCCGCCACGACGCCCCCGCCTCCGGCGCCCCGCAAACCCACCCGAACGCCGTTCTACAGCACGCCGTCTCCGGCGAACCGGCACGTCGCCGGCCACCGCCACCACTTCCCCGTGCTCGATCCGAGCTCGTCGGACATCCGCTTCAACCCCGAGGAGATCAACATCAGCCTGCACGCCGGCGCTCCGCCCGACATCAGGACCAACAAGGCGCCGTCCGTCTCGTACTACACCAACGGCGACTTCGGCGGCACGTCGACGCCCGGGTACGGGTTCACCTACAGGCGCGACGACTCCGGCGAATACACGGAGCCGCCGGAGAGCTTCCGCATCCGGGCCGAGTTCGAGCCTAATCGAGAGTATGCTGGTATGTAAAGGTTAAAATAACAGTGAAAATTCTTGGTGTTTTTTGGGTAGAGTGGATTTGAGTAGATTAGAGTAGATTGGAGTAGATTAGATTAGAGTAGATTGGAGTAGATTGGAGTAGATTGGAGTAAATTAGAGTAGATAAGAGTAGATTAGAGTTAGATTAGAGTCGATTAGAGTAGATTATGGTATATTAGTGTAGATTAGAGTAGATTAGAGTAGATTAGAGTAGATTAGAGTAGATTAGAGTAGATTAGAGTAGATTAGAGTAGATTAGAGTTAGATTCAAACAGATTAGAATCGATTAGAGTTAGATTAAAAAAGATTAGAGTTGTTTAGAGTTTGATTAGAATAGAGAGCAGAGCAGAGGAGATAGTAGAGAGTAGAGCATTTTTGCTTACCCTTGGATTTTTATCTTGCATTTTTGTCTTTATCAATTATCACTTTACAAAACAAAATGGTTACACAAATGGTTTAACATAAAGTTAAAAAAAAAACAATTAATTCACTTACATTTTTCTTAAAAATTGATACACCCTGTACAACTCGTATAAATTATTCTTATTATAATTATTAAAACGCTTCAAGTATGTAGAAACGAAAGTACTTACATGTTTGTTTTTTTTTCTTCCTATATTGCATATCTCTATCTTAGATGTAATTGATTTACAATTAGAATTTTTTTCTAATGACAAGAATGCGATAGATGCTGACTCGACAGAATCTTTGTATTTATTCGCGAAAATCAACGAGTTTCATTCATATCGGGTTATTTAATAGTGCTAAAAATTCGACGTTACCCAACGCCAACAGCGATCCATCGGTAGTTTATAATGTGTAGTTAAACATAATTAAGGTTTATATTTAATGGCATAGGTCAAATCATTTCTCACATTTTCTATTAACAATCGACGAATTCAGCCCGGCACTTATCGAGCTTTCTAACGTTAGGAATTAGTAATATAAAAAATGCGACTGTCTCATCACCTTGCGTCACATCGTGTTTAATTTAGTTTATTTTGTATCTGTGGAATTATACACAATTTATTATTATATTTTCAGCAGAGCTGCGCAACCAAGTACCTCGCTTCAAATCGAGCACTTACCGCACGGACTTCTCCCCCAGCACTCCGAAACTCGCCAACTACCAGCAGAAATCATCCACAACAATCAGAAATTATTACATCCACTCGTTGAAACCGCCTCCGCCGCCTCCGCCGCCTCTCCAGCAAACCCGCTACGGCGAAATCCGAACGGAAAAGAGCCCGCAGAGAGTACAACTGCCCCTTCCTTTACTGCCCACCTTGCCATCGCTGACGTTCAGCTCCCCCGCGCCGTTCTCCCTCCAACAGCGGATAGAACAGAAACGGTTAGAGCCCCAATCAAACCAGCAACACCTCAACTACCGACCGGTTATTGTTTCAGGTACACCAAAGACCACATTCCCCCGCCGAGAGTGGTGATAAGCGCGAGCGCGAGCGTCAGCGACGCCAGCGGCAGGAAGCTGAACTACTCGCTGGGCACCATCAGGTCCGCGCAGCTCTCCAAGCCGCCTCCGAGCTCCTACGACGAGTACAAGGACGAGGACGTGCCGTTGGATCCGTTCTATTTGGACGTGCCCAAAGTGAGCGCGCGAACGAAGCGACAAGCCGACGAAAGTAAAAAGATCAACTACTCCGATATAATCAGAAACGACGAGGAGGCGTTGAACGTGCTCAGGTTCCTCTTCGAATGGTACAAAAGCGAGAAAACCAATCCCGCTCGGTACACCACCCCGTTGGACCTCGAAGGCATATCGTCCATCAACCACGAGCTGGCCCCCGAAGGCCCGGCCGGCGTCGAAGAGGACGAGGTCGATGCGAATCACCGCGATCGGAGCAACGATTCGAACGCGAAGTCGAACGAGCTGGTCGACAAAATCGATAAACCGATCGACGACGATTACGTCAACGATAACTACGAGCCCTTAACCTACAACGGTAACAATTTCCGGAACGTTTACAGTATTAACGATCACATAGGCAATCGTAACGCCGAAGCAAAGAAGTATTCTAGTCACCAGGACGCGGATCTACCTCAACACTTCCACACGCAACCGCCTCTGGAGATCGAGAACACTCTAACAACGGATCGAACGCCATCGACTAGAGGCAATCGGATATTATCGGAATTTAAAGAGAAGCCCTACAGAGCTAAGGACGACTACGATTTTCTCAGAACGATCAACAACACACCGACGCCTAGAACGGAACTCGTCGATGCTACAACAACTACTCGAAACGAATTCATTCCTACTATCACAGAAAATCCCGCAATCACCACCAGCTCTGTTACTCATAAAACTATCGTCGAAGTCGTTACCACTATCATCGAAAACACACCTTCTACAACTCCCTTGCCTAGATTCAAGCACAGAAGGGGTAAGCTGAAGTTCAAAGATACTTCTAACGAAGAGACCGTTTATAGGAGGAAGAAACTCGACAGAAACAGATCTTTGGAACGACCACGTTACACCGAAAGCTTCCGAGAAAGCGAGCCTTTCTCCGAGCTGTTACAATCCACTACCAGCTCTACTGAGGATATCGATTCGTACGGATCTCACTATAGGAATAGCGAAGAAGTGGAAACGTTGTACGATGATATTGACGTTTCCAGTTCTTCTGATTATAGAAATGAGGAAAGTGCGTCGCTGAACAGGAAAAGCATCCAACTACTGAGGTCAGGGATCGATGCAGCAATTGAAGATTTGAATGAGACCAGAACTACCAGATTATTAGAATCTAATTTGACTGGAAGTGAAAGTGTAGAGAATAATGTTGCAGATGAAATGTTGGAAAATCGTGGTGAATCGATGATGATAACGCAATCTACTGGGTTTTTGGAAACGGAGGCAACGACACCTACGACTTTTATTGAAGATTCTTCAAAATTCTTGAGCACTGTTAAGTTTGAGGATCTTGATATTCAGGAAAAGGAAAACGTAAGGAATTTCAGTGTTACCCAAAATCCAATAAATAAACAGGAGTCTCTGGATTCTTCAATTGAATTAATTGATTCCGATAAATTTGATGCAAAAGACCAAAAATTGTTGCGGAATTCTATTAGTTCTTCCAAAGGATTGGATTACAAAAACGAATTGTTGGATGAGAAATTTAAAGAAAATAAACAAGGTGAAAAGCTTGCAACGAAATTAACAAAGAATGAAAACGATAATAATTTGGAATATCCAGAAAATGACATAAATGTAAAGAAGCAAGAAGTGGAAACTACTAAAAATTCATCTACAACGAATATTGAAGAAAACGAGGACGATCAGAAGACAAACAGTGAAGAAGATGATTCCATTGAACCTCAATTTGAAGCCAACTCTAGTCAAATCTTCAATACATCTGAATTGACCACAATAATCCCAATCGAAAATCTACAAAATCTACAGGAGTTTACTCAAACCCCTAAAGAAACTGAAAATTATAATAAAAATTCAACGATTACTAACAACTCAGAACAAGACACTTCAAAAATGGAAAAAGTCGACACAAACGAATCCAAAATACCTGCAATTAATTCTAAAGTAGGAGTAGTCAACAGAATGGATATTACTACAACCTCAAACACACTATTACCGGAAAAAATTAAGCATAACGAAAACTATATGAATCTACATGAACCCCTAACAACCAAGCAAAAACAATTAAACGAGAACTATTTAGATGGCAAATTCGAAACAACTACAGACGAAATGCAAGAAAACACGACTCGTGCACCGTTGGATCTGATGAAATTAATCGAAAACATAGAAAGCAACACCAACAGCATAGTTATCCCTAGCAAAAAGCAATCTAACATTACAGATGAAAAATTCAGTATGAAAGGAATGAATTTAGTAAGCGTTTCTGTCGAAGAAGCAGACATAACAACTACAGAAGCTACTACAACTAGTGAAACTTTATCGACAACTACCGATGGATTGATTAGCGATTATAACAAAGAAATTAACGATTTTATAAGTAAAATGGACGAGACCACCACGCAAATTCCCACTACTTTATTAGAATCAACTACCGTGGAAGAAACTACTACCGAATTCACCACACCCAAACCGAGAAGACGAGGCGGAAATGCCACCAGGAGGCGACCAAAATCCAAACAAACATCGAACTACAAGCACAGGTTCAGCACCGATTCGTTCACGAGACGACCGCCAACCCGAAAACAAACCATAGAAGAAGAAATAGTCGACGCATTCAACAACAGACACCGAGAATCGACCACGCAGAGCTACAGGTACACCGACGGGAAGAAGTTCCCCACGGATTATCCGCTGAGGAAGAGCCTCAATCCCACCAGAGCGGAGAAACCGCCGGCGACGACGCCGGTGCCGAAGCGGCACTTCTTCTTCAACTGCTTCGGCAAGGCGATAGACAAGTTCTACGCGGACCCGAGGGACTGCCGGCTGTTCCACTACTGCACGCAGGGCTACAACAAGAACCAGCTGCTGGACATGAAGTTCGTCTGCGATTTCAACACGTTCTTCGACGACGAGAAGCTGATTTGCACGAAGACGTTGCCCGAGCGGTGTTCGTAAGTTATGTTTTTTTTTTTTCGTTTTTGTGGTTTGGAAGGTGGACTTGACGAGTACGAAAATTTGATTGAGAATGGATGTGTTGTAGGTAAAATGTAAAATGTTGTTTTCTTTTGAATTTTCGTGCTCGAGCCTCGATGTTGAGAAATTGTACATATTATTGTATATTATCTTTTTATTGCGAAAAATTGTTTACCTTTTTTAATTGTATCTACTAAATTAATGCGTTGGAGAATTTTTGTAATTATTTTTTTATTCTAAGTGGAACAGAAATAAGAGCGTTAATTTTTGACATTAAAAATCGATATTTTCAATTCCAATTTAGGTCCTGGACATCAGCAATTAAAAATAGTTGCAGCTAGGACATTTCTAATGATTAAAGTTTAATAACTAGTATTCTTTTAACTTTTTAAAATTAAGACATTTATTTCTGTTACATTCTGTGTATAGAATTGTTACCTACTTATAAAATACTCATAGATTAATTTAATATATTATTAGCAAAATAAAGAATTTTCTACTATTTAGCTAAATTGCGCATTTTAATTTTTTTAATACCAACATAAATTTCCCCTTGAAAATCAATTACATTAGACTTTTCTTTAAACAGTTTTTTCAATTTCAAAAATACAGGTACGCAGACTACAACATTACCTTAAATTCATTGTTTTCTATCTTGAAATCAATCAAATAAATATCTAACATAACTTTTATTATTAACCTTAAAATACATTATGTACATTCATAACATCGTGTACAATTTAGATTTGTATACTTCATATTGTACAATATTGATCTGTTTATAGCTCTTCTAAAATTTCAAATGCATTTACATCAAAAACCAGATTATTCTCTCGTAGATTCCGATGAAAACTGTAATGCAACGAATTAATTTGAAAAAATTAACAGCACACTATATTTACTGTAGTTTTCGAATAAATATGCAAGCCTAAAATAGATACAAAATCGATTAAAAAGTAGGTCTAAAATTTGAAATAAAAAACCATCTTACAGCTTTCGTCTGAATCTACATTAAAAAAAAACAAATCACTAAGCGCCCTTTAGCACCACATCTACCAAAAATCACACAAAAATTAAGTACAAGAGTAGAAGTAAAATAGAATTAAACAAACGGAAAATAATTAACAACTAAATCCAAGTCTTTTTCGATTATTTAAGGCGTTAAATTCCGATTCAAAAATCAATAGATCTGGTACCAAACGAGCACTCCTCCAATCATTCACCTAATTCTTCACCGTCGACTTCTTGATCTCGGTATCGATCTCGTAATCGGGCTCGCTGGCCACGTGCGAATCGTAATACGCGTAATCGTAACTGACGTCCTTCACCGGCTTCGCGGGCGCCTTCTTCTGGGGCTGCTGCGCGACGCCCTTGGGCTGTTCCTGCGGCTTGGGGGCGCCCTGCGGCTTGCTCGTCTTGGGCGCCTCGGGAGCCGTCCGCTGGGGCTGCTGCGCCGGCAACTTGGTCGTTCTGGACAGCTCGTTTCGGCTGGCCGCGATGTTCTGGCTGTGCGCCGTCTTCAGGAACTCGTCGTCTCTCCTGTCGCCATCGTAGTCGTACTTCGAGCTGTAGGAGCCGTCGTCGTATTGGGTCTCGTCGAAGCGATTCGATCTATCGGCAAATATATTGTCGCTCATAAAAGTTAGCTCATAAAAGTAGCGAGAAAATGTTGTGCCTTGAAAGTAGAGAGACATTTTTGTGCAAAAAGGTAGCGAGAAAATTTTGTGCGTAAAAGTAGAGAGAAAATTTTGTGCGTAAAAGTAGAGAGAAAATTTTCTGTATAAAAGTAGAGAGAAAATTTTGTGCATAAAAGTAGAGAGAAAATGTTGTGCATAAAAGTAGAGAGAAAATTTTCTGTTATAAAAGTAGAGAGAAAAGTTTGCGCGTAAAAGTAGAGAGAAAATTTTGTGTATAAAAGTAGGGAGAAAATTTTGGACAGAAAATTTTCTGCATAATACTGGTACCGTAGACCGTAGATATAGGTATCCAATTAAGAAACAAAATAAATTAGTGTCTAATATAGTATATGTGACAATATTTTTTGCAGTATAATCTGCGCGAATTTCGATATATCTCAACGTTCGTTGCGTGTCCAGTAGTTTGTTACACGTAATTTATGTGGAAAATGCTTAGGGCCTAAGGCTACGTAGGCGCGCTTTATCTGTGCATCAGTCTTTCTAACCGCAATCAAATATTTACGATGGTTATCTAAACAAGCTGTTGTTGAATGTAATGTGGAGTCCGATAAGTACCTATAAAAATATCTTCCGGTGTTTGTGTAATCGTATATACATATCTTATTATACGAATGTCGAAAGGTTACGTTTTATTAAATATTCAGCAGTTTGTTGTTAATTTAAAGTCAGTTTTATGTATTGCTAATTGACTATAAATATCGTAATTAATTCAGAAATCCGTAAGTGGGAATTAATTCGTTTATAATGTCAATACCAGGATGCTAATAGATGACATTTACAATAATTTTTATCTAGTAGATGCTCTTACCTCAGAACTTTTATATCCAATATCTTTGAGTCCGTTTTAGATACTCTAAACTGCGACCTAAAGTATACAATTAATTCGACAGGCGATCAAAAAATTTTACGATTTAAGTTTTAGTACTGTATTATTAAACAACACACAATTAAATTGAGTATTAGTGACTAAATATTAGCTTCCAATAATCCCGTTTACGAAAATTCTATTGTGTGGAGAAATATTTTGAATTAAAAGAATCCTCACCTGCTGACAGGAGTGGTCGAGCTCAGCTTGGGAATCGTTGGAGTGTATTGGGTGAAGGGAGTCGCCCTGGGGGTGCTGCTGAACGTCGAAGGGCTCTGATTCTGGTTCCTGTTCTGGTTGAAAGCGGCCGTTTGCTGGGCGATTTGGTTGTAAACGGCGTTCGTTCTCGGCGCGAAAGTCGTGGGGAAATTGCTGTTGGTGTTGGAATTCAAACTGAACGGTTTGGGGCTCAACGTCGTCGGACGGTTGTCGTTCTGCCTGTACGGGGTGGTGGATTTCTTCTCGAAGGTGCCGGTGTATTTCGGATTGTTGCTGGGGTAGTTTTCGGTTTTGTCGCTCACCGTCGATTTGTAGTTGAAGTTTTGCTTGATTTTCGTCGTTTCGTATTGACTGGGGGTGGTTTTCCGTTCGTTGTTAGTACTACTACTAGTCTGCTTGGTTTTAGTTACATCGTATTGGGTGTTGTAATTCTGAGTAGTGCTGGTAGCCGATTTGATTTTAGGTATGTCGAAGTGATCATCGTAGGTGGTGCTAATTTTCTTCTGAGGCGCCGCGGTACTACTGTAGTATTGATTGTTGTTATTAGCATTGTTGTTAGCAGTAGTTCTAGCAGGAGGCGAGTTGTATTGGGATTGCTGTTTGAATGGAGCGGGCGTGCTGATGGTGTAAACAGGACTATCGGTGAAATCTTGCCTGTGCCTTTGGTTGTTCCTGTTTTTGTAGTTGTTGATTGCTGTGGTGTATTGGTCAGTGTTGAGGGTAGTTGATGATGGTTTGGATGTAGTTGGTTCGTAGCTTCCTGCGAAATTGTTAACGAATCCGGTGAATTTAGTGGAAGGCCGTCTGGTCTGAGCGACTGGCTCTTGGTTATTGTTGTTATTCCTGCTGTAATCGGCGTTTTGGTTGCGGTTTTGAGTCCTGCTGTTGTCGGCGTTTTGGTTTCTGTTATTGTCGTTATTTTGGTTTCTGTTGTAATCATTGTTCTGATTTCTGTTGTAATCATTATTTTGATTCCTGTTGTAATCGTTACTTTGATTGTTGCTGTTCTGTCTTCTGCTGTTGTCGTTCTGATTTCTGTTGTAATCGTTACTTTGATTGTTGTTGTTCTGTCTTCTGCTGTTGTCGTTCTGATTTCTGTTGTTTTGATTGTTTTGCGCCGGTCTGGTTTTGCTATGGACGATTTTTCTCTTTTGCTCGTAATCCCTGTTTTGATTGTAATTAACGTTGTCGTCGTAATCTTCGTCTCTTTCTTTACCGTTGTTTCTGTTGTTGTAGAAATTCGACGAACTGGAACTCTTGAATATTTCTCTGTCGTTGTTGTTGTTGTTATTGTTGTTGTTGTTGTTGTAGTTTTGCCTTGGGGCGTTGTAATTTCTGGGTTTTTTCTTCTGATCGACCACTCGAGTTTGTTGTTCGCGATTGAGTCTCGCATCGCCCGTTTCCGCTCTTTGTAATGAGAACGGTTCTTCTTCTTCGCCGTATTTGAGCGCCTTCGATTCGAAACCTGTAACCAAGAATATAGTGGAAATTTCGAAATGGTATCAATTCAATTTAATCTGATGTTGATCTCACAATTCACTATATTTTGCAATTTTTTCCACCTTATTGTTCAAGATTTTCGAACTGTTAAAAATATTATGTGAATACCAATAACTAAATAAGAACACCTTGTATGTAGTTGATAATCAATATTTAGTAATTACAGATGTAAATGAAGCGAATAGTTTCGTGTATATAAACATTCTAATTAAAATACGCAGCCACCGAAAACGTTCTCGATGTATTTATTTTTTTCAGGAACTACATATTTTTTTGATTAGTATACATCAGTTTGATCCCACGTTATTACCTTACGGCGAAGCTTTCTGTTCTCATAATTATCGTTGAAAATCATTCTTAGAAATTACATAACTACCGGTTAAATTCCTCGATTTGTTAACGAGCGCGTAATCTTATAGGCAAATGATCTCGATGTCAAAACCGGCGAATTAATCGGAGTAAAAATCTATTCGAATTTCGCGAAGACGACAATTAATCCGGAACAGTTAGTTGTTTAGACGGGTGATGATTATTTTGCGCGATGCGATATTCCGTTCGACCTTTTGCATCCGCGTCGTCCTTTAGCTTTCACTTGTAAGTAGTAGTAGACAACAAAATAATCACCGGGATTCAAATCGAGATATTTCAGACTGCGTTATTTACAACGCAATTAATTTTTAAATTAAGAACAATTTACCTACGATGCTTTTTATACAAATTTGCAAAGCATTTTGTAATGATTCCTCGATGATTTTTTTGGGTTAACGTTTTTATATTTATATCGTGAATGAGACCCCTGGTTCCGAATATATTCTACGCCTGTGTGATTACATCAAAGAACATCTCATCGCGGTTGTCTCGTAATGAAAAGCGCTCGAAGAGCAGCATTACAGCATATTGCACACATCGAAAATTACCATAAATAGTGCATACCGCGTATGTCAACACCGCATTTTCGAAATACCCTAGAGAGAACCTTAATAGTAACGAATTGCAGTCGAAATTAACTGAAAGTATATTGTGAAAAAAAATCGAGTAGTTTATACATAAATATCAACTAGCGTTGGTGTAACAAAAAATTCGAACTTACCGGATCCTAATCGGTACAAATCGAAATTATCGCTGGAGTAATAGAGCGTACTGACGTCGCAATCTATGTCTTCCCATTCGGCACAAATCTGATGGTCCTGATCGAACGCCGTGCCATTGGGACACAAGAAACGGAAGTCCTGGATCTGTAAAACGCACCGAACATTACAAAATTATCCTCGGAATCATCGACGAAATTTCCTCGAAAATTCCTCAATTTTCTTCAGCAACACATCGCCTATTTTCGGATCACATTGTATAGATATTGCGGCGTGAAAATCAATTTTACGACTTATTGTCTACGGCATTTAACGGACCGCATAACGAAGAAATAATAGCAGAGGTAATACTATTTAATTCGGCCGGTTATTTACATTTCGGCCGCAGAAAATGAAAGTTTCATAACATTTATTGGTATTAATTCGAGAACGGGTAACGTCCGGTCATTGATGGGTTTTTGTTACGTTTTTTTTTTCATCTGTCTGTTCGTGCAACATTAACCGTTTCTTTTGTACTGCGTGACTTTTAATTATACGCCATGGTTAATTATTTAATTGAATTAAGACGGGACGGTATAGGTGTTGAAGCTAAATCGATGATGATTTATTCCTATTAATTTCGTTACCGGTGATTAATATTTGTCGAGTTAAATACCGCTCCAATTTTTAGTGTAATTTATTTGAGAGAATATGGAGAGAACGTTTGGGATCGGCTGTGATGTAATTTTAGACAATTCTATTAAAGCCAGGTTCCTAAGCCGATTATAAAATTGAAATATAGATATAAAATTTTGCGGCGTGTGAAAGGATACCCGTCATATTATTGGATAAAGGAACATTTTAATTTCAACATTTATTGATTGAAAGTTTAGAAGTAGTTGATATATTTAACTTATACAAGTGGTTAAAATTTGTTTCAAATCCATAAATATTCATAATTTATTATCCAACACAATTGGTTAACGAGCTCAAAACAAGGAAGAAACCAACAATAGCTGGCTCCCAATAATACTATAGGAAAGCGAAGCCTCCTCTTCTTTGTGTATTATAGATAAGAGATTCTGATTGTGATTGATACATCTCTTAAAATAATTGCCCATAACTTTACGTTGATTGATACCCTTCTCCGCTCGCGATGACTGTAATCACGCTGACGATTACTCTACGACTTTTACTACTGCCCGAGATGGTTGTGTGTTTAAGGTACATTATAAAAAAAATTACATAACTCTCGAGAATTGTGTGCTACTTGGACAGATGTCGGCATCGGGTCGCGGGTCACCTGTACATTATCAAGACGGTTTTGCTTGACAAATTCCCCGGCAAAGTTTTCGCGCAATTTAAATATTCATTTTATTTGTTTTAAATAATCCGTGAGGTAAGATTATGCGATGCAACGTTATGAAATATGTAAATGGTGGATTTCACTCTCGTATAGGTTGCTAAGAAGGACAAAATTGGTTGTTTTGTCGTTAGCAAGTGGTTGAGTAAATGTTTTTTTTTCTTGCAAAATTTTCGGTGAAAATATGGACTTACCCCGATTCCGGCAACCTTAACGCAAATGTGGAACATCTGACATTGGGTGTCCACGTCGGCGTAGTACCCTCCAAGGATCTTTTCCCTGCAGGAGAAACTGGTTTGGGGCATATTTTCCAAACTGTACGTCGGGAAAGGCCGGTGGTTCAAAAATATAGCCTGGCTCCATCCCGCGCATATTCCTGCTAAAACAACCACAATTAGCGCATAAATCCACGCAGACAAGTTCACTAAATACTTTAAATTGAACGAAAAAATCATCGATACTAGATATAATTCATTGATAGACTCGTTTGCCATATTAGTACAATAATATATCACCATGGAAAACTTCCCACAATAAATTATCCATCGATAAATGGATATCGTGTATAAGTTCGTCAGCGTGTGAAGCAACGCCGGTTTAATAAGCATTAATGTTCGTTAAATATAATAGATCTACTTTGGTTTATTACTGCAATCTTATACATCTGCAGTTCAATTAGATCCGCGTTAGTTCCATCGCTAACCTTGACCTCTTTGTATAGATAAATGAAATAATGATGGTTGAAAGTGATAGTGCATTTTCGAAAATAACTTTTGTAGTAATTGTTATATAATTCGTTGACACAACGTCAGTCGCTTCTTCTGTACATATCCTATAAGTGTACGTTGACGTAATCTCTTTCGTTTAATAGTTTAAAATTGCATTAATTAGATAAATTGTTATAACTGTATTGGGTAATTCAAACGAATAATTACGATGTAAATACATAATATACGATTTAATGTTATTCGATTATTGTTATTTGGTTGGTTGCGTAATCGTGCGTGTCGAAGAAAAGGACGTGATTCTCAGGCCAGAAGAAATATTTATTTTCCTCTAGCAGAGGAAATTTTAAAGGAAAATCCCTGCCTAAAAGTTGTGAGAATACAAGTCATTTGGCGAGCCCATTAAAATGTTGCATCTTTTTGATTATTCAAAACGGCTAATTGCTAATTTATTATAAGCCTTTCTACATTCCTCGAATGCGACTATACACGTCCGAACGTGAGAACTAGATCATTATCGATGCATTTAAATTAACCTAGGGTTACCTCCTATATGTGTGAAAATTAGTTATATAAACTCTTCTAGCCTCAATTATCCAAACAATTATAATACAACACAATACCCCGGTTTCATAATTAACGAAGCTAAAGTCTCCTCAAAGCGAACATCCAAAAATTTATTACATATTTTTTTGAACAATTTAAAAACATCCACCACTAAAATCGCATCGAAATCCAGCGAGCGCCAACGCGTCCAAATAAAAAAACTCACCTATGACGAACAATACACTAACACCCTTCATCGTGGAAAGCCAGTTATCGACTGAGATCCCCCAGAAGATGGATCTCGAAGATGTTCATCGTCGACGAGACGTTGCCGCGGCGCTCCGCAGTGAAAGGATGTCCTTTTGCAAAGCCGAAGACGAGCGTCGCAAGGATGGGCTCTTCAACGATCGAAAAATTCAAAAACGCCGCGCTTTTGCACGTAACTTGTTAGATAACCCGCTAAATACTCATGGAGAAGAATACCCGATGAATGTGTGAATAGTATAAATCTATAAGATACCCTGAATTTAGTTAACAATTGATGCATTTTGTACATTAGAATCTAAGTAATTGAACGCTTTTTCGTCTCTTTTAACCTTGCTCAAACCAATGTAATTGAACGATATTTATCGACCTCCTACTTCAAAACTTCCTGTTCTATGTCCCTATAAGTTTCGACGGAATTCTTCGATGGATAAGCATCGGCATGAAGCAAAACCCAACGTTAATTAAAGCTTAAATTGCTGTTTAAATGGTAAAGGATGAGTGATATATTGTGCAGATTATATTTGATGTACGGGTAGCCTTGCAGGGCGAACCGGTCACGGACGGTTTTATTAACTTTATTTTCTATTATCTACATACATATAACGGGTTCGCATCGGCGTAGGAGAATTGAGAATCGAGAAATTGACAATAAATATTTATGAGAGGTATTTTAAAGAGCGATTAATCACCGGGATGGAGGACAACGCTGTATTTTAAAACCCTCTCTAAATGGGCGATTAAATGAAGAAGAGATATTTTACGATTTTCTAGAATTAATGACAAATCTACTATTGTTTAACAAATCGGTGATGTTATCTGAGAACATTCCTCTCATGAACGAATTCTGCAACATGCTTTAAAGTAAACGAAGGCGCTTTAATTGAATTAGCGCAAATATAATTACAGGCAATAGAAAAAGTCGAGGAAAATTTTCTTTTTCCATGGTACGAATTTACCTACTAAATATAGTCGGCTACATTACGAACTAATCATTAATTTTATTTTATATTAACGATTACTACACATCGTGAGAACTGTTACGTGATTATCTTTTTAGGTATATAGGTGCATGGAGTAGAGGAGATGGAGATCATCGTTTCGCCATCCCGTCGACCTTCTGCGCCATTTAAGTTTATCATTAAAGCCGCGTTAAAAATAATGGAATTCGAGCGGAAACCGAGTCCGTCCCTGCGCCCGCGCCGTTCCTTTGACTCATCTCGATACGGATGTGGCATCGCCGTTAGATTATTTACCATATTTGCATGCGTAATTCAATTATAATTTGAGAATTAACTTTTGCGGTGTACTGGCGATGCAACGTTCCGTAGAAAGTTGCCGATGCTAAGTGAATTCGCCGAGGAATGCTAGCGTTTCGTCTGAAATGCCGAAAGTAAAAGTGATTTTTACTGATATGTGTTTTGTTGATGAGGATTTGCTACTTAACAAACGGGCGAAATATATTTTTTGAAGATTACAAATAGGAGAGTTTGAAATGTAAATAGACTTCAATGATCAATTAAGCGAGAAGTATTACAAAATAGGTGGGTATAAAAGAGATTTCAACGATGGGTTATGCAAATATTACAAGATAATATGCCGGTGATTGATTGCGAATAAATAGAGATATCTTCAATTGATAAGGCAGTGTTTTTTCGGTGTAACATTTACGTTTGTTCTAATTGGGAAAATGTCTAATTGTAAAATTATAGGTCTTTTAAGGCCGGTTGTATTTTATTTATGTGGAGATTTATTTCGTTAATAATCTAATCATTTAACCTCGAGATGAGATATTGGTAAACGTTGGTCATTAAAAATTTATACCTATATAGTTAATTAATTAACTAGGCAGGTAGTTGTAATTAATTTTCGACTACTGATGCATTATTTTGACGTGAACGGATGTTGGTAAATCAAATCATTCAAATATTAATCTTGATTGATATCTACAATCAATTATATTTTCATACAAGTATGCGAAAAAAATGGTATCATCTAGGTATGTACATAAATTGCGCTTTAATGAACTATTCCGAAAGCAGAATCAGCAGGAACCAATTTATTACATGTTTGGATAGATGAAATTTCTCCTAAAAAGTTCCCATTTAATTACCGGGTAATTGCAATTAAAGTTCACAATACATCCCAATAACAATCGGACATACACCGAGCAAGACATTGTTCTTTGGGCAACTTTCTAATTTGGGATAGATGGTGTAGATAAAATCATTTTCTTTAGATGTAAAATTAGATTTATAGCACCGCTTTAGAAAAAAAAAACCCTTCCAGCGTTCTTCTGGTAATTAATTAATGAAACGTTTAAAATATCGACAGGCGTGCAAACGCGTTACTCCACTTCGATATAATCCATCAAAAGCGACTAATTCGACTATATCGTGTCAGCTTTTTTCTCTTATACGGCGAAAATCGTGCGCATCCTTGATCGCACAAAATCTGCATCTAATCTGAAGGAAAAAAAAACGAATTCCTAAATGCGGCGCGCGTATTCACACGGGAACAAATTCGCGCAAGATTAGAAGGAAGAACATCGAAGAGAGAACGAAGAAACGACAAGTCATCATCATTAAATGCTGTGATCAGGACCAGGATAGGCGCCAGCTGCATTCTCACATATCACAAGAAAATTGTTGCACGAAACGATTTGGAAACAAAAATTGGGCCTCTTTGCTCGTTGAAACATCCGATCGATTTGAGCTGAACGGTGCGCTTTTAAGCGCTAATTTCAGTTGAGGATGCGAAGGTGATTTTAATATCGATGTATAACCTCCGGTCCTGCTTCGATTAAAAAATCCTCGACTTAGTATTATGAACTAATACAAAAGCACGACCTTACTTACCCACATTGCTTTCACTTGTAATTCAGTTTCGTTGTGTTTTTACCGTTTCGAGCGTCATTTTACTCTCGGAAATCGGAAGCTGTCAACAGAGATGATGCCTTATTAAATTTGAAATGTAAACAACTTACGATTTTTCGTCGAGAATTATTTTTCTATACGAAATGATACAATTAATTAAAATTTTTTAATTACCTATAGAAGCTGTGAAAGCAATTCAAAGGATTACTAATATATAGATTTGTTTTTGTAGGGAAAAGAAGCATTGCCATATTGCTCCTATGACCTTGGAGACCTCGGATATACCTGTCGAATTCTATATCTAATAAAAATTAAAAAACGAGAATCATTTAAACAGCTTGTTAATGATGGGATATTGTGATGTAAATTGTAAATTTAATGGTTTTGAGCTAAAATGGTAATTTATTACCCAAATTTTGTTAAAAATAAAAATATATCTTCGGGCGGTATGCAAATAATTCCGAGAATGTTAATATTGATATTTTGATAAATCTTCGCAGCTAGTTAAATAACAATTCTAAATTTGCATTGTGTCGTTCGATTAATTATGAATAAAACTCGTGGGTCGCTATAAATAACGGTGGGCATGATGTTTTTTTCCAAATTACTACCTGTAGAAACCGATTCGTTCATTGTGGTATAAATCTTACAAATATTCTATTGAATTAATTACAATTTTTGTCGAATGGACAGATGTGCATGGGCTGTCACATATTTCTATGACTAATTATAAAGTAATACCGATTATACAACTCCTACTATTTCGTTTTAGGACAAAGCGAATTTATTACAAGTATATCTTGATGTGTAAATTGTGTGCTTAACATGACGGACATTGCAAAATTCTATGCTAATAAATACTGCGAAGAATAGCTAAAGGATGTCGTAAAAATCTTATAGAGGAATGTATTAAATATCTATAATTTTAAAATCGGTTTGTAATTTATAAATTTTCGCTCAATTTTCCTTTATCGATGGTCGATTAGATCGAAACTTTTATTAGTACTTTTTAATAGTAAATCTAATTATTATAATTTCCACATAAAACGGGCAATTTTCCATTTCAATCAAACGCTCACGACATATTATGCCAAATTATCGGTCGCGCGGCATGTCGAAAGAAATCTCGGTGTTCCTTAAACGGCATTATCGATTTGCATCGCGAAATAGAAGGAAGATGGTGCACACGAATCCGAGTATTCGACATCGGATATCTAGGTCGTACCATTCAATGGTCGTTTGCCAATCATCTGTACTGCATTCTAGATCATAATACCTATAAAGACGGTCGTTGCGTAATTTTTTAATTGACTTCGAAATCGAAAAGTCTGAAAACATGTTCGAAGAGTTTCTCAAGGTGAATACCTAATCCGATTCAATAGAACTTGCCTATATCTCCGCCGGTGTGTTGGAGGTAATGCAATAAACTTACCTTCGTTTATTCTCGCCAGTTCGTATCATAATAGAGATTTTAATCGGTTTTAGTACTTTCGTAATTTTCACCCTTCTTTTGTGACCGCAAACGTCGCAGAAATATAGGTAGATAAACGAGTTCAATAAGCGATATTCGAAAAGTTCAACGAGATCGTATCTGAAGAGTTCCCAACGATCGTGTGCACATTTCATATCCGAGCCGCGCATCCCTTCGATGTATAGTCGAAAATAAAAATGTACGAAATTTCGAAATTTCCAGTCACGAACCGAATGGCATGACACACTCCAAGTTTTGCTAAAACAATGGATCCATTCAAATGTTATTTCGCAGGTTGTAGTAGTTGTTAAATATTTATTCAACTATACAATTTTAGCGTATGATTTATTGGGAAACGTTACCGGAGAAATGCCTTAGCGCCTTTGTAGTCCGTTTCGAAAGCGATTGGAAAATCGTTATAATAATCGATCTGGGCCTATCCCATGATTTATGCTATTGTTATAATTGTCGAAGTTATTCGTATATTAATCAATAGTTTCGTGTCATTAATTGGCGTGTAATGGAAAGTTTCGGTAAGAGGTAATTAGGTAATGAGGTATAAAAGTACTTTTTACTTGTCTGGTAACGCGAAACAAGCCAATTAACGCGAATTTGAAACGTGTTTGCATCTCTATAACCTTTAACATTATTCGGTTTGTGTTTGATAGAATTTGAACTCGAATGCAGGCAGTTATTGCATACACGTAAATGTGTGTGTTTTTCACTTTCTCGCTTGAAAATCCATGCATAAGTTATGCGTTCCAATCTTACCGAGTGGACTAAGAAAATTTTTACAAGTTGTAGGTGTATCACTAATAGAATTATTCAATTTAGTTAGTAGAATTCGATAGGTTAAAGAGAAAGTAATAAATAATAAAAAAATACCAAATCAAACAAGGAAAACGCTTTAAGATAATAAAAAAAATCTCCGTAACGTGCCGAGGCAATTAATTAATTAGGAATACTCCAAACCGATTATGCAAAACAGCACAAAACGAGCGATCGTTCAGCCGGTGTATATCTATCAAAAATATGCGCGCAAACGTGGAAGTGTTCGAGCGCTCTACGTTCTCTACGAGCCTAAACTTTAAACTTTCCCATGGCGTTAGGTCAGAGAGGTCGTCGTAGAGAAAGTGAGGATGACACACGAATCCGGTGAGCTATGGATTTCTGATCGGAATCGGGCGAATGAACATTAAACTGAAACGAGCCTTCGAAAGAGGGAGGCATCGCGAGCCTACTCTCGCCGTGCGAATGCCTCGCCGGAATGACATCCATATGCTAGATGGTATCTTGCCATAATTGAAAATCGAGGGATTCGATGATTAAATCGTGCCGTGTTCGAGACGAATCGTCTTCTGCAATTTAGTCCTTACGTAAAATGTAGCGAGAACGTTTCCGGTGCTCAACTGTTGCCTGACGCGGTCGGATTTTTTACTTGTGTAATTTCTTTATCTTCCGAACCTTATGCGCATCTTATACTCTCCACGTTTTCAGCTATTCCTACCGAACTGTACCCAATTTTCATCAATAATTTTATCACAAAGGAAACAGTTACAAATCTACTACCTTATTTTTATACATAAACCGCGATTAATTTATTGTATTAGCCTTACAAATGCACCGACTTTCGATTTATGTAGCAACAAAACGGTATTTAATTCCGTTTCGCCTTGACACTTGCGCCGGAACGGCAACGAGAAAAATAATTCAATTGTTCACACTACGAAATTGTGCGATGGCTATTAAAAAAAATCGCGATGATTTAAATGGGTCTTGGCAATATTAAAATTATAAAACAATGGGAAATGGTTTCGTCATTTTTTCTTTTTCGTAAAACGCCGCAGAAGTGGAAGACGCGAAAATCGCGGATAGTAAACGAAAAGAGGTCTCTCTCATTTCCTCTTGATATCCCTGCGTTATTATTAGATATTAAATTTATGGTTTTTTAAAGGTCGCATTCCGTTTTTTTATCTGATTAATTAGCAAGAAACTAGTTACAAATTTTACAATTTTTTTAGTGCAGTTCTAAATGGTTCTGGAACATTCTAAATTGTTCTAGATAGTTCTAAATGGTTCCAAACAGTTCTAAAAGTTTCTGGAGCGTTCTAATGCTTCTGGAGTATAAAATGTAAACTTGTAGTTTAATTAATCGGTCACATAGTTATATTAATTACTCTATAACAAAAAAAAAATCATACAAAATTTTAGTTATCTCACCGTATTAG
The DNA here is from genome assembly GCA_918026865.1 of Phyllotreta striolata. Lineage (NCBI taxonomy): Eukaryota > Metazoa > Arthropoda > Insecta > Coleoptera > Chrysomelidae > Phyllotreta > Phyllotreta striolata. The sequence goes on along the minus strand of OU900098.1, from coordinate 860,772 downwards.
GAAAAAAAAAGAAAGTCGGGCCAGTTTAAGATGGGTAATCATTCACATGCTATACGATTTATCATTACACGAACGTCTGGTAATTAATACACGCAAATGATATGTGTAATTTATTGATTAAAATAGCGCGCTCCGGGCAGTGCAATATGTTTCTTTCGATGGGGAATCGAGAACGTTTGCATGACATAATAATTATTGCCTCTAACGATTATCCGCTTCGAAATGGAATTGCGATTATTATTTATATATTATTCGAACTTTCGTAATTTTTTATTCCGGATCTGTATTTTTAAATCCTTGAGATGCGATTGTTCGAAGCGTCTTTAGCTGCGGGGAATTTGACCTTATAGTCAGTGTATCGATTTGTGAGATTCATCGGCAAAATATTCATTATACGTGGTTTTCGCATTTCACGTGACCTCATCAATACTTTCATTTTTCGTTATACCTAATCTGTACAGCTCGTTTCGTTTGTTAGAGATTTCAAGATTATTTTAAGCAGAAATTGAATTTTCCTCTTGTAATTAGGCAACACATTTTACAGTAAGCAGTGAAGTATGTGTTACTTTTTGAATAGAGTCTTAGATTTTTAACAAGAAAGAAGAGAATGAAAATTTTTCGTGTAAAGGGAATTTTAAGTATTTAGAATAATTTTTGGCTAATATTTATTGCACAAACATCTAATAAAACAAAAATATATCGTGTATTAGCGTAGTTTGATAAGCTTGGTCCCTTGCTTAATAACTATCCAGTTATCAAGAATTATCAATAAATTTATGTCAAAAAAGAAGAAATTTTTTTTGACATTATGTCAATTTAAAGAAAAATAATAAGTTGATTGTTACCAAACGAATTTTCCTTGTTAAAACCACTTTTCTCAATTAAAAGTACCATTTCATAGGGTTATTAAGGTACGTAGAATCGATATTACCATTTGTATTCTACTATAAATCGAACAAAATTTCATTATATAACAATTCTACAATTCTAACCTAACTTTTGTTAAAATAAATCATGTGGTATTTTAGGATTAATAAAAATGGGTAACACAGTATCCGCTGCGGATATAGCCCAAAAAACCGCAATAGAAATCGTCAATCGAGATGAAGTTGCACAAAAACACAAATTTAAAGGGTTCGATGGCGAAATACCGGAAGGTTGCCCGATGCACCAAAAGAAACCCGCAACTGAATTAAGCGAATCCGGATGTCCTGTAGGAGGCGCTGGAGACGAAATTAATCCTCTAAATATGGTAATTATTCTTGTTATTGTATTTATAATACAAATTCATACAATGATTGTAGATGGGACCGGCAAATCAAACTCCTTCGCCCGACCAACCTTTCCCTCTATCTAAAGAAAGACAGGTCTCGACAATTCCTAAAGCCATTGTCAAAGAGGGCGAAAGTCCCTTCTGGGTGTACCCGAGTGCACAGGTATGCTAGTTAAATAACCCCTCTAGATAACATAATTTTTATAAGCATTTCAGATGTTTTGGAACGCCATGTTAAAAAAGGGCTGGCGATGGAGAGATGAAGATATCCAACAAAAAGATATGAACGACATTATCAAAATTCACAACGCCAATAACGAGCAAGCCTGGCAAGAGGTCCTTAAATGGGAGGCTTTGCATGCTAACGAATGTCGAGACCCACGGTACAAAATTTATATTAGTGAATTGGAAAATTTATAAATATTGGGATGATTGTTTCAGGTTAAAAAGCTTTGGTGGTAAAGCTAAAGATTACAGCCCGAGGGCGAGAATTAGACAACTTATGGGCTATGAATTGCCATTCGACAGGCACGATTGGATCGTCGATAGATGCGGGAAAGATGTACGATATGTCATAGATTACTATGATGGCGGTAGCGTAGATGATAAATATAGATTTGCCCTGCTAGATGTTAGACCTGCAATGGACAGGTAACGAGTTGCTCATAAAATTATTACCAATGAAATTAATATTGATAAATTTCCAGTTTCGATAATGTCTGGGACAGGATGAAAGTGTGCTGGTGGAGATGGTTCTACAGCGATGAGTAAAGTTATTACACAGTAGTAGAGTGTAAACAATTGGTTTGTATTGAGAATTTGTTAAGAAAAATGTGGCTATCGGTACAAAAATGGTGCATATTCAATGACAAGTGTGGCATCATTTTTGTACCACTAGGGTAATATTTAATCTCTTATTAGCTTGTGAAAGTACCGCCTCAATTGGATAGGTTTTGTTCATTATTGTAATATAGCAAATATTTTTTTTTACAAAAATGTGTTTAATGAGATGTTTCAATTGGTATTGAATGTTGTATTGAACATGAAGAATATCATTAAATTCTGCAAGAAGTCTTTGAATTGGAAGTGTCAAGTGTCACATTAGCGAGTTTTTCTTTGACACTTGTATCCAAGTGTCAAATATTCTGAACTTCCCTTTTGATTCATAATAATTTTGTTATAAAATGTACTTAGAAAGAACCTTATTACAAATTATTTAAAAGTGTAACTAACAATAGTTTCAATTTTAAATCAATAAACGGACATATAATTTAAGTATATAAATTGATTAAAACTTAGGTGGCCATGATCATGGCAACCTTTGCTTTTGGTACAACACTTACCGATCTCCTGGTATAAATTGAATTTCGAAGCGTGATAAATAATTGATTGTTTATAGTAAAAACGAGATGGAAAATTTCAAATCAAACGTGGCCCGTTTGGATTTTCCTCCGGTTACCCGCCCGTACGTCATGTCATCCCCGGATCGATAGATTCCTATCTTACCGGCCGTGACGCACACCCTTCTCTGTTCGGAATATGACAGCAGTCGATTTTTCAGCGGACCAAAAACGTAATTTAAACCTGATTTCGGACCAAATAGTTACGTTAGCAGTATTCAAATAGTATTTTTGTACGTGATATAGCCGATCGACTCGCCGATCATACGCCGACTGAGCGTAATAACCGCCCGTAAGTGTGTGTTGTTTTTCCTTTTTGCCATTTTGCAAACCACTTGTTAACTAGTAATGGCATTTTAATTATTTAAACCGCGTTGGTAAAGTTTAAATTCGCCGTGTCGTGGCCGAATGAGCTGGTTCGACGTCGTCGAGGCCTAATCGTGCAACGAGCTGATCGTCGGCGAGGCGCTATGTTAGGGTAAGTGATTTTCCAATCATTTTTATGATATTTTTCTATGAAAATGTGCCGTATAAAACACTATGAATTGATTAGATGCTGTTTTGGTGTTGTAGCGGTTTTAAAACGCGATTGAATGCGTGTAATTGAGCCTCTACGTGAGCTCCTAAAAAGTTTTTCTCAAAACTTAACCTAAAAATTTGGTGCTTCGTTTGAGCTCTTCCAAAGGTTTGTTTACATTTTTTTAAACTAGTTATCAGTTGTCACTGGTGGCGATTACGATAACTTGATTATGGTGGGTAATTGGAATATGACACGTAATTGGCAGTAATGTTTTAATTTATTTAAGGACATTATGAAGTATCATGTGTTTAATTTTCTTCAAGTTACATTTAGATTTGTAAAGGTATTATGAAAGCTCATTGATTGCATTCTAAACGTTTAGAATAATTTAATTTATTATTTATATAGTTTAGTGCAAACAAATTTGCACTTACCCATAGAACTACCTACAATAAGGGCTCTAATTGACAATGACGTCACTGAGTCTAGCCAATCACAGTACTCTATTTTCACTCAATCAATTTTATTTTATCAGTTTCATACATTTTATTGTGGGTACTATTTTAAGACTGGGTAAGAGGCCCATTTCAACCCCTGTTTTAGACACAGACCTGAATAAAAAGAGGCTTAGAAAATCCATACACCATTTTTGAACATCCACCAAATTTTACAATCGGAGTCCACCACAAATTGAGAGCCTCATACTATTCAATATTCACCATTAAAGCTAATGTTGAATGATAAATTTGCAAATATATTCTCCAAACGTTCTCCAATTAAATACTCCAATCTAACCTTATAAATTGCTGTATAGTGTTATTGAAAGGATAAAAAAAAACTCTCCGAAAGGTAATATACCTATACTTTAATAAACTAATCATGCTATCGATGGTCGGCTAAACGGAAGACCTCACCGAACGCTTCGTTTACGCTTCATTCGTCGCCGCAACCTGTATGAAAAGGCATTTAAAATGTAAATGCGAAAATTTGAATTTTTATTACGCCTCTGCACACTTCAATTTTTAACAGTCAGCTACCTACGAAAGCGTCACGTGTCCGATGTTGACTTTTTCGTAGCTCTTCCGCTTTGGTGCACTTACACAAAACAATATTCAAATGTTCATCTGTTCGTATATATCAATCGTTTCGGGGGAAAAAAGCCGGATTATTCGGGAACGGTGAATTTTTTCCATATTGCGTTCGTTTTTCGATGAAACGGTGTGTGTGGGGCAGGGTGTGTGTTTGAAGTGTGCTTAATGGTATTCAAGGGTTGATTCGGTTAGGTTTAATTCCAAAAGTTTGATACCTATAACGAATTGATCTGAAAAATTTCAGTATAACTAATCTAGAATATCAGTTTATCTGGATAAGTTTACTTCATATGAAAGCTCTGCGTTATAAAGTTTACTAGTAGAATCTAGGAAAGCCAGTTAATTAGATTAAAATAAAGGAACGATCGAAAGCGTCTCGAGATTGCGATTTTCTCCAATTTCCTTTCCGCACGACTGTTAATTAAATGAAAACTGCAAACGAGCAACTAATGCGGCGAATATAGGTACAAGTCGTATAAGAGAAATCTTTTAAACGCCGACCCCGTTTTCCAGTTTCCACCAGCCGCAAATAATGCGAAATGAAAATCGCGAGTGTATCAGTGTCTGTACAATTCGAGTGAGTGTGTACGCCAATCGTAGACGTATAATTTTCAGTTGACAGCACGTTAGCCATTGTTTCGATTCATTCTGAGCCTTTTCGTATTGTATTTCTCGCTCTTTGTTCGCTGCATATCACAACGTCGCTTTTATACGTTCGTCCCATTGCTCAGGATTGCGGGATATTTCAGGACGTCCCGGTATTTTCGCGTACCGAAACGATCGCGTTCTATCGATTTTCGACTGCATAAAATATACCCATAGGTAACGTTTAATTAGAAAATATTAACCGAACTCGATGGCGGGGCGTATGCCATCGATTCGAAATTGTCTCCTTCCACGTAGCGGGTTTATATAGGGTTAATCGAAATAGAAATACTTAATGTGATTTAAAATTCTATCAGCTCGAAATATTATATTGTGCATTTTAAGTAGATAGAAGAGGGTAGCGAAATATTTTATTTCAGGTGGAAATTATGCAATAATATAATATCTGACAACGTTGGTTTTATTTTGACAGTTATATAGTGATTTGGTGTTTTCAGAATGTGTATTATTCAACACGATTAAAGTGCGCTACTGATTATTTAAAAGGAGTAGTTTGCAAAGAAAATAGAAATGAAATATCGGTAAACTTTTCAGCTAGCTTTAACGTTTTACTTATGAAAATTGTATTTTTTCCGTCCTCGCGGGATACTGCAAATACGCCGATATGCAAATGGCATAAAGAAAAGTTTCTACCAGTCGCGTACCTCTTGAGTTATACTGATGAAGTTTTCGCTGTATATACGAAACTTCTTATAATATTTACAAATAACGACTAATCTAACTTATGGAGTTTACTGAAAAGAAAGTTCTCGTCGGAGTTACTGGGATAGTTTTCAATTTCTTTAAACGGCTTCTTGACTGTTAAGGTTTTCTTCGATAATTGCTTATTTGCGATAACATGTTTTAGTTTTAATGTTATGTAGAAATAAAATCAATATTCAAAGAAGTTTCTGTTTATATACGTAAGGAATTAGTTCACATTATTAACTTATTTTTCATTCATTACTCTGTTTTCTTGAATAAATGTAAATAAAAACTTCGGAATCTTCAAAGAACATTCAATATTCCAAACACAAACTTTAATAAGCTTAAAAAATGCTTAAGGGAGTTCTAAAAATGTTTGTTTATTCAATGAAAGTCTCATTTTATTAAAATCCTCTTAAATATCTTCAAAAAAAATCCATCCTCAAATCCAAAATAAACCATCTCTTTCGCGGTTAATACACATTCTCTAAACTGTTTATTCCTTTTTAAAATATATGAATCGGAATTATATTATATTCTTCGGCCGTTTGCAGAGTCCCTCGCGGCCGTTTCGACAATGGCCGATATACGGTTGATTAAATTTTGTCGAAAATCGTGATGAACTCCGCCATGAATGTCCCCGACTGTCACGCAAAAAAAATCGGCAACATAACTAAATAAAAATGTTTGTTTCGGGCATGCAAATCGAATAAAGCCGTTTGTGCACGGCCGGACGGACTTAAACAAATTAAAAATTCTTTTTGATAGAAACGAGAGAGAGACGTACGGCTGCATTAAAATTAGAATTAGCAGAGAAAAATGGAGCAAACTTCGTTATGAGTTCGTTTCGCATATTTTTTTTTTGTAGGAGATGAGAACGTTTTCCGGATGGGATTTCTGGGTTGCTTGGAACGTGTATTTCGTACACCGTAATTACCCTAGACTTGATCAAAGAAACGTTTTTGATTATACGCTAATGCAGGTTTCAACGAGTTAAGTTCATTTGTTGCGGACAATGTTCTCGAATTAACTTGTAATTACTTTCAATTACTTGGAATGTTTTCGGTATTGCAGAGTTTAATTGCAAATTGCATTATATAATTACCTACCTTTTGTATCTATAATCTGCGCAATTTTTATATTATACCTATTAGGTAGTTTTATATCAGATAAAAGAGAAACTAATAGTTCTTGTTTTACAGAACCTTTGCATCTGCACCTTCAAATAATCCATTAAAAAAGTTGTTTATTAGTTATGTATTATGTACTCGTATAATAGTTGTAAGATAATTCAATATAATGTTGTTTAATCAAGTGTATGTAAGCTTTAATAAAACGAGTATTTACCATGAGGGATGCGGTGCGGCTTTATGCTGTACAACAGCCATTATTTAACCGGGTCCTTGGGGAGACGCAAAAGTTAACTTAGAACCACAAAGGGGCACATGTCTTGTTCATAAACGTCAGTAGTATAACGTTATACGTTATAAATATATCATTAGATGGCAGTTGCATGGACTCCGAAAACGTTGACAACTCCATAAAAAATTCAGGAATTTAGTCGACAGGACAAATTTTAGTTGAAGCAGGTGTGTGGTTCGTAGGAATGCCTATAACGAAAAAAAAAATAGATTTTGTTTGGTGTGTTTTTGCCAACTTTTTGCCCGCTACATGGCTCTCGATTCATTGTCTTAATTAACGTTTTCCCTCGAAATCCTCGAATGCCTCAATTTCCGCAAGAAATACGTTTCCGTTTGTTCTCTTTGTGTCGTTAGCTTTGACGAAATTGTTACGGGGAGTTAAGGAATTAAAGTTGCCGAAATTATTTGGAATAATTTTTTCCTTGCCGTTTGCGGGCGAATTAAGATACGTTATTCGCCGCAAAGACGGCCTTACTTGCCATGTGGAAAAAGGTCCTTTTTCGAATTATGGCGAACAAACAAGACATTATTCGGAAATTCAATTATTCGTCGGGGTTTCTTCTCATCAGGGCGGTTCGGAAAATAAACACGGGCGAAAAATTTTAATTAAACACGTTATCAATTTACTTCACAAATATATGGACGCCGATCAGGAAGGGACTTCGATTTAATTCGTGGTAGGATTGTAAGCATGTTTTAGGTATTTGTTTTTGTTGGTGTTTGGACGCCTCTTAAAATTTATCCACCGATCAACCTCGTTATATAAAAATATTCCAGCTACAAGTACTCCAAAGTCCGAACTTAATTATGCGAATAACAATGAGAATAGATTTGCGAATGAGAATTACACACGTTGTTGTTACTGACATATCGATTGTAATGTACATCATAACAATCATTAGAACATCAGTTAATATCGAAATATTCCGAAAACCTATTACATGCCTCGCCCTAGACTAAAATCGAAAGGTAATTGCGAATATGTATTGCATTTGCTTGTTATTAATGATGCTAAAGTAACTTGCTATAAAAACTGAAATTTCCTTTATTACAGGAAGGATTGTATTCAAAAATGTACAAATAAGAAATCTACTAAGACTACTAAATAAACCCCGTAAGATAAATTAATGCCAGAAGTTTTGATGTATGTAGAATTTTGGTTAGACTTTACTCGAAAAAACGCTCCGGCTCAATTTAAATTCTGAACGCGTCGTTTTGAGAGTTCAAAAAAAATCTAAATAGAGCACGTGCTAAAAAAATCTATTTCGCCACAATCGCGATTTAATTTGATTCATTCCGGAGGCTTAGCGAGAATACGAAAATGAAAGGAGAGAGCGAGCCTGTTGGGATTTTCATAAGACTCTTTTCATGTATCGCGTTTCGCAGCGATTTTAAAAATGCCATTATGTGACAAACTCACAGTCATTATATAGCCCAGTAGTTCATGAATTCGCAGTACAATGAAGATTTTAATAACTGGTTGATTAATCATTGAGGAATATTTTTGATACTCCCAAAATCTATAAATACTACTTGGTTTTCATAAATTTATATCATTATCCATTTTGTGAAAAGGTACCTAATTTTCATTTATAAAATAGGTTGATAAAGAGACTAATAAAAAATGCTGGTCTCATTAAATTCAATTAGATGCCCTTAAATTCATATTTTATTGCCTTCCATAAATTTACTTTCCTAGATTGACTGGTTCAGGTTGGTTTTTCTTTTTCACCTCATTTTCATGCATATCCATTCGAAAGTTGGATTCATCGTTGAAAGAGCGAGTGTGCCGGCGAAAAACTTTTTAAATGAACTATTTTATATTTAAATATTTTTTTACAATCGCTCCCGCTCGCCGACTTAATTTTGTTATCTTTTGAAAATTTAATCTTTCGAATGTGTAGTAAAGCACATTTATATAAAAAGTCTATCCTGCCGGTCCCGTTTCTTTGCCATTACGTCCCTTTTTACGCTTTGTTTTTATATTCAACATTAATAAATAATTTACGATTCCCGTTTTATCGCCATAGCGGCCGCTTTTTTCCTCGCTTTCAATATTTCAGAAGGATTGAAACTTCAAAGGGGACCTACGCCATTGTTTGCGCGTTTAATAAATAAATAAAGAGCTACATGAAAAAAAAGGCGCTTTACATGACATATTTTACCTTCAAATGAAGCACTTAAACGCGAATAAATTCATACAAATTCGAGGAATTTTTTTTCCTAACGTGAATTGAGTAAGCGAAACATTGAATTACCCTGTACGGTAGACGCGGCGTTTTAATTACGTAGTTGGTTAGGCGACGTTATGTCTCTCTCTTCTTTCGATCATCAACGAGTCCTGCGGAAACGACCATAAAACCGACAATACAGAGTCTACAACAATCTAAAATTTAACGATCAACTTCTGGCTTAACTTCGTCTGACTCCTTGATTGAATGAAAACTTCCAACTCACTTTAGGCCCTCGAATTCGTCCGCACGGACAGTATTTTAGCACCAGTATTTGTTTCGAAACAATCGTAACGATTCTTAAAATAGCGTAACGTTATTGTTATCTAAGTAAAAATTTGCAGAGATGGGTATTTTAGCGTTGAAAAAAATGTTAAAATTTACTTTGTGTCGAAGCATGGACTACTACACTATACTGTTTGGTACTTCAGAGATTTGACTGGTAGAGATCTCGATATGTCCTAGTTATAAGGTAAAAAAGTCCAGGTGGTTTACTCATCGAGGCCCCATGAAAAGGATGCAACATAGTGTCGGCAATGCAGCCTAATTTAGAATTCAGGACCTTCTAATAATACGCCCAAAGTTATTATCTTAGTTATGGTGTTGTGGCTTTGTATATTTCGGTTGATTAAATCACATTCAGAGCCGCATGTAAGGAGTAATGCCTGCGTAATATCTCGTCGTCGGTCGTTGAAAGTTTTGACCCGAAGAAAGCCGCCTGTATATTTACATAATCGGCGTATTCGGGAACTTATTATTCGCCTTTTCCTAACCGACTTAATTAAATCGCGATTCACCGTGTCGATCCGGCACAATGGTTTTAAATTCGCCCGTACGTCGAATACAGTCGGGCCGGCGAATTTTCCGATGATTTGATGGAAATCATCGCGATTGGTCGCTTTTCGCACAATGTGCCAACGTAATTGTTTCATAACCGGTAGTCAAATTAGTGTAAATGATTATGCAATGGCCTGTATGTGTATCAATGATCAATGATTTCGAATCAAACTTCTATTGATGGGAATAATGCTTGTGTATATGGAAATCGCCGGCGGGTCGAGAATGGACGGGTCTTTGTTTGCTCCGCAGCGGCGGCGCCATCCCGGAAAATCGTCGCCCCGTATTTAAATTATACAGCTAAAATTGCGATAATTTACCTTGTTACATTAAAAATTAACATTTCGCTAATTAATTTTGGGCCCGTGCAGCGCAGATACAATAATTGTTGGTTCATTTTTACACCAGTGACAGCATTTTCACGTTCGATTAATTTTTTTCCGTTAATTGCATTTCGAATGTTTACACTTTTTTTTTAACTAAAAGTTTATTGTAGAGTACACTAATTGGCATCAATTTTACGAATGAACGGGTCGTAAAAAATTTAATTAATTTTGATGCGAGCTTTTGATGCCAACCGGGTTTTATTCACCCGGCTACTATACAGGGCGCTCTCGAATTTTTAGCACAAATTTCCATCGGGGAAATTCTTTAGATCATTTTCTATAGTAAGACGGTTCGGTATATGTGCATATGTGTTTTAAATGAAGTAATAGACGGTTTTGATATCAAATCGTCGACGCGGGGACGGCGAAACAAACTTCTCTAATCACAAAGCGCGATCCCCGAGCGTCGGATTCAAAGCACCTGCAAAGCCCGTTGCCATTCTGCGAAATAAACATATTCATTAACAGAAATAACTAATTTACAAGGTAGATGGCAGGTATGCCGGGGACGGGAGTGTATGTGTGTGTGTGCTGGAGAGATATTAGAACGCTAGACGGCATTAATAGATGATGCTTTTCCTCAACTCCGGCTGTATGAAATTAATTTCGCGTTGTGAATATTGCAATAATGATAATTAGCCGAGAGATGTGCGCTGTAAACGGTGGGATAAAATTCGCGACGCGGGGGATTTCTTGGAGTACGAAGTTGGCGGGATATTATAATAAATAAACGTAAAAGTGGAAAGGCGCGAGGGAAAAATAAAAAGTGGGTCACGAGCGAGTGGCCGCTTTCTCTTCTCGAAAGTTAAATCTGGAAAACGTCGGGATAAAAAGTCCCGCTAAAAGCATCACATATACCTATATCTACCTCCAGCTACCTACTCAAGAATATTTACTTTTCCGAAGTTGGCACTACTTGGAATAATCCTCGTGCTCCGAAGCAAAATAATCGTCTTCTAATCCCGCAGAAGGGCCCAGGTGGAAATTTCCTAAATATGAAATATCGAGAAACTTAACTGTTTCACTTCGGAGGTTTTCCTCCTTGTGTTTGACTACGAATTATGAGAGTTATACACGAGAAGTTGCGGTTAGGTCTAGTAGAAACTTTCTAGGTAGCTCTCCCTTTGGTGTAGGCTTATATACACAAAACGCCCAAGCAAAAAATATTACTCGTTCTTTCCTCAAAAAAAAAAAATGTTTTTTCGCTCGATTTGATTCTCCCGAATTGACAAACAAGCGTCCCCTTTACATCTAGAAATAGGTAGCTTTTTGAAGTAGTGATACATAGCAAACAATGTTGTTTAACTTGCATTAATGTTACATTATTGCTTTTTTTTATGAAACCGGCTCAGCCGAGCCCATGTTTGCTTTCAAAACGACCATTGATGAAAAATTCGATGCGGCGATGCGGTCCAATTTTTAAATTTTTTGTTTTTTCGAATTCAAACAAACGTCCTCGATTCGTTCGTTCGCTCAATAAAAGACAATTTTAATCTACTTATGCCTAAATAAAAACTACCAATCTAATATTAAAAAGCTTTTTATTATGCTCAAAATAGACAACAGTCGAGAAGTAATGTTTTAACTGTATATTTTTTGCATTTTTCGTAGCATGTATAGCAGCGCTAAATGACCCAAAAACCCGCGTCGCATAGCCCGATTAATTAGCCGCACAATACCATCAATCTTGGCGAATCTAACAGAAACACAACGGGGCCCGAACAGTGGCATTTCTATGAACCCTTTAACGCGCGTTTGTGTCAATAATTACCGACGATCCGAACGTTGTTCGAAGATTCTGACCCTAAACTACATAGCGACGTTGTTAGGGATGATTTAATATTAAGCAAGGGTGTCCTGCGTAATGGATTATCGATCCTCGAAGCGGTGCAATTACGTTTAGGTGGACGTCGGTCCTCCGGAACACACGTCCCTTTGTCGTTATCCTATTTCATTTTGCTAAGTAATTAGGAATTATTTACCTACGCATTGCCGATTAGAATTGTTCCAGTAGATTACTGAATGCTGGGTTACTGTGGATGCGGTAAGTTTTCATCAACTATATGGTTTGCTGATGGATATTTTTCTTGTACCGTCGGTTATATTTGATGAAGGACATTTTGTTCACAAATTTCAATAGATTCGAAAAAAGGTCGATTTTAATCGTACCTATACCTATTTAATTTCAAATTTTTAATTCTAAATTCAACAGAAATCGATGTTATTTATATGATATAACGAATACAAAAGCTGCCTACAGTAACTTTGTGAAAGAGCTGTACAATGTGAAATGCAGGTTATAAAGTAAGTGCTTGATTGGTAAAAAATTCATTCGATCGATTTATTATCCATTTTACTTTCCATTTCAATTTTCCAACTAATATTCGAAAATGACCCCTCGGAGTAGACAGGAAACGATAATTTCCGGTACCGGAAACAATCAGCAGAAGCGTTACTAGTTGACAGTTTTCCATATGAAATTCGAATCTGTTTGTTTATCGATTTTTGCCGTTGATTCCTACCAAATAACCACCTTTATTCTGTGCTACCTGCATAAATATCACCAAAGCCAAAACAATGTTTTTCGATGTTAATAATATGTTTGTTTGTTAAATGTTTTAACCTACTTATTTCTTAATCTACCTATACTCGACTATTTGCACTTTTCAATTTTTTTTATTTGTCTACCTTAATCGCACACACACAAACTGCGTTTCAATCTGTATGAATGCCGATGTATTTCATCGAGAATCTCTTGCGAAAATCGAAACTGTACCTTTCGATTTTCGAAATTGACCGATTGCACTCGATATGAATGTTTTTTTTAATTTTATTTCTCTTTCTTTTTAGGAATTTGAATATTCTTAGACGAGTAAAGGTGAGTCGTTTCCTTCGCTCTAAACTCGCATGCTGCTTGCTTGTAACTCTATTTTCCTTTTCGTCAGCTAGATATGTGTCTTATTATAGTTCTAATTTTTCTACAATTTGATTCCTAATAATAAAGCTGTAGGTGTCAATTCATTAAAATAATTGGCTGTGTGAGTAGGGCTATTTATGTATGAAGTTGTGTATCTATGAAGGTAAGTAGTTTTGTTTTATTTGATTTCGGTGCTATTTTAGGTGCTAATTCGCTATATTTTAAACAGTTTTTCATTAGGTGTTTAAATCGAAATGGATTAAAAATGAATCGAAGCGAACGGGCCATATGGGGTCCTCAATTTCCCTCTACTCGAAATGTACCTGTATCAGCCGATTTCGTACTCGACTGCCCCTCAAATGATTCCGGTCGGCTTTGAGCGTCAAAGCTCGAGGAATTTCATTGTTTGAATAGCGCTCGCGAGTAATTATCGGTCCGTCTAAATATACTTCTGGATCCGCGTCCGTTGATATAATGTTTTCCTTCTGTTCGTCCTTTTTATCTACCCATAGCCGAAGTTAATTGTAGGGAAATTCCGACAGAAGCGGCCGGTGTTTTCGCAATGAAATTAAATGAAAACTTGCCGAAGAAAAGCTCGGAAATTGCGCTGAATTTATTTTCGCACGCTGTGGAGAAATACATGAGACGATCGCTATGTAATTGTTTTTTTGTGCAACTAATATTTAAACGTTGATATGCATGTAAACATCTGAGTGGATGAATTAAACTTTCCATAAGTTAACAGTAAAAGTTCACAATTTTGGCTATAATTTAATTAACAATGAGCTTTAATTTCCTTAATTAAAATTTACTTTATAAAGCGTGCCAGAAACGAACAAAGCAGTCAAGTCAAACAGCTCAACGCGTTACCATTGTTGATAAAACGGGAAGTTTCTTTGAATCTCATTTAAAATGTATATCTACCGAGACTTTCGCTGATGAAAAAAAAAAAACCTTAATAAAAGCTAACGGTTAGTTTGTTTGAAAGGAAAAACGGTAGATTTTCGCCTCGATCCATATTCGATACGTCTTTTCTCATGTTAAAACCGCCGCCATTAAGCCGCCCCCTCGGATATATATGCATATAAGGGACCGCTCTCGCTCGATCTTAAACTGACCGGCCCTTTTCGGTCATCTGCTATCTGCTCGGAATTCAAAAGCCCGCATGCATAATGCCCGGCGCCCCCGTAGATGTATTCATACATTCCGGGATATATATTCCGGAAAATATGGATATTTCGCTACTGATGTACGAGCGACCGGAGAGCATGCATTACCGAGACCGGCTGTTTTTGCATAAAACTCCGCTGATGAACCTGAAGGAAGTCCGAGAAGTTTAACATTTTGTTGGATGTAGGTACATGATACGGTCGAAGTAAGTGTGAACTTTATATCCATACAGTTAAAGGGAATGTGTTTTTGTAGCACTTATATGCAATTAGGTAAAAATATACAAATAAATTCAGTCCACATATTTGACTAAAAACCTCCGGTCGCGAAGTCCATCAATCCTAAGTGGGCCCCGGCCCTTCGAAACGCATTAAGTGCGTGAGCCGCCCCCGGCGAAGTGACCACCGGTTGCATATTAGATATATCCGATGCATTATTCATGAGACGAGCGCCGTCGGGGGCCGCTCGAAAACAACATGATATTCCGCGGTTTTCCTAAAAGGATAAAGTTTCCGAGACCCTCTCCGCCGTCTTGACAGCCCGACGAATTGATCGTCCTGTTGAACGCGTCCGGGGTGAAATTAAATTTTGAGCAGCTACGAGGGTGTCTTTTAACTGGGTCGTCGATGGATTGTGATCGACGACGGCGGGCCACGAATTTTCGGCCTAGCACGCGAACGAACTGCGGAATGCGCGGTATATCGCCGCTAAACGAGAACGAGGAATGAATTATTTTGGTCGAAAGGGTCGATGGGAAATTTGCTCTCGCACGTTCAAATAAATGTTGGTAGATATGTAGAAAAGTTGTTAGTGGTTGGTATTGGGAATAAATTAAGAAGAACCGCGGAATTGGTTATTAAAATTGTTGTAGGAGATGGTTAAAAATTGATTTCTACCACAGGAATATGAAAGTAGGTAACTTGTAAATTAGTAAAATATTCCCACAAAAATTAATTATTACTATAACCACATTGATAAAACTAAAGCTTTTAAAGTAAATTATTGAATATATACCTACTCATATATGTCATTATAAATTATTTAGTAGGTACATATTATATTCCTTTTGAAAACTAAACGTTATTAAATCATAAGCTATATTACTTTATAAAGATATATTCGATTATATCACAATTAATTTTGTTCTGTATTCGAAATACCATTAACTCTGCTATAGAGAAGGAACATCATACATGAAAAAACATTTGATGAAAACAATTGTAAAAAAAATGTTTTTGGATTCCAATAAAATGAACTCCCTTTAGAATTGCTGCGGACTATTCCGTAGGAACACCGCGAGTCGATTGTTTAATAAAAAGGCTTTCAAATTAGCGAAATAAGCGGGCGCTCCGCTAACGTCGAACGGAACGCATTTTTCATTCGCGGAAAAATTGCAATATCGCCGTAATTACCTTTGCGAATGCTTTTGTGTATTTCAATTTTTAGTGCATTGTTAGCGAACTGAAAGGTGGTCGGGGGGCCAGCTTTTAATAACTGCGCCGAAAGGTAGGAGTCGCGCCACCGTCGACTATTCGAATTTATATTGGAAGATATCTCGCGAAATGGAATCCCGAAGGTTCACGTGTATTCATAGAGCATCTGTTATATTGCATCCGAGAGAAAATGAAAACGAACAATGCGTGATTCATAAAGTAATAAAGGATTTCGAAATGAAATGTTAAACTTTTTGTTTTTATTTTCGTTTTAAAAGCGTCGTATTATTACGGATTCATTTAAAACGGAAATTTAATTGAAATATACCGAAAGTTGATATTTAGGAAAAGAAAATTGCATTTGCATCAGTAATACACTTGAGCTTCCAGCTGGATCAAATAAATATAGAAACATCGAGTTGACTAAACTGTTAGTATCCTATATATCTGTACTGGTAATATTAAAATACGCTTTCGAAATTAATATATGCGAATGAAATATTCCGTTAACAACTCGACTACTTGAACCGTTAAAACGACTCATACGTTTCATCTACATCCCTCTCAGCTTCGGTTTCTCTTTGCCTGCGCCCCGCGATCCTGCGTTCCTGCCGGGGCTCTCAGGTGAAATTTTGTTGCAAAAGGCGACCCCGGCAAATAATTAAACTCGCTACCCATCTATTATGTATTGCCAACCTCACGGCAGCACAAACGCTGCACTTATTATTCATACCAACATTATTACAGTGTTGAATAATTAAAAATCCTCGAAAATCTCCGGCTTTTTCGTATGCGATTGCGCTACAAGGGCAGAAATCGTCCGCGAGAAGCGCTTCCTACAAATCGACTGCTTGCTCTTTCATTGCGCCGGAATTGCTTCTTGTCGGCGATGAATCGTCCGCGCGCCGGATTTTAATAAATTAATAATATCGCTGTATTTCGAATGTTGGATATTACCTAAACAAACACACGTTGTAGAACGCTGCTACATGTAATTTCGTAATGGAATGCCCCCGGGCGGTCGACATCCAATTCTCTTCTATACGCAAAGGTAAAGGAGAGCACGACCGCAAAAATGTAAATTTTCAAAAGGGTCACGTCAATGTCCGCTCAATTGAAACTAAAAGAATTCGATAAGTCGGAAGTATGCGGTTGATGTACCGGCTGGTTATAGACTGAAAACGCCGCCAGTCCCTTTTCATCGGAGGAAAATCAAAAACAGATTTTTCGCGAGACGTACCACGTCAAATGCACAATGTCCTATTTTTTTTTTCGTCAGCAGTTCCTCGTGAATCCTTTGTAATTCCCGCATATTATAACGTTTCAGAATTTTGTCTCGAACGTAAACCTATATATTGTACGAAGTTGCCGTATCGATCAACCGCTTGAATTGTCATTTTGTTATATGCATTACAAAGGAACAAAATTGCGCGTGTATTTAAAATAAATTTCAATGCAACTTTGTTGTATAGTCGAGAACAATTCACTCGTTGTTAGCGTTGGGTAAAAATCGCCGGTTTGATCCAATTTGTGATATATAAGCCAGTTTATTTAAGAAGTGTGTTTACATTTAACCATGCAACGGAAGAAAACAACAATTCCCATTGTTAGAATCAACTCTATTTATCCTTTGCGTCTCGAAATCCTGTTCAAACACGCCATCTACAATGCGCCCCCGACTCCCTCTAGGATATTTCGTGTTTAAGTTTGCGCGCCCCACAATGCGATATCCTGCATTTTTTATGAAACCGAACATTTTTGTTAACTCTGGAATTACACGTATAGGTATAATAATGTTGTATAAATACAACAAAGCCAAACGGTGTATTATATTATTAATGACTCGAACATGGCGCAGTCCGTTTCTCATCAATTCTCGCGAGAGAATTTTTTGAATTATTGAAATCTAACGATGTCCGGTGGATGTGTGTAAAGAAAAAAAACAGGTGTATAATCTCCTCTGCTAATATGTTTCTGGTAAATTCGAACAAAAAAAAATAAATGACTTAATACCCACCGTTAAGAATCATTTTAGGGTCGTTTTTTCTGCTCGTTTTCGGTCGACCCTCGAACAAACCCCGGAAATTCCGCGTACTTTTTAGCGAAAATCCTCCAAAGCCGTAAGCCCTCTGAGCGGCCATTACCGTCCCAGTTAAATGATGTCACGACGGTCGACTCGTTTCCGTCTCTAAACCGCCCGTGCGCGCTCTCCCATTTAACAAATGTAAGAAAACAAGGACGGGAAGAGTTACGGAGTAATTGCGTTCTGAATTATTTACGCTTTTAACAATGTTTTTGTACGGCGCGCGAGATTAGCCGTTGAATTAGCAGCGGCCCTAATCCGCAAACATAAACATATCGGCGATTTTATTTTCGAAAAAAAAAGTACCCGATTCACCAACCGAAATAATTCAATTAACTAACTACGATGGCGCTATAAATAAATCGAACAGCCGCTTAATTAAATGCAAAACTGATTAATTAACTCGAGGAATCAGTCTTAAATATAAGCCCGGCGAAAGTGTGGATGGGGAGGCGTGCATGAAATCCGCCGTGCAGATTCGAAAACGAAGCCAATGCACATGCTAATCCGACAACAATACGAGCTTATTATTTGATTTCTAAACCAGTGTTAATTTGAAATTTAATCAAGGCAAATAATCTGCCGGAACGAGTTCCACGCCGAGCTCGGTTTTTAGCAATTAGTCGGGGCCCTTTTTAGGGGCTCTAAGCCACTTCCTTTGTGTATTTATCCGGAGTACGGCGGAGCGAGCAGCTACTTTAAACGCTAAAACAAATTAATAAAGCGTTACGTAAGGACTTTATGTGTATGGGACTTTCGGGAAGTTCTTTCTACCAACTTCGCGGGTAATTGTAATTGTAAATATCCGCCACAAAATCTCGCCCTTAGGAATCCTATTCACAACTAACCACATATGTAATATAACCAATCAATCATCTGACTGTCTATTTCGTAAATTATTAGCATAGTCACTTAAATTCCCGTATGATATGTTTAGCCAAGATTTGGCGCGGATTGGCGGGCTAATTCCCAATCAGATATTATGATTAACTTATTAGCCCGCAAAACCACGACTAGAACCGCTTTACCTACACTGATTAGCATTTCACATTAAGCTCGCAACGTCCCGAATAGAACAATTGCACGCCAGATTAACCGAATTCGACGAGGGTCGGTTTTAGTCAAACAGATACATACTTTTGATTAAGCGCATTGTATGACAGCGACGATACGGGCTTTTACATGAAGGTTGATTCGAAAAATACGGTTAAAAGTATGATATCCAACTAGCTAGATCGAGAGAGTATCTATTTATTCCGGCCCCCGAGACTGGAAAAGTTAAGTTCGCAATGAAGCCGGTCGCCGGAAGCAAAGGTGCAATTCCTTCGTTATATTCCCGAGGGACCGGAATATCCACATGACGTTTTCAATTTGTCCGTCCGTCGTCTTATCTACTTAACCTATACGTCTCCGAGAATAAGGAGATGCGGCCGTCGCGACGCCGTCGACGCGTCCAAAATGCAGATGGCGCATTTGCGTCGGTAACAGTTTTTAAATCTTTGTGGATTTGTTTATCATAGCGGCAAGAAATTCTGGTGATGTTATACAAAATTATACCTCACTATATAATTAAATTTTTTGTATAAACGAGTTGTCCTTTAAAACGATTTTTGTTATGAAACCCTTGGGTATATTTTCTCTCTGTCATCTAGGGAATTTTCCCATTCCGCTTTGTTTTAATAATTAGTATGAGCTGTTATTTCTTGTTGTTTTCCTAATCTAATTTGAAAAACAATTACTCGAAAATCCCGGAAAGCAAACTATGTGGGCTCTCCTTATTTTATGGCCCGCTAGTCCTTATAAACGCTAATCTAGTTCTATGGGGTAAATCTCCAAACCAAACAGAAGAGGAAGGCAGAGGCGATCCGAGCGCCTCCAGCCGGTGGAATCCGGCGAGAGCGACTCTGTCAAAAGCAAATTAATTAACTATCCGGCAAAGAAAATAAACAAACTAATTTACATGAAGTAAATCCGAGGGATCATTTAAATCTATATACGCAAGGATTTACAACCTGGTCAAAATAAGCCGCCTATCTTCTATATTCTATATACATAACATATACCTGCCTGGTGGGACTCATCATAGGCGCGCCTATTTCCAAATTGAATAACCAAATAAAATATTTGTGTACCAAACTTCTGGTTTTTACGTACTGACAAAACGCTATTTAGTTACGTTTACAATAAGGAAGCGTTGCAGGAAGCGAAGGTTCGCCCGGAGTTCGTAACTAAATTAAGATAGTTCCGACCGTAATGCCGTGATACTCTATCATCTTGAATTTCTTACCTGTTAGACAGTTCATAATCGCTGAAGTAAATTAATATTCGGGCTGAGCCGAGCGAAAGCGCCGGCCTGGAATAAAGTAAAAACCATGGAAACGCCGACCGGAAAATTCCTAGAGGTTAAAGGCGCTCTTCGACTAAAAGATAAAAAAAAACCCGACGCGCAGGTATTCCTCGTGGAGAAATTTTTAATTTCCCTCTAACCTACTGTTCTAAATTTCCCAACGCGGTTTAATCGAAAACATTTATTCTCGATTAACGAGCCCTTTATTAAATCAATTTGTAATTCTTCGACCATGGGCGGAGCGTAATTAGATCGAATTAGGGGAAATTACGAAATCAATGAAACAAGACGGCCGGGATGAGATCATCGCATCGTTGATCGCTTTCAATTGAAGTAATGAAGCGCCACGAACACGCCGATTTTTTTTTATTTCGTCTCGTTTAATTCCCATTGACCAGCCCAACACAATTTACTCGATGCAAAACGTGTAGTTATAGTGGCAGGAATTAATTTAATGTGCAATAACCGAAGGAAATATCGACTGTGCTATATCTTTATAACGAAATAAGAACGAAGCAAAGAATAACAGTTTCTTGTTGGCTAATATTAAACGCTTTCCTATCCCTTCGGACGTTGCAGCAAGCTTTCGTGATATAGGTCAATAAATTCATCGTGATCTTGAATTATTGATATCGGGTAAACTTCCGCAATGAAACTTTCTCGCCACAAAGGAAAGTTTTCAGTGTTTTATTTTATTAAAAGTTCGGTGGAGTTTCAATCGCGCCGGTCTCATTATTGACGGCCGATGGTTAATAAGAGTTTAGTCGTAAAAAAATAGCGAAATTGGTTCATTAGAAAATTACCAGCTCCGATGAACAAAAACACATTCGGCGAACTGATGTTATTTATTTTTTTTGCTGGAGTTGGGAGAGTTGGGAGAACGGGAACAATAGACTACCGGTTAGCGACTATTCGAAAAGTTTCCCCGCTGATTTTCCAGTGATTTTGTGCGCATTTCGAATGACGTTTTACGGTACGTTTAGTTTTCCCATCATCTGGCGGAAAATGTTTAGATAAGCAAACTATCGGCCGCGCTTTCGATACGTTTGTAGTGGCCATTTAATGGGGTGCTCTCTTTTGACATTCATAGGCTTTCCCGATGCCGGACTTTTTGTTCAGATATGGAGATTGCCAATCTGCTTTTTGAATTCCGCTTTGATTCGGGTGTGCATTCGCAGAAATTAACGTCGGAATTTGCGTTTTTTTTTTAGTTATTTAGTATATTACGAACAAATTTGTCATGAGTCATGAGTTACACGAAAGAGCCGATCGAATATTTTTATGCGAAATTAAATTCCACAATTCCATGAAACTTTACACTTAACTGACATTATGTAGAGTTTTACCAATCGAATTTCGTAAAACTATGTAAAATAAATGCAGCACTTTACAAAAATATCATCTTTCTAAATTTTATACGCTACATATCGAAAAATTAACCTTTCATAACATAAAATAAAGTTTTTAAGTTTGAATAAAGGTAATTTTCATTAAAAACTGACACAATAAACGAGTTAGTATCCCTACTAAACAAATTGCCGAAACTCCCCCGGCGTCTTTTTAATCTCATTAGTTGTTTATGGCAAACTGACAAATTGGAATCGGCAAATATTAATTTAAAGGGTTTTTTTTCTCTCTCCCGGCGTCCATTCTATTAATTTCCGGCTCGTTTTTCGCTTCGAAAGATTTCCTTAATTAGGCACTCGTCGATTTTTCGATCGACGCGAATTTTTAATTCTGTACCTTTTTTTCGGAAAGTTTTACACCTTCGTGATTTTTTAAGTAATTCAATTAAGCAGAGAGAAGTTCGCTAATAATCTTATATAAGTTTCGCTTGTAGGGTTTTTACGAACTTTGCGATTTCGGATAACGGGGAATCGACGGAATGAATATCCGGCGAGAGGAACGTTCTTTTTAACGTTTATGGTTTTTTTTCCAGTCGGGAAATAACTGTTAGTATAAATGTATATTCTAATTGTACCTTTCTACCCTCAGAGAATTAAATTTGTGAACGGTCTGCTAATAAAGATATTACTTTCGTTAGGGGATTAGGGGGTTGTATAGGTAAATGTTTTAATCGTTTTTTCACAGTCGGTTTTCAATCTATAATGAAATTTTGTGCTCAAAATAACCAGACATGTAGGTATAGAATGAAGTTATTGTTAGCAAAATACAGTATAATATACCAGTTATTTTTGCTAACCAAAGTTTCAAATTACGGAGGGTAGAATTTTCTCGTATACCCACAGAAGACGGGCGAAGGGTGGAACAGGCGCTCTTACGAATATGGGAAACTTTTAATTAACTAACCCGTTTTTCGCCTGTATTGGATTTTGATAAAACTCGGAACGAATCCCTGGCATCTGCAGTATAATGTTCAAATCATCACTCTACAACTAAATTTTAACTATTTATTATTGGTTTTCTTGCGAAATTGTTTACATTTTACCCCAAACCTCTACAAATCTATTGAATAACCAGAAAATTTGTATACTATAATAACATACACAAACGGGCCTCAAAAATGAATAATTTATACCATACGAATATGAACATCAGTGGTATACTTTAATTGCAATTAAACTTCTACAATATACGATTATCTGTACCAAATCGTTTTCACCGGAAATTAAACATTTGAGCATATATAACATCCGCATTGGAGCATTCGCCGAAATTATTTGTCTACTAATTTAGTACACTCATAAACGCAGACCGCATCAAAAGGATAATGGTGGATTATATGTACAGGTAGAGATGTATATAACCAAAGTTCCACGCCCAGGTACATGTTTGAATACTCGTGAACACATAGAATATATCCGCACACGCACACACACACACAAATACATACAACGCCGGGAACCTAATGAAATTCCAGGGGCACCTATTGACAGCCGAATTGAATTCAAGATTGAATTTACTTAATCAAGCGAGAATTAATTTGTTAAAATGCGGTCGAGCGATATCGGTACAATGCGGTTTACTATAATTAATTAGATTTACTAAAAGTTACTTCGCCGAATTCCGCTCGCTTTTTAATTGATTGATGGAAATGAAACGGAGGCTTCCAGATGAAGCATTGTATCGAAATATTATTTGTTTCCTGTAGATTCGTACTTTTTAACTATAAAAGCAACGCTGATTGAAACAACAGATAAAAACAAACATATATTTGCGACTGAATTGTTAATAATTCGCTATTGATTGGTCTGCGTTTGTTTCATGTTTTGATATTAAAATTTACAATATTTGAATGCTTTTCAACGATATTACATTATTCAATTCGAATGGTTTGTTACCGGCTACTTTTTTCCGGTAATTTCGGAAAAAAACGTTAATTGATGAACGCTATTGTTTCGTTACCGCAAACGTTGCCATTTATTTTCAATTATTTGATAATTAATTTTAGTTACAACATGAATATTTAATCAATCATCCATTCGAATATTCGCAAATTCGCGAATATAAAAAACAAGGATTATATATACCTAAATTCCCTCTAAATTCGTATAAAATAGGTATATAAAGCTACCTACTTAAGGGAATCAGAAACGTCACGGACTTCGAGAAAGGTAAAATTTCTGATATGAAAATTTATCCGGAATATTATTAATCTCAGCGAGCAAACAGCCCGCGGCGAAGATTGCGTTCGGTTAAACTTCCAGTTTAAACTCTGAGTCAATATGATTTCGCGATTAAGACGTTCCAGAGACTGAGTTTTTGCTTCTCTCTGTGGATAATTAGAAGAAGTGCCTGACGGGATGAGGGCGAGGGGGAGCACTTTCAAACCAATCTAATTGGACCAACCTACTAAATCTACTAAAAACAATAGTTGTTAGATATTATCTATATAATAATTTGAAACCTCCCGCATTACTTGTAACTTTATACAGTGCACCAATTCGTAATAACGTCCTATTAGTAAAGGTCATTTCAATCGTACAGATCCAATTTGACTTTAATCACGTGAACGAGGCTCGTCTCGTGTGTTACATTATTAACGTCTTTCCTTCTTCTTTTGGCGTTATTAAATAATGACACTCGAATTATTAACGAACTTACGCTTCTTTCGTAGTCGTTTAATTACGTTAAATTGACAGAGAGGACGCGTATACGCCGGCCGTTCGTTATGGATTTCAACGATATTTTTAATTGCTTTTGATGCGTTCAAACTCTTCGGATGGAATAAAACCCTTTTGGATGTATTCCCATCGTTATTTACATTCTCTCGCAAATATTTACCCGTTGTCGAGGATCGGAGAGGGTCGGAAAACATCGCCATCATAATCATCGAACATCAGAAGAAAGATAATTTTCGCTAATTGGTTTAGAACAGTTTTCACAACTTTCGTTTGAAGCGCTCGTCAACGTTGAAAATTGCCGAGTGCAAAAAAACAGTAGTCGATGAATTTTCGTTTACGAAACGCTTTGATTTTTGTTGCACAGAAACTCAAAAATGGAATCGATTATGATATGAACAAAAATATTATTTTATAAGTGACAATGGAAGGTCTGTTGTTAATTTTTTTTTTCGTAAGAATTGATGAAACTTTCTACGTCCAATGCGCATAACTTAATAATATTATTAATAGTAATAAACGTGAGTAATATACTTAAATGTCAAAGACGCTCCGGTGTCGTGTCAAGGACCACTACTCGTAATACAAAAGACCGAATCGATTAAATCACATACGAGAATATTTCAGGATCCTTTCGTTTCTTAATAGCTAATTGTGTAAAAATAAAATGGTAGTGAATAAGATGCATGGATAGATGATGATGTAGGAGGGTGTTATTTTTGTCCACCCTATAAATTACCGCCGGAGCGCCTACATTTAAAACGCAATTTGTCGGATTATACAAAATAGCGATAAATCAATAATGAATCCCTTGATTTTCCAACAACGATATTTTATGTTAAATTACAACCGAGGATTTCGTCTTTGTAGATTTGTTCCCTAAACAAGGCGGATCGTTCAAAATGAACGAAGGCCGAACTGCCATTGTTGTACCTAATTTATTTCAAACATATTAAAACCGCAAGAAGCCATAAAAAAGAAACTTGGGTTTTAAAAGTTTTCGCATTAAAACTGTGTTCATTGAAACAGCTCGTTCCTTTTGTTTTTTTTTCAGGTAGGATGTCGTCTGCCGCCTTTTCCGCATAAACGGTCTCGGAAAATTATTGTGAAATATGGGGTAATTATCGACTTTAATGTTTGCTACATTGTATACATATCGTCTACTACCATCATTACTTTTTTAATAATTTTAATCTGGATGTCATTGAATATAAAGATTTTTATTACTAATTACTTGCAGTAGGTAACTAAAAAGTCAGGTTTTTGAAATACTCCATTCTTTGTATTTTTATTGTTCAAGTTGAATCGTAAACTAGGCATGGTGTCTCCATATAAAAACTAATTAATTAAGAATTTTAATGACGCAAATTTGGTTGTCAAAACTTATTACCAAATAAATCTTCATTTTGATTACAATTCAGTTAATTATTCAAAACGAAAGGTACAACAAAGCCAAAAAAATCTAGTATGCGGTCTACCTAATGGTCTACCAATTATTTTTTCGGTTCATTACGCTGTCTACTTTTGTATACTTCTAATGACCAGTTTTCCAAATTTAAGTTACGGCTGCGATAAATTTTGGTAGACCAGCACCAAAAAATCCGCGAATCCCTTGAAATTCTCCAACACGTGGCACCGTCGCCGGCCGGTCGCGGGTCTTTGTAGCCTAGCGGATCGCCGAGATAACGTGCCTGCTCCTCCCGTACCCGAACTCGAACCAAACAGTACCAAACTTACCAAACAGACAATCAACAGGTAGAATTATGCCAAACCTTTTTTTTTATGCTCGTCGCGTTTCGGCAGATTCCGCTACGTCTCGCCCTCCCGCATAACGCCGAGCCTTACAATCGATTCGGTTTCTACTGAATGAACTGAATCATTCGATTGAATCGATTGCCGCGATTCTTTTCATTCGACGATTACAACTCGCCGTAAACGCGTTTAATTACCAGCAAACTCATCTGGTAAGTTGTACGGTGTAATTAATTACGTATTGTTAGAGAAACGACGAGGTTTTTCGTGGTTTCGATGTGCACGATGGCGTTAACAATCGATTAGGCATCGAGCGAGTAGTAGTTTGTTCGGTATCGTTAGCGTCGAGTTTGAATGGCGCGTCTTTATGACTGAACCAATCTAAAAACTCCGCCAGTGCTTTACCTTCTGACTAAATGGTGCCGTCGGCGTTTTTGTGTATATGCGCTTTAAAAATATTCTCGTTGCGTTAGGTTTATGTCGTTATTTTGTTAAGTAAGTTCCCGGTTTTCGTTGGATTTTGTGCTGGATTAGCGATTCACGTTCGGTGGACTGAAAGAGGATTATTTAGAACCGGTCGGACTCCTGGACCTGTGGAATTTCTTCATCGGGCAATTTAAGGTTAGACGTGTTTACTTTTTTTAATTTGTTGCTTATAGGCTCAATATCTGATGCTATAAATGTGTCCTATTGTAATTTATTTTATTGGTGTATAACGAATTTTGTTTATTTAATGATTAGTTAAGGAATAACTAACGAGTTTATTGTGTGATGTAAAGGGATAATTCCATAACAAAGAATCCAGATTATGTTGATATTAAACCTACTAACAGTTTTTTTATAAGAAAATTTTACAATTACCATATAACAATTTTGTTATACACGTTTATGTCTAATAATTATTAAAAAAAACGTAATTTATTCAAAGACAAAATATTTCGTTAGGTCGACAAATGATATTTACATATTACAAAAATAAAAATTACCCAACTACCTGTGCCATTAGCCAACGTTATAGTGATAAACGAATTGTAAATACACAATTTATGTGTGTAGTCGGTATGCAGTTACATGTTTTATAGCAATACGAATTGTTCATCTAAATCAGGCATTTATTCAAAAAATTTTTCTAATTAATTTCAATCATGCTATCGACTGAAATTGTAATTGTGAAAAATTCGTTAACGCAACAGCTTTGTAAATGTTGCACTCTTTAATTGAGTTTATCAGTAACAATTATTGAATGCAAATTTCTACATAACTTTTGACAGTAGAGAACCCAAGAATTGCATGAAAAATTTAAAAGATATTTTAGTTATGATACTTGTCTAACATACTCCATTTATATTCAGTACCATTTGAGTTATTTAACTTCTTTTGCGAAATGAAATAGTTATTGAATGAAGTATTCATTGAAAGTATAATAATTGAATCGACTATACATTTATAGAAAAAAATTGCCCATGGTTTTACTAGAAACATAAAACTTTTAAAAATTTTAAATATTTGGTATGGTATGGTTTATGAAAAAATAATCTATCAAAAAATACAACTTTTATTCCTCTGTAGTAATTCATCAAAAAAACAGTTTTTTCACAAATAGTAAATTTATTTGAAACCTCATTAATAAGAATTCTTCCCTCTCTCTGATATTTGATCTGTGTACAAACTGCAAATAATCACCAATTAAAAAGTAATTTAGTAAGTAAAAACATCATAAAGAAATGTTACGAAAATCAAGCGCTTAATAAATGATTATTTAACATAATTTCGTAAAATATCCTTCGAGAGCAATCTTGTTGACATCCGGGCGATTAATAATGCAAAAAAAATCGTCGATTTGATTGCAAATAACGATATTTTATTCGCGATTATCGCGCATTTTTTCATTCCCTACTCATTTGTTTGTCCTAGTTCCCGATAAGTCTCCCGTTGTATCAGAGAACGGTTTTTTTTTTATTTAATGTAGTCAGCCGAACGTATCGCATCGGTGCCGGTATGTCATGAAAGTTGATACTTCGTTTATCGAATTTAATTCCTTGGGAAAGCAGTAAAACATTTTTTGCGCCGTTTGTACAGTGACTCATTGTTGAAAATAATTTAAACACAACCGCGTTGAATATTGATGGGCGTCTTGGGAAATTGTTTGACACATGTTTAATAAGTTTGCGGAGTTTTATCTAATCGTGTAGTAGTGTGTTATTAATAAAGAAAGTATGTACTAACAAAGGGTATTTGCTTAACTAGTACGAATTGGTTGTTTTATACAATACAAATATTAGTAGAAGTGCTGCAAATTTTATTATTTGTGTAGTATTAAAAAATCGCGAATTGTACACTCTGCGAGTTGAAATTGGTTTGTTATATTTATTGATTCGTTTGATAAAATATTTATTGTTGCATTCTTTGGGATTTTCGTCGTTTCAAAATCGAAATTCTTTCGCATTCTCTGGGCGGCGTTATTTCTGGATGTCATCCAAAAGTGTCGGGGATTGAAACGCGCCAATTTGGAACGGATTCGCAATCGACATCTGGATGAAAATTGCCGGTTGTAAAAAAATTTCTATTTTTTAAATGTTAGCCTTCGCAACAGGCAACAGGCGATGTCTGTGTGTCCGCCCGTTTTCATCAAATAATTCGTTATATTTAGAACGAAATAATCGATTTCGCATTAGAGACACAGACGACAAAAAAAAGGGCCCGAATCGATAAAGTGCATTAATTCACCGGACATTACCAGGTGGATGGTTTAAAAATTTCACTCTTTTTTTCGTTTATCTGATTTTCACGTTGAAAATGTATTGTTCTCTTTCTCGCCGACGAATCACATTTGAATAATAGCCCGTAGTCGGTAGTGTGTTGTAGAAAACGCATTGTTAATCCGGCAAAAAAGGGCATGTAATTACCTTTCTGCATATTAACTTCGGTCGTTTCGTAGAACGTTTTAATGACGTGCTGTTGGATAGAAATTTTCGAATTTTCTGTTTTGTTACTGTTATATTACTGTCCAGCACGAGAACTGCTATTCAAAAAGACGCCGGACGTGATTTTATCATTTCGAATATTCCACCTATAAACAAAGCCCTTGTGGAAGTTGTCGTACATTGCGGAGTTAATTTAAAAATTCTTTATTTAATTGTACCGTTTTTAATTGGCATCCAGTATAGTACACAAATTAGTAGGATGAATTTCGTATGCAATTAGTGCCCTAAATTATTAATTAATTAGTCCTAATAATGAATGCTACAAAATTAATTGGAAATAGATTTAAAATCGCCGAAGAAAAGAAAGATCAATAAGAATTCTACCTTCTTTTATATCAATGAAACTTGACAAACATTGTTTATTTCGAATTAAATAATTTGTCTTTTAAAGCAAATTCCTTTACACAATTTCACCAATTTATAAAACGTTCCTAAACACCGTTAGTTTTTATTTTTGAACTAATATTTTACCACTATCATTAATTACAAAGCCGAATAAAAAAATGGTGTGTCGTGTCCTCCAACGCAAACAAATTACACACGCCTCTCTTGTAAAATGTAACTCAGTTCCTGCATTTTATAATTAGCGTTAACGGGAATAAATGCGACGTTGCCGCAGCTTTTGAAAAAAACCCGATGCCTCCCTGTTTATATTTACTAGTCTTAATAATAACGTCGGTATCAAGGACTTCGCGGGACGAAAAAAATAGTAACCGATTCGATTTTTAAAAGCCCATCAATCTATTTCGGCGACCGTAATTCTTGTTTTCCAGATTATTTCGTCACCGATTCGAAATAGTTGTATGTGTGCGAGAACAGATGCCCGCGTATTTCATAAAACCGACAGTTATTGCCATTTCGAATTTAAATTGATGTTCTTCCGACATTTTGTAGGTCGAAAGACCGATTGCGCTTCGGAATCGCTGCCTGAGATGTTTAAAATAATAATTTTTCCGTTTGTAAATATGCAAAATGGATTTTTCTTCCGTTCGATTCGATAAATAACGGTTTATCTTCTAGAGTAGGTTTATCTTTATATATTGATGCTGAGGTGCTTTTTCCAATTTCCCTATGACTGGTGGTGCGTATTTGTGTAGCTCATGTTTTCTTGCATTTAAAGTGATTTTTGGTTAGTACAAAATCAGGAAATTGAGGAAATTTTGGAATCTTGATGCGATTTCATTCGATTCAAAAATATCTTTAAACGGATATGTTGTCCTATATACATCTAGTGAAATATTTTTCACTCGTGAACATTTTTCGCCCATTTCCAAAGGCTATTAAACATTTAACATTTCTGCAAGAATATCAAATTACGAATTTACCATTAAAAGTGATTTTTTCCGCAGACATTACAAATTGAAATTACCACATCGGTCATTAAATACGATTTGAATATATGATTTACCTTTTGTCGGGGTATTCGAATTGAAAATTATGACCAAATACCGTTAATATTTATGTTCACAATTAAGTTAACATCAATTGTTCAAATTAGTCTCATTAAAATATTAATGGACTATAGAAATTTCGGTTTAATCGAATCGCTATTGTCCCAACGAAAATTCCGTTATAGTTTTACATGCCCCGCCTCTACCGTAATTTCGCATTTAAATACGAGTTTTAATTAATATTAATTAACGCCGTTCCGGAGTATTTCTTTTTGTCAGTCGGAGTAATCAGATCAGCCGTGGTTTAACGAAATACATACGAGGATATAATCATAATTAAGTGATCCTAGACAGTCTGATGGGTATAAATTTCGGTATAAGTGTGATCGTAATGGCTGATACACCAGCTGACGTTATATATTTCGGCTAATGGGCAACAAATTATAACACGCGATAAATTAAAACACTCGTTTTGATTCACTCGCGCAAATTTGACGCCAGTTGCATCCAACATAATGATTAATTTTCTTGTGGTGACATTTCGTTAAGAAATAATCGTCACCATCTTAATCTTAATATTCTTCTAATCAACAATGATTTATTGCTGGTGTTTTTTTGTACATCAACGTTATTTATCATCATTAATTTTATATTTTACCTTCGTGTATTTTATAATTTTACCGTATCCACTTACCCATTTACAATGCAATTGCCCAATAATTAAGTGTATTGATTTAGTACCTTCATCGCATCTGTTAAATTTTTTCTTAAAAAACGATGCTCATTTTATGGCAGTGTAATCAATTTCATGGCCGATTTTCACATGTTTTTTGACCTTTGAAATGGACACGTTAATTGACTATGCAAACAATTACGACGATGATTTGAACAACGATTTCCATGTGGCCTAATGTTAGAAAGTTTATTGGAAAGGTGCGGTTGGAAGTTTCGTGAAATACCACTTTTAATGTTAAATTGTTATTTATCTCCGTAAAAAATATTGCGAAGTAGTTACGGGCTCGGGAGATTTCTTTTTTTTTTAATAAACTATTAAATAAATTGGTATTTTTCTATTACAAGATTAAGAAATTTCTATACAGATGTAAACAAGTAGTGTGCGGTATCGAAATTGACATTTCCGACAGCTTGTTAACAATTTTGTTTGTTTTATCCTTTTATTGTTGTTAATAATCCGCGAAGTTTCCTCTATTATTAGAGAAGACTGTTGGAATACGGCCAAACCGGCTTGTACGAATAGCCGATCAATTTAAAATCATCACTTATCAGTGTCAATTTAGTCAAACTGTCCGCGACTGTTCTATCGCATGTATTTTTCCGTTTAAAAGGGAGTAAAAACCGCATTCGCTAACCGACGGTTAAAAATAGACGATAATTAATTCGTGACATACAACTAGACTAATTTAATTAATTACATGTACAATAATTATAGGAATTATCGGTAATTGCTTAATGCACACGAGAATATAGTACTCATTAAATAATTTATACAATTAGATATTGGTATTATCTAGCTTGAAAAATCTAAAAAAGTGCCAAAATATGCAAATATACTGAATTAGATTATTGAATGAATATGCAAAGATAATTATAAAAAAAATTTATTTAAGATTTATACTAAGGCTTTGAATATTCATACCTACCTAATGTTTTATTACAAATTTGTGCACGATCCCTTTCCAGAACTCGAACCATCCGAGACGAATCGGCATAATTTTATATCTATTAGCAGGTTATCAATGCGCTAATTTGTGTAGATTCCCTAGACGGATATTTAGCCCTTGATAGCGCGAAATCAGAAGCGGGATTTTGGGCGAAGCTAAGAAGTGGAATATTGAATTTAATCGGCTTATATTTTGATATGCGATACCGAGCGACCTTCCTTCTTCGTTCCCTTCGAGCGCTCGACTTACACACGTTGTATATAACCCCTGTAATGTTAAGTATGTTAGTTTATGTTTTGATTATATGTACTAAAACGGAAACGTGGAATTAGATTACTCGAGGGTATTACAAATTTTCGAGTTATAGTTTAATGGGATTGAATGTAGATGTATGCACGTATGTCGAGAGTTAAATTGAACGCTGAATGGTGTTTATTCAATTCGAAAATTTAATGTTGTTATATTTTAAAAATCGTTTCGTACATCCTTCGATTCGATATAAGAAATAGCGAATCGATCACTCGTGTGTTTTATGTCTACTATATCACTGTTTTATGTCACTTCAAAGCGACATTGTATCTTAGTTAATACACGGCCGGGTGTCGCTGGTTAACATGTAGCATATGTCGGCGTTCACACGGAATTACATTTCAAACGAAAATGATAGGTATACATACACACAGGTAATTTTCGGTTCAATTTTAACGCCTTGAAGATGATCTAAAATGACATGGAATTGCCAAGACATTGCAATACAAAAAGACCTTCAAATGGTCGATTGATAATCACGAGAAATTGATAAACATTCCAGGACTAGAAGTTAGCGTGGGGATGCTTTTTAAAACGAGTATACGTTGGAACGTTGATGGAAAATAAGGACACGCGATATCTCATGACCCACGAAACTAACATAAAAATAAATTGTATATTCAACAAGCGACTCCTTTTTTCGCTGCGCCGCGTTGTGGGTTTGTGTGTGCGGAAAAGCGAATGCAATAAAAGGGGACGACTGTGCGACGTCCTTTTTTCCGGCGTTTTGTTTAAGGTGTCCCTTACACGAACCGGAAAAAAAAGAGTCGCCGGCTACTAAAATTTCGTGTTTTCTGTGTCAAAACGTGCGGAATACAAATAATTTAAGTTGACTGACGGTTCTTTTTCCGTTCGCATTTCCTCTTCAGGTCTACCGTGACCGAACAAATACAACGTATATACCGAATGTGCTGATGCGGTCGATCCGGCCGCTGTGTTTAAATAACTGTTTGATATTAGCGAAATTAACGTGCCCGAGAACGTATAGTAAATTGTCCAAATCGAGGTTAAGTGATATTTGTAATGTAATATTTGCTGCGTGAAACATTAAACAGTAGGTATACGTTTACACTTCTTTGCTTAATTAACAAATATTCAGTAAGTAAGGGGGTAACGTTAATTCGAAGTGCGTTATTTCTTTAATTTGTTTTAAACGCTACCGATAATTCAATGTGATATTGTAGAACAACATATGAAATATATCTCCTGAAATTTTGAGAGCAAAATATTAATAATTAATCTGATGACAGGAAATCTTAGGAGACACTGCAAACAGTATAAACACATGAATGAATCATTCGGAATAAAAAACTCCGATTTGTTTCAAATTTTGACATAAAATTCTTAAAATGTTATACATTCGAATAAAGCTATAAAAAATGAAAAAAAAATGTTACCTCGCCTTAAAATAAGAAAAAAAAAACTGACCCCGACGTGATTTGAACACGCAACCTTCTGATCTGGAGTCAGACGCGCTACCGTTGCGCCACGGAGTCGATGTTTGCAATCGAGGCAATTTTCCAATGAAAATTGCTTTTCCAATAAAAATTCTTTTTCGATAATTCTCGTGAAAACTATGCATTGTTGGAATGCTGCCTTTATTTAATCATATGATGAGCATTTATAAGTAGAATCAATCTTATTGAATTGGCACGATCGGTAATCACTAAATTGGCTAATTAGCGAATTCTACGTAATAGAAATACCTGACTTGGGTGGTATTTAATTAACTTTTATACGAACTAGCTGTATTTAAATAAATAACAATAATCTAGTATCGTAGAATATTTGTTCATCAAACGCGTTTTATGCATAGTCAAATTCGTTATAAAATAGTTATAAAAATATACTTGTAATTGTTTTTTTATCATATTTATACACTGCAGAAAATATGCTAACCCTACATTATGTTGTATGCATATTTGATGAGCCAATACTTTGCCACATTTATGCCAACAAACCACAATAACGTAGATAGTAATAATAGTAACTAAATTTTATTATACAGGTATATTCTAAACTCTAAAGCCTATGACAATTTACACAGCACCAAATCATCTGCAAAATATATCGCAGATTCACTGGCTACATTCTAATCTCGCCGAACTAATCGGGATTTATCATAAATACTAAATTTGCATGCCGTTTACCATCGATTGTAGCGAATCGAAAATACACCGCCCCTATATAGCCTGTAGCTCGGAATTCCTATTCGGATTTTTTTCCCCGTTTGTGCACGGACTAAATCTGTTGCGTGCAGTTTACGTGACCGGAATAGACCATGAAAACCGACGTCGATTCGAACAACCTGTAGACTGCGGGGAGGATCAGCGTCGCGACGCCCCGCTATATAGGGCAAACCCGTTCGGAGGAAAAGAAGGCGCCGCCGTTCCTACGTTAGCGATCAACAGTTGGACGCGTTGAATATGTAAATTGCGGGCGATTCATCGATTGAAAATAATCGATTTTTAAGGTAGACAAACTATTACAAACTCTATTACAAAGCGAATGTTCGGATGGATTCGTTGGGATAGAAGGACCTGTCTGATTCGATTGTAATTGACGGGCCGAAGGGCGTCCTCGAGAAGGAAAACAAGACGTAAAAGACCGTTTCTAGCTTCGACTCGAGTAGCTATGAAGTAGGCGACGACGCACGCCAAATTGTTTTCATTAGAAATCAAGTTGGTCGTTTTCCAAAACCGAACACTTGTTGATTGAAGTTGGCTGTGTGCACGGGGAGATTTTTCTAAATTCGAACGGGAACGTTCGCGATGAAAAATATAAGTAGAAAAAATAGATTTGCTTCGTTGAAGATGTTATTAGGGTATAACTCGCGCCTGAGGCCGGTCCTGTGGATATTGGATGTCCATTTGGGCATCAACGAGTCCCTTAAACGGGGAAAAACGTTTTTTTTATTAAATCAATGATCAATTGGGTGTGAAGCAACAAGGAAAATAAAGTCCAATAATTTGATTTCTACCGCAAAATAGGTCAATCAATGTTGAATATAACGCAAATGTAATAAAAAGTAAATTAGCTTTTCCTTTTCATATATTCCTGTCTAAAAAAGAATCGTGCTTTTAAACTGAATTAAAAAGTAATTTATCGTTGTATAAAAAAAGGTATTTTTGAATTATTAATTTGTAGTAATTTACTGCTCAATATATTATATTTGAAGCTATTCAAGTATGTTCATCAATTTTTTTATATCTACTTTTATAATTTTCAATTCTAAATATACCTACTTAAAATTTATAAATATTCATTCCAACACGAGTGGTTTTTCAAAAAAATTTTCGGCCGCTCTAAACCTGTTAAAGATAATTTATGAAATTTTTCTGCCGGACGCCATTGGGATTTCCCGTACGCTCCGAGTGAATGCCTATTCAGAAACGCAAATATAGAAAAAAAAAGCGATCGAGATAATTACACAGTCGAATAATACGCTATTTTGGCTAATGGCCGACGAGAATTGGATTTCAAATAAATGGTAATGGATCCAAATCAGTTCAATTTCAACACAATCGTCGAGATTGTGTATGGAATACGAAATCGACTTTAACAAATTTGAAAAGCAGAGAGGGGAAAAGGAAACGTTCAACTCGCTAATTGTAAAACCACGGAAAATAAAACGAATTCAGATCGTAATGATGATGAATGAATTAAAATGCATACCTATTAATATTGTATATGAGTAGTGTTTCGTTCTACTAACGGCTCTTTATTCAATTTACCGAATATTCAAGCTCGGCTATCACCTCGTTATACAAACCAAAAATTCTAATCTATTTTTAACCTGTCGGTTTAGCGCAAATCAGATTTAACAAAATAGTCGCCGCTTTGATCGTCGGCGTCCATTAGGAAATCAAATTTAACGCGAAATTATCCTTGTAAACCGAGTCCATTTATCAATTACGATTTCTCTTTACCTTAATATTCGAATTTGTCATCTGGCGCATTAGAGGAGGCGCTGAAACGTCCAACTTCCCGCTTTTGGATATCTGCCAGACGTCGACGGTCCGAAAATCGACTCGTTCCTCTATTTCGCTATTCATCATCTACTCCCAATTCATACTCGGTTTGTTTGGAAAAATTTCGTTAGCCCGCCGACACTCCGACTGTCGATCCAGCGCTAAATTTCATTCAACGATGGGCCCATGAAAGATTCTATCATCGATGATTTGAAAACCAAACCGATAAATTCGGAACGACCAGTGACTGTAAACCATTGAGTCATTTGGGTAGATAATTGATTCTCTTGGCTAGATAATTGATTTTATTGAGTAGATAATTGATTCACTTGGCTAGATAATTGATTTTATTGAGTAGATAATTGATTCTCTTGAGTAGATAATTGACTCACTTTGGTAGATAATTGACTCTATTGGTAATCTCCTCAAAATGTATATGCTTTTTTGGAGTTCTATATTTAGCGTTTCTACAATAATACAAAAATCTTCCAAATGTCTAAATTAATCCATTTGCATCTAGTGCACTTTTTCGACGTTAAATCGGAATAATTCAGAGTCATCTTGCGACGTCCTCCATTTCTACCGCTCTGTCCCTTTTCCGATGGTCGGCATTTATTTTTTTTTGTTACACGGCATTCGTTCGAATTGAAATTATTTTTGCAGTAGTAGAGTGGAAAATGTAATTTCAGTCGTAGATTGGCCTGGCTCTTCCTGCAGGTACGTGAGAATCATTTATAACGACCGATTCGGTTTGACCCACCGAAGATGGAGTTGCCCTATTTGGCCCAAAAGAATACGTTTTACGTGCAGTTTTTGCGAAAAAAAAAATACCAACTCGCTACATAAGATGAAGGTTTAAATTGGGTTAATTGATTCTCTTGGGCAGATAATTGATTCCCTTTGGTAGATAATT
Organism: Phyllotreta striolata; assembly: GCA_918026865.1. Taxonomy (NCBI): domain Eukaryota; kingdom Metazoa; phylum Arthropoda; class Insecta; order Coleoptera; family Chrysomelidae; genus Phyllotreta; species Phyllotreta striolata. The sequence goes on along the minus strand of OU900098.1, from coordinate 823,229 downwards.
GAATCTATTAGGAAGATAATTGAATCATTTGGTTAGATAATTTAATCATTTGGTTAGATAATTGATCCACTGGGTAGATAATTGATTGACTTTGGTGAAGAATACGCTTCACGTTGAGTTTTTGTGAGAAAAATACCAATTCGCTACATTCCCTTGCCCACTGTGTTTTTGTGATGTATAAGATGAAGGTTTAAACTGGGTTTATTAAATTATAGGCGTATATTGGCGTTTTGTTATAAGATTGGAACGCTCGGTGAGTTGAAGTTAAAGGGAAATGTGATAAAGGTTTGATGCCTGCGGTCGAATTAGCCTTATTGTGTGGGCCCTTTGAAAGGTTCGCCTCGTCAAACTTCGCGTTACGTTGGCCTTCCGATAATTTGGCAGTTTCACTTTGTTGCTAAATTAGATTTAATATAATGTTTAAGTAATGGATCCGAAGGAGCCTAATATATACACAGAAGGTTTTCAGTTAGCGGACTTTCTTAAGTATGAATTTTTAACAATGCCTCAGGATTAGTTGGCGAATTTTTATACTAAAAACGCGTTCTTTATTGTTTTAAGATCTAATATTTGCGAGGCGAAGGAATTGTAGTAATTGAATTTAACGCTTGGTAGCTGCGAACACCGGCGAAGCTGGCATAATCCTTCGCAAAGTCGCCTTTTGCACAATCCATAAATTTTTGCACAATTAGCTTTCTTTAAATACATCTGGCAACGAATACAAAGTTTCTATTGTATTTCGCGTTTCGAATTAAAATCTGAGCGAAATGTTACAAATCGCTTTCTGACATGAACGTAAACTCGAATAAGTGATTGAAAGCGACAAGTGCGTGTTCTGATCGTGTTAGAAAATTCCGCTAAAATAATAATAATTTGATTTACATGCGGCATGCCAGTTGAATCGTTTTTTTATTTTATTTTCCGAGATTTCGACGCATTGTAAAAATCTCGTTAAAGCTTTATTAAGAATATGTGATGTTATCGGTTATTTATATTGATTATTGCTCGTTACGTATCATTAAAGGATTACGGATTTGGATGAAATTAAAAAATCGAAAATAATAGCCAAGGTGAACTAGTCGGTGAAGTCACTTGCAAGAATCTATTATAAATTTTGTGTAATAAGTGCCTTTATCTTAAGACTTTTTTCTATCGCTATTAGAATATTAAGTAACTTGTTAATTTCGTCGAGTGTATAATTAAATAATTATCTTCATTTGCAGAATAAAATGCTGATGGACATTCCATGTTTACACTCGACAAGAATTGATGTATACATCTTAATAAATTGTAATAAATAATTAGTATTGATTCCTATTAATTTTATAACGTATTGTCAAATTAACTAACCATTTATTATCTATAAAAAATACTATTTAAATAGAATAATAATTTGTTTAAAAGATGATTTTGGTGTAGTAAAACTCGACGCAGGTGTTTGCTTGAAAGCGGTTAAGCAATCCGTGCGGTAATGTTTTGTAGAAAAAAAAAAATCTGTCATCACGAACTCGATGTTGCGTTCTTTTCCTGGTACACTTTCAAGGGGATATTCTCGGTTTAACGAATTATTAGCGACGGCATCGTCACGATGGGTTTATTTATCGCAGACGTCGTTGTTCGTCAGGCGCTTTTAACCGCACGTCATCGAGTTTATTATTAATTAAAACTAATTCTAAAATCGCTTCCAAAAGCTAATCCGCCATTGCCGTTCCGGCATTTAAATAACCCGCGGGCCCGTAATTCATTTTCCTAGACGACAGTTACGATTCGGGTACTTCACGGGGAGCCCATATCCGAGTCGCATGCATCATAATCGCGACCATTCGAACGCGACAGTTATGCAAAATGCGATTTTTACAAGTCCTCGCTATCAGTCACACAGCCAAGACAAACAAACAAAAAGCTCGATAGGAATCGCAGATGGCCCGTTGTGGGTGTTATGTATAAATTATTGGCCACGTTGCAAGTCATTAAATAATTTATTTAGATTCAGATACAGTAGTATTTTTAATTTTTACTGAGTGAAGTAATGTAGTTAATTAATATGCACATCTACTCGAATCTCTCGGGGCTCTACTTTTTGCGAATTAAATACGAATTCTGGTAAACTCCCCCGTACATTTTTTGCTCAATGACCCGTTTGTTCTTACTTTTCTTTCGTTTTTGCTTCTTATTTCGGTTGTTTTGTTTGGGCGTGAGCCTTTTCGTGTCGCTGTAGCTTGTAGTTGTCGAGTAATTGTGGTGCAAATGTCGCGTTTGTGCCGGTGACGACGTCTCGAAAATAGAGGATAATCTGGAGATGAAGCGCGAAGAAATGATTGTTAAGCTGGAATTGCTCGGTGCAACGGTAAAATAATAAAAATAACCGGAGCCGGATGGAATTCCGAGTCGGAGATGTATTTTTCGAGCGCCTGATAGATTAGAGCGAATCGTTGTTACATGATTTTTTTTTGTGTTGTAATAAATTTTTCTACCTTGTTTATTATTGTGTATACTAGTTTTTTTAACCGTTTATTTTCGTTTCAGGTCAGTTCATTTTCATGGATTTTCCCCTTTCGCTGTGGGTAAGAAAAATTATTTTTTTATGTATAAAATTAAATCTAATAAATAATGAAAAAAGGAGAATATAATTGTCAAGTGGGGCGGGCATTAGGATAATGGCGGCGAGATGATTTATGAAAGATTTAATTTGGTGGCTTGCCAGGACATCAATGTCAAAAGGGAAACGGGCTATTTATGCTTTCATATTTAATTAGAATGATTTCGAATCGTATATTTATAGGGAGCGAGTTGTATTTTTTCATCGCAATAACTTATAAAAAATATTTGAATTATCTAGGTACTTATACATTTATAAAAAACGCCATTAATTTTAATGAGAGTCGAAATATTAATAATAATCGTTCTCTCTGCACCTATACATCTTGTAGGCTTTGTTAATGTATTCTTAATTACATTTCTATTGTGTTCATTTGAAAATGAAAGCGCCACCTGACAAACGACTCAAAAACAGTATTCTTCCTTTGGCCGACAAAAAAAAAAGAGAAAAGAAAAAAAGGACAAAAAAATTTCCAGAGAGGACAACAAAAAGGATCCGGAATATGCATTAGGGTAATTGAATATATTTCCAGAAGACTGTGATGGAAGACGAAGTAAAGAGAGCGCACTCGTCCTGAAAAAGAGTCCTCTCGGATACTTTGCATATGTAATACGATGTTAATGTCAAAGGAAACTAGGAATCGTCTTTAGATAAACTTAATACGTAAAACGTACATAAGAAGAACATTTGCGTTTGAAATCGTCTGCTCGTAATAAAAGGGGTCGTCTGTTTCGAACAAAATAATCGCAAAACTGTGATTTTCGTTTTAATCTTCAAAGACCGAGTTTTATTGAAACGTCGTTAAAAGTATGAAATAAAAAAAATTCCCAGAACTTTGGAAACATACCTCGTATCTACAAAATAACGACGTCTAGTCATAATACATGTTTACACAGTTTCCATTAAAAAATTAATTAATTTTTTCCGGCGAATTGCGAAAATTTTCAAAAAGTCGTCGAGCATTTTGCGAATGCAGCCTTTATGCTAAAAGCGCTAGATTGTTCCCCGAGCGCACAATGGCCGAGACCAAGTTTCCGCTCCTCATCCACTCAACTCTTACAATAACGAATACGTTGTTAGCGTAAATAAACGCGCATCAACAACCAACTAGACAAACACAACAAAAACTCGTTCCAAAACATACAAATTTCATGTTAATGCGCATATACAAAGTTTCGGACGGCCGTTAAATTGTCGCTAAATAATATAATATACACGAACGTATGTATACATAGCAGCACCTCAGCTCTACCAGTCGAAATAAAACTAAAAATAAAACATCAAAGCCCGAGGCCCCCCTAAACGGTTTCAATGAAGTCTCTTCCTACGTGACGTTGAACAAAAGATAAACAAAACGTTCGCCTAGTCTAAGTCAGAAGCGTGTATGTACGTCAAATAAAAAGTATTTATTCTCTTTGAAACGCTAAATGAATTAACCCCGCGAGTTTCATTAGCATTAAATTTTTGCACCAAAATCATTTCGAGCATCCGCGCGTTTCGAAGGCGAAAGATTAGGGTTTTCTTTTAATCTTTTTGGATGTTCTCGGCGGTCTCCTATGAACTGTAAACGTTCATTTCTGTCAATGTAAACACATTGTCTCGGTAAAGGCGGTTATACAAGTATATCTGCACGTGTCACGTACCGCTCCGACGCCCGTAAAACGAATGCGAAATAGAAATTTTCATGTGTTTCGTTTGGAGATTCGCGCGGAATTCCATTACATTGATGTTCGGTTTATCGATACAGTTTCCCGAAAATCGGCCGATTGTTTTTGCATCTAGTCAAATTTTAACGAACGACTCGATCAATTTCCGGCTTTGTTTGAAAGATTTTGTTTTTTTCCTTTCGCGGAAATTCGTTGTTCTATTGTATTCCGAAGAATCTGAATATTTTTTTGTCTAAGAAGAAAACGCTGTTTCAAGTTTTTCATTCTTTTTTTTTCTCTCCTCGAAGGGTCGGGCTTTCGTTCGCGCTCGTTTCAATGAGTTCCAACTTCCACAATGGAGACATAATTATATACAAATTAATGACGCCGGGAGAAAATATAAGGGTTTAAGAGCGAGGGGGGTTCGGCGGAATTGGATTAATAATGGGCTCCAAATTGGAATTTCCACAATTTCCACGATGCGGCGTACTTTTCATTAGGATTGCCCGGTTGGTTTCGCTTCGCCATGGAAAACTTAAAGAGACATTTTATTTTATAATAATTTTCGGTTGCGGATAAACGTCGCGTCTGAAAAGGCTGAAATAACGGGATAAAATACCGTAATTACCGAAGACATCTGTCACTAAGTGGGACGTCACCGTTCGAATTATGTATATCTGAAGAATTCAAGAGGACGAACAAGAACGAAAATGAAAATGGAAAAGAAAATAAGCCCCGAGGAAAACGTCTTTTTATTGGCGACACGGTATAAACCGTACACGTCTTCCCGTTATCAAAGATTTTCGGGCTTTGATGTCTCACTAAATATATTAAAATCGAATCTCATATTTAACGAGAAACCTCTGTCTGTTATTTAACATCCCGGCGAATTCATTTCTTTATTTTCGCCGAGCCAAACACGATTAGAACACGAGACGGATCTTCATTTCGTAAAATTTTACGTTTCCCTCCGCCTCTGCTCGATTCCTCGACGGGTCTCCGTGCCGGTTCTTTGACCTCGAAGAACTCCACGTAATACCACAACGAACGTACCGAAGTAAATTAAAAAAAAAGATCAACAACGACCGAGCAGACAAACGAGAACACGCAGGCGAAGCAACGAAACCGACCAGAAACGAAAAGTGGGAAAGTGTTCCACAAATCCGAATCCGAATCCGAATTCCACTTGTTAATGTTTTTATTTTCTCGCGTGTTCGCGACCACGCCATCTGGTTTCGGCGGATTTCTTTCGGCGATGCCGCCGAGTTGAGGTAGATCAAGGCCGATTAAAAAGGAAGTTGTACAACGCCTGATTATGGCAATTAGTCGCGAAGAACAGTAATTTGCATTTCAGCAGCGATAGAGATTTTTTTTTGAAATTTTACCTATACACCCACACAGTCGTTAATTTTATTGATGAAATATGATTAATTCTGATATAAATAGAGTAGTATCTCTATACCAAAATGGCTGTAATCTTCCACTTTACCATCAAACCCTATGAATCATTTGCGATGTCCATTTAATAAGTTATTAATTTCATCATCTACGCTAAACTATTGATTGCCCAATTTTGACAAATTAATTATGGAACAATATTCGCTCCATCAATTACATGAATATTCACGACCTTTAGACGTTGTCCGCTTTGAGGCTATACCTCAATCCGTTGAAAGCGAATATACTGGTCAACATGCCCTTCAACTATATAACCATGTCAATATCTTCATAATGCAATCGAATTAACAATTTATCGGATCGTAATAAATAAAAAATTGCGACTGCCAAACATCAGCAACAAGTATCGTCTGGACGGGAAATATACTTTCGAACGACTTCCGATTCGACGTCGCGACGCTGCCGTCGACGCGGAGCAGGAAGACGGCCATTTTTGGACCTCCTGAACGCTTCCGGTAGCTAAGAGGTCTTTTAGCGCTCCATCGATTCGAAAGAAAAGCCGGGTAAAAAATGGCAGCAATTATTGAAATTGCTTTTCATCGGATCGAACAATGCCGTAATTGTTAAGGGCACAATCGATTAAAATTTGAACAATAACTAAAACTACAATAAGCTAAAGCCTCCAATTTTCCGGACAAGCTCTGTGTACACACACACGTACACACATAGAGAGGCTTTTTGATCCATCCCCGTTGCCTTTTCCTCCCGTTTCTCTCTCCCATCCCCGTGCAACCGTCTCCCTTTGATTGCTTTGTGTGCCAGCGTGCAAATGTGTGCTCGTGAAAGTTACATTAATTAAAATCGAAGGTAATTAAGTTCGTCGGGGATATGTTAATTAGGCCCGTTCTTTGGCGGTAGCCCGTTTTATCGGAACTTTATTATACGTAATCGCTCGGGATATTTTCGGTTAATCCCGATTCGATTATAATCGATGGATGATTTTTCACAAAATACAACCTCACACAGTCGATTTGTTGTATTAAAAAAGTACGTTGTTTGGAGAACATCTTTAAAAATATTAGGAGATAACTATCAACGAACGATATTTAATCTTCTTGTGTAAAGGAAAGTTTTAGTGATAAATTCTACTTTATGCACTAACCGTGATCGTAAAATATCTTTTATTATTTGATAGTCTCGAGTCGAAACGTGGCCGGTGTTTGAAATATTTGTGAATTTCTTAAAAGTACGCCGTCTCGTAAATTATGCATTAGCAACCCGGCCTGTGATCAACTGAAAATTCTAGTAGGTATCTCGTAAAATACTGAAATCGGTATATGGAGTCAGCGTCTATTTTTAAGTTTTTTAATATCTGGAGCGACGCATTAAATTGTTTAATGATCTTATGCGATGCAACATGTTCGTGGAATTGCACATTGCACGTCCTAATGTTTTTATATATAACGGGTGGATTTAATTATAATCTATCCTGTATATCTAGGGAAATATAGCACCCTGTATAATTAAATGGAATTGATGTGACAATTTTGCGGTGGGTGCGTTATTAACGGTAAGGATGGGCCCGGAGAGCGAAAATTTAATTCGATTTTCATTAATCGAAAGTTACGCACGAGAAAATTCCGACTAAAATAATATTTTACAGGCATTTTAATTTTGACAACGATTTCCACGGCTCGTAGGCCGGTTTTCGGATTTATTCGCGATAATAAAGGGCCGCCCGTTCCTATTAAAAGTAAATAATGGACCCCCGGCCCCGATGTAAATAACTCAATCCTTATTAAAAGAGGCCTAACTAAAAGGCCCGCCAGGCCCGATTTATCCGTATTTCTGGCGCTAATACGGGGCACTACCGAGTGCCGGTCTCCGTTCCCGGGCGGATTATTGAATTTTTTTTTATCCATTCCGAATCGAATTTTATTTTAGGCGCTAACGACCGAAATTTTTTTATACAAATCCCGGATTACGGACCGCAATTAAAACATTTTTGCGGTCTTTCCGGTCGTTTTTGTTGCCACAATAAATTAGTTACCGAAATTTACTCACAAGCTTTATTAGCAGTGTAAATAATTTTGCCATTAGCATTATTTACCCAGTGTAATGATTAGATTGCGACGAATTTCAATCCATAAACTCTGAATTTAATATTTGAAGATGATAAACTTTGAATTATTGTGGTGAAATTCGAATAATTTGGCTAAGTTAAACACTGTATGTGAATTCAAGCATCTAATTTTATCATCGCATTCGGCCGTCTAATTTCGAACGATTAAACCCATCAATAAACAGCTTTTATGAGCGACATTGCATCAATTTCGTATTTTCGGAACTTAATGCCCGCGTTGTATATTTTTTTCTCGTAATACTTATTTGCTCGCTAATAGATAGACGAAAATCCGGTCGCAATGAAAATATCTCTGGCTACAGCACTGGGCGCATTGTGAAATGTTTGTTTGTTAGTTTCGAAAATAAAAACGGCCGGTGTAGTCTTCGACGACAAAAAAACTAGCTACAAGAATTGTAAAGATTAATGCGGTCTCTCGGATAACGTCTCAACGTAATTCTGGATCTTTACAACCGATGTACAAAAGCATTTTCCTCGAATCCGAAGAAATTTTCCTCTTTATTTGATCGTACGTAACTCGGAATAAGGAGCTTTTATGTAAGTAGATAAGTTGTAAACTGCGTAATAAGGGTTTTAAAACGTGCTGTTTTTATTGTGCTTTATTATAGCCGGGAGACGGAGTTTAATATAATTTGTTTAAAATTATTAGAGGCGAAACTTTGAAAATAAAACCAACACAATTTTATGCATTTTTTTACGTCTGTTCGTTTAAAAATCATGGCATTTAACGCTTTTTAATTAATTTTATCGATTTCCCACAAATCTCATTCAAAAACTCCGCAAAAAAACATAATTGATTAACTTACTCGTACGTAAACAAATTATTCATTACTAATCATAAATTTAAAAAAAAAATGATTTCGAACCAAATTGCAATTACCCGAGCCGATTAATTAGTTGATTAAAAACGTTGTTTGTCAAATCAATGTTTAAATAACTGTAATTAGGTAAGTGATCGGCGTTGAATGCTGCCGTGTAGGTAGGTAAAAACTGGTAGTTTCTGTGCTAGTACTCAGGCATCTGGCATCAGGTGAGTTGGGAATCTAGAATGTCAAGTTTAAATATTAAAATAATCATACTCGCATTCTCCGGCCGTTCACCCATGCATTATTATACAGGACGGATAATAATCGAACGGAAGATGCGAACAGATTAAACCAAGCATTGTATAACAGCGAATTATAGCCATTTAAATTGTAAGTAACTCGCGATAAAAGATGTTACATTTGAAACATCTAATAGACTACTTATTGATTGAGTAAATTAGTGATATTCCTAAAAAAAGTTTTTAAGTACATCCATGTTTATAAAGAAAACGTTTAGGTGTGTGCATGCCTAGTATCATCATTAAAAACGCCTTGGATACATAAATTTGTGTAACGCAAAATCGTTTATCTACATTATAAATGAGAGCATACCTCTACTTATACACTGAAAAAAATGAGTTTGCGATGGTAACAAAAAAGTATTAGTTGGAAATATTTAGTTAGTTGGGCAAATATTTCATTTTTATTAACAAATACGCTATTTAAAACAACAACACAGTTTTGCTCTATACATGAACAGATTTTAGTTGATATTTGTTAGTTATAAACACAAAATATATGTTAAGGTAACAAACAGTCTAATTTCGAATAACTAAACTAATCGAAATAGCTGGAACTATATATATTTGTCGCCAAAACAGAAATAATGATTTTGTTTAGGAAATTTTTTTACTTCTCACAACATTTTTCCCAAAAAAATTGTTATTTAAGACATGGACATTTTCACAGAGTTGTTTAGAGAATGATATAAAAATAAAAAAATAAAAATCGACGGGTCTCAGCGTTTTTAGAAAAAAAAATTCTAACGAAAATACGAATTCTATGCAGAACTTTTTTACCACACTGTATGTATACCTAATTCGAAAAATATCCGTCGGGAAAATTCCTGGTTTTATCAAATTTTGTCTTTATAAGGTCTTCTTAATTTCACTGAATTCATACCGCCCTTTTAGACTATTTTTTTTTTATGATAAAAAGGTGAGATTTTTTATTTTCAAATTTAAATAAACAAAAATAACGAAGCGATAGGTACGCAATCAGCGAGACAGCGAAAAAAAATCACCCCTTCCAGGCCTAACTTCAGGCATACAACATACAACAGATTTTTAAAAACAGTCTGTCCTTTATTTTTGCGCTTCTCAGCGTGAGAAAGACAGATTTTTTAAGTTAACTTCAAGCTTCAAGGTGAAATGTCTGGATGCGCGAGGCTTTCCGACTTCCGCGATCCGCAACCGCGACGCGTTCCTCGTCCTCTCGTTCCTCGTTTCTCGTTCCTCGATGGCGAAACCAAACCGAAACTTTTCCTCTGAAAGTTTTTGCATTTAGCTTCTTTTGGCATTTAAAATATGGGAGCATTATTAGTGATGCGACTAACTTAGTACACGTATTTACGTTGATTATATTTATATTGCTCGTACAAGTGTTTGTAATTTATGTTTTGAAATTAAATCGGAGTTCGGAAGTGAATAATGGAGGCTGAGTTGAGGGACATTTTAGAAGAATGGGGTTTTTCGGGATTAATTCCTTTATTTGAAGGTAAGTTTACTCATTTATTGTATTATTACTGATGGAAATGTTTTGCATTTTCTCTATAAGTTCATTTATTTCTATAATTTTCTGATGATTGTGGTTATTTTTGATTAAGTATATAAATGAAATTCGTTTACAAGGATTTGAGTACTGTTGCATCAGCCATTTTGACCGATGCCGTACTCGTGCCCGTCTGTACGTGGTGCTGCTTTTATTTATTATATTGTAGAATTGTTTATTGATTTCCAGTTGATTTCTTCTAAATTAATATGGTACTTGCTTGAAAATTAGTTTGTAATTTTTTATTTTGTTTCAGGATATATATTTTAACGTTTCCTACAAAAAAGTAGGAAAAGGGGCAATTCGAAAAATGGGAGGGGGAAAATTGTTTCGAAAGTATTATAATTTACGAAGAGATTTTAAAACGAATGGTTTACTAAGAAGTAAGGCTTGTAGAAGAACTGCAGATGCGGCAAAAAAACCAATAACTAAAGCTGAACAAGAAGTACTTGAATGGCTTAAAAACAATGCTGCTCCATGGCAAGAGTTAGAAGCAAAATGGGCGGAAACGTATGAAGCAAGAAAATCGTATTTTATGGATGTTAATTCCATTCACGATTATATGAAAACATTTAAAGGGCTTAATGAACCATTGGGTTATGTCCTGGTAAGCGCCATATTATTTAATATGAGATAACCGTTTAAATTTAAAAATTTTAGCTTGAATACGACTTTGCAACTCAATATCCATACTTAAACAATCGACTATTGACAGCGTGGCCTGAATTCTCAAAGAAAATAAGTAAATATGCTTCTACATTGAAAATAGCTGAAGTAGATGAATGCTTAAATTTCTTCGATAACGATAATTTATCAGAAGGTAATATACGAGATGTATATAATATATATATATATATATATATCCTCAATATTAATTAATATTCTATAAATTATTTTTAGATTCAAAAACAATGATCGTTTTGAAAATATTAAGCTATTTGATAAAACCAGTTCTAGTGGTTAAGAAGAAGAATAAGAGTTCCTTTAAACCGTCAAGAATAGAAATGTTGGATGGATTAATTTTACACGTTACAGTAAGTAATTACTTTCTTATTTGTCTAAAATCAGTAATTCAAATTACTTCTTTAACTTAATTATTCAAAGTAATATGGTTGGGTGGTACAGGTTTAGGCACATATTGAATTAGTCCTGATTATATCGTTGTAATTAGTGAATGTAATCATTAATATTATTAATTCATAATTTTTAATTTTAGGCTGGTGCTGATATACATGCCTCACTAGAACGAAAAAGAGCCTAACTTATGAGCTTCAGACTTCAATCGCAACCTATCCCAATAGCGTGTGGAGAGGATATCAAAAATCTCTACTCATTTTATAAATCTGTAGACGATTATTTGTACTATGTCCCAACGTTGTTAAAAGCAATTGAAGGGACTTTCAAAATTATTCATATGTTGAACGCAGAATATCCGTCAGAAGCTGAGCCTTTGTGGTTAATTATCCAAAGAGGGATCTTTGGTTTAGAAACGAAATTTGACAAATCGTATTCCGATGTTAATGTCATCTTGAGCATCCTAGCTGCCTAATGAGGTAACATTTCAAGTTTTTGAGATTTTAAACCTAAATTTCACCATTTAACTCATTACCCGCGAATCATGAAATTGGTTGGACCTTTAAATAATATGCATTAGATATGAATAAAAACATAAAGAATTTAAAAACACAGCTAACGTCACATTTTGCATAAAAAGTCTCATAAAATCTTTAGCTTTGAAGCATCAATTAAAAGTTCATTACAGACTTTTAACTAGTAATATTTCATTTGTCAGTAATATTGAATGTGCAGATTGTGATTTTTACTTATTTGAAGACCTTCATGTAACCTGTTCATTTCATGTAAATTATAAAGAATTGAATATGTTTTTAGAAAATTCTGAAGAAGTAAGCATTCCAAATTGGATGAAAATTAATTCATGTTTTTATAAAAAAAAACTTTTTTATTCAAGTGAAGCATATTGATTTGTTACCACAATTTGGGTTTATTAGAGATATATTTTACACTTCACAAAAGACAATATACTTTCAGATTAATGAACTTGTAACCATTTGCTTTAATCAATATTTTTTGCATATGAAGTGCGTAGAACTGATACTGTTAAAATTATACCTTATGCCGATTTGGATTGCTTAAATACATTACTATTTAATGTTTCATCTCAGGGAATATTATTTGTTGCGGAACGTTAGTTTTTGCTTTTGTTTAATTTTTGATGTTTGGAGTTCGATTTATGTCTCACGAACATTTCGTCTCATGAATTATTATTTGTTTTAGGTACTTTTAGGTTTACTTTACTTTTAAGTTGTTTTAGGTACTTCTGGGCACTAGAACGGTACTTTTATTTTTTTTCATTTTGTTTTCAGTTACTACTAGTACTCAGTTAGTTATTGTACCTATAATTATTTTTAGTATTGTTGAATAAAAATATTACTTATACTAACAAATGCGTGATTTGATTTCGCTTACCCAGAAATTTTGTTCGACAAACTACAATTTTTAGTTAAAATTTTTACAAAAATTTGTCTTTTAAACTAAAAATTTTGTTGAAATTAATATTGAAGTTTTTGTTATTGAAACAAAATTAATTTTTTTGGAACTAAAAAGATTTGTTGAAATTTGAGTAAAAGGTTGTTCGACAAACTACAACAGTTTGTTGAAATTATTATAAAAATTTGTCTTATAGACTAAAAAATAAGTTGAAATAAGAATTAAAAAGTGTTACATAAACTAATATGTTTGTTATCCCAACTAAATTAATTTGTTTATTCTACTATTAAATTTTTTGATAAAAGTTATTACGTTAGTTAATTAAGAAAAAAAAATAGTTTGTAAGAACTAATTTTTTTTGTTACAATAACAAAACATACTTAACTAATTCCTGTTTGTTAATGTAACAAAATTTTCAGTTGGCGCTATAGTTAATAACAAAATTAGTTGTTACTAATAATTTTTTGTTTACTGTGACAAAAAATTTTTTAGAGTGTAGAAACGTAAATATTGACTAATCATTAAGGGCTTTTTGAATCAATTTTTTGTTTACTCGGTATTTCTTTCTCCCTAGTTTCGAATCCATTAGTAGGTTCTACTAATGTATCGTGTATAAAGTTAATGTATTGGAGGTGAATCTCGCTGCATATAATACATATGCAGTAACTTGCGAGCATACCCGTGTTTAGGTATATGAATTAAGATTTAATACGCCTTCTACAAACTTATCGATAAGTTTCTGATATTATTCATGAATTCAAGTTACAAGCTTGAATGGTAAATTAGGGCTGAAATTTAACTGCATCTATTCTATGCAGATACCTGAGAGATGAATATTATTGTATAAAAGACCTTTAATCAGTGATAATTCTGTCACTCGCTGAAGTTCCTAATGAGATTTCCTCTTGCTCTACAAGCCTGAATTTAATACCTTAAAGTTTGAAAATGTAACAGCTTGTAAAGTATTGATATGGGGTAGGTATTTGGAGATATCGATTATTTCGGTGTACTTAAAATTTATGTGTCTAATTAGGAGTGAATCACTCGATTGTATTGTTGATATTCGATCCTTATTTTACAAACGACGACGAGGAACGCCTATCTCGAGTCATCATCCGGTATATTGTCGAGAGTTTATCGAAATATTCCGTCGTAAAGGGCGTTATTGGGGTGACATCGAACGCCTCTTATTGAAAGATCGAGTCATTCCGTTCCTGTTATGTAATTTAATCCGTCCTTACAGACTTGGAAAGTGAATTTTTCCAACGTGATTGATTCCATATATCAGGTGAGCTTTTATATATATATATTCGACCAAAATATTCCCTTTCTGGTCGGCCGAACGAAGCTTTATACGTGCGCGATGTTCGGCATCGAATTTTCGAATAAATTACAGATTTAGGTTTCCAGTTCGAATTATCTGTCTCTCATATATATGTTTTTGGGGTTGGCGCGTAAGTAGGATTTATATTTAGGTCGGGAAAATTCGTTCTTTTCGCGGATCAAAAGAAAAATCCGGCGCGCGTGCGATTTCGAATAACGAGATTTCTAATACGAGTACACTCGAATTACAACCGGCTGTAAAATTATAGCAGTTTGATGGATATCATTATTATCGCGATCCCTTTAAATTAGGCGCTGTAATTTAGAGCGCTCTGCTCCGACGGTCCCGTTGAGGAAACCCGATGGAAAAATGACGTTTTCCTATTTAATCCAAATATCGAATATAATTTAATTAAAGTGCAATTTAATTAAGCGAGCCTATCGGGTTGTCGAGTTAAAAACGAATTTGATCTTTTTGCCGCTACTTTGCTCTGTGCTGCACGAAACGGGAAAAAAAGCGCGCGCGCTCTCTTTGTGACCAGGTGAATTTTGTGAACAAAGAGCCGGGAAATGCGAGGTTCGTTTTACTAACTTTTCCCGTTAAAACGACATATCCTGGTAAACAGGTTGCCGGCTAATTTTTCTCTTGTCACCTGGCTCGGACATTGTCTGGAAAATCTATATGGCCTATACACGCGAAAATAAAAAAAATCAGCTCGTTAAGCAACTGCTCTTATTCGTAAGCAAAAAGAAGAATTTTTAATGCACTACATAGATAGAGGGTGTCACATTGAGAAAGGAACAGATTGATTATAGTCACTGTAATTGTTTTTAAAAGGTTCTTAATCGGTAACGTGGGACACCGCCAAATGGGGCGAATTATTAAATTAAAACTTTTTACGAACAGTTTGTTGTGTTAGGCATTCGGAAGTTTTTCTTTTTCGACGTCGATCGAATCGACAACGCGTCGAAAACTCCATCCAATTAAGACGAGGCCGTGCGGCGGGAGATCCCTCTCATCCGTTCCGTATCACGTCACCTTTTCAGTAACTAATCTCTTTCTGATTGCCTAACTTTGACATATATATTAGGCCCCGGCGTCGACGTGCTTTTCCAGGTAATGCCGGAGCATTCCGGGCGAAGTGTGTAAGTTACGTCACGGGCGCCGCGCTCTTCGATATGGCTGGTGTTTCGGTTCCGAATCGACGGGCGTCGCGACGCGGATTAACGGCGGACCGGAGGACCGAAAAGTTTTTCGTTGGGGAAATTAACGGCGTTTTCGGTAGTTGACAATATATATATATTTTCAGAATTAAGCCGACGTCGCCGTGTATATACCTACCTGAAATTGTCAGTTTAATTTCGGCGAATCTTCTTTAATATCGCCTTCGGCCGGAAATTGTTTAATTTGCGAAATTTATTTTCTAATTATGGAAAATTAATTGCCGGAATACTTAAAATCGCTGAACGAATCGGATTTCGCGACAGCCCCTCTTCTATAGTTAATCTTACACAAAAGGGACGCTTGAACGTCTTCCATACCTATATTAATGAATTTATCACATCACATCCGCTTCTCCACGAAATTTAGGGGAAAATCAGTTCATAAATTCATCCTTTACATTTCATCATATCTCACCTCGTCTACGAATCCCTCGAAAGCGACAAAAAATTTCACCGTTCCGCTGCAATTCCTGCTTCAAGTAGACCGCGTTGGGATTACATCACCTCGCAGAAGGTAAAAGCGCAACGAGAAGGCGTCCATCAGACGGTCCGAGGTTGTCGCTTGTCCATATTTAGCGAGAGGGCGACGGACAAAAGTGGACATTGAAATCGAAAACGCGGACATCAAGTGCGACATTCGCGGTCGTTCGGACTAGTTCACGAAGAAACCTTGAACCACGCGATGTTCTCGACGATTGTTCTTTTAATATGCGCTAAATTATACGCTGAATTAATTGTTTACAATGAAGTTACAGGCTGGAGAAATTGGCCAAAATATACTGCTCCACAAAAGTTAAGGAAGTTCACAAATATTGAGGATAATTTAAAAGTTGCAGGTTTTTTTGTTTTTTGCCAAATTTAGTATGAATTAACTTAATTTAATTTCGTATATATCTGGTGATCAAAAAGTCTGCAACTTTTAAAATAATCGCAAAATTAGCGAACTTCCTTAACTTTTGTGAAGCAGTTTATTTACTATATTATATGCTATAATAAAGCAAGCGTATAATATTCAAAGGTTTTTTTTTATTTACGCGAGTTACGCTTTGAATCGAAGGTTTGTATTATCTGCGAAATACCACTCGGAAAATGTTGATATTCTATTACGGCGACGCTTCATATTTCATCCGTCTCTCCAGACAGATTTCGCGAAATTCCGCCGTTTGACAATA
The DNA here is from genome assembly GCA_918026865.1 of Phyllotreta striolata. NCBI lineage: Eukaryota > Metazoa > Arthropoda > Insecta > Coleoptera > Chrysomelidae > Phyllotreta > Phyllotreta striolata. The sequence continues at coordinate 806,580 of OU900098.1, read as the reverse complement.
TAAAGTAATCGCGCCAATACCCGTCCGCAGACGCACATATTGCGTATCTGTCAGAAATTCAAACGGTTTCCTCCCTTTAAAACCTTCCAACCTTCCAGTCGTTTCGCGATCGCGAGGAAATCAATCCTTCGACGGTGATGGATGACTGTACGTATAAAAAAAATACCTGCCTAATGATTTATCGAACTGTATAAATCGGAAACGTGTTCACGTTTCGCTCGGATCGATGGGCTACTTTTTCGAAAATCTGGCAACGCCGCGTAATTTCCAAATTACGGGGGGCCTTTGAAAATTAATCGTCTGGTTCGGGAGGAAATGAAAAAAACGGGATGTTCATCATCTGATATTCTATTTGAACTATCCGTGGAAACGGAATTACACAAAAGCGCAACGCTACGTTTAATGAAACATCGGTAATTCTGTTTGTTTAATTTACATGCAGCATCGATTCGTCGATCATTATCTATTAATGAGAAACAGTCGGAAAACCAGGTATCAGGTGCGGCAGAATTGTTGTTTATTATGTGCAAATATTGATTAAGTGTGGAGAAAGCATTTATTGCGTTTTGCGGTTATTTACACTTTTAAACTTTGTTATCAAGGTATTCAGAAGTTTTTAAAGGAAAACACAATTGAATTACATTACTTTCCACCCTCATATATTGACTAGATTAAAGGCATGGAAGATTTATTTATTACCACGGGTCAAACTGCTGTGGAGCATTATTAGAACGGCCTCGAATTACTGGACTCCGTCTACAAACTTAATTTTGTATAATTAAACGTCGTCTGCTCAACACAAACAAGTATTTTTCGCCATAAAATCTCTGGGCGAAATAATTTCACAACTGTTAAATATTTTTTCGAATTAATTACACGATGCATAAAATGAAACTGTAATTCGATTCTGGAAAAACACCAAACAAAACGATCGGAAAAACTATTTATTTTATGCCCATGAAGCGTCATCCTTTTTTTTTGCAATGTTTCGAAAATCCACGTAAGTACTCGATATAAAATATGAAATAACGACATCAAAGGACGATAAATTTCCAGTAACAAATCATAAATGATTCATTCGCTCATCGAACACTAAACGCTTAATAGTTGCGACGTTAAATTTTTACGATAAATGAGTTTTTCTTTTGGAACGCGGATACTTGGAACTTTCCCGATTGTATTCCGAAGGACAAATTGAAGGTACACCCCATACACTTTTATCGCCCGGCCATCGAGGGATGTATATAGTCGAGTTTATGAGCGGAGTTATGACGTTCTAAATGATTTTTATACGGACGGCGCTTTTAATCGAACGTAGGGAAATGACCCTCGGGGAATGCCGATGAACCTGCAGGTAGTATATCTAAGTACATGGAGAAAAAATATAATAACTCCGCCGCCGAAAAAAAACACGGAATTAGATTTGTCAGTTCTCGTGTAACGCTAAATAAATCAATTTCCATTCAAAACATTTTTCTCGCCCTCGCGACGCACAAAAGATTTTCCAACGATCCGAAAATATGAATTTTTCGAAAAAACGAAGAAAACCCGTGCATACCGAAAGGAAACGGTCGGGTCTCTATAAACACTCGAAAAGTGTAGTGTATGATGGATTTAAGGAATGCGCGCCCTACGTGCAATTCTCTATACGAAACGAATTGAATTTTCTTTTCGAATGCATCGAGTTGTTCGAGCTTTTCCATTTTTCCCTACCTGTTGAAAGGCGGAGATTCGGAATTTGACAAAACGCACGGAAAATACCGCCCGTATAATCTCTCTAAGTGGATAAAAATCAATTCCAATTCTCACTTATTATAAAATAAATAACAGGGTTCATTGAAACGTCAAAAAAAAATAATAAATGTTAGTCGATTAATTAACTCTTTCCGATAAGGCTTAGTCTTCGAAATAATAACGCTCGGAAGCAATTTTCCTTATACAGAAAATCGCAATTTATTTCATATCTACCGTTTACACTCTAAAAACCCTTTGCGCGCCGTTTCAATCTCGACCAACATAATATTACCTTAAATTAATTAAAAAACCGACCCTCTCCCCTTCGTTTTACTCAATTAATTCCCACTCACACAAACCCGACGCGACTCCGCGCGCGGCCCTGCACTTTGTTCCGCTCGCGCAAAAGAAAAGCAAAAAAAAAGGAATTAGGTGGAAAAGAAAAGACGCCTCTGCGAAGCCGACGTCGTCCGAAGGAACGAAAATCCGAATGGCATCCATTAATAAACTGAGCCCTAGGTATCTTAATTAAATCAAAACAATATGGCTACGTGAGTCTGAAATTAATTTAGGGCCCGCGGTATATAAACCCACCACGTGGATACTTAATCCGGGGAGACGTCGTTCCGTGTCCTTAGATGGCAAAAAATAATTTATATGGTTGACATATATTCCGGCGGAAAAGCGGGCGGTTTTTCTCGGAACGAGCATCGGGAAAAAATTAATTCTCCGCCTCAAACTTTTCTCGTTACAAATGTATACGCGGGAAATTATTGTGGTCTTTCACAAACTAATCGTTGGGATTAATGATGAATTTTTTTATACAGGATGTCTACTATAAAAACAGCCAAACTTCAGGAGGTGATTATACCAGTAATTTCGAACAAAAAATGTTCTATGACACTTTTTCGAAAAGTCGATAGTTTCTCTTTTATTTAACATTTCATTGTTTTAAATTTTTTTTTTGTTTTTCTCCAAAAAGACCGAAATATCACATTTATTCGTATAGTCACATTAATTTTGATCATATACCGTAAAAGTGCATTAAATTTGCTATAAAAAAAGTATTTTATCAGAGTTGAAAAAAATCAATACCGGGTGTTATAAAAGATTTAATTGTTATGAATATGAAATGAACATAATTATATGTATCTTTTAATGGTCGTAAAGCCAACAATTTTATAAAATTCATGTTTTTTTTAGCATATTAAAATGTTAAATAAAAGAGAAACTATCGACTTTTCGAAAAAGTGTTTTTTTTTGTTCAAAACTACTTGTATAATCACCTCCTGAAGTTTGGCGGCTCTTATAGTAGACATCCTGTATAAAGAGTGGACTCGGTATATAGTTAAATTCTTATTTGTATTAATCCGAGCTTGTTATAGTGGAAGTCAAATAAAAAATTCCCAAAGTCTTCGAAAGAATTACGAAAAGCATCCATCACGGGCATTGTTCGAATCCACGTTTGTTATTGAAAATTGTGGAAAATCTCCTGCGGAAATTCAACGTCAAATCCCTCTAGTCGTTTCAGCAAACATACCCAGCACACACATATCGCGCATAATGCCTCGTACGGTTTTTCGATATTATTTTTCCATTTCTGCGCCCATATACAGCTATACGCGTAGTTTTCCGCTCGTAAGGAAATTAAACGATCCCGAAACGCGAATAAAAAGGAAACGTTTTTAGCGTATTCTCATTGCTGGAAGTGTATTTAATTTGCCAGCATTGTGTGTTCAACGCACGCCGCCGGTTCAATGAACATTATTATCTTCCATTATAATGGTTCATAATCAAGTGGCGCGCCGATTTCAGGTAAAGTAATTAAGTTGCCTTATTGCGATGCGCAATTAACATTGTTTCTTGTCATGTGGGCCAATAGGTAGAATATGTTGCGAGCAACTCGAGCATCGGAAACTCAAGACTGCGTTTGTTAGTATACATTAACTTGCTCTTGTGTTACGTTTTAATTAGGAGAAAACCAATAACAACAATCCGTGATGTAATATATGGAGTAAATTTTTGCGATGTAATAATACAAATCGAAAACTCTCTGTTGTTATCGTGTTTATATCGTTTCTTATTCGATGAGAGTAAAGGTAATTCCTCCTGTACGTGTTTTAATGTCGATTCGATTGCATGTCATTGCACTGCGTGACTAATTATTCGAAACCAGGAAAGGAATTGTGTTCTGATCTCCGATCAGAATTCGCAGCACCGTATTAAACCGATTAATAATAACACGACAAAGATCCCGAGTCTTTTAACTCGCGTTCAATCGAACCGGAAAATCGAAGAACAATAGGCCATTCCGATTCAATAAAACCATTATTTCGAAAACATCGTTATCGGGCGCTATCGGAGCTTCGTTTGAAATTTTGTATATCGTAGGTACTATTTTTTTAATGGTGTTAAAAATCCATTTCGTTATAGTAACTACGAAAATCCTCTCGGTGACGGTAAAATGAGAAAATCGCTATGCAAATAGGGCGAATTGGCTGCAACGCAACTCACTCCGGAATTAGATTAGGTAAGTAAAACAATTGGGAAATTAATTTTTATTCGCCAACTTAATTTATCGGCGGAGACGCGCCCCGACGGCCGAGGAGTCGGAGCGGAGCGCCGCGACGCCGAGAGGACGAAATTATTAACTTTTTAAAACAATATTCCTTCTAGTTGATGTCAACTTTATAATTAAAACGGGAACTTTGCCAATTTGGAATTTTTTTTTTCCTTTTTCCTCGTCAATGGAAACTTTTTTCCCTGTATTTTTTAAGGGATAAACGCTCGAAATTCTGGTAGATACTTACGCATACTTTCGATGATTTATTGTGCGTATTCCGTTTTTGAAGTATTTTTTTACGTTTTTAATGAATTGTTTACGATAAGTATGACTACAACGAATTTTCAATCAATTTGAGGATTTAAATGAAATCAAATTGTAATAGTCGGAATGTGTATACGGTAATATTGTCCAATGGAAAAAATTCGGTTAACGAAGTAAAATATTTTATTCTGTTAGTTTAATTACCTTTATGCATCCAACGATGGGATATAATGGGAATTAAATGTCTATAAAAAAGATGAACAATGCATTTTATTAAAAAAACCTCGTAAAAAACGCTGGAAAAGTATTAAAACCTATTTTCGAATCTAAATAACAATGGTAATTTTAATAAATTGGGAAATTTTACTATTCTATTTTAGGTGTAATCGAGAGGGATGTTTGTTAAACATTGACCTTTATTGAAATATTTACCAAATATCGTTTTAAAAAATATTTGTTCATAATAACACTTTTCCGAGTGCATAAAAAAAACTCATGTACCACAATACATCAGAATAGTTAGGTCGAGTATCCATATTTTATGATTTTATAATTTTAATTACAAATTTCACGCAGGTAAAAATCTCTTGAATTTTTACTAGATACTATTTTTTATTTCCGACTTGCATTTGAATATTTCTGCATAACCTTAATAATTCATTTCGAATCTGCATTTATAACGAAGATAACCTTACGGTTAAATGATGTACGTTATTTACATTAATATATAACGCAAAATAAAATTACACATACCCCGGTTTTAAATCCAGCTATTTTTGATAACAATCCGACTAATTAATTAGCGATCGAAATGAATGAACAGAAATCTAAATTTGTATTTCAGTTCCCGCAGCCCAGTTTACAATAACAATTCCTCGAACTCGCTCGACCGTTCGCAGTTTTCTTTTTAATTACGTTGAAATCATTTTCATTATGTGGGAAAATATGTTCCGGGTTCATTGAAAATCCTTATGCACACATCAACCTCTAAACTATGTAACCAACTAATATTAATAACATTAATTAGTTTAATTAGTTTAGTTGGTAGGTATATTCCCAAATGAATTGTTAATTACACATTAACGAGTAGAAACGATGGGATGTACTGGTTCCAGCATCGAATTAATTGGGAAGTATTTTACGGGGCAATTTCTTTTGGTCTAATTGGTCGAAGACAATAGGAGAGGAAAAAAACCGCCAGGGAAGGTAACTAAAAGCTTCGCAATACGACAGATCTACCTGCTTTTATTATTAAACAAAACCGGGATTCGCGTCTAAGAAGCAATTACCGCCGAAATCTCCAGTTTTGCGATCGACGTCCACCAGCGGGATCCGTTCCGACCAGAAACAGGCAATTCCTTTCCCCACGTCCCGCCTCTTACAACCTCAATTTGCCTGCATCCAGAACCGGACTTTTTCCACACTAAAACTATCCAGACATCCACTCATCTACTCTCGAAACATCTACTTCCATTCCACAACGCTATCTGTTTGTAGTTTACCGTCTTGTAGTTTAGATATATCTGGAGAAGTGGATAAGTATTTTAAGTGGAAAATGTCCGGGTTTTTGGAGGTCGATCCGGTTCTGATCGGAGCGTAAATTAGCGGGGCTGGGAGCGGCGCCTTCCACTAATGATCGCCGGAACACACGCAGAACAACTGCCACAAACACGTTTGTCTTTTGTTCACCTAGAAGTGATTCCCATTTATTATAGGCCTAGCTTAAGCGGGAACCGGTAGCGGCGACGTGAAGATGACGGACGATGATAATGCCGCCACATGTGCCCGTCTAGAGGAGATTCGTTTCGTTCGTTGGTCGATGGGAAATTCGGAAAATCGGACCGGATAAATGCGTGGGTTAGCGGAAAACGCAGCGTCAATTGGAAGTTGGTTTGTTAGCGAACTAAAGATGGTTTAATGTGGCGTTTGGTTTGTTTTTTGCAAGAGTTTTGTTTGGTATTATAAAGGATTTTGATGGTGTATCAAGAATTGAGAAAATGTTTATGTATAAGAAACTAGTGCAACGGAAATTTAACACGATACTATTGTTCTAAATCTAACGGAATTTTCTTATATTTGATTTATTTATTGGCTGGAAAGTACAATGAATTTCTCACATTAAGATACTGGGATACTACCGTAATATGAAAATACATACCGTTAATTACACATACAATTCATATTTGCTTTTATTAGTGCTCTATAACAGTTTATAATGAAGATATAACGTTTTCGAAAACGTCTTTTTTAAATAATTAAATCCATATTAAAGAGAACATTTCGAAGTAGAATGAAAGTGTCCCAGCTGGGTTATCTCTCCGATACCAATCGATCAGACTTAAAAAAATTAATTACATCTGCCGCTCTTCTTTATAACTGCTAAGTGTATCAACCGGGTGATTTTCATAAACCGGCGTTATAGGGAAGTAAAAATCCCCCTTCTCGCCAACAACAGGTGTTTCTTTTGATGCAAAGCCCCGGAAAACTTTTCTATTTAGTAGCCATTGTTGGATTTTAGTTGTATTTCGCAACAGATGACAGACTTTTTATTGTATCTGCCCCCGAGTCCCCGGCAAGACGTTCGCTCGGCGCCGGAAAATCTATTCTTTTGTACCGGCTGAACAATGGCGATTCGCGGCTATAAAATTATCCCTAATTTTCCCCGAATTCGCGATGCTTTCTGCTAAATTTAAATACGCGAAACTCGGTTAAAACGCGCACGATATCGATACAAACAATTCACCAATACACACACACAAGGTCCGCCCGAAGAGTTCGTTGCTCTTCCCTTTCTTTCTCTCTTCCTATGCAAATTGAACTAATGAATTTAGCGACGGTGCGAGTGCGGAAAGAGAGAAATAAAATAAAAAAACTGTTCCGTTCGATAGGTAATTCACGTCGAGGTGTTCTCATCGAACAGGTGGACTCGTTCCATCGGGTCCGGTGTACGACCAACGAACGGCCTCTTCAAGGTTACGCAAGATTACACTGGGAATCGGATTTTTTAAGGCGCGTCTCTTTAGTTCGGTTTTTTATGCTCCGCATGCCATTTAGGTATCGACTCGCGACTTTTTTATTCACCGAAACCTCCACGTGAACTGCGAAAAGTACCATGAAAGATTACCTCCACGATTATGTGAGTAGCTATACGTTTTTGTTTGTTGTTGTATTAGTTGTGGGTGGGTATGTGAGGTTAGAATTTTCATTGGGTTGAGTGATTAACCGAAGCGGTAACTTTGCTTACTAATTTCTTTTTAATAGATACTTCTCCGAGATACATTATTGCGATTATTACACGTGAAACATTAAATAATACTACTATTAACTATAATTTGTAGAGTAGAGTAGAAGAGTTTTGGAAAGCTGTAACTCCTTTCGTATTGTATGTAATTCTAATACATACATCATTTTTACTAACCCTTTTACTATCCTAATAAATGAGCTGTTTCTTGTATGTTAATACCTCTTGTATATTCCGTCGAATGGACTCGATTTTATTACCGACTCGACATGTAAATAGACATTTAAACGTCCATATAGCATATAGCGAAGTCGCTCCCTAAACGACCGAAATTCAATTCCTGCCTTTCGCCTTTAATACGTCATTTTGTTTTTCGACGCCCCGCGCCCGAGGGTTTGTTGATGCGGATGAGGACCTTCTCTCGGCGCATACCCTTCGCAATTCAGACGATTTTCTCGCCTCATCGTTTCATTGTGTCTGAAACTGAAAAGGACTCTTCCCCACGTACGCGGAATAGTATCGATAACGGGCGCCTAAATGAATATTCACGGGTAGAGAGAGAGAAGAGGCTCCGTCGTATCTCGTAGATGATATCGGGCCGGCCTGATAGCGTTTTGTAAATATTTATAAAGGAAAATTGTTTAGTGATTGAATTACGCGACCCGTAAATAGGTTTTTATGCGTGAATTTTGCCTGGCCAGAAAGCGGAGGACGGGGTTAGGGGTGAATTATCGGTGGTAATTTCGTTTCGAATCGTTTAGGGAGTATTTTACTATATTGAAGGAAAATTGAAAACTTTTCGTTTACATTCGTTCGCATTAAAGGAGCCTCTTTTAATTAAACATTACTATAAGCAACTCGAAATGTTGCACTGCTTGTAATTAAGACCGGTAAGAGTTCTTATTAAAATTATTTAAAGACGAACTTTTCCAATTTGAAAAAACTTTTTTTTCCTACTAGGTGGTTGGTTTTTAATCAAAAACGACGAAAAGTTATTCGTTAATATTCCCATAATATTAAGTAATTAACCCTTTTTTCTTCTATTTCAGGTCGACAATATGATGTCTTGTTCTCTTCCCGTCGTCCCAGTTTTACAAACACTCTCCTCGATAAACTCATCACCGGATTATCCAATTCACATCGGAATTAAGGTAAGTACACTTACAATGCTTGAATAATTGAATAAACCACAATTGCATAAATCATTGCGCATCGAATACCCAACATCTACACAATTGTTTATTAATTTCCTTTAATACGCTATACAACATCCGAAATAAAACCGCTAACTTCTATTAAAAACGGACCTTTTATGGGACATAAACTCCTAAGACTTAGCGGACGTTCTAAAGTTATTGTTTGACACGAAACTGCCCAATAAAAGCGAACTTCGAAAATGTAATTTCCACTTTAGCGTCATCTTTATATCAATTTCTCGTTCTTCAATATCATCGGTACGATTCGCGTTGTATTATCTAAGTTTAGGGTGAAATTTCGCCGGATCGTAATCGCTACAACGGAACGGATAACGATCCGGCGTGGTCGAAATTACTATTTGGCCCGACACGAATGCCACATTAAATAAACAATGGCCCGCGAGAAAATGTTACTTCTTACAGAAAGACGCGCGTCGTTTATCATCATTTTCGATGATTAATATTAATGCTTCGGCGTTAAATGATAATTTTCTCCTACTCTCGCGTATATACACGTGTGCTTAGGCGTTTTGATAAATTAGCGCGAGACGGGGCGCGACGAATGACGAGGGGAATTGCTCAGATTTTCCGAAGTGATAACGATCTAACGACGTTACCCTCGTATTTCAACAATTTTCGAAATTGTTTTATTTTTAGTACGCTCGGCGTTGATTTTTTTATCGCGCTTTTGGATGTTTCGAACGGTAAATTCCCTCGTATTATTCACTGTCATATTTTAAACGGCCATATTTAACCTCGCGAACTGTTCGGTTAGTTAGCATTAGTCCGGGCATGTCGAAACCAAATCGCCCCCGTCGAGGGACACCATGCGGGCGGGTTTGTAGGGCGATTTTTGTTGTCCATTACGATTGGACACGTTTAATTCTCGCTAATTGATCGCTTTAATACGGGATTAGAGTTTTTTTGGAAGTATTGTACTGTTGTTTGAATCGGTCATTGAAAAATTATGACAATAGAGCGGTATTTGTGGAGTTATTGCGTGCAAAAAGTAACTAAGAAACCTAATTAAGGAATGCTAAAAAAGCTCTAACCGAAAAAAAAAACTCGTCGACGAGGAAGTTAAACTAGCGCAACAGCCCGCGGTATGAATTTCGAGCCGCGAGGCAGGATCGAACTTGTTTACTAAAAAATCCTCTCGCTTTGTCGATGGTTGGAAATAGAGCCCGAAGGAGTCGAGCACAAAGCGCCACCGCGAAATTTGCGGTAAAGAGCATTAACGGTAACCTCTAACTGGATAAATTATTAAATTTAATAATGGGCGGCGTGCGAGTCGCCCCCTTCCGGCCCCCCATTTCGTTGCTTTTCGGCCCCGCCGACGCGGGGCGGTTTAACATCGTTCCGCGTAGAGGCGAACTTCGGGAAAACTTTCGATCGTCGGTTCGTCGGCACTCGGCAATCTTAACCGACTCGAATGAATATCGACTATTATCGTATCAATTAGTGGACGGACCCGAAACATCTTTTACTTATCAAATTTCACTTTACTCCAATTTCGATCAATAGCCAGGTTATTATACCGAAATATATCCGTTTCACTGCACCTGTTTGTTGATTAAGAAGTACATCTACTCTACGAAATTTATATAGTAACAAAAATATCAGTGTATCTACAATCGAAGTTTTCGAAAACCAAAAAATTTACATATTCAAAATCTATTTGAACCAGTTAAATGCCTTCCGAATTGCATCTGTTTGCAGAACATGGTATAAACTAGTGCATCTTCAATTACTATGGATAATAATTGGGAATTCTTATTCGGGTTTACCGATATTGCCGGTTTCTGTCGCCGGTGCCGGACAGCGTCCGGATGAAATGCGGTCGCGGTCGGGCCGCGGTTGTTGTGCCGGTGACAGATCGCCGGGCACGTAGGCCCTGTCGCCCATCGGGCCCCTAATTGATGAATGGACCGCCAGGGGTCCCGTCGAGCTCTTTAGTGCACGTGTACACGCACTCACGTACATTCGCACATTCCGATGGCATTTTGCCGAAGTCGATGGAAAAAGCGGCGGTCTTAATGAAAGCGGGAGAAGTTTTATTAGAGGATATAAAAAAAGTTTTCGGTAAACGAATATAGTTGGTGGTTGATGTATTGGGGCTTCGCCGGTGGGTAATTATTTATGACAAATCGGTTCGATGATGGAACGGGTCTATAATAAGTATTTCCGATCCGAAAATAGAATTGGCGATTAATGCTAAATGACTTATTTTTTTTTAGTATACTATAAATCTGTGTAATCCACGGTGGATAATCAAAATATATTTTACTCAAATTGTTGCGCCGATAACGAATTATTTCGGTATTTCGTCGTAAAAAGAGCATCCGGGAATTAAATTAAACTGACCGGGTTGCATTGCGAAAATAAAAACATAGAAAAAAAAGCACCGTAAAAAATCGCACATGCCAAATCCGCGTTATTCAAGTGAGTTGCTCTTTTATTTATGAAAATCCATGGATGTTGCAGTTAGATCTGTATCGCGTTTTTTTTGCTCCAATATGTAACATTTTTACTTTGTCACGGGCCGGCCACTTAATCGTTTATGAAAAATCGGCACAAAGCTCGAAAAACAGCCGGCATATTTGTACAAGATTTTATCGATGGAAAACCGATCGAAATACATCAAGATTTATTTAATTGAGAAATACGAGGTTTTTTGGCGCAGCGGGAATCAGTTTTATTGAAAAATTTCGCTTTAAAATTTGCGATTCGATTTCAAAGGGAAAGAAGAATTGTATTTTGAATCGCTATTAATTCCGTTAAATATAGCGGTGTTGCCAAGTTGTGATGTTTTTCCACCACCTTCGAGATTTCGACTTTTGTTTTTTTCTATTTACTAGAATACCCAATCGAGTAAAAACTGCAGATTAACGCGAGCATCATCGCTTGCCTGATGAAGTTTTCCGCGTCGGTGTACATTTTTCGGCGCTCCGCGTGCACTCCGACGCCGGTTCGCATTTAGCGAAACTCCACCAATTATCCAAACAGTCTTTTCGTTTGTCTTTAGCATTTATTTAGTTGCCTTGGTTGTGGCGCTCGATGAGTAATTCAATTAGCGCGGGGAGTCGGTTGTTTTTGTTTCGCCGGTTTCCAAGTTGTTGCGGATCCAACGCGTATATATATATATAGGGGAGAGCGCGGCGTCGGCGTCGGCGTCGCCGTCGTCTCGGCCGCTATCTCATTTTTAGCGCCACCGGTTTTCGTTTGCACAGAACGCGTTATCGCGCTAATATTTCCGAACGAAACGGCGGAAATGCAAATCGCGTTCGGATTTTACTTAATTAATAAACGCGAACTGAACGAGGTAGTATATAAAATAAAACTCTATCGTAACTCAAATACAAGTCTAAAACTTGTAGAGAAACCTTGTGTGGAGATATTCCATCGACATGTTTTTTGTGATTGTTATAGTTGTTAAGATTCAAATCTGTTATGGCCCCGTCGTGAATATTGCTCGAACGTTATTTTGATATATCCATTAATCAAATCGCTACAATACCGGTACTTATCTCTCTATTCAGGACGTATTCTTCACCTCGAAAAATGCGAAAACTGCATAACATCCGACCGAAAGCCCGTTAGGTGCTCGGCATCCATTTATATATAATAAGATAAATCTCCCGGGATCGCCGCGCGCGTGGTGATCGAAAAGGCATTGTACCCTCAAAAGGATCTCCTAACGATGTCGTACATCAGTAGATGATACAAGTATAATAAGAATAATTTTTTACGACCGACGCTTTCGGGTGAATTTGTTCCGCAATTCCTTACACACTAAAACCCACCGTCTATTATCCCTCGCGAGGCGTTCCGTGCGAGATTTCGGAAATCCGAATATAAATCAAAAAGTAAGCGCCGGCGTGTGTAATAAGAAGAGACCAATTATTGACGGGCCGGGCTCCGTCTCGTAAGTTATTTCGGCCGTTGGAAACGGTTGCATGTTTTCGGGAACGCCGTTAAACTATCGTCCCCTGTGGGCGCATAAGGAGAGCTTGCACTAAATCGTTCGGAATTCGCCGTCCCGCGGGCCCTTCGCGGATGCAAAATGATGGCCCTTTACTTTGCGCCCTACTTTTTGCGCCCGCTGTTTCGAATACAAAAAATTCCTGGTCGAATTAGAAGCCCAACGTGTCGTAGAGTAGATACTTCCTGATAGAGATATTCTGATATAGCCTTCTACGTGGCAATAATAATTTCCTAGTAATAGTTTAACGTCGGGTTGGTTCGTAATATCTTTGGTATTAAAAATTTGAAGTAAGCGTATGGGATTTCGTAAAAGTTTAAAATTAATTCATAGAATAAATACGGGCGTATTGCGGTGGTTTGGGAAAAAAAAGTTAATAACGAATATTGGATTTCTGAATATATGTTCGTTATTCAAACACATGCTCGACGTTCTGTGCAATCAGAGTTGATTGAAAATCTAGTAAAATATTAATACGAATACCTTGGAGGATGTTTTTAATAACCGGCTTTTAATTTAAATATAGGAAGAATATAATTGAAAATCGGAATTTTACGTTTGGATATTAACGTTGCTGATGCATAGGTGATTCGTGTTTTTTTCGAAGCGGTATATTTACATGGATGTCCAAGTGCCTTTAATTTCCTAGGTATGTTTTTGCTTATTTTTCGAGCCCTTAATCGAATTCCATTCCCTATATAGGTATTGGTATTACGCTGTTTATTTTAGATGTAGAAAAATATTTATTCAATAGATATTTTTATACATTTCGGTCGGTTCCTAGGCTATACCAAAATAATATTTACACACTTATATACAGGGTTTTCCATTTATAAATAACTTACGAAAATACACCGTTGGTTTTGAATGGCGTTTTTAACCGAAATAAGTCGAAATATTTACTATTTTCGAATTGAGATCAAATTTATCGGTCGCTGCAATATTTTTATTTCCACTTATAACACGTTACGTAAAATGTAGGTTTTTTTTTGTCTCGTCCGCTCGTCTATTACGCTTTATTACCGAGACGTACTCCAGTAAGAAGTCGCTAAGCAATCTGTATTATTTATTTCCTCGTAAACATAACCTATAAGACAGCAAATGACTTCCGGCGCTAGGTAGGCAGCATATTATTAGCCAAAAAACGTCGTAAAACCCTCGTCCCGACGTCGTGTCGTCGGGGGATAACGTAATCTTAAAGACATAAACGACGGTGTTTTCCTTCGCACTTTTCAATCTTTGTCGAACGGGAAAAGAACGGGCTCATACTAGGCCAGTAACTCATCGCGCTTCTCGCCCATCAATCATCCCATTTGCTAGCGAAACCTGAAAATCCATCACGAACAACCGTAATAAATCCCCGAACGCTTCATTACAATGACCGATAATCCGAGGCGTCGAGCTCGCGGAGCCATCGAGGCGATACGAATTTTCGCACGTCGAAAACCAGTGCTAAAAAATCCCGGCCATCTTTTACTCTCGTAAAACGTCGAGAAAACGACTGTATTTGTATAAAATTGAGGTTAAACGTAGGCATTAGAGGCACCTGCCAGCGCCTTCGGTAAATATTGGGACCGGTGCTCTGCGACGTGAAGTTGTAAAAAATATATACGAAGAGGTAATTTCGGAACGGCTTGGACGTTACCAGTCTTAATTAGGGAGCCATAAAGTGGCCGAATCTTCGGACTTGTTTGGTTCGATGTTGCTCGTGCCTAAAAGTTTACTTGGAATACCCGGAATGTTCTCTTACATTCGTATCGTAACTACAATACGTTGAAAAAATTGTATCGAATCGGGGCGATAATTTCGCTGAAAATTACAAATTAAAATTACACCGCATAAAATACAATTAATCCACGTTTGTAGCTGCATTACGTGCTCGACGAGATATTGTATTAATATCGGGTTAAATTGGAAATTCCTAACGGGCAATAGAGAACGATTGATTCTGTTTGCAAATTAACGGAATAATATAAAGTATGCAACGTGTAATCAACGAGTCCGGTTACCCGCCGATCGAGTAGGGCTGTGCAGCAACCGTTTCGAGTGCCTCTAGAAATATCCTTCGGCATTTACGGTATAGGGCTGCAAGTTAACCCGATGTTGTTGCGAAACCGCCCAGGACTCACTGCATTCGGCCGGGCAATTATTCACTCGGTCGAGCCCTTAATAAAACTTTAATGCCGATCGAAGGCAGTTCTTCTACAACGAATTTTATTACCTCTAACGGACGAGTTAATTCTTACTCTCATCGTTTATCTCAAAAATGTTGTATTGTTTAGATGCGAATAATTAAAGCATTTTATTATACTAATAACACGGCAAAATTTAGTTTAATACGCGTAATTAGTTATAATAGCTAGATATAGGTTTAATGGTAAACACTCCACCTATTTTATCTGATGAATAATGGTTAGGTTAAAATGCGCTTTTATTTGGATGTTTTTAGTTTTACAACTTCGTTCAGATACAAACCGTTAAATGCGAACATTCGGTTAGTTAAGAAGATAGCGAAATGTTCGACATAAAGATATGAAAACCATAACCGGCGTCGTTGCGGGAAATTAGCGAATTTTAATAGTTTTCCGGGTTAATATAAATTCAAATTAGTTTAGCGCGTTATGTGTACCTACAAGTATTTTAATTAGAATTTTCTCCAAAAACAACTACAATAAAGTTAACTCCTTCATTATGAGCTGAATCTATTACAAATACCTATAGGATATTACTAGATACTAGATTAGATATTTTCGTAGAAAGTCGAGTGACATCACCGCGAAATTATTTTGAACTGGCTATACGCTAATTTCTACCTACTCTCATTATCCTGGGCGCGAGAATATTTGCTACATTGTTACGAGTTTTAACCGGTGTCACACAGAAACAACGACAGAGTGAGCCAACAATCTCGGTACTGAAAATTGCTTCGTTTCCTTCTGCTAGACATTGTTCGAATTGGCTGTATACCAGTCAGTCATAAAAACACTCGTTCGTCCATATTATTTCGTGTAATTAAATTCGCCGCCCGCGTCATATTGGATTCCAGACGTTTCATTAAATCTCGTCTACCGGGGAGGTTCGGAAACTCGTCTACCTGATATTTTATTCATTGCACGGTCGAGTAAATACGTCTTTTATAATGAAATATTATAGATACGCAATTGGTATATGTATTATAATTTTCTGGAGGAGTTCTGCAAACTTATGGTGCAATCAAGAAAGTTAGAGGAAACTTGTAGCCAGTTGTTTTCATGCATGTGTGCATATTGGTTTGTGAGTGGATCTAATTATAAGTTATAATAACGTACATTTTATGAATTTGTTAACTTTGTGGTATTTTAAATTTTATAAGACTCGTTATTTCTCCTGTATACAATAGTGTCCCAAATACTTAGATATACAAAATTTATTATCATAATCTGAAAAGTATTTTCGAGTAACGGTGATTTCCACCTTATTTTTTCGATTCCACTTCCGCACATACATCTAATATAAATTGATATTTTACGGTCTTCTGAGGCTGGAGATCTGGTTAAAGGTGTAGCCTCGGACCGGCGAATGTGTCCAAGAACTAAATTGATTTTGCCTCGCGGAGATTTATCGCTTTTATTGAGATAAATTTCCACTCTGCGTCCCCGACGAAGTGCCCCACCGAACGAACCCGGCGTTTCCTTTTTTTTTCCTTCTTTGTTTTCGCTTTCTCCTCCATTCTTTGCAACCTTTGTCGCACTCGGGGGTTATATTTATTTCACTCGTCCCGATTAGGAAGCCCCGAGCGCCGAAACGCTTCGCAAAACAGGAATTATGCCCGGCAAATATTTAATAGAGAACGTCCGGATTTATTTATAGACAATTTTTACGCGAAAATTCACCTGCATATTCCAAATTTCGCCGCCGAATCCGCTGTAAGGAGAAGCTTTTAACTGTAGACTTTCCTCGGGCTCGCCCGGCGACAAAGAGACGTTGCCGTAACGAGAATATCGTCGCAAAAACGACCAAGTTTTCACCCTTGAATAGAGCGAGAACGGTCAGCGAACGGAAATGAACTTTTCGATATCAATCTCCCCGGCCGAGCATAAAATACAGATCGAAGCGGAAAAACAAATGCGCTCGAGATATTATTTTCCCGTAGAAAACGATATTCGTACGAGTTACTCGAATTGGGTCGATATAGACGGTCTACATATTACAGGGAAGAAGAAACTTTTTCGCGTGAATAACGACCGAATTTGCGCTATACAAGTCGCTACAACAAAGTGTTATTTTTACCTCTCAAATTCGTTGTTAAAGTACATCGTTTTTTTTTATTTCGTTGCGAGGAATATAAGGAATTTGTATCTACATAACAAGCGAAATTAGTTACATTAGATTGTGTGTACATTGGGCATTATTGCCTTCAATACATCGCTTAATGGTATCCCAATAGACGGGCATAGGTCACAAGGGATGCAGTCAAGAGAGGGATCTCGAGGGGGCGACCTCCAGTGAATGCCTTAGACATACCTATTATAGTTGGAAATTTGCTAACTGGAACGTATGAAAATTATTAAGAAAATTCTAAATACAGGATGATACACAACGCTGTACCCACGACAAGTGAGAGTAGTTTAATCGCCCTGTACTAAGTAGGTGCATGATCTATTTTTTCTTATTTACTCCTTAGAACCGCTGCTCCTTTACAATTGCTGTATTACTCGGGGTGTATTATTCTTTTGGAAGTTATTAAGGAACCGCCGCCGGCCACTCAGCTATAACTCGCTTTAAAGTAAATATTAATATAGCAGATAACTCAGTTACATGTATGCACCGTTTGTGTCTACTTGCAGTATCTAAAGCGGAAAATTCGACGGAACGTTTCTGCATGCAAGATTTTCTTGTACCTATTAGTGGGTTATAGTTGCGTTTAGAATATTTGATGAGGCTTAGATTTAATAACGAAAAGTTTGTTGTATTCGTTTTAGATTTTCTTATATTATACTAATTACTATGAATAATTCATGAATAATAATTTGCTCGAATAAATCTAACAACTAATTTCACTCACATCACACCTTGTATCGACTAGTCGATCATATCCTTAAAGATACGATCGTTGATGAAATAATAAAAACTTGGCGTGTACACGTCAACTCGCATGCCTTACGAATTTAGCGGACGAATTATACATTCTGTTACGCAGGAACGGTGGATTTCGTCCTTAAATTTCCGGTATAATCCAGTCGATTTATTTATTTACGCTTAAGCCGATACTGCGGGTATTCGTGACGCTAAGAATTCATCAACAACGTTATAATAATCTTATATTACTTCGTACGATTATATTTTACCGTGATAAACAAGGTATTAATTTTAATATTATTCTTTCGTCGTTAAGTTATTTTCCTACGAAAAATAATCCGGCACTTAATTATAAAACAAAATGTGCTGAGTATGGTATAATATGCGTTAGATAGTTGTTTTTATAGCCGATTAATTAAACGTTTGAATTTTTAATAAAAAATTAAATTTCGAATGTAAATTTTGGTTATTTACACGTTTATTACAATGGCGAAATGGATTTCCATTTATGTACACATTAAGTACCGACATGTGAGTAAATACTCCCGAATTATGTAGAGTCGGTTTGGTTATTCGGTTTGGTTAATTTTTGTTAATTAATAACCTTCGTCGAATGCTTGCGGCTTAATTAATGGGAATTGCCGATTCCATCGGAATTGTCCTTTCACGAATCTGAATGCATTTTAATTCTTTAACTTGTTTTTACCTATTGATATCGATAAACGACTACCCGCTGTATTATTAATAGCTATCGTTATTAATTTATTAAGGGTAATATATTGTAATTGCGCGTATACTAAGACTTATAGCGAATTTTACAACGTCCAGCGTAATGTGTATTTATTGGATGATCGGAATTATTCATGGATATACACAGTACATAATACATAGTAATAATAATAATCATATAAAGTTAGGGGATGGAGTTTGCGGGCGGTTTTATTGGTCTATAAAATTTCCAAGTTATAACAGAACTAAAAATTTGACCACTCGCTTAGCCGTAAAATCTTCCAAAAATATTGATATTTTATTGATAACGAGCGATTTTTTTACACCAAATTCAAAAAATTGTATTTTCAATACTATAAAGGTGCTTAATTTTTAGAATATAGCCGAGAGATAAAGCCCTTGTCAAAATTATATTGACCAACCATAATCCGAGCCTCATCGGGATTTTGCATGTCTATTTCAAGCCATTGTCCCTTGAATATGATTCCGTAACGAAGGGCCCTTAGAATAATAATAAATCCTGCACGATGGAAAATATATAAAAGGATTGGTCTCGTCAACGGATTCAAGTCGAGCTTTTCTAATCTACCTATAATAAACTTACAAGAAAGGATATTCTTGATCTATTGTGTTCGAAATTTGAGAAGAAACATAATATACCTTTTATCTACAAAATGCAAATTTGATAAGAGGATTTATTATTCAGATAAATTCAACTACACTATGCAAAAATCTAAACAGAATATATTCTACATGTGTAATCGTTTCTTGATAGGTACATAGTTTGGAAATTTAAAGTTAAACCTAATTCGATTATTTGTTTCTCGTCATTTTCCCCTTATTCGTATGTGTGCACTTAATTAACAACGCCACGCGAAATAGGTTAAGACAAAGACGTGTTTGTAACTCGATAATTAATGCATCGCATAAAGTTGCACCTGCAGGGAGAAGAATCGACGAATTAAACGGATTCGCGACGAATACCAACCTACCAGCGAACTTGGAAAAATTAAAAAAAAATCTCTTTCCATTTAGCGACGTATAAATTTTTCATTAAACCGAAACCTCTCGGCATCTATTAAAGCGACATCGAATAAGGTTCAAATCGACGACCAATGGATCAGAGAATTACTCGGTTTTTTTCGGTAGATTAATTTGCGACAGGTAATTTGATTCCTTTCATGGGATATTGGGTATATCCTTCGGGAAAAGGAAGCGGCCTTTTTACTTATTTCTCCTCTCTCGGTTTTTTTTTTTGGTCGTCCCGCTTCGGTTGAAAAGAATATTTTTTATCAATACCTACCCAAAGGATGATGTTTAGTGTTCCATTAAAATTTAAATATTAAATGGATTATTACAAAATGCATTACCTAAACTTTTAATTAATTAAATAAAAGTTTTGTAATCCATAGAATTTGTTTCTTAAGTAACTTAATATTCCAAGCTTGAAGAAAAATTTATAGTAAGTTGTGGAGTAAGTTACTCGAATAGTACTGTCGCAATTTCTCCTATTAGTTTGTTATTATGAGAGCGTTTTACATCGCAACCTTAACAAAGGTAGTGGTTATTGAAAAGTGATCGGTTTGCAGGAATAAGGACATCACGAGGTTAGGCCGGGGAAACTGCCAGATATATTATTCGCAGTGTCGCTTACACGGACGGGGGTTAAGCGGGATGAACGTTGTATTCGATTCCGAGCTTACGTCGAGATTTACCTTTGTTTGGGTTGCCGCCACGCAATTTCGCAGGGATGAAGCGCAGTACATCTCCAAATCTCCAACAATTTATGTTCGGCGACCGGGCGACAAAAGTTCCTGTTGATTTTCGCAAAGTACTGTCGCGCCCTCGGAAGGCGAACTTTCCGTTCGTATAATTATTTTTTTTTTTGTGAGAGGTAAACTCGTTCGTTAGAAATGAATTTTCCTGTCGTTGTACCGGCGTTTGATCGTTCGTAACGATCTTGTAAGAAACTTTTTTTCACTTCGCTTGTTGTTTCTCGAAGAAAAGAAATCAAAGTGTGCACGGAGATAAGGACAATAAGGTCGGGAGCCTCGTTTCGGCCTTTCGTACAATTTTCGAAAGATGGAAAGTTATTTTTTTCCCGACGAAATGAACTTTTCTCTTTCGAGGCACTTATCAAACAATTTATTTCTGCAAAGCCGTCTGAAGTTTTATTATCTGCAAACCTTTCCGCTTGTTATTTTAAAACTTCTCTTCGATCACTTATGTGGAAGCCAATCTACTTAGCGCCGACTAATTCCCTTTTTTTTTCAGGAATAAAAGTCCCGCAGGATTTTTCCTCTCGGCTCACGCCGGAATAAATAAGTTTTCGATAACTCCTCTTTCTCATGCTTTTTTCTCCCCATCGGAGAAGAATAACTAATTTTTGTATAGGTACAATGTTTTTTTAAAAAATATCTCTTATTGATTAAAAAATCCTTTATGCTATAAAATATATCGGTAATTTTTTGTTTTTCCTTCGTGCTCGCCCATTATACTACGAAATACAAAGCTCGACGCTGTTGCAGAGACGCGAACATAAGGAAAAGAATCGAATAAAGTAGGTGGAGGAGCAGGAGCACCAGGGCGAGAGGCAGTTGTACATTTCTGAAACTCCGGAGTTTAATTACTTCCGGAGGTGAAATTTTACAATAGCCGGTAGGAGAGAGAAATGAGGTGTTGATTTATTGTTTTTTTTTGTGATGTAGATTGATGCTTTGTAGAAATGCAATCTGAGCAGCAGCGTAAAATCAGCGGCGTCCCAAAATAATTCTAATGACTAATACTACATTTATTTTAATAAATCGATTACATCACTAATTATACGATTAATCGATGAAACGTAACGAAATCATCGCTGTATTAATTAACGAGTAATTAGTAATTAAAGTTGATTTTTTTCAAAGGGATACCCGCCGTTGTTTCTCTGACCTGGCAGCATATCAACTTATTAAAGTTGGCTGAGATGCGATGATAGACAATTTCGAAACTTAAGAAACTTCCAACGAAATGAGATACGATTTATACATTGTTTCGCGCGTTTACCTAGAAATTGCATTCAATTCGCAAAGTCGTCGAATTGCTTTTAATTTATTTTGTTGGGATTCGCTCCGTTGCTTCGGCGGAAAAACTGAATGAAAATATGCGGGCTGGCAAGCCGTATAAATGATAAGTTCAAAATGAACGTTCCCGGTTAATAATCAATTTCGAGTTTTTATATAGAAGTTGCCTAACGTTGTTTTATTTGTTTCAGGTAGGAACTGCTTTATTCGTATAAAAATTACACCTGCTTGCGGTGAGTAATCCAAAATTCTCCAACACAAATCATTTACCATAATCTCTATTTGCCCACTATAAAGTTCATTTAAAGTCGATATTCAAAACGTACTTACCTCCGAATAGGTTTAGTTGTACGTTTGGCGAAATCGATTTAATTCCTATATAATTCGATAGTAATCGGCGCTGCCCTCGCATCGGGGCATTACCGAACAGATCTCGCCAATTGCGGTACAATTATTTGATGGAATGCTCGCATTTAACCGGCGGTTAACAAACTTTGGATTAGATAACGCGAGATTTAAGTACGGAAATTCCGGCGTGCATTCATCGAACGAAAATTCCTCTCCCTATCTCGCCCTCCCGTTTGAAGTTCCACACCCTTAATTAGTCGAAAGAAATTCGAACTAGGCCGAAGGGGATAATCGAATATATAAAAATTTCTGAGAAAAAATTGTGACCCCGACGTGATTTGAACACGCAACCTTCTGATCTGGAGTCAGACGCGCTACCGTTGCGCCACGGAGTCGATATTTCCAATAAATAATACATTACTGATAAATTGATTATTAACAATAATCGACTATTATTCGCTGATTAAGCGATATGAAATAAAAACAGTGATTAGATTACAATAAATACGATTATATCATATATACAGGCTTTGTCGAAGGTGGTCTAGAATACTGCAGGATGTATGGAGAATTCTAATTTTTATAGTACCTGTATTGAAAGAGAATAACAATAAACGAAGGAAATTAAAAATTAAAAGTAACTACCTTGTTTATGTAGCTAACTGGGTAACCTTACCCCGATTTAACATGCTCTCTTGTTTACTGGTAAAGTTTGTTTGCTTCGGTCGTCTCTCTTCGTATACGAATCGCGAGGAGCTTTTTTTTCGGCGTCGGCCGTGTTTTTTCCTCGTATTTTTCTCGTTCGAGCGGCGTCGGAAAACGCGTCGTTAACTAGGTTACACGGGTCTAGTGCTCGACCACTTACATCCGATTCCCATTAACTCCCCCGGTTTTTTTTTAAGGGGATAAATTACAATCTCGTTCAATTATGTTGTTGCTGGGAAAAAATTAACTGGGAAAGTGGGACGTCTGTGCGGGTGCTTTACGCTGCAGCGCGCGTTGATTTTTTTTTTTTTTTGTAATCGAAGAATCAATCGCGAATCGGATAATTCCGGCGGGAATGAGGGGGATTTATTTTTTTTTTTTGTAGTAAGTGTTTTTTTATTTTGATGTTCGTCCTAAAAGTGGTAATGTTTAATTCAGTGTTAAGGTCCCTACGGGGATTTTCTCGCTCGCTTAAAGGGTAATTTGTCTCGCCGGTATTATCAATAAATTTTTATTATAACACTTTATTACGGTTAATGCATCACGCGTATTTTTTTTCGAGCCTAGAATACATTTTTAACTTTCTAATTCCCGGTAATTTTTACGAGCAATCCTCTGATGTTTTGGCTTCGCTCACCTCGAATCGCGATTTCTTGATTTTTTCCCCGACGATAAGCGAGAAGACAGCGGACATCCTTTTATGTCTTTTCGCAGAAAAAAAAAGAAAGCCCTCGAAAGGGATCAAGCAAGAATGGACGTCTAATGCCCTGTTTTCCTTTCCGCACAAAGTCCGGAGCAACCGAAATCCCCGGATCTGCTTCGGGACGGCGCGTTATTTTTTTTATTTTATTTTTTCGTGGGATTTTCAATCTTATTTCGGGGCCGGTGAAACAAGCGAAATAGGAATTGTTGCGAAGTAGCGACGCCGTCGTTCGGCCTGGCCTTTCTTCTCCTCTTCGTCCGCCGGATTAGGAATCGAAAATCGTTTCCAATATTATAGATTTTTTATAGTATTTCCATTCAAATAATACTCGAGGTGAATTAATTCGAAATCGGTACACAACGTGATTAAATCGAATCCGAATTGCGTTAATCCAGTGATACATTTAGGGTAAAATTACAACGTGGCAAATAAAGTTCGTTTAATCTATTAGTTAGCTTCCGATTAATCTCGTTAAATTTTGATAACAACGAAAAAATGTCAGGATGAAATACAACAGAGTTGCGGAAACCGCGGCCATTAAAAGTTAAAGTAGCCTTCGGGACGGGAATTGAATAGGGGGTTGTGAAATAAACATCTTTTGCAAAAATGTAAGCGCCTCGGGGGCGCAAAAGTTGAAACAACGAACCAAACAAAACCGTTAATTAAAAATGAACGGTCCATTGTACGTTCAACAATAGATTTTTTTCCCCAACTTAGCCTGTTCGTTTTCCTCTATAATACATTATATATTTATAAAAGAAGAAAATCTACATGCCAGTCGATTTTATAAGATGTTTCGATAGAGCACTAAGCTTTCTTAAAGCTCTAACAGTTGAAACATTACCTACATCGGTATATGAAAGTGTAAAATCCCCGTTTACCAATTAATACATTTTTCGACCAGTACATTACATCCGGAACCTAATTAACACGTAGAGCTAAAACAGAACGCGCGATTACACCGCGTTAACAAAAGACCTTATTATCGAAACCACACTGATTAAAACATCGCGGTCGCTCGTTCGACAGCGCCTGATTAATCGCTAGAAACGCAACCGATGTCACCGTCGGATTATTTAACTTGTGATTAGTACGGGGCCCCGCCGACCTCGGCCCGTGAACTTTTCCTCCGGGCATTAATTGCCGAAATGCGGTCCGTTTGATGGCCGGCCGGGGCGTGATCGGTCCGTCGGATGACACGTCTTCGCATCGAATTTGAATTCGCCGGATTAGAACGGGTCCCCTGTCAGGGCGCGTTGTCCCGCCGCCGATTAGAGTTCGATAATCGTCAGGAACAGTTCGAATTCGTCGGGGACGCGGGGCGAAATGAACGGCTGATTGATCGCCGGGAAGTTTCGCGAACGCGCCAATTTTCAGCCCGCGGATACTCCGCCTGATTCTTCGACTTCGTTTTTTTTTTTTTGTTGGGCAAACACGTCGATTGGCCGTGATTGGATATTTCGAAATATGATTGATTACGTTCGGCGTTACAATAGGAGCGGAATAAGTCCGGGCCGACTTCGATAACGTCAAACTTCGTCCTAGGTAAATAAAATTTCGCCTCGGATGAATTTTCCCCGGTCGGATTTCGTTTGTTTTCGCTCGAGATTTTCTAGGGTTTTTTTTTTGTGTTCGCGTCGCCGAAGAGAACGTCATTTGATCGACTCTAAAGTGTGATAAATTAATTCGATGGGAAGTTTCGTGTACCCGCGGATTTTTTGGAATTGTGAAGTTTTTCCGAGGGAAAACTTTCGCGGAGCTTCGTATAAATTATCGGAAATGCTGATTAGACGAAATTTGTGTACCTAGTGGGTCTAAAAATGGGAAGGAAATTAATCAATAATTAGTTAGGAAAGGCATAAAAATAATTAAGAAAAAACCTTCTCTTATAATACCTGAGTATACGATAAACTGCTCGTCATTGAAAAGTCAACAAAAACCCCCCGTCTTATCGCTCGACGACACTCTAAAAAAATTATTTAATATTCAAAAGCGGCCGGCGGGAATCGGGAGTTTCGGAACTCGAGTTCATATCTCACATGCACCTTCGTTGACTGTTCAATTATACACGTTTTTTTTTAACTTTTTATTATTTCTTTTACCCTTACTTTTCGAACGTGTACATCCATCCCCCCTCGAATTTAATAAGAAAACTTTCGGCGAGTCCTACATCACGGGAGAAACCCAATTTATTCCTTATAAAAGAGGAAGGTCGTCTCGAGGGGCATAAAAACCCCTGCATAGATTATCCTTATTAACCGTTTGACGCAAGACGTAAGTTAAAGGCCTTTCCTATAGGGATTCGTCGAGGATATACGGTCGGAGGAGTGCGTAAAGGTAGAGAATGAAAACCCTTAGGTATATCTTGACAGGAGGCGGAAGGAGAAATCCTCATCGAGGATTGTACGCAAACTCTATCACGAGATTTTATCATCTCTTTTTGTTTATATATCTAATTTTATATTTATTCGCGCAATGGGCTTGAAGTACAAATTCGTGTCGTTTAAAAATATTCGTTACGTACCTACTAAATAATAATAATAGGTAAAATTTCCACCGACATTGCAACATTTAATCCCTTTGTTGCGGTCGCATAAATTTCGCCCTGTTTAGAGCGAACTTATAATTCCCATTAATTGGTAAATATTATTAAATTCAGTTTGACGCAGCGATAAAATTGCCCATTCGCCGGAATTATAGAACTTATCGATTCGATTTTTACATGCGAAATCGATTAAACAAATTATCGAAGAATTTACATATCGAAATTGGTAATTTTTATTAAATAACATCATTCGGAATAATAATAATATATTACAAAATTCGTGCGTACTACATCAAAGTTTACGCGGATTAGGGGGTGATTAAAATTTTCCCGAAACAATATACACGACCAATCGCCTATCGCGAAATCGCTACTGTATTTATTTGCAATTTTAAGCGTAATTACGATTGTAATTAACGTTTTGTTATTTTAATAGAAAATAGCTGTGTTCATACGACGACATTGTAAATTTATATCTAATTAGGTAAAATAATATACCTACACAGGTATTCATTAGCATATCCAAACTATTATTTTATTATTTGCTTTCTTTACACTATACATCTAAATTTTTAATACTCACTAGTTAATTAACATAACATTACTGAATTTAAGAAGATTCAATCTCAAAATAAATATCTTATTTTTTGTATTTGGCGAATATTCTCTCTTAATTTCTGTGAAATCTTCAACCTTATATGCAAATTAATCGCAATGAAATCCAATTTTTTCGCAGGATATTCGCCCGTGCCGTTTCGGCTTCGCCATTACGAAATTCAAATAAATTTTCCTCTATTCATTCGTAATTCAATTTCCTGCGATATCACCGGCAAAAACACGCAAAAAAATCCTCCTCCCTAATTAAGATTATTTCAAACGAAACATTTTCGACAGGAGGGCGAGAACGACGGGGAAAAAAAACTTCTTTTTTGCGCCAGATACAGATATCTTCGGGGGGGTCGAAAGAGCTTTTATTAAAAATCTGGAAACGCGCGGGAACTATATCTTTTCCGAAACGGACAAGACTTTTAATATCAACGGGAACGATATAATGAAAACGTCGGATGTTAAGAGGGAAACTCATTTCGAAAAACAAATACCTAAAAACGAAATGACGCCGAGAAGGATCGACTATCACGTGTATATTTCGAGAAACAATAATCCCCTACTTATCCACCTGCTGAGAATATTCTGTTTATACAAATTTTTCATCAGAGGAAATTAACTTGTGCAGAAATTGTGAACATTATTAAAATAGTATTTGCTATATCTTATACAGATCGACAAAAATAGCTGAATACAGTAGCAAAAGTAAACAAATTGCGTTGTTGCCACATTGCAACATTTTTCTTCCAAATCCGAGATAACGGAATAATTTATTTTCCCGCATTTATCCGGCAATTTTATGGTTTTTGGCGCGCCGATTCTTTCTTTAATTCGCCGATTATTTCGCATAAAAACCGAAATACGCGCAAAAAAAAGAAATTGTAAACATTATTAAGATAGTATTTGTTATACCTACAGATCGACAAAAATAGCTGAATACAGCAAAAGTAAACAAATTGCGTTGTTGCCACATTGCAACATTTTTCTCCCAAATCCGAGATAACGGAATAATTTATTTTCCCGCATTTATCAGGTAATTTTATGGTTTTTGGCGCGGCAAATCTTCCTTTAATTCGCCGATTATTTCTTTATTGCCGATTATTTCTTTATTCTCCGATTATTTCGCCGGTTATTAAAAAAAAAAAAATCCGCGGAAAAATCGCATCCGATCCGGTCCGGAAAGCGGCAGAGAGAGCGGCGGCGTGCGGGCGACAAAAACGCGCGCGTGTCCGACGCCAAATCAGGGGCGGCGCCTAAACACCCAGCCTCCTTGACACGCCGCGAAACAGCATCGCATCAGCAAGGAGCAACTAGTTGGCGGTGCACGTACACGTCGATGTTCCTGCTGTTTCTCTGTTCCGCCGTTTCGTTCTCGCAGGAGAATTGTTGCTTCTACCTTGTCTACCTGCCAACGGTGGACGGCGGCGTTGCCGGTTCTCCCTTCCGTTTTTTTTTTTCTTCTTCAGAATTTTTCATGCTAGATTTTTTTTTGAACCGTTTCACAATAAAACAAATTGGTATAAAAATATACATTCATAAGCACCGATATTATTATTGAATGAACATTAATTGAATCATTACTGACCTTCGTTTAATACGTTCTCGTACACACCAGTATTAATTATTACTAGCAAATGAAATTAATTAGCATTTTTTGGTGGAGGTATAATTCGAAATTTTGGCGGAGGCGCGGGTGTTTTCCGGGTATGGCGGGAGTAAAAGGTAGAAGCGCGGCATCGGCGGCGGGCCCGCATGCATCAGGTTGTATTGACGGTCGAAGTAGTGGGGTAGATAGGGGCAAAGGCTCGGGCGGTGCGCGTGCGCGTCCGCCGGTTATCTTCCCGAACCGGAACGCGGCGAGAACGCAGCAACAGTCCGGGCCTATCTCGCATAGTGTACGGCGGTCTATTCTACAGTCTATAACACTTCCTATACGAAACTTACTCACCACTTTTTTACCCGATCCAAGTTCACCTCGATACATCGACGCGTTTTACCCGATACGTCATTACACAATATTCTTGTTCTTCCTTTTAACGTCTCCTTTTCCTTCGAATCACACGCGCGTACACGTATCATTACACGAAAAGAAAAGAAAAAATCGAAACATAGAAAATACTTTCCTGCAAAAATTTTAATACTCGCTCCTTTTTCCCCGAGTCCGTGTGAAGTTGTTCCTTGTTTGAGTACAAATATTTTAAGTTGTGCGTTTTTGACGGCAAAGACTATCACGGTCTTGTCCAAGAATTTATTGACAATCATCGTAAGTTTAAGGTAATAAGTGTGTAGACTATACAAGTAAAGAGTCACGTTTTTAGACCGTCCTATTTAGATTATTTAATATTTAAGGTGTTTGTATTATAAATATCGAAAGGGCCTTGTGCAATATAATCGTGCCCTTTATCAACTCACTGAAGTCAATATTACTAGCGTTTTTTCGAATTTAGACAATCACTTTGTGTATATAAATCACGTATTTTCAAAAAAAAAAGGCACACCTACCTACAAGTTTCAATTAATAAACATATCTTCTGATCCTTTCAAAATTTGTTGAGACCAAAATATCGGTTGTGTGCAAAAAATTCAGTATTAGCGTAATTTGTTTATCTAGTGTTTAATCATATAGGGTAATTTGTGTAAAGTAAAAGGACATATCTCTAGTTATAATTAAATTTATAGCAACTAAGCATATAGGAATATATATTTTACTTAATAAAAAAATAAAATAAATCAAATTTATATACATATATATTTATTATAAACAATCAAAAAAATTTAGTAAAAGAAACCAAGCAAAAAGCCCAGATAATCATATAACTAACGAAGACAATCGTGCAATATATAAATTTTCATTAAATCGACAATCTCGTTAATTAGACAATCCGTTTAAAACTCATCACAATCAATTTAATGAACGCGCGCTACTAAAACTTTAAATCAAGCAAAAAAAAAACTCGAGTCGCACCATTTCGGCTAGTCGTATTCGTTTAGATTTAAGATTACCCAAGCAATCACGACGTACTTCTTCAACCATCCCGGCCAATATCCCTACGTAGTGCCCCTGTGTCCTGTCGTTCCTTGTCCCGAAATACCGCCCGCATACGCCGCAGCTCCTGCCACCGCCGCCGTACCTTGTTCATGCGGCCAATGCGCCCAGCACATGTACAATAATCACCATTTGACCGCACCGAGTACGCTCATCGTAAACCGCTTTACCGAAATCAACTATTTCGACAATCCGCCAGTGTCCACGTCGCCGGAAAAGTTTTGCTACGAAATGGTAAGGCCAATTTTGTTGTCTACATTGGTGTTGTAATCCTGTTTGTGCATCAAGCTCTCAGTTCTTCTTGTAAGTTTAGAATTTTATTTTTTTTTGAATTTTTTTTAGTAGCTTTAGTCGTCATTAAACTAGCGAACGGATAAGAGATTGTTTTCGCTTCCGGTGTATTTACGAAAATTTATTGCATCATCCTTTTCGTTTTATTATTAATTCTACTGTTATACTTTTTACGATTTGTGTAAATCGTTAAATGCGTATGTAAACGTGTGTTTTCGGAATTGCTTCCATTCACTGTTATCTCAATAATTAGCGAATAATTAAAAATTTGTTTAATGCTTGAAAACGAAATAATTTCTGATTCATTCGGATAAAATTATGCAATTAATCAGTTGAAGATGTTCGTAAGTATTTAGCATTTTTGGTAACACCCTGTATACATTTTAATAAAAATGCGAAACCCACGCGGCGACATTTTTGAACATCTAGACTACTTAATTTAACGGCTCAACACTTCGGAGAATTTTTCAATTTTACTTTAGTCGAATTCTCAACAAATTCCGAGTTAACTATATTTTTTAATGTTTTCTGTCACGCCGTACATAACGTCCCAATTAATCATCGCCTTGCCGCACTCTGTCACTGTTTAATTAATTAAATTTGTCATATACGAATGTAGCGTTTCGTGCCGTATGGAGATTTGTATAATACTTTTATTTATTAAGGCTGTAAAACCTCTCTCCGTGCTCCGGATTACAGTCATGCGAATATTTAACTAGAGAGAATATTAATTACATCTTTTTTTTTTCTTTCTTATTTTTACTGACGATCGACGGTTTATTAATGAAATTTCAAAGTCCCCGGCTTCCCGTTTTCGCTCGGCCTTTTTGGCCCTGCACTTGATTCCGGAATTCCTCTGCTCCTATCCAAGTTCTCCCCAGTTCTAATGCCTATATACTTTTGTTGCCAGTGAAGCCCTTTGATATTTCTCGATTGAAACGTTTCTGACAAGGCCCGATTATTTTACAGTGAATTAACGATTAACGAAATATTTTTTAATTTTATTTTGATGACCCGTTTAGTATCGGTTGAATGACGTCGCCGAAATCAAAGGGTACAAAGGCCGTGTGGGTATTTGACTGGGGTTGATGAAAATGTGACACGTATCGAGATCGGAAGGCCGATAATCGCGCCAGTATTGACACAAACAACGATTAGACGTGTTATATTCTCTGGATAGATGACAGCAAGTTAGAAAAGTTTATAATTAGATTTTAGGCCATTATGAAGCCATTCCAGAAGTCCTGAAATTACTTCTTAAATTTAGCCATCAATAATTTCATTTCAATTTTATTATCTAACGAAACTTTCTGTAACTAATCCAGGCAAGTTTGTTGTAGTTTTCATCGTAAATTTTTCCGTTTTCCTTTGTAATAAATGTTTGGGGAACGATCCGTATTGCCGACGCTAGCGGTGCAAAAACGATACACTTATCTTATCTCTGCTAATAAAAAATAAATAAATATTTTTAGTTTAAATTAAAAGATTGTTTGGTTAAAACGATAAGGTAGTGTAATTTCGAGGTATAATTTTTTATTGCGTCTAAACGGCCAATTAGTCATTGCGATCTAATTAAATGTTTTACATCGAATACGAGGACATTTGAAATATTCGAAAAATTTATTGAAAAGAGTAAACAAACTGCAATTATCATCAGATGTTTCCTACTGTGAATTTACAGTTTATATAATTTTTGTAAAACTATATTTTTTTATGATTTATGCTCCAATTTCTTTACAAAACAGATGCTTTTTCGAGATGTATCTTAAAATAGAATAAACAAAATCCCATACAAGCCTAGTGTGCTGGTTGAAAATATTTTCAAATTTCAATAAATATTTCAAAAAAACACTACAAATACCCGCTCGAATGTAATCTCACCTGGTTTTGTTCGGAGACGGCTGAAACGAAAATCCGCTCATCCGGAATCGGACACACATACCGAAAGAAAAGAGAAAAATACTTCAATCGCAAACAAACAATTCGCGTGCGTTTCCATTCCTCTCCCGCTACTAAACAAACACACAAAACTTTTCTTATCGACGTGCACATATACAATACATACATAACTTTTCCAGCCCCCGAATCCGCCTAAACGTTTCCCAGGTACATGTAATTTCGATTGGAACTTAGAAGGGGCTTTTCCTTCTGAAACGGACGTATATAGACGATATCGAGAAATTGAATCAGACGTTATAAAATAATATATCAATCAATTTGCCTCGAACACCGACTCGGAGTCGACGCATCGCGTACGGGTTTCCGCATAAAGGAAGGAGGAATCGGGAATTGTTTACGGACGATCGACGAAAAAGAGATGAAAAAAATAAAACGCGAAGCGCGGAAACGAGCCCGATTGATCGTCGATAAACCGACGAGATATTCGCGAATATACATATTCGCATACACAAAATCTGCTTGGATATACTCTATAGGTATCTAGAAATCCTTTTTAGAGTGTTTTAACGTAGAATATTTGTAGCTTTACTCGCTAATTATTGATGAATCAAGTTTTATGAAATCGGTAAAATAGGTATAGAACATGTCATTAGATCTGAGGAAAGTTTCGCGAAACTTTG
Organism: Phyllotreta striolata; assembly: GCA_918026865.1. NCBI lineage: Eukaryota > Metazoa > Arthropoda > Insecta > Coleoptera > Chrysomelidae > Phyllotreta > Phyllotreta striolata. The sequence continues at coordinate 773,928 of OU900098.1, read as the reverse complement.
CATACTCGTGTACTCTTAACTAGCATAATCCGACGAGGGGCATAAACGTCCTTAAATTATTTAACGATAACGATTTTTGCCATAGAGACGCCTATCCGATTACCGAATGGCCAATCAATGTTCGGGCTTCTTAACGACGAAACATCTCCTTGGAATTTTTAGACAAGCTCGTTAAATCGAGAGCAGAGCTTTCGAGAACTTCATCTATACGCTGCGCTATATATTTTTCGAATGCGAGTTTTTAACTAATATTCCGCGTATAATGAGTTTGTTGTAAGTGGTATATAGATACAATTTCTCGTAGCCAATTTGAGATTTCGAAGTACTACATAGAATCTACCCTCTAAAATTCTGAATAATTCAACGGGCGAACGGGCGAGGCGTCATAAACTCGGCAAAAACGAAATTATTTCATTTCGAAACGGCAAATTGCTTATTACGGTTTCTTTGCCGACTTCTCGCCCGCCTCGACCTTGCCCCCGAAAAATTTATAAATTTTTCGCTGCCGTGCGTCTCGACGCTCTCTCTGCCCATCGCTCATCCCATCAAATATTCACGCCGAATGTACGGAGGCCTCCTATTTAGAAAAAGAAGAACTCCGCAAGTTTATCTGCCAATTTCTGCACGTCATTTATAATTCATTGCGATATTTCGATTGATTTACGGGCCGTTTTTGTTCGACGGGAATGTTCTTTTATACACCGAAAAATTTACTAAGTCAATTTTCGTCTTTTTATTACACTAAAATAGAAAATTATGTATTTTCAATACACAGCACAAGTAGGTAGAAGTAGGTCAAATGAATACTTTAAACATGTTGACAATTTTAATAAAAATATGAGAAAACGGGAGTTTATAAAGCATTAAATATAAACTATAAACAGATAACATACGGTAGATTTTTTTCGGACACATTCGACTCTTCCATTCGGTCCATTAAGTCCCATTTCTTGTCATTAAATCGAACAAGGCCCCATAAACCGATATCCAGGAGCGGAACTACATTCCATCCATTTGGATTTTCCTAAATAATTGAATAGAATCGAGTGCTCGACGCGTTTCGGGCCTAGAGAATATAAGGTAGTGGAACCCTATAGATAAACAGGGTGTTTCAAGGTACTTTTGAAAAATTGAACAATTTATTCTTCGATAGAAATTTATACAACAATGATGAAGTATTACAATCGAAGTTTATTTGGTGGATAAAAGTTGATTTTGGTTTATTTATCGTGTATTAATGCTGGGTCACCCGGTATAGGATGGCCGATAATACGGCGGTGGGGCGCGTATTATATGGAAGCGAGTCGTTCGGGGATAATCTTAACCTCATGAATACAAATATTCGAATTAGTATTCGACTTAAATTCGCGTATATAAATTCATATCCGGTATAAACCGGCAGGCGATTCGGATGTTGCCCCGGAGGCAATACCCGGTCACTAAACCAGTATTCCATAGGTCTATACGCTTCGGTTCATCACAATAAAAAAACACCAAGAAGCCAATTTATCCTTCTAGTTTAGTAGGAAAAAAGCGCATGAATTAATTGTATTTACGGAGGACTGATTAGATTTTAAAATCGCGCGAATCCCTATCGGGTACAGCACGATTTCTTCTCGTAGAAAGTGAAACGGCCTAACTACTTATTGTTGTTTAACGCTCGGGCGTTTCTCACGTATATTGTCTTCGGCCTTTCGGTGCAGACGTGAGCCGATGTTGCGAAACTCGCTGATCTATCGCGAACGTGATTCTACAGTGGAAACCGTCGGATTAGAGGAGCGTCGGGGAAATTTCGAAAATTCCGGCCCGGCGAAAAAGTAAAGCGAGCGTGAGAGAGCCGTTTATCGAGGAGCGAAGGTGTCGCGGTCACGCAATCATGAAAGTTTTATGCGCCCCCGGCCCGTTTCGTCTAAGACTGTTTCGCACATCTTTCGATTTTATAGTTTTCACGATGCAACGACTGTTTAAATATCCAAATTTTTTGCTTTCTTTAACCTGGATATAATTACTGTGTATAAAGAATTAAGGGCATTTTAGCGAAGCCACTTAATATACACTTACTTAGGCAGGGTAGTATTTAAGTTAATAAGATTAGAGTCGAAATAATCGCTTTATGTTTACGTACTTTATGCGCCTAATAAACGAGCTTATCTGGTTGAACATTTCGGGCGATCTCTCGTCATAAAATGCGTTTACAAGAATTTTTTATTAAAACCGAAGTATATTAAATAAAAAAAGGATTCCTTCGTTCGAAAGAAATCCTATGCGATGCCGGACCGGGACCGTCGACACCCTTATCGATCGATTTATGTACGAACTATTTTCCTTTCATCTTTTTCATCCCCTAATCTTTATTCGGCCAAACAAAAAATGCGCCGGTGATATTTTTTAATCTAACGTCGTAAAAAAAAGGAGGAACATAATGCTGCGACACAACAGCGTGCCGACGGTATATGAAATGGAAAATTTGAAAGGAAAATACCGCAAATATCATACTTTCTTTTCCCATCGCCCCGTTCTCTCTACCCCGAGATATTCGAGGAATGTGTAAAGGTCGATTTTCTCGATATAGTGTCGGTTTTTTTTTTCGTTCGCGTCCCAAACAGAACAATAAATTGAATTTCCCAACGTCCCAATATGTCCTCGAAGATATAGGAAACACTCTATCGCGTTCAGTCATTCGAAATTTTAATGCAGTGTCTCCCATCGAAGCTTCACTTTTTTTGTATAAATTCAGTTCCCGTTTAAAAAACGATATTTAAAATTAAATGATTCTATTTCTTACACTCGCATTTCTCGTATATTTTTTATCAGAAAAAATCTCTAATGGTTTTATTCGGGCGGATCATTTTTTATGTTTTTTTGCGCGTCACTGGCGGGACGTTTGGCGGAGGTGCGATCAACATTCTCGCTCGAATAAGCTGCGAATGTCCCTAGAAAAGAGGTATAGAATCGAGAAGGACCACTTGTGTGTGCGAAATATCGACTTCCCTTTAGATTCTCTTGATTGATTTTTAGAAATCGAAGGATCCCAGAAGTGAAATAGCCGACTAGCTTTTCTAAAATGTAACCGATACATTCGTTTTGTAATACTTTATTTTTTTATCGAATCGTTACCTATAATTACGTTTGTTTTGCAGGTACGTAATACCGCCGAATCCGTGCAACTTCACATCGTGGTAAGTCGGAAAATTGCAATAAAAAAAAACTGTAACCGGAGCGTACACACGAATTCAATTTCCCACATAAATTACGGAATTAGATTTAAGTGTCTAATTAAATTCGCGTGCAATTAACGGCGTTAAGCAGATCTCAAAAAGGATGTTCGAGTTCGTTTACCTCGCTACAAACGTTTTCCGTCTCTATGCCTCGCTAGAGTCGTGCATTCGTTGCATTGGCGTCCCTGCAATTCCGCCGATCGAATCCCCTAAAATTTACACCCTACACAGCATTAAAGTTTTCCCCCATTTTTTCATACTTTTTGACATTCTCACATCGATCAGAATTTTTGATTTACATACAACGTTGCCGCGAATTCCTGAGATCTACAGAAATTTCCGAAGAGTCCCATCGTTAACAATTTGTAACGGTTGAACGTCCGTGACCCTAGACTTTTATGCACGAATGAAAACAAACTTTTCTCAAGCACGCCGGTAGAACGGCCGCGAAGCCGTGTATACGATAAGAATCTCCGGTAATAATTGAACAAAAGAGGAAAAGGAATTATTTAAGGTAGTCGCTGGTAATGACGGAATCGTTCCGGAGAGCTTAAGGCGACTGTGTGCGCGCTCATGAGGCGCATTTTTTACTGAATAATCGAAATTAAAATGCATTAGTAGCGTTTTTGTAAGCGCCGAAAATAGGTTGGAGTAATCCTGTAAATGAATTACGGAACAGCCCTTATCTGAAACCCTATGAATCAAGTCGATTTATAATCGCCTTTATATGAGTACAGCAAGAGCGAATCCATCAAAGCCGGTGGAAAATTGTATAGATAACACGAACTTTTCCTTTTTGCGGAAAAATAAATTGATTTACTACTTTTTTAAATTGATTTATTACAAATATTAATTCAAATAAGTAGATTCAAGTTCTTGGCTTCTTAAAATTTCCTCTGTATACAGGATGACTCACGCAATTCCAATTTTTTAGTTGGTCTCTTTCAGGAAACGTTTCACAATTAATACAAATCATTCTTGCTCAATGAGTTCGAACTAGTCCTTGAACCCTATACAATTTCCAGGACCGCATTTAAGACATTTGCTCGAAATTCCATCAAATTCGTTACCCGTTTTCTATTTCGATTCGAAATTACTTCGTTGTAAGCGTTATGTCGTGTTATTTTACACATATTAAGGCCGTAGAAACGTGCCCGATACGGTTCCTAAACCCTCCGTTGGAATTTCTCCTATGATTACCAGAGGATAAACGAGACGTACGCTCGTTTCCTATAATAAAACGAATTACTATTGTTTCGAGGAAACTAAATTTAATTGTAGCATGTACTACTAAACAATTACCGAGTGGTTTTTTTTCTTCTAATCCGAACGTACGGAATGGATAACAGATTTAATTGTGATGCGAAAACGGCAATTAAAAAAAAGTTATGTTCAACGAGGAGGGTCTAACGAACCTTTGCGGTTACGTAAGGTTATTTTACGAGGTGGATTCTTGTTTTGTTTGTTGTTCGGACATAATAATACCTTTGTAATAGGTTCATCGAGTTTTTTTTTCGGTCCGGGATTATAATGATTAGGTACATAATAGAATGGATTTGAATTGTAAATATGCTTGAATATATTTTTATCTAATTTGAAGAATGCATATTAAATTTAAACGATTGTAGCAGAATTTGTCATCGATTATATCACTGCATTGTTATGCGTGATATGTAAGGTGTTTTCTATTAAAATGCGTTTTTTTACTTGCATATAAAGTTCGGTAGAATATTCTAAATTATTCTAAAAAAAATGTATTTGTTTTACGTACGATTTTATCCAATTTTCGCGGTCTAAATACGTATCGATTGGATCGCAAGATATTTCTCGTATACGAGCATCAATTATATTTTTTTTCGGGCCAACTAAGCCGAGAAGGGACGCGTAATGTACTGCACCAGAAGTCCCTCGGGCCCTCGATTCAATACACAACGTTCGACTGACAGCTCCTAGGGGTCTCCTATATCAAATTTGATGAGTTTTTAATGGATATAAATTAGTCCGCGGAGCAAAACATTTTCATTCACCGGTTTGACAGGTTTATCGCGTCGTTCTGTGGTGTTTGTATGCACCCGAATACACATCGTGCGTCCTTCCTAATCGATTAATATATTCAAAGTTACCGATACAATAAGTCCTGTTGCAATTTCCACGCTTTCGGGTGGTCACGGAAAGTTTGCCTACCCTCCAAACTAACTAACGAAGGTTGTAAAGTGTGTATATATGTAGGTCTTTCGGTCCGCGTTTTCTCCATTTAACTCGCCCTTTTCGCCCCCGGAACGCCTCCGGTCTCGCGCCCTTCCCTTATCGAGTTCGAAATCAAATTCGGCTTCGGCATTGCCCGTAAATCGTTTGTATAATTCGGATTATTAGTTGATTTTAATGAAACGGTTCGGCTTAATTTGCGAAATTGGATGGGATTTCGCCGGAGTTTGTCATCGAGCGAAAATTACCCGAGTCGAATGAATGCATGGAGTCGCTTCTATATTTTTTTTTCGCTATTGCAGTCATTTTTTGCGATAATTTTGATAACGAAAGCGACTTTGTAAGTTATTTGGCTAACCCGGTTTCTTTCGGGAATATATCTGTTGGATTTTTGAATTCCCGAACAATTCTTATTGTTAAGGGAATCGCCGAAACGAGGCCGGCATATACCCTATTATCAAATCACACGTATGTTTTGTGATTCTCCGGAGAATAATAATAATTCGTCGGATCCCGAGTGGGAAATCTTTTGTGCCCTGTTAAGTCCTTTCTCTAAAATGGATTTAATACCGCTGAAAGGTTTTTGTATGGATTTGTAGGCTTCAATTTGCTAATGGGCCGGATTATACTCGTTTTCTTCACTATTTCCTCGATATCGTTCGGTTTGTTGCAATTAATAGAATTAGTAAAACGGGAGTTTATAATTTATTATTCGCAATTCGCGGAATACCTGTTAGTTTTCGATGTAAAATTTTATTTGTTGAATTCTTTACGTTCGTTTTAGTGCATTCACCTATAACTCGAGCGATTATTATATGATGAATCGTTTATTTTCGTCCTTGATAGTATAATTTCGATTCTTGAGTCACCGACAGAATAATTATCATTTTGTGATGATTACACTGATGATTGTAGTTAATAAATTATGAATATCTATCAATGTTATATGATAAAAAAAATGGAAAATTCCGAGTTTTTTATTTGGCGCGTTTCGAATTTGTTCGAGTTCCAGAAGAAATGCGAAGTCTCGCGTTCATTCTAAATTTAAATGTATTTGTAAATTCGACGTGCCGTATCGTAAACCAAAATTTACTAATTACCATTATCGTTCGACGTCGAACGGCGTTTTAGAAGATGTTTTTAGAAACCGAAACTAATAAAACCGCCGGCTATTATTAAAACGATTCTCCGAACTGCAGTGAAAACCCGCGTTTTTCGGCCCGTTTTCCGCCACAGACGCAATCGCCCAATTTCCCGTCGAACTAACGAATAACACGGATGGATTTTCATAATTCTCCCGCGCACTTATACCTCGAGAGAAGAATATCCGGCCGCCGCGCATTTTCCGCCCGGAAAAACTAAATACACCGTTTGTCGAATAGTGGAAAATTAATAATGCAGACACGACGGTCTGGGTATTATATAAATTTTTGAATCGCTTTTCCAGCGGACGAGCGGTTATAGATCTTCTCGCTTTATACCCACTAAATACAAAGACGTTACCTCCCCGTTACAATATTTATTTACCTCGCAAAATTTTATTGTACAAAAATAAATCGTCTAGGTATAATACTTGTCGTGATGTCACGGTCTTGTTATCTCGAACGCACTATATCATTCTAAATAATTTTAACACGTAAGCCGCCGCGCTTATTGAATTAAATCGTCCTCCACCTTGGCGACTGATCGAGTTTTGTGCGTGTATTCGAATTAAACGAAAGATTAAACGGCGCTTCTCTGGCACCGTCGACGACTAAATCAGGCGAAATCCGCTTTATTTGTGACCTGTTACTCCTCCGGCGGCCGCCATCTATCATCCACCCGGATATTACACGTCCATTTAATTTCATTTCGTATTTAATTCCGCATTAAAATGGTTTCGCGAGATATATGGCTCGGTTTCTGGTCCCGGAGCAAGTCGCGATCCAATTGTGTTTGCTCGTGTATACCGAAAGAATTGTTCATTTTCGTTTAGTAATCTAACTAGGGTGAACTGAAAATGTTTTCACTCCTCTCCGTAATTAGGAGTGATTTGTTTTTCTAATTTTTCCAGCCGGTTTAGTCATGAAAACTCGGTAATGTCGATAATTTTTGAATGAAACAAGGTAAATTTTACACGCCGGACGTTTTGTCGACGTTACTGCTATGCCGTGTTTATAGAAAACCCCCCATTAAATACACGAGTACATCTGGGTCGCTTGTTAATTATTTATACCCTTTTTGTTGGGTCGTTTGCCGTGGAAGAAAAAGAGCCCTCTTCGCCAACAGGACTTGTATAGCCATTTTCGTGTAAATTTTCTTCCCATTGTACGTTTACACAAATAATATTTCCTTGTTGATTTATGTAGGTATTACCTGCCTTGTTTTTATTACATTCCTCAATAACTTCGGCTATTTTTTAAGGAATCTAAAGTACCACAAATTAAAGTACCATCCACGATATAATTCACGTATAGGCTAAATATCCGGTTATATTTTTTTTTGGTCCGTCCGGACCCCCCCGGCCCCGCCGGTTCGGTACGGCCTTGGAAGTATGTGCGTACTTAGTTTCTATTCGTTGAACTTGACTCGCAGCGCTCGTTGTTTCGTTTCAATGGCGTTAGCCTTGAATTAGAAGTGCGGCCAAAGACCCGGCTTGGACTCGGTTTTTCTTCCGAGCCATCTCGCGTCGCTGCCGAGCCTCCTCTTCCATGGGAAAAGAATTTTTTCGACGCGCGTTGTTTAGCTCAGCGATGCCTTCGAAGATGTCTTCTGGTTCCGCGGCAACGCCGGGTACTTGACTGTACCTGGGGAGCTTTGGAAATTCGAGGTTTCTTGATCTGTTTACGAGTTAAAATAAAGTTACCATTTCATACACAATTAAGCGTTCGTTTCTCGTAATATTCGTTAATACAACAATAGGAATGTTCACAAAAAAAATAAATCTTGTTTAAAACTCATCAAATTATTCAGAATAGTCATATAAGTATATCTACAAAGTTTTACAAAAATCAAAAAATCCTTAGTATAGAAAAAACGCAAACGAAATATTAATATTCGTTTAAACGCACGAAACGCTCTCTGATTGCTATGACGTCACAATGCGGAACGGGTGGCACTCGAAAACATAAGTGGTTCGGTTTTAAGTTAGGTTTTAACGATAATTTCGGAGCTTACGGCCATTCTGCGTGTATCGTTTATTGTGATTGTTTCGACGCTTGTCTGTCTTGTTGGGATTTATCGAAATTTAAATTTAGTAAGGTACATTAAGGCTTGCTAAAATGGAAGAAGGTTTTCAAAAGGCGGACTCCCATAATCTGCCAACTGTGGATGTTACTATGGTATCCGATTTTTTGATAACGTGTCAAGACTTAAATCAGCCTCAATCCAGAGGTGTTAAAGCAAAACAGTGAGTATTTTTTAAATTTAACTTGTTAAAATAATGTTAGTTCATTATATAAATGTTTAGCAAAAACTTCTTAGTTTCGGAAATATTTCTTTTTTTCTTTATTTATTATACTTTATTTTTTTTTGTTATGAGATAATTTATAAAATCTTAAAAAAATATATTTTAGTTCTGCAAGAGACAGTTATGGGGACTCAGCTATCGGTTATGTCCAGGTTAAGAGAGCAAACAATAAGTGTATCGTTAAAGCCAGAATTTGTCCAGAGCATAAAGTTAGGGACAAACCATATTTCGTTGCTGCTACCATTGATGAGGAAGTCGAGAATATAGAGGAAGTGATTTGTCTGAGTTGCGTAGCTGCCCTTGGAGGATGCAAACATGCTATTGCATTTTTAATGTGGTTGCATCGTAGATCCGAAGAACCTGCTCCAACAGAGGTTACTTGCTATTGGAAAAAGCCAGCATTATCTCAAGTAGGTTCAGTTGACAAATTCATCGAAGCAGAAAATATTGGAAAGAAAGTAAGGCAAGCCGATTTAACTCTTCCGGACAATATTGGATTTTTTGAAGAAGTGTGTGAAGTGGTTAATAGTGAAAAATATAAGTGCCCCATTAATTTACATTACGGTGAATTTGACAATGTTAAAAAATTATCTTTGCATCAAATACTTGTTGATTTTGTAAATAGCAAAAACGAACAAACGGCAGACAGTTTTATAAATTTTTGTAGTTTAAGCATGAATAATGAGGCTGTTAAACAAGCGGCAAAGCTAACCCTTACGCAGAGCGAAGACTCACTATGGTTTGAGCTTCGATATGGGCGTATAACAGCTTCAAAAATATATGAAATGGCAGTTTGTAAAACACCAAGTGGCAGTTTAGTCAACCAAATTATTGGAGTATCAAAAAAATTTAGTAGTCTTGCAATAAATAGAGGTAAAAACTTGGAAAAGTTAGTTCTGTTAGAGGTTCAGAAAAAAATTAATGCCAAAATAAGAAGCTGTGGTTTTATTATTCTAAAAGACTTTGGTATAATCGGTGCCTCACCTGATGGCCTAACAGAAGATGCTGTTATTGAAGTGAAGTGTCCTCTATCTAATAAAACTTTCAAAAACTATATAAATAAAAAAAACGAAATAAACAAAAAGTTCCTGGGACAAATTAATTTACAAATGTTAGCAACAAATTTAAAAAGAGGTTATTTCTGTGTTGCTCATCCGGATTTTGAGACAACAAGTGAATGTACAGTAGTAGAGGTTTCATTTGATCGAGACTTCACCCAATCTATTATTGAAAATTCAATTTCTTTTTGGAAAAATAATGTATTTCCCTTATTACTGGAAAGCTGTACTTAAATAAAATTATAAAATAAATAAACATATAACTAATTATTTATTGTAGTTTGTATTTGTTAGTACCTGAGTAAGTAAATATAAGCCAAATATTATTAACAAAATTTTTATAAGTATATACCTATTTCTATAAATCTACAAATGTGTTACTGTTTGATTATTGGCTGTTGTATATTAATTATTGCACAGGCTATAATTATAATGTTATCAAGTTTTTGAACTAAATCTAAATTAATAGTTGCATGAGGGCTTAACATTTTAAAATCTCTAACACGTTTTATAATTCTTTCAATGTGAATCCGAACACTAGCAATTCGTTTTGTAAGTAACACATCATCTTTTGTCATTTGTTCATTATTCGCAACACTGGGAGGTCTCACCAAACTACATTTTTTTTTAAATAAAAGTGTCTCTATTTTTTTAAATCCTCTATCAGCCATAACTACACTATTTTCAGGAAGTATATCCAAAAAACCACAATTTTCAAATATAACAATATCACTAGTTCGACCACCATATCCTTTAGAGACAAAATTAATAAGACCATCTGGAGTAGAAGAAATTAAATATTTTATGGTGTTGCATTTTTTGTAATCTGACCAGGTTAAAGCTTGTTGATGGGCTGAACTTGGTTTTTGAATTTCAATCTCTAAACAATCTATTATAGATTGAACTTTTGAAAATGTTATTCTAAACTGAATTGGAAGATTTTTCTTTATAGAAAGTTCACTGGGCCAAAAAATCATTTTTTTCATTAAATGTGCCAAAGTAATTAGGGTTCGTTGAAAGATTTTACTAGCATATGTCTTCGATACACCAAATAAATCACCAATTTTTTCAAATGAATCATTAGTTTTGATTTTATATAATGCCAAATATATAAAATGTTTTTTTAAAAGTGATTTTTTTTCCAGGACGTCCAAAATGTTTTTATTTTCTTTAGGGATGCCAGTATACATTCGCAACTTTGTTTCTATAACATCAATAAACATCTTTCGAAATTCTATCTTCTTATTTTGTAAAGCCTGTTTATCTTCTCTCAATTTATCATCTTTTTCACTACTATCATTTTCATTGCTTCCTTGACCTGGTTCCCAAACATCTAAATTTTCTGCAGGTACCTCATTGTCTATGCTACTCGAGATGCTACTATTACTGTCAAAATGCTGTACACTAAGGCCTTTAACTTTTTTCCTTGGAATAGCAGGAACATGAAAGTTTATGGGAGACGTGGCCATATTTTTACACATTTTTCCCTCAATTATCTCTTTGTCGAGGTTTACCTGTATATGCTTACTCCTGTACCGAAGGGGTTTGGCCTGGCAACAGAAGTCACTTTTTCCAGGAATATTTTCTGTTATCATAGAGGATGTACTTGGCTCAGGTTCTGGATCATTTGAAATATTTTCAGGCCTCGTTTCAGACATAGCCTCGGGCACAGCAGGTATTGCAGCTTCTTGTAAAATTTCAGAAATCTTCCTTTTTCTCGCTCTTTTTTCACTACTTTGACGAGGGACACTAACTTTTTTATCCAGCTGGCAAGGAAAAATATGTGGTAATACTTCCGGCTTCATGCGAATGTTAACTTTGCTTAATTTGTACTCTAAGTAATTTTCCATGTCTTCGTCGAGCTGAAAAAAATCAAAATAAATACCTTAGTACCTTTCGATTTTTCCACGATTTTTCTATTTAACTTTGGCACAAACTTTAACAATTCTTACCTTAAAATGATCTTCACAGCAATAAAAATGTGTTTTTATTGAAACTTCTTTAAGTTCTCGTCTCACTGCACTAAACCACCGCTTTTTTTTTTGTAAATTGTTAGGTACACTTATAAAAGTCTTTTCTGGGTTATTTATTGAAGTATTTGTACATTTAGGTACAAAGCACCACTTTTTTCTACTGGGTTTAATATTGCTAGAGTCTCCCATAATGAGTACGATTTTTTATTAAAAGATGAGAGTAAATTAATTTGTAAGACAACAGTGTGAGTTTCGACCTTATTTTAACGAATATATCTAACAGAGGTATCCCACACTGCTTATCTTAATATTTCGCAGAACACCCCCTTTTTCAATAAGTTATGGGTTTTTAGAACAAGTCGATCGTTTTACATTTCGGTTTCACTCAATAACCAGCCCGAAATTATGACGTGCTAACGGATATTTATTTAGGTACCTACATATTTCTCACATTATTTCCAGCTCTTGACATAACTTACTAGTTATAGTAAATTAGTAAATACATACGATACTTAGCATTAATTGCATTTACGCCCATATAATCAATTATACCTAACGATGAATCAATAACAATGAACTAATCACCAGAAATAAATAAAAACAAAATTTTGAACCTATAAAAGCAATGTAAACAAAAGTTACGTTCCGCAAAGTGACGTCACATGCGCTACTCTCGCGACAGGGAGCCGTTTACTAGCCTCGTTAATTTCGGAGTTTTTATTTTTATTTTATAAAAAAAACCGGAGAGTTTTGAGGCGTTATAACGATTAATACGTGTTTTGTGGCCTTAAACCTACCACTTTTTATTACAATTAAAAAATAGTGAACATACCTATTTCTTAGTTGATTTGTAATTCTGTTATAATATTTTGATTATTAATCGATACTGAGAGTATTAATCAAGTTGTATACACGTCACTGTTTTCATTAAATCAACGCCGTATTCACTTTCATAGAGCTTGTTTTTTTTTTGTTCATCGTTCTTCTCCTCTCATTTTATATAAATAGTATACACCGAGTATGGTATGTATTACGACACGACTGGATTTGTGAGCGATCGTGCGTTCTGGTCTCTCTCTGGTCAACCGGAGAGTTCGAGGACGGTCTCTTGGTGGAAGCACCGCCGAGGCTAATCGGTCCTACAGTGTGGATAAAGCGTAATTTATTTCTCCTCTGCCGCTCTATTTTTATACATTGTACGGAGTCGGCCGAACGATTAACTTTTCCGGAGTATGTAAATTCCGGAATTCATTTAAAAACTTTCGTAATGTCTTTTCGTAATGGAATAAGCCGCCTTCGCTTTACGACTCGTAGAAAATCGCCGGCCGGAAAGTCGATAAATTTTCACCGAACTACCAGTTTCACTCAATCATATAAATGATATTATCCATTTGCCAGTGAAGTAGATTTTTTAAAAGAAATTCCACAATATACTACTCAAAAAATTCTACTTAATTACCGACTATAAAATTTCAAATAAATCTAGTTTTATACTCCTATAAAAAACCGAGAATCAAGATAAACATGCTTAAATTCGACACCCTCGTTTCCTTCGGTAAACGAATAATCGATAATCGATAATTTATTTTTCGCACAAAACCAAACAGTTTGTGTTGTACTAGGTAATCCCATGTTTTATTAATCCGTAATGCGTCCGCACGTCTCTGATTTGAAACAATATTAGCTCTTAAAACGAAGCAGCGGAGAGTTAGCGATTTTACAACTTCCAATTCCGTTCGAACGGAACGGAATGGAAGCGAAGTTTCGACTGACTTCTGGAAACTGTTTTAGCACGCTTGCAGCTAGAATGAACAAACACACATACGACACGACGAATTCCACCGGAATCGTCGTTTTGATATTATTAAAATATATATCTTTTGCACGGTCCGCGTAACGTTATTAGAGCCCGTTTCTTCAGTACTCGCACGAGAGATTTTAATTAGCGCGCCGAATGCTTGAATTAAAATTGAAAAGTTTTGATACGGATGACGAGCGGCGCAAAAGAAGATTCTTTGTAATTAAAGTAATTATATCAATAAGGGGGATTTAATAAAAACATGGTTTTTGTGATGCCTCATAAACTTTTCCTTGTTCTGGAATTTTTTGCAATGTACTTGTACATGGAAAATGCATTAATGATTCTTATTTAATTTCGTATGCACGAAAAAGGGGGTCTTTTATGTTGTCACTTTAAAAGCTGTTGGAGTAGAAAAAGCACTAACTCACCCACACTTTCGAAGATATTAGAGATATTTGTGTTGTATAATATCAGAATATTGTCGACCCTGCATTGGAATTTTCGATTAATGTTTAGTAAAATATTGATTGTACACTACATGTAGTAGGCAGAGAATATACAAGTGGGTTTTAATAAAATATGAAGTACACAACATAGGTACTTAATTTATAATGCTCATAACATCCGGGACATGTTATTTCTGTAGAAAAAATTATGAATTCGTTATTTAAGTCATTAATAGTAATAAATCCTCTATTGTAATACGCAATGCATAAAACTAAGTTCATATTTTTCGCGCAAATACATAATTTATAAACAGAAATTTATTAAAGCGGAAACGCATAAAAAACCGTTTTAAGCACTTACGATTTTGTTTTGTGTCCCGGTAAATATTTAATGCGATTTTTTTATATTCGAAACGGAATAACGCGAAAAGAAAACCTCCCCGACATTCGCATTCGTACTTATACATCTTCGGCAAAAAAGTATAAATTTATTATTCGCATAAAGGAAACGGCTCTTTCGAATATTGAGAAATTCCGTAATCGCGTATACGCCGGTATTATACACGTCGGAAAACTTCATTTCGAAAATGCGAACCGTAAATGTGTAAGCAAAGCCGGCGCGAATATGTTAATAACTCAGTAAAGTAAAAAAGGGAACTAATAAAAACACCTTTAGGATATGTACGAACCAGATGGAAAGCCGGCGTGTATTTTTTTCCTACTCATTTCCTTCCTCTGCGGAGTACAAGAAATTTCTTTTCATCAGCAAATGCGTTTACTGCGAACATAAAGGCGTACTTGCATTCCACTCGATGCAGCAGAAATTGAACTTGGGCTATTCATTATTAATAGGATATTTGCATTTATTTCCTTAATAATTCCCTATTCAATTTGTATATAATTTTATGGCATTAAATCTTTCGTGTACAAAATTCTCGTGTGTTTCCAGATGTCGAATAAACGTTAAAAGCTCATTTAAAGGGACGTCTGCGTAGGGGATTTTTTTTAAACTGCAATCATTGTCACCTGTGAGTGACATCCTTTGAAAAGCCTTTAAAACGTTGGCGTATCATCGGAAAATGTATTTACTCGAATCAACACTTACGAGCATAATACATAGGAAAAGCTCGACACTTCAACAAATACTAAAGCACTTTCGCTTTTCTTGTATCTTCAAAAGAAAAAAAAAAACATTTAAGAAAAAGATTCAGTTCGATATTCGATAACAACTTGTGTTCGATGCGGATGGTACATCGATTTTATCTATTAGATGGTACTCGAGTATAAAATTGTATTCATTAGAGTAATAAATAATTCATTGTGATCAGTTCGGTGGGGATTTCTAGAGCTGGGCAGGATAAAGGTGTTTGTTTATGAAACGTGGCCTTTTACCCTACGGCATTTAATGCGAAATGCAACAATAACCGACACGAAAATTGTATTACCGGTACCCTAAAACGTAGCATTAAACGAACGAAAATTTAATCTCTGCCGCTTACGTTTTTATCTTTATCGGTTTAAAAACGCCCGCGACGCGTTCAGTTTTTCGTCCGGGTTTCGTTTTAAATAACGCGCTCTGTGCGAGATTAGTTCGCGCTAATCGAATTAATTGGGTTTTTCTTTTTCTGTTTTAGGTAAGTGGAAGTTTCATTCGGGATTTCAGTAAGTTATAACAATGGTGTGGTGGCTTGTAATTTGTTCCGCCATATCGCTTTCTTCTACTCTAATGATTAGTAGATAGGTAGGTGAAAATTGATTTTTCGAAATGGCTGCGCGATTAAAAGTTTCTCTGTAATTAAATCTTTCCAGTTTATTATTGTCTTAATTAGATTTATTTTTATTGAAAGTTACAATTAGAGAAATTTATTAGGATTTTGTAGGGATTTTTTCAAATTTAGTGATTACCTATAATGATGATATACAATGATTGATTTATACCTAAGAATTGATATAAAACTTAACCTAGCGCATCCACCAAAATTTGCAATAATTCAAATCATCGATAACAAAACATACACTATTGAAAAATTATTTACCTTTATCAGAATTTCCACCTTATATTACATAAATTTACCTACTTAAGTAAACAAAATAACCCTCACTTTTCATAAACAATCTGTTAATACATAGACGAATCGAATTTCATTAATCAATTTTTTCAACCAGCCATGTTCAATTCCGTTGATTTACCTACCCTTATTCAAACACCAATATTTAACATTAATAAATCAGGTACCTACATAAAAACCTCGATGATGAAAGATAAACAAATAAATATTATTCACGTATTTACGATTTAATTAAATATAACCTTGAATACCTACCTAATAACCAGCAGATAATACTACTGTAAAAAAAAACACTTCTATACGCTCCCGTAAACCGAAAGACGTTGACCCATAATCAGTCCGTAATTTCACGCATAAGTATAATGTTAATAAGTAGCATGCTAACCGCCTATACACATACGCTTTTACTAATTAAATTCTCAACTTACTAAAGGTTTATTCCATTTTAATTCGCCCATCGGAGCGTCACGCCGAATATTCTTTTGTGCCATTAAAAATCTTTCAGTCTAATCAAAATATCCCATTAGGACTTTTAATTATAATTGAATTAGATAGCGTTAATTAGATTAGACAACGCGCTAGTTTTATGCTAATACCAGGATTATTCGGTATTTAAAGTGACGCGATTTCAAACAAAAGTATAGTCGGGCGGCTTGACCTTTTTGTATGGATATCTTTTATTTACACAGTTGTAGAAATTTCGTTTTCGTTGTGAAGTAGTCTTCGTATTATTAAAGAAGAGTAGATGTATCGAATAATTACTAATTGAATTTTTATTCCTGTCAAACTGTACTAGCAATTGTTACGGATAGAAGTTCGATTTTTCTCATTTTCTCATGAAATCAACCCTGTTGCTATAACTATCAATTCCTCTTGTATAAATACTCTTAGCCCATCTCGCTCGCTCGCGTTCGCTCGTAAGATAGATAGTTGTCGTTTTCCTTCCAATTTGCTTTATGTAAGTATACACCTCTGCCTTTCCTACCGCTACTTAGACGTGGCGTTTCGTTTCGTTCTTCGTCTTTTGTGTTTGTGTGTGTATTTGTGTGCGTTATTTGCGAATCTACCGTGTATATAGATATAGAGTATACGTGTTTATCTTGGGCGATGGGGGATTCTCGCGCGATTTTCTTTGTTCAGGTTGAAACAATAAGGCCGGATTCGCACTCCTTACGTTGATGATCTTATCGCTTCGAAATCGAGTTAATTTGTAACTGAAATTCGGGTGTACCTGATGTGTACAATGTAGCAAAGGGAGTTTGGCTGGGGCGCCTATATTGGATCTTTTTGTTTTCGACTTGATAAGTGATAAGTGCTGATGTTTTCATGATAAACGGATGTACTATATGTATTTTATGCGCGTAATGAGTTGGTGTAATTAGGTTTCAATTTCTGACCGAGTTTCTGCCGCTTTTATCCACTCGAAGCGCGTTCGTTCTATTTTAATACTCCAGTTTAGTTTACGCTAAACGTCCATGACGTTATACATACGTAAATATTCCATACGGCTAAATTAGTTGCCGGATTTAATATTGCGAAAATATTAACCATATTAAACGGGAAAATGGAAGATACAAAAAAAAAATTGGGAAAGATACACACGCCGCAACCGTTGAAATTAATAATTCAGACGGTAATAAAACGCTATATCCCCGCTCTTGGGTTACGCCTCACATCGATTGCCCCGGAGTCTTCTAATTTAACGACCGCAATCAACGACGCAAACACATAAAAAAAAGAAGTCAAAAACAGCCTTTTCTACATTCCTCTGTCGATGATGGGGGTCAAGATTTGTAATTAGAGGAGGAAAAGGAAAAACGAAAAATCACGTAGTACGTAGATTTATTTCTTATTCGCGTTAGGCCAAGGCGAATCGCCACCTTCTTGTACATACCGGGTGAGTTCCTAAATTGATATAATGTAATAAAGATGCCTATAATTTTGCGATAAATATTTCGTTGGTATAAGGAATGTTTTGGTAATGATTTCTGCCGATGTTCCACATAAATTCCACTAAGAAATTGCATCTCCGAATGATGTAAGGATGCGGTCTCTTGCACATTACTTCACTATTTACGTGCGCTGTCAGTATATTGAATGTGAATCTTAAAAAGATGCATGGCCTAATCTCAATCGGATTTTATACGTTTTCTCTTTGATACATTCGATGCAAATTCGATATCGCTGCACGAGTTCAATTCATTTTTATTTGCCCAAATATTAAACTCGTTTTGTTCTGATCGATCCCTTAGTTTTATTTATACACACAACCTCTAACACAATCGGTGGCGGAACAAGAACGAAATCGCGCACTTCCTTCCATTCTAACGCGTTCTAAACGTTCGGTTCATTTGCAAATAATAATCCGTTAAATATAGTAAATTATAATAACCCATTGTTAGTAAAACGAAATAACGACGGTAATAACCGCCAACAAAAGTCTCATTAGTCTCGCGAAATGGTGAACGAGCACAGTATGAAGCCATTTACGTTTTAGAGCGAGTGCCTACCTAACGCAGCGAGACGTTTTGCATATTCTCAATTTTCTCGGAATTTCGAGAAGAAAACGGCATGCAATGTAATTATTGCATCAACTAGAGATGCAGCCTATTAAATAATACCTACACTTGACTGTTTAAGGGTACCCATAGTACTATATATGTAATTATGAGTACACTCTCTAGAAGTTTTTAATTCCACTACAATTTGGTGTAATTATTAATGTTAGCCTGACGCAATTCTGTTTGGTACATGCCAAAATAACTTAAAGTTATTAATATTCTGTCAATGATCAATTACGAAAATAATACGCGTATAATAATTTGTTTTGATGTTGAATAAGAAGAAGGAATAAATAGACGTTAGAGAGGCAATGTGTTTCGGTTTAAAAATAAACTTTTAATAGTAAATGTTTGGTTGTTTGGGAATCAAAGCCTCGCTATATTTAACGCGGCAATCGAAATCAAAGCGACGTCTGTAAAACGTTTTTTTTTTTTCTCCATGCGTTCGATTCACATGGCGGACATGTGCTCGACTTGTTCGCTCCGGCGTGTTATTGTCTGTTTCTCGGAATTACTCCGTTGTTTATAGAAATTAGAGACCTACGGAATAGAAATTCGACGAATTCGAGAAACGTGGAAGAATTCATTTCGAGCAACGTAATCGCTCTAAAATGGTCTGCGAAATTTGGAGGGATTCTTAACCGAAGTTATAGAGGAATTTAATTAGGTTAGATTATGACCGGTAATTGCATGACCCGCCGGCTTTTGCCCGATTGTGCAATCTCCTACATTGTATTAATATGATTAACACACCGCACACAACTAGCTCATTACTGCGACAGTCCGACATGTATACAGTTCGCGGGGTTTAACAATATTGATTATTGACCGCTCAATCGCAGACCTAACCGCCTAAATTATTAATAAATATAGCGCCGGT
This sequence comes from Phyllotreta striolata, assembly GCA_918026865.1. Classification (NCBI taxonomy): domain Eukaryota; kingdom Metazoa; phylum Arthropoda; class Insecta; order Coleoptera; family Chrysomelidae; genus Phyllotreta; species Phyllotreta striolata. Next base: position 754,269 of record OU900098.1, on the reverse strand, counting down.
TAAATGCGATTTAATTAATCGAAAGTCTTTCGTCTTAATAAAGGTATTTCTGCGTCTCGTTATTATCCTCCGAGCGTTCCGTTTTTCGCGTAACCGCCGTTTTAAAAAAAACAGTAAAAACGAACAGGACGAGCTCCTCGTAAAAGTTATATAATTGTGGCCGCGAGCTGGGTGTAAAACGCTGCAGAGGCTCATTTTCTTTTAATTAAATTCCATTCTTTTTACCAATTAATGTTGTTTTTCACCGGGAGAAAAAGAAACTCCGAACGTCTTGTGTACGGAATCTCCGGTTTATAAATGTCATAATATCCTTTCGGTGAAACGGAAAAATTTTCTTTGCCCGAAAATGTTAATGTTTAAACAAATTTAATTGCGACGAGAAATTGAATTGCTCATTCACGTACCTGGCGGGTTCTTTTTCCATTCAATAATGAAATTAAGATTCTTTTGTTGGGTCGACAAGTGCGGCTCTCGTAGGCCAATTAGAACGGGCACGGATCGAGGAAAAAAATATTAAAAATTAACTCGGGTTCTCCCAACTGTTGCTCGAACAACCCTTTTAGCCGCGAGTATTAAAATTTCCTTGGGGCATGAATAATTCTACCACAAAGTATATTCCAATTATAATTCAAGCATTCTTAACTATATAAAAGGCCAGAAAACCTCCGGCTAATTTTAATAGAAGTTGATTATAAATCCGCGGAAAACTCCCCCGGAACTGGAAATAAAAAAAAAAACCGTAAAGGAAAACAGGAGAAATTTAAAAAATATATTAAGTTTTTCCTAGAGAGAGACTACTCCAGTAATTGTATTTTAATATTCTGTTTCGTTAAATTAAGAATCACGAACGAGCGAAATGAATTTTTCCTGACCCGCTTCGCAGGAATTGCGGTTGCCTTTAGTAATGAAAAACTTTTGAAGTTACTCAAATCTCGGCGAAAACAGCTCTAATGTTCACTCGAATTGATTAAATGATAAAAATTGCCGATTAAAGAATAATCTTCATTATGGTTAAAAAATTTATGTAGAAATTAATTTTCGAATCCACCCTGTAGAAGTTTTGTTGAATTTTCGAAATAAATTTCGCGATGAAAATTTCATTCCGTCCAATTTTCGCAATTCGAATGCCTCTCCGGAGGTTTTTACACCTGGATTCGCATTTTTTTTTTCGGGCGTCCTACTTTTATCTTCAATTTTTCTCTCGGAAAAAAAGGGAATAATCCCTATAACGATGCGATCTGAATAGCAAGCAAAGCAGATCAAAAAAGATTGCAGCAGGAGAATTATAGGATTGGTCATGCGGATCAGAAAAGGCCATTAGCAAAACGAACAGGATACATAAGGAAACCGGACATGCGGAGATTTAAATATAAGGAAAACGGCTTTTCCGAACGAATTTCCCTCTTTTGGAGAGCTTCGAAAATCGTCTTTCCACTACACATTTACCTACGGGATAAATCGCATTCATTTCAGTATTAAAACGTTTATAAGAAATAAAAATCGTCCCGAGTAAAAAGTATAAATAAATATCAGGCGATGTTGTGGAATTTAATTTCAACCCGCCCTTGCGCCCTTCTCCTCGCCCTCGTCTCGTTTCTATCTTCTCCGATGATTAACTGGAAAAGTTGCGGGAGACTTTCCTTCGGCGGACATATTTTATTTTTGTTTAATTCATTTGACGGCGGGGCGTCGCGGCGCCGGAGCGAAAGAGACGCCGCGCTTTTCCGCCGATGATATTTCGACCTTAATGGCCCCGCATTTATCATCGGATACACTTCGATTTTTTTTTTCGCGCGAAATCGGTATCACTTCAACCGCCGTGATGAATTGCTTTAGATATACCTAATCGAAAATGAGGTATAAAACGCCGGAGGAATGGAAAATTATTTTGTTGTGTACGTTCGTGTTTAATTTAACTATTAGAGCCGAAAGTGGTGGAAAAGCTGGATCCGGAATTGTTTGTATCCACTCGAAGGGCTTCGGTGCCGGAGTGAAAACCGTCCCGAAAGATAAATCAACCTTTCATGAAAAACGGGGCGCGTATTATGTACGTTTCGCGTCTAATGGAACGCATTAACATGATTGCGATATTTTCTTTTTGATTTTCCGGCGGGGGAAAAGCGGCGCAGCTTTTTTTTTCAGCAACGCGCGACTTTGACGCGTTCCGGGTCCGGATTTGCATTCTCTAATGAATCGCGATTTTCGATGAAAGCGTTCCCGGATCATCCCCGATAATAGATAAACTGCCGGATTTTTTTTGTTCAATTCGGACCGTAATTTTCATTTTTTTTTTCGTTAAAAATAACCAGAATCGAGAAGCCAAAATATTTTCTCGTTTTCAACGGTAATTATTTACGCAGTAATGGTTTGTTTAATATTCAAATTCGAGGGGGTTTCGTGTTTCTCTAATTTGGATTTAATGTTAGCTGAGTTAATTTTCTCGAGACTATTTTTTCTCGTGTACGTTAGAGTAATAAAGAGAGGTTATGGTTTCGCTAATGAAAACGGATGTTAAAACGACCCGAGAAACCGAGTCTCAATCTGATAAGGAACGTTTTGCTTAAAACTCAAAGGATACATATCTTACTGAGGTTCTTTGTAACCATATATATTATAGCCTTCGAGCTACTAACCCCCCGGTTTTCGCCCTCGCTCGAATTTTCCGTTTCGGGATAATCCGAATTCTCCGTAGGCAAGTTCAAATAAACTCAAACATTTTTAAACTCTTGCTATTATTTGATTTAATAACCGAAAAGTAACAGATCGATCTCGCTATAAAAAAATAAGAAGAATCGTTTATTTATCGACTAGTTACATTTTGAATCAAACAGACGTATTTTTGACGTTACCAATACAACTCTTCCAATATATTTTTTTAAATTCGTTAGAATGTTCCATCTGAATATAAGGAGTATAATCTCGGCGAGCAGATTTCATTTCAACGTCCAAACGCGACGCTTCTGCGGCCGCAAAACCAAAGAAAAACCGAAAATCGATCCGATCCAACAACTATTTTTGGACAAATTGCGGGAGTACAAAGAGAAGAGCGACAACGGCAGGAAGCTGGTCGAGCCCGAGCCGGAGCTGTTGGAGGAATTAAAAATCGAATTGGCCAGAATTGATAGGGCGTACGGTGCCGATCAGAAGGGCGCCAATATGACCGAGTTTCCCACGTTCAAATTCGCGGATCCCAAAATCGATCCCATCACGCTGGCGGAGGAGGAGAAATTGCACAAGGAAAGAGAGGAAGAGCTGAAGAAATTGTGGCAAACCGCCCACAAACCGGCCGAGAAGAAAGAAATCAAGAAAGACGCGAAAACGCCGCCGGGAGCGGACAAAGGGAAACCGGATAAAGTTGCCGAGCAAAAGGGAAAAGTGGAGAAGAAGGGTGAAAAACCTGGTGAAGTTAAGGCGGAAAAACAAGCGGCTGCGAAAGGCGGTAAACCAGCTGATAAGAAAGTGGATAAACCTGCTGATAAAAAGCCGACGGAGAAAAAGAAATCGAGTAAAACTGATGAAAAAGGTGGGAAAACTGGAGGAAGTAAAAAGTAAATTAATAAGTACCAAGTATTTTATATATTTCAAATTAATTTAATTTATAGGTTTATTTGTATAATTTTATTATATTTATACAATCTACAACTGTTTGGTTTATTTCAAAACAAAGCAAAAACTACAGGTATAATAAATTCAAACTTTTACCCAACGAAATGATTTGCAAATGCATTATCAATACTAATCGAAGCGCCCTTATCGGCTATTTCCAGTCCTCCTTCGTTTCCTCCTTTTTTTCTTAAACGACAGGAAATGAATTTCGCGTATTTACGGTTTTACGTTTCGATATTTCGTCAGCAAGATTTAAGACGATTAGTAAATTAATATCTGTCGAGGTTCCCAGTTTTGCCGTTCCGCCTTTCCGAATAAATAAACTCCATTGATCTGCACTTAACCCGACGCCGAATTTCCATATAAATTTGAATAACGCCGCCGACATCGAGCGGGGGGCGACAAACTCCCCGAAAAAATATCAATAGGAGAAAGTTGATTTCGAATTTTTCAGAACTAATGGGAAAAAAGTTGCTTGAAGTGTATAGTCTTTTTGAAGTCAATTGAATACAAATTGCTCTTCTGAGGGGTTGTAAAACGTATTTCAAAAATGATTAATGTACATTCTCAAATGTTATATGCTGTGTTATCAAATTATTCGGTTATTATTTAGACATATTATTTAAGCAATTTAATCCTGCTGTTAAAGCTTATGAGCGAATTATTTCCGATTCATTGCATAAATTTCAATAGAGCTTAATTAAACACACTTTAACCCCCTGTTCGGAATATCCCCAATTACAATCGCCCGTTCTTACTCCTTCTTCGCTAAACGCGCATTCAACGGGAGAAAGCGAGCGAAAGCTATACAGGGACAGGGCGTATATAGTGCGGAGTTTCCCTCGATACGAATGCGAATAAAACGAAAAACCTCCCTAATAATTTAAACCCTCCGCGGGATTTGGCGAATATCGCGGATACCTGTCGAATATTTGCCTCGAAACACAATGTTATCGGGTATTCTCAGACTCCTCCGCCGTTCCTTTTACATAACAAATTTATATTTACTGCGCCATATTTCCGACCATAGGTTTGGGATTGTTTAAATTTCACAACTGTCTATGCTACACGAGAATTTCCGACGATTAGAAACAAACATTTAACGTAGTAGTTTTATATTTCCATGGCGTAGATATCGATGTAATCTATCACGTTGATAACGCAGGGCGACATTCGCATCATTACCGAACTTCTCGGGTAACTACGAACAGGAGGAGAAATTTATGAATCGTGTAAATGTTCCCGTTCGGGCATGTGTCGCTCCTGTCTCGGGAAGTTTCCCGGCTAATTCCTGGGACGGCGTTCGGGGAATAGACGTCGCGTCGCCCCGCGTCGCGACGCTCGCCTTTCGTCTTGCCGTCGAAATGATTTGTCGACGCCTAATGTCTGTTTTGATGCGGATCCTCCAACGGGATGACGACGCGTTCGTTCCCCCGCGTCCATTAATTGAAATTAGCATCGATTTGCTATCGAAAGAGTTTGTTATTTTGGTTTATTTATGCGTCATACTACTTTTACCTTCATCTCTTTTTATTAGATTCTGTACATATCTAATAGATTGGATGCGGAATTATCCTTTGAAATTAGGTTAAAGCCCTTATCGAATCGTCCTTTATTTTTATGTCTTTCACTTTTTGTGTCGTTTGGGGAAAATAGTAAATTCGATTGGAATCGATTTTCTTCTTTTTTTTTATTTTTCGATTCAATTAGGGTAATGATTGACGTTGTTGCTACTATTTACGGTTTTCATCTAAGTAGGCACTCGATTTTCGAGTGTTCGATTGACGTTTAGTTTGACATTTCTTGATGTGTTGAATTATCCAAATAAATTTCCGAACGATTACAGCGAGTGGTAATTAATAATTAGTGAAATAGCAAAAGTTTATTTAGAAAGATGAAAAATAATTCACCTATTAACAGAAAGAGGAGTTTGCGGTATTGGGTAAGATTTTATCTAACGATTTTTGTTTGTTGTTTGCTTAAACATAACCTCACTTGGGGTGGTGGTAAATTGTAATTAAATAGCATACTTAGATGAAAATTTAAAATAATAACGTATGGTTTCACAAACACTTAATTTTTTTTATTTTTTGATGATATACATTATTTCCGGTAAATTTCATTATAATATAATTCATTGTTTAATTAATTACGTATAGAATAGGATATAAAATGTTCTTATTGTTTTATTATTTTCTTATCATTCCGCAATTAACATTCACTATACAGGATGTCCATTTATGGTAAAGTATACAGTCCTAAGTATACAGGTAGATGCAAAATTAATGCAGAATTAATAATCTTTCTTCGTCTTAATAATATTTCTGGTCTTAACTCAGTATTTTTTTGAATTGTAAATATTTTGAGTTTTATAGCTACTCTTTGGATGTTGTATCTCACAAAAAGCAAAGACATTATGCGTATAATCTTTAAATATATCTCTTCTTCTTTTCGACGAATTATTCAAATCTACTTATTTTTTGCGGCTTGACGTCGAAATCGGAATATATCGTACGGCGGGAAAAGAAATAAGCAAACGGAATATTCTTTTATTTTGTTGATTTTTCCCAGTATCGAAACGAGAGTGGCGTTATATAGGTGGTTGGGAAATCCTCGGTTGGGCGGCGTCGGTGTAACAGATGCAAATGAAGCGCTCCGTGGCGATGTCTCGGAGACAAAGTGGCTGGAAAGCCGAATCCGGGGAATTTATTTTCGACTGAATTCGAGGAAAAACAGTGGTGTCGAAGCGACACGTAATACAAACGTATAAATTCGTTTTCTCGTAATATTCCACCTCTCTATAGTAGGATAAAAAGTGATTCTAGCAAGTTATAAAGCCCGCGACGTTTTTCTTGGCCGGAATTTCCGCTGTTTATTAAAAGTAGGTAGCGAAAAAAGTTTCTTCGCGCGACGGAACTTCCATCAAACTACGTTAACGTATTTTCGCGTTCGCACTAAGAAAATTTAAAATCCCTTTAAAACTTTGCGTAAACACTTTTAGTTCGCGCGGCGCCCTTCTCGCCCGTTCGCATCGCCGAAAAGTTGCCCGGCGTTATTTTCGAATTGTTTTTCATGTAAATTATACTTTCGTCGAGGCGCGACCGTCGCATATCCATCAAGATTGAGTAACATCTTAAATTTTGTAGCGCCTTAGAGAGAGGAATAAGCGGATGGAAAAAAAGTTGTTAAGGTGTCGGCAGCGTATTGCGTTTCCTGAATTTTTTATGTCGATCCATTTTCCGAGTTGCGAAAGTCGCTGTTTTATTTATACCCACCATTATATTTAATCTATATATACAGATAATTTTAATTAAGAGAACATCCCTTATTCTTATCGGAATATTTACTCCGATACGTCTACTAATAAGTTAATTTGTTTTTGTATAAAGCTTCTTCGAACAATGATGTTTTGGTGAAATAATTCATATCGAAACGTGGAAACGTGCAGGACTCTCGGTTTCTCTTCTCGTGTATTCACGCACTCCTCCAGCTGGGCTATACATGTATCTATCTACTCGGTAACTCTGCAAATCCCATAAATTTCTGAATAGTTTTCTGCATGCCGAATAAGAGATGATGTGTTTCCGTACGGGAAACAAAGAAAATATGTGCGCGATGTATAGATGGAATTTTGAAGAGGAGATTGGAGCGATACTGTATGCATACAGAGCGTTACCTACTTTTGGTATATAGAATAATTTTTTTTTTTTGGAAACTGATGCTATCGTGAAACGAGGTACGTTTTCCGCCTGATTAAATAAAGTAACGCGCGCTGTGTGGGAAACGATCCGCAACAATTTTTAAAACAATATATAAATCCGAAGTGTCTCGTGTGTCTCTTACGGCAGATTTTTCTTCCTTACCTTTAGTAATTGCACTTATACGACGGTAAGATTTCGCTGGGGTCGTGAAATCGAAACAGACGGATGTTCCACTCTAACTAGAATGAGGACTTTCTTCTACCAAATTGAAAGGGATTATTTTTACATGGAGTATTTTCCTTAAATTTACTAGTTTATTCGATCATTATAAGTGTAAAAATTGCAAACTATCCACTTACACCTTTCCGTCCTGACTCATCTATTCTCTATCTTTTTTTTTGTTCGTTTATTTTTCCCTTTTTCACGGAAATACTTATGCGAAAAGCTTCGACTCAACTCCATTTTCAATATTCCCACTTTCCGGAATGTTTTGAATAATACCGATGGCTGTTCCCGTCCCAAATGGACCCCATTCATACGCTAATGTATGAATACTCTTTCAAGTTGTTTGCTCGAGGAACTGAACTTTGACACGTCAAATTTGTAACGAATTTGTAATGCGAAAAGATGGAAAATAACAAAGGCGAGCGAAAGGAAAAAAAAATAACTTTATCGCGCCGTTATATGCTGTTTGAAATGCCTTGTTTTGTGCGCGCGGAAGGTGAAAGATGCCTCGCGTTTATTTTATTTTGACTGATTACCATTACAATTCTCGTGCTATATTTTACTTTGAAATCGCCCAAGAAGATCGTCTAAAGAAGCACTTCGTCTACTGAATATCGTAAAAATAATATGATTTTACTCGCTCGGTAAGTGACCGCAAACCGTACTTACTCGACTCTTAATATAATCTGGAGTGATCGTAAATGACTGAACGGGTCGAATCGGAGATCGAAGAGCTTGGAAACCGTCGAAGGGAGTCGAGTTTTCCCGGCGAGTGTGTTTCCGTTCATGAAAACACAAAAGGCTCTTAACGGATTTTACTGCAGCAAATATAATGACGGGCGCGACGGCGGCGTATCAAGAGCATTACACTCTTACATTTATAAGCACCGTAAGTTCTACCCTATTTAGTCGAGACACAGGCGGGAATTAAGCGCAGAGGTGTAGTCAGAAATTATTTGAAAACCAGATTAATTCCATCGTGTTTATTAAATATTCGTCGAGTCTAACGAATTTAAAAGGATGATGTGCTACAAACTTGCATTAAATCATGAACGCTTTTTCTTGTGCCCTTCCGGAAAAGAAATAACATCTTTCCGAAAGGAAAACCAACCAGAGCCCCTTCTTGAAATAATTTGTCGACGTCACGTCAAAGCGCCGGAGAATTTATTACGACATTACGCAGAGGTAAAAATGATTACCGTTTGCGGTCGGTTGTTCCTCGTATATATATCCCTCTCCCGGTGGCTCCCCGAGAAGTTGCCGTTTCAGTGGAGGAGAGACCCTTAAATATTTCATCCGCCCTTCCGACCAACTCTTTAAGAGCCATTAAAATTTCGAAAATATTTTATGGCCCGCACATAACGGAATTATCCCGGCGTATACGTTGTCGGGATTACCGACAAACTCCGGCCGGTTTTATTTATACACCCGGAGCCGCACGAAAGGGCATTACTTATTCTGCCCATATTGGATTTAGTCGATGATATATCCGGGCAAATCCAGCCCTCGAGTCTAATAAGTCGAGGCGAAGGTGAGAAATTGATGTTGCTCGAGCCGGGTGGGCCGCCGGAGATTCTTCTCGCCCCCGCGACATTCGGCCCGATTATTTTTTTTTCTTCTTCTTCATCGGCCATCGGAATGGCGAGAGGCGAAGTGCTCGGCGCGAAGGTAAATTGAATGGCGGGCGATGTAATGTGCCAGCCGAGTTCCTTTCCGGTTTTGTTTTCGATTGTAATCCCTCGAAGTGGCGCGTCGGACGAGTAAAAAGAAGCGGACGAGGAAGAAAAAGTGGAAGACGGGGAGCGGTTTGTCATGGAGGATAAATGGCTTTCGTTACCTTTCCCTGTGGCTATACTAAGTAGAAATCGGGCGGTTCAAATATGTGCTTTATTAGAGTCATAATATTGTCAATTTTGTCCACTGTTATTTACAAACTAGGTAGTTTTTTTAAGCATAATAATTAATGATTTTTTTATTTTGGTTCCAGAGAGGTAGCGACGAATTGCTTTCCCAATCGAACGTATCAGTCATGGCTCCTTCTGCTCCGCACGCTGATAACAACAACCAAGAAAATGCCAAAAAAGTAAGTGCCCTCTCTCGCCTTCGATACAAAATTGTCCCGTTGATAATGCATCGCGATGATTCTTCCCATAATTCTCGCGTTCGCTTTATACCTAACGTAATTAATATAGCGACTCCTTATTTACGGCAGTTTGCGGGAGAGGCCATTTGTATCGCTATACAAGGTAAAATAGCGACCGGCTGACGTCCATAATGCAGACGCATTACCGGCGGCGGTTTTTCTATTGAAACCGCGTCCGAATGGCTCTCTCTCATTCAAATTAAATTGAATATCTGCGCCGCTCCCTACACCCCGACCCTTGATTCTTTGTCCTTCTACGCTCCGTCTTTATGGAGGAGAAAATCTTCCGGGGAAACGCCGCGAGTTTTGCTTTGCTTCGTCGAGGTTTTACACACAATCAATTTTCCGCCCGGAACGCTTGTGAAACGCGGAGTTTCGGGAGAGGACTTATTTATTTAGCCAGGGAAATTCGAAATTGCCCGTTTTTTTATTTCGCTCGATTCGTTTACTAACAATTTTAATTGGATAGATATTGCAATTGTGTGATCGACATTTTCGCATAAATATCTCATTTGGCTTCTCCACCGTGTATAAGATCCAACGAACTGACAACTGATAATATAATATGACTGTTTGATGTTCATTTCTCGTGATCAATTGGCTCGTTCGGTCGGTGTATTTCGCATTTGTATAAAGACACGAAACCCGAAGATCGCACGCGCATAAACAAATAATCCGCACAGTAACTCTAATTAGACCGATTCCGGAATATTGTCGAACCAAGAATTAATTGAAGGTTCGCCATTCGAAGTTATTTGTCCGGGGTCGAAATGTGGATTTGCGTGCGCGAACGTCCAGCGTATAAACAATGGCCGGTTCGTCTCTAATTCGTTGCGCCCATACACTCTCTCCGGTCTATAATCAATCACCTTTATAACGATCTAATCGATCATGCGGTTTATGTACACAACAGACAATGGCTAGGGACCCGAATGTACCCTAAGTCTTTGCTCGTATTTGCCGTCTAACGTAAGACAAACAAGTTTTGAGCAAGAGTGAATGTGTATTTCTCGTCTCTTTGTTACTACTACCTGTATACGTTTATTATTCTAGTGAGTTGTACTAACAGTATTGGGATTCGAAGATTTTTTTCGGTAGCGCCGAAAAAGTTGTATGTAGTTATTTATAGATAAGATTGCAATTCCGTGCGATGGCACGAAACGCGCGACGCGATGAGTTTATATAACGACGACGGGAAAGTTGCTCTTCGAAGTTGTTTCGATTTTCGTTCACTCGTTACCGAGAGTTGATAATGCGAAAAACTTGGCGGCCATTGTCTATTGTGTATTTTATTACGGCGGGAGATCGGAGAAGCGATTTTATCTTAGCAGCTCATCCAGAGGAGACCCGTTGTTGGCGCAATAGAGGCGAAAAAAAGAGTTTCGTCGAAGTTCGCCCCGGTTTTGTTGTCGTGTATTAAACGGAATATGAAAAGTTGATGCGACGGGCTATTGTTAGTTTTAAATTTGTTGCTCGTATCCTTCGCTTTAGGTCCTCTGTTTATTGCGAAAACAATGAATTTCATCGGCTTTCGGGGGAGATGTTGTACAATAGTTAACCGCCGGCCAGCGCACGACATTCTTGTTCGAACAATGTACAAGATAATTAACGAACTGCCGTTAATGAGAATTTTCGATTGGTTCCGCGATGAAGTTTGCTCCCGCGATAACTTTCTTGCGTTTCTATTAAGATGCGAGCTATTATTATCATTCGGTAATTCGCTTAATTAAATCCGATTGCAGGTAAAACTAGAACAGAACGTAGGCAAACCGTCGAGGGTGATACACATTAGGAACATTCCCAGTGACGTTTCCGAAGCAGAAATCATACATTTGGGCCTGCCCTTCGGCAGGGTGACGAACGTTTTGGTATTGAAAGGGAAAAACCAGGCTTTTCTGGAAATGGGCGACGAGCAATCGGCCACCACGATGGTCAATTATTTTTCCAATTGCATCGCCCAATTGAGAGGTCGGGCCGTCTACGTGCAATATTCCAATCACAGGGAGCTGAAGACCGATCAGACGCATTCCAATGCGGTAAGTTTTTTTTTGTAATGTTATCTACAACATAACTTATTTATAGAATACATCGGGGTAGGTATATAAGGTATTTATTTCGCTTGGTCGATTAAATATTGAAGCGAATCAACACTTAGGCGAGTGTGTATAATAGACATTAATCTTGATTGGGAGCAGTTGCATTATTGAGGTTGGCTCGTCCATTGTTTTGAAGTGGACGCGGGAGCGGATGTAGCGTCGGTCGCAGAGCGATATTTTTTTAATTTATTTATGTGTTTTCGAAGTCCGCGCTAGAGTAGTTTTTGACCCCCCGAGCATTTCGAGTCTTTCCGCTAAATATTGCACGCGCGACCGGGGCCGTTTGTTACAATTTAAAAGCTGCATGGACGGAAATAGTTTCATTTTGGAATAACGGAAGCGGAATTTTTATCGACGAAATTATTTATTTTTCGTAAAAAAATTTTTGAAGTACTTTTTAAATATTGGTGGACGGCGATGCTAGATTTATTCGCCAATTTTTTGATAAAAATTGTAAATTAAATAGTGGAAATCTATCTACCTTTATAAAATTTTCGGATTTTACGCTGCTCTTTAAAATTCTCTTTTATAGCGAGTATTTTTTTTGTTTCCCTCAAAATTGCAGGCATATTGTGTATGTAAATTAGAATAGGTTTGAATAACATAATCTGCGAAATGGTGGTGTACATATTCGGTTTATAATGGTTCGAAAAGCGAACGATAATTATCATTTGGAAGCAATAGAAATCGAATATTCACGTATATGCGTTTTGTTTACGTTATGTATTGTTATAGATTTTAAAATTGATTTAATTAATAGATTTCGCTGATATATGGAACGTAATACCTTGCGGAATAATTGATTTCAACGTGAATTCGGTTCCATGTTGTAAAGCATTTTTATTATTTTAACCGAACGAGGTATCGTTCGAACCCGGAATCAGTCGATTCGCTTGTTAATAAAAAGCCTAATTCCCGTTTAAATATCATCCGAAACCGCGTTATTAGTAAATGTAATTAATGCGGTTTCTGCATCTGCCGGTTTCCTCTGCGAATGCAAACCTGGTCGGTTGGTAATTGCAATTACAGCGCAATTCGGCGGTTATAAATTTGTTTGTAAAATTTAAATTCAAACAGTATTTATAGCTTCTAAATTTTTTTTGTCGCTGAAAAGGAAATAAACGTTTGTTTTGGCTCGGCAACGCAGGAAGTTGTCGACGACTGGACGAATCCTCCTTAAGCGACGCCAAAAAAATTTCTCCGGATGAAAGAAGTTCGTTAAAAAGTCCGTTTGAAAGTGCGAAAAAGCAAAAATTGTCGCGGAAAACTTTTCTGGCCCTCAGCATTTGTATTTTTGCGACGGGCGGGACGAAACGACGGAAGTCGTTTATGCGGTGTGTTACATTGTAAAAACGCGTCAAGGCCTTTTTCTTCGTTCTCTTTCTTTCGTTCCACTTTTTTTTTATTGTTCTCCTCTATTATTCCTCTTGTTTCTTTCGCAATTTTTCGCGTTTATCCCAACCGACTCGCGCTTCGTTCCGACGCTATAAAGCAGGAGTTTCTCAGATGGTTGGATGTAAATTTGTCTACTCACGCGTAAGGAAATTTACACTTCTCTTTAAAGCCCCGGCATTGTTGAATGTCCCGGGAACACGCGATCCAAATCGTAAAGAAAACGATTTTTACGATTTCCTTTGATGTTTATACGCGTATACGTTGCTCTATCGATGAATAGATTTTTTTAATAAATGATGTTTAAACGAAAATTCTGCTGTTGAAAATATTGTAGTAATTTTCCGCAGTTGCATTTTGCTAGCTTAATGAAATCATCCTTTATTGGACTTTTTATATTATGGAAATTCTCGCACGCTCTCTCGGTTAAAATCACAAGAGCCGAGAGAATAAATTTCGTATATGCAATCGGGTTGAAATTATTAATAGATAATTTTCATATGTTTAAAGGTATTTTTTAATGCGGTGGAAAATTTAAACCTCCGAAGGTTCGATCGACGGGCCATAATTAATTCGATGGCTTTAATTCGTTGGAAAATTGATGTGACTATTAAAATCGAGAATATTGTCACAATGATATATGCTAAATATGGATGAATTCATTAGCAATTATTATTACACGAATATTGATTTTATATTACTGCTAGCTTGCAAAAATCAATCATTGCGATAACGAACAAATAAAATCATCTGTTGCAAAAAAAATAACTTTTATAATTAAAGAATCTCAATATTTTAACTTTTTTTAGCAAATTGCGCAAACGGACTGATTTTTTACTTAATCAACGGACGAATTAATTAAGATAAAGCGTCGATTCGATTCTCGTGCATTCGATAAAGCAACCGTCATTGAAATAGTCAAAGCGAGCGCAATTGAAATTTTTTCTTCGACGAAATTTTACAGTAATCGTTCCGACACAATGTACACAAACCAAAAATGGCTACGATAAGCAATAAAATAAATTCGGCTTATACCGACGATAATGAATGTGATTTTGTTTGATTACCTCTAATTTCTCTTCGGCTAATTGCACGTCCGCTTGTGACAGCTCTACTGGTGTAGGGTATATACTTTCCTACGATTTTTCTCTGTGTTTTCATTATTTTTTTCTCCCGTTTCTAAATTATGTCTGCGACGATGTATAAAATCGATTTTAGATTAACGCTGAAAGTATTGTCAAATTGAGCATTGATTTCTCATTATTGTCTCACCTAAATACAGTATCGTTACTTTTCGATATATTTTTGTGTTTTTTTTTATAAGCTACAAATTTATTTTACTAGTTTTTGTTAGTTAATAAATTCTACTGTTTAAAATAAACTATATTACATCTTAAATTTCATTAAATTAAAATTCAATTTTCCTCGCTTCCGCCGTTTTTCCTAGTAAAAAAAGTAATGATATACTATCGTGCAGGCGAGCACTCTCTACCTCATATCTTGCAATCTCATTTAGCTTACTAGTGGAACGATCAATTACAAGCAGGAATCTGACTTCAAAGTCTCTTTATGTCTGGGCTCTTGCAATGGCGGTGAACTGAAAAATCGCCTCGGAAAATTTAATGATGCGATGAAATTTTCTTTTCGGCCTTTCTGCCGTCGCGTCGAACTTGGTTTAAGGACTCGGACAAAAAAAAATGCCGGGGGACCTCCCGAAGGACGTCGAAAATTTATCGTCCGAACGTCGGATAATTTGGAATTCTGTGTTTGTCGAATAAATAATTGTGATTTGGTTGAAGTTGCGCGAGAATTGCCGTGGATAAATTTGATAGAATTTCATTTGAATATAGGTGAAAAAGTATAGGTGCTTTTTTTATATTAAATAAGTCTTTTCTTTTTAATATGTATTGATTTTTTTGTACCTCGTGTATACGAATTAAAAATTGTAACGATTGAGCCCATTTGCGAGTACAAGGGCAAATATTTGAAGCTTTGCTCTCTGCGTTTAAAATCTAATTTTCATGCTGAAATAAAAGGTATGCGGAACAATATAAAAATGCCAGTCGACAGAGGATCCCGGGCTATTTAATTTCGGAATTTGTTCAAGGAACACAAAGAAATGCATAATTAAATATATTAAATGATGATAACGCCGCCTCTCGGCTTTTCTCGTTGCTCCCAGAATTCTCATCGAAACTGACAAAAATTGAGAATGATAAAGGCAAGTTGAAAAGTTACAAAAAATTCACGTTTTAAACTACTCTATAAATGATAATAAAATATAAATAAACCGTCGGTGTTAGAGTAAGAAAAATCCAGGGCATTGTGACAATATTTTTTGTCCATTCGCATGAGAGATGGCGTACCCGGTTTCCGATTAAAAAACATAATAAAAGTTCGCCGTTTAGCTTCCTATTGTCGAGGAAAAGCTTTTTTCCGTCGAAGGAAAAGAAGAAGAAAAAACAAATGAATACTTTAGCGCGTCCGTTAAAAGCTGTCGGCCGAGATAATGAATTGAAAAACGAGTCGATAGGGAAAACGTCGTTTAGGTGTGAAAATTTTTATTTCGAATTAGCGGAGAACTTTTACAACGGCGGAAAAACTCTTTAAAACGTCCTCGGCGTCTCGACGACCGAGATATATATATAGTCGTGCGAGAAAACTTTTAGTTTTTAACGATTCCATTCCGATAAAATAAATGTTTAGTAACGGACGTAAATTCATAATGATATAAAAGGAAGTTGGTGAATTTTTGTGTTTGTTGTTTTCCGCGAGCGGACAATTAAAAGTTGCTCCGGTATTACTTTTAATTGCCCCATCGTATGCCCAATTAACGATCGCCATATATAACTGGGTCCAAATACCGATAGATACACAAACGAAACGGTTGTATTCCCGACCGCCAGAACAATTAGCACTCTGTTGCATTGCCGCTCCATACACACACACACACACGGGCGGATAAACAACGTTATGCACATACCCCGGTCATTATTCCTTCATCAGACACGCCATTGTTATGGAAAGCGCCATTTCCCCTTCGTACAAAAGCTCCCTTCTAAGCAGCGTATGCCGTCGCATCGCGTCCTTAACCCCGTGATTTACAATCTCCGATTATTATTAACTGATATTCCTCGATCCTATAACCCGATACTGGCGAATTTTCGCCGAATTTTAAATCGCCCTAAAATATCTCACTTAATTTACCGGAGTCGCTTCTATACGAATCGTTAATTGGAAGTTACGTAAGTTCGCCGAATGCATTCCGCGCGAATTGATGTCTCCGTTCGCGGAAACGGTGGAAATTTGTCCGGGTGGAAAACTTGGCAAAGCGACACTCGATATCTCCCAGAGACTCTCTGCGATAACGACCGAAATTAGATAGTTAACCGCACTAAAACAACGTAATGTGCCTAATGATGTTTTTGGAATAAAAATCGATTAGACCGTCGATTAGAATGAAAAATCCGTTTTACTGGTTGGGGGAGCGTTAGGCCCACCGCTCACTGAGCAACTGTTTTGAAATTAAAATTGTAAACCAGTTGATCTTGCAACTATTTTGCAACCTCCGCAATGTATAGTAGTGTGGAACCGCACACAAGTCGATTCAAATGAAACTAGTTTGCAATGAGTCATAAACCAGTTGTACCCGACCATTTCCCGCGATCGCAGTCGCTTTGCAGTTTCAAGTTGCTTAAAATTCTTGCCAATTTCTGGTGTGATTCATTCGACATTCGATAAATTACTATGCCAACTGATTGAAACTATTTTATAATAATTGCATCCTATAGAAGTTTAATATTAGTTGTAAACTGGTTACAGACTAAACTAGATTGCAATTTTTATTTCAAGACAGTTGCTCCGTGAGCGGTGGGCCTTATAGGTGTACCGAGTCAAGTCAGTCGTCAATCATCGTAATCCTCGTCTGTTTTCATCCTCACGACGTTGGTACGCGGTTTCTAAACGGGACTGTGCACATTAAAATAATTGGCGGTGCGACGATTCGAACCGGCTACAAAACGGAGAGTTGGCTGAGGCGAGGCGCGTTTCCATTGTTTTCCGAACAAAAGAAATTCGATGCGAAAACGTTATTGTTTCGAAGACGTGACGTATACAGTAGATTAACGACGAGAGCGCATAGCGATTTTCGCGCCCCGAATGTTTGGTTATTTATTTATTTTTTTCCTGGTCGAATGTGTAGCGAAAATTTCGTGGCGACGCCTATGGGTTTTTCGCGCACCCTAGTTTCGGAGGGCCACTTTTTTTTTTTTTTCGGTGCCGTTTCAATTAAAATTCGAAATTATGAGGCGAATGACGTTGACGATTTTCGTTTCCTGATTAAAAGGTTTCCCTCTGCCTTTGGGCTTTACGATGATATTTGGCGCTTTAAACGCGGGAAAATAATATTTACTTTTTATTCGATTTATTAATGGATGTAATAACGGTACGCTATAAAATGTACGCAATTTTATATATTTTATTAGAGTTCTAGATTTTTTTTATCGTGCGCTATTAACGATATTAATTGGCAACTTCGCTCAATTAGAAACATTTTTTTAATATTAAAGTCTTCACCAAGCATTGAACTCTTTACGAAGATTTCTCCATTTAACTTCACGGATTCATAAAAAATTTAATTGTCGCTCCATTAAAGAAATTCAATAATATAGGAACGAACACATTATGAATCGGAAAACCGTCGGGGAATTGATTGAGGTAACGAAATTTATTATTTATCAGTTTTAATTTCCTCCGGTTCTGCATATTGTCCGATTTCTCGTATTTAGTCGGTTGATTCCTGTTCCGAAATCGAAATTCGTTTCGTCGATTTTTGTGTCGCTCTATCGAGAATGCTCCCCGGGTCGAAACTCGTTCCTCGTTCAATAGAAAATTCGCTAATTAAATTGTCGGCCTCTTGTTCCGGGCCCGGACCCGCGCGATTTTGTTCTTATATTAAAATTAATTCGCCGAATATTACAGTTTTTAATTTCGCCATTTCGGAGACGAATTTCCCGAATGGCGCACCGGAGATTTCTCGAATTTTCCGTTGTTATGCGCCGAACTCGTTAAATTTTAAATAGTTTTAACGACCGCTGTAAATTCGAATTTAGCTTGTGACGGTATAGCTTTATTGGTCATTCGGTTCGGATAACCGTTCGATATTAATAAGGAAAATTTGTAAATTAGATATCGTAATTCTCCCGCCGACGATTCCATTTCGAATAGAAGAAAAAATTTGAATCGTTAATTCGTATACTTTGCTAATTTTCTTCGACGATAAATTCGGAATAGCGATTAAATTTCCAGAGTCGGTAATAATTGTCTGGCCCTTTAAAATATTTAATTTAAAACGATGATGGATCCGATTGCATTGTCCCGAATGTCTTAATTGAAGGTGGTAAAACTGGATAATGAGCCCCGGGGTCGTGGGCGAGAGAGACAGAGACGAACCGAGGGAAAGGAAAATATAACGCGAGGCCCGGCAGCAAAAGAAAGAGACGCCCTGTTGCCTAAAATCTAGCGTTAGAAAGGGACGGAGCGCCGTTTCCTTTTGAAGACTGCTCTCGCAGGATTACTCGATCGGGGACGGTTAAACGGTTTCAGTGACGGTTTCAGGTGGAATTAGATACGAGAAGTAGAATACAATACTTTATCTACGACTATTAATAAAAATCGAAAAGATTCGATGTATGTGTGGTACACGTTTGATTAAAAAAGGTAATTTGAGATTAAAAGATATTTGAGGTGAATTTTGCGGAGCCAGTCCTGCGGGTCGTGTCGTTCCTTTGTCTTAATTGCAACATTTCAATTTTCTCGGCAGATTTCCCCGATTTGTACCGGTTTCTTGGGCGCCCAGATTGTTTTCCTTTTTTTTTTTTTGGCGGCGTGTATTGTTATTCGGCACGGACGACGGAATAAGGAAAAACCGATTTTCGTGATTAAAGACATCCGATGCGAAAATAGATTTCCGTTTAATTTCGCTCTTAAACGGTTTACCGTTTGTAATGGAATTATATTGCCTACGTGAACAGGAGACAACGACAAAGACACACACACACGTGTGTGGGGTTATTGTTGGGATAATTCGATTGTGGCGTGTGCTTGCGTGTGAGTGTATATTCGAAAACTATTTATTTGTACCGGAGTTATTCTCGGAAACTATACCGAATAATCGATAATAAAAAAATCCTGATACTTTGTGCTATAATTGGTGGAATTGTTACAAACATCCGCAAACGCACATACAAAACTAAAATACTTTACTTTCCTGGAGAACATAAAAAAAATCATTTCATTCTCTTTTTTACCGCTGTATGTCAATTTATCATCCACGATTATTAAATTTTCTTCAAGTTTAAAGTGCAATCATTTTAATATTGACTCCAAAATACCTTTCTGGAGGAGAATATAAAAAATTAATTTCATTCATTTAGGTACCTACTCAATTTTCTTTTGACAATTGTCTGTCAATGTATCATTCAATTTATCATGCAAGTTTATCGAGCATTAAAGTACCTACATTCATATTAATATCGACATACGGTGCATATAAACCCGTTTGGCTTTCACATACATAATCAAGCATCCTGCAACCTGCTTCCTGGCCTGTAATCAAGATTTGTCGTTGTTCCGGTCGAAGGTGGCGGGTCCTCGGGACCCTGACCATTATCGCCTAATGATATGGCAACCTTAGATCGTCCGCTCCCAATTCGCCTAACTGCTTCGCATTTGGATTACAATGCTCGCCCTGTCGATGGGACTATTCCCCTAAGGAATAACACACACACCCGCACACAAACGGAAAATGTCATTTCGTTCGTTTAAACGCGCTATTACGAACATTTTTACTCGATTAGATTGCAGAATTTACGAGACTTAATCGCAAATATAACGTCTCCAAAAATGTCCACAGATGCACTACTTTATACATTAGTTAAATATTATTTTTTAATTAGAATGATTAGTAAGCGTACCTTAATCGATAATAAAACTGTAAACGTTCATTACGCCTTTTGCTGGCGTTTTATTTTTTTATTTTTTTTAATAAAATAATTTCTATTGCTCTAAACGCCTGATGTGTTTTCACGGCGCGCAAAGGAAAAATAGTCTATAAAAATTCTTTTTAGAGGTACTGAAAACGTAAACGACCAAAATTTTATTTCCAATGACAGGTATAAAAACATCATAAATCCGCCGTAGTAATTCTGTATAAAAACATAAAAGTGGAACAATGTAAATCACTTCGTCGCTGCCGGTTTTATGTCGCATATGAAAAGTTGGAATTATAGGGAATGGCTTTATTAAAATAAATATCGTCCATTGAGAAATGTTTATCGTAAATTTTATGCTTGTGTAAATTTGTTTGGTGTATAAATTGATTAAAAAAAAGGGGGCACTCTAACGTTTAATTTTCTTCCTCTTAAAATATTAAAATAAGGCGTTTGTTCGAGTTGATACTGGCGTTCCGTTTGTTTTTTTTTTGTATTTTCCTCGACAGTCGTTTTGCGGTATTAGCAAATGTCAAGCCGCAAATGAGTGCTAAATTTTTCATCATTTTCGAAACGGAATTAAAAAGGAGAAGTTTATTTTTCATGCAATATAACTTATTCGCCATTTCATTTTCCCACCCACTGTTGAATGAGGAAATGAATTTGAAAAATCGAGATAATTTATATAAAAAAACTGCTCTTTTAAATGGAGAGAGTTTTTCGTTCATTACGCCAGTTGCCAGTGAAATTTATTAAATATAACCGTATTTATCCAAACATTCAGAGAGGAATATTAAACGAGCAAATTGGAACTAAACTGGATTATTTAAAATAGGCGGTTTAATAAAACCATTTCATTTGTCAACTTTAAACTCTACCGGGACACGACAAGAAGACGAGCGCAGCTTAAAAGCGCTCGAGCTTTACTCCGGTCGCTGCATCTCCGGAAAAATACCTTTAAAGTGGATATTTATTTGCCGTAACTTCTACAATGAAAGCGGGACTATTTAAGATTTCAAATAGAAACGAATGCAAAAGTAAACTTGCATAATCACATTGGCGTCCGTCAAAAAACTACTCGAAATGAGTGCGTTATTAAGAAAAATAACAACTTCTCGCTCGAGCAAATTATTACGCTTTATGTACGATTTTTGTTTGGAATAAATTTTCTAAATTAGCTGTGTTAATGGCGGGGGAAATGTTCGAGGGTGAGCTATTCGGGGCGCCGCTGGCGCGAACGGACAATACGTATAAGTTTCGAAATTGAAATAGTTTTTATTCGCGGACGTAAAACCGAAGGAAAAGGCGACGGGCGCCTCCGAAGGAAATCTTTCCGAAGAAAATCGCTCCGAGCGCTCGCCGGGGCTTTAGAGCGAAAAATATAATTTGGGGTTATGATCGAAAACGGTTTGATGTTTAGGGCGACAATGTTGCGACAAATTTACTGTGCCGTTTGGTTTATTTACACCGCCAAAATGCCTATTCTATCATAATGTAAAAGTTTGTTCAATGAATTTTGAATCTTGTTTTATTTAATATTTTTCTAACTAAAGGAACGTTTTTTTTTTGTATAATCGATTTGAATATGGAGAGATTGGATGTGAAAGATATCACGGAGGTATGTTACGTATGGTGGGCATTAAAATGGTTTTATACATGTTTTATAATGTTAGTGAAATGAGATATTTTGCTTTTTGACCTATATCATTTTACTAATTACCGGTTGGGGTTCGGTTTAAAAGGCTTTTATGCGGCGAACGTGAGCGAAATGAAAATTTCCTACCTGTTTAATGTGGCGCTTTAGCAATTTTTTTGCAATCCACGTTTTACATTGTACATAATCTTTAAATTATTTCCTTAAGCCCGAAATATTTCCATCGATTGATCGTTTAAAGCGAAATAAAAAAAAATCCGTTTTTAACGAAATATTTTTCGAAAGAGCCTCTTAATTTAGACAGATATGAACTTAATTATCGTCGACTATTAAAAAAATAATTACGTTAACAGATTTGAAAACTCGAGTAATTAAAAACGTTTCAATGGCTCGTCCCGGATTCGCCGTACACTCGCGAACGTTTTTGTTTCGCCACATCCACCTTCAGTCTCTCTCTCTGCTCCCTACCCCCGATATCCAATTAACGAATTTTTCAATTAAAAAAAAATAAATTACATCGCGGATTCCAATTAGAGGCCGTTTACATATCTTAATGAAATTTCCCCGAATTGAATAGCGACAATTGTGATCTTTTAATTTTCGAACAGGACCTTCGTTAATGGCGCAAGTATTATATACATTGGATCGGAGGCGAATTTGATTTTCGCCGAAAAGAAAATACCTCGCGATTTATTCGTTTTAATGAGTTTATTCTCTCGGGTTTAATTTGGTTGTTCGAAATCAAATTATACTTTTAAAAACGAATTTGTAATATAACGAAATTGGATATTATGAGTAGCATTTCTTTGTATTGAGCTATTGAACGTGTAAATGCATCTTTGTTGTTGGTTATTTTTCAGAATGCATCGGCGCAAGCGGCCCTGCAGGCCGCCCAGGCGATCACGAACAACGCCGTGACGCCGGCGAACAATTCGGCGCCCGCCACCAACGGGCAGGATATACAAGGCGGACCGAATACCGTTCTTAGAGTTATCATCGAACACATGATATACCCTATCAGTTTAGATATTTTACATTTGGTGAGTAGCGAAATAGAACGATTGTGTTGGACGTTAAAAAAATGCGATTTAATTTGCAGATATTCCAACGTTTCGGAAAAGTATTAAAAATTGTGACGTTCACGAAAAACAGTAAGTACTTCAGTTGATTATTTGAAGGGATGTAAGAAAGTTGGTGCGCGGAAGGGTTTATAGATTTTAATCCAATAGGTAAATTGGGCGCAGAGTGCCCTACGATTAAGTGGGATTTTAAGATGCGTTCGATGATACATAAACAAAAACTTTCAAAATTGACATTAATGACAGTACGTGTGACAGAAATTTAGTAGAGGCGGAAACCGATTTTGGTATAGAGGTGTAGTAACGACTGTTACAAAATAAGCGTTATTTTTCAAATATAGTTCTCGCGATTACTCTATTCTCTCTACTTCCTACAGTGGAAAATTTACCTTCTTAGTTGATAAATTCATTTCTGCGTCCAATTTACCACAGCCCGTTGATTTCGGGTAGCTCTTTAGGGACTTCGCCGACTAGTTCCCTTACGAAACCAAAACATTCGTCGGGACCCTAATTCATTCGAACGCTCGTTCCAGACTCATTCCAAGCGCTCATCCAGTACCCGGACACCCAATCGGCGCAGGCCGCGAAGCAGGCCCTCGACGGCCAGAACATCTACAACAGCTGTTGCACGTTGCGCATCGACTACTCGAAGATGTCGTCGTTGAACGTGAAATACAACAACGACAAATCGCGCGACTACACGAACCCCAATCTGCCGACCGGCGAGGGCGGCGACCAGCTCGCCCTGGGCGGCGGGCTGGCCGGCGGCCTGGGCGCCGACATCCTGCTGTTGGCCACCCAACCGAGATTGGCCCGAGAGAGATTGGCCGGTGAGCTTCGAGCTGCTGTGAAACTCTTGCGTTTTCTACCCGTTTGGTTTTGTTTTTAGATTCGATTTTGTCGGGTTCGCCGGGGGTGCTGAGCAATCCGTTCGTGCACGGGCTGGCGTCGCCGTTGGCGGCGCCCTATTCGGGCGGCGTGGCCGGCGGCATACCCGGCTTGGGGAACTTCGCCTTGGGCCAGACGGCGCCGGGGCTGAGGAGCTTGGGTAATCCGGGCCTCGCCATGGCGACCGTGCTGTTGGTCAGCAATCTCAACGAAGAGGTCAGTATATGAAGGGCGATTTTGTATCGGTGATTGGGGGGGGATTCGAAATGATGTTATCATACTTTACAATGGATAGTTTTGTTATTGTTTTATTTTATTTTTTTCTACGAGTTCTTTTAGTTTTGTTGTTTATTTTGGAGGACTAGAGTACGATTACTTCTAGCGAGAAAAGACGCTTTGGAAAAGAATAATTGCCTAATGTGAAGATCTCTCTCTGTGTAATGCTTTTTTTTGTATTTATGTTTGAGTCTAAACATTGAGAATTAGAATTGATTATACGAGAAATTTAAACAATTTAATTTGAAGATAAAAGTAGTGTTATATACAATAATGTCGCTTTAGCTGGATGTAATAGAAAGTTTCTTTAGAATAACGAATAATTTTTCAGTAATTTTGATGAAGAATAGAACGTTTCCTTGGTTTGTTTTTGTTGGTAGAAATGTATATAGCATTAATCATCCTAATCATTTATACGAAATTAAAAAAAAATCTCTTCATACTCTGTTTATTAATCTTTTAATTTTTCTCTTTTTAATTTCCGATCGTTACTCGATGAAACATGCTATATAACGTTCTTAAAGCTCTCGAATATATTGTATGCGGGAAAATGACAGAAGCTTTACGAACCTCATTTCTTTACAAGCGTCTGTTTTAATTTATTTGGTTTTATATTTTATTTATTTAAATAACAATATAATTCTAATGCTGTTTTTTCTTTTTTTTTACATTTGCTGCCCCTCCGGTGGCATAAACGCCTACCTCTTTGTGCCACGTTACATCCTACTGTCATCTTTTTCTATTGTAGATGGTCACGCCTGATGCTCTCTTTACACTATTTGGTATGTTTTCACACTTATTATATCTTCGAACTACCAAGCAGATATTTATTTTTCGGTGCATTTTATTTTGTCTAAAAACAAACATATCTGCGTGGTCATTAAAATGTACGAAAACTCTGTTATTTTTTAGTAACGCACGTTTGCATTGCATTGCGCTTTTATATTATGTAAAACGATTCGTTGTGTATTGGTAAAAGAAAACAACAGGGTTTATGTCCAATTTGCTTGGAGTAATATTTCCGAATTAACAGTTTCAATTTCCGAACCAATGGACTATTAAGTCGGTAACGTAAAACACACGCGAAATCGTAATGAAAGTTATCGAATAAATTTGTATCGTTGAAATCTAATCGTAGTTTTGTTTAATAATTATGCAATGGTGTTTTTTTTACGTTACTGGTTTTATTCGTCAAGTGAATTGGATGCTAATCATTACTTATCTGTTTTAATGTTTTTTTTTTGTGCATTTTTACGTCGATAAATGTATTCTTTTATTGTTTTTGTTGGTAAACGAGCTTTCTGCTTAGATTCATCTGGTTGTAATTTATTAAAAATTGTATGTCGATTCTGCGACTATTATAGTACAAAAGTTACAGATTCGTAGTATTAGTTTTTTTTTAATTCGTTAAATACGTACCTAGTGATTATTTTTTGTATTCAGTAGAAATATGTGAGTTTCCATTCTTGCATGATTTCCGTTTCGGTTTACTTAATTATTTTCTACATATTTTTTTTTTGTGATTGAAGTATGTTTAGATTAATTTTTTTATCCACTCGTTTTTTGATCGTTTAGCTAATTGTTTCGTTAGTTTCTATCGAATTTTTCAATATTTTTTGTCGTTTTTTAGGCGTCTACGGTGACGTGCAACGGGTGAAAATCATGTACAATAAAAAGGACTCGGCTCTGGTGCAATTGGCCGAACCCCATCAAGCCCATTTAGGTTTGTTCAACGACGATTTATAATCATTGATCAATGGAGAGGATGGGTTTTTAATTGATTATTTTTTTCAGCCATAACGCACATGGACAAGCTAAAAGTGTTCGGTAAAAATATAAGAGTGATGTTGAGTAAACACCAAAGCGTACAAATGCCTAAGGAGGGACAGCCTGACGCAGGTTTGACCAAAGATTACAGCCAGAGTCCATTGCACAGGTATGATTGGCAATTGCATAAGCGATCTAAGAATCATTCAAATGGCGATTTTTTTTCTAGATTCAAGAAACCTGGATCGAAGAATTACCAAAATATCTACCCACCCTCGTCGACGCTGCATTTGAGCAACATTCCTGCGACCATTAACGAGGACGATATCAAGGAAGCATTCACTAAGAATGGTTTTACGGTTAAGGCTTTCAAATTTTTCCCGTAAGTAACATACAAAATCCTATCCCTGAATGTTAATAATGCGAATATTAAACAAGTCACGTAACTTTAATTTACTTAAATATACTTATAACAACTGTTTTATACACAAAATTTGAGGTACTAAGTGCATATTTTAACCGCAAAGGGCAAATGTCAAATGTCACAAATATCATATGTCAAGCTCAAATGTCAAAAATCCACAGAACAACGGGTTATTGGTACTAGAATATCAAAGATTGCCGAATTCCATATTTGCAAATTTTTGTATGTATTAATATGGATTTTTTTTAATATTTTTTAGGAAAGACAGGAAAATGGCCTTGATCCAATTGCCAAGCATGGAGGAGGCGGTTGTGGCTTTGATAAAGATGCACAACTATCAACTGTCTGACTCCAATCACCTTAGGGTCTCGTTCTCGAAATCTAGTATTTAAGAGGCGTTTGTTAAACATTAAAACAAAACAGTATTCATTCCATTTTACAAAAAATATATATTTAAATATATATATATAAATAGATATATATATATACATAAAAAAAATTGCGTTCGTGGTCGAGTCGAAGATTCAAGTATCACGAAAACAAGATGACATGGTAGCTAATGAAGTTCGCTTATTTATTATTATTAATATAATATATAGACTGTTATTTTTTGGCAGGATTTATGTAACTTTCGATATATTTTTTTGTTCGAACGACGAGCATGTTGATAGTCGTTTTGTATTTTTTTATCGATTAAGTGTTTTAAATGTTAAGTTAGATTTATTCTTCTCAATTTTGTATTATCGTTAATTGCGGTTATATTTCTATTCGTTTACGAGTGTGTATTCGTTGCTACAATTGGTGCATAATTTAAAATGAAATTATAACTTTGCTAAATTTTGCTCGATATTGATTCGTTGATAAGTACAAAAAAAACGGTTTTATTTTGTATGCGTACCATTTGTAGTAAAATTGCGTTTATTTCAGTATTGGAAGGCTTTAATACTGTTAGTAAAAAATATATAGTTGTGGTTGGTATAAAAAACGCGGCGTGATGTTATTTTTTGTAAGTTTATAGAAATGTTTATCCATGTTGTATAGGCAAAAAAAAATTGATGAAAAACGCGCAAGTTTTTGTTTCGGCGAGCCCGAAAGTTTAGTATTATTGTATGGCTAGTACTGTTAGTGATGTCGCGGAATTTTTAGAAATATCGTTAGTTTTTAGCCAGTGATTAGCATAGGAAAATACCACAGGGTCTAGTTCTACCCTAGAGATATGGACGTCTTTCTTATCAGCAGATATTTAAAAAAAAGGCATGTATATTCATTGACGTTCGACGGGCGGATTTGTTACGCTCATTGCGAATATATTTTTTATTTTTGAATTTTGTTGGGGGTTTTCCGCCCGTCGCGAACCGTTTTCCCGGTAACGGCCGATATTTTTTTTGAAAATGCGCAAATTCATTTACCGAGCCGCTACCGGGGACGCGCGTTCTCATTTCATAGCTATTAGAAACACAAAAAAACTAACTATACATTTCTTATAATCTTACTACTAAAATACTATACACTTGACAATCATTCATACTATTTGCAAATACTGAATGTAAACGCGTGACCTAATCTTCTCTATATTTCTTGTCTCTATGGGAAAGTAAAAGGAGAATTTTTATACAGGTTTTGAAAAAGTGTTTTTTAGATTGCGACCATTTAGCTCTTTGTTTTTATAACGAAACAAGCGGATGAAATCGTTTCGAAATAATTTGTAACTAAGAATAAAAGGCATGAACAGTTCTACTGTGATACGATTGTATACATATCTGGCGTTAATTTTGCACGTGAAATTAATTCAAATTGCGGAATTGTTTCGAATCGATATCCGCAAATCAATCGACGATGGTGCGGAGCTAAATGCGTTTTTACTTATCGAGAAGACGCGCAGCATTTTTGCCAAATTCGAAGTCAATATCTACATAAAAATAACTGTGTGTGTGTTGATAAATCTATTTTTTAAATTTTATAATTTTTACGTACGCGCACAACGTTTGTAACTCACCGTTTAGGCGTTTCTGTTAACTCGTGAAATAGATGTGTTTTTCCGTTGAATTTTTGTATCGTTTGCGCCGCTTGTTAATTATTAGATTTTCTCCTTTTTGTGTTCAATATCGGTCGATTTCTGACGCATTTCAGATTACTCGTTTTGTTTATTTATGTTAATTTGAGACTCTCGCAGGTGTCGAGCAGCTAATCTAGTTTCCAATACAGCTTTTGACAATCATATTTTATATAAAAAAATGCTTGTATTTTTAATTAATCTGTTTACAGGAGATCTTACCTTAGTGAGTTCTTACAGAGACGTATTAGCATCTAGATTGGTAGAATTCAAACAACAATGGCTCGCTTCGTGATAATAAAGGCTTAAAATTCGCGCGAGAGTCTCGAATGCGGTTTATTATTTATTCAGTTTAGTTTTTGAATGTGAACTGGCACATGCGTTGAAAATTTGCTAACGGCCTCTGTGCCTGACTGTGGGATCAAATGAAACAAATCATTAAATGAAAAAAGTGAATAAAAGAAAATTATCTATGTGAAATGTTGCATTAAACACAGAAACATTTTATCATTACATATTATCTAATATCTATCCACCATTATACTCTCTATTTACATAGTAGGTAACATTTTAGGGATATGCGAAAAAATTGGTTTTTTTGTATAAGTGTTTCGAATTTCTAAATATTACTGCCAGCTTTTCTTCGATAAAAAATTGTTGAAAATTAAAAAAATTTGCATGTAAATAATATTTTTGGTCGATATATAGAAATTCTATAATGCCCACTTGTATTTTTTGACAGATTTTAATGCGGAAAACGATAATCGGAAAAAAATAACAAGAAAATCGCAATATTTGAGATAAGTTGTCGAATGTGATCAATAAATAAAAATTTCATTATTTAGTTCTAAGAAAATCGCAATATTTTCGCCTGAAAATATTTCGAATTAATAATCTAATTTTATTCTTGAAATTTCAAAGAAAGAGTTAGCCGCGAAGTTAGTTACAGGTAAATAATTTCAACAAAAATCGATTGTAATCGAAGAATTGGCTGTATTTCTTTATAAAAGAGGCCAAAAAATTTAAAAAAACCCGAATTACCGGCATGTCCATAGTGTCATTTGTCATTAAAATTAATGTCGTTCGGTAATTAGAATTTCTCGATAATAAACTTTTACAATTTCGCCGAAAACTATAAAAGTACGTGTGTTTTTCACGCTGTTATTGAATTTACGGGTTATTTATCGACAATTTGTTTCAACTGTTTGTAATTGAAGCGTTAGTTGTTGGAAACTTCTGCTACTACACCTACAAGCGAAGGTAAGATTTTTTTTTATTATTTTTTTATTATTTCCCCTTGAAAATTTTCCGATTTGGCTCCGTGAAAGCTTAATTTACGGTGTATTACAAATTATCTGATTCCTACCGCATAAAAATCTGTTCGAAAATAAGTAAAGTGTGCGTTCTAGAATATTTACATGGTTATCTAGGATCGTAATTCATAAAAAAAGAAGTCACGTGATTTTATTAGTCAAAATGCAACAGTTCTGTCAAATGTCAATTGAATGTAAACCATTTCAATAATACCCATATTACATATTTTAAAAACGAATATCTTAAATACATATTTGAATGACTTTGTAAAAATGCAATATGCGATTTTAGATAACACGTTCCTATACATGCACGTGTAAAAAGCTTGATGACTTTTAACATTAAATTTGTTGAAATAAGTTGGATATTTATATTTATAATGTTAATTATTTGCGTGCAATATAAAAATTAAATTTGAAACTACAGGGTAACGCTACATATTTAACTATTCGAAATGCTATTCTGAATATTAAATGTGTTCTTTAAATGAATAAATTTTTCGTATATCCGAAACTTTTAGAGATAACGTAGAGTTTAGCTTAAACTTATGGGCACAAATTGAATTTAAACAAACATGATACCAAATGGATTTTTTGCACAACAGTTTTTTCTCTTTACACGTTTTTTCTCGAATATTCTCGTTTGAATCATTCACAGGGTTATAAATATGTATATTGATTGCTCTTTGCTAGTGTTAAAATATAATTGATTAGAAACGAATTATTGAAAAGAGAGCTATAATTATTTTTATTTTAGGTTGTAATATTTGTAAAATATACATAGTGTAGTGTACCAAAATTTTCCACATTGTATTCATTTCGACAAGAGTCTGGTTAAACAACAATATTTGTACTATTTATAGTTATAGTTCTCTGCAGCGTTTTCATTTAAAAAAAAAGAGAAATTAATTAACTTCAGTCGAATAGTAGAAAAAACTATTGTTTTTCGTACGTTTTTCTTTCACAACTTATAGAGTTGATTGTAATAAATTATATAAATGGGTGCCAACATCAGTATTAATCTAACGTGTTAAATTAAACGATTGGCCAGTTCTGTTGGAGAAAATAAAAATATGTTAGAAAAAAAATAGCATGATACTTCCAACAAAAAAAAATAATGAAGATGTATATTTATTTAAATTAGTTAATACATCTATATATCATGTATTCAGATACATATTAACTCTATATCAACATATATGATTCTAAAATGTTTTAGAGTTATTCTTTGTCATTTTACAATAAAAAGTTGAGATAATTTGTAGCTTTTGTTTTTATGTTCCTATAAGGAACTTTGTGATATAGTCGTTTGGTCTCCTAAATTCACCCGAAATTAATATATCAAAATTTGCCCACACCTCCTTATGTCTTCTATTTCCATGTCTAAAATTTTATTGCAGTAATGTTGGCAAGGTATTTTTTTCGAGTAAATAAAAATCCAACTTAAATTAGTAGAACTTATATTTTTTTATAATAATAAAATCGCAGGAGAAATAAATTAACTTAATTTTGAAAACTTTACTGTGTAGTAATATACACACTGTATTTACAATGGTAGATTATAACCAAGGAAAAAAACTGTGAACGATTGTATAAAATAAAAGTATAGGTACAGTACAAGAAACAATAATATAACGATACATTTTTTTTGCATTCTAGAACATGACTTTTTAACTATTCTTATCACAAAAGTCCGTGGTCAGCGAATACCACTATTTTTACACAAACAGCACAGTATAAATAAGTAACATGTAATTTTAGTTGCGAGTTTCTTTTTAACCATATGGACATATTTTGCTTGACAAGTCTTAGGCCACCTTCAAAAAAAAAAGACATTGATCACAAAAATGTAACAACGGATTGTTAATTGATAGCAATTAGATATATTCCTTCATTTATAAAATTTCAATATTCGAGAACACTCAAAGAGCAGCTCATAAATCACTGTAATTCCGAAAGAAAATTATCAAATTATTTACAAAAAAAAACATCAACGATTTTTTAAGATGGTCTACGACTTCTATATTGCAGCACAAATATTACAAGATATTTACAATATTACTACAAGGTGATTGCAAAACCAGCCGATACGTACTGCATAACAACTTGGCGTCCATAATAAAAAGAACGATCCCTGTACACTAATCTAATCAACCAATTTGAAAAATTTCTAAGTCAGCAACGGTTTTGGCAAACCCCTTTTTGTAAAAATTTTGATCTTGTTTCAAGACATTTCGCATTCACTTTAACCTCGGAAATATTCAAAATTTAAGCCGTCATTTATATACATATAACTTAGAATCTAAATTGTAAATTTGGTTTTGAATATCGAGATTTTCACTTTCATTGATTTGGCATCAAACTAAAAATGATGATAAAATTTGCTTTTTTTCCTGTTCTACGAAATTACAACGTTTGATTGATACAACCATGGAATAGTTACTACAATTACTTTTTTTTAAGCAAAAGATATCTGAAGAGCTTAAGTTATATTCGCTTAATGGACGTTTTTTATCGTAAATCAAAAATGCAAATTAGTTGATTTTTACCTACTGAAGATTTCTCAAATTTTCTTCTCAATATCTTTTACCCTTTACTGGTGACACTTGTGTCATAGTTTTGTTTCAATGACTGTTTACTTCCAAGAAAAATTTCTACTGTTTTTTCTAGTAATTTAGGTTTGATAATACTTTTAAAAAATATCCTTCGTACATAAATTAAGTTAAACATCTAAATTCCGTGAAAACTAAAAACGGGATGTTTTTGAAAATTTGTACAAGTAATTAAGTAAGAAAATAATTACTCAAAGTCGATAAGGAAATTGAACATTTTCGAAATGTACTTGTACAATCAAACTCTCTTTTCCTACGAATATTCCTTCGAACGATAAAGCAAATAAATTTAAATTTTAAAATAAGTCGAGATGGATACCATCTAAATAGGTTCTTCAGAATAATCACTAGGAAAACGTTTTCCTTCAACGCGAACATACCAATTTATTTCGTACTTAAAAAAAACAAAATTTAGTCATGCCGTTTAAATAAATTGATGCTAAATCAATTGCGAACGTCTCAAAAAAGCTGCTAATAATCGATGATTAAATGAGAAAATAAAACTGAAGGAATCTTTTAACAAGCAAAATCTAGTGCCTATTGTCGAGCATGTTCGTTTTTGGTGAATTTCTAAAAATAATACTCGACAAACCAAATATTTCGGGGTGTATGCAAAAACAGCCACCTTATTCAAGAGCAGCAATTAAAACTGCCAACGTTTACTCGCCTTCAAAACTATAACAAGAAATTGACCTGTACAGCTAATAGCAAAATATTCATTCATATTTAAAGTAATATAATCTCACAGTGAACAATAAGAATACTATTTATAAGTAAAATTGTACAAAAAAATGTATAAAGAAAATAAAATACAAGCAGTAAAATGTTCTTAGTTACAGGAAGAGTTGTTAGGTGAACAATTCTTTACGTTGTATGTTGATTTTTTTCACGACAAGTAATCGTCGGCAGTTTTTTTATCCAATACCGATCTTTTATTATAATATAACAGGGAAATATGAATAATTTTTCTCATCTTTATATACATAATACGCTATCATTTTTTTATGTTTAATAAAAGACGGTAAAAGGGAGATGACTATGGAAAACTGGAGGGTATTTGCAAAACCAAAAAACGTTATGGTACAAAGCAAGGTCACTTTCAAAATAACTTAATTGTTTCTCACACATTCTCACTCTCTCGCACACAATCTCTCTCTCTATATATATAATATATTTATCTTTATTTTCATACAGGATATTCCATCAAGACGACTTTTGTATAAATATTTGTAATTTCAAAAATTTTAGTAGAACTTCCATGTATAAAAAAATGTAATGACTATGAGTTTTGCACTTTTTCTCAATTGGACAGTAATTTTTAAATAGTTGGTACTAAAATTCTGCAACAAACATTTGTTCAAAAGAAAAAATAAATAAAGTACAACAATTCACGTTCAATGGAATGTCAAAAAACTGCTCTAAATTAAGGAATCAAATCGTTTTGTCGTGCACGTTTCCTTGAATTTTGGACAAGACTTTTCGTACCAACTAAATTACAGAACAAGGAGGCCATTTTTTTTTTCAAGCATTAAAGAGAAGAGGTTTAAAATTTCTTATTTCGCACTATAACGTGTCATTTCAATACTATTTTTCACAACGTCCACTCTCAAAAAAAATAATCAGTCTAATTGAAATATAATAAAAACGAAACAAGGCCATTTCAAATAAAAAACGTCCCTTGATAGAATAGAAGAACAAACATAACCGATAATGTAATGTTTCTTACTTCTTCCGAATTTAGTCAGATCCCTCAGGAAGATTTGTAAATTTCGCTGGTAACGAACCGTTCACGTATCGGCGGCAACAACGAAAATCGTTATTAAAATAATAAACTACAGTAAATCATATCGCGATTTACGAGAATTAAATTTTAATCGTTAACTATTGACAATCGAGAATATTTTCCAATTAAAATAAAAACCGATTTTTTTACTTATAACTTTTGACTAGATAGCGCTGTGAAGATATAAAACGAAAACAACGATTTTTTCGTCGATTACGCAGATACGGGTTTACAAAATAATTTGAAAGAAAAACCAATCCGTTACCGCAGCGAATTTTAGATTCGTTTTATTGACTTTTTTTCCGCTAAAAAGGGAAACCGACTAGGATGATTACTTAGAATTAAACACAGCACTGCACTAGGAGGATGAGGATGCGTTCATGGCGCCGAAAATACCCGTCGAAAACGATGCCGATTGTTGTTGTTGTTGTTGCTGCTGCTGTTGCTGCTGCTGTTGTTGATTCGACGTTAGTCTCGAATGCTTAGGCATCGGCGGTTGGAGGTATTCGTGCCTCGCCAGCGACAGGACATCGATTCGATCCTCCTTTCTATACGCCAGGCAACTACGAATAAAGCTCTACAAAAGAAAATAAAAATCATTAATACCGTTAAATTAAACATTTCTAATGATGCTAATAACTGTTGTTTATTATGCATCATTGGAAGTAAATAAGAGCTTAAAAGGGTATTTTAATATTATAGGTAAATTGGGCGCAAGAATATTTTATGTAGTAAGGTGAATTCACTGCAAACTTTGAGTGAAATTAAGTTTATTTGGGCGTTGTTTTAAAAAGTAGTACAATGAACGAGAAAATGATATTTACCTTCGCTTCATTTGTAACGGCCGGCTTATTGGCGAACTGAACTTCAGTCGCCTTTAATATAGTATTTTCTTCTAAAATTGTCGCTTGCGACTGATTGTGCCCAAACGGTTTCTTTCCGTACAAGCACTGATAAAATATCACACCTATACTCCACACGTCAACTTTCGATGAAATCTTCGGGGGGTTCTTGCCGACTACGAAACACTCCGGTGGAAGGTACCTACAAAACAATTAATACATTTAATTTAAATCCTAATAATTTTCATACAAATTCGTATACGGATGTACAAGTAGGAATATTTACCAGTATGTTCCTGCGCCCTGCGACGTCAAGTCCATACCGTGATCGGGGTTGTAGTTCTCCTCGTCCATAACTTTACTAAGGCCGAAATCCGTGATTTTGATTTCACCGCAAACGTTACCTTCCGTCAACAGTATGTTGCCCGGCTTCAGATCGTAATGGATGACGGGCGGCTTGATCTCGTTCAGGTACTTCAGGGCCGATACGACCTGCATTATGATCGACCTCGCCTCCCGTTCGGGTATCGTTTTATGCTGGAAATCGCAATAATATTATTATTTAACGTACAATAAGATTCTCGATTGGATGTGCATTTGTAAAATTTATCATCTTACCTGCTTTAGGTAAAAATCAAGGTCGTGTCCATCACAGTATTCTAGTACAGTACAAAAAGAATTCGCGTCTATTTCGAATACATCATACAATTTAACTACTCGCGGATGATCTAATGCCTTGTGTATGTTGTACTCCCTCAACGCGTGCCTGAAAGTAATTAAACGATTTTAGGTTAAACCCGTCGACATTTTCATTGAAATTTTATACATTATTTTATAAAATAGTAATAACGTTACCACTCACTTTATGTAGTTGGCTTTTTTGTCTTCCTTCCAGTCCTTATTTAATTGGTGCACCTTACAGGCGACGTACCTCTGTTCTTTGAGATCAAACGCCTTGTGCACCTCACTGAAACCCCCTTTGCCTAATAACATCAGCAGAAGATACCTGCAAAACGCGCGACAAATTACGATTCGTCTAGTAGAAGAGAAAACACCAACGTACCTATCGTTGAGCACCGGGTGATTATTAAACCTACTCTGGTCCTCGTTGTGGATACGTTTCAACTCCCTGATGTGCAAGTTCCGTTCCCTTTCCAATTTCTCCATTTCGAGCTGGAGATCGGCGTCCTCCTTTTTGAGCGCGTTCTGCCGCAACTTGAGAATTTCGTCGGCTTCGTAGTACTCCTGCAATGTGAGAGAACCGGGCACCGCGTCCGGCTTCAGAAAACCGGAATCCGTCCCGTTGTGCAACGCGTTCGAATTGTTCCGCTTCCGGCCGCTTTCGTTATTCGATGGCCTCTTCTTTAACAATAATTTCTTTTGCCTATCTATTTCTTCTCGTTCCGCCGTTATTTCTTCTTGTCGCCTGAAATTTCGACAATACAATTAACTTGGTTTACACTAATGGTACAGGGATAATTTAGCATCGATAATTGCACTTGTACATTAAGTGTACATTTCGAGTAAAAATTTTTTTTACCTCGCTAATTCCTGAAAGGCGTGTCCGTCAGTCCAATTTTCCTGAAAAGTCGCGCCCACCCTTTGCGTCACAAACTGTCCTAATCTTAACCTATTTTGCATGCACTTTTGCCGCGCTTCCTTTTTCTCTATCGAACTTTTTTCTTTGAGCAGTTTTTTAACAACCTCTATACACTTATTCACTTGCTGCTTATGTTGGTCTATGGACTTCTGTTGCGTCGATATTTGATGCCTCAAATCGTCATTGGCGCGTTTTAATTCGTCTATTTTAGTATTTGCGATTTCTAAGTCCGAAGACGCTTGCGTTTCGAACTCTTGTATCCTATGACATGTTAAATCAGTCTGAAACAACAAACAAATATCAATCAATAAGTACCGCAAGAGTACACCAAGCTGGTCTCGTACGACCGGCACAACAGCCAAAAATTAGTGTAGTGTAAGACTTGCCTGTATTAATTTGCTACACGTTGCCGGTGGGGTTACCCTCATCGGTGGTTTATTATAATATTCAAAAGGAACAGTATTACAAACATTCGGGGACGACATCCCCACTTGTTGTTGCGACGGAGGTAACTAAAACAATAAAGAAAAAATTAATAAAACGTTACATCGATAGGTTTTTTTTGTGATAAACTTACCATTGCGTAGGGTTGTTGCGGCGAAGGGCTCTTCGCGCCGCCGTGCCTGATAGGACTATGGCTATTTCCCGGATGCTTGGTCATGTAGTCGTTGATTTTCTTCTCCGTCGATTGATTTCTAATAGTCGCCTTCGCCACGGGCAGCCCGATCACCCCTCCCCCGCCGCTATCCTCCGCTTTCCGTTTCCTCTTCCTTTCGCTGGGCGTTCTAGGTATTTTTTCCGGAGTATTAGGATCCAACTCTTTGTCGCTATGAGAGGAACCTGGAAAGAGACAGTCGTACTTATAAGAAACGATGTAAAACAGTTCGATGATTTCTTAATACGATGTGAAGAAAAAAGCCGAATCGGACGCTTTCTATGCCGTAAGATCCGAATAAATGAATTTTGAAACGGTATTACTAACGAATAAATTCGTTGACCTCTTTGAACGGATAAGAAATAAAAAATCGTACTCGTATACATGAACCAAATTGTACTTGCGACTATTAGACTTTCACCTTACCTAATGAAACTAATTTGTTCTTTACAATAATTATTAATTTGTGGCAGAAAATCGAATTTCACAATCAACGAGGAATTCTTATGAAACCTCAATGTACCTCAATTCAAAATATGAACATATTTATATAGTCATCAAATCATAGGTGCTCAAGAAACACCCTACAATACTCATTTATATGATTATAAAGTTTAAAAGTAGAAATTTTGATTCAACATTCTATTTACTCGATACCATACTATTAAATACAACTTTGCAAACTTTTGTAATTATTCGAGTTATTACGTACAGTAATTTCGTGACCGGTTTCCTACATTAAAGTATAAAACAAATTACTCTATTACTAATTGAAAGATTCGCCAATTAATTAACTAAGTATCTAACAGAAAAAAAACATATTTGAAATCAATTAATCAATAAATAAATTGATTGATACATTCGAGCTAAATCGTCGATTAGTTTTATTCGTCCAGCGATTAACCTAATGATTAACTAATCAAATTCTTCGGTTAAAGTTAAAACTCACTGAATTTTGCGTAGTTACTCTCATTTCTACATATTAAATACATCTGTAAAAGATGTTCCGCGTAGACGACACTCATTTGGGAGGATGTTAAATGGGGAAAAAAAATATCTCTACGATTCGTTTGGTTGAAGGTAGAGAGGTAGACAGCTTTCGATCATTTCATACCTACGTTTTATAAATAGATTCGAATTCTCGGTATTCCATTTTCTTTGCCGTTCTATCCGATATCGGCGCGTCTCTCTCGCGCCGACTTTACCCTCTTCCATGAAAAATACATGAGTAAACATTCAATGAGCAACAAAAGTCTTGTCCGATATTTTTAGACCGGTTAGTAGAATACACATATATATTCACAAGTTACGAGATTACATTATAAACCTTCATGTTGAAGCCGATGATAATTAAGCGACCGAAACTGAACTACTTGGCACTTCCGATGTTCTCATTCGATTTGCGCGATTTTTCAAACAGAATTACTTAGATATTTTAGATTTTTTTAAAGCGAATGAGAATGTTCTTTGTGGAAGAAAAAATCTGTTTAATTACGCGTCCAATTCACCTTGGCTTCGTACTTTACTTGATCAAACAGAAGTAGTAAATAGAAAGAAAATAATCGGATAAATTTCATAGTACGAAGTAGGTAGAAAGATTTCTTACGACTCTAATAAAATAAAATTTGCGATATGGGTAATATGAAGTTCGAAAATTAAAAATAAAATTGACAAGAGAATACGCAGACACACAATCTGGGTTCCAAGTAAACTACAATCGTCGATCGATTTAATAATTCTAAAAATAATCCAAAAATAAAAACCCGATGTGCTGCAAATATTTTTTTGTTGGTGATCTAATATGGTTTGGGAAAATGGACATTTTCAAGGACATTTCATTTCATGACGAACTTTCTACGTAAGTACACTTTTTTTTATTCAATTATTATTGTTCTGTCGTCAGGCGGACACATAAAACGTATTTACATACATAGTAAGTATACTCGTAATCAGAAAATATACTGCAAAGTTGAACCGAAACCAACCTGTATGTTTTCTAAATATTTTACTGTAGGTACTTCCACTAAATTATTGTAACACATTATCAGTAAACAATATAAAATGGAAAAATACCAATCATAAAAGAATAATACATTATAATTTCGTCAAGGCCGCACCGAATAGTCGGTATCACATTTAATTAAAAAAAATACATTCGTATTTAAATTATCACTAATACGTATACACACGTATCTTATACCCTATTATTAATAGATATTTCTAAGTATCTCGTAATTAATTGTTTATGAGGCTCAATAAATAACCCCGCTTATTCACGTAAATTTCTAATGTAGTTAGTGCAGGTGCCTTCCAATAAAAATCGCAAATTGATAAGATTCAATGTACACGTTTCAATTGTTGGTTCAAAGACTGCGTGATTTTGCAGTTTTCGTAGAAACAAATTTATTAATTATTTACCTGTACTCATATTGGAGTCTTGGCTATGTACGGGTTGAGTCGTGTTTACTGTTGACTGTGGTGCCATCTGTATCTGAGATCCAGCTGACATCTGTAACAAAACATAATACATTCAATTAAGAACGAACAAAATGAAAATTACTTCTTCACCTCAACAAATACCAAAGAGAAATTTCTAGCATTCGTTAAAATCTGTTAGTTCTCAAAACGGTTCGTTTGCGCTCTTGTTCCGACTAACAAAATTAATTATCAGATGTATTATATTTTTAACACTGTATCGATGTTTTAAAGAAAATTGTAAATTCGCGCATCGAAGGTCTTATGCATTTCGAATGATGTCATTCTTGACAATGACACATTTCTTTTTTATTCGCGAGCAGTCTCAACGTTTTCGGATATGGTAGAACACGTAATATCAAATGCATCCTGCGGCAAGATAATGGTAAAATTCCAACAGAACTTTACGGAAAATAAATAATCTTTTTTAGTTTGGGGCACATCAAAAAAGTCACGAAACGTTTGTGTTACCATAAATTTATTAACAGGAATCTTTTTGGCAAGTATTTAACTCCTTTGAAAACAAAACTACGTTTTCCGGTTAGCAATTTATAGAAACCCTCACAGATCGACAGGAATAACTGGGCACGCTAGATGCGCGAACTTGGCAACTTAATAACATTATTTATACGATAATGAACCTTGGTTTGATAAACTTGCTTGTACCAATGGTAACTATAGAACTGCCTTGGTCAAATAATACCTACTTACTTTTTGAAATAAAATTTTACAAATTAAACCATTTTATATTTTAATCAAATTCGATATTGTTTAGGCTCAAACTAACTTGGAGACATTCCAAATAAAACGTGACGTTTCTCGAATGATTTGTAGTTTCCAACTTAATCGCACTAAAAAAAAGTTCCTGCTAAATTCGTACGTTTATTAAGCTTTTGATTATGCTAAATATTATATTAGTCTCGAAGTGAAAACAAGCAAAAGCTTTTATATTCGAATAGTAAAAGTACAAAAACCTCCGATTTAAATGCAATGAAATTAACGCCAAATCGAAAAAAAAATTCTTTCACAATTA
This sequence comes from Phyllotreta striolata, assembly GCA_918026865.1. Lineage (NCBI taxonomy): Eukaryota > Metazoa > Arthropoda > Insecta > Coleoptera > Chrysomelidae > Phyllotreta > Phyllotreta striolata. The sequence continues at coordinate 713,663 of OU900098.1, read as the reverse complement.
CGTTACAAATACTAATTACTCAATAAGTCGAATGTTCTCAGTTTAGATAGTAGGTGCACATGATATAACTTACCGAGGTACAAATTAGAATCCGTCGATTGAATTATTTTACTACAAATGTTTTACAAGACCGGTTGAATTTATAAATAATCGAAAAAAATCACACGAAGCCATCGCAGTCGTACAACGAAGTAGATAAAAGTTTTTTTTTGTTATAAGTGTACGTAAGTAAAACCTATATAGGATGATAAAATGTCGCGAACACACTAGCCAAAACAATTATTTAACAAATAATTGCATGAATTAATAACGAACCTACGTTCTACAATATAAGCCAATCGTAATTTTTTTGACTCGAAGTGAGTTTACATTATACATAGGCGGAGCGCGAGTACTCGTCTAGTAGGTTATTTAATCTCGCATTAAATGTTTTGTTTTACGTCACAGATGGTAGATAATAGGTTGGAAATTACAATTCCGAAAGTAGAATGGAGAGTTTAATGGAAAGCCGCAGAAAATTATTAAAATATATTTACTTGGTGATTTTGCCGTTGTAAGTAGATCTGATGCAGAGAGTGCTGGATTCTTTCAATTTCTTTCAAACAATTTCAACTGTACGTATTAGATTATGAAGTTTCATTTACTTGGAAATTAAATAATTTTTAACAGAAATGTTTATTAGAATTTTAAACGACCTTGAAGTTATATTCTCGCTAATTATATCGTTAAAACTTGTTATTATTATATCATTTTTGAAACGGTTGAAATTATCACAAAATGTTAACTTCATTATAGGTTTCAACAGTAATCGAAAATTGTGTTCAATAATAATACATGAAACGAACATTAATAAACTAGATTTCAGCGTTATTTTTCTTATAATAGGCGAAAGCATTACCTACGCTTATACTTGTAAAACACGACGAGAATAGGCTGATGACAACGTTCACTTTGACCTTTGACAAAAACAATACCAGCAGATAAAAATAAAAATTAAAGTGAAAGTTGCAAATTTCTTGGATAAGTCAATTACTTTTGCTTTTCATCAATAATTGAGAAGATTTCAATTTTGCTTATAATAAAATCATAGAACTTAAATTCTAAAGGGCGGGTTCATAAAGATTCTGTCAAAAAAATAAATTAATAATGACATTTGACAGGATATATTTTGAAATCAAAATCTAGCTGTCTTCTGTCTGTAAAAAAATTATTTTTATTAACGGAAAGTTTCTTAAGAACGATAAACAAAAACTTTCTCAGAATTAAATTTTAAATTGTTCCAAAAAATACACATTTTTTTTATTTTTAGCCGTGAAATTGGATAATAAACGATTCGATTCATTCGTTCTTAATTTCAAATGTCTGATTCAACGTAATTTTTTCGATTTTTTTGTTTACTATTCCGAATAGGTGAAATTCTCTATTATTGTTTTAATTTTATAGGTAATATAAATTATTTCTTTACGATTACTCTACGCTACTGACGTCCGAAATTCATACGTCACCATGGGTACAGCTGACAGATAAAGATAAGCTAGAAAATTGATAAGGAGGCGAAACGCTATACTTGAAAAAAAAATCTCGATTGCTAAGTTTCCGTTTATTTATGGGACAATGTTATCAAAGAATTACTGAATCAATTTCGATAATAACATTGTTGTTGCGCTTTATTATAAAATGTAGTAACTGGTAATAATAATGTCGTTTTGCGATCTACATGTACATACGTATTAATATTGTTTGTACATTTTTAATTTCAAGTAACTATATCGAACCGCTTGTTGTTAAAACCATCAATAAATCGAATGATATTTTTGAAAATAGAAATAAGTTACAGAATTCGTTAGTTTTGAACGTATGATTCATGAAAATGGTGTTAAAGTTGACAATATGCATAATTTTAGATTTTTTCATACTATTTTTGTGGGATTTTGAAGTGTTTATACTACCAGATACTTGAACTATTTTTAGACTTACTCAAGATTAAAACTGTACATACATACATAATAAGTACTACCAAAGCAAAGTTGCAGGTACCTACCTACCTAATCAATTCTGAGGAAAAACAAGAAAACGCTAAATTTAACGATTCGATTTGTTTAATTTCGTGTATAAATCCGCACCCTATTTATCACGTTGCAGTCACATCCTTTTATTTTAACTGTTGATATTTCTTGGAATTAGTTTCCCTTATCAGAACGATAAGATAAATCGCAATTCCTGGTGTTTTCCAATACATACATACATTACATCTTCACCTGCAGTTACAAGAAAAATTTATTTTCGGATAATCCTTCGAATTTTGGTTACTAATTCATAAATACGACCTTTCGTGCGGCTTTCATTCGGTAAACGGATCAATATAAGTTTTGTATAATATTTAAAGCTCAAATTTTACTGTAAGTAATCAAAACATGGTTGGCAGATTAGAAACGATTAGTAACAATTCCCCTAAATATTATATAAGAAACGTTGATAATATACAAAGTGTTTAGAGAAAACCGCTTTTACACAACACGTAGATATCAAAACACAAATATTGAAATAGTATAGGAAACTAAAAAATTACCTGCTCTCGAGTACAACACGACGAACATTTCGATTATACTACCAGCTGGGCCAAGTTTTAAACAACAAAAACGCACATTCGGATAATATACAGGTAGGTCGAAAATTATCTTATTAAAACAGTTACCTACATGGTCTCACTCACCATATACATTCATCGATTTTTATTAATAGAATATTTTATTTTTAGAAATAGTTTTAGACGCGTAATTACGTCTGTTGAGGAAATATTGTATTTATAATCGATTTTCGTATGTATGTCGCCGGATTTCGTACGAATAAAAGTAAATTGAAGAGTTTTACTATGTATAGACGTTTCAAATTAATACGAAATTTTTTCCTATCCTTGAAACATATTGATTTATTTATAATAGCAATAAAATCAATCGATTATACTAAACAATCTAAAAACGTGATTTACACACGACAATTCATAAAAAAAAATACGTAGATTAGTAAAGAGAGTTGGCGCCGTTGTTCGCCGGTCGCCGGTCGCGTAACCGTTCCACGACATCAGCCTATACAAATAACCGATCCACCTCTACACGCGTATAAAGCACAAAACGAAACGTTAATTAATCGAAAATCCTTACCAACAAACAGAAGACCGCCATGTCGGTCGGATCACGACGCAGCGCAATTACTGCACATTCGATGACACAAATTCGAATCGACGACGATCGGAAAATTTCTTCGCTCGTCCGACCGCTCGGTTTCGCGTCCGACCGAAAACCTTTCGGTACATCTCCGAAGACGGATAATTTTCTGACGGATTAAATCAATGCAACGCGTATAAGGCCTACTACTACCTAATAACTAGAATAAGTCGGGGTCCGAAACGAAACGGATCGGATCGGCAACAACACATTCGACATTTGACGGAAAGAGATGGAAACCGAACGACAGGACGGTAATTGGAAAGTTTTCTGTTTACCGTGCAGTTCGAGAAGCCCGTAAACGTTTATTGTTTTTTCAGTGTGTATTGTACGAGTCGAGTCTGGTTTATGGCGAAAACCTTGCAATTTCATTGGAGTTGTTTTTTTTTTGTTACGAGTTAGATTTATTGTCTATGATCTCGGTTCATTAAATATTACGTAGTAGGTAGGTATTCAAAGTTGAATCTAGTTTATGTCCAAAATATCAAGTATGTTTCTATTAGAAACTTGTCAATAATTGCGCAATGTACATTAAAAAAAATGATTATTAATCACTTATTGACCAGTTCATAAATTGGTAAGAAAAGTTTTATTGGTCAAGTTAGATCTTTCGAAAAAAAAGTTACAGCAAATTTAAAAGCTCACATAATTTAGCGAAATTATTAGCATGCCCAGCTGTGACTTTTTTGCATGCATTAGTGCGAATTTATCCAAAATATTTTAGCCAATAAAAGTGCGTTATGGCAAAAAATTGTTACAAACATGTTTAATTAGTACCTAACCGTTTTGTTTATTCAATTTATCCATATTATATTGAATCCATACATAACCAAACAACATTTTGTATATTCCCCAAAGTCAACAACCGTACGAAATTTAAACATTCAACATTTCCTCGAGCACACTAACCGACAGTTTTTCCATTAGCCATCATTTAACTGAAATAACCGAATTAATATGACCCGGTACTCGTATAACGTTTATAAGCAAGAGCATGAATAAACTAATTCATAAAAGATTATAGTTCCATTAGGAATATACAGAGCGTTTAGAAATTAGATGAGTTTCCGGAATGGAGTAAACGATTACGGACCTGCGGGGGAACGACATTTTTAGAACGGCTAATAAAGCTCTCCTCTCCTCTGCGAGAGCAAGAGTTTGTTGTGTTATGTATTTTCTTGTGTTGTGTGTATAATGTACAACGACGACCATTGAGTTCAGGTACACAAGACACATAATAGAATGCTAAATAATGTAGGTTATCGACCCTAACGCCGCTCCGCCGATGGCTATACGTACACTTTGCGAACTGTACGAACGTATAAAGCCGGCCATATTATTTCTTTCATTCTTTCCTTCCTTTTTTTTCCGTATTTCAGCCTCAAAGTCTTCGTGAAATCTTCGCGATAGGTACAAAGTCGCGCGTTGCGCGATGGCGAAATTCCACAATCACGTCTCTCTGGGTTAGTCCTCGTCGCTATAACGATGATACCCATCCTCGCTATACACTTCGATGACTTTACAACATTATTCCTTCGGTAAAATTACCGATAAATTACACAGAAAGTCATTTTTAATGGTTTAGTTATTGACAATTTTCGGTTTCACAAGGAGTATGCGAAGAAAACTATGTTTTAGAACAACCATTTTGGATTTAAATGAATAGTATTTTCCTTATATACTCTCAAAAGCTCCGTTTGTTATAAAAATATATATATTCGTTTTCAAAAACGTCATATCAATACAAATTCATGCATAATATAATTACAAATTTTAAGTATACTTGTGAAAATTAGCGATTTTAAAATTTCTAATGTTGTTTTCGTAAGAAGGAAACGCATAAAATGCATATTTGGCATATTTAACGTGACTTTTTTGTGTTTATTGAAGGTTTTTTTTAAATAACATGACGTATAGCGCAAATTTTTCTCGGTGATCGAACACGACAAAAATTCAATATCGACACATTATCAATACGAGATTAGATACATGCTATTTTATTAATTAGAGTAAAGAATTTTTCTTTAATACAATAAAAATTATAACAATAATATGCCATACGAACGATTCCAAACAATAAACTATTCGCCGTGATAATAGCGATATATCCATTAAGTGCGTACAGTCCCGTATAAAATATTCGAATACTGCAGTTGTAGTTGACGGAATATGCAATTAATTCGGTTACCTAATTGAAAATAATTAAAAAAATTCAGATAATTATTATTAAACTATACATGTTATTACATAATCCGACACTACACAACTTTAAACCTGTCATATCAGAATTTGCCGATGTATGAAACATTCGAAACGCTTAGAAAGTAGGCACCTATTAAACAAGAGAATCGAATTAAATTTATTATCCTTGATATTTGATATTTTTTTGTTTGGATTCGTTTTAAACGAAATTCTCCATTAAAGGAGCGCCCGATGTGATACAAACAACTATTTGAAATCATTTTTATTGCAATTGCGATTTGACCTTCGGCTCCATTGGAAATCGGCCAAATTAACACCTTTTAATCTCACCGTGTAAACGTAGTTTTTTCGAAATGCCATTAATTTACACTCACACACTCATCGGCTCATTAGAAAGACCGTTACATTGGCAATCACACGAAACAATAGGTTAACAAAAAAAAATACAAAAGTGGGAGTCGTTGAATGTAAAATAATTCATCAATATCGGGAATGTAAACATCTAATTTTAGCACAATAAAGAGGTAGTTGAGAGTACAAAAAAAAAGGTGGGACACCCGCGAACGCGAAGTATCGATCTTTCCTTTGATATGCGTGACAACTCATTTCCGTCATTTTGCCAACGGCGAAAATGATTCCAAGCGATTATCTAAAAATGGAAAATTTCATACGAACTCTACCATCAGGAAGCAATCGATTACCGAATTAATTGAATAACCAGCACCAGCATTTTCAATGCGGCCGTACGTATAGAAAATGCAGAGGAGACGCGCGAATTTCGAAGTAAAGTAAAAGCGGGTAATAACAACGTCTATATGCACGATTAAAATTTAAATAACAACGCACGACGTAAAAAAAAATCGACCCGACGAAGTACAGGGATTATTCCTATTAGATATCGAAACGAAGAGATCAATTTTCCAAATCGCACACACGAATATCGTGTAGCTCGTGACCGTTCAACGAGTTTCCCGTCGAATTTCGCCCAACATCTACAGCTTTCTTCTAAAAATACAATTAGCCAACGACTCCGCGACGAATATTTTCGTCGTCAATCGACTTTTCGAAATGTCCCAAACCATACAATCCCGTTCAAAAAATCGCTCCGATCCTCTCGCTCTCTATATCTCTATCCCATTCCCTCCGTTCGATCTCATCCCGTTCGGGGAATCGCGTACATGTGTACGTGGTGCAAGTAACTTACAAAATACACCGAGGAGTGTACTTTGGAGAAAAGGTCGCGGCGACGAAGAAGACGAAGCGAAGTGGGGGGCGAGAGACGTAGAGGAAACGCAAAAGGGGTCGGGGTGGATGGGCGGTTTAGGGGGTCGAAGGGGGAGCGAGAGGCACCAGAAGAGGATTGTCCAATCTGACACATTTGGAATAATCGATATCGCTAGCCGAGAACCCCTTTGGAAAGTTTCTTCCTTTCCGGTGGAACGAAGGCGATGCAGACTTGTACGTTTCGAATTATAATACAATCACTAATGTTTTATTCTAAATGTTATCGTCATTAAACTGTTAGTTAGAATGGCTTAACTGAAAGTGTCCTGTACGGGATTTTACCCACGTCGTATGGACGTCTCCGGACACACTTCTATATATCGCTCGACTCGCCAGCGTACAGTTTCTCACAGTGAAATTGTCTCATTGCATTAGAGGAAAAACGAATAAGAAGACCACATGCGATCAATAGGAAACCCCCAATGAAATTACTCCGGTTTAAACATAAATTCGGCAAGGATGCGGCTTTTCGCTTTGCCGGAACGAAAGCTAGATGGCGTTCGAACCGAATGGCTTATTTAAATCCGTAGGTAACGTGGGGAAATTAATAAAAAAGAAAACGTGGAAATTGGATCTATTACGTTCGAGTTAGAGTTGTTTGTTTTATTTTCGGTCACGTGTCTTTTGTATAGGTCGCATGATACAGTCCTGCCACTCTATTCTAAAATTCGTTATTTAAAGAATTGCTTATAAATAGAAATACTCAGTAATTGAAAATACATTGTTTATAAAACTGTTAGGTATAGATATTATAAAAAGCTGTGATTTAGCTTCAACCCACCTAAACGCGTAATTATTACATCGTCGAGTTAAATTCAAAGAAAAATAATAATCAAATGTTCTATTTATAAACGTTTATCATCGTTAACACTTTTGTTTAACTGGTGTCAGTCATTACAATGTTGCTTTCTGAAGAGATAATAAGAATTCCAACAACTAAATGCATGGATTAAGCTAAGAATGATGTACTTAATATTTCTGTACCAGATTAAAACACTAAAAATTTAAAATTAGCACTCGATTTTATGAAACAAAAATGTCAAATAATTCGAACAGACCTTGACGACGAAAAGAGTAATACAAAAAATGAAATTAAACGCCGCCATGCAACATCTACATACGATACGTATACGTTATTTCTTTGTTGTATGTGTATAAAGAGTAAAAGAGCATATAAAATAGGACTGGTTCGAAATTCTTTGTCTTATGGTGAAAATTTTTCGATACGGCTGTACAACGACCTTCATATTATACATCTATTCAGTGAGAACAAACCCCACGGATGCGGAGCGTACGTTTAAAAAAATATAAAACGCTTTTAACGTCTCGACCATCGGTAACCAAGACAGTTAATTTTGTCGTGGCTATATTTTCGAACAGGTAAAAATATAATTTTGATATTGCTGTACCTACACACGATAATCGATACGTGTTCATTGCAATGTTAAATCTACAATCTACTTTTACTACATAGAAACAATTTCGTGTTATTGATCCTAGGTTTCCCTATGAATAATAAGTTAATATAAGGGTTTTAAAAAAGGGTTTTCGCGAGCGAATTTGCAATTTGCACGCGACGTATTTCGAATACAGGGCGATTTATTGAAAAAAAAAGGGGGAATATATTTTTCTTGTCGAATAATATTTTAAATGAATTTAACAAGCCCACGCAGTCGAGATAAACTTATTCAAATTATAACAAAAGTGTTTTTTATTAGCCGTACTAGTCGTCCTGAAAACGTCGTTAAATTTAATTTTACTGTTATTATTAGTAGGTAATATAACGACTATATCATTAATAATTGATGTGGCATATCTTTGTTGAGCTACTTTCACTGTATAGTCTTACGTGTATTATTTATAATTTTTCGTTCGATAAAATATTAATCTTATACCCCGAGATCATCAACGAATTCTCCGTTCCTCCAAAAAGATACAGGAAAATAAATAAATTGTAAGTAAAGCTATATATCGAATATTTTACAAGGGCTTTGCTTTGTGGAAAACATGGGCGTTGTTTCAGAAATGACGCAGGAAACACAGGAAACGTTAACTGGAGGAACTTTTACGAAACATGTGCAGGCGACATCGAACCTCGTCCGGGATGAGATGGAGAACATCGAACCGACGTTCGGGAGAAGCGATGAAGAGGAGAAGGACGAGGGCGAGAAACCGAAGAAAATTTACCCAGTCCCCAGTCGGTATTGCCTCTCTCGTTCCATTAATTCCAACTTAAAACGTTCGTAATTCGAAAACGGTACATTCGACTACAAATAATAATCTCTTCCTAACATTAACATAACAATAAACCGAGACTTCGACTTTTACCGTGGGCTTTTCTAAATAACTGAGGCGATGCCGAGAGATCATCGCTACAACTTCGTATTATTATCATAACTGTAAGTCTATAACAAACGAAAATTATAGAGTAATAGCAATGGAATATATTTCTAATAAATTCAATCAATTATTCGCTGCAGTTAAGTAAAAACTCACCTTACACGAAAAACAAAGCCGTGTACATAATACTACTTAGGAATCGTCGTATCACAACTACAAAATATATTTTTTTTTCGGTTCTATATTTAACATTGATAATAACAAGCTGCCATTAACGCGATAAGTTCAATAGTTATATCGGAACCGCAAACCGAATGAAACTTTCGAAATTAACAGAACATCAATTGGATAGAGAAACAAGCCCGGTTATCGCTGGCTGTATAATAATGCACGTCTATGCGACAAAAACATTTTGTTACTGATCGTCCGTACGATAAAAAGAAGTTCGCAAAAAGGATTTAGTAACGGAGCGTAGGCGGAAATTATCGATTACGATTTGAATATCGTACGTCGAAAAATAAATTTAAACGAATCGCAAAATGTTGGAAAGGATAGGAATTAGAACGTACGTATTTTTTTTCTACAAGCAGAAAAATACCTGCGCAACCGATAATATTGGTTGAATTAATTAAATTGTTATATAAAAATTGTTATTACATCATATTGTTTGGGAATATGCGAATATAATAAAATTTTTTGCGATGTTAGTTTTTTTTTATTTATAGCAAAGTTCAATACTCCCTTATTTTTGGTGCCTGTCAAACGTCAAGTTATCGATAATAATCTCAGTTAATCAAACATGTGTGTGTGTGTGAGCGACCATAACCTATGCTACATCGAACGACATTGTAAACCAAACGGTTAGGAAAAACAAAAGTGTCAGCAGCCATTTATCTAACCTCAAAAAAAAGCACAAAAACCGGGATCGAGATTTTCGAATTCGACGAGTCAAAAGCGTCGCTCGCAAAACGGCCGAAAAGGCCGAAAGAGAAGAATCAACGTGAGTGTGTGTGTATGTGTGTGTGTGTGTTAAGCGCACGTTAAATCCGCCGAAAACGTCTGTGTCTGGCCTTCGTAAAATCAATGAAAATCCAGAGAGTAGGTCAACGAGCCTCCGGGCGTCAGGGAAGCACGTGTTTACGCCGCCAGGCGCTCCACGCTCATCGAAAATGGCCTACCTGGTAGCCGATGTTGAAGCAATATCGCTGGACCAGGAGAGCCTGGAGGAGCCCTTCCATAACGCTCCGAGTCACTAGCACCGCACATGTCTACATATCCACCACACCAGCACTGCACTGCACCGCACCGAGACCGAGACAGACCTTGCAATGCCATTCATCGAGGCCATTGGCTGGCAACGCCGCCTTCAGCTATCAGCTGGCGCCGCACTCGTTTAACATCGCCTCGACGCGCATAATATCGGCTCGATCGCTCTCTCCGTTTTACACCAGACTTCGGTTTATTTTTATTCGCCTCGTTGCCGGATCTCAAGCGATTTCCATTCATTCGCTACTCGACGCGGTAATTTCACTTTTAAAAGCGCCTATAAATCACGCTACTTCACACTGCAAAATGCATATCGTTCGGATACAGGGTGGTTTTTCACGAATCGAAAAAAACTATAAAACAACTCTTTAAACACGTAATTATTACGGGCCATTGTACCCGATTTTTCTACCTACTAATATCGTCCAAAAGTTAAGTTCGATATAAAAATAACATAGCGCTGTATATTTTTGGCTTTCGCTGGTTCAGTATACTACGATTTAATAATTTTACAAAGTACCGCTATAACTCTTTTAATTCGGCTTCGTACGGTTCCAATTCGGAATCTCGAAGCGGATGCATTAAAATCGCTGTTATTAAAGTACCAATTACACGTTATATTAAATAGTTGACGTTGACATCATTGTTTAAATTTACATTGAACGGAATTTTTAAATGCGAATAGATAGGTTACGATAATCATTGTTCTACTGGGTAATCTAATGAGTAATGGTAAATAGAACGTAATAAGAAAATTAGATAAATTTTACCGAGTTGAAGTTTATTCTAATTATTGATAAAATAATACGTTTAGTAAATTTGTTCTTTGTTATTAGTAGACCCCTGAATGAGAAACCACGCAGGTGATTCTTCTTGGTTTTATTTCCGTGAGAAAATTTGATCTTGCTGTAGATATTCGTATGGTATTGTTAAATTATGTTTCCTCTTCTTTCTGTTCGAATTTACTTAGGTTTCTTCAATCATCTCCAAGCTCTCATGTGGAGACTTAGTCAATGTTTAGTGGTCTTCCATTTTTTATGATCCTTTGATTAAATCGGATTATTTCATCTATTATTTTCGTTACCTTTCGTTTCCATTTGTTCTCAAATATCATGTCAGCTAAATCCAATGGTTAAATAGACTAATTAGAAGGTAATTTCTATTCCAATTGGGTCATTAAAATCGTCGCTATTACATTAATTGGGGTACTATAGAAAAATCGAACATATCCAGTCAATATAAAAGAAGGAAAATATTAAAGCTTAATACGATAGCAATTTCCACTTACTTTATATAACAACGTCATTATGATGGTTTCTCATGCTTAGCCTAATCCAAAAATAAAAACGTTCAATTCAACCGGTATGCGATATGTGTATCACGCAGGCAGCGTTGATGATTCCTCGCACACACACATACACACAAACACTCGCACCTATTTAAGAGTCGATAACATTGAAAAGCATCGACCAGCTTAGCCGGACGAAGCGGCAACGTCGCCGGGGCTCCGCCGAACCGACGTGGAGTTCCCGATTCCGCGAGACTTAGCTCATTTCATTTCACGTTCGGCGAGCGTACGGCGCAGATCGGCCCGAATATTCTCTTTCGTCTAACGAATTAAACCGTTGCGCGTTTCACTTTCTTCGCGATGATGATGATGACTATGACGACGACGTTGATGAATCGGCAACGGCTCGCGCGGACTCTTCGAGACTGCTTGCACGTCGCGTCGGCGGCACCCGACTCTCCTATACTAAACTAATCTGTCCAATCCCGATCGGATCGCAAAAGTGTTCTCGACCTCAAAAACCGGAACCGGAGGCGATATGTGTGAATTGTTTTACGAATTGTGCGCGTTTGTTCGTACCGTTTTCGACGCCCCGAACACGCTCGGTTTGTGGATTTGTTTCGCTTTTATTTTCAGGTGATGCGGAATTTCGTGTGCGATTCGTGTAGAATGCCTATAGGTGAATTCGCAGGCGCGATTGATTTGAAAATTAATAGAAAAAAATTACGTCGAATTAATTGATTAATTTATGTACGTTGTATTTTTAATGAAGGTAATAAAAATAGCTTCTAATTTAATTTAAATTGTGTACATTTTTTACTACGTTTAATAAAATATAATGAATGCAATTTATTTATTTTTTTTTTCATTTTGCCTCAATGATGAACCGTTGCAAATAATATTTTATCGATAAAATACACTCGATCAACGGTATATTTGCAGCACGTATTAGGTAATTAGACGTTATTCGAAATTTGAATGGCAAAATAAAAATTGGCAAAGTGAAAGTAAGGCAAATAGTACCTACGTATAGAGGCACAGTATCTAAATAGCTATTAAAAGAGAAAAATAAATGGTCCGATTCTTGCTCAATCGTATTGCGAAACAACGACGAAACTAACCGCTGTAATTTATACATTGTTTGTTCGCTAATAGGTGTACACGTCGACGGAGAATTCTAAAATGGCGGACGAAAAATTATTTCAATTAGCCTTTTAGGAATTTAATTAATTTAAATAAATCATCCTTATCTGCAAGCCGTACATCTCGTGTTTAATAATAACATAATAAACAACTGCCGTTGATAAACGAATTAATTCGTCGCGATAATGTATGGATACAGACAATAAGTAAAGATATTTGCCGTTTATTTATATTCCGAACGGTTGTTTCGGTACCGTGACCAACATCGCTTATAAAATAAAACATTTTCGAAGAGTTCAGTTTTAAACGTAAGTATAATACGCCAGCTAAAAATAACGCATTCCAGTGAAAATATTCCTACACGTCAGCGTTTAATGGATATCCTCGAAAACAACAAAAAGATTCGCTTTAATCGACTCTATTTTTAACTAACTACCGAGCCAAAAATTATCATTGATGGAAACAATGAATAATGAACATGAACAGACGAAAGTAATGTAAAATTTCAACCTCCTCGTATATACGGTCTAAAAGAGACATGTATATAAAAACCCACGGTATATACAGTTGCTGCAATTCCGAGAAACCAAACACACCTGCTTAAAGTCTCTCACACATCTGCTTGTTTGATTCACAAGAAAGTACATTCTGGCTGTAAACATATTTTCCGCCATAAAAAAATTTCATTGCACGCAAACGATACCGTCTAAAGATATTAAAGCGCGCGATAATTCGATTAACAAAAATAAGCAAAAATCATCGGAATTAAAAACTGGAAAAAAATGAACAAAAAAAAATAAAACAAACTACTTACATCAGAATTATTGGTATTTGTTATGGCATAGCTTTCTTTTTCTTTAGGTTCTTTAGGGACACTCACCTGCAACAAACCGTGAAAGAACTAAATAAATATAAATTCGATGGTAAGCAGGTACTATTAATTAGATGCTTTTTCAACGAAACGATTGAATACGTTCGATACGAATCCGAAATTTCATTTTAATTAATAACAATAATTCAACGATCCAATAAGTCGATAAGACGATTTCTAAACAAGTTCACCAACTTGAAGAGGTAATGTAAATGGGTGCAGATAATAAATAAATTCTCTCTAAATAAAGGAAATGCCACGGCAACGGCAACGACCACTCGATGAGTATCCACTATCTAATGCAAAGTGGAATATAAACGACGACAGCGCATCGGACTTTTAATTGTATTTATGTCGTACGCAGCGAATAAACTCCACTGTATTGCCAACGCCGAAGAAAGAAGACAACTTTGAAATGCGCGTATATGCATTTTTACTCGCTCTCGTTCCCTCGCAGAATCTCGATCGTTTCTTGATCCTCGCGTCCCTTATAAGGCGATCGCTTAACACAGCCACCGAACGAGCCTCATGCCATTTTTTTTTTCCTTCCTTTCGTCGTCCTTCTGTTCTTTATCCTTCAAGCTTTCAGTTCGGTTGGTAACGCACTGGAAACCGTCTTAACGATTATGGTCGAATCATCACACACATACACAGCGTTTTGCAGGTATAGATTGTTGAACTTTTTAGGCGTTGCCAACTGTAAGGCCGTTCTAATTTTGGATCGTTAATGCACAAACATTTAAGAAGATAGCCGAAGTAATGTTGAGGAAAAAATAACCGCAGGGCATATTTCAGTTACTTAGCAATGAAGATTTATTGAAGTAATGAAACTACAACTCTCAAAGTTTAGTACAGAGGGAAACTTGGTGATAGTTTAATACACCCTGTAGGTATAGATTGTAGACTATTGTAGACTAGCCGATATTTGATTAAGGGAGGATTCTAGCGAAGTTCACAGCGGAAGAGGTCGATGCATCTGGGCACAGATGGAGCACATTTTCATAAGCATGCAGTTAGGTAGGTATGTAACAAACTTCAGCATCGTGCTCCGACAAGAAATCAATAGTCGCAACCTGTTACAGTGTTTCTGTTTGCAGTTATGTACTGGGAAAGTACAGTTCGGCTCTAATGTTTCGCGTTGATCCGCTCGGACGGGCGAGCGATCCAACAAACATGGCCGTTTCATCGCACCTAACTACTTGTGCAAATTAAACATTAATTCGAAATGATACAAAGATATATCGGAGCGAATAAATAACCAACCGATTTTGTTTTTTTTTTTTGTTAATTCGTTTACGAGTGGACGAAGCGATGGAACGGCGAGCGACAATGACGAGAGAGGACAAGACAAGTGGAAGAAAAGAGAAGCGATGAGCTCGATATTTTACTCGTTTACGATCGTTTCGCGTTCACTCTCTCTCGCTTTTAACGGGTTCGTTTGTCCTGTCTCGTTTTTGCTCGGCGGTCGCGCGTTCCGATACCGGAGACCTTGAACGGAAGAATTCCTTCTCGAGTTCTCGCCGCCGGTTTTCTGGATTTAACTCGATCGCGCACCTATACAGGGATTAAACCAATCGCCTTGACCCATTTCACCGCCAATTGCAAAATATTATTAATTTTACTACTAAATTTCCACCTGTTGCAAAAGCTACTTAAGCTTGTTGTTAATTGTACATTCATAAAAAAAATAAAATAAACAGTGCAATCCCGTTTACGTACCCATAAAATTATCCGTTTACAACATCGTGTATATCCAATGATTTTTTTTTAAATGAAATATAAAAAAAAACCGCACGTATTAAATGTCATTCATTATAGTATCGTATAGTATCGCGCGCTCACACACACACAAACACATCATACAAACATTCACTCGCACTCGCACACGTAACGACACACATACGCCGGTGTTCGATACGCTCACGAGATAAAAGTTCCACGTGAGTCATATCGGTGTACCGACGATCGCGCGCCTCCGTCCGAACGCGGCGGAGGAAATCCCGCGAGCCGGCAACGCCGCCGGCCGACCGGCTGTTTTCTGTTGTCGTATGCCGTAATAGTTCGTCCGCCCGCCTCTTTTAATACCGCTTGTAAAGCGCGGCAAGTTCAACGTTCGGCTCGCTATGCGGCGCCCGCTCGACGAAAATCGCCCGGTCTCTCGGCCGGGACGGGAGAAGCGGCGCGAGCGGAGCCGGTCCTTCGGTTTTACTACGCGGTGTTCGCGGAGAGCGTATTTAATGCGGACGCGGACGGACGATCGGTCGACGCAAGTGGCCCGGTTTCGGGCGGCTGTCTTTCTACTCGAGCGATACATCGACGGGTCGCGGGGCGCGAGCGCTCCGTGTAGAGCGGGCCCCCCCGCGGCATCGGATCCCCGTGCGAATCGTCGCTAATTTATTGGCGATTTTTTTGATATATTTGCTAATTTTTTTTTCTGTGCTTTAATCCATGTGTAAGGTAGACTGGGGTGAATGTAATATTTTTACCTATTATGTTAATGTTTTTATTATTTTTATAGTTTATTTGTACATTAGACAGGGTTTGTTTCTTATTTTTTCTTTATTATTTTGTAGCTCTGTTATTTTTTAAAATAAATAAATAAACAGCATATCAAATTTTAGAGGAACCAAATATTTTTTTACAATTGACCCATATGTTTTGTTTTTTTGTCCCGTACCATGGGGTAAATGTAACATATTGTCAACATTTTAAAAAATATGTAAAATCGTTTTCTTTCTTTTTCAAAAAAAACTTTTTAATACCTCGATTCTTTAGTTTAGGAAGTTGTGAATATAATATGGTATCAGCATTTCTAATAAGAGAAAAAATAAAGCCACATTTTAGGATTTAATTTGAACTATTCAAATTTTACAACCGATTTGCCCCAGTCAAATAATTTAATTATCTCGATTCAAGAGTCTTGTAGGCATATAAAAATCTACTCTTGCCTTGAATAAACTTTTTTTTTAATTTAATAATTTTTTAAATACACGTAAAACTCGAAAATATTACTAGGTACTAATGCAAAGAGATATATTAATCAAAATTTCTCCCAAATCAGCCACGTGCAGAAAACCCAAAAATCGGGCGATACAAGTTCGAATTTCGGTCCTGATAAACGGCAATGAAAAGGATGAAAAAAAAAAAGTCGTCTACGAGAGACCCGTCGACAACGAGCCCGGCGTGTGATGTGAGTAAGTAAGCGCGGGTATCCCACGCAATCAGCGCGCGTTGCTCGCTTACATGCTCGTTTACGTTTTCCAGTTCCCCGACTGGGACAACAAATAATTAACATAATGGCCACACGGCGTAAAAGAGCGAACGATGGGCGGTCGCTCCGATACACATACTATATACCAGGTCGGCCCGCGGCGACCTGGACACTAGGAAAATTTTTACAAGAAAATTTGATCATTTTATTTGCCAAATAGGCAATCTATTTCATTTGAACCGCGATAGTCTACCAGAAGAATACATTAACAAAAAATCACCTAATATCATCAAATTACAGTGGCGTAGAAAATCAAAAAATATTCCAAACAATCGACGATTTAATTAAGTACAACGTTTTATAGAGGATAAGTATCCGCCTAAATTCACTCGTCGATTAGCAACAGTGAATCGAAGGCGAGTAAACATATTTATAAATAAATCGTTTTTGAAGCGGTGAATGTTTTCAACTCGAACAATACATTTATAAAAGATTGCTTAATATAAACGCTGACATTGCGAAGGGGGTGGGTGCGCGGCGAACGGGGAGGAAGGGGGAAACGAGCGGTTTAAACGGCCCGGTCGAGCCGACGTTCGAATGTGTAAAACCGACTTTTCTGTGACATTATCATTATCACAATAGATTAGAACGAGATGCCGAATCGACCGCATTTGAGCGAATACGTGTGCGTACTTAAAGTAGTCGCGCCGAGCCGGTAGTCGAAGATTTTTTTTTATTTGTTATACGAGGGGCGCGCGGGAGGCGGCCGGGCGAGCGATAGAGCGAGACGGATAGGCGAAAACGAGCGAGACGGCTGGAAGATCGCTTGCAAAACAACTTTCGTGTCTATCTTCGTGCATATCCGATTTTTGTAATTCCTCGGCATGCCATTTTTTTTATTCGTTCCGCGCTCGGTTTAGATGTGGAAATTGTAATGCGCCAACTCGCGCTACTATACACTTGAAGAGACGATCATTGAAAGAAAATCATTCGATACCGTTTCAAATACTCTACACTCTATGCATTAACAGCGAAAGTTGAAAAGTATACAATTTTTACATCGCATTATCACACCATCCGTACATAAACTTAATAAGTAAATATCTACAATAATTCTATAAACAAACCTGTTTCATTACGTTTACGATTCATAAAACATTCTCACTTTGAATATCATTTCCACGATAGCATTTACAGGATCCACGTGGAAACAGAAACCAGTTCCTTTCCAATTCGTTAAACGGTTATAACACACGAAATGAAATTGAATTTCGATAAGGAGAATTTTAACCAGACGAATGTCGAAAATATACTAGCGATGAATCTACAAACTACAAAAGTTACACATTATTCAAAAGCCTTCTAAATTCATTTCAAAAGGAACAATACAATTGCACTCATTCAAACCTACATCGCAATTCGTAATAGATGAATAATGAAACAGGTGAAAATGTAAGCGCACGAAATAGAAAGAAACACACGAAGAAAATGCGGAAAAACTACACTTAATGTTTTCTTTAAAAAAAAATCTCAATACTGTTTAAATGAATATCTAAAGCAACGCGTGCAATAGATCTACACTTTCGAGTTCCGACAGGTAAGATATTCCTAACCGATAAATCTCCACAGTTATACATTGATAGAACCGAATTCAGGTAGAAATCGTCGGATCTGTAAAAGTTAACCAACAGTAGTCGCACGCCACTGATTCGACAAATTTCTCAACCTACTAACAACAAAATAAAACAACTATAAAGAGATATTATCATTATATCAATGATACGGTTAGTGAACGCGATCTACACGAGAGAATTTTAAACGCAGCAATTCATTTAAAAAGAAGCTCCATATCGTAACGATGTAAAATTTTGAGAGATATACAGTCTAATAGAAAAGATTTCTTACCAACATGTACATGAGCATATTCTCTATTATCCTTGCGTACAATCACAAAACGAATCGAAATCGTCGATATTTCCAATGTCGTCCCGTTCGTCACATTGTCACAACAATCACAGGCAACCTCGAATTTAGCGATACAAAAAAAAATATATTAATTCAATAATTATATCGAGAGAATGTAAAACGAATGCGAACGCACACTAGCACACATGCACTTTGTATCAAACGACGTTGAGCTCTGACCCCGAGTGTTTAGAAGAAGGCTTATAGTTAGATGTTTATAAAACAACAAAATCTCGTAGGTACGGATCGCATCGAATTCGAAATCGGTTTTGTTGTGGTTTTTCGTCGTGACTGTACGAACTATACAACCATCACATTCGCATTGCATCGCGCCGAGGTGCAACGACACCGTTCCATCGGAACACCATCTTTTTTCTTCAAAATACTTACATACGTATACACTAACTGGTACAGGTTTGTATTCAGGAGCGCATCCGTTTTCTAATTACCTACGTTCGTCGTATTTTTTTCGGAGCGTTAGAATGAAATGAACAGTTAGAGGAAAATGTTAGACGAATATAGAAAATAAAATTGAAACACTCACCCTAGCGCCCAGGAAGCGCGCCTCTAGGAGCTCCTGTTTCCGGGGGTCGAGCGCCGCCTGGAAATGCTCCATCTTCACTCCAGCGCCTGAAAAAACGCCCAGGAGATTAGAGATATGTGCATTTGCAGGAGACCCACGATATAATTGTACAAAAACTATAACAATAACCAATTCGCTCGGGGGCCACCTATATAGTGAAAAAACAGCTAATACCTAATAGTGGCATTGTTGAAATATATGAGCAATCCAAGGAACTATTCAGACCCCTCGGACGGTACGAAATTTTCCATTTTTATATGGAAACGCAAATAGAACTGGTTCAAGAATAATCCAGTCCACAAAAACCGACGGTAATTTACTTTAATTGCGAAACGACATTTTTATGGCGCTAAAAATACCACCATTGGACGAAATAAAACCAGCTGGTTCATCGCATCGTAAGGCACGTCATTTTTTTACAAAGACGACAAAAAGCCAAACAAACTTCGAAATTAGAGTAAAAAAAGAGCAACGCGATTTCCATCACTGGATCGCGTTCCAAACAACCCTTAAGTATTATACCGGCAGCGCCGTCATGCATCTGGATTTCAGGGCGTAGTCCCGGAGAAACGGTATGTACAACAACTTTTTTTTTTCAGTTCCTCTCTCACCGGCGTAGCTCCATCTGACGGCCGTAATTGGGGGGATTCCCAATTCCGCTTTCGCAGGGATATATACGTTCGCTCTACTCGCTCTCGGTTCGGAACCGATGGTGGTTAAAAGCCATCCGCCCACTAAAAGCGCGCCTTTCCCTCTTCGCCAAACCACCCCCTTTTTGCTCCCTATACGATCAATGTTGACAAGGCATGCGAGATGCTGGGCGACGTCACGGGAAGAATAGGATTGTGGTGGCATTTCCTAGTCGACAGAGGACGTTGCAATTCAACCCTTGCTTATATACATGCATTTCGTTTTTTCTTTACCGAAGCGATTTGTTCACTGAATTATTATTTTAAAACGAGAACAGAGTGGGCATTATTTAACTAACACTTAATCGAAAATGGAAGATGTCCATTATTCATCTCCATATATGATCATTGGATGGTAATTGGCTATACAGTCTAAAAAGATACAACAAAATAGTATAAATTTCGACGATTCCTAAATCGAAACGATTCGAGATTTAACAGTCGAGTTTGCAAAGTAGAGAGAACACGTTAGTGGGATTGAAAACTAGTTCGATACCACGTCATCTATCCGCAATGCCACGAATTTTAAAGACCAACCGTGTAGATTGTAGTGATGCAACGGAACATTACTTTACAAGTCGAATGCAAGAGAAACATTTTTCTACAGTGTATGATACCGTTTAATAAAAGCTCTCTTTATTCCTCTACGCTAAATCACCAATCTGATTGATATAAGAATGTTCAGTTTTTATAAAAAACATTTTGTAAAAAACATTGCGTAAATCATTTAGCAAAATAAAAGGCCCGCTAATTGGCACAATATTCAAATTTTTATATTCCTAGTGTACGCTCGAGTACTTTATCTCGACGTTATAAATAAACGTGACTGCGTTATCTGTATTTTAAAATGAAAATTACACGAAACATCAGCGATTAAGGTACACTAAATACATTTAACGTTTTCGCTATAAACCGAAAACTAAACTCATTCTATTCGAAATTTGAATAAATAATCGATAGCGAATTATTCAAATGAACATACGACCTCGGTACAATTCCCAATGTCACATTCAATTCTATCGCAACAACAGAAAAAAAAAACGTAATTATAATTTCTTTGCGAATGATGCAGTGTGTTAAAGATATTATTCCAACGACACAAACACTAAATATAAAACGATTTTACCTTGGAACGGTGAACGATAGTCATTTTGGATTCGATTCAATTGCAAAATCCGAAATGTAATATAACTAATAGCAAAAAAACCGTGAATATTTTTTTAAAAAACTCGTTATCTTATCGTCTCGAGCATATTTTAATTATGCATAATAAACACAATACACACACTCGCTTATGTGGTCGAACACAAATACCAAAACCTAATAAATAGAAATAATTTTGAGGAACAATAATTACACAAAATTTTTAATATGCGGATACTGTATCGGAGATAAGACGGTCGTGTAGAAGTAAAATTGCTTACGTCGGCAGTTAAAAATAGTTTTTGTAGAGGAAAAAAAAAGGTTCACATCGCAAATGAAATTATTCCAAAGATATCCGCCAAACAATGCGCACTTTATGAAAAATGTAAATATTATGTTAACTGTAGCTGAAATATTGAACAAAAATCAACCAATCGTGTAATAAAAAAAATATGTTAAGAAAAGATGATTTTTAGTAGATAGTCATTATAAATTACGTCTATATTAGCATTCCAAATTTCCGAAACAACGCCTAATACGATCCACAATCCAAAATTACTCGATACATCCGTATATACATATCCTCGGCATCCCTGATGATGGCGATATGAGATGGAGCAAATCGAGGCGAACAGTCGCAGCGGCAATAACGAGGTGTAGGGCGGCGCGATTTCTGAATCGCTTCTATTCCCCATTCGGCGAACCCCGTCGACCTCATGCAAACGTACAACCGACTTTAACCGAGTTTCAACCAGACGCTGATAAACAGGCTCGTCACGAGATCCCGCTTCCGCCGATCTGGATCGAGCCCTAGTGCCAAGGATACACGCGAAACGCTCCAAATCCCTACCGAAAAGGGTATCAATAAACCCTTAATCCCCCCAGTTTATTGCTATCGCAATCGAGATAATTACAGAGCTCGCGCACCGAGCGAAATCTATCACCCTAACTTTATCTTGCGATTAAGAACGCGGCGATAGAAAGTAGATATTAGTAGTAAAAAATGTTGATAAAAAATATTCTTCTTTTCTAGGGTCTCAGACTATTCGGCCACCGTCCAACGTGTAGCCATCGAGGTGTACCGTCGCGACTAAGGGGAATTCCACAGCCGTTCCCTCCGGCGAGCTACCGAAGAATAACTGGAACGACGGGGGCGGCTTCGGTGACGAGTATGGCTCCGGCGGCGGCGGCGGCACGCAAGGCGCAGCGCGCCGTTCATTTGATCGGCGTCGGAGTGGAACAGTGACGATGAAATATACAACCTTCCTTTTCGCCCCGTTCGCATCCGAAATGGGAACCGTATAGAGGGTCCTGCCGTGTGTTAATACCGTACGGGGGGTGGTATCGACCTGGTTTTCCTGGCGACGCCGAGTTGGAGGTCGACTCGACTCGCCGGAATCTCCCGTTTTTCGGCGTATTAAACGAATAACCCAAAACCAAAGGGCTTGTGTATAAGCGACGAGGGATGTTCCGCGTGGCTATATTTCGATGGTTTAATATAATAATAACAGGTTGAATTGATGTTGTAAATTGAATAATTGTCGCGTTGATTACAACTTTCCGCGGTAATTGTAATAAATTACATTTATTAAGCAACGCGATCAATGGAAATAACAATTTATTTACCACAATACACGTATAGGACAAAGGTCTATGAAGTGATTACCTTGGGTGCTAAATAGAAACGCCAATAATTAGGGAATTTTTTTGAGCAATTAACGCGAGTCAATAAATCGTTATAATGTTAAATATCCTATAAACAAAAATAACTAATGAAAGAGTTAAAATAAATTAAATACAAATTAGTATCTACAATTCAGCAGTGGATGGGAATTACACGTTATAGGTAAAATTTAATTAACAACTATGCTTATCAGCTATATTAACGTCACACACGAAAATTTTCCAAAACAACAAATTCATTATAAAACCGCGTAGATATACCGCGTTATATAATTCACCCACTCCCAGCATATAAATAGAATTTGTCGAAAGAAAAAAAAAACCCGCAAATTATTCAACAATTATCCCCAATTTAGGGATATCATCCGAAGGCAAATTCCCCGAGCGTTTTTCTTTCTCCCCCAAAAAAAAAAACCCACCGGCGGCGCCCCCATTCACCTGTGCGAACGCGCTCCCGTTCAAACCAAAACCAAAGCAAAGCAAGCAAAGCCGAAGCACGGCAAAGCGTAAAGCGCGGCGCAAAATGACGACGCGTCGCGACGTCGACGTCGCCTCCGTTAAAACGCAACGGGTCCCGTCGCTATCGGGAGGGGGCGCGCTCGCTCGTTGAATAATTCCGAAGGCGCACGCCGCACGCGGACGCTCGGATTCCTACGGTTTATCTACACACAACAAGCCGCAAGGTCACGTGGTCGCGACGGCCACGGGAAAGCTCTCTCTTCGGCTCCGCTCGCTGCCGTAGTGCCGGCGATATAATCCGGAAAAATTTTCTGTTGTATTTTCTTTTCAATCGCAGGAATTTTATTTGAATTTAACGGGCCGATTCTTCAACTAAATTTTGCTCAAATAAAGGTATATCTACTTAGAAAAGCTTGGGTTTTCGAAGTCTTGTTACAACAAGTGTTTAAAGCTTGGGCTTTCGATTTTTGAAGGCTTCTTTAGAAGTTAAAAAATAAAAGAATTTTTAAGCATATTAGACCGACAACAAACTTAATTTTAAACGTTATAATCGAAGCTACAATCAGCACAACTTTATGCGAACCTCTTAGCTACAACTCCAAGCTTTAATAATTTGCCTCTAAAATTCATAAATCGTACCGATACCAAACGATATCTACTCCAACAAAAAACTCTCGCGCCATTTACGCGGGGCACCGTTTCGCTTCGAACGTTCCCCGCGCGGTTTTCGCGCCGCCTCCGCCCCGTCGATTCGAAATTTCCCGCGTATTTTACAGCCGTCCGACCTAATTCGCCCTTTCGGCGCGCGTGTGAATAAACGTCAAAACGCTCGGTCGGAGCGCCTAAAGCGGGCGCGAGCAGGAACACAAAACCGGCTAGACCATTTATTGTCGGGTGCAACGGGACGAAATCGATCCCGGATCGTCGACGATCCGTTTGTATCCCCTCGAGCCGCGAAAGACTGCGAAAACGACGGGCTATATTCTATCCCCTCGACCGACGAATGGCGTCCCACAAAAAAGGTGTTATTAAACCTGCATTACCAAAATTAATTAAAGGATTTTTTTTTGTATATTTTTTGTTTGTCATAAAAAAATTATACAAATGTACTAAACTCGAATGGGAATTGATATAAATCAAAATTCAAAGAGCTTGATTCAATTTAAGTAGGTCCTTCCCATCTTAAAATAATGGCCGAGATCATCAATTTTTCCAAACAAATCTCTGGTATCATTCGATACAAGTTTCCCCACTTCGAAATCGAGTGCACGTTCACACAACGCTCCGATTTGCCAGATATCTCCGTAAAGAGCTAATTCAATTTCTATAATGATCGACCCACCCCGATCCATCCCGTCTTTATCCGCTAATACGTCTACTGTTCCGTGTCGAAATACGAAATTGATCGGTTCTGTGATCGTTAATTTTTCATGCGCGGTAATGGAACACGCCGCTGTTGCAACGTGTGTATATTACAAAAAAACGCGAACGTTCGAAAAGAAACTGGAAATAATGTAGGGGTGGAACGGCGCGCGGAAGAGCGAGTGACGCGAAGTGGCAGCAAGGGAATGGCATCAAGGTCAGGAGTCCCTTTGTTTTATCGATTTATATGTATTTCGAAATATGCGTCGCTTATATTTTGGGATATATAGATGAATTCGAAATGAACGGGTTGGAAAATACACCGCAACAATTTTCGATATTATTTTTTATATACGGGAATTTTATTACCCGACAGTTAATAGCATCAATTAAACTGTTGTCTAAATTTACCTACTATAGTACTTACTTATTTAATAATGCCGATGTCATGACTTACCTGGAAAACAAAAAAAGATATTATAAATAAACGTTTTATACAATTACTAATTAAAACAATTCATTATAAAGATTCCCTTAATAACAATTTATTAATCAACGGTAAATTAAATTGGGATAAACAACAAGGGACACGCCCAATCAACCGAGCGAGCATTTATATTACATCTACGCGGGCGAATGCCTTATCTCCCGGTGGCCCTTTTCGAGAGAGAAAACCTCCGGCGGCCGGTCGGTGTCGGCGATGAATCGGATAAGAGACAACAACAATCTGGGATCTGGAAGTTTCGGTGGCTGCGAAGTTGGGGAGTTTAGGGAGAGAGTTGGAGAGGCTTTCGAGTCGCTTTCGGCGATCGATCGATACATATTACGACCCAATTTGTTGTGTCGGTTGTCGGTGGGCGAGTCGCTAGTGTGTCAGATGATACGAAAACGTTCCAGATTTCGATGCGCGTCGATTATTATTATTATTTTTTTTAATTTATTTCCAACGAATCATTATAAAGCGATTATTTGCGAGTATAAGGTAAAATGGTGGGTTATTCGACACCCCTTACGGTTATCGAAATAATTTAACGACCCTTGTGTACCGGTAGCCTGACCTACGCCAGGTGCATAATAGAGGGTACCACAAAAGATGGCATTGTTGGCTTTTGTAATACCTTATAGGGTGAAAGCGTGTTTTCGGATTTTAGTGGGTAGATGCAAGACTATTTAAAACGTCTAATGGCGCTCGATTCTTTCATTTATGATGAAAATATCCATGCGAACAAATTGAATATTACCGATTTATCTAGCATATAGCACTCGGAAGGCCATAAAACATTCGCGATGAGAAAGTTGTTTTCTTCGGTTAAGTGGATTTTTTCAAAACAATCGTACCAGAACGCATAAAGCGGTGAAAACAATATCGAAAAAATTATTAGACTAATTAAGTATACGGTCGGTAAAAGTGTTACATTCGAAATCCTATCCACGTATGCAATCATTCCTATATGCACACACAACACTCGATTTAACAGCTAAAAATCGTTTTGTGCATAAAAAATCTCGAATGTCACATAATTCCGAACGTCCGTATAAGCATACGTAAAATAACGTAGAAGTTGATATGAAAGGTAGGAGAGAGAAAGACGGCCCGACATTTTCAGTTTTGTGTGTATATAGAGACAAAGCCAATCCGGCATTCAAGCAATATGGAAGCCGGTGTCGCACATACTCTTGGTCGAGGCTGTACATCGGCCAGATCGGCGCGAGTGAGATATTCTAGACGCCCCCCGTGCCCTCCACACACCCTCCCCCCCTTTTTGGTACACCGGAGTCCCTTTTAGCCTCTGCAACACCGAGAGAATCAAACCTGATGACGGTTCCGTTTTAACCAGAAAATGCCATCTCTAACGGGTGTTTCGCCATATTTGCAATTAAATATCGACGGACAAACAACTACACTATACACTGCATCAGCTTTATTAGAGATCCTACTGTTATATATACCTATAGGTATTATTCGATATGAATGATATCGCTGGTGATATCTTCTTGTAATTTCTGAGAAGATATTGTAAATTGGATATTTTTTTAAATGTTGATTTATTATTGTATAATGGATATTGAATGTACATTTTGCGCGTTTGCCAAATTTCTAAAAAAATCAAAGTATTTAAATGTATCCGTCTGAAAACAAAGGTAATGCATAATGGGCAATTTAACCTACATTTATTAGAAACTGATTTCGTCTACTCTGCATAACGTGACAAAACGATATATTTAGCTTGATGTGTACAAATGCGTCCCACATCCCACCGTCGCATCCTAGACTGTGCCTCAAACTTAACGAAAACCTTTCCACGGATATACAAAATCGAGCCCGCCGAACCCATTCCTAACTAAAGCAAATCAATATAACAGTGTTGTATATTTAAACTAAGCATTCATACGGTTCGCGGGGCGGAATACACACACACACATTTTTCAAGTGAATTTTTCATCACGTTAAATACGTACGGTCGGCGTCGTTGCCGGTTATTCCGTTTCTATATATCGACCTTTGCACGACTAGTTGTGATACCTAAACGTCTCCGGTGGGACGTTTACGATACGTTATTAAAAATAAAATCGGTTACGCCTATGAAAACCATCGTCCGATACGTCACCCAACCTAGCGCTGGATTTTTCCCAAGTCACGATTTCTGCAAACGAGATGGTCGTTAGTACTTATAGTCGAAGAAATCGGTTTATTGCCCTTCGTACAACGACATCTTCGGAAATAGAAAAAAAAATACTGAAAACCAGTATTACGTACAGTACGTAGAGGTATATGTAGTGTAGTAACAGCGCTCGATGAAAGGTATCTACTTGTATAAAATTGTTACAAACTCCTCGATCGCAAGAGAAAACAAGATGATTTCTGCTATTTTTCACACACTGTTAGACTAGTTGTTGCATCCTAAAATAATTCGCCCATCTCTAGCGCCCGCTTTAAATGAGCAACAGCACGAGAAAAAGATCCCCGATGGCGCTTAAAAACGCGCCGTTCCACGTCGCTTTCGCTACGGCGAAATATCCTCAGACATTTACGAGATGCGGATTCTGGACGGAAGCGAACACGCTCGGTCTCATCTTCTTCCTCTTCTTCTGGAAGAGAGCAAGATGAGTATACATAAGACGATGGTTCGGTGTGCCTGAAACTGCCCTCTGACCCCTATCTTAGCCGCCGAGGAAATCAATACGTTACCGAGAAGTAGAAGATACCGGAATAAAACCCACGTGCCGGTAGATATAATCGAAAAATTACACGAAAAAAAAATTACCTAAACCAAACTCAGCATTACCAAATTTATTATGAACGTATGCAAAAAAATAATTTAATACTTTTTAATATACTTTTACTAATTCCTTTATAATCAGTTGAAGTAAAGTCGTACTAATTAAATTCTAAAAATAAAGTTTGTAATTCAATCTGGCTTGTAATACTCAAACCGGCACATCGATTGTCGCGGATCCACCGGCGCTCTCTGTCGAACCTCTGTGCGTTCGGTGAAATAGTAGATATACAAGTTCGCCAAACTAAATTGTGTAAATTTCGAGCGAAACGGAGACGAACTTCGCGGGGAGAGTGACGGCAAACGGGCTACATTAGAGGCTGCAAGTATTGACAGAAATGCGCCGCAGGAGGACGAGTCATTTAAATCATTATACGGGATTCTAACAAGTGCTCGTTCGGCGCACAAAATTTGAAACTTTTTTTAATAGACGCGTTTAGGTCCTCGACAACATCGGATAGTTCACGTGCGAAAGCGTTCCGTTTCGCGGCGGTTTTTTATAGCAGCTTTTAGTATCGATATAAAGTCGTTTACGACGTAGTTATTATGAAAAACTGCTCGGTTAACGTTCGCGTTCCTCGATTGTTTTAGAGCAATATTTATCGAGGCGTTACAAAAACAAACCGGCTCGGATTAAAGGGAAAAACCGCACGGTAACGTCTCAGCTTTCGTCTCAGCAAACATAAACGTTTGTATGTACTTGCAGAAAATCGTCATAAATGACCTGCGTAATATCTTTCAATCGGTTATTTATATCTACTTAAAGCCCATCGCACATTCAACGCGCTTGTTATTTACGCTATAACGTGAATACCACGTGAAGGGATTTAATTGTATATCTTACCAATAGCAGATCTAAGTACAGCCATGGCATAGTCCGTTTTCGCGAATCCGGGTCGAACAAAAAAAAACGGGGAAACCTCGAGTTTTTCCAGCGCCCCGAAAGCTTTCGGTTGATTCTAATTCTAAAGGCCGTCGCTCCGACGTTTCGCCAACAAACGGGCCGAGCGTCTGCGATCGCGGCAGCGCGATGATCGCGCACACGGACACGCAACGTTCGCGCCCTTATCAAAAGGCATTCGCACTCCGACTCGGTATCGGCGGAACTGAGAATAGAGACCGGAATCCCCCCGAAGCGTCGACAGATCGTTCGGGAGACGGGCGAACACGTTCGCACGTTCGTATACACTTCTCTATCAGGCGGGCGCGCACTCGACACGGGGATGATGATGATGCACGAGGCGAGAGATGCACTGGCACCGCGGGGGCCCTTCGGCTTCGCTAATAAGCGCCATCCGCCGTAATTCGGCTGTCGCCTTGCTGCTTCTATTTCTCCTTCTTACGCCTTACGAACTTGCCGCTTTATCAAAACATCTACGATCGTCGGTTCTGCTACTAGAATCGTTAATTTTAGCGCCGAAAACGGGAAACAATACGCGCGATTATCAGCTTACAATTGCGCCTTAAATCCAACACATTCTCTTCTTAATTGCGTAGGTAATTGGATAGAAGAAATAACGAGTAACGAACAAAAATCTACAACTAGTGTAGATTCGCATATAATGTGTGGGGATATCGATCTGGCATTCTTCGGGATACGTGACACCTATGCAACGAGGTCGGTAATCCGAATGTTGGCGATTCCTATCTCACAAACGGCGGCTTTGTCGAGGCGGGTTCTATTGCATTAAATAACACCGTAATCGGAATATGGCCGCCGTGGGGACGATTCAATGGAAAGCGCCTGGGTATAGTCGACGGCTAATTTTCCGTCGATATCCGCACGGACACAACAATCAAACCGAAACGACGAAAATAATAATCGAACGATCAAATCGGCGCATCCGAATTTCCACCGACTCCGCCAACAAAACGAAATTAGTTAACGCACGGTGGATATAGCGTAGAGAAAACCGGCCGGATTTTTCCGGTCGAAACGACGTGTCGCCGTCGTTGCATCCCTATCGGAGGAATCCATTAACGTCGGGGTGGCTTCGGGTCAATATGAGAAGCTGCGGAAGCGTGAGCGCGGGGACCGCCGCCGAAGAGAACGTTTGGGGGGCGCCGCCGCCGCCCACCGACCGGCGGGCGGTGGGTCGGTTCGGAGGCGTGAGATGGCGGGGATCCGGCGGGGATCGGGCGCCCGTCGACTCCCCATTCGGGCCCCGAAAGATGCGGACCGCGCCGGGAACGGGCGCGGAGCCGCTTTTTCCCTTCCCATCTACTATGCATGCACCTGGGAATCGATCAGAAGTCTTGCTCGGATTAGGTCATGTTGTTTGATATGCGCATTTTGTGTGTGTATATATACCGGTCGTATGTGATGCATGTGCGATATAGCGAAATGCGTAGGCACGTACCTATAATTAGATTTTTTTTTATTCGACACAACGAATTTTTAATCGTATAAACAACCCACTGCGAACGGCTAATGCAACAGTAAATAATTAGATTTTTTTTCGTTGTACTTCAAAATGAGTGCTGTAAAGGAACAACATAAATTCGAACATATTGTACTACTGAGTGTAATTTTACAATTAAGATTTAGGGAATTAAATTGCACACATAGGCACGAATATAATTTTCGGTGAATTTTGATATCTTGACCCGTTTTCCGAGTACAAAACGATAAAGCTCAAACGGCGTGACGCGGAGAGTAAAGGCGGCAAAAAAGAAAAGCACCGTCGAGTTTTTCCATCTCGAAAATCGATAAACCAACAAAAATATACTGCGACACATCCAAGCAAAGGGCGTGTCTCTAGAAGGACCAAAAAAAAAGATTAAAACCCTTTTTTCCCTAATGTTTGCAAGAAAAACCGGTCCCGACATCTTTTTCTATCGCAGCTTTATCCCAATGAATATTTTTACTCCTTAGCACATTCCATTAAATTTGTTCGTTAATAAACTCATTCAACGACCGAGTATAATAATCCACGAAGGAGAAAATATTATTTAATTAATAAATTTTATTGTAGCTACACCCACCTATAAAAATTCCAAATATTATCGAGCAAATGATGATTTCTCAAAATCTTACGAACAAATTACACGCAACAATTTAAATGATAAAGGCAATGAGTCAACGGATCGGTATGATGATTTAATAGGAAACAAATTCGAATTTAAAAAAAAATAAAAAAAAAATCAGTTTTTTGTTTTCTGAGAAACGTTTCGACGAATGCACCACACCACAAAACCCCCTGGGAACACTCCGAATTCGTCATCGACATGTTCGAACGAGGTTTCATGTTAGCTGGCGTTGATTCGATATTAAATAAAGGGCCACACCTTCAGGAGGCCCAAGAACGTATGTTTGAGCTTTTCGTTCGATCGAACGAGACGGTATAACCGGTGGCAGGCTATTACCCATGTCAAAAGAAGGAATCTTTGTCCTCGTTAAACTATTGATTTCCACCCTCTCACGTTCAAGTGAAATTGCTTTCCCGACTCACCATAATCTTGCAACAACGCAAACCTCGAGATTCTTTATTTAACCCATGAAATTCTACTATTCAGCGTGATAATGTCGGCTATAGTAGATATGTATAGTAACGTAAGACAAAACGTACGGACGTACATTACATGACTCACATGTAGGTAGGTTATTTTTTTTTATTTATTTATTTATTAGATATTTTTCCGAAATGAAAAAAGTTCGTAAATATTTGCGCATTTTAATTTTCCAAATATTGTTTGTTGCTCATTAAGGCAATTCGAAAAAAATCGACCATAAAATTTAGAGTTATTGAGCATTTAAAATATTTTAAATTGTCTCAACATTTTTTATTCACCTATTGACCTATATAATTTCCGTTCATCTAATTTTTGGTAAAAAAATATCCAATTTCCTCCTCTCATTATACGTAGTTATTCCAAATTATATTTTGAACGAAACTTAAAAATATATGACTAATCATGAGCGTATTATTATTGTAGCCAATTAGGAATTTATCGTCGGTCCCTCGTAGAATGCTCGCTGGGACAGTTCGAACGATGAAATTTCACTCGACACTCCGGCGTGTGTACGCACACAATAAGGCACCCAGTGCAAAATCCGCACTTGTAATCACTCCAAGCCAACATTTCAACATTGATCTTTCCCACTGCTAACTAAAATCTCTCGTTTCATTCTATTGCCCCCTGTCGACGTTGTTGCTTATTCACTCTCGACCGTGAAACGAAATTGCTTCCTTATTATTCGCCAATTTACGGGGGCAAATGAATAAATACTCGTCTTACCGACGAAACGTAAACGGAGGAAAATGGAAGAAAACGTGATTACGGTAGAGAGAAAACGGGTTAAATTTGGATAACACAAAATGTAGACTTGTAATAAATAATATTTTTAATAAAACGGCAACAAAACTAAACAAATTATAGTTCATTTAGTTAACGAATCGTGTTGTCCTTTACAATCGTTGTTATTTAAGTAAAATCACACGCAAACGAATATTTGGAATATTTAATGATACTACCTGGTGTTCGACGATAAAAAAAGCTAATACGCCATAACGTTTACAAACGACATAAAATTTCGCAATTTAAAATCGCGTACGGACAAAATCGCATTCGCCGGAGCACAAGGAGAAAACGTTGAGGTAGGCCCGCGTATCGTTTGAAATTCCGCAATCGCACAACGACCATTAGAAATCGAATTATAAAAAAATATATTACCTCTAATATACAGCATCTTACGATGAATCGACGGTTTTCTCCATGGATAAAAACGGAGCACATGAAAATAGAACCGACCGACCGGACCTTTCGGCGACGCCGGAATCGGCAAAACAAAAAAAATCAACAAATCGCGAGGGTACTTTTCCAAAAAAAAAAACAATAAGCGCCAAACAGCGCGTAAATATACGAAACAAGGACACACCGAGCTATCGAAAACTGAGTAAAGCACGGCAACTTTCCTCTCAGCTGGAAATCGCGACGTTGCCGCTCGCCGTGCGAGAAAAATCTCCGAACGTATACGGACCTCGAGTGACGTTCGAATTAAAACCGTCGACGAGGCGTTGTATTTTCGCCAAACTCGGAGAGAAGAAAGAGAATTCGCAGCGGACGTTTAGAGGTCGAACGAATGCGGGGAAGTATGAAATTTTACAGTCGATACGTAAGCTAACCGATGTGGAAGTTTCGACATATTTTTATTTTTCAAACCGTGTTTACTAGTTTTAAGTAGGTATAATATTAAATTGCGAATAAAATTGTTGTGAACATTTGGTGTTTTTAATTTTTGGATTGATTATAGTAGCCAGTGATGTAAACCTATTCAATAAATATGTTTTTAATTGACTCGCATGGCCGATTCTCAAATTTTTGTAGAATATTCAAATTATTTAAATGTAAGTAGCATACAAAACAAAAATTCTATTGTTAATGAAATCTCATTAATCAATTAAGCAACACCCTGTATTTCGAATAAACAACGAAACCCAAACAAAAATCGCATCATCTGGCGATTCGTAAATAAACTGCTCCAGAAAAGTTAAGGAAGTTCGCAAATTTTGCGATTATTTTAAAAGTTACAGACTTTTTGATCACCAAATTTTCAAATATGCGAAATTAAATGTTTTTTTTTTCATATCTAAGAAGAATTTTTGCTCCTACCTCTACAACTCATACAAAATTTGGCGATCAAAAAACCTGAAACTTTTAAATTAATCGCAACATTTATGAACTCCCTTAACTTTTGTGGAGCAGTACATTTCGTCGAGACGTGGCAACGTCGGCTCGACCGAGCGATTTTGTCATTTTGTTTGTTCCGCCTCGTTCCGACAACGATCGCCCGTACACATACCAACTACAATAATGTAATCGTAATCGACCCGAGCGTATTACGTGCAGCGCCAATCGGCACGACACGCGATTTAAAATCCCCCGATCCCGCTTCTTCGGCCGCAACCGCGACCGCGACCGCTTATCCGCAAACATCTAAAAAATTAGCGCCAACCAATTTTTTCGAACGAACAAGAAAAAAATGTAATATTCGTTGCGGCGGGTCCGCTCCTGTGCAAACCTATTTGCGGATTTCATTCTCGTTCTCTCCGCATTGGCCGCGCTCCGTAAAACCGTAGAGAAAACGCAGGAGCGGCAGGAAAAGCGGCGCAACAGGTGCGCGGATCTCCCCCGTCCGCTTTTAACCGAAACGAAATGCACTTCGCTCGACAGCCCGACTTCGACGCTCTCCACTATGGAATCATCTCTCCCTTCTCGTCGTCGCTCGTTCGCCGTTCGGGGGGGGGCTCTTTCGCGCCGCCACCGCCGCCGCCGCCGCCGCCGCCCAACGCGACGAGCAGCTGATTCTGATTGATAGCAGCGGCCGGCGACGTTGCCGGTGCTTCGCGCGAGTTTTTCCCACTCGCGAATGTTACGTTGTAAACGAAATCGTCCTGTTGCCGTGGAGTTTACGCGATTAGATAAGAGGTCAAAAATTTCA
The DNA here is from genome assembly GCA_918026865.1 of Phyllotreta striolata. Taxonomy (NCBI): domain Eukaryota; kingdom Metazoa; phylum Arthropoda; class Insecta; order Coleoptera; family Chrysomelidae; genus Phyllotreta; species Phyllotreta striolata. The sequence continues at coordinate 679,230 of OU900098.1, read as the reverse complement.
TATGTTTACTGTAGATAATTTGGAAGGAAGAGAAATTTGATAAAATTTATTTTGATAAGAAAAATATTGTTTTTATTAATCGTGTCGAGTAATAATTGGGGATTATTATAACCGCTTTTAAAATGTATATTTTTAAGCATATCTCATACTTAACATACACTCAAACTCGTTGAAGAAAATTTAAAAGAGCAAGACAGAAGAGAGGAAAATCTACAAATAGCGATAAAATGTCCATTTTCACTATTCTTTAGGCTTAACTAGAGGTAAAAATTCAAACTTTTGTAGCTTTAATAAAAATTAATAAATCATTTAGAACGCCTTTAGAAAATTCTAAATATAACTTTGTTCTAGTACTATTTTTTGTTAAAAAAATCATACTTTAAGATATTATACAATATACCTTGGGATAATTAATCTCTTTACGCGTTTAAGAAAATATATAAAGCAAAATTCCAACGTGACCTATTTAACGAAATTTCCCGGTAAATCCGATGGGCGAGCGGCGCCGGCAACGCCGCTAATCGCCGGGCAATTTTTTTTCCCCATCTATTCCGCTTAATGCGCGACCGACCCTGTGATTCGGCATCGGCACTCGCCGGGCCGGGTTCTCTCTACTTCGTTTGTCCCGTTGCGCTCGGGTTCGGAGTTCGGCTTCTCTTCTCTTGTTGTTTGTTGCTCTTGCTCTTATGCAACGATCAACGATAGGAGAGAGTAAACGGAGCATATCGGGCCGAGTCGTTGCGCCGTTGCCGATGCCGCTTCGTCGTCGCCGGTTACGGGGAAATTGATTAATCGGTTCGTATCGCTGTTTTATTTTGTAGTTAATTCGGCGACGATTGAAATGGTTTGAAACGTTGTTAACGAGTACTGGTAAATTGTTGAAATATTTTTGGTAATTGGAGCCGATTGTTTGATGAATTTTTACGCGGTGTCGATGCGATACGAGCATCAACCGCCGCCACTACAAACGTCGGCAGCCGCAGGATTTCAATTGACCTCGTTCGACCTCCTACCGCTAGATATCGCCACGAAATTCCGTTGAAAACAATACGAAGCCCAGTTAGGACGATGGGATAAAATGGAAAAAAAATAAATAAATAAGATTTTTTTTTCCAAGCGACGATGCCGCCTCTTCAATATTATAGCAGATATCCGGAAAGCAATTTATGCACGAGAGATGTTTACAAAGTACAATTCGATTAGAATAGCTGCAGACGCAGATCGAATCGAAAGTGAATGCATGTTCGCGCATCCCGCGTCTCTAGTTATATCTATCGAACTGTACATAATGTTGTTTAATATAAGACTTACCGCCTCCAGAAAAACAGCGGTTATCTGCCATGCTGCCTATTCCTTTTACACCCCATCCGAGCCTGAAAGTTAAAACACAAAAAATTACTAAACAAAATCAAAAAAAATAACTTCGCAACAACACGACGTGTAAATCGTAAAATAACTGCCATAAATTATACCTCATAATAATAATTAAGTATCAAATTAAACAATAAAAACAAACAAACGCATTGCAAACGATTTATTCTGCAACAACAGAATGGATAATTTCCAAACGGTTTTTATTCGCTTTGGAATTGAAGTAGCGATAATTTGCGTGTGCCTTCGGCATCGACGCGACGGGCCCGAGCCCGCCCTGTTCTCAACCAAACCGAACCGGAATCTCGATTCAATCCAATTTCTTGATAAGTGCTTCCATCTATTCAAACAGTCCAAAATTAGCAAGGCGAATAATAAAGTTATCGATATCAAATTCGTTACGCGTAAACGATCGCGTTGCTTTTACGATTTTTCGTGTAATAATAATAATCTAAAATACTGCCATGGAATGAGTTGATTTTTTTTTTTTGGATATATTAGTGGAGAAATTGGGAGGTCTTCGTAGAAGTCCATTTAAATGGTTTAAGATGTGATATTTGATGGACTTATAATGAATAATTTCTTAATGACTAGATCTTTAGGTTGATTAACTAGCAAATGGTGCAACAAATAAGTATAACCGCAGAATGAATAACGAGGAAACATACTGACGATTTTCTGTCATAACAAGACCACAGGAAGACATTTGTGTTCTGTGATAGTCTCTTGTAGCTTGAAAACTTTAAAGCTTTGTACCATCTTAAGTCAAAGACTTGAGACTAAAATGTTGCAGTAGGATTTTGTTGCAACAGGAAGAATTGCAAGTTTTGAAACAGTGACATATTTATAACTTCTATTACTTTCATTTGCAAGGATTCTAGTCATAATGTAAAAGAACAAAAAGCTTACAACACATGAACAAGGACACAAGGTACAGGAAAATTTATGTTTTGACTTGAAACCATTCTCGAATCAAATATGGTTTGATTGATTCGAGTAACTGGGTTCAAGCTAAACCTATTGGTCTCTAAATTGTCAGAGATATGATTAAAAAAATAGAAGGATATTTTCATTTATTTAATCTACTTGTAAGGAGTGCATTACTTGATGTTTGTTCTAAATGCATGTAGAAGGGTTAGCTGATAAGACCGATAAGTAAAAGGCCGTGAATTTAGAATTCTACCTCTAATATCGGTACAAAAACGACTATGAAAATGCCAATGATCATCACATTAAACAGACATAATTTATTCAATAACAACGCTAAATGCCAACTAAAATTAGTACGATTTGAGCAGAGTAATAGAGCGGAAAGTTCCGAAAAATACCAACAGGACGAATTGAAAAACGGAAAATTTACGATAACCGATCGAAATTTCAGGCAGTACAAAATCGACACGATTAATACGACAATTTTCGAACCGTACACACCACACTAAATGATCCATTTCCACTTGACCTTCGACCCGAACGAATTAAAAAAATAAATTCAACCGACGAACTAGAGAGAGAGAGAACGGAAAAAATGGCGAAAAAGACGTAGTTAGAAATTGCCCATAATGAAATACACCTTTATTTAAAATCTGGTACAGCCTCGGCAAAAGTTCCGATTCCGACGAGCGCAGAACTCGCAAGGATTGGAGTTAGGAATATACCTAGAGACACCTGGCTAATGGCCATCTGAAAAATTAAATGGGTCTCCGCGTATTTAAAACAAGCCACGGTTTCGTTTCGTAAATTGTGGCCGATGGACCGTCACAAAAGGGCCACGAAAAAAAGGACGAACGACGACGTCAGGAGAAAAAAAGGACGAGACGAGCTTACTTGATCAACAAGACATGAACGTTTAGGTAGAGCGATGGTGTATTTTTTTTAGTTCTGTAAAAATAACATCGTACGAGAAATTGTTTTAATGAAATATGTGTTTAATTATACGTGGATCACGTGATCAAGTTGGAGTATTTTTAGAATAAGGATGAATAAAATCTATATTGACTTGATACTACTTACGTAGGTATCTTTAAGTGAATGACAATCGAGAGAGAAAAAAATCTAATGCAAAATTTTTAAAAACCGCATGCTAATAGCGTAAAATGAATTAGTAAACACCCCGAAATCGCTCGCCGAACGATTATTTATTTCAATAATTTTTACCTTATTTGGGATTGGAAAGTCTAGGTGTAGTTAGTTTTAAACGTATTGTTAATTTTAATCCTTATGCACCAGCAGGCGCAAAGGTAAATTTGCGACATTGATGTAAATATAAATGGCTGCGATACGAACGTGTGTTAATTTAAAGCAAATAATCCTACGGCATTAAGAAACACCGTCGAAAAAATAATGGTAGGTTAGGAACGTAAATATCTTGCTCACCTTTTGGGTTTTCGGGTCGCCGTGCTTCCTAAACAAAGCCGAATGTCTCACGCCACGTAAATATCCACTAAAATCTAACAAATCGACGGCATTACCGTGGCAAAAATTCGATTTCAAAATTCCATTGGCAAAAGGAGAAAGAGTCACTTAAAAGATGGCGACCGAGCAGTAGTTACCGATAAATAATTCTTTTTCACGGTCATTTTTCAAGTTTATTGGTCAACAAATCCGTATGTAAACAACACTGAACACTCGATTTTTCCTTTTCCCGTCACTCGAACGCGATTAATACGCCGCAAAGGGCCTTTTAACAATTGATAAATGCAAAAATAACTTGACATGCGTTTTCAAATATCGCAGATTGATCTACTTTGAAATGTTTTGCATGCATAGAAGTGTAGAAGAGCAACACACAGATGGATTAGGTGACAGCACTGAGCACCGAACAACAGGGCCGGTGTCAGCGTTGCCAGACCTCGGATGGTTACTCAACGTATATTATTTTATACTCTAGTTCTAGGGTGTTTTACAAATACACCCTGATATAATTATGTATTTATTTTAAAAAAATTCTTACGTTTGTTAACTTTATAGCGGCTCTAATTTTTTTTAGTAATTTTTTTATTTGTTGGCCAGTTCCAAATAGGCAGTATTTAAAATAAATCAAGTGGTAAGAAATAAGTAAATTGTGCGATAATATAACTTAAAATTATTTAGAGATTAAAGTGTTTATTAGGTGCAACATGAAAGTAACTCTATTCAGTAATGCCACAATATCACCTAAGATTTTGATAAAGTTTTGAAAAAACCTTTAATCGAAAATAAAAATACTTTATAAATCATAATCCTAGTTAAAATTTCGATTAATATTACTGAGATACTTATGGCTACTTGATTTTTTGTGTATAATCATTTAATATAATGTATTAGAAAAAAAAAACTTTTGAAAATGAAGCCACTTCCACCGTTCAATATTTTTTTCTTTTGTAGATTTATTTCCTATATATTCTCCCTTAATTATTTTTAGCTTAAGAAATAAAAAAGATTGTTTAATTTTACATCAGGTCAAAATGGCGAAGATTTATAAAAAAGTAAATGTCAAAGTTGTCAAATTGATCGATGATGTACAATATAAAATTAAAATATACATGAATGGTGGTTATAGCATAAAACTTCAAAAACGACAATTATTTTCACTTTTACAAATAAAAACATCACAATTTATTTTATTAGACTAAATTTAAAATATTTTAGAAGCATAATTTCAAAAGTATTAAAAAATGTCAGATGTGACATTGACAAGCAAAAAATATCAAGTGACAGGTTCTTCAACAAATACCAGATTTTTGACATGCAGGTTTTTTCTGAAGATCATTTGCAAAACCGACGATTCGGCAACGTTTAATTGGTGTTGAGTTAAAGGAACGACGGAACAGTGGGAAAATAAACAAACTATTATACCGGCAGGTCATGCCGCCCTCTACTTACATTTCAAAAAAACGTACCCTGACCCCGTGTCGTGTTTTGTAACTGATTCGTCGTTTTCCGGCGCTATTTCCGTAAGCTTTCGAATTATTTTCTAGACAATTTACTAACCAGAAATTGTACAATTCATTTATTTGATTTATGTAAACCGTCACTATTTTATTACAAAAAACCTAATTGAATTAATTATTGCATTACCTGCCTCAACTATTAATTCTGTTTTCCATAATTGCAAACAGATGGTCGGGAAATATTTCTACCTGTCATAGTTGTCATATTTCTGCAACCAACGACAGATGGCGCAACTGACAACGTTTGTAAAATAATAGTCGAGTTATTATTTTATTAATTCACATAAAATTTTTATGAAGCATTATTTTATTAAGTGGAAAAGGTAAGAATATTAAATTACTACCGTTAAGATTATAACGTCACAAAGAAGTTAAAAAAAAGAAATTTTCGTTACAAATGAAATGAAGAGGTTAAAAAAAACATGAATTCTTAAATGTATGTAAGTAAATAGTTCCTTCTACAGGCGATATTTGAAATATTGAATCGTTCATTTTTTAATACGTTTTATCGATTAGTATGCGCCTTGCGGATTACGTACGTAATAATAAAACAAATCAATTGCAGTTTCCTCCGTTATCGACAATGGACACTGTGAACTTCGGCTGCGTTAAATAATCAATAAATGGCAGTTCCAGTGTGTTATTAATACATTACTCTGAAAATGGAGTTACATATCGAGGAGCAATGTGTCGAGAGGATATGATCGGCTAGACGGGAAGGGCCGTCGAAGGAAAAAAATCGCATTGAAATTTTGGAGCTGTCAAAACCCTAAGTGCACTTCGTATCCTTGGTGACTGCCTAGCAACCGACACAACAACATAGCAACATTGGGTAAATGTTTAAAATTGATTTAACTTAATATTTTTTATACAACATAGCACTAATTTGTAGGATTTGCACACGTTGTACGCCAATCATTCCGACACTAATCTATCGTTTCGTACCAACATTTACACAATTCGCCTAACTGTGTGCAAATAATTTCTATACAAATGGCTCCTATGCACTGCCCCAACGTTTCGTTTCGAGAAAAAAAAAATAACCAGAACCGTGCAGTTACTGACGACAGAACTTTGAATAAACTTAAATTAGTTTACTTCCCATCAAAGGACCTCCAAATTAGTAATTGGGGTGTATTACATTCGCTTCATTGCTCAAGAGCCTTCTGTCGCCGATATAATTATGTAATTTTCTCGACAGGATCCAGATAGATTTCCCTAAATCACATTTATTCTTTCGCCCTTAATTACACCCACTAATTATCATTTCGTTTATTTACATCGAATCTCGTCTCAGATCGGATAAGAATCACAGTAGTCGACTTTGTTTAAACAATTTTACGTGTAATTTTAGGTTCATTCGTGTTCACAATTTGTTACGAACGACACAACATTATTAGAAGACTTTGGTATGTAATAAACTACAATTTACTTCCTAGTATAACCTTATAATATGTCAAATTTCTTTCAAAATCCTAAAACCTCGATATGAATTAAACGCTATTCGGGAAAACATTCTGTATATAAAGTGTGCCAATAAGAGTTTTGTCATACGAAACCTCTTCGACATCGATTCCTAACAAGTGGTAGGTGAGCGAAAGCGGCTCCCAACCCCAGTTCCGTAACCATGGCGCATTGCTATAGCAATACACAACTTTCTCAGTCCTCTCTCTGGGCTTTTCAGTCCCCAATTATATTATATATATTTTGACTGTTGCTTTTCAGCCTCCGGTTATGTATTCGTACGTGCACCTATATATCATACACGGGTTCAGCCATCGAGAGATATAATTGTGGAAATCGAATTCGATTGGATTGTCGCATTTTCTTATGTAATTTTGAGCTAAAGTGCCGGAGCAGCTTGATGATATTAGAGCCAATATAAAGTTACTCGAGTCATATAAAATATTACCTTTATGTCCATTTTCTTGTCTCGGATGCTAAATTATTTATCTTGTTTTCACAGTATCTAGTTGTTTTCTCCGTTTTGAACTAACGTAGTAGAAACCTGCAAAAAGTATGAATGTGTAATGTATGAATAATAATTATGAAAGCTTCTGATAATACTATTGTGACTTGAGATGAATATTTGCAATAATAATTTAAAATAACGTTTGTACTAAATTTTCTTTTATCTAAATACGTTTAAATGTTAAAAAAAACTACATATTTCATTCACACAATCGCATTAAACATCCCTCGGTTGTAATTTCTTCCTTCGGTGCATTTCGTTTACCCTCGAAAGCCAAAATCTTGTGAAGTCCCGTACCAGTCCGTACCAACGGACTCCAATAACAATAAAAAAAACTTAATTTTCCCATATTTCACTCCCCCGTTCAGAAGTTTTGAGACCAGTGGTATGACAGAAATTCTCTATATTTACCAAAATTAACTAATAAAACGTTATTATAGTACAAGAATTTTTCTTTAGAATTAATTCGTATTGTTGAAAAAATTGTGAATATCAAACGTTTAGCCTCAATTTTTTTGTTTGCTTGGACTCTCACCTATTAACTATCAGATTATCGATATTTTCCTCGATGAATTAATGGCAAAAAAAATTGTATAATACCTTTCGACCTTAATTAAACGACGCTGCTGGGCGCTCATGACTCATCGTTATTATTTAACCAGGTGTAGAAAAGGCACAGGTCTAAATATGCATTCTACCCCTATGCTTTGAGCAGGTGTACTATTCAGTAATCGTGTTTTTCACGTTCGGGTTTACTAGAATGAAACCATAAGGGTTGATTTCTGATATTGCGCCTATCGAAACAAAACAATGTGCCGTATTTACCGAAAACTACTCGGTGCGATTGCTTTAAGACGGTTAAATTAGTGTTTTATGCTCGAGCTGGAAGAATTTGTGTTGTTTTTTTAGTTAATAGTTTACATGAAAGGTTGGTTGTTGTTGCTTGTATTTAGCTGCACTCAAACTTTAATTCAGGCACTTATTTATTTTTTTAAATTTGCTAAAAATTAAATTTAAATGAAGTCACCAAAGGTTCTATTAATGTTTATAGGAAAGAGAGATTAGATGAAAACATGTAAAGTAAAATAAAAAGATAATAATTTAAATGCAAATATTTTCTTTTAAGTGAACAAAAAAGGCTTCAGTTGCACTAAGTAATGCTTGGAAAACAAGTGTAATTAACTCTTCGAATTGTAAATAACTATGAAAAACTATGTCTTATAATTAACTGAACTAAATAACATAATAAACTAAAAATGTTTCTATCCAGAAAATTTCCTAAAGACTTGCATTAAGTTATTGTTTTATAGTAATAAGGAATCAAAATTTCCCTTCACCTTTCCATCTTCCCTAAGCAATATTCATTTTGCAGATAGAAAAAATCGAATAAACCAAATTCCATTAGTAACCTAATCCTACAAATTATTAACAAAAAACGCTCAAATTTGACCATCGCACATCACCAAAAACCCGACAGGTTTTATTCGAACCTTTCGTAACAACCTTCGGCTCAACGAAAACACATTTTTCCCGTACCGCCTCGCCGCCCCCGCCCCCGCCTCCTGCAATCTTTGTTTTCCCGGCCGTCGAGCCTTCTTAGACAGGATATCGAGTCCTTTGTGCGCGAATGCCATTGCAAAATTCGGCCGAACAAAAAAAAATATCAGCAATACGAAGCCTCTCGAATTCGCATCGAAAGCTCACACGATTGGTCCTCTTCCAGAGAACAACCCGAGTAGCCTTAGCGACGATACCATGGCGACGGCGGCGCGATTTGCAACTGGCGGAGGCAGCGCCAGCCCTCCTACACCGGCGCCGGCGACGACGCCCCCGGCTCAGCCTCAGCAAACCCAACTTATCGTTCTGCCTGCTAGTTTACATCAGGTAAGAGAACATCTCATCGGATGTGTAATTTTTTTTTTGTTCGTTGGACTTATTTGTTGCACAACAAAGCGTTTGAGATAGTCCTGTTTCATGTGGTTTCGTATGTTCCCGAACACTAAATCCAAGTCATTCGTTTCATCTATGTAAAAGGTATGAAATTATATTATTCACTGTTTGTAAATTGAATATGAGTATGTTGTTATATTTTACTATAATAGCTCTAATACTTGATCAAATTATTGTTGATTTTTATATTTAATGGAACTTTTACTTTTACACATTCAAATATCGAATGTTTACAAAGATTAGGAATTAGGATTTTCGTGTTACCTACATGATAGTTTATCAATTTCATGATTAAATATAATTATAAAAAACCGTGAGATAAACTTTTTGTTGGTAACGTTAAAATTTTTTTTAAACAAAATGGATGTGAAAGTTCAATGAGAATAATTCATAAATTTATTACCTTTCTTTTGAATTGAGGTACAACCAAAACGATCCCATCGCTTTCTTAAAAAAGTTGTAATTATTAGTTTATAATTTCCAATTATTTAAACTAATTAACTTCGCAATTACAAACACAAATTAACCGTCCTCATAACTACTTTAGTACTTTTCATTTTAAAAAACTGACAGTTATGTTAAGACAGTTTGGACATTTTAACCACCATTATTTAAAAAAATAAGTTTGTTAAAAAAGAAGACAAGTGACAAGTTAGGCAACTTAAATAAAAAAAGTTTACGTGTTAGAAAGAGAAGCGTAGTTTCTTATACAAGTAAAAAGGAGACGTACAATTTTCAAATTTGAAAAATTAAATTTTTTTTGAAAATCAAAAATGTCTTATTAGGAAAATTGAATTATATTTATTATAACCGGAAAAACTAGATAAATATTGTGAACATTACATTAGCAAATGGAGTACAATCAAATCAACATATCGCATTTTCAGCAGGCGCTGTAAATACAAACAAAAAAAAAGCGAATAATTAACAGTTTCCCGTCAAAATTGTTGTTGCTAGCCTTCAAGAGCCTATTGAAAAAATATCCGTGTCTCCGAGCCGCCGAAAAAAATAGAAACTGGTAACTCTTGGTGATAAAAATCTTAAATAGCAACCGAAAGAAAGAGCTAATAATAATTTAGGAAACTCGCAAATACCTACCTTGATTATTTCATACTCGAATCATGATTAAAAATTACATGGTAAGTACCTATTTACCTCTACATGCGAAATATGATATGAATGTTTCATTCTATATCAGCATTTTTGTATAAATAGGTGTATTAATTATTTTAGTTTATTATATTGTATATTATACAGAGTGTCTTGCTTAAGAATTCATCAGAATAGAGGAGAACCTAAATTTAACTAGCATTCATTTATACGACTTAACTTTTATCAAATCTTACAGAAAGTTTGTCTGTATACACTACAATACAGAAGACTTCAATAATATATGGACATTGTTAACGTTAAAGAGACTCTTTAAATGATTGATAAGTGTTAAAAAAGAGCTCTTTTAATAGAACTCGTCTCTGTATTTAGGATTTTCCGCCGCTGCTCAGCTTCCCGTCGGCTAGTTAGCAACTTTCAATAGTTGCAATCGCTGCTCTATATTATATTTTTATAATTGTTTAACATATGTATTGAATACTAGAAGCTCTCGTGAATAAATAACATTCTGGTTCTAATCTGTTGCCAATTCTAAACCAATTTATCTCATTGCAAACAAATGTTCCACAATTTTCCAATAGCTGCCTCTAATAGTACCCAATATCAGTTCAATAGTAATCAATAGCTGTCCAAATGGTACCCAAAAATTCAAATCCTATTAATTTCCCAGTAACGGGATAGGTGTATTCCTTGGATTTGAGGATAAACTTGGACATTATCTTTGCAGGCAACAGGCACAATCGTCAACGGAGTACCCGTTATCGACGTATCGGCTTTGGAACAGGCCGCCGATTCCAGCAACGAGAGCAGCACAACAGCCGATCAACAGAACGAAACCCACGAAACCGATCCGCTTGCGTCCGGTTCGCCTCATTTTATCACCGTTACCGGTAAGTTCCTGACATTTTTTTAAGCGCCGTCGGTTGTACAAAACTGCTTCACCCGCTTGTTGCGATTGTACTTACTATTTCACCCATGCAGTACCTGCAGAGGCTGTAAGAAATGTTTTATTAAGCTGTTATAGATTAACGAATTTCAGTGATTTTTCTGATATTTTGGCGTTCAGCATACGAACTGTAAACTTTTATTGTTCCGTTGGAAAAAATATCACGAGTAGCGCGAGCTTTATTTAATTTCACTTTAATTACTGAGAATTGTTGGAGACTTTTACCATTGCACATATGAATTCCGTACATTCCAGCTATTCCTACCGAACTGTATTTCGAAAAAAATCTGATTGGTTAATTCGCCAAATTAAATTAATGTTTATTCATTTCAAAAAGTTGGGAAATTGGCACATTTTTCACTTTATCGAATCGTTTGCGTTTCATTTGTGGCTTATTTACATTATAAAGCATGCCATTCACGATATAGCGTACACAGGTTACTAATAAGTAAATGATTGTTTTTAATGCTAACTAACTACACCAGAAGCAGCGAATAGATCTTACGCCTCTTTAACACCTTTACAAACTACCGTAGGTAAGAGCACCAATTTTTGGTTTTAGCATGTTTTTGTTTTCACCTCATTTCGGTTAGGCCAAACAGCTAATATTTTTCATTCACACCAATTTAGTAATAATTTAGCAGAAAAATTACAATTTCATTGGCTCAAACTAACACTCAGAAAACCGCTTTCACACAGTTTGATCAGTTTACTACAAAAAAAAAACCATCCCTTAATCAGCAATAATTTTCAAACATCATCCTCAAACGTCGACTGTACCATTACATCCCCCGCAACAACGCGACCATCTAATTGTACCTGTAATCTCTCTATTCACTATTTTAATTAGTAGATTTTCATTAGAGGAGCGGAGCGAATTCGAGCGCGTTGGACGCGCGTCCGCGCCCCCGTTTTCCACATGTATACGCTTACAGTACAGGTATATACCGGGAGAGCGCGTCCTCCACCCTCTTTTCGGTGCATACGGGGGACGTTACGACGGTTGAAAGTTACACCTGATTGGACACACGACTGGCACACGTCACCTGTGCCTATCGGATTATAGGGTGATTCACGTTTTTGGCGATTACGATGTATTTGTTGTTGATTTGATTGAACCAACCAAAGGCGGTACGCTTGGTTTTTTTACATGTACAGAGCGGGAGAAATAACGTTAGACGTTGCACTGTCTTTGAACGTTCGAGATATTATAATTTTTTGGGTCTAAACTCGACCCAATCCAACTGTTAGTAAGGCTAAATAAATCTGTTGGTATTATCCACGGTCCTATATTTCTAAGGTCTGGAATCATGGGTCGAGAAAGTGTCCCGTTATTTGAGGATAAAACAGGGTTTCTAAAACGGCCGTTAGGAGGCGATGTTGTAAAGGACCCCGGTTTTTTGGGAACGAATTATGTAGAATTAGCATTAAGATAGGTGTTATTCAAACTAAAAATAGATATAAAATATAAAAATATACTTAAATCCGCGATGATTTTGTTGTAAACATCATGCCTCACGTACCTTCGGTTATTGTATTCCTCCATTTTCTCCTCGAAATGTCAATTTTTGACACTTTTGACAGCTCGAACTGTCATCTCACAACCGCGATTTATATGTAGCTTAAAAAGTCCTCAAATAACGGGACACATTCTTCAATGCATAAGCATAGGGAGATGCCAGACCTTAGAAACATAGGACCGTGGTATTATCCGAGGATAATTATGGAAAAAATGCCATTTCAACAGCACACCACTGTACCGTCAAGTCGGCGTTTTTCCACCTTTCGCATGTAATAATCTTTTTTCCTCTCCTCGGGAACTCTTTGTGTTATTAACTATGGCACGAGGGCCGTAAATATATTAGATACATCAAACGTGTGTAACAGGTATGGGGGAAGAGGATGCGTCGTTGTGTATTGTGATCGCGTTATTTACACTCGACTTATCGCTATGATATCTGGGGCTTCATCAGTCAGAAGTGCGTCGGACGATGTTTCCTATTTTTTTTTTATTCTAATCTTCCTCAGTACTCGGCGCGGCTCGGTGAGAGATAGTTTGCGCTGATGCGGACGCATCATGTTTAGCAGAAGGAGTTGGACCGGTGCAAATTGTGAGAATATTTTTACGATTTCCGGTTTTTAATAAATTGTCTGCTGTGCTGTACAAGATATTTGTGTTCTTTGGGGTACGGGGATATGGTTACAAGAGAGTGTTTAAGAGTGTGTCAAAATTCTGCAAGATAGAGGGACGAATTGAGAATTCCCTTAATAAGGCTCATTGGGATCAATTCATCTAACGTTTCTACTCATCACTGTTTCTGGATTATTATTTAACCTTCCTCCTTCTTTCCCCATCAATGTATAAAAGACTGTTACTATCGAAGTGTCGATCGATTATAGCAACTTTAACGTTTCTGTTCCAGTTGCCGAAGGTGACACTGTGGCTTCACACCAGGGCTATCACATCCAGTATGTGGAGCCGGAAATATACGCAACGCAAACGAACGGCGGGCAGGCACAAATGTAAGCATTCCACCAAATTCCAGCCCCCCCAATTCCCTTCTGATAACTACATTCCAGGGCGTATCCGGTGTACACCGTGGGCGAATCGGCCACCCTCTATCCCATAGGGAACGCCGTCCAGGCGCAAGGCCAGTACTATCCGGCCTCGAACGCCGGTACTACCACGGTGACCGGCACCGTCGGCTACACCACCACCGGCGCCCAGTACGTGGTGCAGCACGCCGTCGACGCCGACGCTCTCATTACATCGAATCGAGTATCGCCGCAAACCACGAGCGCTGTAAGTTTTCGCGTTATTTGGGAATTTATCGATACATTTGCATGATTTAGTTTTTGGTACTAATTTGTACGCTTTCTGCGAGACGAACGCGAGCTTGCAGAAAGCGTGCTCGACCGGTCGAAGCTTTCTACTAACGTGGAATGTAATGGCTTTTTGTTTTCTTTTTTTTAAATCTTTCTAACCGGTGGTGCAGGAGACCGGTTATGTTGCTACAGCGACCGTGCATGCTTCTCAGCCTTCGGGCCAGGTAGTGTCGGGCGAAGACGTCGGATCGGCCCTCGGGCACGCCACTAGAGTATCTCCTGCTACCGTAAGTGCATCTTTTAATTCCTGTATATTCCTCGATTAATCGGCTGTTTAACAAAAATGTTATTTATTCGTCGATTTCTTTGGGCAATTCCTTTGGCGCTTTAATACTAACTTGTGGTGGTTGAATGTATACAAATTTTAGACGTACGGGAAGATTAACTAGTTTTAGTTGTATGTAGAATGGTATACCATTTATGTTAAACGACCTCTCGACGTTTCACATCTCCAAATTCGCTCGATAGGAGTATGTGGTAATTTTGTAATCTAATGATACATTGGATGTCGAAAGGTGCAATGGTTGTTAGAAAACTACGAAACGGCCGAAGGGGTGTCGTTGCCGCGTTCGACTCTGTACGCTCACTACCTCAGGCATTGCGCGGAAAATAAATTGGAGCCCGTCAACGCCGCTTCGTTTGGCAAACTCATCAGATCGGTATTTCTGGGACTCCGAACGCGCCGATTGGGAACGAGGTGAATACCGCGTTGTCGCATTCAAACCGCTCGATCCCAAACGAAATTCCCATTTATTTTCGCAGAGGAAACTCCAAGTACCATTACTACGGCATCAGAGTGAAGCCGGGTTCGTCGCTGATGAACCTGGAGGACCAAAGCAGCAGGGTGGTGTTGACGTCGAACAATACCAACGGCAAGGCCCAAGGAACCGTGAGGCCATTTAAGAGGAATTCCGAATCGTCGGATGCGGTGATCGGATCGGGTCTGTCCCAGCACGTTGCCTATTTGGGCGACGGCAGCTCCGCCATACCGGCGTTTCCCGACATCCAGTTCAACGGGCCGTTGCCGGACGATTGCGGCTACGAGGACGTCGATACGTTGAAGTCCATATACAGGGAGCATTTGGAGGCTTTTTTGGACGCGATTTTGAGCTTGGAATTTTCTACCGTCGAATCGCTGTGGAGGGAATTTTGGAGGTGAGCGATTCGTGTCGAATTACAAGTGCAAATGTAGCACGTATTTCGTTGTAGATCTCAATATAACAATAACAGCGACGAATGCGAAGAGGAAAAATACCTCTCCAAATCGAAGTTGTTTTGCTTGTGCAGCTTGGAGCCCGTTCAGCATTTCATGAAGCAAGTAGATTTGGTGTTTTACCAAAATCTCATTCAAGTATTAGTGCCCGACGTTCTCAAACCCATACCGGCCACTTTGACACAGAGTATACGAAACTTTGCTAAAAGTACGTTGATCCCACTTAACGAAACTTCCCTTATTGATCGTTTGGAAAATTTATAGATTTAGAAAATTGGTTGACCACAGCCATGGGAGGAGCGCCTCAATCTATGCTGCAAATCAAGCTGACCGCCGTGTCCGCGTTTAGTTCCAGTTTGAGGCGCTACACCTCTCTGAATCACCTCGCCCAAGCAGCTAGAGCGGTCCTGCATAACAGCAATCAAATAGGTATACAACTGAAGGTTCAATAATACTTTTCTTACGTTAATTTAAACGGTTTTAGGTCAAATGTTGGCGGATTTGAATCGCGTCGATTTTCACAGCGTTAGAGAACAAGCCTCGTGGGTGTGCCAATGCGACAACGATCTCGTGGCGCGTTTCGAAAACGACTTTAAGCTGACGTTGCAGCAACAAAATTCGCTGGAGCAATGGGCTTCGTGGTTGAAGAACGTGGTGAAAAGCGCTTTGAAACCCTACGAAGGAAAACCGACGTTTTCCAAAGCTGCTAGACAATTTTTACTCAAGTGGAGCTTTTACAGGTAATCGCGAATATCTAATGTCTCTTTCGTTGTTTAATTGAAATTTTCGCAGCTCGATGGTCATTAGAGATTTAACGCTAAGATCTGCGGCTAGCTTCGGCAGCTTTCATCTGATTAGATTGTTGTACGACGAATATATGTTTTATTTAATCGAGCACCAGGTGGCCGAGGCGACTGGCGTCGTGCCCATAGCGGTGATTCTAGAAGGAATTGTAAGTAGAGGTTTCGGTTAATCGGTTCCCCCGTATCGATGTGAACGTTTGGTTTTCAGAAACAAGACATTTTGGAGAACAGTTTGAGCGACTACGGGAACGACGGGTTCTCGACGTCGAAGCTCAGATGTATCAGTCCTACAGAGGCCCTATCGAAACGTCCTAAAATTAGCTAGCTTAAAAGCAAAACTAGAATTGTTATTTCGCCGTTTCATTGATGCGATTTTTTTTCCTATTAGGTTGTTTCGTTCGAGCAAATTTCATTCGTTCAAATAGTCGTTCGAGGGTTATTTTTTTTATTTGTTTTTTTTTTTTTAGATTTTTGAGTATGTTGGGACCACATTGACTTTTTCGTTTTTTGAGTTATAAGTAGTATTTTTGAGTTTTGATGTATTCAATAGGATCTTTCAATAAGAATGAGTCTTGATTGTTGTATGTTGAAACTAGAGGTACCTTCTAATATTATATTTATTATACAATTGAATCATTACTTAGAAAGTTCCTTTTGGCTCGAGGATTGATTGAATAGGAAAAATTGTAAAGACTCATTAATATTGTAGATGCTACTGCTTGTAAACTTAGAATTGGTAGGGATTTTTCGATGTTATATCATTGTGCAATCGCGGTTACTATTAGAAATAAAGTATGTAAGTGCCGTCAAACATTAGTGTGACAAATAATAGGTGTACATATTTATATTATACGTATATATTATGTAGATATAATTATTTGGCACTAGCAAAATATTCGTCTTTTTCATTGGACAATTTATTTATTTTTATTTATTTAGAGTTCGTAATTTCGTTCGACTGATTTTTTTGTTGCATGTTCAGATTGATTTATTGTTCGCATTCTGATCGTATTAGTTGATTTGTACGTTTATGGTATTGAATTGTTTAGTATATTTTATAATTTGATGTATTTCATATGGGCAAAACGGACCTGTTGAGGGGATATTGCAAGTGTAGAAATAATAAATTTGCTAAAAATTTAAACGGTTTAAATACCAATTGTATTGCAATTTATTGTAACACTACAATGTTCTTTCAATTTGTCGATAAGTTTATGACTCAAAAGTATAATCCATCCATTACAAATATTTTATATAATAACACTTAAAAGAATCGCAGGGTATATAATATTCCTCTTACAAGGTACAAGTATTTTTAATGATATACTTAATCGAAACTTTGTACTAAAAAGAAAGGTTACGTTCACATTTACCGATAATTTTTAATTGTTTAGTAGTGCCTTTATTGATTAAAACTACACTGAATTGAAATTTTATTTAGTAGTTGATCTATTATAGTACATTGATTACAAAGCAAATTTTCCACTATACAAAAAAAACTTTCAGATGACTATACAAAAAGGCCTAATATTGATATTTGTTTCTAGTCATTATAATATTGTATATGCATGGATTTTATGGAAAAAATGTGAACGTTTAATCTTTTCGATATGAATTATTGAAACTCAAGTTGCCTCATATTAATTACGAGTGTAATTTTGTGAATATGAAGATATAAATTTTGTATTTATAAAATGAAATAAGTGTGCTGTTGATGATTTTTTTCGGAATAATGTCACGAAATTATGTATTCATGTGCTTTCCTAAAACCGGACAGGTCCGGACTGGATTTTCGGAGCGGTTCGATTCACAGAAGTGGGTGCTAGTCATTGATAATTTTTAATACGAAATAATCGTTAAACTTTTGATGGATGGTACGAGACAGCAGTCCTGGCCTGTTGGTTTGCGTGTGATTTCCTGCAGACATTAAGGCAAAACCGGGTTAATTCCGGATAGTCGAATCTGGAAAAGTGCACCTTGACGTTGAACGAGAGAAACGCCGTGTTTGTCAATGTCGTTACGCGAAGTACTTGATATTACAAATATTAAAAACTGTGTATTTTTGTAGATGTCTAGTCTAACTGAACAGCGCGCTTTTCATAGTTCTGTTGGTGTTTGAGTATGTTAATGATGTGAAACGCCGACATTATTTTGTGAATGTTAATATTTTACTGTCGCAAAATGTCGTCGAAACATCGGATAACTCCCTATAAAGATTTCAAAGTTTCATAATTTCCGAAAAACGCGAAAAAATTACCACTTAAATAGGAATTGACTAGTTGAATGTTGCCATTTACAATGCACTGGTGTTTCACACTAATATACACGAAAATAAACATTTTTTTGTAATTTCTTTTGCACATCAGGGACTGTGTTAGATCTCATAAAATGAAAGTAATTTTTATATTTTCAATACTGTGTAATTATGGTTATGAATAAAAACTAGTCTTGTGTTGTTAACAATTTATATACCTTCTTTCAACAACCCTTTTATCTTTTTCCAAAAGATGCAAAAGCTGTTAAACAATCTTTATTTACACAGTTTAGCGCCTTCGATTGGCGTGGCTAATACTACTATTAGCCCTTTTTCTCCCTTACACATTATCGTTTATTATCGGAATACACTTTTCGTAAATTAACCGACTATTTCCAAACTTTAACAACACCGTCTCGAGATGACGTTACGAGGAAACACTGCGATGCTTTACACATCGCTATATCGGATATACAATCTCTATGACCCGCCGCCGGCGGTTCCGGACCGGGCCGCGGTATTTCTTCTCCCCTATCCACTTTTCTCATCTGCCCCGCTTCTTCGTATATCACCTGCGTACCTAAAAAAAACCACCGAATTACAACAAATAACACGTTCATTAACTTCAAACTTACCATCGATTAGACGGCTCCTGTAGCTCAACGTAATCCCCCCGGGATCGCTCGCTCCGGGTATCGCAAGGTACGATTCCGAAGGGCTATCCAAATCCCAAAATCTGAGCCTCTGATCCGTCCCTCCGGCTAAGAGAAACGGCGATCTATCGATGCAACCAGCCATCATAGCGCACACGCTGTTACTCGTATTACTGGAATCCTAAACGAAAGAAAAAAAATCGGATGATAATTCAAGTGCTTCGATAGATGAACTTACTGTTTTGGACAATGGTGGCGAGGTGCTCCCCCACAGCACTTTTTGCCTAAAACTAGTTTCTATATTCCACATGGATATCTCGTTGTTGCCTTGATTGCTCGACAAAACCCACGAATTTTCCGTAGGATGGCATATCACTTTTTTAATCCTTACAGGACCTAAACAAAAAACATCATCAACATCCACACAACGAGCATCAAACGAATTTACCCGACGGATGCTCGAACTGCATTATGGGCAATTGAAACCTCAAATCCCAAGCGACGTGGTTCCCGTTGCTCGTGCCGAGCATCAACCAACTTTGGTGCGAATCGAGGCAGAACGTCGTAATGACGCCGTTCTTCAAACCGTTCTCCAATTTGAACGCCGTCGTGGGCGCCCTGAGGTCCCAGCCGATCAGGGCCCCGTACAAGGTGGCGTACACCAGCACGCTTTGCGATCCCGAATCCAAGCATTGCACGTCGACGGCGTACCCGTCGTCGTCGAAGTTCAACTGACGCGATTGAAACGCGCTCAATCTGCAACAACGAAACGTTACGAAACCGCGCGGACGCCATCGTTTACTACTTACTTGTTACTCGAAGAATCTATTCGGAGGATATTGACCGATCCGTCTTGTCCGGTGACGCCCAACGATTGGCCGCTTTCGCACACCGTCAGCCCGGTGATGCTGGCGCCCAATTTGAAATGTTGCTTCGATCGGTTCGCGATGTTTTTACCTTCCATCTTGGCGCAATCCCACAATCTAAACGAAACGTAATATTACAACTATTGTATTAATATTACAACTCGCATTACCTAACGGAACCGTCGGTGGATGAACTGGCGAACAACGGGGTGTCGGGCAAAACGCACAACTTGTTAACGGCCCCCTTGTGCTCGTGCAAATGGGCCACCAGCACCCCGCGCAGCCGCCAACCGGGCGGCGGCAATTGGGGACGCCAGGCGGTGTGCTCGGCCCACTCTTTGTTCCGCAACGCTTCGAAATAGTGCTCCTGTTGTCTGTTCTTCAAATTCGCCAGCTCTATGTAACAGTTCGATTTGCGATCTGAAATCGTAAACCGCTTATCGTAACCCTTCTCGATCCGATATTAGATACACACGTACATTGGATATAGGACCTCTCGTGTAAGCTAACGTTGCTGGACGGATCCGTGGCGCTGTACTGATTGTTGCCGTCCAGAGGGGGCGAAGAAGGCCTGCTGGACGTGGATCTGGAGGACGGGCCGCCCGAATTGGTGCCTTCGGATTGCCTGGCCAGCGCTTCCGAGCTATAATTCCAGTCTGAATTAATGTTTGTGTCTATGGATCCCGACGTATTTGTTCTGTGTAATCTGAAGTGGAATGGTTCGATTAGTGCTGTGAGGGTAGGGTTTTTCGGTGTTGCGAGTTCGGTACCTATTGGCTAGGAAATCTCCTTTTTGGGTTTCGCCCAAGTTGAGGATGTGGCCGCGAACGGTGCTGTTGATCGAACTGATTTCGATTCTACCTTCGTTCGATCGCAGTTGGTAGTTATCGTGTATCTTGTGCTTGTTGATTTTTTTTAAATGGTGGGACATTTTTAGGAAGTATTCCTCCATCGTTTCGTTCATTCCATTGGCCTCTAATCGTCTAAATAACTAATAAAATAATTTTACTTACATACCGTATTCCCGTTCGATTATCGTACTTACGTTTTTTAAACTAGGTTGCGAGTCTCTGTAGAAATCAGTCGTGGGTACTTTTCCCGTATTCACGCATTCCCTCAAGCACCTTCTCTCTTTTAACGTTTCGAAAATGAAGTCGATTTCATTGAAAACCACAACGTTATCGTACACGTTCCTCGGAATCGGGCTCACCAAAGACTCCAACAAAAGCTCGGGCCTGCGACACAATACATAATCCAATCACATCTTACGCCTTTCGCATCGAATTCGACTTACTTATCTATTTGAATGAGCGGATACTTCATGTACATTTTCAGTTTCGGGACAATTTTGCACTGCACGTCCAGTACGGACAAGGACTTTGCAGCCGACGATATAAACCCGGCCACCGCCTGCCTGATCCACAAGTTAGGGTGGACTAAAAAGTAGGAGCATTCAGTCACCAATTCGCACAGGGCCGGCTTAGTGATGAGCCCGAGCTCCGTTAGGGATGACATGGCGTTTATGCTTTTCGCCGTTACCAGTTCCGAATTATCCGTTAGACCCTACGATAATAAAATTAATACATAAAACAGGGCAATATTGATGTATTAAGTTACTTGTAGTAGAAGTGGGGTTAGAATGCCGGAGCAATGCCAACCGATGTAAGCTGCAACACCCACGATACAATCGAAGAATGTACCCCTCAATTCTTTATCTTCTTTATCGTTCAGGAATGTTATCATGTGCGATAGGAGCACATCGTTTGCTGGAAACGAAGGATATAAATAGAATGATAAATTCTTTTATCATCAACTCGAAGTACCTTTGGTTTTACCGAAGAACACGCATAATTTTGTAATGCCGCTGTCCATCAGAGTTTGCTTTACAATCGATTGTGTATCTGTTAGTAGAGCACTGACAGTTTGCGAGATCATCTCGTGCAGAGCCTGCAATTCTAATTCGTAATTAAAGGTGTGCTCTTCCTTTTGCTTGTTGGTACTGTTATTGTCGTACCAGTCGTTTTGGATTTGTTCCAAATACCTACGAAGAACGGGCGCATTTTATTGATTTATAAAGCCTATTAATTCGAATTTACCTCAAAGCTATCTCGGCTAAAGTGGCTATGTTTTTGGCGTAAGCTGCTCGAACTGAAACGTTCGGATCCGTTGCTAGTGGAGCCAATTCTGGAAGGATGTACTCCGGAAATACATTTGCATCGGATCGAGATATCTTGGAAACCAAATCTAGACACTTTGTTATCGTGTTTATCGCTGAAATTTTCACCCTAGTGGAACTATCGTGGGCCAAAAACATCTGAAACATTTAGTAGCAATTAAA
Organism: Phyllotreta striolata; assembly: GCA_918026865.1. Classification (NCBI taxonomy): domain Eukaryota; kingdom Metazoa; phylum Arthropoda; class Insecta; order Coleoptera; family Chrysomelidae; genus Phyllotreta; species Phyllotreta striolata. Next base: position 656,939 of record OU900098.1, on the reverse strand, counting down.
AACATACAGAACCATTCAATGTTCTAATAAACACTCACAATATAAGGAAGTATTCGGTCCAAAACGGTTTCATCGCTAGCGTGAGACGCCAAATCCAGCAAAATTTCCAAACTATACAATTTGGACGAGCAAGTGTGCAATCCCCTTATGCAAGATGTCACCAACGATGTGATAATAACGAGCCCCTCGCATTCGCCTTTATCCACTTTTTCGTTGTCAATTTTTTCCTCGTCGTCGTTGGATTTAGTCATGGGTCCCAGGAACGTGAAAATGTCGTTAATATCGCTCTTTAAACGCGTTATTTTTTCGTCGGGCGACAGAATGGGGCTCGAAGAGAATATCAACATGTACGATTGTAAGAAAGTGAAGAAGTATTCGGGGAACAAACTGCCTCGGTATTCAGCCAAATAGTCCTCGGCCCGTTTGCGTTTGTGCGGATCTTTCTCTATCATACTCGAAATCAGCGATTTCAGATTCGGGTCTTCCAGTTTATTTAAATGTTTCTGCGGTGAATATTTACCGGAACAGTAGGCCAGTAATTGAGAGTACTCGAAAGGAACGTGCAATTCATTCCAAAGTTCTAGCAAAGCACATCTGTAAAAATAAACTTACCAATTATATATTTTTTATCCATATAATCTATTAAGCTTACCCTGCTGAGAATATATCCATAGCAGGAGTCAAATCACCGGAATCAACATTAGCTTCTGCGATTAACGAACTCCCTTCAGTTATAGTAGTGCTAGTACTGGAGAATCTCTCCGGAGCGAGGTAACAAACTCTTCTGCGAGATGTGTCGAAAAAATAGGAATAATCGGCTGGATTATCGACTGGGACAAACGTGGGTTTAAACGAGGCGAAATCTACTAACAACACCCAATTCCACGAAGTTATAGTTATGTTTTCCAGCTTGATATCACCATGACAAACTCCTACTTTGTGGCACTGATGCAGAGCATACAGTATTTGAAATGTAATCCACCGTTTTTCGATGTTTGTTAGAAAGGGCCTCGTGCTAATTCTGTCGTATAAGCTGTATTTAACGTATTCTCTCATAATAATTCCAGCCTTATCGGTTAACGTGATTTTTTGGTAAGGAATGCAATTGACTGCGGAACTTAATTTCTTCCGAATATCTTCCAAGTGATCTTTGTAAGGTGATAGAGGTAGGGATGGGTCGTGTATAGCGAACACCTTAACTACAATCAGTCCTTCTTGAGATTCGGCCCGTGCTACTTTCAGGAATCTTGTACTGCCCAAACTTAAATAAATTTTTAACATGTAATGTGTTTCTGCGTAATTTAAATTACTCTTACCTGGTATCGAATTTTAGGTTCGAAATATCCGTTAAATATCTTTCTACAGGAAATATTTGGGATGGAGCTATCCCTACAAGTTGATTCCCCATTTTTTCGTAGTGTTTTAAAGTTTTGCAAATTGTTGTTTTATATTTATTATTGTTGACATATCAAAATGAAAAAATTGACATAACATCTGTCAACTTTATCAATCTACATTTGGCCTCTAACTAGTTGGTAATTACACATATCGTCAAATTCAACATTGATAAATCGAACAAGTTACAGTTGAATTATTTAAAAAATGTTAAATTTAATCAAAAAGAATTTCAAAACTAATAGAATTGGGCGAAAACTATTCGCCGTAGAGGATTTCATTTCATCTCTTCTTTTTTCTGATTATTACAAGTCCTGGTTCCTCATCCTTCAAGCCACAAACACAAGTAGCTGAGTGCTTATTGCGTTCAGGCCCCTGAATGTCATTACAAATAACAGCTGATATTTGACATATTTATCAAAATTTCTTGATTGTTTAGGTTATTTTTAAATGATTTATTTACTGTTATCACTATAAAATTACATCAAAACATTATTCCACAGTAATGGAAGTAAGTCCTCTCTCTATTATATTAGTGAAATCGGATAGTAAAGGAGATAGGCTGCTTTTTCGTTATCCATTTCAAACCCGATGCAACGATGAACCCTCAAGCAAAGGAAGAAAAAATCCCTACACTCTTCCAGTAGTAGACGATTTGCTACAGAGTCCCAAGCAATCATTTTCAAACATAAACAAGGAGAATTTAACAGGTTTAACGGACGAAGTGCTATCATCACTTTTTGCAGTGAAAACTGAACTGTGTAACAGAAAGTTCGAATTAAAAGTAAACGATGTTAGGTTCGTCAGCCACCCGACTTTGTTGCAGCTTAGAAATAAACAAGAAAAGGAAGATGATTCCGGTATGCTCGTCAATATTGTGTTTGCCTTACAGGCACTGGCTAGTCATTCAGTAGGTACGTTATAATTATTAACTAATTACATTTAAAGCTCAGTTAATTGGAAAATTTTAGTTAAATGCTACCACGATTTGAGCAAGAGGATGGGTATAGTATTAAAATACGAAGAGAAAAGATGCGGATATGTTTCAGAACAAACTCAATTAATGACAACAGCTCACGATGATGGATACACGAACGGCTCTAACAGTGCTTTTCAAATCATTCTGGAGAAATGTTCGCTTGCTAATAACATTAAGAAAATGTACGATGATCTTTGCACAACTGGTAATTTAATTAACAATTTAAAATATATAGGAATTGTTTGATCCTGATTTCAATTGTAGGTCTCGTTAATCTAAGAATTAATAGATGGATACCGCTTACTTTTTGTTTACCGCAAAAAGTGCATCAGTGGCATATAAGAGGAAAAATTGTGGAACCCGAAGACATCGATAGGTATTTATAAATTACTGCTACTAAATTCGTAATAATATTAAGTTATTTACAGATGTTTAAGCGCGTTAAGGCCATACCACAGCTTATTACTGCTACATCCGTTGCACCAGAAGAACGATTTTACCTCGCTAGATGGCTCTCCTGGTTTAGACAGAATGTTGAATCAATATTCTCCTCTAAAAAATCTACAAACTCTAGCGGCCGATTCAGATCTAACACTAACCCACGTAATAAACCAATCGATAAATAAAGAAATAGTATGTACATTTCTTATGTAATTCCAGGTGTTCGAGCTGACTGCACACCTCGTGTATTGGGCCAAAGCCACTGTGATTTTCCCAATATGCTCGACGAATAAATACGTCATATCCCCTAACGCGCCGATTCACCTAAACTCCCCGTTACTCGAAAAATTCAGCGACACCTTTCCCGGCTCGAATCTCATAAGGACCGTCGGCGAATTTTCCCTGCCCTCTTCGCTGAGCCAGAAGTGCAATCCGCTGTGCCACCCATCCCAGCAATCCGAGTTAGTTAAAACTATTATTTGGCTTTTGCAGCACCATCTGTTGCTGCAGCTTCACACTTACATTCAGTACATGCCTACTGACAACGGCCCTTTGTATAGTAAACGGTAGGTGAGGATATTCGTAATTTTCGATTTAATTGCGGTGTTATTTTAGTGGGAATAATAAGAGTTGTTTGGCTTCACCTTCGTCTAGAAGTAGCGCTGTGGTAAATAGTTTTCAGTCGATTTCGGCTGAAAGAACGGAGTCTGAGAGTGGCGCTTCTACAGTTTCCGAGGTCACCGAAATCTCAGTGAACAAAAATATAGTGTAAGTTTGATCGTTGATGAGCAATTCTCGATTAATTTGAAACTTTCAGATTAGAAAATGTTGGTTTCGGAACGACCGAAGAAGACAAGCAAGACTATCAAGAAGAGTTGCTGTTGGATTTCCCGGATGAGGAGAGGAGTTCCATATTTAAGGTGCTTGGTGAAAGTTTTAGTAGCGTTTTATTGAACAGTCTGTTGTAGATTCCCGCCACAAACACGCCGGAGGATCTCAAACTGTTCGCTAGGTTATGTAGAAAAGGGTATTTCCAAGGGAACCATCACGTGGAAGAGATAATGTACTTGGAAAATTTGAGAAGGAGCCAATTGATGCAGCTGTTGGATAAATTTAGGGATGTTTTGATAACGTACGAAACCGAAGATCCGGCAATAGCGATGTTTTCTTGCTCTTCGTAGCCTCGAGAAGCGCAAAAGTATCGAGAAAAAGACTTGTTGAACAATTTTGTAGGTATATTTTTTTATAAATTTGTAATACCGGTGCGTAATTAATTAGTTCGAGTATAGAGAGGTTAGTGCAGATGTTTTTAAAACCTACATTCCACTAAATTAAGAAACATTTACGATTTATGTATCTATCTATATGATGTTTATATATCGTTTTACAACCATTTCAATGTTTACATTACTCATGATTTTATGTTTGGTTTTATTATGAAGAAATATTTTTTTTGTTGATTATCATGTAAATTGTATTTTGAATAATTAGTAACTTATCGTCGACATAAATGAATTCCGATTTTTAAAATTATTCATGTAATTTTTCCGCGTAAGTCCGATATCTCTTTTTGTTATTATTAATGTAGGTTCATGCACTGAATTATCAGTAACCAATAAACAGGCAGTTTTTTTTTTGTAATTATATCCGTTTATATTACTAATTCTAATCTAAAAGACAATGAAATTATACTATATACATATTGTAGCATTAAAACTATTTTCACTTTTTTTTTAAATTTACTATTCTACATTTTAAAAGTAAGAAAACTCATCTACGAATTACCCTCGAGCGCAAACCCGATTAATCCGCTTAAACGCATCACAAACTTTCGAGATTTTGAACAGTAGCTTTTCGCATCATCGACCAGAAATATTCTGTACAATCCTACACCTCCCCGTTAAGGCGCGATGGCAAATGGCAAACAACCTTCACCCCCAACAAAACTCGTCACACGCGAGTTTTGTCCGTTATCGTCACGTTCGCCGCCCTCCGTTTCAAGTTCGACGAGACGAACGTGACGCAAAAGAAACAGAATACGAACGACAGCAACGCGAACGCGTGCGCAGCAATGTAGCCCAGCGTGCCGATGAGGCCCTCGATGACCAGCGTAGCCGCTATGGCGAAGAAAAATATAACGGCGTTCAGAATGGAACAGCTCACCGATTCCGGAATCGGGTACGTCACCTCCAAGGCGTATTCGTAGCTCACGACCAACGTGCTCGCCGCGAAAAACCTGAAAGCCCCCATCAAATCAACCTACAGACCGACAGGAATAGCTGCAGACGCGAGCAGGATGACACACTAAACAATGCATGATGAGGAGAGGAAATTTCACAGGGAGAGATTGGAGTTGATTTCAGGAAAAATCCTGTGGAAAAATTCATGAAATTCACTATTCCAAACAACCTACAGACCGATAGGAATAGCCGTAGACGCGAGTAGGTTGTCACACTAAAGCTTGACGCCATTAGAGAGGGAATTAAACAAGGAGATATCGGAGTTCCAGGAGTAGGATTTTTTTTTGCATGCACATTACTTACCCGAACATGGGAATTGTGATGAACGTGCTGACCCTGTGTTGCAGCAAAATGGAGGCGGCCATCACGACGTAGGTCACAATGGCGAATCCCAGGACGCCGAGCGAGATTTTTCTGTAAAAATTAACAGTGAATCGAACGCGCGACGTGTGAGGCTTGGACTTACTTGAATTGGTGAGTTCTATCGAGCATCATGCCCCACATAAGGTTCCCCGCGCAACCACCTGCAATGATTGCAATCAACGATATAATCCCTATATCAGTTTGACCATTCTGGAAAGGAGACTGCGTGAGATGGGGAATTAACAGTAGCGCGTAGACTTACGGGGAAATAATGCGTGTACAAAGTATTCACCACGATTCCGAAGCTGTTCCATATACCGTTCGTCAGGCCGAAGGCGAACAGTATGATCAAATAGTCCTTGTTCTTCATCAGCACCTTGCACATGCTGAAAAACGATTCCTGCGGTCCATCGGATTGGGTCAGCAGATGCATTTGAGATCTGCTCGGCGGTAATTTCGGTCTCGCTTTGAAAACTGCAACGATACATTGTTTCGAATTTCGAAGAAGCCACGAAATCATCCACTAAAAGGGCTACGGAAAATCCCGGTTGTTACTTACATAGAAGGACGGTAATTAGAACGATAGCGCTCGGTACTACGTATATAATCGTCATATTGTACAAGCCCAATCCCACTGCCTCGTTGTCATCGTCGCCGACCAGAAACGGCGGGAAAATCGCCCCTAATGCCGACCCTGCAATCGACAATACACAAATCATTCCAATCCAAACATCACCCCATCACCCCTCGGAATGCTCAGGTCGATCGAGCAGTGTTTCGTGCGAAATACTTGTCTAGGATGGAATTGCCTCTTACCTAATTGGGTTCCCAGCACGGCCAAAGCGCAGGCGGTGGAGACTTCATTGGCGCCGAACCAGACCGAGGCGAATTTGGTGGGTATGCTGATCATGTAAACTTGCCCCACTGCACATAGCGCTTGTCCGACGAGCACCAGGTAGAACCTGGAGGGATGGGTGCTGAATATTTTGACCACGTTGCCGGCGAGCGTGAGGAAAGTGCTCACCACGGCGGTTATTTTTAAACTCTGTAAAATAACAACGGCGTGGAAATGCTGTGGAGGATTTTTGAGATTGTAAGTACGTACGTATCTTTCGATGAGGTAGCTGATCGGGAGGAATAGTATAATGTAAACGGCGAAAAATACTAATCCGCTTAAGTCTATTAAAGATGAATCGACAGAGTAGTATCTGCAAAACGGGTAAATATGCAAATTTATTCCATGGTGCGTGAATTGAAAAGTTTGAGTACCGCAATCTAGGAATTTTGATTGCGGTTTTTGATAAAAAAAACTCGTCATTGAATATTTACGATTGTTTTAAGCAGCGATAAAATACTTGACGGTTTATAGGAGATCTGTAAAGACAGGAAATGTGGTACTTACTTTGTTAATATATCAGCTACGATGGTGAATTCTAAAAATTGCATGAAATTTATCACGGTAAACAAACAAAATATGAACAATTGCACCCATCTGTACCCATATATCTTGATTTCCACGTCCACATTCCCGCGATCGCGGTCCATCTTGCGCGCGATACTGAAACGATGTCAACGTGAGTTAAAAAACATATTTTCGACCGGCGCTGTTTTGTTGTCGCGGTTGTAAAAAATATATTATTTCGAAATTTACCTAATCGTTGAAATTTTCGATTGCTCATCTGTTATTTCCATTCATTAATACAGCACGAAATTAAATACCATTATCGAGCGTATATCGACTTACCTGAGCTCAGCAAGGCGAACTAATGGGATATTTCGAATAAATTGCAACTTATTCGTTTCACGGTCACGACCGACCATAATAATTGGGTTTTAAGTGGCTACCTGTTTTCATTTTGTTAAATTTCATTCTCATTATCTTATCGGTTAAACACTTATAAAAATGATGGATCGTCTCAAACAATCATATTCGTTAACTGGCTTTTGCAATAAAAACTCGCCGGCGGTGTTTTCTAAAAAAAATTAAAATTACCATCTGAATTTGGAATCAACCATAAAAATTTATTAACACTTACCTAGTGATAAAAAACGACATAAAATGTGCACTACAGATCAGGAGACAATGTAGAAGCTTCTCGATAACACAAGAGTGGGGAGCTAAAGGAAAGTATAGGATGCACAAATTGACTCATCCAAGTTATCGTAATAAATAACATTCAAATTTCCCGCATTTTCACAATTGTATTTCCTGTTCCGGTGTGGCTAGTTCGCGAGCTAGTCAACAGTTGCGCAGTAGACGAAATTTACCTACAGCGCAGCGAGTAATTAGTTCGTGAACTGACCGATGACTGGTTGGGAATTAACCGGTTTGGGTTATGAATAAAGCGTTTTTTATAATAAAGAATTAATATAATTCACGAGGCATTAACAATTTTTTAGGTACCCAATACCTTTCGTCAACGAAATTGACTTAAAATTAACGTTTTAGAATATTGCACGTTTAATAATAAATATTAGTAGCATCAACTATGGAGAAATAATGTTTATATTTGATATACCGTCACCGTTCTAGGAACGAATTGCTCCCCATTCGACGAAGAACTCATTAGTGCTATTTCTTAATAGTTACGCTACTCGTCATAATCGCAATAATTGAAGTACTTGGATTCTTTTGAAAAACTAGTTAATTATCGCATTAAAATATTACTGGGTTGAAAAATTTAAGTTAAATTTAATCAATCATACAGGAAGATTTCTTTTGCATTAACTAGTCGTTCAAAATCTAAATACGTATAAAACTCACAAATTATAATCTTTTTTTCTTGTATAATCAGGTACTGAAATCATTCAATGAAGTAATTAGAGTGTGACAATCTAACAGATTGAGAAATTTCAATTGATATCACAACACACATTTTTTTTCAAACTTGTTTATCACAAATACTTTATACTTATCGACTAATAAATAAGCAAAAAACTAATTGATACAATAAATATTGATCGATCTTCAAAAATTGCGCTAAAAGTAACGACAAAATAAATTAAAAAAACGGTAAAGCCTGAGTAATGCGATAAATAAACCGTTATTTAAAGGAATGCGAAATATATTTTTTTAAATCTCCAAAAAACTCGAGCGCAGTAAAATCATTAATATTCGATGCTTTATACGAGATATGTAACTTCGATAAAACTTTTTGTATCTATTAGAAACAATTCCCAAAGTATTTTCCAATTTTACAACATCCAATTAAATTTATCGGGAACACATTCCTTTTTAAAACAACACGACAACACTATTCGACAATTAATCAATAAAACAACTATATAAAAATATTAAGCAGAGCCACGCTCCCGGTAATCCTTATACTAATTCAATAAGTAAATTTTCTCTCGTCTTCGCCGACCCATCTCACGAATACCATTAAAACTAACAAATATCATCGGGCGTTCCATCACGAGGTGGTGTACTTCCCGTTCTCGAACACCCCCTTGCGGAAGAACGGCGAGAAATTGATCAAGGCAACTTTGGTAACGGGCCCGCCGTACGCCAAAGGGCACGCCGGGTGGCTCTTGCACGTGTCGATCAACCTCCTCAAGTAGAATTCCAATTGGCGCTTCCTCGTCTGCGCCACGGTTTCGTTGTTGGAGAATATGATTCTCGAAGGGAACGGAATCGACGACACCTTCTCCCCGTAACGGGCCTTCATCGCTATGTGCAGGTCCCTGAAGCGACTGTACCGTCGCAGGATGCACCAACGATCGTCCGCTGTGTTTATTCGTATTTCGTACTCGTAGTGGGTTTTCGTGCCCGTTCCCCGAACGCAGTAGCTCGTTATTGACGCTATGGCGTCCAGATCGGTTTCTGAAATCAAATTATCTTATTTGTATCTCTCGCTAAACGCTCGAATAGGGGAACGAGGCCTTGCCTTTCATACCGCGGTATTGGACACTGACGTAGTAAAAGGCCGCAAGAGATGCGTTCGCCGAGTGCAAGTTCGGAACAATTCGGATCCACGCAAAAGAACGGACAATGACAAAACGATACGTCATACGTCAATTTGGATAATTTCCAAAATGGCGGACGACTTTCAATTTTAAATTTAAATCGCGAATGCGAGTCGAAACGAATTTAGCCGGGGAAAGGAGCCAAATAATTTAAAAAGAATAAAACTTTCTCATCAATAGGATGTCGCTTCGGACTTTAGAATACTCTACCTATATTAATGCTGGGCATCGATCTGCACATGTATTGATTCAAAGCCGGCAATCGTTGAATTTGGTTCTAAAAAAAACTGGATTAAAATCGCGCGTTTCGATGAAATTGGATACAATTACCTGCAGTATTGAAGGGTAAATAACCGAAGTGGAGCCCGCAAATAGGGGTCTTACAGGACTCGGACTGTCGGCGTCCTGCAAAGGATGATCTGAAGCAGGAACCAAGGACGTGGTAGATCCGTATTTAAGCGAAATGTATTGATGTTGCAATTCTTTCAGTACCTGCAGATGAACGCATAAAAATTTGTAAAATAGATAATATTTGAGCTACGCTAGATGATTCGATGAAATGTGTTATGGAAATGGAAAATTAATAAAATGCACAAACGTATATACAAAAATTAATACTACGAATAACACTCACTCGACATATCACCGTAAATTCTTTCCAACAAACCAATTCCTTAGCGAATTATCTGCATAATTTCAGGCGTACAATCGCGAGATAACCGCGAAATTCCCAAACAATTAATTTCTACTTACTGCCACTTGACTATCGAAATCGGCGTTCAAGCGGTGCCCGTCCAATATCCTACAGACGATTTGCTTTTGCTGGGCTATCCGTTGGGACAGTCTGCGCAAGTGTATTTCCGCGTCGCGGCGCCGAATTTTCCTGCTCGACGGCGATCGATTTTCAATCGAACTGCTCGATTGCGAATCGCTAACCAGCACCTGGCGATAGCGAACGACATGAAACAGAAGAAACGTACAAAACGGGTACAGATAGGCGGCGAATAGCGAGAATTTTTCGATGAAATTAACTATCCTCATATCGCACCGGCGTCCCTATCGTTTCGGTCGGGCGAAAAGCGAGTTTTCGAGTAATTCGCTAGGCTCTTCCCGCATTGCGAATGGTTAAATCACTCTGTTTTCGATGATACGTTACTTCCTGGTACAGATACAACAAACTCGATTGGCTCGTCAACCGTATAGTGCACGTAGAAGCGTTCAAAGAAATGCAATGATGTAATGAATCGTGAATGAGAAGTTTACGTACCATGCAAATAAATTATTAGAGAAACGGATGGACCAAAATATTCAGTCCAAGCACTCTAACTTAACTTTGATTAACTTTCACCAAACATTGGTCCATCCGTCCTTGATAAACCCGTTCCCTTTAGTACTTTAAAAACCCAAAAAAAGTGCAGGAAAAAAAGGGGGCGCTTTAGCGGTACCTTCTCCTCGTTACTGGACAGATCGCTCTCGTCCTGCGGGCGGGAGGAGGTGCGCAACTCCACGCCGCTGTCGCTCATCAAGCGATCTAATTTGGTGTCGGCTAGGCGCGGGGAGCAGGTGTTGGGCGCCGTGTGGTAGGTGGTATCACTGCTGAGCGTCTCCTGCAACCGTTCGCCGCTGCTCGAGTAGTTCACCTCGCAGGAATCGGGACTCTCCGCCGAGTTTACCCGTTTCAAATTCAACGTTAGCCTGCAGATAGACAATTATCGACTTATATAACGATAGTATTCCTACGTGTTTCTATATAATAATACCAGCATTTGGTCTTGGATCAAGCTTTTACAACTCTCTCCTACACTCTCCTAGAATGTGCTACAGTGCCCTACTCTATCCTACTCTTCTAGAATGTCCTACACTACCCTACTCTATCCTACACTCTCCTTTGATATACTACTCTGCCCTACGCTATCCTAGGGTTAAATTTTGTATACAATCAGTCCGTACTCTTGCTTTTTGATTTCGATTCTCTTGAGGTCCTCTTCGGTTCTGTTGCAGAGTTCCTGTTTCACGTTTTCCAGATCGTCGTTGGTATCGTTGATGGATTTTTGCTCGTCGACGAGACCTATGATTTTTTTATCCAACAGTTCTATGCTCTTCTGGCGTTCGCATAAGATTTGGACTCGCCTGTTGAGTTCGGCTTGTAATTCGGCCAGTTCTTTCCTCTGCGAATTGCGTTGTATTTAATCGGAGTTATTTTCTATTAGGGTTTCACTTACGTGCTTATCGACTATATCTTTTATGATGGAAGATCCTGAGAGGTTGTTGAGAATATCTACTAACGTGTCGTTTTCGTCTTCGGTTAATGTACCTTTGCTGGATTTACTACACAATTCCTAAAAAACGAGTACGAGATTGTAGATGATATTTATGATAAAAGTGCGATAAAAGAATTAAACTAAAAATACCTGGAAAACTGATTTAGCTTTCGCACTGGGAAACAAAATTTCATTAACATTGGATGTAACTAAACTGCAAGCATTCGCTAGTTTTACAAAAATATTTCTCTTAAGGTCCTCTAGGTTTGAACATTCATTTTCTATCTAAGAAAATAAAAATAAAATTACTAAACTAAGTTCTAATAACTTTCTAAATACAACAAGCAATGCAAAAATATTATATTCAGCTTACTTCCGACATGACAGTCTTCCTTTCTCTCTCCAATTTTTCCTTTCTCAACATCAATTCCCCCTCTTTTCTCTCCAGTTCGATTTCCTTCAGCCTCTGATGAGCGGACAGATTGCGCCAATCTTCTTGCAATTGGCGGGTCTGCAAACGAAATTTTAACTATATCGAACAAACGCCGATAAATACAAATACCTGTTGCGCGAATTCTTCCTGCACCTTCTTCCTTTCGGCCTCCAGTTTTGCCTGGGCCTCCAACAAAGAGCGTTTCTTCTCTTCGAACATCACCTGTTGCTTCTCGAAAGCCTCCTGTTTCTTCTCGAATTGCTCCTTCTCCTTTTTCAAGTCGAGCCGCTGGTTTTCTATGGCCTCTTTCACCTGGACCTTGTCCTCGTCATTGCTGCTGCTACTTTTATCAAATCCATTATTTCGATGAATATTACGGAGTATTAAAACGTTCTGAATGATTCTAAACAGTTCTAAATGATTCTAGACAGTTCTAAATGATTCTAGACAGTTCTGAATGATTCTGGAGCGTTCTAAATGATTACTTTTTGTGTTTTTCACGAATGTTATTAACTCACATTTGTAAATTCTCCATAGAAACGGCCAAATCGGGCGTGGACCAGCTCAAGCGACTGACTCTCGATAGATTGCAGGATTTTTCACCTTTTCGAAGTTCCGCCGCCTCGACGGGATCGTTGAATCTGAAATATGCCAACGTACAGTCCGAAAACGATAATAAATCGATATGCACCTATAGAGTTTAATGAAGCGGAGGACGCGAATATAGATAAAATTATTGATAACAAAATACTTTCCACGTGATATTTACAAAACAACCGTTCCAGATAATCCGACGCGAATCTTTGGTTTGAATAAAACGACATAAATCTAATAATATACGAGGTGGTTTAGTCTCTGCGCGTTAGTATGTACGAGGGATGCTTCAAATGTTCTGGGAATTACAAATGTTAAAGATCATCGGACATTATTTACCTAAAAGCGTGAACTTTGCCCAAAAATATGATGCAACCTTGCGAAAGTCTCGCTTCCGATTCGATACTGATGTTATTTAACATGACTTGCGCCCCGGGATGTGGAATGAGAGTGGCGACGCCATTTTCGCAGGTGATTGTACAGTGATGGGGTTTCATGCCGGCTCCTTTCAGTTCTATGTCCTGTTTCACCTTGGATTCGGCCGTACCGATGGTGGTTTTTCCCTCCTGGAATCGAAACGAAAGTAAATTCGGGTTCGAAAATTCGAAACATTCGCGCACCTTTAGATGGTACAAAGTAACTCCGGTGGTTAAAGGATCGTCTTCGATGGCGATCAAATGGGGTCGATCCGAATCCAGGATAACACCAGGACCGGATTTTCGCAAACCCAACGCCTTCTGTTCTCTGAGTATCGCTTGGACTTCCCTCCATTTTCCAGTCCACTCTTCCGTGAGCTCCTAGAAACGATAACTCGCATTAATAATTTTTTAATTGTTCAATCAAAGTTAAAAAACCTTTTCTAAAGCTTCTTTTTCGTACAATTGCTCCAACATGTCGCTTCTTTGTTCGCAAAACATCAACGCCCTGAGCTTAGTGATTTCTTCCCGTAATTCTCTAATTAATTTAACATTCGGATCTTCGTTAACTGTTGGTTTGTTTATGATATTCTTCGCCCTGTTTGCATATCTCAGAGTACTTAACGTTTCTCCGTAATTACAATCTGCATAATAACACAATCGTAAATATACAATAAGGTTTTTACTAGGATAATAATACCTGCAGGACTAATCGCAGCTATCATAATGGTCTTCGAGTTACCGCCAAGACTGTCTTTAAGCAACCACGTTAGGACGGAATCCCTGTACGGTATAAAAATAGATCTCTTTTGGCCGTTTTCGTCCAAAGACAGTTCCGCCAAAGCGGATATCACAGAGCCCAATGTAACCAACGATTTATTGATGTGAGCGCCCTCTTTCAGTCGTTGCCCGGAGGCTCCCGTAGCGTCAGCCCTTTCGCTCCCCGCCAAGTCCACTAGATGAATCTAGGCGATAAAACGTAAGTGAAAATAACACAAGAGTGGTTCGTATTTACTTTCGATACTGTTTCACTAGGAACTCCGTTGCAATAGCCCGCTTGAACGAACGTTATGGTAAATATCGCGTGGCTTCTGCTGCTGACGTCGTTCATGTTGGTCGAGGCCGTAGTTCGATGAGCGTTGCCCCTTTAACGATCAACCAAACGGTTATTTATATGCGATATTTGAAGTAAATAAATTACCTTTCCATGCATTCCTGTATGCGATTGTAATTGGTTACGAGGCAAGTGGTTAATCCCTGAACGTATGGTCCCTTGGTGGGGTGTTCTCTTACTTTTAGAGAGTATTTGGTTCTGCCTTTAAGCAAATCGACGACCCTTTCCTGGTAAATTTCCAAGTAGCTCACTTGGACTCTGTGTGTGGTTCCTAGTTTGGAATTCTCCGCCATTTTATCGAAGAGGGCTTTGCAAATGCGGGGAATCAGCCCCTCGTTTTCCTGAAAATGTGACTCAGGAATTATTTCATATAAGAGTTTTATTAGTAAAACTTACTGGTGATCCCATCATGGTGAATGTTTTCCCACTGCCGGTTTGTCCGTAAGCGAACACGCAAGCATTGTAACCCTCGAAAGCGCAATCGATAACTTCCTTGCCTAAATCATCGTAAACTAGATCTTGAGAGGCGTAATTGTTCGAATTTCTATCAAAGGACCAATAAGAGTAATCGAAAGTGAATTCCTTGTATCTGATACTTTCATCTCGAGTATTTGCCTAAAATTGATATGACAGTGTTAGGAAATTAGCCATTTGAGGTGACATTCTAATTACACTTACTTTACAATTCAAAATTCCAGTTGTTTTTCCTTTCATCTGGATTATCAACTGGGCATCCATATCAATTTCCCTGAAATATTCAATACGTACATTGGGGGAAAGGGAAATAAAATTGGGATTCTGCAACGTGTTATATTGTTGGACATTTTTTTGTAATATTCTCTTTAAAAAAGTTCCTCTGGTTTATAATTCATTGAACTTTTTGTGCACTGAACCATGAATTAAAAAAAATAACGTACCTTTGGTTAAAGGGCCTAACTCTGACTGCTACCTTAACCGATGCCATTTTACACCATAAAATAGTTACAGAAAATTACTAAATTAAATTATATTAAAAGCATTTTTTTAAATTAAACTAATTATTGTTATTGTAAGTTTAGTAGGCCTTGTACAATCATCAACACAACAAAAAACTAATTGTCAATGTCAATTGTCGAATCATGACGTTTCTCTCTTCTCTCTCTAATGTTTTAAATAACTGCTATAATGTAAAGTAAAAGTACCGACCATTTGTCAAAATTTATTTTCATTAATTTATTTATTAATTCTTCAATAAATTAGATGTAAGAGTAATCAAACATATTGTTTGTTCAATATTGTTTTACAAAGTCATCAATTGGCGATAAATTGGTCCAAAATCACGAAGATTCAAGTGGTCAATTAAAAACCCGTTCGAACGGTCTAATAGACACTTCCAACTTCTTTCCTCAATATTTGTTTATAAAAAAAAACTTTATCAAAAAAGTTGTACATTATTAGGAATACCTTAATCTACAGTGAAATTTTAGTCTGCTTTATCAGTGAAATCTTAATGGAACACAATAGATTAATTCAATTTCCATTATCAGACAATGATGAACCGTAGGTTATAAATGTCATAAAAATAGTTTAAAAACCAATTGACCAAGATGAGTAAACACATGTATTCTACGGCGAATCTAACAGATAAGGAATTGAAAGAACAAGGTAACCGGCTGTTTAATCTTAGAAAATACGAAGAAGCCATAAATTGCTACAGCAAAGCTATAATAAAGAATCCAGACATTGCACACTACTTTACGAATAGAGCGCTGTGTTACCTCAAACTGTTGAAATATGAGCAGGCCTGTGTGGACTGCCGCAGGGCGCTCGACATGGATTCGAACCTGGTAAAGGGCCACTTTTTCCTGGGCCAAGCTCTCCTCGAGAGCGAAAACTACGACGAGTCGATCAAGCACCTACAACGAGCAAACGATCTGGCTAAGGAACAAAAACTGAACTTCGGCGACGACATAGCGGCCCAACTAAGAGCCGCTAGGAAGAAGAGATTCTCCATTCAGGAGGAGAAGAGAATATCGCAGGAAATCGAGCTCCATTCTTACTTAAATAAGCTCATAGAGAAAGACAAGGACGAAAAGGTGAATTTGATCAAGATCGAGGGAGGGGACAACGAGAAAACCCGCCAGAGGATCCAAGACGTCAACGAAAAGTGCGATAACTACTTGAGCGAGCTCAATCAGCTGTTCGTGAAGGTGGACGATCGAAGGCGAAAAAGAGAAGTGCCCGATTACCTATGCGGGAAAATTAGTTTCGAAATCCTCCAGGAACCCGTTATAACGCCTAGTGGGATAACGTACGATAAAAAGGACTTGGAGGAGCACCTTCAGAGAGTCGGTCACTTCGATCCCGTCACTAGAGTTAAACTGACCCAAGACCAGTTGATTCCGAACTTTGCTATGAAAGAGGTCGTTGACGCGTTTTTGGCGGATAACGAGTGGGCTTTGGACTATTGAAAATGCATTTTGTATTTGTTAATATTGAAACGAAGCCGTTAATTAGATTTTTTATTACTTAATTTGTCTTCCTGTTAATCCGTTCGTTAAAAAAAAAATGGTGTTTTGAAACGCCTCGACGATTTTATTTTTTGATAGTCTCTAGAAAATCGCGTTTGTTTAGAATTAGGTCGATTTAAAAAAATGTTTTCTGTAAAAAAATTCACGAGACTATTGACGAATAAGAAATCTATTTATAGCAGTTCGATGTTGACAAAGCCGATTTTAATTGTATTCAACAAACATTTTCGTTGTGGCTTTGTTTTCTTATTCTTACATTAAAATGTATCCGTTTATAAATTGTTTCAAGAATTTTAATTTGTTTTTTTGTGTGAAAATTAACAAACCCGTCGATTGCTCAAGCAACAACTAATTGGAATTCTTTACATATAAGTGAGAAAAACTGATAGATCTTATATTTATTTTATAAAATAAATAACAGTAAAGTATGTACAAACATAACCAAGATGTATCCTTAGTCTTAAATGAGTTGCGTAAGGCAGATTTTCTTCGTTATTGGCACCCTTTTCCCCCTTAGCCTAGCGAAATTCTGCAATGTTAACCCATCAAATTATCCATTATATAAAATTTATTCAATTGATCTTCCTACCAGAAAGTGATTACACTAAAAGAAAATACCGCTCGAAGTTAAACTAAGTAAATCAAAAAGCGTGCAGCGTTGTAAGAATGAACTTGACTCGATGTATTTAAAACGCAGGCGCGGTAGTCGAATAAATAATTTGATAAGTAACACTCGCCATTACAGAATAGCAAACACGCAATCATCTAAACCGGTATATCCAGATTATGTTTCTCAATATACCGCTTTCTGGCGCTAGCCAACAGTTGTTCTTTACGCTCTTGGAAGGATCTGCTACGTTCGCTGGCCGATTTGGGAAACGAAGATGCGGCCGTATTGAACAAAGGTTTACCAGAAGAGCACACGCTCGAAGCCTGAGTACCCACAGATACAGAAGAAGACGTAGAAGGCTGGCTGGCGGTACTGCTCGTTGGCTGCTCGGGCGTGAAACTCACCCGACCTTCTAGTATGTTCGTGATGGTACTGTCCACGTTCCTCGTCATATCTACAAGTCGATATAGTATAGAACTTAATAGGTTACATTGCGAATTACTTACACAAGTCGCTGTAGATAACGTTTAGAGGAACGTGAGGTAGGACCTCTTTGACTTGTTTGCTCATTCTCTGGAGCTCCGGGTTGATGGATCTGGTGGTGACGCGATGTTGCGATCGTACCGGTGGTTCGGCCAGAGTGCGTTTCTCCCATTCGGCTATATCGCTCGAGGTAAAATCGGTAGTTTGAACCTAATCGCAAACAATAATTTATTGAGCTACTAAACAAATGGTAGAAGGATTTACCTTCAAGGACGTGGCGATATTTTGCCTGACGATTTCGCCGAACTCTTCATCGGACATGCTCTTCTTTTCGAGTGGTGGCAAAAAGGTGAGCTTGTAATTGGTGATGGGGGAGAAGAGATAGTACAACATGTCGCTGGTGAACGTAGAACCGACCGTGGTGATCGATACGTCCAAAAACGGACGGTCTATTTTAATACAGATTGGTTGGACCTGCAAGGATAATTGATGAACAAATAATTCATATTTTACACATGAGATACTGACTTTGTTTGCAAACTCGAAAGGATATGTCTTGAATTTTAAAAGACCTCTGCCATTGGTTATTTTCTCCTCGGGTGCAAAGTATATGGGTATCTTTTTATCAGCCATAAATTGTTTTATGTTGTTTTTAAAGTTATCTAAATTAGTCGCAGAACCGAAGCAGTAAGTACTAAGACCTAGGATTTTTTCTAAAGTTGTTCTGCAACTCGGCTATAAAAAGGAACTTTTTTTAATGTAATTTCTTTAATGTAATTGGTATAACTTACCGATACGGCGCCTGTAGCACTGCATACAGCTATTTGATCGAAAATAGATAAGCTATTGCTAACATATACATTAACATTTTCTTTGCTTTTAGGATTTTCAATATGTATCGATATGCCTAAGCTTAAACACGCTATTTTATTAATAAACTTTTGCGGGGCGGGCGTATCAGGTAAAACTTGGCCAAGGATAAAGAGACCTAAGAGTAGTATGGATCTTAATAAAATTAAAATTAATCCAATAGGACAGTAGAGTATGAAAATTAAAAGGTTGCCATCATTGTCAGGAATCCTGGAATGTATTCAATTAGTCGTTATTATTAATATTTGCCGTTAACTTACCGATTTTTCTTAAGCAACTGTCTAATTTCTAAATTTGCCATGTTTATAAAGGTTGTTGAAATATTTAGAAAGGTCAGTAAAATATTAACATATTTGTACGAAAAAAAGTGGTTAATTGAGCATTTGGTCTTTTTCTATCCAAAAAATTCCAAATAGCAAATGATATACATAAGGTTTTGCAGCAAATATTACTCACTACCAATAATTTTTATAATATTTTGTCGTACATCAACCTCAAAGTATCGAAAATTTGACAACTGGCGAACTGGCTGAGTTAATTTTTAATCAACTTATGACAATTGACAAATCGAGAATAATTATAGAATGCTCCAGTGTCGCTTGGATTATTTTTTGTTTCCCTTCAACCTTCACTTTTTATGTATTATACCTCTTTTTAATCGATCATTTCACTCCAACTAATAACAAACTGTCATTGTCGAAATTTGACATTGACTTGACAGTGACAAACATGTGATGCGATTGTCATTATAAATAAATATTTATGATTGTTTATCTGTGCCCTTTTTTTCGTTAGAATAAGTGGGTTCTCTTGGAAGGTTTAAAATTTTAAAGTGGTATAAAGTGCACTGTAATTAATATTAAATAGAGTTGCGTGTTCATAAAAATGTCAAGGATTTTTTTAGTTGAACAAAGAAGTGATAAAAATAGTGCCAATACATCGTAATCTCAAACGAAAGAACGATATCTCATAATAGTAAAATTGAACTCAAAATCATGGAAAATTCCCCAGAATCGGATAACATTGCAACTTGTCAGGAAAACTGCTGTGATGTCCCCACGAAGCCCCTTTTAACCGAAGAAAGAATGCGCAGAAAACTCCAGTTCTTCTTTATGAATCCAATCGAAAAATGGCAAGCTAAAAAACGATTCCCCTACAAATTCGGCGTTCAAGTTATTAAAATCATACTCATCACGATGCAATTGTGTCTATTTGCTCATTATAGATACAACCATGTAAATTACACTTGGGACAATAGGATTACTTTTTCGCATTTATTTTTAAAAGGTAATTGATACTCACACTCCTATCTTTGTCAATAAATTCAAACTTGTTCGTATTTAAAAAAAATCCCCTTGTTAATTATAATTTTTTTAATGTCTCATAACTCATTATTATGAAAATGTGTTGCATAACATTTCTTATCTAAATATTCTAAAATTATAGAGTTAAAGTTAATAACTCCATAATTAATAATAATTATGTTTTTATTTGCACGTACAAATTGAACTTTGATCTTTCTTTAATCCAAAATTACTCGACATACTCTTATTTACGAACGATTTTAATTCATTTCGACAGGTTGGGATACAACCAGGGAAGTAAATGCCTACCCACCGGCTACAGGGCCTCTGGCAATCTACCGAGTAGACGATTTTTACGCGACCATCGATTACGCTTACTCGGGCTACGCCAACTTGGATAAAGCCGTAGGGCCGTATTCCTACGCGAACGAAGACAACACGATGACAGACATGTTATTGTGCATTTACCAATACAAAGAGGGCATCATATTCGGTTTCAACGAATCGTACATATTCAACAGCGAAATCGAAGAGAAATGCATCAATATAACGCAACCGGTTAACGGTTCGCTCGATTCCAAATCGTACATGACCGACTTCGATTTAGGCTTGAATTTCTCGGCGTTGGTTCGAGCCGAATTGATATTTTCTCTGAAAACGGTGAACTTCAAAGCAGCCGGTAGGATATCGCCTCCGAATTGCTACCTGTTCAATATCGTGATAACCTTCGATAACGAGGATCACGATGGACAGATGGTCGTCAGCTTGGACGCCGATCCCATCCGCTTGACCTGCAAAGGCGACGTTTCCTACATCAAAGACAACGAAATCGAATCGATACTGCGAAGCCTCCTCAACTATTTGGTGATACTCATTTGCGTGACATCGTTTGTGCTGTGCTCGCGGGCCGTGTGGAGGGCCCATCAACTGAAGAACATCACCAATCGGTTCTTCGTAAACAGGTTCGATCAGGAGTTGAGCCACACCGATAAAATGAAGTTCCTCAATCTTTGGTACATCATGATCATCATCAACGACGTGCTAATAATCGTCGGATCGGCCATCAAGGAGCAAATCGAGAAAGAGCAATTCGCCAGCGACCATTGGAATATTTGCAGCTTGTTTTTGGGCATAGGGAATTTGTTGGTGTGGTTCGGGGTGTTGAGGTACTTAGGGTTCTTCAAGACTTACAACGTGGTGATTTTGACCCTTCAAAAAGCAGCTCCGCAAGTGGCGAGGTTCTTGTTGTGCGCTCTGTTGATTTACGCGGGTTTCACGTTCTCGGGCTGGTTGATTTTGGGGCCGTATCATCTGAAATTCCGGTCGCTTTCGACCACATCGGAATGCTTGTTTTCGTTGATCAACGGAGACGACATGTTCGCTACGTTTTCCATTATGTCGAACAAATCGCCGCTGTTGTGGTGGTTCAGTAGAATATACTTGTACGCTTTCATAAGCTTGTATATCTACATAATATTGAGCTTGTTCATATCGGTAATTATGGACGCTTACGACACGATAAAAGTTTGTTACAAAGAGGGTTTCCCGAAAACGAGTTTGGAGTGTTTCATAGGAGAGACGAACATCGAAGACGTCTCGAGCGGTCTGTTTAGAACGGACTCGAACGATAGTTTGGGCGGTCTAATGAAGGATCTCTGCTGTTGCAAGAGGATCCACAGGACCTACTCGACGTTGAGATCGAGCACCCAATCGAGGGCGACTATTTTAATATGATGCAATCGTGTAAAACGTGTGATAATGATATTATATTGTACCGAGATAATCTCATTTCTGTTGTGAATTGTGATTGGTTCTTCTGTTGATGGTTATTTAGTTGTATGTAATGATTTTATTTAGAATTTTATAGTGTTAATTTACGAGAGTTATCCACATAAGGTTACCTAAAATTATGTACAAAATGTTTATTTTAATATGGTTACCCGTTGATTTTATTGAGAAGCCAAACTAATGATGCCGTTCAACATTCATTTATTTATAACATACAAAACATATATTTTTTCTAGTTAACTACACATTTAATTTGATTGTTCAGCTTTCAAAGATTTGGTAAATCTTGGAAAGAAGAACATAATTAAGCAGTTTTAAAAATATCCATCTTTCAATTTTTTTTGAAAGCAAACAAATCGCAAATAATTCAATGAAAATTTTTAAAACTTGCGGATTAAAATATACGAACTACATCACAATTTGAAAAAATTAAAATAAATAAAATATACTATTTTCATAAAATTGTAACAATGTATAGGATTGAAAATGTTTTAGATGTATAGTAAAAATACAAATTCTAAATTATGTAAAAATAAAATATATTTTTGGACTTTACTTTCTTCTCAGAACTTTTATTACAACCTCTTTCTGCCTGGTGTATGAAGTAGAGTTATAATTTTAAATTAAAAATATATTAAAGCTTCTACAAGGTACGTGCTTCTTTTAATGACAAATTTAAAGATCACAGCTCTACAATGTGTTACACGAGTGCAAAACCTCTGTTTAATCTTTGTAAAATTTCTTATTTGCACCGTTTTTGAGATCCATAAAGTGCTGTAATCAGTGAGCGAATCACCCTCTAAAATATTGTTTTGAAACACTGATATAATATATGGAATTTGACCAGATTAATCACGAGTAATAAACTTAATATAAGCAAAAACTATAACATACGATATTAAACAAAAAATGCATTTTAATAGCCAACGGTTTCGGAAGAAATGTATTCAGATAACCATTTAGTATCTAATACAAACAATGCAGCCGCTTCCCTAAAACTAACATATCCAAAATAGGAGAATTCCAGTGTAGGTACATGTAAAAAATGGAATAAATATAGAAGGAAAATGCAATAGATTCAATTACTACTTAACATAGCTTGAATCTCCACGATACTTTTGTTTTTCGTTTCCGGAACAAATATATAAACGAAAAATATCCCAATCATCGAAGCCGATGCAAAAATATAAAACGTACTATCCTGTCCGATGTAATTCGAAACTTGCAAATAGAACCTGGTCAATATGAAAGCCAAAAACCAGTTGACCGTACCCGCCGTAGAACTCAGTATACTCTTAATTTCCGTAGGGAATATCTCCGAAGACACCACCCACGGTATGGGCCCCAAACCGATCGAGTAAGCGATGATAAAAACGCAAAGCGCCCCCACCGGCAGAAATCCCAATTTCGCGATGACGCTCTCGTCCACCTCCGTCCTGTTCTTCAGAGTGAAAAACGCCCCCAAAAGGAACATAGTAATGGTTATAAACAGCGCGGAAACGAACAGCAATATCCTCCTTCCCAATCTGTCGATGACCGAAGCGGAAACGAAAGTAGTAACGGCTTGGAAGAACCCCACCAGTATGGCGGCGTCGTGGGGATCCAATTTCACTCCGGACGTTTTGAACACATCGGTCGTGTACAAAATAATCGCGTTGATGCCGCTGAATTGCTGGAAAAACATCAACGAACAGGAGATAACGAAGGCTTTAACCACGTGAGTTTGCTTGAAAGTCTCCGTTAAGGACACTGTCGCTTGGATGCTCTCCTTCAAATAGCCTTCGATTTCGTTCAATTCCGCGTCGATTTTGTACCGTTCGCCTCGTAGAGTAATTAGCGTTTTCTTCGCATCATCGTACAAACCGCGTTTCAGCAGAAACACAGGCGATTCGGGTTGAAAAGCGAACGTTACAACGAATACAAAAGGCAACGAAGCGCACCATATCGTAAAGTGTATCGGCGACAAATACTTCCCCGTTATGTACGCCAGGAATATACCGATGGTCACCATCAACTGAAAGTAACTCCCCAGCGTTCCTCGCAGCGTTTTGTGCGCTATTTCGCTGGTGTATACGGGGGCGGCGATGCAACAGGCGCCCGCCGCCGCTCCCGTCAACAACCTACCGAAATACAGCATTAGAACGTGGTGGGCAAATATAATCAACAACCAGCCGACTGTGAACGGTACGAACAGCAATAGTAGAGTTTTCTTTCGGCCGATTATGTCGCAAATGAAGCCCGTTGGTATGCACATGGCCATTCCTCCGAGGGTTACAAAGGAGCCCACCCAGCCTATCTGATCGCTGTCTATCTTGATGTCGTTGAAACGGCCTGCTTCGAGCTCGTTGAGAATCGGAGACGTCCAGGCCAGTACTGCCCCAGCGGCCAGGGCTGAGATGGTGGCTGTACAATAAGGACTAGTAAATTCGATTGTCTATTAAATTTATCGAAATTCGTACCTGAAAAAGCGGCGACATGTTGCCTAAACGTCTTCGGTTTATCGTAAGGGGATTCCTAAAAATAGCGCGGTATTGTAAACGTTGCATTAACATGGTAATGAACTGTTATCTATGTGTGTAAAATGTAGATTGATCGTTCTTAATGGGAAAACTTACCGATGATTCATAGCCGGATTCTGGCGATGCACTCGATAGGGCGGCGTTATCTATTAAAGAATACCTATCTTGACTCATCGCGTGATAGATAAAATCCGCCAAATAGTACGTTTAAATTCGGTACTTGTTGTTATTTGTGTCTTGCATCAGCTGTTGGTGACGTTGATTGAACTTCTGACAGTTGACATATCGTGTCGCAATAATCAAATAGTAAGAGGCCGCAAACAAAATTTAAATTTACCGCGGTTTCACGCATATTTCACAAAAATGAAAATCAAAGTAAATTAATAAGCTGTATTCTATTCGATATAAACTTAACAAATATCACTACCGTCCCATTATAAGATTAAATAATGATTTACAAGGTTCAAGTAAACTGTATGCGACATAAACGAGTAAAAGGACGGTTAGAGCTACCCAGCCCCTCGAGTGCGCCCCCATCAAGTATTCCAATCCATAAACTAAAGTAGCAACTCCGATAATGTACGCTGTTATACCGATGAAAATATGCAGAACTTTCACAATCATCGGGCTTACTCTCGGCATGCTTCTCGAATAATACGCAGTGATTCCCCCGATCAAAGCTACGAAGGATATCACCCAGCTCGACAAACCTATCAGAAAATATATTAGTTACTTGCAAACGAATCGATAATTAAACGTATTCACCTAATTGCGAGTGAATGCTCTTGAAGTGCTCGGTTTTGGTGCTAATTTTCAGCGATATTCCGGTGGTAATGCAGACGAAACTAAACAGCATTACTACAAGATGAGCGATTCTTTTTTCATCCCTCGTATCTCCGATTGTTACTATGCTTTGTTTACGATAAATTTGAACTCCTTCTGCCATGCACAAGGCAACCTGAAATTATTCACAATTTTAGTTTGATATATTGCTATTTTGCGTACAAATTTGCACTGTATAGTGTTTCCAAAGCCAATTGAAGAGATACTAAACCCTAATATCAAGTCATCAAGGAATTAATAGTCCCTATAGCAGGATTTAAAAAGTTATAGAGATTAAATGTACATTACTTACGCCTAAAACATTTAAAATAATGTGCCATGTGTCTTTGGAACTAGCCGGATAAGCGTTGGATTTGAACAATTCCCATATTATTAACAGGAAAAAGAGGACCAAAATTTGTTGAAACAATACTTCCGTAACTCTAAATATTGCCTCTTTGCTGGGCGCAATCAACATCGCCATGGTTTAGGTAAACTTTTGTAGGTAAACTTTTTTCCCTGAACATTCGGGTGTATAATATAATAAAGTGATTACACGAAAGATCGTTATCTTATATTTAATTTAGATACTAATAAATCTATTTTACAGCCAAGGCGACATTGCTTTAGATAAGAATTTTGTTGAAAAAAAATGACAATTAGGTATGATCTCATCAAGGTTTTGGATTTTCAGTAATAAATATGAAGCAGAGATATCGAGAGTTGTAATCAATCATAATTAAATTCCTTAATACACCTAATAAAAATATATTGGAATAAATAAAATAAATAATTTTTTATACTTACTCCTAGTACACATAAAATCACATGCCATGTTTTCTTAGTATCTATGTCGTATTTTGGAGACTTGAACAATTCCCATAGTATTAATAAGACGAAGACGGCTAAAATTTGTTGAAATAAAAGTTCAGTGACGTGAAAAAATTTTTCCTTTTTCGACGATACCATGATTGCAGTTAATTTTGAAATGATATCTCGTATCGATAAATATTAATTAATATAGACAGCAGCATCGGTAGAATATTTGATTATAAGTTAATAATGACGAAACCAATATAAAATTAGGTATTTTTAATTAGATAACAAATAAATGAGACTGATTTTATTTATCAATATTGATAATCTTACATTTTTAAACGTATGTAGATAAACACCTAGAAGTAATTTGCAAAAGAATTCGAAAAATGACAGTAATATATTAAGTCGGTTAGGATATGTTAGAATTTAAATTTTATGTAAATCCCCGAAAAGTCCCTTTTTATACACATAAATGCAAAATTTATGTGTTTACCGTTTAGCTTCGACATGAGAGACCACTTTTAATAAAAAAGAAGCGGAAAAAACTTAAAAACTTAACCTCATTTTTATTTAAATTGAAAGGTGCAAAAATTACAAAACGGTTTTCGCTGTTTATGATCATTTTGTGATTTATATTCTGTATATTTTATAAGATGTGATTTATTCTAATGGTTTTTAAGCTTTAGAATTTTTCAGTATTATTTTTTTTTTCCTATTAACTTAATTTTACAACTATTATGCCATGTAAAACCACATGTTTGTACAGAAACTGCTCTTCGCAAAGTTCCAAGGAAGTTTTTCGCTTCTTTCCGTTACCAAAAGACCCCCAAAGGTATTTAACAAATAAATAAATTTTCTACATTTTATTGTTTTATTTACAATTTGTCGTTTGTAGACTTCGATTGTGGCTCGAAGAATGTGATAGAAAAGACCTGTTACCTAAAAGCCTCGAAAAGCTACACAATGATTACAAAATTTGCGAATTCCACTTTGAACAAAAATACAAAACAAGGGATGAGAAAACGGCAGAATTATCAGAAGATGCTATTCCTACAATATTCGTACATCGAAAGTCTACAAAATTACCCGAAGAATTGGTTTATCATAAATGTCAATCTGGTAAGTATTGGGGTTAAAGTTTGTAGATTTTGAAATTTCTTATTTGTTAATCTATTGCAATGTTTCTACTGTTATTTCTTTCATTAAAGAAACTATTACATATAAATTTTCGCTTGTTTGTTATGTGCATATTGGGCTGATATGAATATTTCAAAAAGTTTACATTTTATCAAAGGTAAATTAACTTATTCAAATCGCGAAAAATAAAAAAAAAATAAAAATGTATTAATATATTTTTGTTTTGGAATAATTTGATATTATGCAACGTTATTTTTAATACAAGTTTTCAATTTCATCATCATATTTGAGCAAGTAATAAAAACAATAACAATACAAAAAAAACTTATCACATTAAGAAAATAATATAAATGATAATTGTATTTACCAATTATTTGCTTATACTTAATAGTATTAATATGATTTATTAATTCAAATTTTAACACAATATTCTTTTACGTAGGTTTCTAATGTGTTATATTCTTAGAAAATCTAATCGGTTATATTAAAATCCTATAGAGAACTTAAATTAAAATATTACAATCTAATATATTGATAACTTCCTGACCTTAGCTTTAGATAAGCAACATTATAAATAGAAGTATTTCTAAATAATAGTTACTTGATTTAGGCATTTTCGGCAAAATGGCCACACCGACATCGAAAGTTTTATCGGGAGTACAAATCGCCGGGTAAGTTACCATTACAGTTTTTTTCTCATGAAAAAACCCAACAACAAATTCTACAGATAAGTGCAAATTTGTACTATAGGTAAATATAGGTATATGGGTCTCATATAAAGAAAAAATAAAAAGCGATATTACGGGATTGCAACTTTCTCACTCTAACCACTGTTATTTTCTATAATCCTTCTTTGTTCCAATCATAGAATTCACCATATTTGCACTTACCTATACAACACTAACTGAATAAACATCATTTACGTTGTTGTTTGCTTCTATTTCAGGGAAATCACAGAGAACCTCAAGCGTACCGTCCAACAGATTCGAGAGCAACTGCCCAATTTCCAGCCAGGCCTGGCCATTCTACAAGTAGGAAATCGAGAAGACTCTAATGTATACATTCGCCAAAAAATTTTAAACGCCTCGAAAATCGGCATCAAAGCGGAACACATCAAACTACCAACGAGCACTACAGAAAGAGAGGTAAGAGTAGAGCAGATTCAGAGTAAAGTAGAGTAGTGTGGGGAATTCCTGCAAGGGATGCGTGGGGTAAATTTCAGAAAGTTATAGCTAAGTAAATAAGGGGTACTGCTATGTCAAGAATGAGGATAGATTAGCAGGCGATTCGATTTTGTATTAACAATTAACAAAACCGTTCTCATAGGTTCTAGATAAGCTCGAAGAGCTAAACAATGACCCCAACGTACACGGCATTATCGTGCAAATGCCGTTGCATTCCGACAATAAAATCAACTCGAATTTAGTGACGGACTCCGTCTCGCCCGACAAAGACGTCGACGGGTAATTTACATTTCCCCGCATCCCCCGGTTGTCTCTAAACCCCATTTCTTCCGCAGATTGAACACCATCAACGAAGGGAAAGTGTCCATCGGCGAGCTGAACGGCTTCCTGCCTTGCACCCCTCACGGCGTCATCGAGCTGATCAAGCGATCCGGAGCGCCCGTCGCGGGGGCCAACGCCGTCGTTTTGGGGCGCAGCAAGATCGTCGGCACCCCGACGGCGGAGCTGTTGAAATGGCACCACGCCACTGTGACCGTGTGCCATTCTAAAACGAAGGATTTGAAGAAAGAGGTGGGTTTGTAACGATTGTAAAGATTCGCCACGAATCGCGCTCGGTTTTTTTTGCAGTGCAGAAGGGCCGACATCCTTGTGGTGGCGATCGGTCAGCCGGAGCTGGTCAAAGGGGATTGGATCAAACCCGGCGCTGTTGTTATTGACTGCGGTATTTCTGCTATACCAGGTAAGAGGCCGTTTTAAAATATTCTCGTTTTGTTCACCCTCTATAGAGGAGAGCCCTTATCGCTTATCGTAGAGATAAGATTAAAAAAAGGAGGCGATGTTTTTGTGTTAGTGTTTTTATTCGATGGGTACTATTTTAGTCATTAAAATAAAAGTAAATACAACAATAAACATTGTGTCGTTTAGATTAAATAAGGCGTATCCAATTACTGGTATATTTTATCCTTTAAGAGTAGTATTAAGTAGTAAATAATAACGTAATTATACCGTTAGAATATTATATCATACTTATTAGCATATTAATTTGCATAACAAGTCTGTTGAATTATATCTAAGACTAGAAATCAATCTTATATTTGTTGATTCACGCAAGCTTTACTCTGTGAGATAGTGGAAGATGGAGAGACAAGATATTTCTGGTAAGATAAATTAAAATTAATTGAAATGAAAATTACGCTAGTTTACAAGGTTTTGTACAAAAAAAAAATGCTATATCCCCTTTAAAATAACGTAAGGTAGACTCGGGCAAATGTAAAAATGGGGTAAATGTAATATTTTTACCTATTATTTTAATGTTTTTATTATTTTTGTAGTTCTTTTGTGTATTAGACAGGGTTTGTTTCTTATTGTTTCTTTATTATTTTGTAGCTCTGTTATTTTTTGAAATAAATAAATAAACAGCATATCAAATTTTAGAGGAACCAAATATGTTTTTACAATTACCCCTTATGTTTTTTCTATATAATTGTATTGCACTTTAGAACCCCATGGTAGGGGGTAAATGTAACATATTGTCAACATTTTAAAAAATATGTAAAATCGTTTTCTTCCTTTAAAAAAAAAAAATTTAATACCTCGATTCTTTAGTTTAGGAAATTGTGAATTTAATGTGGCATCAGCATTTCTAATAAGAGAAAAAATAAAGCCACATTTTAGGATTTAATTTGAACTATTCAAATTTTACAACCGATTTGTCCCAGTCTACCTTATATTTTTACAATTGAAATGGCCGGAATATCATTGAATTTATTCCGCCTATCTCTAACGCTGCTATTACAATGTTTGCATATTTCAGTTAATTAACGATATCTTTGTTTTGTAAAAAACGACTGCGTTATTTAGCGCGTTATTTGTCAGACATAAAAATTTAATTGTATGCTAATGGACGGGTGGCCGATATATTAACAAAAAAAACCGATTAATTATATAGATAAACTTTAATGCACATTTTAGTATAATGCGAAACTTCGCATTTGGTTCGATTGACACCCGAAAGGTTTCCAGCGGAAAAATTTTTAGTAAGCGCTCCGCCGAATCGGGAGTTTCTCTCACGAACCATCGGAATATTTTCACGTAGCGTTCAATCTCGGCACGGATTTTCCGTTTTCGCGAATACCCCGAATACCGGCGGGTTGCTGATAACGATAATTCGCAGATCCGTCGAAGAAGAGCGGCCAGCGGCTCGTCGGCGATGTGGCCTACGCCGAAGCCAGCCAAGTAGCTTCGCATATAACCCCCGTACCAGGCGGCGTGGGACCCATGACGGTAGCCATGCTGATGCGAAACACCGTCGAGAGCGCCCAGAAGATGGCTCAAAAGATTCTGAACAAGTCCTGGAATTTGACGGCGTTGCCGTTGAAGTTGAAGACTCCGGTGCCCAGGTGAATATTTCGCACTAATTTTATGTATTCGTTGTAATATATGGTGTTTCCCGTAGCGATATAGAGATAGCTAGAGCTCAAAAACCGAAGAATATTTCGCTGTTGGCGGAAGAAATAGGACTGGTACCTTCAGAGTACTCTCAATATGGTAGTAAAAAAGCGAAAGTTGCTCTATCCGTATTGGATCGCTTGAGTAGCCAGAAAAACGGGAAATATGTACTTGTCGCAGGGTAATAATAATCTTATTACATCTACCTTACTTCACGTTCTATATCTTCTTCTATATCATTCTCAGAATGACTCCTACACCTCTTGGAGAAGGAAAAAGTACCACTTTATTGGGACTTGTTCAAGCGCTGTCCACTCACCTCAAGAAAAATACTTTTGCCACCATGAGGCAACCCTCCCAAGGACCCACCTTCGGCATTAAAGGTAAAAATACACTACAATTGTACCCTGACCTATCAAAATAGTCCAAAGACACAATCGCCCAAAGACAAAATCCCAAAAACATAAAACAACCCAAGATAAAAATAGCCCAAACATAAAACAACCCTTAACTTTCCTTTCGGAGCAGTATATTTTGATTGGGCTATTTTGTCTTTAGCCGGAGCTCTTTTATCTTGGGCTATTTAATACAAAACAGCACAAAATAAAATAGCCCAAAAAAACAAACAAGATTTTGATTGGGCGATTTTGTCTTCTGTTTCATCTTGCCCCATTCCGTCGGGGTATCCAATTACACATTAAAAACCGTTTCAACCGACGTTCGCATCTATTCAGGCGGCGCCGCGGGCGGCGGATACTCCCAAGTCATCCCCATGGAGGACGTAAATCTCCATTTGACGGGCGACATTCACGCCATAACGGCCGCCAACAATCTCCTCGCCGCCCAATTGGACGCCCGGATGTTCCACGAGGCGACGCAGAGCGACGCCGCCCTCTACAATCGGCTCGTGCCGACGATCAAGGGCGTCCGGAAGTTCTCCAACATCCAATTGAGGCGATTGAGGAAATTGGGCATCGACAAGACCGATCCGGACAGTCTCACGCCCGAGGAGCGCGTGAAATTCGCCCGATTGAACATCGATCCGCGCAACGTCGTTTGGAGCAGAGGTGAGTAGAGGAGTAGAGGAAAATCTAATAAATTTTTTAATACTCGGTCGGTTTTAGTGATGGATATAAACGACAGGTACTTGCGCGAGATAACGATCGGCGAGTCGCCGACGGAGAAGGGCCTGTCGCGCAAAGAGGGCTTCCAGATCAGCGTCGCCAGCGAGATAATGGCCATACTGGCTCTGGCCAAAGACATGGGCGATTTCAAAGAGCGTCTGTCGAAGATGGTGGTCGCCTTCGACACGTCGAATCGGCCCGTAACGGCCGACGATATCGGCATGACGGGCGCTCTGATGGTGCTGCTCAAAGACACCATCGAGCCGACGCTGTTGCAAACGCTCGAAGGCTCGCCGGTGTTCCTGCACGCCGGCCCGTTCGCCAACATCGCGCACGGTTCCAACTCCATCATCGCCGACAAAATCGCCCTGAAGCTGGTCGGCGAAGAGGGCGTGGTGCTCACCGAAGCCGGCTTCTCCTCCGACATCGGTAACGCCCTAAATTAATTCGCTTCTCATCGATTGCTACATCGTCGGTACTCGTTTTAGGTATGGAGAAGTTCTTCAACATCAAATGCAGGGCGTCGCAGGACGTGCCCAGCGCCGTGGTGCTCGTCACCACCGTCAGGGCTCTGAAGATGCACGGCGGCGGACCGGCCGTCACGCCCGGGGCGCCGCTGCCCGCCGAATACACCCGAGAGAACCTCGAGCTGCTCGAAAAGGGCATCCCCAACATACTGAAACACATCAGCAACGTCGGCAAGTTCGGCGTCCCCGCCGTCGTCGCCATCAATCACCGAGAGTAGGTTTCTTGGATACATCTGGGTACCCCTTCGAAATAGCCCAAGATAAAATAGCCCAAAGACACAATCGCTCGAGATAGAACAGCCTAGACAAAATTTTTATGTTGGACAGTTCGGACTGATTTTGTCTTTGGGCGACTTTATCATTGGGCTATTTTGTCCTTGGGCTGTTCTACAGGGGTCACCACTTCCGCTATTTTGCTGGGACTGTTTTGCCTTTGGGCTACTTCACGGAGGCGCCACTTCTAGTACTTGGATTGTCCCTTATTTCTTGGATTTTTCAGGACCGATACGGAGGCGGAGGTGGAGCTGGTGAGGCGGGCGTGCAAGGCGTCGGGCGCCTTCGACGCCGTGGTGTCGAAGCACTGGGCGCTCGGTGGCGCCGGGGCGGTGGAACTGGCGGAGGCGGTGGTGAGGGCGACGGCGGCGCCGAGCAATTTCGGGTTTTTGTACGAGTTGAATCGGCCGATCAAGGAGAAGATCGAGATTATCAGCAGGGAAATGTACGGGGCCGGCGGGGTTTCTTACACCGACGTGGCTGAAAAGAAGATAAGGCAGTACGAGGAACAGGTGAGGTTATGTTGATTTGACCGGAGATGTTTTAATGGGAATTGTTTAGGGTTTCGGGAATCTTCCGATTTGCATGGCTAAGACTCCGTTGTCTTTGACGGCGGATCCTTCGATTAAAGGGGCTCCGACTGGTTTTACTATTCCTGTTAAGGATATGTACATATCTGTAGGAGCGGGATTTATTATTCCTATGACTGGAGATGTGAGTAACCTTAATTGCCTGTTGTGGAGTTTTTTTTAATAATTGAATTTGATGATTTTAGATTACTCGAATGCCTGGATTGCCCACAAGGCCTGCGATATATGATATTGATTTAAATATCGAAACTGGCGAAATCGAAGGCTTGTTCTAATATGTTATCCTTTG
Source organism: Phyllotreta striolata (assembly GCA_918026865.1). Lineage (NCBI taxonomy): Eukaryota > Metazoa > Arthropoda > Insecta > Coleoptera > Chrysomelidae > Phyllotreta > Phyllotreta striolata. Next base: position 623,440 of record OU900098.1, on the reverse strand, counting down.
TTGCTTATACAACTAGTCGATTTAAAATAAATATTTGTTAAAAAATTGTATTACTTATTTTAACTGGCATCTTCTAATAAAGTCTTTACAATATATATAGGGTGTTAATTAATTGAAGGCCTTCATAAAAATATCTAGAATACATAATAAGAAAATGATGATTTTTTATTTTTTTTCTAAAATTTTAACATCCTGTAGCTCGAAAACTAAGAGGTTTAGGACACATATTGATATAAACTTTTCTTCTTAAAACCATCCAAATATTCACATCCTGAAGTATCGGCATTCGATTAATTAACACCCTATATAAAAATAATTATGATAGAAATAGTAAATAATGACCCCTTACCAAGGAAAAAATTTCCTACAATACTCACTATTTTTTTCACATATTGTATACGAATATGTTTTCAAAGTTTAAAACTAATTACATTAAAATGATTATTCATAAGTTTTACTATAATTACTATAATAACATAATGTTTTACATAACAAATGAGTACAAAATGTGAGCAATGTCTTGTACACAATAAAATAATAAATAACTATCATTCAATACATACAAGTAGATCAAAATTTATTCAAGAATTATCTAAATTGAAGGTACCTTACATTCCTGCGTTTATGTCAACAAATTTTACGCATTTCATACCCGCCGCTTTCGTATAAAAAAGCGCTCCCCCTGAGCTAATTCCAGTTCAAAATCGAAATGAACAGAAATCAACTCACTTCGATTTTATTGTGCATTCTCGTGGGGAGCTCTCTGGCTCATGGTAAGTTCCAAACCAATTTATTTTACACACCCTTAAACACACATATTTATAATAAAAAAAACTCAAAATCACCTGGAAGACGTTAAAGATAAGTCTAATGGTGCAAGATCAGGCGATCCTGCCGGCCATTCTATCGATCCTCGCCCCTTATCCAGCGTTTTGGGCAAAGAGATTTCATTTTTTTACGTTAATTTTTGAAATAAATTTGAACATTTTTGGATAGAGGATCCTATATTGTACTATTTAAACAATTAGGGGTTCTAACTATCACTCGAAAGGGCTTAAAGGTATGGAGGAATGTCAATTTTACAACGACATCTTCCGGGATTTTCAATAAACATTTTCCAACCCACTTGATACATCCACAACTTACCACTTCCAGATTATCAACGAGCCAGACTTTTGTCCCCGAATGCTAGGTCGAAGCACCTCTCCCCGTTCCAAGAACGAGGGGGCGCCATAACCGACAAAGAATGCTCCCTGGAATGTACCGGCGGCGACGACACCTCCATCGACATCGGCCTGGACCTCCAGCTCTGGATAAACAAAACCACCAACGTGGTGGCCGTCATCAACGTCGAAGCCAAAGTGGTGCTCATCATCGACGTCGAGGCGCACCTGGTGGGCCTCCTCAACGGCACCTCCGGCGGCGGCGTCATCATCGACTTGGAAACCCAGAAGGGAGTGTACATCGAGTCCAGCACCGACGTGCACCTGTGGCTCTGCTCCAAGGTGTCCATCGAACAATACCTGGCCAGTTTCGTTTCTCTCAAAGTCATTTTGGACCTCAACATCGGCGTGAAGTTCACCGTAGCGTCGGTTTCCAAAGTCATCCTGGGCGTCGTCGCTAATTTAATAGCGAAATTATCCATCAAATTGGGCCTGCAAATAAAATCCGACGTATCCTTAGGGCTGTCGGTTCTGATTAAAATTGGAGTGACCATCAGCGGCTTGCTCAAAGGCTCCCTCAAGGGTTTCCTGAGTCTCGTCGCAGGAGGCATTGTTCATCTCAAAGGCGACATCATTTGGTTCACCAACGTCCTCAAGGGTATCGCTTTACTAGTAGGCGGAATCGCTGGAGGTATAGGCGCTCTAATCGAGGCCAAAGTCAAGTTCGATTTGGCCGTCCTCTTCGGCTGCGCCAACGGCATCGAGCTCCTGATCAATTTCTTCCTGGCCCTCTCCGGCAAAATCAACCTGGCCTTGCTGGCGGGACTTCTGAACTCCGCCGAGACCTTCCTGGCTCTCGTCGTGCAACTGGGAGGCGGCGTGGCCTACGGCGTCACCGGCGTGATCAGAGTGGCCGCCGAACTGATCGCTCTGATCCAAGGCAAGATTAAAATCGACGTGTTCCTCGCCACCCTGGTGGAGTTCTCCGCGTCCAAAAAAGCCGGCGTGGAAATCGACATCGACGTGTACATCGGCGCTTTGATCCAAGTGTGCCAAGTCACCAACATCAGCGGCGAAGTAAAATTAGCGGCCTTCATCAAGCTGCTGACGCAGCTCAAGGAGCACTCGTTGATCGTGGCCGGCGCCAACATCTCCGCCATCATCGTCGTTCTAGCGGGCGCGGCCAAAATCGGCCTGGGTCTAGCCGTGTCCGTTCTGATCGCCATCGGTACTTCAGTGGCCGTGGCTATTTCCATACCAGCTCTGCTGCTGTGCCTCATCGGCCAGCTCACGTCGGCCGCCGGTATACTTTTGCTCAAAGGACTCGGCATCGCCATCAACGTGTCGTTGGAGGGAAACATCATAGTGAACCTGCTCCAGGGCTTCAACATCTCCAGCGTTCTGAAATTCGTGCTCGGCGGATTCCAGATCACCAGCATCCTCAGCGCCGTGCCCGGTCTCAAGGAGATATTCGTCGCTTTGAGCGCCGCCGTCAAGGGTTCCAGCGATGGTAAACTCGACATCGCTGTACTTCTCAAATCCAGCGCTGCTGCATCTATTGTGGTATCGTTAACGGGCGTCATCAAAGGCATTTTGAATTTGCCCGGAGGCACTAAATTGGACACGACCTCTCACAGCGACCTCGAATGGGGCGGTGGCATTTCTATTGGCATAGGAATTGGCGGATCCGCTAGCAGCGGAGGTTCTGCAGGATCAAGTGGTTCAGGAAGTGGTTCTGGAAGTGGTTCTGGAAGCGGTTCTGGAAGCGGTTCTGGAAGTGGCTCTGGAAGTGGTTCAGGAAGCGGCTCAGGAAGTGGTTCAGGAAGCGGTTCAGGAAGCGGTTCTGGAAGCGGTTCCGGAAGTGGCTCTGGAGGAATTTCCATAGGCGGTGGCACTTCAGGAGGTGGCTCAACTGGAGGTTCAGGAGGTGGCTCAACTGGAGGTTCAGGTGGTGGCTCAGCTGGAGGTTCAACTGGAGGTTCAGGAGGTGGCTCAGCTGGAGGTTCAACTGGAGGTTCAGGAGGTGGCTCAGCTGGAGGTTCAACTGGAGGTTCAGGAGGTGGCTCAGCTGGAGGTTCAGGAGGCGGTTCGACAGGATCGGGCGGCTCGGGAGGAATATCCATCGGTGGTGGCAGTTCCGGAACCGGAACTGGAGGAATCAATTGGGGCTGGGGCAGTTCTGGTAACGGTTCATCTTCAGGAAGCGGCTCGACCGGAGGCTCAGGAGGTGGTTCAGCTGGAGCCGGTACGGGTAGTTCCGGAACCGGAACCGGAGGCATCAATTGGGGCTGGGGCAGTTCTGGTAACGGTTCATCTGGAGGTTCAGGAAGTGGTTCAGCTGGAGCAGGTAGCGGTAGTACCGGAGGCGGCTCTGGAGGAATTTCCATAGGCGGTGGCAGTTCAGGAGGTGGCTCAGCTGGAGGTTCAGGAAGTGGCTCAGCTGGAGGCTCAGGAAGTGGCTCAGCTGGAGGTTCAGCTGGAGGCTCAGGCAGTGGTGGTACCGGAAGCGGTGGTTCAGGATCTAGTGGAATTTCTCTAGGAGGCGGCAGCTCTGGAGGATGGGGAGGATCAATTGGCGGCTCAGGAGGAGGAAAAAGTAAGTTTCGATAAAATACTTATTAATAAAATACCGTTAAATAAAAAAAAATATTTTATACAACATTTTATCCAATAGCAAGCACTGGAGGAAATGGCGGAGGATCATGGTCGTGGGGAACTAGGAATCAACACGGTAAGTTTAATATTTATAAATAATATTAAATCAAATAATTGAATAATTATTACTTTTCAGGTCACCATGAGCAAAAAGAACGCCATCATCACACGAATGAAAAAACCCAGTAAAATTTTAACAACACCCTCATCAATGTCTTCTATCTTGTAAATATTTAATGTTAATAAATAAGTATGCGTCAATATAGTAGAGAATTTTCTTATTTGTTGTCATCGTAAATCGCCAATAATTAAAAAAAATAAAATGTTTATGAATGAATTAATTGCAGATAGTCAAATTAGTTGTGAAATCAAAGTTATATAAAAATGTTTAATAATATTCCTGGGTTCTCTGATTGATTAGATATTAGATACATCTGAACTACCTATAATTGCAATAAAACTCGATAGATGATATCTAAAATAATTTTGTAATATTCACATTTACTGTTTTGAGAGTTTTACAAATAACTTCAATAATTCGACAACAGTTTACAATTATCATTTATTTATTAAGAAAATAGATAATAAATTAGATAAACTAGCGGACATAGAAATAAAATAAAAACTATATACAGTACAATACAATTAAAAATAATAAATTTTGAATGAACTAACGGCATAAAAAAACAAAAGCAATTCAAAATTAGATTTATTCCTATCGAATTACTTGGGAATGTCGTCTAACAACTAAAAAATCGTACCGGTTTTAAAATATCTGGATTAGAAAAAAACGAGTTTTCGTTGAATGTAAAATGTTCTGTATAAAACAAGTATCTAGTAATAAAATAAAAATATAGTAACACCAATAGAACTCTGGATGTTTATAAAATTAAAATATGTATATTAGATCACATTTTCCCCTATTGCCCTTTTATAAATTATAAAACAGTAGGTATTTAATCTTATAAAAGTTTATTTAGATCACTCTGTATATTTTGTATTATTTCTTCTTAGGAACTAGAGCTATAAGTGTAGATGTGATCTTTAACAATAATACTGTTTAAAAATTACGCGCCTTGTTATATCACTTTTCCAATTACTCCTAAATTAAATACAATTAACATTATCTACTGACAATAGTAAGTAATGTATTTTTATTACATCATAAATCAATGAAAATTACGAAATTTATCCATTTAATGCAAGATAATAAATACGTTATTAGTTTATTATAGAAAAGTCTAGTGCTCGTTTCTCTCAGGTACTCAAGAATCTTCAATTTATAATTGTACAAGGTGACTCGGTATGTTCATTGCAATTTTTACTACCATGCTAAATTATTCCCCTCATAGTTTTTGCAAATATTTTGACATACGTCAAACGTCATTATATCTTAGATGTCATAATGACATTTGACGTAATTATTGACAACTCTGCAAAAACTAATAAATTTATAGTTGTGTTAAATATCCGAAAGGATCATGTTTATTACTTAATAAGTTGTTTCGTAGCTTCGGTAAATGAAGAATTGAACAAGGAATAATAAATAAACCGATCCTTTTGCAAATAAAACCCAACCACTACAACCCGCCGGTATGATCACGGCGCTTTAAGCACCACGAATTAGTACTTAAAACTGGGATTATCGATACCTTCTTTAGCAACCTCTTGGGGCTTCTCGCCGCCGAGCATAGCCTGAATTTCCGCCACCGATTTCCCCTTGGTCTCCGGCACGAACATCACCATAAAAGCCGCTCCGGCGAAGCAAATACCGGAGAATATGTAAAACGGCGAATCCGCGCCGATGGCGTCGCTGATGTTCCCGTAGAACTTGGTCACCAAGAAAGCCAAGAACCAATTGAAAGTAGCCGCGATCGACACCATCACCGATTTAATCTCCGGCGCCATCAATTCCGCCGATATCATCCACGGTATGGGCCCGATGCCCATCGAGAACATCACTATGTAGATCCCCAAGCACAGCAACGGCAGCACCCCAATCGATTCCACCGTCTCCTCGTCCAACACGTTCCGGTTTTTGAACGTGAAGTACAAAGCCAGCACGAACTCCGACAGGCCCATGAACAGGATCGACAGCAACAGCAGCAGTTTCCTGCCGAATTTGTCCACCACCAGCGACGACACGAACGTGGTGACCGTCTGCAACACCCCCACTATAATCGTAGCCGTCGAGGCCTTCAGCGACGACCCGGCCGCGCTGAAGATGTCGCCCGTGTAGAAGATGACGGCGTTCACGCCGCTCATTTGCTGGAAGAACATCAGGCTGAACGTGATCACGCACGCCCGCACGCCCGCCTTCGTCAGCAGCACGTCGAAGAAGCTCGCGCGGCCGCTCGAATTTTGCTCCAAACTCAGCCGCATCTCCTTCAGCTCCGGCTCGCAGTCGTACGCCTCGCCGCGCAGCCTCCGCAGCGACGCCTTCGCCGCCTCGTACTTGTCGTTCTTCAGATAGTACACGGGCGTCTCCGGCTGGAAGAAGAACACCACGCCGAACACCACCGGGATGCACAGACTTAATATAGCGAGACTTTTGGGTGAGATGAAGGCCCCGGCGACGTACGCTATGAGTATGCCGACGGTGAGGAGCAGCTGGAAGTAGCTGCCCAGCGCGCCTCGGATCCGGTTCTCGGCGATTTCGCTTGTGTAGATGGGCGCCGCGACGCAGAAGGCGCCGCCCGCCAGCCCGGTGAGGAAGCGGCCGGCGTAGATCATCGGCACGCCGTCGGCGAAGACGATCAGAAACCAGCCGAGCAGGAACGGGACGACGGTGAGCAGGCAGCTCAGCTTCCTGCCGATCAGGTCGCAGATGTAGCCTATCGGGATGCACATCACCATGGCGCCCAAGTTGACGAACGAGCCGATCCAGCCTAATGAATCTTTGTCGATGGGGATGTCGTTGAGGTTGCCTGTTTTTAGGGCGTCCGATATGTTGGCCGTCCAGCCGAGGACCGCCCCTGCTGCTACTGCTCCCAGACATACTGGAATGGTAATATCGGAATGTTATTTGTGGTCCCATTGCTTGTTAGAACTAAATAGAACAATGTACAACTGTCTAGAACCATTTAGATTGCTTCAGGAGGAATTAGAACTGTCGAAGACTATTTAGAACTGTATAAAATGATTTACAACTGTCCGGAATGAATTAGAACTGTATGAAACTAATCAGAACTATCTAGAGCAATTCATAACTGACCAGAATCGTTTAGATTGCTTCAGGAAGAATTAGAACTGTCGAGGAATATTTAGAACTGTATAAAATGATTTACAACTGTCTAGATCGATTTGGAACTGTCCAGAATGATTTAGAATTGTCTAGAATGATTTACAACTGCCCAGAATGAATTAGAACTGTATAAAACTTATTAGAACTATCCACAGCAATTTATAACTGACCAGAACCATTTAGATTACTTCAGGAAGAATTAGAATTGTCGAAGACTATTTAGAACTGTATAAAATAATTTACAACTGTATAGATTGATTTGGAACTGTCCAGATTGATTTAGAATTGTCTAGAATGATTTACAACTGTCCAGAATGAATTAGAACTATCCGGAGCAATTTATAACTGACCAGAATCATTTAGATTGCCTCAGGATGGATCAGAATTCACCACTAGTGAACGTGGTGTTTGGGAAAATCGTGGAAAATGGTACTTACTTGATAGAGCAGCGATGTACTGGGGTACTGTGCTGGATTTCCCATAATCCGTCATATTATTCTGCAAAAAAATACCCTACATTAACAAGAATTTTTACGATATGTTGCTTAAATATTGTCCTACAATTAGTTGCATAATTTAATACGAAAATTTTCGATCGATTTCAAATTTATTAATAGATTCCGTTGGTTGTTAATTACATGTATTTGATCATTGTTCTCGTTTAACGGAGCACAATAGAAATTGCGAACGATTATGACACAATTTTTCTTGGTATTTACGTGACCATACGCACATGAGGGAAAGTCCGATCAATTCTATTTCTTCTGGTTTATTGGCTCGACCGGAAAATCCCCCTATGCTATAAAAAATGATCGATCGGTTGAGGCAAATGAACGAATAAACGAATGCTAATTTGTAAATTTACATACTTTGAATTGAATATGGTTTATGCTTTAGAAATTCTTCATTAATACTGGCAATAATTATATTGACGGATTGGCTTTTATTCCGTAAAGGATTTCGATGCTAATAGTGATAAAGATTAGATAGACAAATATTGTACAAAGTAAATTTTATTGTTAATTTATCTTGTAATTGATGTGTATGAATGATAACAAATTTTGTGTGTTTTTACAATATTAATCGGATGGCTAGTTAAATGAACTTATTGTTATTTAAGTTGTTTTTGATGAATTAGAAAACTAATAAGATATATTTTACTATACATACTTCGTTAAATTTCTATAAAATATTACTAGTATTAAAATTATTAATGGATTGTATTGGAAAATTTTGGTCGTGGATACTAAAATCTTATACACACTACTTGAGATAGATAATAAATACTGAAAACACCTCCAAATTACCTTTTATAGATTTTATTGAAGTATTAGGTTTTATAATTCAAACGAAATCTTAAAACAACAATTGTAATTTTTTTATGTGGAAAACAAATTTTTAATTACTGTATACTTGCATAAAAAGCTTCGTTTCTGATAATATTTGCATTTAATTTACCCCAAATATTTTGTGCATAATAATCTCCAAACAATTTAAATTACACATTAAAAATTATATGGAAGAAGTACTTACAAAAAACATTTTGCACCTTCAATTTGTTTAAAATAACCACACCTTAGTGTAAAATAGAATAAAATGACCATAACATAAACATTATCGCTGTTTTTTGGTCCTTAAATCGGATTTAAAAATTTAATAAAGCATAGGCGTCTCGTTTTTCGATCTAATTATCGGAGAAATTTTATTTCTACTTTATACAATTTAATTAGGCAACGCAAAATTAATTGCGAAGTCCAAGAAACCTTGTCTATTGTTCTGTACAGTAAATATTGTGCATTTTTAATTGCAATTATTTTTAGCCTTCCAATATATCAATGAGAAACTCCTTGAAGGAAAAAAAGCAAAGCGATTTTATAATCTCAATTTCACATTTATTAAAATGTAATTAAATATTCTTTTGGAGCTGTGAAAAACCAACAAGGACTTAAATTTATTTTTTATAAATATGCATTTTACCTGTTCAAATCGATAACTTTTCTATTAAGTTCAATTGTAATCCTTATTAAGTGCACATGAGAACAATATTTCGGTAACTAATCAAATATATCTAAAACGTATTATTTTCAGTTGCCCCACTTTATAGATATACTATATCTATGGTTTAACTACCTACCTTAATATACTACTAAGAAATTCCTCATTGAGAGGCCATTACAGAAAATTACATGTAATTTAAAAATATTTTGCTTTTAAAATCTATTAGAAAACTTAATAAAATACCTATATATTTACTATTTAATTATTTGTTAAACATTTTAATATACATAGGTACAATAGCTCCTTATGGTTAATTATACCTAACAGTTATATAAATTTAATCAGTTGGTAATAAAATATACCATCGGTACCCATTATGAATATATTTATGAATTACAATTTTATGGTTTTTACAAATAAAAAGTGATTTCACATGTAATTCACACTATTCGGGATTACATGAAGGTTGAAAATTAAATAATTTACCGAGCATTTTCCACAGCGTAATTTCCGGGTATAAATACTGAATATTTTCTCTTGCATAATATTATACTTTATTTTAATATAAATTCAGTAGAGGGAAAATGGTATAAATTGTTTGCAGTTTGGTCAACGCTGATAATATTGAGAATTTTTAGGTACACATAATGCAAACAAAAAATAATTACATAAAATTTGTTTATTCTACATGCGTTGAATTAAATATTAAATAACCTTTTATAAAAATAAACAATACTGTACGTAGGTAAATCACCTCAATACAAGTATACATGGTGTCACGATTAATTAAAGATTAATGTAATAATTTATCTGAAGTCCGATAAAAAGGCTTTTTACAATTACAATTTGTTGTTTTCGTTTCGTTGTTATCTGGTATATAAATTACAAAATTTATTCCGAAATTCATTTCCTCGTTAAAATAATGTTCGCAGGACACTTCTGACAATATTATTTAATAAATGTATATCAACCTGTTTAGGTAATAGTTAAGTATCTTGTTTTTGCGCAAAATAATTCGTTCGGCTCGTTTTATAGTTCATAATCGTAACTGAACGCTGTAAAAGATAAATTACATTTATTATCCTTTACGTGCATTATATAAACACTAAGTTATTATTTTCTCGGGGAAATATAATACCGTTTTTTTTATCTGTAGGAGTAACACAATGTTGGTAAAAATTTATTGATTTTTTTATTGATATTTCAAGACCTTCTTAATAAATTTTTCGTTAATAAAGGAAGCCCTTTACATAAGACACATTCCTAACTAATTACACACTTATATTTATTTATGAAAATAAAATTAACGATAATATTCATAAAGCCTACATAATTTCATTTAAAAATCACTAATATATTTATTTTTTTGAAATAAATTCTCCTTGGAATTTCTTCGATAACTTAAATACGCCTTAACTGATACTTATTTTTCTATCTATTTTATTCTACCTATTTTTCCATCATTTACTAGAAAAATTTTGCACTTTGACAATAACTTGATTCATGACAAAGTTGATGATTATGATTTCAAAATGAAGACAATAAAGAAAGCAATTTTTTTTATAAAAACAAACACCTGTAGTGTCTCGATTGTAATATGCCTACATAAAAAATACAATTATTAAAATGTTATTTTAATAATTTTATTTTGCTTCAAATTAATAACTGAATTTTTAGAGAATTATATTTATTGTTACCTTTGCTCTACAGGGTGCACCTGAGATTGACTTGTGAGATATAATGATTGATCTATTGCAAAATAAATTCGTAATACCTACATACAATGGATTTTGAAGTGTATTATGGAAACTTGCATCAGGGAAATTTCGCAATTAGATAGACGTGGTTTAAAATAAGCTCTATTATTTCAAAAAATACAATAAAGATTATAAGTTTATTAATCCGTCATAATTATTTTGATATCCATTACATCGTGTATCTACTTTTAATAATGCAAGTAAAATTAAAAAAAAAATAGAACCGACCGGAAAATTTCAAAACGCAACCATATCTAAGTTCGATAACATTTCCTATTTTTTAACTATTTACTCCTACAAAACACAAAACGAACAAAAATCAAAGTTCAAACAAATCGATATTTTCCACTACGCAGGTACTAAATAACTTCAAATAAACACAAAAAAAAAATACGAACCAAATTGTATTTCCTCGTCATCTTTCCGCAGCCCAAAGTGAAGAACCGCCGGGCTTCCTCGAGCAGCGTAAATACCTCAATCGAGAATCGAGAACTCAACTGGAAGTTAAATAATCGCGGTACTCGCGCGATTTTCGCGACAGGTAGGCTCGTCGGCGGATCGCAGAATGCAATTTCTTTGGCGAAATGCGAGCCCACCTGCCCCCCGACCATCGGACGAGCCTCCGAATCGCCCGAGCCGATCGCCCGAGAATTTTTTAATTGCAAAATAAACGGCGGTTTTGTGCCCGGTATATTTCTGCGTACACGCCGGGAAATTATCCCCTAAATACGGCGAATAAGACACTTCCGAGTTCGGAAATGTATCTGCTATAAACCTGCAGTGGTTACTGATTGATGAGAGATTGCTACTATACCAGTTTGTTATTTTTCCGAATTTCTATCGGCTCTTACTGGAGTCCTGGAAAATGGATTATGGAATATTCCTTATGAAACACGCGACCTCTTGACCTTCTTCGTGGAAGATCTTAGATCTTGGAATTGTATGTATCAACATTGTTGAAGAAATGTAACGTTCTCGGCGAGACAATAGACATAACGTATCTTTTGTTTGGTCAAAGTAAACAAGATGTTTATAATTTCATCTGATTATTGAGTGATTCGAAGTGAATTCCTTGAAAAGAATTATTATTGAATTTTAAAGCGATCGCTTCGTTCCAGGTGTAATTCTTGCAGTGAAAGATTACCACAAAATGCATCACAATATATTTCATTTATATACCTACTTAACATGTGTAAATAAACCTAGTACATAAAAGGGCTTTCCTTTTTAATAAAAGATATAAACACTAACAGATAAGCATTTGATATTAAAAGTTTCGTGTTTAGATTAGATACTTATCTATTCATATTATAGTATCTTGTTGTATATCATATTAAATAGAAAAACCCTTTTCTACGAACTCACCTTAGGTCTTTAATCAACTCTATGCAAATTCACGCGGTTTATTCTATTCGAAAAATAGATTAATTCATTTCTCGCTTCCGTTACGTTTAGGTATTAGCAGCGGAAACCGGGAGTGGCCTGTGATAAGACAATTTCACTTCTATTGAGTAAGTGGAAAATTGATCGAGAACATGCAAAGGATTCCTGTTGTGCATTTTCGCTTCTTTCGCGATGATTAACATATTAAAAGCGGTAATTGAATACAGTCTCTGAATTCGCAGAGGACACGAATTGGTTCACCTTCGAGCGAAAGGTTAAGATCAATCAAAAGCGGTGATTATTAAAAAAAAAATGTATTACTCATATGTGGTGTACTTATAGGGAATTGTTTCTAACATGGAATCAATAGTAATCTACCTAATTAGAATCGTAGAAGCTCAAGGACCACGTAATATAATAAGTTTATAATATAGGAGGTACCTACCACAGTTATAATAACAGTATCAAAGATAAATTATGTCGAAAATCAGAGTGATATTACACAATCTCTGGATAATTTCTAATTATTTCAAGCACCCTGCATAGTACTTGTTTACTGCTGAAATCGTTCACTTGCTTTTAATACTTTCTTATTCGTTTTTTATCGATAATTGAACACTCGAATTTCTCGAAATGGTCGATAATTATTCTAGTTGTTGAAGAGTTTTGTACGCACGAAAGTGTGGATACTTTCAAATCGACCTAATCCGACGATAAAATGTGAAAACAAGTTATAATATTCTTTGCGAGTATCGAATAGGAAATATTTTTTATTTTGCGGCTAGTTTGTGTGCAATAAAAGTAAGGAGATATCCTATTTTAACGATCCATTAAGTTTTATATGTGATTGTTAACCCTAACAATAAAGAAGGCAATAAAAATGCGAAATATAAATGAAACAATAATAATTATATCATATTTTTTTTATTTAAGGGCTACTTTAGTCACCAACAAGTACGTAGTCAAACAATCATAAGGCATTACACGTATAAGAGCATTTTATATTCAATTATTCAATAAACAAATATAATAATATACAATTGAATAAAATGTAAAAATATATATGTATTTTTTTGATAGTATAAATATATCACATTCAGATATTTTTTAATGAGAAAAGAAACGATAATAAATACATTAGAGATGGTGAATTTTTAAAATTAGGCGAATATCACCTTTGGTTGTTGAAAAACATGTTAATTCAAAGAAGCAATTCGAGTGAATTAAAATAATTAAATTATTACTAAAAATCTACTTATAAAGAACAATTAATATATTCGAGCGATTAACATTTTGTCATGGACTGTAAGTGTTTGTATATTTTATATGAAAATAAAAATTTTACTTTACTACAAAGTGTAAAAATATAAGTTTAAAATAAGTTAAATTCGTCTTTGAAAATTGAGCTGTAAATACAGTACTGTAACATTTTGCAGTTTCAGAAACTTACAAAAATTCAATAGCTTGAAGAGAGCCGGTTTGTGTCATGAAATGAGTGAGTTTTGTACTGTATTCACCGGAGTATTGGACAGAATTTTACAGAAATGTCTCTTAAAAATTAATTGCTTTCAGCGTTTCATACAGGGTGTTAATTAATTGAATGCAGATACCTCAGGATGTGAATATTTGGAGGATTTTAAGAAGAAAAGTTTATACTATGTATAAACCTGTAAACTAACAAGTTTTACTGAAAACGCATCGGCTCACAACTTTGAAATTTTTAGAAAAATTAATTTGGCACTTTATTTATTGTATGAACTGTCCAGTAATATCAAATTCTCAAAAAAATATATTATAACCAATAAATTAGTCAATATTTTTAGGAAAAAAATTCACAAACTAAAATAAAACATTGACATACTAATTAAAAACACTCTGTACTTTTAACCAACCTTCTACTAATAAAAAAAGCTTGTTATACTTCACAATTTGTTTGTAAAAAAACATTGAATAGTAAATAGGCAATTTAAATATTTCAAAAAATAACTTAATTTTATCTATAACACTAGTTAGCTCCCGCAAGGTGTATATTTTAAAAAATGAAAAATAAAATTAGATAATAGACTCGTGTGTATGATAAATTGAAAAAAATAAATTTAACACATGTATCTTTCATATTGTTCTTATTCGCTACTTACTTATATCTCTTTTAATAATATTCTTACTTACTCGCACTCAAATCAAACGTTTTATCGAGATTCCGATTTTCTCCTCTTTGGACAACGCAGTTCGGAGATTATCACATTTTCTTCTACTATAAAAAGTTTATTCGCTCCTCAATATACCGAGCGCTGAATTATTTTCGATACACCCTACATTCCAATCGAGTACTCCCTAGATCACCAATCGTCTTTGTGTCTCGTCGAAAACGCATAATGTTCCACGATTTGCGTGAAACTCTGTTTACTGATAGACGTTTGAACCAACTGTATACTCCTGAAGAGCAACTCCGACGAAATATCCTCGGGCAGGTGAGTGAGGAACTGCGAACCTTGCAGAAAATCCATCGACATCAACTCGTCCTGATGCAAATGAAGAATACCTAAAACAAAACGTCTTTAATGCGCGCATTCAATCGTTATTTACGAATTACCTAAAGCCGTTCGAAAGATAAATTCGTATCCATCGCGCAGAAACACGTCCCAAACCCTGCAGGCGATATCCAACGGCATGGCCTTCGCGAAGATCGTGTAAATCCAGTCCAACAGGTACAAATCGGGCGTCAGGCCGCTCTGCTCGAAATGCCGGTGCAATCTCGGCAAATTGAAGCAAAATATCCGATCGTACGCGTTGTAATACGCCTGCATGCGACACTGGTTCAACGTGAACGCCGACAAATGCAACGGTTGATTCAACAAATTCGAGAAACAAATAAAAGCATCGCATGGGTCCATGTTCAATATCAATATGGCGGCGATGTAGGACATGCCTTGGACGTAACCCACGTCCGGTCTGTAAGACACGTAGGCGGCTAACAATGAATGCAACGTGTCCGAATAAGGACCGCCTTCCTGGAAAATACCCAAATGCGGAAACGTCCGGGCGATGTCCAGCCGGATCACATCCATAGAACTCTCTTGACTTCCGTTGGCGTCCGACGGTATCGACTCGGGGCTGCTCAAGCGGCTTTGAGCTCGATTGAGACATATATCGTATAATTGAGGGGTGAGATTCAAATCGTTTCCTATCGCTAATATCCAGACTTTTCCTCTTACGCTGGAAGGGAGGCCTTGCCACCAAAGGTCTACGGTTCTCTTGCTGCAGCGCCTACAAATAAACAATTATATGCGAATAGAGATTACTTCTGGTGCGAATCGAACTTACATCGCATCCCAATCGGGCAGGACAGTTTGAGCGAAATGCTTGGCGGCCGCCGCCTGTTGTTCCTCCAACTTCAACTGGAGCTTCTGCTGCTTCTGTTTGGCCACCGACGATTGGGCCTCTTTCTTTTTGGCCGCCGCTAAAATGGCCTTGTACTCGTCCTTGTGCTTCTGTTCCTCCTTGAGCGATTTGGCGGGTAGATTCGAAGGCCTGTCGAAGCGCGTGAATAAATACGCCGTGTTTATTGTTTAGCTATCGCCTATCAAAAGTTTCGCATACCTTTCGTGTTGGATTAACGCCGAAGAACTGGCGACGTGGACGGGCGAAATATGCGAACAATCGCTGGATTGTTTACCGAAGAGCTTCCAAACGCCGTTACCGGGAAGCGGGTCGTTAGACGAGCCTTTCCACGTGAAAATATGCCTGTAATCAAAAACCGATTAACTAACACAATCGTGGTGCGATTATGGAGAATACTTACTTCGATAAAAAGTTCGTTAAACTTCTCCTTCTCGATTTAACGTGAGAGATATCCAAACTGGATAGAGACCTTTCTTCCGAGCCGATTAAACTGCCTGATGTCGATTGATCGCTGATAGCACTTACGCTGGAAATGGTGCTCGAAAATGAACCGGCCTCCGTTCTCCTGTGGCCCAGTTTCTTGACGGGCTCCTCGTTATTGGTGCAGTCTTTGTCTTCGTTAGTATCAGTCTTAGTTGCTTCTACTAAATGTAGTTGTTTGGTGATAGGGCTATAAGCTAGGGATATGTTTTGCAGGGCCTCGTTAAATGAAAGCGTGTTTTTAATATACAGATTATCGCCGCGATCACAATTCGAGATTTCTTGAGTATTTGCGCATTTCGAAGGGCTTTTCGATGAACAGGACTGGTTGTCTAGGTTTTTTAGCTTTTCGTACCGTTCCGGCCAGGTTCTGAACGATTTAAACCAAGATTCGCTCTTCGGGCTCGGAGAGTTGTCTTCCAATTGCCTGCTATCACATTGGTCTACAGCCAAGTCCAAATACATTTCATCTTTGTTAGTGCAGTCTGGTAAGCTTTGGCTTTTGAAATCCTGATTGTAAGGACACTGGGGGGCATCGGATACGCGCTCATCGTCTAGTTTATTAGGCGAATCTTTGATTAATAAATTCACTTCGAGTTGTTTATCTTTCGTCTTGTCATGGGAATCGTAATTTTTCATTATTCATTTGATCAGTGTTTTCCTTTAATCATAGAGTTTTGTACTCGTGAAATTCCTTTATTCGCGAAGTTAACTCCCACTGGAACCAGTCATTGTTTACGTTGTTAATTAGGGATCTATTTCGAAAATCATGTTGATTGATAACTAATACTACACATACAAAAACGATGGAAATAAATTACTTAATACTATACAAAGTTAAAGAAATGAATGAATTTGATGAAAGACAAACAAATGTCAAATGAAATGTCAACAAACCACAGACGTCATTTGGATTAGCGTTCGGCGGTTGTGTTCCGAACGAATTAAGTGTAATTTTAAAAACTCATGCGATTATGTCATTTTTGTTTTAATTATTACAAGTGCTGCCAACACATCCGCATCATTCGCATAATTTGTGGTTTTTCGTGAAATAATTACGCAGAATATAATTGTAATTATATTTTAATTGCATTATAAATATATATTGCGAACTACATAGTTCTACTTTGTGGTTTAAACGAAATTTTTATTTAAACAAAACAACCTGTTTTCGACCTAACGACGTCAAATTTTACTAGAATATTCGAACAATACAACTCGCGAATATACAAACGGTAAATAGACTTTCACCCTTATTTCGCTTAATAAACATTAATGCCGAATAGAATTCTTGGAAACTCTTTATTTACGTTCTAATTTCTACGAATAATTGCGCAGAAATGTCACAACGAGGAACTGTCAAAAGTCAAAGTGGTTTTTGGGGTTGGCATCCTGAAACTTTTTATTGTCTTGTTTAGGGCACAGGCTTATTTATGTTTAAAAAAAATATTTCGTGGATCAAAAGGCTACGAAGAGGCTTAGTTGTTTTTCAATTACATTATTATAGGTGAATGTAACGGTATTTTGGAATGGTACTGATAGTTTTAGGTTATTAGATATAGGAGGTAAATTTTATTATGAACTGAAGAGAGCAGACATGGCGGCTAGTAGAAAATTACAAGGTAAGTGAAATTTTCGATGTTTTCAATGATAACCAGAAGTTTTTTCGTCGTTTCGAGAATATAATTTTTCGTTGGAAACCGATAGCACAATGTTGAAATAACTATTCATTCATATACTAACATGTTTATATGAAGTAATGTTTTTGTAAAATATGGAAACAAGATCTAGATTAAGAACATAGATTGTTATTTTTTTTTCAGGAGAAATAGATCGCTGTCTTAAAAAAGTTACTGAAGGTGTTGAGACTTTTGAAGATATATGGCAAAAAGTCCACAATGCAGCCAACAGTAATCAAAAGGAAAAATATGAGGCTGATCTCAAAAAGGAAATCAAGAAATTGCAAAGGCTAAGAGATCAAATAAAAAGTTGGATCGCCTCTGCGGAAATTAAAGATAAAAGTGTGTTAATGGACAACAGAAAACTCATAGAAACGGTATGTGCATAATTTAATAGTATAGTTGCACATCAGGATTTGTAGTTGTCATAACACTTTCAACAGTCAAATTTTGACAATATTTTTAGACTTGTGAAATTTTTATTAGTTATATCATTATTACTTTTGTAAGTACTAATAATTCCGTTTGGAATAAGTCCCAAAAATCCGCAATTTTTGTGCATAACCTATAAAGTACAGCAACACAAAATTTTACCTCTAGGCTATAGCATGTAGGTATTAGTGTTAAACTTATGCATTGTTAGATACACAAACTACGTTTTTATTTAAATTATTTCATTTTTTGCTCTGTATTAATTACGAATAAGAGTGTGATGACCTTTGTAGTTAATAATAAGAGTCCGTTTACTTTTGTAGCAAATGGAGAGGTTCAAAGTTGTAGAAAGGGAGACTAAAACGAAAGCATACTCGAAAGAAGGTTTAGGTGCTGCTCAGAAATTAGATCCCGCCCAAAAAGAACGCGAGGAAATACAACATTGGCTAACGACCTCCATAGAAAAACTTAATATCGGTGTAAGTAAATCGAATGCGAAATACATTTCGAAACATTGCTTATTCTCTCGTCGTTTCCAGACCGACAGTTTCGAATCGGAGATTGAACAACTCTTATCGAATAAAAAGAAAAAACTCGATAAAGACAAACAGGATAGAATAGACGAATTGAAGTCTAGATTAGAGAAGCATAGGTTTCACATACGAAAATTAGAGACATTGTTAAGGATGCTGGATAACATGTCGGTTGAAGTTCAGCAGGTAAATCGAACCTCTCATACACAGAAGCGTCCGCAACCGTCCGAATTGCCCGTTATTTTCCAGATTAAGAACATAAAAGACAATGTAGAGTACTATATAGATTTCAATACGGAGCCCGATTTCGAAGATAACGAGTTTATCTACGACGATATCATCGGCATGGACGAGGTGGAATTGTCCGGCGTCGGCCTGCCCTCGTCGGCGACGACCGACAGCAACGAAACCGGCGGTACGCCCACCTCCATCATATCGGGCTCGTCGCCGCCGCCGGCGTCGTCGTCGCCGCCTCCGCCTCCGCCGCCGCTCATCGCCCCGTCGGCGATCCAATCGGCGCCGCTCACCCTTACGGCGATGGCGGCCACGGCCGTCACGACGGTGCACCATTACAATAATCATTCCGTAATAGAGAACTCGAATGAAGACAGTAAAAAGGTCGTGGGCAACAAGGATGTACAACCCAAGGTAAAAATTTCAATGATTTGTACTTGTATTGAGGGTTTTGCACAATTCCTCTACAGGGTGTCCCGTAAAGGCGAACGTGCCTAAAGTATAATGTTTAACTCAAATGTATCTTAATACAGCCAACTTTTGAATTATCGACAATTTTGACTTAGTGTTTTTCATCAAAACTTCATAGAATTGTAGGAAACAGATAGAATAAAAAAGTTTTAAAATGAAATTACCTATAAAATGAACTAATAATTTTTTAACTACACTCATAACGTGTACCAAATGATGTTGTTTTATCGGGACACCCTCTATAGTGAGAAAAATAATTTTAAAAAATTATCAAAATATATCCCTTGAATAATGTCCTACGAATCAAAGCATTAGATAAACAATTCAACTGATGAAATAAATTTGCTAACTTAGCGCGTATATCAATCGCTGGTTTTGACTATATAGTATTTTTATTTTCAAATTTAACCGCTCATTTTGGCAAACGTATTTTTTGTGTTTTCGAAGGTCAATCTATTTTTATTGTCGTGAACCGCAGTAAAATCTCATTTACCAGCCTACAAAGCGGTTGTTTTGTTTGGTATTTCGCGATAATCGACAATTCGACATTGTTTACAAACACGATATGAAAAATAAACGGCATCGATTCGTGAGGTGAGATGCGTTCGATTCGTTAGCTAATCGCGATTATTTCGATCGTTACGATCGCCGATATATTTTCAATAACTGACGTCGCCTTCGTTGTTTCGCAGCCAGTAAAACCGACGCCTGTGCGAGCAGTGACCAACAACAACCAATCGAGCATCAACACCACCCTCAATTCCGTGCTAAACTACAGTTTGGTCGGGGGAACGGGGGCGGTAACGGTAACGGCGTCTCTATTAACCGGTGCCGCCCCCACGGCGCCGTCGCCTGGTCAGTACAAACACGCCCTACTCGTTTCGTTCGGTTGTCTAATTATTTTTTTTTTTTGTGGTTTGTTTAGGTAAAGCAACGACAGCGTCGTCGAATAGCGTGGTGACTTCTAGCATGGGCAAGATTCCGGGCAGGGAACCGTCGCCTATCGGGAGCGTTCTTGCACAAACGTTGACTTCGTCATCGATAGGAGGCGGGAATTTCGCGGCGGTGGCGGCTAATGCAGTGAAAGTATCGAGTAAGTTATCGGGTCAAGTTTTCCCCTGGCTAATTTGGTGGAAAGAAGGAGCTTTTTAAGCTCGAGATACAGTTTAAGAAATGCTCTTTGAGTATGCAATTGTTGTGTTTTATCTCAACAACTCGTCGGAACAGCATTTTTACTGCGATGCTCACGATTCAAAAGAAGGCAAACATGCATGAATACCTATTAAAATTCCCGGCGTTATTTAGCGAATTAAAAAAAAACGTTGGTAATTAATCGGTTAAATTGAATTAAATTTCAGCAAGTGGCGAGAGTAACCCTCCAGCATCTGTGATAACTAATGTTAGTCAAGTTCAAACTCAAAATACATCCAATGCCATCAACACAACGGTCCATACGAATCCCATTGCGTCATTAGTACGTATTTTACTGTCTTATTATATATTCATATAAATAATTACGCGTTTTTTTTTTCTTAGGGATTACAGTTACAGAATTCGACGAACACTCCCCCGAAATCCTACAATGAACAACATGTACAAAATAATTGTTTAAGTCCAGAACCAAATAATTGCAGTGAAATGTCTAAATCCGAAGTCGATGCATCACAAATACCGAACGGTCCGATAACGGAGAAGGTAAAATACGCGAATCAACGTCGACTGTATTTATAATTCGATTAATTCTGTTTAGTTAAACGACGGTTTGACGTCGCTGAAAACGATGGCTCAACAAGTAATAGACCAGGCAGGGTTGCAAAACAACCAAGTCATCCTGGAGCCGAGCAAGATGCAGAATCAAGGGAAATCGGACGCCCACATACCCCCGTTGTTGGGCGTCGCTCCGCTGGGAGCCATACCTCTTCAAAAAGAACACCAAACTCAGTTCCAATTGATGGAAGCCGCCTTTTACCATATGCCTCACCCTTCCGATTCGGAAAGGATACGAACGTATTTACCTAGGTTAGCTTCGGTTTTTTCGCGACAGATCGAACAGGTAATCAATCTGGTCGATTGTTCCAGGAGTCCGTGCACAACGCCTTCGTACTACATCCAGACGCCTCTCGCTCACTCTGACAGTTTAGAGTTCTACCAGAGACTAGCGACGGAAACGCTGTTTTTCGTGTTTTACTACATGGAGGGCACCAGGGCTCAGTATCTCGCCGCGAAAGCGCTCAAGAAACAAAGTTGGAGGTTCCACACCAAGTACATGATGTGGTTCCAGCGACACGAAGAGCCCAAGGTCATTAACGAGGAATACGAGCAGGTTAGTGGGCAGATTTTTGGGTCGATTGTTCTTCCTATAGATTTAGATTAGGATTGTTCGAAGGGATTATCCTCTAGTGTTAAAGGGGATTATCCTCTAGTTAAATCGATGGACGTATTGGCATAGTTTCTTTGATTTTAGGGCACTTACATTTACTTCGATTACGAGAAGTGGGGACAAAGGAAAAAAGAAGGATTTACATTTGAATATAAATACTTAGAAGATAGAGATCTTAATTAAAATATTTATATTAAGATATAAAGTTTTATTTATGAGCTATATAAAAACGCAAACCTTAGTTTTATAATCTCTGAAAATTATCACAAATTTTTACGAAAAACTCGACTAGTTTGGCTATATGGTCGCCTAAACTTTTATTTAGTTTAAATAGTGTTCTTCGTATTTATCTAGCATCGGGTACATTTCAGTTAAGATGATATCTAATAAATTATAAGCCAGCTGGAACAAATAAATGCATATCAAATTCCACGACAAACGAATTGAACCAATAATCGATATACCTGTTTATTAAAATGTGGGTTTTGCAAAATATCTAACGTCGTTTTCAGTCCATCTTTCAATCCCGGTCCGAGAATTCGATTAACAATCGGCGAAACCGAATTTGTTAAATCCTCGAACGCTTTTATTTTCCTCTGTTCGAGTTGCTCCCTGTTCGTCGGTTTGTATTCGTTAAAAATTACATCTAAAAAACGAAATTATTTAGTAGTAATTATAATTTCAGAGATTGTTTTCGATTACCTTCCAATTGCTTAATTAAATACGTTAAATTCGAATGGCACAGGCCCGATCTAATTTTCTTTTCGATCAAAATCCTAGCCGACATGTCCACGAAATACTGTCCTATGCTGCATACTGAAGCGTACAATCGCAACAATCCGTAAGGGATTTTGAAAACGTTTTTTACTAAAAAAACGAACGTAAAATTAAGGTGTTCAATGTAACCGTTGCGAAAAAGTATTACATAAATAAAATGCACTTTCTGTTATGCCCTCGGGACTCAACGAACTGCTCATCGTGTCCTTTAAAACCTTATAGTGAACTCCAAAGTTGTCGTTGAACACTTGGTTTCTGTAAGTCTTGGGAAACAAGATGTTTTCAATAACTGTAAATAACTTGACGCTTTCTTCTCCTACTTCCGCCCATTCGAGTTTCCTGCAAAAAAAATGTATCAGTAGGTTCCGTCGGAATAAATTCATTGCGCATTTTATATACTCGGTCTTCGTCCGTCCCGTTGACATGAGGAACGACGCCATGAAGGGATCCAAATGCTGGCCCTTCTCCTTTCGCAATTTGTACGCAACGGATTGGTAGATGTTGCCGATGTCTTGCATTTGGGACGCGTTGGTCGCGAGGTATATCTGGAAGTCCTCTTCGGTGGTTAGGAAATAGTAGAGCAAATCGCTGCCTTTCAGCGCGGATTTTTGCAGCAGTTTGCGCAGGAACTCCTCGTACTTCGCCATTCGCGTTTCTATCGACGAGCCGGCCCTGTGAAAATTATTTAGATGTGCGAAAAGGGTTGGGTTTTTTTTTTGGTGTAACTCACTTTCTGGACGGTAGAGGCGAATCGCAAATTTCGCTCTCTCCGTGGAATTCGATAAGTTTGGCTTTTAGGGTGTAAAAATCTTGATCTTTTCGGAGGACTACCCAATTTCTTCGGCTACCCTCCGAGGAATCGGTTCTTTCGATGCTGATGTAAAAATACACGACTTTATTGGTGGGATTCGTCTGAAATGTTTACCAATTTAGAATTATTAAAGTTTACGCAAAAACATGAATTACTTGAAATGTGGGAACGTCTACTTTCCAAGTGCTCATGTCTCTGAATAAATTCTTGCAATCCTCCAAAAACATGTCATCTGCAGTACCGTTTTCGACTAATTGGGCTTCTGGCGGGTAAAACGCGCCCTCTACCGGCTGATTGGTCTTAAGGACGCCTTTAATCTTCCCCAATCCGCTGCTAAACTTCGAAACCGGTCCTGGATTAGTCGAATCGTACCGTTTTATCCTTAAAGATAATAAAATAACGCATGAATAGTGTGTAAAATAGTGAATAAATAGCTGGACAAATGCCGTTACCTGTCTTTGCTTGGCGAGCCAAAAGAAGGTCTAAGGTAAGCATTTAAATTCGTATTATTAATTAGTATTTCCTGTAAAATGTTCATGCAAGTTTAACTTACTTGTGATGTCCTTTGGAGTAGCCTGTTAGATGTTTCGATCCGCAAATGCAGCTGTAAAACTACAAACAAATGTGATAGGGATTATGATACGTTTCGAATAATTATTTACCTCGTTGCTGTGGAAAAATTGAGGCAACCACACGTTTTCCAGTATGTTAAAAACGAATTCGTAGGCGGCGCAGAGCAGTTTGCTCAATTTCGATATTTTCTCCACGGCGTAAATATCTTGCATTAAAAATTTAAAATCCTCCGAAATGTCCGACGGGCAACTAATATAACTGAAGCTGCTTTTGTCCAAGTATTCCTTGTACAGTTTCAAAGCGTCGTTGTGTAATTCCTCTATTTGCTTTTTAGATAGCTCCGGCATTAACATTTTCGAGTTGAAATCGTCTGAAACGCGGGACTTTATTAGTTGCATTTTTATGGCGGGTTGTAAAGTTTATCAATTTACCGACGTCAAGGCAGAATTGCAGAAGATTGACGTGGTCCTGGTTTTTTAAAAACTGCATAAACGCGTAAAGCAAGTCCGTGTCTTTTTTAATTTTCGTTAGGCTGGTTGAAAACGACGATGTTTTCTTCTCGCAAGACACGTAGTTGCTTAAAAATTCTACTTCGTGCGCGTTTTGGTTCAGCTTAGAAGACTTTTTGGATCTATAAGAAGTTATCAAAATCACGAGGTAGTTTATTATGTTGGGATCTGCGATGGCGTCCATCATCGGTAGAAACACCCATCCCGAGAGAATTTCTCTCATCATTATCGAAAAATTTCTAAAACAGCAAATGTTTACCCACAGCACGATACTCTCTAAATTACATTTTACCTGCATTTTAAGTAATCCCCGGGCAAGATATGCACCAAAAGCGATGAAATCAGATGCCTCAGATAATCCAGCTCGTTCTTCCTGTTTGTAGCTGCCGCATGAAGTTTTTTACCCAAATACTCGATAACAACTTCGTTAAATCTAACATTCTTCAGTTTAGCTATTTGTTGAATGTACAAATAATCATCAACATGCCTTACAACACATGGTACTAATTTATTAGCTACCACATCACCCACATCCAATTCTTGCAATCGGTTTATTATAGTGGATGTTGAAAACTTGAAGCAGTATCTTAGCTCGTTTAAAAAGTCTTCATCATCAGTAAACTGGGTATACCAAGAAGATACAAAGTTGCTGATAATTTTCTCAAACAGCTGAAATAATTAATTTAAAGAATGTTGATATAATTTTTTGTGTAACATACTTGTTCCACGGCTTTGTTTAATTCTTCGGACACGTAAATGTGCTTCCAAGGGGTAATACTTTTGGACTGTTGGTGTCTTCTGCAGGACAAGTCGTCGCAGATGCTGCAGGACTGTTTCAGGACTTTCTTATTCGAGATTTTGCCTTTGTAGAAGTTAATTATTCGTTGCAAGTAAATTGTGGCTTTGTGCTTGTATTTGACCAATAACCAGGCCGTCGTGAAGCCGAAAATGTACGCGAAATACATCATTAAACCGCCTAATGGTCTGAAAATGTTTGTACAATTTGATATACCTTTGGAATATCTGATAAGACTACTCACCGAAAGAATATGGAAAAAATTCCCACTAACGATATCATCGTA
This sequence comes from Phyllotreta striolata, assembly GCA_918026865.1. NCBI lineage: Eukaryota > Metazoa > Arthropoda > Insecta > Coleoptera > Chrysomelidae > Phyllotreta > Phyllotreta striolata. The sequence continues at coordinate 597,877 of OU900098.1, read as the reverse complement.
ATTGTAATATTTCGGATTAATATATCATTTGTTAACAATCGTAAGTTGTCAATAATTTCCGTGTATATCATTTTTTTAATATTTATTTTGTATTTGTATAAACAAAAATAGGTTAAATCAACTGTCAAGTCTGTGATAAATATCTGTCGCTGTCAAAATTTTTCTCTTATTGGCCTATAAAGTCTGAGTTACTTAGCCAAAAGTAAATATCTTCTTTCCGAATTAAAATGTAAATGATCTATCGCTGCCATTTGGTTATTTTGAGGTTATGTTAGATCAACGAGGAAAAATAAATTAAACATGGAAAAACAAGGGAGACAATTTCCCGTTTGTCCTAGAATTTATAAGGTAGCTGCCAGTGCCGCGAAAGAAGTTTCCGAACGGATGGGGAGTATCAAAAGTATAGTACTAGGAAAAAAGAATAAACACCCCGTGAGTATTCTAGGTTATGTTTAACTAACACAATTGGGTAAACTTTACCCTGATTTTTTTTAGAATGTTAAAGGAATGTTTGCTCTGGTGTCTAAACTTTACCAAAAATCTGACGAAATCGATATGCTACTAAAGAGATCCCAATTATTAGAGCAACAAGCTGGCTTGAATCCGTGGTTAGCAAAAATTTTGTTAGTCGAACTACTATGGGGCAAGAAGCGCCTTCCAGGGCAGAGCCGACCTGAAACTACTATTCAAGCGTACGAACAAATCTTTAAAGCGCACTTAAGCGACACCGCTTTGGAGGATCCACTTTCTAACAGTACTGATATTCTGCAATTACTATTATTTATAATTAAATATTTATAATTTTAGATGCTCATGTTGGGAAACCCCGCTACGTAAGAATAAACACATTAAAATGGAACCAAAACGATGCGATAGATACCTTCAGAGATGAAGGCTGGGCGCTAAATAAATTTCTAGACAAAACCGATTACAATGGATTTTTGGAGAAAATTGTAACTTTAAACGAGCAAGAATTCATGGTGGACATTCACATTCCTAATTTGCTAGTGTTCCCTTCGAAAACAACTTTCTACAATCACGAAGCTTACAAAAATGGCTCCATGGTTCTTCAGGATAAGGTGAGATTAATGTACTGAAATTAATAGATAATTAAATAAAATATTTATTTCAGGCGAGTTGTTTTCCAGTCCACGTGTTGAATCCTCCTCCAGGTAGCATTGTACTGGATATGTGCGCTGCACCCGGCATGAAAACCTCTCATTTAGCTGCAGTAATGAATAACACAGGAACAATTTATGCAACGGAACGAGATCCATTAAGATATGAAACATTACTTACAATACTCGATAATGCAGGCGCTACTTGCGTAAAAGCCTTAAATCGGGACGTATTAACTTGTAATGACAAAGATTTTCCCAATGTTGAGTATATACTAGTGGACCCCAGTTGCTCAGGAACCGGCATTACTGAGGTACCTGTTGCGAATCAAATTACAAAAGAGAGAGTGAACAATTTATCGGGATTTCAAATAAAAATCCTGAGACATGCCCTAACGAAGTTTCCGAAAGCTAAAAGAGTCATTTACTCGACTTGTTCGGTTTTACCTGAAGAAAATGAAGACGTAGTGCGTCAGGTTTTGGAAACTAATTTTAATTTTAAACTCCTTCCCGCCAAGCAGTACATTGGAGATTCCTGGTTTAATACCGGATCTGAAGATTATGGTGATATTGGGAGATATTGTTTGTATGCGAAACCAAATGAAGATCATACAAATGGGTTTTTTGTGGCTGTTTTTGAGAGATTGCAAGAAGGCGAAACGAATCAGTTTTTTGACACCAAGGTGTTTAATTATAAGAAGCATGTACAAATTAAGCAGAAGGAAATAAGAAAGGAGGCCAAAAGGGAAAAGAGGCGGCAATATGCTGCAGATTTTGATGAAATGAATTTGGGAGAAAATACTATTTCACATGATACTGAAAAGAAGAAGAAATACAAAACAGAAAAAACGTCTTCGACTCGACCAGAGAAAGTAAAAAAGGAAAAAATACCGAATGAGGGTAATGAAATTGTAGATCAAGACACGAAATTAGAATGTGTAGACGACACTTCTGAAAAAATTAAGAAAAAGAAAAAGAAGAACAAATCGAAACATAACGAATTTAAAGGTGATGAAGAAATTAATATAGATTGTGTAAATAACATTTCGGAAGAGCCTGAAAAGAAGAAAAAGAAGCACAAATCAAAAACGATTGATACATCTTCAAATACACCTCTAGAGGAAGAAATTGTAATAGAACCACTCAATGAAAAGAAAGCCAAGAAGAAGAAATCGAAATATAATTTGCAAGAAGTGGATGATGAAAGTAGTGGTAAAAGAAGAAAACTCGAAGAAATGGCAAGTTGTGATGTAAATTCAGCTCCAGAAAAGACCAAAAAGAAAAGTAAATCAAAGAGGGTAGAAGTAAATATAGAAAATAATATGGATAATTTAGTTAGTAAGAAAAGAAAGAAAAAGAAGCACGAGGAAAGCGAAATTATTCATTGTGAATAAAAATAATAATGTTAAGAATTAAATAAATGTTATATTTTCTGCAGTCGATTTTTACAAATCCAATTTTGTAGAAATTTGAAAATAAAAGTTAATTTTCGTAACCGTATTAAAAGACCTACTGGTAGTCCAATTAATGACGGGAAGTAACATTTGACCTATCAACAGTAGTTTCGTATAAACGTGTGTAGATGGCGCTAAAAACTTTTCGATGAAAACAACGATAAAATGGTTGCCTAACGCCAAATTTTTCACAAACGTCGGCGCATGAGTAAATGACAAAATGACGGGGTCTGTCAGTTGCGAATACTCGAGAGCAGTCAGCAGAGAGACACTTTTAATACACAACAGTCATAGTGTTATTTTTGTTGCGCTGCAAGTATTAGTATTGCTCTTATTTCCAGCGTATTTTCGTTAGTAAAACATCCGTACGATCTAAGGACGAATCGAATGAACGAATCTACGAATAACGAACGCTATTCAAGCAGTCGCAACAGTGCCGTTCTCGTGATATTATCGTGGCGATCGGTGGTTTTTATCCAAGGTATTTTAAGTTGAAAATGTTATTTAATACGTGCGAAATCCCGTAGTTTCGCTCGCTATACGTTCAGTGGAAAAAATCGGTGTGTACAAAGTGCTATACGAGGATTATGCTCTGATGGAATACCTTTGGTGTTGGAGTTGCATTGACCCGTTAAGAAACATACAGGTGGTGAATTTTTGGGATAGTTCATATTATTTATAATGTCGGGTAGTCTGATGAATAACGAGCCAGAGCACAAATCGCCGAGGGAGAGTGGCGAGGATTCCGAAGATGAAAGCGAAATTTTAGAAGAAAGCCCATGCGGCAGATGGCTCAAACGACGAGAAGAGGTAAGGAATTCTTTTTCAAAATTTCCCCATATCCCTTTTATCCCGATTAAAAAAACCCCCAACGAATTCGTCTCTTAACCTAACAAGTGCCAACCGGCCTCCATTTTGCGAAAACATGCCCTACATTGTTGCCGATACATTCAAAATAAAAGCAACTCACAGAATATTACACATCTGAATTTTTACGATCGAACCGAACGTGTTAGTTTTTATTTCTAACAAATTCCGCAAATCCCGTTAGAATAATGAAATTAAACGACATTGCCCGGGTCAGAGAAGGTGAAACGTGGACACTCGGAAATTACATCACTAATGTTGCGCGAAATTTTAAATATAGATTCGTGGAAATGGACCGATCAGTAGGGCAAACGGTCCCCGAAAACCGGGTTATACCTGTAGATCCGGCAACGGTGGCGCCCAATCCGCATGCCCTTAGTCTATCATCGATTTTTCGCGTGTTTTTTCCTACACGTCATGCCTGCCGTCTGGACGGATTCGTGTAAATATTGGGACGTGTTATCGTGGATTTATATCTAATTAGCGTTTTCGCATTTAAAAATCGACTTGGAAGCGGCCGGGCTTGATAATTTTATTATATTGAGAAAATAAACTCGACCCTTTAATCAAGTCGACTATGATATGACGGTACTTTTCATTGCGAAACATGACCAATGTTTGTGTAAATTAGGTATAAGTATAGATTTTCGGGTATTTTACAACTAATTTTCGATGTATTGTGCATAAAAAAACTGTACACGACTAGGTACATACTAATTTTTTCGTTTGTTCTAAATGACGTTTTTCATTCACTGAAAAATCCCACGTACGATTTGAAACGTAAATATTGTAAATACTTTTTATGATTGTCGTAAAAACTTTAATTCGATTTACGTCGGTAAAAGTAAATTTTCCCATTATCCTTTTTACCACGATATTTTTCATGAATACATTTCAAAATTCACTTGCTAAATTACAGGCTGCAATCATAGATCGCTTGATTTTGTATGATTTCAATCATTTGTCAATGTTTGACATTGACAGCTGTCATTGAAAAAGTTTTTTCAGGACTCAAAATTTCTATTCCAAGTTCATTTTACTTCAAAATCTAAAATACCTGCTAGTGAGTTGATTTTTTTTTGCTGTTGAACGTTTAAATTAACGTTTATAAACTATAGTAGTTTATTAATAGGTATTATACATAACTGTTCTTTTAGAACTATAATAATGTTAGGTAAAATTCAATTGTCATTACAATCACTTTTTATTGCTGAAAAGAAATAGAAATTCTGCATAAAACCGGAGATATTTACCTGCATACTGATTAAAACGAATCGATTATTAATTATAATAAATACATCATACGCCCGTATCGTTACCAGTTATTAGTCGAGGCAATGTGACTCATACTGAATATAGATAAACGAATGTTTAATTACCTACAATAATTAAAAGAGTATTACCAACATCTCCTCGTGTTTTTCTATAACGTAAATACGTAACTGTATTCATATTTGTTGATATAAGTTTATTAGTAAAATTCTTTCGGATATTTCCTTCCATGCACAAGTTACTGGAATTAGGCCGCTAAAATTGAACTTGTTTAGTCGATAAAATGGGAAATTTTCGTTTCCAGACCCTTTTTCCATTCGGATTCCATCGAACCGTCGGTTGAGACATACCGACATTCTTGTCGCCGGTTATTTTTAGATATACACAAGAACTATGACCTTCTGGGAGTTATAATATAAGCAACCGGTTCGCTTGAGGCGTTTCGCGAGTGTTTCTATTCTCGAAACGGTGGAGTAATTGGCATAGGAGATGTTCTGTTATTAAAGATTATAAAAAAAAGCAACGGATAAACGCAAATTATACCCGTCATTTCTTAGCTACCTACTTCTCGATTCGCCCGGTTTTATTAGGCCTTACGAGAGCGCAATTCTCTTGGAACGCGGGGAATGAATATGCAAACGAAAACCAAATTGAGGTGTCAGTATTAGAGAGATATGCCTAAACTTTTACAGTATTAAATCCACCTCCAGTACGGTTCATAACAAAATTCTGTAACGAAATTTCTTGCACCTATATGCACTTTATTATAGACCGAAAATTTTTGAATTCGTTTACATTACAATTAGGTGCAATGCCAGAATTGACCTTGCTACTAAAATTAACCGTCAATCATTCAACGACACGAATAATTTCCCTGGTTATTGTTTTATTTATAAAATTGAAAAAAAAAAATACCTGCATTGATACGCACCGAGTTGTATAATGGGACGTGTTAATTTCGTTTCGATTTCGAAAACAATCGGTTTTTTATTGACTGTTAAAATCGGATTCGATTTACGTAGTGCATTTGAGGTTATTTACCTAGCGTACGTTTTACAATGTGTCTGTAGAACAATATTGAGAGAAATCCAAGTAGATTTTGTACTTGAGCAAGTTTTTTTTAGTGGTCGAATGCCAAGTAAACGACACTTACCTATTATCCTTACACGCGGGTGAAATTCGAACCTAATGTCATATAACTTCGTTAAAAAAATGATGAATTGCTGCTAATCGACTGCGAAAATTGAAAAAGTTTCCTGGGTCAAGGTAACGACAATGCGAAACATTAAAAAAAACACTACTTGACCTTTGTGCCATCTGTTGTTACCTTTAAATTTTATTCCAAATACTTAGTAGAGTATAAAATTTTCATTTTTTTATCGTAAAAGATGAATCAATGTGAAATAGTTCCCGGAAGTTCCACTTTAAAATAACTTATTTCAAATGAAATATCGTTAGTCGACATTCTTCCTGGGAATCGGAATTTCGCGAATTTTTAATAACAAAATAATTGGATCTTTTTTATCCGAACACAATTTGCAGTTACCTACAGAGCAAAATTTGAAGCATGGCAATTTTTTTTATTGAACATTTCTGTTACTTACCTAGAAAATTAATTATAGATTCAATGTCACATTTTATGCGAGGTAAAATATTTAAAAAAGCGAGTATCCATATTTAACGAGTAATTATGAAAATTTATTAATGAGCCTCGGAGAAATCGGAGGCAAACAGTGATGCAACTGTACAAATATTGAAATGTAAAAAAAACTGCGATTAATAACGCACTCCACGAAAAAGAGATACAGTATTAAAAAGGAAAATATTCGTCCTTTTTTTTCGTTTCGGGTCCAATGTAAATATTTTAACAATATTCTAAATTAAATACGTCTTAATTTTTTAATCTATTTTAAATCATATTTTATCGCAAATTGCGTCATTTGAAATCAAACGGGAGTCCTTCGTTTTAAATGGATATAGACAGGAAATAAATTCAATGCAAGTACATAAACCTAACAGTCTTGTGATTATGAATGCCCTTCGTTAAAGTACACGGTTTATAAGTTTTCTGGAAAGTTGTAAAAAAAGAAAAAAATGTTTCAGGATGTTCGAGAAATGCACACTAATACTAAACCCTGTATAACGTGATTATTTCCGCAATGCGTCCTTTTTTTACACAAATAAAGTTCCCCATAAATCCACCCGGTGTCTTTTCTAAGGTGTTTTTCTGTCGTTTAATTTTCCTCGGGTTTTCCTTTCGTCTTACGTCCTTTCCTTTTGCCGCAGACACACTTCGCAAATCTTCCAGATTAGTTTCAGATTTAATAACGACCATTACACGGATGAATCGATGGGTTTTTTTCGTCTGGAAATCCAATTAATTACATTGTAATTTTCCAGTCTTGCATTTCGCTGAGTGCATGGAATTGCAGACGTTATGCAAACGTTCGCAGATGACATAACTATAGTTGCACGTGAACGGTTTTGATATAATCGAGCGCAAATTATAATAGCTACATTGTTGAATTGTATCCCGTAATATCCCTGATGATTTTTTTTTTATAAGAGTAAGTAGGTAATTTTGGCGGTGATAATGCTATTATAAATTCGGCGTATGTAAGTAGATATGAAAATTTTAAATTTAGAAGGTCGGTCACTTATCCTGGGTGACCTTAGAATTTTTAATCCAGCAAACTTTATTTTTATAATGGATATTTAACAAGCCAGACTTCGACGTGCTTGTATTACTCATTATCGAAATTGTTCTATTCTGGGAATACTCCGAAACCATTGATTAACTTTAAAAGACCTGTCTGACTAAATAGGTAGAGGAAATTGTCGCTCAAACGATTGAATTCGTTTCCATAAATAAAACACTAAACATTGTCCCGGTGGACAGGGAAATATTTTCAGGTCGTTCGTTCGTTTTGTGCAATATATGGGATTAGAGAAAACTTGACCCATTTGGCGACAGACGGACAAACTCGATGAAATGCATTTTTGGTGCTTTTGTGTTATGCGGACGTTTCCACAAAAAAAATCGATTTACGACATTAGCTCCGGCTCGATAAATTCGCGGTATTTTTACCTGTTTTATTTACCTGAGCAGATAAAAGTTTTTTTTTTATAAACGAAAGGTGACAATAACGCATTACATTTTAACCTCATCACAATTGTCATAACTTTGACAAGACCGGTGTATTTTCAACTCGTAATTAGCAATGTTATTACAGAAAAAAAATACCAAGGACGATGTGGTAGTGTATGCAAGGTTGTTGACTTATTTTGAACCTGCATTTTTTAGAGTCATTAAAACGTTAGGTATTATTAAAGTCTGTTTTTAGACACTTTTATTTCGTTAAGTTGGTAGAGAGGTTAGTTGTTAACAAAAAAGTCGATTGTTCTAAGCAGTAAGCCAATTTATACTTTCGAGCCATTCCATTAAAAAAAATTCTGACGATTAATAAAATTAGTGCCAGATTGTTCTCGACCACTTTCGTTAAGGCGACAAAATAAATTTCGATAATAGAATAATAAATAACCGCAATCAATTTAACTCGCCAGAATAGTACAACGCCATTATTAATGTTGTCCGTCCGCCTACTCCTAGAAGTGCATTTAGCAGCAAACAAATAAATAATATTCGGAGCGGATTTTTTTGAAAATACCAAACGAACCGTTTCGACTCCCTTTCCCGTCCGTTTCCCAGCAACTATTTATTTTTATTTCCCTTTCCTAAAAACTCGTATACCAACGAAAATAAAACGTCGTTGATCCTCCTCGTTGTCGTGCGAAGAATTCGAGAAATGTCGAGTATGCTTGTATGGTTTATTTTCGGAAAATTGGTCTATTGGAATTTCTTAATATATTACGTTAATTAATTACTGACTAATGGATCTTATGGTTGTAATTATTGTCCAAAAATCGAGTCGGTAACACATTGGTATTGCCAATTTGCTGGTTCATAATTGTCAGGTAGGTAATTACTAAAAATTGTGTTGGTGATTTATTAAAGTAGGGAGAAAGCTTATTGGATGTATAGGTGAGAAAAATAGCAGAGTTTTCGATGCATCACCGAACGCCAAAGGTCGTCGCCGCTACAATTAGAATGCTATTTCCAAGCGGTTTTTTTTTATCGCTTTCGAAGAATGTTGGCAGTTGGAAATGAATCATATGACTAAACGGGCGTGGATCCTTCCAGATGTGTATCGGGCGTTCCTTCCTCGACAAGCGCATTCTTCTAGCATGCATCGCGAAAATTTTTGGTTTTCTACAAAAAAAAAAATCGTTCGGAAATTTTTGGAATATTTCGCTTGCAATTGTATAGACTGTTCAAGTTAATAGAGCGTCGTTGCCGCATTGCATTATTTTTCACCGATACTCGACTAAAACGGTAGAGAATGTAATTCGTTTGCGTCGCAGTTTTAGTGGTTTATTTCGGGTATTACTCGCCAGCACAAAAGGTAAAAAGCGCAATTGACCGTGGTCGAACTGGCGCCCGGCCGTAGTAAATAGAAATAGAAATCGTCTGGTTATTTTGATTTAGAAACGAAACTTTTTTTTTTTCGCCGCGATGCGCTTGGCAAATCGAACTGGCCGAGGCGTCGACGAGAAATTATTTCGTTTCGTATTGAATAATGATTTCGGAAAAAAAATATTCGGTAAAAAAATACGCCCCGTTTTGTCGACATTTCTGCAGGACAGCAACGGGATGAGTTTTTCTGGATGATCGGTTTCGGAAACGGTTATTCCACTTTGCGCGAAAATTTGGCAAAGTATACTTAGGGGAAACGTTTTAAGACAAACAGGATACTGTTAATTTTATTCATAGAACCCATCAATTTTTTTTACAACCTGGAATCAGGCTGAAATGTAGTCAAGAAATAGGTTTCATAGAAAAAAGTGGAGGTGTGATATGTTTCTTTGAAACATCCTGTATAGTTTATTTTTGACTCTGGTATAAAAATTACTTTGTTGGTAGATAATTTGGGTAGATAAATGACTCCGAGGTAAATAAGTAAATAATTTACTGTTTTGATAAATTTCATATTTGAAGTAAATACTATTAACGTGGATAAATCTCTTATTTTCATAATTATCTTAAGGGTAGTATAACTGTTCTTGAACCATCCCAAAAAATTATCTTAACTCATTATTTATTTTGCAGAATAACAAAATATTTTGCATACAGGGCTGTAATTCAACGTTCATTTACAATTTATCCGATAGTAACGTCTTTGTTAAAGTGTATCTATTTAAACGGCAATAACTCCCAAGGTTTTTGCATTAAAATATTACCTTTCATAATATCTATTGTTTATTTATGTCGAACGGCATTAAAATTCTCGTAATAAATATAATAAGCAATTTTTAATCTTCCATTATTTATTCACGGAATATCGTTGTAGATTGCACATGCGGCATACAATATAATGACTGTAAACATAAATAAATAAAAATATCGAGGTAAGTTACCTTTATCTCGTTTACAATATCGTTAATGCCCATTTATCTCGAGATAGAACGATGATAAAGCACGTATCTAACTTAAACGAATGCCCTGCAATATTAATTTATTGGCGACATTTACGCGTATTTGTTAAGATTTTCGATTTATCGACATGCTCCGATTTTCAATAAAAATATAACAAACATAATTGCGCTACGATATGCATTACAGCGTTGTCGTGTTGTGCGTTTTTTACCAATTATCATTGATGAAAATTCTAGGCTGTGGAGAATTTTGAGCAAATCGAACAATCGGTCGAATGTTCCGCGCATATCAAACGAACGTTTTGCCAAAATTCGAATTTATGCCGGATTTATTGACGTCAATTTGTGCGGAGATTTTTTTTGTCTGTATGCACGTCTACGCGTTACGCTCGTCATGTCATGCTTTTTTTATAGAAGCTTGGAAAATTGATGAGAACATGTTTTTATCAGATGTAACTGATAATAAAATAGAGTTGGACGCGGATTGTATGTATTAAAAGTTGGTAGAAAAAGACTTTTTTTAATAAAACTAGTTGCTAGACGAATTTATGAATTAGTCAGTGTATTTTCTGATTTTTCTCAATTACAACATGAGTGGGTGAGTCCCGTTATGAATCAATGAAACATTGTATTTTTTAAGCATCTCATGAAACATTTACTAGGGCTATAAAACACCCGAATTAAACATGATTTCATGTTGTATTCATCCAATTTTCCTATTTACGCGGTCGAATCCGTCGCAAATAAATATTGGAAATAACTCATGAGTTGCAATATAAATGCATTAATAAAATGAAATTATCAACACGAGTCTGTGAAAGATTACGCTCGTTTTATAATCGCTTTTATATAAATAAACGGCGAAACCACAATGTATTACCCGTTAACTTTTCATTGTTGTATGGTATATTCATTCTTAAAAAAATATGTATCGAAGTAGATTTATCCGAGGTTATCATCGTGATTTCTATATGTATAAATATCCAGTAAACAATAATGCTGATCGTTTCAATTATACGTAAGTATGATTTTACGCTTTCCGAGATGAAAGTTCACAGGAAGCAATGTTACAAAAAAGCGATTGTTTTTTAAATAAATTTTAAGTACACATAAAGTATTGGCTTTCTGTACTTGATATGAGGATGGATAATTTTTATAATTTCGCATCTTGTAATTATTAAAAGTACTTAAGTTACCCTATGTGGTTTATATTGAGCTATTTATATGCGAAGTTCAAAATAAGTATGTATTAATGTTGTTCGTATGAGTTACTATTGATTGATTAGTAATTAAAGTGTAGTAGTTATTTTGATTTGAAAGTGTTGAGAAGATGCAATGTTTGATGCATACAGTATTTGCAGTTTTAATAGATAGAGCAGATATTCATGCAGCTTTTAACTTGTTAACGAATTAAAAACAAACATTTCTAAAGCCAGCATTTCATAACGAATTTTCCAAAAAAAAAAGTAACGTTTTTGACGCTTTTATGACGCAGTTCATGTAACTTGTAACCTAATACAATTTTTTCCGTTTCCTTCCTGTATATGAAAAATAGAACATGCGCGTTCAAAATTGTATTTATCTTCTGCGGTTTTCGTCGTTATCGCATCTCGACAAAACGAGCATTCGCGCTATTTTGGTCGTGTTAAAATTCCCTATCGCGATTGATTAGTTCAATTCGAGTTCATTCATGGTTTTTCGCCCGGCGATTCTTATTTACTACAATGTTAACGATTGACGACGGAGAGAGAACGATATTTTTTTTTACTTCGGAATTTGCGGTTATCGCTTTACGTGGGAGTTTACGTGCAGCGGAAACCAATATGGGTATATTCAAAACGTCTCGAATTCGATGAAAACAAAATGCTTTTGAATTACTCTACACGTTTCGCATTGATTCGAATCGCCGTAGAGTAGAGTAGAGTAGAGTAGAGTAGAGTAGAGTAGAGTAGAGTAGAGTAGAGTAGAGTAGAGTAGAGTAGAGTAGAGTAGAGTAGAGTAGAGTAGAGTAGAGTAGAGTAGAGTGGGGAATTCTAATTTTTATTGTTATATTTTCAAGTTATCCTGGGACTGTATTTTTTGGATTCTCTAAAAGAATAAATCATCAATTATTCTACACGTTTCGCATTGATTCAAATCGCCGTAGAGTAGAGTAGAGTAGGGTGGGGAATTCTAATTTTTATTGTGATATTTCTCCTGGGACTGTATTTTTATTGCGTTCTCTAAAAGAATAAATCATCAGTTTTTAAACATGATGATGGGACGAAAATAGTTAGTAGTTAATCTGCGAATTTTCTATTTCTACTTAGCGAGTACCGGCTTGTACCGAAGCGAAACAGTATCGAATGACACAATATCCGAAACCGCACGGAAAAATCGCCACAATAGCACGCCATCGCTAAACGAAACGAAAATAACTTGTGTCAATAAATTATCGATTCTCATCCACATCGGGGTGGTTCCATTTCGATTCGAAAATCACGTTTCGCGTTTTTTTTTTTATCGGCGTTCGGGCAAAAAAATATCGGCACGTGCTCCTGTTTCTCGTTGTTATTTACATATTCGTTTGCGTATTTTTACTTGCGAATTGATTTTTTATGAACTTTGCTTTGTCGAAAATGAGAGCGAAAAATTGATGAAATTTCGTATTTTTTTTTATTGCTTTGCATTTGTTGTGTCTGCGTTCGGATGAATTTATTATACGTTTCCCATACCATAAAGGTAAATTGATTTGTATATGGGAAATTTTTAATTTAAAATATTCGTTTGTAAACTCGTTTTCGATTTTAATTAAACTCCCGGTGTAGTATATTTAGAGCGTGAACGCGTAAAAACGGCAATACCTCTAAATATTTATTAAACAAAAATTTCTATTGTAACGATTGACATGTAAAATGCGCGTTCGAGTGGCTTCATTAAAAAAAATGTTAATTTTAGAAAGGAAAAACTTAGCGCCACGAGTTATACTGTCTAATGCTACTTAATGAGTTTAATTATAGCAACATACGCAAGTTTAATAAGCTAGACGAGACCTTGGATAATTTTCAAATACGCTTTACGAGGGACGCACGATAAATACCGATTACCTATCTCACATCCACCTCTGTATAACGTCCCTTTTTTTGTATAAACATCAAAAGACGGTTACGTATAAAGTCATATTTCCATGTAGACTGTTGTAAGAAGGAAATCGATAAGTCGGAAGGTCACAACCAACGCAAGGAAACGTCTTTAATCTCGGAAAAGCCGTCGCAGCAGGGCCGTGTTTCGTTCTGCATTGGGTCGGAAAAACGGAACGGAAAATTTGGCGTCGAAACGCCACGTTCGCCTAATAAAAATCCCTATCTGCACACGACGAATTGCCACGCTAATTACGTTCCGAACCGAATTTAATACCCGAGATAATCGAGTTATCACTTCTGTCACGAGTCTCGGGAGGTACGGTTTTTTTTTCCTCTCTAACGAACTGCCTACCTTAACAATAAACCCGGCGAAAATGCGAATTATCGTGTGTAGATTTCCACGAACGAATTATTCGTTAGCGTAAAAATTTTTCAAGGCGATTTGTGTAGTTGTAGAATAAATAGCGGAGAGTTGAAAAAAGCATTAAAATAGATATAAGTACTCTACGGCGTCGGAGCCTTGGAGGTTCGTTAAAAAAGCAGAAATTACCAATTTATACCGACCCGGTTGTTATGATACGTTTGTCTATGAATTTCGAAAAAAAAAATCGCCTTTCGAAGGGGAAATGTTTTCGGTACTAATCATTTTTGAGGTACGTTGTGCCGTGTCATTCGCTATTCATGCGGAACGAATGCGTTTATACTAATGGAATGTCGAGCATTTCGATTGAAATACTATAATTTCTAAATACATTTAAATGGAATTAATAATTTGCGTTTGACGTATTAATAAATCATGCCGTATTCAAATTGAATGCAAATTTTAAGCTGCAGCTAATGTTTTTTTTTTCTCTTTTCCAGGTAAGGATAATACTGATATATTTTACTGCGTAACTAAATGGTTTTGGTAAGTCTTGTTATTCTATGGTTTACGTAGTACGTGGTTAATTCGCCGCAGTTTAGGTTATTTAAATGCAAATATTCATGAAGAAAATGCTGTATAAATTACAATAATCTATTTTTAATCGGAAAATATTTCGGTATACTACTTGTATGTAATTTTGCTATTACCCCGGTATGCAACGATAGTGATGCACATCTACATCAATAATATTAGTGAAGCGTTTTAGAGGAAAAATATTGGCAATGTACGGTGATTAAATTTTGCCGGTCGAACACTTTCATGACAGCTGAATTGCACTAAATAATAATCAAGATGTTTGTTGAACTGCGTTTCGCCAAATTTCGTCGATTCGATGCCGTTTTCTATTAATATTAAATTTGCATTTCGATTAGATTTTAATGCATTCGAAAGACTTGCAACACTCGCAAATTTGCGATGGAAAGTATAAGCTTGTTTGATCGAAATTTGCCCACCCCAGTTTTGAATTGAACCTTTTTGTAGTTTTTAAACGATAAATGCAACTAACCCTATACGTAAAGCTTGCGGTGTAATTAATTGATATCGTTTTATACATTTTGTTCTTATCAGTTGGAGTGTACAATCGACGTCAATATGTGTGTGTGTACGTTGATAAGGAATTTCATTGTAGACTCTAGATTAATTTTCGTTATTATCCGGCGCAAAATTGTGTTAACCAAGGTAGCGAATAAAACAATTTTTATTTTCACACACGTTATCTGAGGCATATCGGTTTATCTGCGTTATTCCTATTGCGATAGCGTTGTAATAAAACAGGTCTTTCAAAGGCAGGCTTAATTATAATATATCAATAATCCCGAACAGAAGTCGTTAAATTTAATGGTTCATGTGTCGATTTCCATACGTCACAAATATGTTTATAGCGCCTTTTCCTTTATTTTTTTTTTGGTTAGTATCTTGATGGATTATATCCTTTGGTAGTTTACGTTTGAATTTTTGGACGCGAGTTGGAGGCGCTCGCAGCGCCCCCGGAAAGGACGTCAAACCGGGCCCGGTTGCATCGCGAGTTCTTGTAGAAGAGAAAAAAAAATGGTGAAATTCTTTTTCCCCCGTCCTTTGCTCGCTCGGTGTCTACGGAGCGCAAACGACGTGATGCCAATGACCTCGGACGGGCTGTGGGTTAGCCTTGAGGAAGGCGAAAACTCCGCACAGCCGGTGACCGACTAGGTCCCGGTGTCTGTCTGACTCTGACTCTGACTCTGCCTGCGCCAACGCCGCTCCATCGACGGACTTTCTGCGACGCGACGAGCTGGGGAAAGCGGGACTTTTATTTTTATTTTATTTTTGCTATGCGGATGCCGGCGAAATTCGTTTTTGGTACCTACCATTTTTTTTGATCGACTTGTTGAATACAATTCAATTATTTCGATAAAGCGCCAATTATTAGTAAAAATCGTGGAGAAAGTATAGTATACTACTTACGATTTTATGTTACTAGATTGCATGCAATCTATTCGAATTATATGTAAGTATGTACTTATACGATATTAATCGATTACGGAGGTACTAAATTGTAATAAAATAAATACAATACGAGTACTATTATACGAAATTAATCCAATATTAAAGTGCATTATAAAATTACGCGATATAATTGAAAGCCATTTTATAGACGTAAATTTTTTGGTTATACTAATTCTAATTGATAATTCCCGATTTCCCCTAGATGTTGGAATTTTTTAGCGATAGCTAATGGTAGTTTTTGTAACGCTGTTTACAATGTTTGTGTATTCGTGACTAACAAAAGATACCATTCGCATGGTTGTCGAATTATTTTTAACGGTAATTATATGAACAAAAGAGCTCGACTGGGCGGGTATTTAATGGATGTAATTTCGTTATGATTAAACTGTATTTAGGCTATTTTTTTTTGGTCGATTCGAATGTTTTCTCCGGATTCTAATAAAATGGTTGGAGATTTTATTTCCTCTTTCTATCTCTGGTTGTGAACTTTTCGACGTTTTGAGACCGAAATTGAAATTCATATCTACCAAACATATGCTCCAAAGCAAATGGAACTAAATGAGTAAAGTCCAAATTGAATCCATTCAATTACACACAAATTTAGATAGACCACATTTCCCTTTGCAGCGAAATTCACAAACTGGACCTTTTTTATAGTAATAACTAATTAGCAAATCATTTAGTTACTCCTACTTCTTTGGTATATTAATTGAAGTCAAAAATAGTAATTAAAGTCAGGATACGAGAACAAAATATTATTGATTGATAATCTTCGTTACTACTACAGTTACTTAATGATAATGAATATAATAATTCATTTTATTACCTCTATTCTACCGTATTAAACTGTAAATTACCTAATTTTTGTCGATTCATTTATACACACACTTATCTCCATAATTTTCCTATCTTTATTGTATCTGTTTTACCCACTAATTATACTCTGGAGTAATCAGGAAAATTCGACATGCATAGATAATTGTAAGTACATGCAAATTACAGATTTCGCTGGTAATTAGTTTTAATTGAATTTATTATTATTTGATTAAAATAAATTGAAAAAAATTCCCATTTGTGTGACGATGTTCTCGGGTTTTGCATTCGTCTTTGGTGCATTGCCCTTACCTTGGAAATATTTGAGACGAACAGAAAGTTTCATCACATCACACACGTAGAAATAAAATTAGAAGTGAAATTCGCCAAAACAAAATAAATACATTATAAATCTTCACGTATACATATACAGTTCGTCGATCTAGACGTTTGTTTTTATTAGTAATTAGCTTCTATTGTTGTTAGATCTTCCTTTTTTAATGAATAAAATGATGTAGTGTCCGCGATACTGTTATTATTTTTATCTATACAAGGACGACTTTGACGATATTTTTTTTAAATTCTCCAGATAAAAGAGGAATTAGTATATTAAATAACGCTCTCGAACGTATTGTAAATTGCGTGAAATTAAAAAAAAACGAGGCGCCTACGAGATAAATTACAGCGCGATTATTCGCTAATCGGAATAAAATTCCCGACGAAATCCGATAATAGCGGAGTTGCCGAATCACGACGAACGCCATTGCATTTGAGGAGATCGAAGGAAATTCTCTTAAAAGACCATTCTAATCCATCAGACGTCCCAGCCACGGTAATTTCCATTTCCGTATCCGTTAGATCGCCGATTTACTGTAATTAATTTCGACCATGAAGGTCAACCACATCGCAATTTGCAATATGGGCGTGATTCATTTGCACGGAAACATCAATTTTTAATCCTTTCCACCTAATCGGCGCAAACGACCGTATAAAGTAGACTGTATTTGATACGCTGTAATTCAACGAGACTGGTGAATAGCGAATAGCCAAGGTGAAGAACATTTTTTTTGCATTAACGTTAAAAAACGATCGCAGAATGTATGTTCCGTTCACAATTAAAATGGCGATGACGTTGCACGTTGCATTGTTGCCGATGTAAATTTTTTTCTTCTACTCTAGCGATTTTTGTATAAATACTTTTGGCGTATTTCTATTCAAACTGGGGAATTTAATAAAATGCGACATGCCGCCCCACGCCTTTTGTTCGTCGATATTTTTTTTATTCTTCTATCTACAATACACTACACATTGGTATTTCCTGAACGTGCGTCGGCGCCCGTTCGACGGGCATCAGACGGGCGTCTAGACGCTTTCCCTTAGAAATTTTCCGACCGGTTTTCCGATTTGCTTCCCGTGTTAGTCGGCTAGGGCGAGTAACCTCGTTAAATTACGTCATCCAAATGGAGAGGAGGGTTTCCCCGAATTCTCACCCGCGCTCCTCCTCTCGATCGGAAAAGGGGGTTTTCTCTCCTCTTTTTTTTCCACTGCGTATTAGACGTTTAGGAATCGATAGAACGATTAGAGAGCGTAAGGAAAATTGGATGAAGTGGTTTCTCTTTTAATGTCTATAAATGGCATTGTGTTTGAGAAGGGGGTCTTCTTTATGAGAGTGTTTTTTTTATTCCTTTTGTAATGCTGTTGGTTGAGGTTGTAATGGAAAAATTGCTCTTTGTTTAGCAACTATGAATTTCGTAAGGAAATGGGTTAAATAAAATTTAATGTTATACATTTCTTAGATAAGATTAGAAATATATTATTTTGCAAATTCTTAGATTGGAGACAAATTGACCTATATAAAAGTGTCATAGTGCGTTTTAGTGATAACGTTGTTATCTCTTTATTATACAAATTTAAACGTAAGTTTAATAAACCCGATTGTTTTATGGAAAAGTTGAAACGCGCTAGGCATGCTATCGGAAAACGATTTTTGTCCCATTACTAACATTATCTCGAACTTTAGAATTTGCTTATCATTGCGAATAATCGCTGATGAATTATCTTTAAAGCATCGACATTTTACTGTAGGTGATTTGCGGCTTTTTTAATAAAACGATATTAGGTATATTTAGGGCACAATCTATCTAATGAATAGTCTAGTCAAGCAACTGCCCTGACCTTTAATCCTATATTTTAAAAATAGATGTATAATTTCCGAGGCGCAGTAAATAGATTTTTCGCCTTATTATGTATACGAATTGACGAAAATAAGCAACTAATTTGTTTAAATTCATATTCCTGTATAGGAGAAACGTGTCGCTTTAATTATAATGTATTCAACCAGTGGCGTAACGAAGAAATTTCTAACAAAAGCGCCTAATAAACATATTCCCGGTAGCTAAAATAGTTGTTGGAAGCCGAGATAATTAAAGATGAAGACGATGCACTTAGGATGCTCGAAATCCCCGCGTTCTAAATAGATCTTAACTGTTCAAAACACGCTGCTCGTCTTGTCTAGACATCCAGACACATTTCAAAATGCGAAAATAAACTCGCCGCCGCCATATTTCTATTATCGACCCGCCGGTATATTAAATATCAGCGTTTTTCCCTATACTACTCGGGCGGATTTTCTTCCTACCTTTATCCGACAGTCGCTCGACGAAATCTACAACAAACTCAACTTCTATATAGAATTAGAGTCAAGTCGTTACCTAACAAAAGGTGCATGCATAGGTATGTGGCAATAATAAAACGAAAAGGCGAAGGTTTCAATGTAGCAACGAGCACATTAAAAAGCGAATTGGGTCAGAAGGAACGTTAAAAGCGCCGAATTACGAAACGCACGTTGGAAATCTTCCACTTGTTAAACCTAACGATAAAATTCCGCCCCGATGCCGGGACGGTTCGAACGTTGAAATCGAAACGGTCGGCTCTTTATATAGATTTTTTTTTATCCGGAGCGATAACTGACTTTATGCAGCCATTCATAGGACAGGACAAGGCACGAGACAATCGACCATAAAATTAATGCCGGTCTTGTATTGTCTCGCGATTTGACGTGGGTTTTTCTGAGGAAATCTAACTAAATGAGTCACTATCTAACAGAGTCGTACGTTCACATCACAATAACTTTTTGTATTTGTCAACAATAAAGTATAGGAAATTGATTTGTAATTTAACATGGCATCGACTCCGATATTAGTAGAGAATAATCTTCTGATGTGTTCGAAATAGTTGTTTAACTGGAGTTGATCGTAATGTAGGTTGCCTTGTGTATGTCCTGTAATCTACGCCCCTGTAGTGGGCAACGTGGGCAACAGAACGTTGCGTATCTATATCCATAATTCAGAAAGGAAAATGGAACAAAGAGAGAAGTGGCGGGGCAATTACATTGAAATTTTTGAGAGGTTAAGAGCCTGCACTTGGAATGCATTTCGCAATAACGAAAAATGGGATAACAGTCGCACTAAATAGAGAAAATTTTATCGGTTTTTCATTGGTATAGGTGTATCGTCGATAAATAAAGAATCGTTTGATTGGCAATTAATTTTTTTAGAAAAGATTAGTCAATATAAAAGACCTAAGAAAAGCTGTGTAATTAAAATGGATTTTATGCTGATGTGCTACCAAAAACTGCGTTTAAAATATGAACTTTAAATTGACTAATAAAGGCGAATTAAATTTTAATAGGATTTATGACATTATACGGTACAAATTTATGATATATTTTCTTTTCAATTACTGTTGAATTCCTACACGCATCAATGCTTCTTACATGGAATATAATTTAATTAAGTTAATTTAGGCTAATGAATAGATTGGTGTCTTCATGTGAACGTCCCCTTAACGGTACAAACGTCTCAATATAAAACGTCCAATTGGACAATTTGCGTTTTCGTTTTGCGCGTTTGCAATTCCAAACGATTATAATCGCAGAGAGGAAAAATACGCTTCGAATAATATATGTTTCAATTGTTGTTTGCAATTTATTCCTTGATAAGCAATTTGCCACCTTACGATTGTTGTTGTTGTTATTACAGCGCGTCTATTTTTAGTTTCAATTGGAAAATTGACCGTACATCAATTGCATAATGGATACCTATTCGGTCCACTTTCCTCTTTGGTCGGCGAATCAACGCAAATACCTTCATTGTTAAAGGCTCGTTAAAGTTAAAAATAACATGCGTATTTTATCTGCGCCTCTTTGGAAATTGCGCGAAAATTTTTAGTCAGCCAGTCAGCGTCGACTGGGGCTTTACATGTTATCGATTTCCCATAAGAATATATAAATATCTCGCTGGGGTTTCTTTTTTTTTTCTCTCTTACTATTTCCAAAAGCAGGTAAGCAGTAGGCAGGTAATACCTAAGTGAGCAATCCCTAAAAAGGTAACGCTAATGATGGTCTGGTTAATGGAATAATTTAACAATCATTAAAAACGTTGCACGGCAAATTCTATAAAATTTGCTTTCAACTGTCGTCCGACCGTACGCATACTTTGCATTTTACCACGACCGAGCGAAACGTCGATGCCAACGAACCAAGGTCGAAAAGAGATCAATAAAGGAGTTGCATTCGGTGGAAATGGTTGCGAGATTTTCGCGAAACCACCACGCCAATTTTATGTCCTAAAACGAATTTAACGGAATCCCAATTGATCTCACGAATACCTATTAATTGCTTTAGACATTGTTGGATAAATTTTTTAATTTTGTTTTTTATTCTTTTTCTCCACGTGTTCGTTTATTAAATTAGAAGCAATTTCAAACGAATCGTATGGCGTAAAATAAATAGGAAGTTACAGGTATAGGTCAGTTATGTTGACGTCCTTACTTTTAATTAGAATCGATCGTTTTTTTTTTAATTCGAGCACGCGATTCCAACTGATTAGTAAACTGCACTTTTGGTCGGCTGGAAATGGTGTTGCAATAGATCGAGATTGGCAAATTTGTACGAAATTTTTCGTACGTACAAATACTTCCCGAGCGGTTTTCGCTTTTTTCTTTCCAGGTATCGTTTAACCTACTTGAAGTTCGTCCAAAAGCACCGAGGAAACGCTAACGGTGTTTTTTTAAGCGGCGATAATTGGTGTTTGACAAGGCGCATTCGAACGAAATTTCGCCGCAAAATGTTAACAAAAGGCCGGAAAAAATGACCGAAGGTCAAGTTCAGAGTTTCTGACTTGGACCCGTTTCAATGACTGCAAAAAAAAACCCATTCGATGTCTGGGCAATTTGGGATATCGGACGATTCCTACACAACTGTCGCTGTCAATAATCGATTTAAAAATATAACGGTTTGTTGCGTTCTATTTAGATTCAAATTTTGTAAGATAGAAAAATTTTCATTAGTACAAAAAAAAAAAACAAAAACAATCTATTTTCACTGATGCATAAAAATATATTTTGCAACTGCGGGTTTATTTACGCAGACTGAAAAACTTTCGATTATTGTTTATTTTTGTATCATTCATTTTACGACAGATGCAAATATTTACAATTCAATTGCACGACCATATTTGTAACATACTCCAGATCTTAAATAATGAATAGAATTAAAATAATGTTCTTATACAGCACGTTCAATTTAATCACGTGACGACGTCACGATTTAATTTATTGCTGCGTTGCCACGTTGTAATATTTTTCTCCCAATTCCAAGAATAACATCTTGTACATTTCTCCTAACTAATCGAGCTAACGGTGCTTTCGTCTCGTTTTCACGCCCGCGGCATTGCCGAGGTAATAGGCATAATTTGACGTATATCTGCGAAATATTCCCAATGTAAAGGCCGCTGCGTGTTCGATCGATTTTTCAAGGTTGCCCCTGGTGATTTCGTTTTTTCCGAAGCGGAGCGTTATTGTTGTGTTTTTTTTTTCGTAATAACTAGGTATGCATTACGCCTGTAATAAATGTATGTGTGTATGGTAGTTTCGCGGGCACTGGTGAAACAATTTTTTGGACGCCGGCCAACGAACCGGCTTTTTTGGGTGACTGCAGACGGTCGGTTCACTTTCGCATCGATTCCGAGCATTAACTTCCATTTATTCCGTTATGATAATTTCGAATCGAGTGTGTAATTGTACTTGAATTTACCGGGGTTATTCGAATGGTCTTTTAGAATTGCGTCCCATTGTCGATGGGACTTTGGTCAATTATTCTGCATGGCAAATTACTGGGTTGTTTACACCTGTATAGTGGAGTTGATCAAGTTAGTGTTGTCATTAGCGAATTTTATATTTCAGGTTTTTTTTTCGTTTCTGAATTTGCCATGGATAGATCACTCTGTATACTTAATAAATGACAACAACAATTTTTCAAGTTATGAATCACACTAATTATAGTTTGAACTACAACTAGATAATTCTAGTATATTAATCAATTTTTCACAGTAAAGTCACTAAATTGATTGATGGATGCCAAATGAGCGAAGAAAAATTGTAATCAAATACTTATTTGCAAAACGTTAAACATGTGATACATATGTATGTATACTGATAGAATATCATAGGTATTCTATATCTTGTTATATCTCTTATTGGTTTTGGTTGGTGCACAAGTGCATTAGCTTTCAAAATAAAATCAATATTTTTTAATATCGGTATTGGAAACTTTATATACCGCAGACGTAGTTTGTAGAGAAAAACTATTTTAATCATAAAATGGAATCCTATATACACAAATTGGAAAATATTGCTCGTTGAAAAATCGTAAAGAGTACTTAGTATTTATTTAGCGTTAATTATCGGTTGGAAGTTTTTCAAACGTATTGTAAAATAAATATAGTCGTAAAAAAGACATAAAAATGCAGGTGAAAAGTGCTAACATTCGAAACTCTATGTACTCGACACCGGTGTACTTTCTATTAATTTCCACGTTCAATAAACCAACGATTGACATACGAAATTATAATGAATAGGTTGGTATAAAGAGAAATTTCGTATTCATATTTAATCTAGCCTAATAGAAAACAATATTGCTGTAAATCTTTCGAAGTGTCCTTTTTATTTTTGTCCCTAACGACATTAAATTATTTCTTTCTATACCTTCTAACCATGCCGCTAAATTGATTTATTTATTATAGACAGTTGTTGGTGAAATTCAATTCGTTGTACCGCTACATTTCTAACGCCTCGGGTATAATTAATTACCGTGCACGGTCAAACTAATTATTTATCATTTTTTTGAACGAATATACGAATTGATCACATGCAAAAATATTGGTATTCGCTTTATAATTCAATCCATTTATCTGGATCTAATTTATTATTTTAATAGATATTAGAGGTGGGCTTTTTCGTTTATACGAGTAATAACATCTATCAATGAATCGACCCGTAGTGATTATTTTGGTGTTTAATTTAAATAATAGTTTGTATCATTGATGATTAGATAAACGAGGCGCGTTCTGTATGTTTAAATTAAACGAAAGTGTAATAAAAATTGAAATAAAACCAGACAGACCCTAAATTAATGGTCGTTTAAATACGTTTTCCCTTTCGTTTTTGCGTGTATTAATACAATTTACAATTGGGTAAAAAATCGACGCAATTAAAATAAACTTAACGAATGCTTTCGGCGTGACACGTTATCCAAATAATTTTCCGGAATTAAATTGAATGAATCATGCGCGAATTAAAATGATTAGGTCGATCTTTCGGTTAATCTCCCCCCCGTGAATCGTCGACTTATTCACCGAAATTATCGGCCGTACTGTCGTTCGAACGATTTATTTTAACGCTCGGAAAATAATAGAAATATTCCAAAGGGAATTTTCCCGATGGATGCTGCAATTTGTCGGCGCGTAATAACTTATTTACAACGTGGTTTTTGTTATTCAATTTCGTCGTCGGATGATTTTCAAACGCGTTCGGTTCGGAAAAATCGCGGCGCCTGCGAAATCGCATCCTTCACGGTCTATTTTCATTCGGGAGTCTCCGGGGAAAATTCGACGTACTATACCTATCTCGTTTTGTTGATAATAATTATTCGAACGCAATTCGTATACGTAAAACAATTTAATTGCGGCGATAAAATTCCTACGCGGAAACATTTTTGTTATATCGGTTTTGCGCTGAAATTTGGAGAAAAATGGAACTCATCGCCTTTTATGACTGTTGAACTTTCTATCATACAAGATTTAAAACATTTGCATAATGCAAAATTTAAATCAAACGAACTTGAACATGAAAAGACCAATGACCTGTTATTATCACAATCGATAGAAAGCTGTTTTTTTTTATTTATACATTGATTTTATTTAGAATGGAATAAAGTATTACGATTTTTTTAAAAGTTCAATTTGAACGCAATTTCTATTCTATCGGAGTTGAGTTTGTGCTTAAAATTTCGCGCAAATGATGCATTTTACAATGTTATATCGAATATCGATCGATCATTTGAGACCTTTTGTGCTTCTCGCGAAAATCAGCATGCAAATTAACCCATACAAACTCCTCGCTTTGTAGGTACTAGATGGAAATGTTTTTCCCATTTTCCGCCGATGTAGTGGGTAGTGGTTGTACTAATTTATTTTCGTATAATTAATTATCGATTAAAACTTATTCGGGATATTATGTGGACTAATGTACAGGTCTACGAATTTACCATGGCACCTGGGGAAAATATTTTCTGCGCGAAGTAAGGGTCAGTGTGCGACAAGAATAGCATTCGGAATAAAGAGATGGCTATACAGGTAGTGAACGTAGTCGCATTTTACTCGACACTTTGCATTAAACGGACTCGGGGGCAATTGGGATTTTCGAATGCAATTAAGAAAAATATTTAATACCGTTATTTATTAGAGATTAAATTCAATTAGCTTACTTTTATTGAATGCAAATCTCAATATGTTTTGAATGTATAGAAATAATGGATGTTAAATTAGTTTACTAAGAATAATTATTGCGTTCGCATTCAAGCCCATCAATTTTAAACCGGATTAATTAAATATCAATCAAATATAATAATAAATCTTAATATTAATCTTATACGGGGAATAATGAATTATTGGATTTATAGGAAAATAACATAACAATGAAAATGGGTTTTTCAGAGCCACGAATCTAAAATTTTAGGAATTTCGCTCCCTTAATACGGCTCTGTGCTTAGATGTTTAAGCGTAACAGCTCGTTCACACGGCGACGATTCGTCTTTTTTTCGTATCGTGATTTTAACGAATCGTTATTATTTTTTTAAGTAAATAATAATTTGCTATGAGGAACTTCACACGCGCATACGGTATTACGAATCGTGAAAAATGACGGATCCGTCCGTGTGCGACATTCGTCTTTGCCACCAAAAACGGATCCGGCTTTGACGGATCCGTTTCAAAAACATTGAAGTTCATATGGACGGTTTCACACTATGTAGATTTTTGACGAATCGTATTTTATATTTTATATCAATATTTATGCGAATATTTACGATAAAAAAGACGAAGCACCCGTGTCGTGTGAAGATCATATCCGTTTTTAACGTATCGTCTTAATAACGAATCGTTAAAAACGGATCGCCATGTGAACGAGGTGTAAGACTGTCTGAACAGAATGAGTGCGGAGCGTAATTTAGGGACGAATCTACGGCGCATCTAGGGGGTGGAGCATCTCAGGTGCCATGGTAAATTCGTAGACCTGTAGTAACTTAATACCGGGGATGAAACTAGTTTATTACGGAAAGTTTGTTTTTTAATGGTTATTTAATCAGCGCTCGTTGGTAATTGAACTTTGGGTTAAAATTTTAGTTCTTTGCGTAAAATACCGCATTGAAAGATAAAGACGAATTATTAAATCACATCATTTATTTTTAATTGCTTATCAACCGGTCGTTAGAATATGAAATTCTAGTTATTAATAGAAACTTTAATGTAATTGTACATTCGAATAATGTAACGCTTATTCGAATATCGTTGGAATTTTCGAAATCGATACGCGAATTTTGCAATTTTCTACGTAGTAGCCTTATCACTAGATTGTAGTAAAAGAAAAATGTTTCGAAACTGATTTTGTATTTGTAGATTCGTTAGCGTTCATTTCCTGATGCATTTTTTTTTTAAATAATTCTCCCGATTTATAAATTGCACAATTAAAATATTTCGTTTTTTTTTGTGGGACAGGTTGAGCAGCGAGATGTGCCCGGCATCGATTGTGCCTACCTAGCGATGGACACCGAAGAAGGCGTGGAAGTCGTGTGGAACGAAGTTCAATTCTCTGAACGGAAAAACTTCAAAAGCCAAGAGGAGAAGATCCAGTTGATTTTCGAAAATCTCACCCAACTAGAACACCCGAATATAGTCAAATTCCATAGGTATTGGACTGACACGCATAACGACAAGCCTCGGGTAAGTCCACCGTACATCTCCTATGAATAAATCCGCGGGGTTTAAATCTGGTCATCGAGCGGGCCATTAGCCAATTAAAAAATGTTAATTTTGACCATTTTTTTGCCCCCGTAAAAGTGATAGATTCTTTCTATTATCTTCTCGTTGGTTACTCTTTGTGGCTAATCGAGTTGTTGGTTGTTTTGTGGGTGAATTGGTGATAATTTTTCCAGGTAATCTTCATCACGGAGTACATGTCGTCGGGTTCGTTGAAGCAATTCCTGAAGAGGACCAAACGAAATGTGAAGAAACTGCCGCTGCAAGCTTGGAGGAGATGGTGTACGCAAATCCTCTCGGCTCTGAGGTAAATATCCTTAATGGCGAACAGATAAACATTGTTTCGCAACGGTTTTGGTCGAATGGTTATTCTAGCTTTTAAGATGTTTTGTATATTAATGATATCGTATTTAGATTGTAAGGTTTTTTTTTTCGATTTTACGTTGGTTATTTATTTATTTTTATTGATCTCTTCGAATATGTATCGCCACAATATTCAGTGTTTTGTAAGTATGTAAATGGATAGTTGTGGTCGATTTTTTGTCTATTTGTTTTTATTTCAGCGTTACAAGGTAAGTTCCTTGTATCCTACCAGGCGAATGTTATCTCGGAATCGTATATATTGAAATTGTCGATTTTTTTTTTCAGTGTTCAATTTAACTAGCATATATAAATAAATAATAGATAAATCGCACGAATGTTAATTGTCAACGGTCATCTGTCTCTCTTGTCATTTGTCGGTAGCTCGGTGGTAGAGCAATCGCGCGCGAATTCGGTCCTAACGGGTTTTTTTATTTCAAATTTCAAGGGTTACAGATGGCCGACGCGTCGAAAGGACCCTGCGGGCCCGTCGCTCCTGCGACACCTCGAAGGGAACTTTTCTCTCTATATTACATTTTCTATTTGGCCTGGAAATTTTCACCGGAACATGGTCCCCGTTTCGTCTCTTGCCCAGTTTGCAGCGATGAGAGATTGGCAGCGGTGTCTTCAAGCAGCGTTGCCAGATATCCCCGTTGTGTTTTCCTTGGATCTCCTTCCTTATTTTTTTTACCTCCCCTCCCCATTCTCGCTCACTTTATAGTTTGTTAAATTTTTTTTAAAGGAGTTTCTTGCAGATGGTTATATTGTACACGAATGTTTTTTTTTTTTTAGGGTATAGGTGCGGTAAGTACGGCGGATGTTTATAAGGAAACTTCTTTAAAAAAAAATTAAGCAACGTTGTGTTGTATTGAAAAAAAAAGTTAAATCAGATTGGATTGGACGTGATTATTGTGACCTTTCCGTTAATCCCGTGCAATTTTCCCGATTTTGTTTTACCGATCCCGCGTTGCCACGTTGTTTCGCCGTGCACGTCTGGCAACACTGTCAACGAAGTATTATGAATGCAGTCTGTTTTTTATTTCTTTACAGTTACTTACATTCCTGTTCGCCACCCATCGTCCATGGCAACCTAACCTGCGACACAATTTTTATTCAGCATAATGGTCTCGTCAAAATAGGATCAGGTAATTTCAAAATCAACAAAACAAAAAAAAAACAAAAAAAAAAATACAAAAAAATCATTCAGAATTTTTTTTGCAAAAATTGGAAAAATTCTCTTGCATATAAACCTCTCCGTGTATAAATAGACACAGAGATAATTCGTTATTTTTTTTTATTCATCTCGAATTGCAAATTACTTCTTTCGAGCTGTATAGCGAAGGATTGTCGGCGGCGGATCGTTGAGCCTGCTTCAGATTGTCGTCGCTCAAAGCGTTTCAACGCCGAAAATTTCAAATTGTGAAAAATATCAAAATTAAATTATCTGTCGAAATGTTTTGTACAATGTTTTTTCTGAATCGGATTTTATCCCGTTCGTCGTTTCGTGCGATTAACTCTCGCCGAATTAATCGGACGATTACCGGAATAAAATTCGCGTTTTTTTTTTAATTTTTTCGTTTCGAGTTATATTTCGTTTGTAGCGAAGTGTTGTAATGCAAACGCTATATAATCGGTGACAGATTTGTTGTTAGAAGTTCCCATCGAATTGAATTTTGACAGGTTTTTCGTTGAGTCAATGATGAAGCGTTCGAACGTTGGTTTGTTTTTTTTTTTTTAATTTTTTGAGTGGCGACACTGCTGAGCCAGGCATGTGGGCGGGCGTAGATTAGGGCGGCGTTAATCCATGCCGAAGCGTTACGTCCTTCTAAGGTACAGTTTTTTTTGGTTGGTACGACCTTAGATCGGCAACTTCACGCTTGGGAATGGATACGATGTAAAACGTCGGTCCTTCTTCGTTCGCTTGAACCGTTTTCGAAGTATTACCTATTAGAGCAATTGCTTTTTTTGTTTGATTTCACACGATCGAGTTTGTTGTTTTTTTTTTTATTCTTCGCGATTTTCATCGGATCCCGGATGGGCGAACGATGGATAGTCGGAAGAAAGCGTTTCGAAAGCGGTTTCGATGATCCGTTGTGCCGGAAATGTTTCTCTATCGGCAACTCATGCTGCCAGCTAAATACCTCGTTTACTAATTCTTAATATTGTTTCCCCCTCTAGTGGCTCCCGATTCGATAAACCATCATGTTAAAACGTGCCAGGACGATTTCAAAAATATGCATTTCATTGCACCCGAACTTCCCAGTAAGTAGAATTCAATTGAAGTATTTCTTGTTTTATTTTATTTCGTGTCTTGTCCAACGAAATTAACGCCGATTAACTTCGAAAATTAAATTGTGTACATGTTGTAAATCTTAAACGATATCGGGGTTATTTTTGTTAGATTTTAATAAATTATTATTTCGAGAAAGTATGGAAATTTTTGATTATTGGTTTAGAAATTTATTTTGAGCTATTGGCACTTTTTTCGAGTTACTAATGATGGTTTTTATTGATTAAATAATACCAAAACATTTGTTGAAAAATGTAACAGGTGTTTCCTGGCTCTTTCTTTGCTAAGAAATCGCCTCCTTTATTGTTCTGCACATGTTACAAATTGCTCTGCTTAAGTAGTACACTAATACTCACACATTTGAACTTTTATATACGAGGAAGGTTTCCAAAGTTAGTGGAATTGTGCTATATTACGCAGTACTTATAGGCAATTGATTATTGGTGACAAACTGTCAACAACATATTGCCTATAAGTTCTGCGTAAAGAGTACAAATCCTAGAACTTTAGAAACATCACTCGTAGTCAAAATCTTGCCCACAATAATTTGATTAATTATTTACACACCTAACAGTGGTTATTTTAAAAAATAGCAAAACAGCTTTATGCTCATTATCAATCATTGAAAATTTCGCTCATTTTTTCACCTCCATTTATCCTTATTCAATTTATTACTGCACATCTCCAACAAGTGTGCCAATATTGAATTGACACTTACAATAATTCGCATCGAGCTTTTAGTAAATAGCCAATGAAAGAATCAAACAGCGCCCTCGAGCTTTCGACAGCCGTACGTATTGTTTCGCTCGTTTTTCAGCTCAAATGGGCCCCCAAATCGACATCTATTCGTTCGGCATGTGCGCGTTGGAAATGGCCGCCTTGGAGATCATCGGCAACGGCGACTCCGGCAACAAGGTGACCGAGGAGAACGTCAAGAAGACGATCGATTCGCTCGAAGATCAACACCAGAAGGACTTCATACTGAAGTGCCTGTCGCCGCGGCCCGAGGACCGGCCCACCTCCAAAGAATTGCTCTTCCATCCGTTGCTGTTCGAAGTGCACAGCCTCAAGCTACTGGCGGCGCATTGTTTAGTTAGGAAATCCGGTGAGTTTTCTAGGGCGTTGCGATTCGGAAGGCCCATTTAAAATGTCCATTATTAAGCACTATTTAATGACAATTTTTATGTAAATCCAATGATTTTACTGTTTACGTACTCCTTCTAAAGCCACAGAGTCTCGAGTTAAGTTCCTTATTAATTTATTACCCCGCGAATGAAACCTGTCAAATATGTCAAATTATTTCTGACATTTGTTGCAA
This sequence comes from Phyllotreta striolata, assembly GCA_918026865.1. Lineage (NCBI taxonomy): Eukaryota > Metazoa > Arthropoda > Insecta > Coleoptera > Chrysomelidae > Phyllotreta > Phyllotreta striolata. The sequence continues at coordinate 566,990 of OU900098.1, read as the reverse complement.
TGCGAATTGTTAGTGGATTTTTGAAACAATTTTTCAAACGACTCTAACTAATTTATTACAGTTTCAAAGTAATTATTATCAAAAATTCGATGAACTTGCCTGTATTTCGTTCGTTGTGCGCTCTATGCGACATCTATGAATGCGAGTTGGAACTTTTACTAAATGAATTGACATATTGTAGTTCTGTCGGTATTACAGGAAACTGTATTTCGTACGGTTCGTATGATTTCCAATAGATGTCGCTACTTGTTCGATTTCTGCGATTTGACATTTGTGGATTTTCTGCAGATTTCTATTAATTTTAATGCACCTCATGAAGGTGGCGAAACGTTTCCTATTTTTTGTTGGAAAATCGATAAACTGCAAAATTATTTGCATCGTTTTATATAGCAGGTAACTTTATTTTTTCTAATATATCGATTTTGGGTATTTATTATAAATTGAAGTACAATTTAATTTAATTTTTTCTTTAATAATATCTATTGATTTATTTTTCTCTATTATTCTCATTATTACAATTATTATTACACATATTACATTGAAGTTTTTTTTTAGTTGATTTTATCTAACTTTGTATAATAAATAAATTCTAATAATAAATTCGAAAATAATCATTATCTAAAGCAATCTAGACATTAAAAAAATTCTATTATACTATGAAATTTTGCTTATTGTTTGAAAAACACCATAAATACTTGTGTAAACATACTTGTCTGAATATTTATCTAATCTAATTTTGATTAAATAATAAAGTGTTTTTTTCAAAAAATGTTTACCTACTTTTTGCGCACTTTATTAGCAACTACCTAATTTTTTAGTTTGCTCAAAATTTTATTCAAATTAGATCTATTAGCTTATTTAATTTGAGTTTCGGTTCCTTCAATTATCGACAATTATACCCTTATTATAGTATTTTATTTTTTATTTACGATTTGGAATGAATATTTTTCACATATTCGGTTTTTTATATTTTTTCAAAAAATACCCATTTAGCTAAATTTAGCCTCGTATAAAGAAAAAAGAAAGCACTTATTTGCACTTACCCATAGATTTTACATTAAAGATTATAACATAATGGACTTTCAGTTTTATATTGTTTTCCTAAAAATGCTTACCGAATCAAAATATATTTTATCGAAGAAACAAATTTTTGAAGAAAACATTACTCAATGTTATTGTTTTGTACAAACATAAACCGACATCGGGTTCAAGATTGCTTAAAAATCCGAAAATGGTCTTGTAACCGCTGTTATCTGGTATAATTTCGCTCTTGGTACTTTATGATCTTTGAAAAAATGCCGATGAACCGATAACCTACACCTTTTGACCGAAGTTTTTATCAATTTTAATTACGATCGAACCAGTTTCAACGAGAAAACGATCGAATTATCAATGCATAAACGATCCTTTTCAGTCCGATTGATTCTTAACTTAAAAATAGTCAAACACAAATCAAGGCGAAACCTTCTTCTCTGACGGTGTTTAAGATATTTTTATAATAAATATTTTCCTCGATTATTTTTATCGTTGAAAAATTTCGTGGGAGTTTCTGGGTTCTTTATATTAGTAGTATTTAAAATTTCGTGGAAATCTTGAGATTATTTAATAAATAATAGTGCATTTCTCTAGCTACGAGTTTTTTTTTGGTACATCAGCTATCAAATTTTATCTTATCTAACAAAAAGTATTTTTAATCACTGAAAATATGTGTATTTATGATTTGTTCTATGTAATTAAGAAATATATTAAGGTCATGTTTAATTTTTTTTAGAATTTGAAGGTTTTTTTTATTATGAATCCTATATTCTTTTGCAACATACATAAATTTTACTTGGTCTTATAAATTAATAAATCACGAAACACTATTCAGTACTGTTATTTATATCAGTTAATAACTGATACCTAGCAGTCTAGTCTGGAGGAAATTTCTTCTAGATACTAGGTGCTTAATTTTGTTTTCCAAATCGAGCATTTATCAACAACTTTGCTTAATTAGTCAATAGAGATAACCTTTTAATTTCACTTTAATGATATTAATACATTACGAGGAAAAATCGACCGGAGATTACAAATACACTTTATTTAACGTTATGTAATCGCATCTGCTCCAAAATTCACCTTGAAATAACTTGTAAACAAATATATTGTTTATGTCCAATTAATTTTCTGTTTCTTTTTTCCATTTCGGATTAATTTAAAAATTATTCAAGTGCCGTAAAATGAAGATGTATTAATATTTATGCATTTTTTTCTGGTCGAAAATAGCATCGATTAATGCTAATATAGCTGGTTGACATTAACAAAATAAAATTGATGAGGATGATTTTATTAAGAGTATAATCTTTGTTTCACACATTTTTTTCTCACAAAAATAAAATGAGTTTGTGCCATATCGATAAAATATTCCATTATGGAATTGTTTCGATTTTATCGTCCACCTTTTAAGATATTAGGTTAGATTATTTTAAATACGTAACGCATGATTTAGATAAGATTTTAAAAAATCTGGGTCTTGTAATGTGCTGGAAATAAATTGGGTCGTTAAATTCGATTGTAAATAAAATATTTACTATTTATCTAAAGGGCAGTGCATTTGTTGTTTATTACAAAGTTGTCATAAAGTGGAATGACTCTAAATCAATGTCTACATGTAACTTGTAGGTTTTAAATATAAAAAAAATTGGCTCGGGTTAAAAATATTCCGTTATTGTTGTTTTGATCCACATAGAAACGCCTTCCCGTTTGTATCATGAATCTTTCTGGGTTAGATAAAAATTGTTATTGTATTTTCAATCGACTCTGATAATTTTTTTTTCGAATAATAATACCAATTTGAAACGATACAAACTATTTGTAAAATCTTTAATTGCTAATAAGTATAGTCTCACACTTAATAATGGTAATTGCTTCGGCTCGTTATAGGTTTAGGTACTTAGTTTAATTACTCGTTTGTTGGTTACTCAGAATGCTAAAAAAATAGTTATAAGTAGAAATTTAGTTGCTGTGGGAACAAGTCCAAGTTGAATTTTCATTTATCTCGAATTCGAAACGTTAAATATAGTCGACTTTTGACCTAGCAGGTTTTTGCTAAATTTATTTTTAAGTCTACCTAGATTTTCCCCTAATACCGCTATAAAATACAATGCAAGTTCATCGATTAAACTGGCCCTTTTGCTATATTTTTTGTTGATTGTAAATCGTTTTTGTAGCGAATATTTCGGAAACGATAACGGACGAACTGATGCAAAGGTGGTATGGTCCCGATGTTATTGTGGCGGAGATGAAGAGGAGAAGCGGCGAATGTGTTCAAATGAAAATGGCCAATATTACGGTGACGGAGAAATTAGAAAAATTCGTCGAAGATGTCAAGTAAGTATCGATTTTCAGGCTCAAAAGATTTCGGTTAATTTTCATTAAGGATTTTGTTCCAATGAAGCGGTTAAAATGTATCTCACAGATAATTTATTTATCCGTGCGTTTATAAATCTGTCTCGAATTTTAGTAAGTTTACTTGCCAAATATTTATCGAAATGATTCACTGCCATTCCGAATACGCGATTATCTACGCGAAAAAATAAATTGTTTGCTAATTTAATGTTTGCTGATTTATGATATAATCCGGACGAGGCTTTTTGAGTGTTTTCCAACATTTTGTGTACGGTTTCACCTGAGAACTTGATGATGTTTCGAATGCTTCCCGCATGTCTAATACGTGCGTTCAACAACTTTTTCAAGTAGATATTATAACAAGCCAAATTGCTATTTCGAAAATATACAGATAAGTGCAAATTTGTACGGGACAACAATGCCAACTTCCATTAATCCCATATGAAGGAAAAAGAAGTAGTGATACTGTAATAGGAAAATTATGATAGAAAAGTTGTTTTTTTTTCTAAAATTTTAACACCCTTGTAGCTCGGAAACTAAGAGGTTTAGGACACATATTGATATAAACTTTTCTTCTTAAAATCATCCAAATATTTACATCCTGAAGTATCGGCATTCAATTAATTAACACCATATACAGGTTCCATTAGACACTTATAAAGGAAAAAGAAAGAGTGACATTTGTGTCATTGCAACTTTTCACTCTGACAACTGTCATTTTAATAATCTTTCTTTGTTCCACTCGTAGAAATGACCATTTTGCAATCGGAAATGGAGCAAGGTGTATGTATAGTGATGATTATCTTGAAATGGATTAAAAATAGGTGTAATCAATTACTGAATATTGAAGTAATTTTTACCAAGTTGTCTCTATGTTTAGTCCTGTTTATCTTCAATTTAGAGTGCCTTATAGAATCATAAAAAAGGTCAAATTAATTTATCGATTGTAGTATTTTTTATCAAGTAGTAAATTCTGATAGATATTCAAGTAATACTCCTATGCAAGTTCGCGGAAATCGCCTAATACGAAAGCGCCTAAGCGTCTAGTCTCTGCTATACACAAAGTACACATCACACGTAAAATACATACATGATATAGCCGCATCCTCTCAATACGGAGTGACGTAACCCGTTCGAAACTAGTCTTATCACATCACACAAGCGTTTCTCTACGGTCTACAATATAAAGTAAAGTACTCTCCCCTCTTATCATCGGCTATAAGACCGGCGAAAGGTGGTTACATGCGTTTAAAGTAAAAGTCGACGCTGGTTTGTCTGGTCGGGAACGGGATTGCGAAATCATTTTGGTTACATTCGAATCGTTCGAATTTTCCGGCGCGTTGCAGTTTTGGGAGTTTCGTATTTTTAAATCGGTTTTTTTTTTCTCCTGCTATTTGATTGTTGACACTCGTCGACGACGAATCGTTTTCCGCCTTTCGACCGCGAGAGAGGACCCGCTACGAGCTAGTTTATTTTTATTATTTTCGTCGAGATGGTAACGCTCGATTATTTGTTGTTTCAATTGGAGGCTTTGAGCTCTTCGCCCACTAAAAGGTGAGTTTTTTTTTTAATATATAAATTATTTGATTGCAGTAGGTGAGTTTTTTTTTTGTTTTATAAATTAGCAGGGGAAATGTTTGGCATGAATATAAGAGGATTTTTTCTTTTAAACTTTAGAGCAAAATTCATCTAAAATTTTGGCTTTTTTATTATTTAAATGACATGAAATTGGTGAAATTTCCAAATTAGGTAAATTTAGCAAATCTGTATTTGGTTTTTTTTAGTACTAATTACTTTTTAAATATGTCATTTTACTTTTTGTTTCTTAATAACGACAATTCTTGGAAAATTGCGTTCCTCTTCGATTTATTTTTACAAGTCAATTTTTTCCTTGTTGTGATATAATTTTTATACGTGCAAATTGTTGAGTAAATAACAAAAGCCTTGAATTTATAAAATTACTAGCTCGGAATTCGTTGGAATATTCGGTTTTTTTTTTTTCATTACATATCGAGCGCGCGCATATTTTATAATCATTTCAAGAGATCCCAAAAAGGAATCTTTCGAATTCCTATAGCATGCAATCGACTTTCGCAATTAGAGATTAATTTTTTTTCTTACTTCGCAAATTTTTATTCAAACATTCAAAAACAACAAATAAGGATTCTCCAATTGATTCTTCACGTCCGTACAAAACCTGGCCATGGTGGCTCCATCTATAGTCCTGTGATCGCCGGAAACGCTAATCGTAACCACCTCCGCCGCCGCCACTTCACCGTTCTCATCGAACCGGGGAAGCACCCGCGATCTACCCAACGCCATTATGGCGGCTTGAGGCGGCAATATGAACGGCTTCAAATGCGTACCGCCGATGGAACCAATGTTGGATATCGTAAACGTCCCTCCCGACAGATCACCCAGCGAGAATTTCCCGGATTTTCCGTCGCGAATGTAGCGCTGTAGCTCTTGGTTGATTTCGAATATCGAGAGGTTTTGAACGTTTTTTATCACCGGTACAGCCAAACCGTCCGCCGTGTCCACTGCTATACCTACGACAAAATTATTAGATTAAACGGTTTGGATGGGTTTGTAGGTGTTTGTCGTTGGGTTACCTATATTGTGGTGTTTGTGGTAAACGATATTCTCGGCTCGATCGTCGATGGATGAATTTATGACGGGGTATCTGGCCAAAGCGTTGGAAACGGCTTTAACGAAGAACGGCAACGACGAGATTTTGCGATCGTGCTTCGCTTTGAGCAGCTTTCGTATTTTCGTCAGCTCGTTCACGAGGATCTCGTCGCCGTAGAGGAAGTGCGGTATCTTCAAAGCCTCCGTCATGGATTTCACCATCGCCTTTTGGAAGCCTCTGATGGGTCGAGCGGTCGACGTTTCGCTCGCCGATGGCGGATCAGCCGCGGCTTTGCTCATGTAGTTGAGGACGTCTTCCTTCAGGATGCGACCGTTTTTGCCGCTCGCCGGTACTTTGCTCAAGTCCAGATTGTGCTCTTTGGCTAAGCGCCTCACCGACGGTATGCATTGCACGCCCGAATTGTCGGGTGCAAGTTTTTCGGTGTTTATCGGCGTCGGTTTTCGAGTATCGGCGACTTCATCTTGCGCCGTTTCCGGCGTTTCGGGGCCGTCGTTTTCCGTTTCGATGTCGACGAGGGGTTTACCGACGAACGCGGTTTCGTCGACGTCGTAATGCAGCTTGGCTACGACGCCGTCGTATCGGCTGGTTATGGTCACGGACGCCTTGTCACTTTGCACTTCGCATATATTGTCGAATTGCGCGACTCGATCGCCCGCTTTCACGAACCATTCTTTGACGACGACTTCGCGAATGCCCTCGCCGATGTCCGATAGGTTGAAGGCGACTCTGGATAGTCGATTGGCGTACAAATGGATCCGGTTGGTGCGATTGAAGCCCCGAAACGCCGACAAAAGTGATCTCGCCGTCGCCATTGTACTGGCACTGAATCATTGACTGTACTGAGTTAACGATTGTTCTTATCACTGTTTTGGTGTACGGTATGTGGCAATGAATGGTTTTAACCTTATAGCGAACGGAGATATTGAACGTTCGTTTCTTCACTTCATGTTGTTATGGACGTTTTGTATTGTTTCTAAGCGAGGTGCTTTTTTCCACGAGTGTATTATACATTTTTTTTTTAGTAGTAGTACTTAATAATTATCATTGTTGCCTTAAAGTAGCAGCGTTTTTGATTCATAATTAGGTACTAATTAACCTTCATTTGAATTTAAAATTTTTATAGTATGTACTCTTATTGTTCTCGAAACGTGTGGATTTGATGGAAAAAATGTGAATTAGTCACATAAAAATGCTGGGTTGTTACTAAATTGGAACATTTGTTAACAGGCTTAGGTACTATAACGCATATCATTATAATTTTAATGTAAATTGAAGGATTTCGAACGCTTGTTTAAGAAGATAAAATTGATAACGTTCCTAATTGGAAACTAATATTTTTTTAATGATAATTACTTGAGCTAATTATAAATTCAACAAAAACATTATTACACAGTCTATATTTAAAATTACCTTTTTTTGGGCAAGGAAAAGGTTCCAATAGGCTCGCGTTCAATTTCGATGTGTTAATAATTGATTATACCTCAGGTGATGTAATTTCGCGGTACTTTGAATACTGGATGACAATAAAAACCAGTTTTTACGACAATTATCGGAATTTTTTATTAATTTAATTGCCGGGCTTCGAGACTAAACGTCGCTAACATTAGAACAATACATCATAAAAATGTTTTAAATATATTAAGCGGTTTTTTCTGTCACATTATCGAACTACATACATACATACATACAGAGATAAATATAGTTTCTTTATAAGTTTCAACCTTTGCCACATTGCAATAAGTAACTGACGTCAAATGTGTAATTATTTATTTCTTTTTGTGCAATATCTACTTTTGATACCTTATCAACGATTTGCCGATGTCAGAGTTTAAAAATAGATTTCGATTTTCGATTGTAAAAATGATATAAAATGATACAAGTCGAGATGGTACTAGATAATAAAGAGCCACTATATTTTTCTTAATAATCTAAAAAAAATGTTTGTTGGAGAGAAATCACTCAATTTTTCATGTTTATGATGTAGGAAAGTGATAAGAGGAAAACGGAGTCGATCAATTTCCTGGTTAATCTGGAATGGAAAATAACCGGCAATAATCGTGTTAGGTAGAATAGTCGTCCCGTTGGCAAGCAAATCATTAACTAAAATTATTTTCGTTAGCTCTCGTAAAGTCTAAAAACGACCGTGACACCTGCCAGTCCTTTTAGCATGGTATGTTTGTTTGCGTCATCCGAGTTTAATATATATTTTTCTACTATATTTCCCGTTCGCAATGATTTTTCAACGTAACGAAAAAGAATTTATCATACGTGATTCAGTTTGCGGTTGAAAATCGCAACGCCGGGATTGTTTGATGAGCTAATGTTTTATTTGGCGATTATATCCCGCACCTTCGGCGATAATTGAAATTGCTCGAACGAGTCGGTCGTACAGCCAATTTTTTTAGTAATGAATTTTTTTTTCGTTTCTTGCAGAAATGGCATATACCCGTTAACGGCGTTCGGTGCCAAACAACCGCCACCGCCCAGATCGAGGGCGATATCACCGGAGATGGCGGAGTCTGTCAAATCCGTCACTCCGGAACCCACTGATGTAGAAACTAGGAAAATTGTTAATATGATGTGTGATGTAAAATCCAAAGAAGAGAGCTGTGATCTTTTGGTAGGTGATGCATTTACGGATTAATCGTCCTTTTTAGTTTTTTTTCTTCTTTTTTACAATTTTAGGCCTTTGATACTAAAGCTATTCAGGTCGCGTTTTAAATTAATTTTTTTTGTAACAAATTAAGTTACCTTCAAAAAGCAACAAATAGATCGTTGAATTAAAAACGTTTGTTTTAAATTCGTTGTATTTTAGTTATGTTTGTAAATGTAATTTAGTTTTTGGCCATTTATCATTGGACATTTTTTGGCAGCGGCTTTGAATCTAACACGTAGTTTTTTAAATTAGAACCCGTTGAATTTACATCTTAATTTCGCGGTTCGTTTCGTTTATAAATTAACACTTTCTTTAATTAGCGAATTTTAAAACGATTTTATTCATTTTCAGTTGACTATTGTATTACGTATGGATGATAAGATGAATAGACAGTTGACCAGTTGTATATCTCCGGGGGAAAATCCCAGAAACATAGCAGAGGAATTAGTTCATTACGGTTTTATAAACGAAGTAAGTTCATTTTATTTATACAAAACATCGATTTTACGAAGTTTTTTTTACAAATTTTGATGTATGTCTATCAAATGTCATTAATGTCATCTCGGTATGCCAAAGACACTAAATTTTTGAGTATTTTAAACTGTACTTAATCCTGTACTTACGTAATATTACCTAATATGATCAAAGAAAAGAAAAACAACAATATTAAAGATAATTAATACAGTTTATTCATTTTTTTTTTAATTTATTTGTGTCTAACTTCGTGACGCTTCAAAGAACAGTCTACTGCGATCTCTGAGTGAAAATAATTTGATTTAGTTTTGACAGTTTGAAGTGTCAAATATGTCATTTGCATATTGAAATCAACGTAGCGGTTATATTTTGTGAAAATTATCAATCGACAAAGTTTTGCTTTGAATCAACGAAAAACAACAATATTGTCTTCAATAGTGTGTTCAACAATTTAATTTTCTTATATTGGTGTCTAATTTCGTGAAACACCAAAGACCAGTCTACTGCGATCTCTGGATGACATTTGCGATCCCGATTTATTTTTGACAGCTGAAAGTGTCACATGTCACAATTAAATATTGAAATTGTTCTTCTAGGTAGACCGTGAAAAAGTAGCAAATCTCATAGAAGAATCGTTGCAGCATACGAGTTCGACGTCGGGCCAGAGCAGCCCCACGTTCATCACCTCCGTTCCCATATTGACGTCGTTGCCTACACAACCAGTGCCGATCATAACCGCTCACACGATAACGAACTCTTTGCCGGTGGCAGTGAACACGGTGGCCACTCAAGTGCCCATGCATTCTACTAGTTAGTGAAATGCCTTAATACTTCGAGCCTCTTCGAATGAGTCAACGAGAGCCCCTTGAATTATTAATCGAGAAGACTGGTTTTGTTTTGTTTTGTTTATTATTAGTTAGTTAGTTTTTTTTTTTTTTCGTTTCGGACGTACACGCCGACGTCTCGCTAGTCAAAGTGACCATGTGTTTTTTCAAATCTGTGATCGAGCCCATTTATACGACGTTTGACATTTAAAAAGAAAATGAATAGAATAAGTTATAAAAACAAAATTATCGGATTGGATAGAGAGAAAGAGAGAACGAAAGCGAGAGGAAGATGAGAGAAAGTGAGAGAGAGGAGAGAGTGAGAGGTTTGATTTAGTTTAGTTAGACAAAGGGCATCGGACTGTTTTTTTTTGTTTTACCTAGTTTCGTAGTTTCGTGATTTATTTCATCGAGAAACGTAGGGTAGGTCTCTTGTTTTTTTTTAACGAAAATAGAAAGTGCTGTTCCTGCAGGTAGCGCGTTATTATTATTAAATTTATTATCGAATCTATGGATGTTGAAAATTTCGTTTGAAATCGATTGATGATAATGAAAAACGCGGATCTCTTTGGTACCTATTCTTCAACGCTTACCCACCGATCTCTCTTAGTATCTCGGAAATCTCTTCTCCGTCAATTCTAAATTTATCGAAACATCACAAATTGTTCGCCGTGCATTTTAATTTGAATAACGCCCCCCCTGTTATATTAAGCTTCCGTTTATCGTTTTATTAGCAATTTCAAATACTCGTTGCAAATTAATATTGTTTGCCCCTTGAGACTGATAAATAAGGTTCAAAAAAATTGGATGATTGATTCAATTTACCAAGTGCATATTAATTGAAAGGTACATCTTAGTACATAATTTAGAAAACGAAAAAATTAAACTTGTACATTAGGCTCTTGTTTAATTTCCTCATTTAATCGTTTTTTTTTGTATCGCCTCTCATTGAATGTACTTGGTAATTTGACATTTTTTTTGAGCTGCATTCGAAAATGATTGGAGCTTTATTTTCTGAAATAAATGTAATTGAACAGAAGCGTGATACTAATGCCATGTATGCAATTTACACGAATGGATTTTTTACACAACGTCGATGAGTTTTAAAATGATTTAGTCGAAAAAATTGGATTTTAATGCGTTAGGTATTTTTGGATTGTGTAAAAATATAGTTCGTGGGATATGTAATTGCTTATGAAAAAAAATCGATTTAGTCAATGCGCACCTTTCTTATTATGATTTTTATTAAGGTCAGGACCAAAATTAACTAATATCTTTAATTGAATTGGGATTCGATAGACAAGTGAATACTACTTTATGAATTACATTCAAGAAGTTTGTCGAATAATAGAGAAAAAAATTCAACTTGAAGAAATAATGCGAACTTTCTTTAAAATTAATTCAGGGTTGTTTATTTTTATGTTTAATTCGACAAGCTTTTTGAATATATTTGAATGATGGTGGATTTCGAAAATATTTCAGCAACCCTACATTTATATTTAGAAAACGTTTCGTACGTTTGCTTAATTTTTCTAATTTCTGTGAAATGATCTTGTTTAAAAGCTATCTAGCATCTTTTCAATAGGATGCACATTTAACGATTTAGTGATCTTCACTAGATACGCTTTGCTTATTACATAATTCTTAATACAAAGGTTAGTAAAAAAAATAAAAATTGACTATGCAGTTTTGGTCGTAGCGTATGTTGTTTGAATTCTATTGGCATGTTGCGCATATTTAGAAATATACTAACTTGCTTTTCCTGTACTATTTTGAGAAAGCTAGGCATGCATGTTATTCGAAATTCACCTGGTTGAAATGAATTGAGATTTTTTATGGAAGCGACCTGAACGAAAATTGTAAGAAAAATTAAATTAAAATGCAACTTATTGATAAGTTTATGAAATGTTTTAATTAGAGCAAAATTTGTTTGGTTATTTACAATTTTAAATAATAATTGTCTACAGTCTGGGTTTTGCACTGCCACATAACTTTGTATCGTTTTTTTTTTGGTATATTTTTTTTCGTTCAAGTTGCGTTATATTGCATAATTATTACATTTGATAGTTGTACATAGTTTAAATAACAATAGCCTTGTATGAAAAAATTGTAGATATTAAATTTTTTTTATTGAAAAAAACATATGTAGATTTAAGAAAATAATTATAATATTTATTATGTATTGAGTTATAAGGAAGAACTCTCTCAGTAGAAATTTTTAACAAAATTTTTGGTATGATTTGAGTAAGTGAAGTGATTATTAGAATTATTAGAAAGAAAATAGGAAAGATATAGTGAAAATTAATTTGTTTGCGTCTTTTGACCTTCTTTGTAATTACCAATATTAGCAAATTTAATTTTAACTTGTAATACTGAATAGTTTTTAAGTGCATTTATTGATGGTGTGCTATAAAAATTTCTACTGTTTATATAGAGGTTCCATGTGATATTACGCTCAAACTTAGTTCGGCTAAAGACTACTACTAACTCAACTGTATTTTTAATTAAATTTATTTTATTAGTTCCATCAAAGTCAAATAATTTACTTCGATTTGTTAATGTGTTTGAAAAAATTGTTATACATTGTTCGTCAAAGGCGTGAAATTTTATGCAGGATTAGTCTAGAAGCTTGTCTTAGCGTCCTCGAAGTAGTACCCATTTATTTCATAAAAGAGTAGAACTCTGTACTTTTGAATGAGGCTATGCAGAAAAAATGCAATTTACGGGTAAATTCAACCACAATAAAAATTGTGTTTTTCTATATGGCCTTTTTCAAAAGCTTGGTTCGATCTAATGGATTAAGTAAGAGGGAGAATACTAATTAGAGAGTGCCAAGACAATAAAAATATTAGGCTTAAAATTTTACGATTGTAGATTGGCTATTTTACATCTTTCAAAAAAAATTATCTAAATTTGCCGAGCACTGTATTTTCACAGTTTCGCTTTTTTCAACACTAGAACTAAATAAAAGCCGTTCTTCCTTAATTATTTAATCAAATATCAATTAAATAAAAAAAACCATTCAAAACTGTACATGCAGAGTTTGTTATTTATTATGTTAAAATACGTTTTTTATTTATCTAATAAATGTTATATTTTCATAATACTCAACTTGTAGTTTTTTGAACCACGTTCTAAATTTTCATATAAATCCATGAAAATCGATTAATAATAAAACGGAATCTAGACACCAAATCGGTGAAAAAAAATCAAACTTTTTCTATTGGATTGTAATGTTACAGTCTACACGTGTTACAGGTACATAAAATTAGTGAACGAAAAAAAAAATCGAGGAAATTTGTCAATTAGATTATAAAGTCACAGTCTAAGGGACGTCGCATCGGTAAAAAAAAAGTGCCGAAAATTTTCGATAAAAAAAATCGAGGAAATTTTTCAATTAGATTATAAAGTCACAGTCTAAGGGACGTCGCATCGGTAAAAAAAAGTGCCGAAAATTTTCGATAAAAAAAATCGAGGAAATTTTTCAATTAGATTATAAAGTCACAGTCTAAGGGACGTCGCATCGGTAAAAAAAAAGTGCCGAAAATTTTCGATAAAAAAAATCGAGGAAATTTTTCAATTAGATTATAAAGTCACAGTCTAAGGGACGTCGCATCGGTAAAAAAAAAGTGCCGAAAATTTTCGATAAAAAAATTGAGGAAATTTTTGAATTAGATTATAAAGTCACAGTCTAAGGCACATGAAATTTCTGAACGGAACAAACATCCAGAAAATGTTTCTATTAGATTATTAAGTCACAGTCATGAAATTAATGAAAACAAAAAATCGGGAAAAATTTAGATTTATTTATAAAAAAAATGGTTAAAATTTTTCAATTATTACAGTTCAATTTTTAATTTTTTTGCCTGTGCCATCTATTAGTGAGTAGACAAAGTACTCATAGATAATTTACAGAAAACTGTAATATAAAGTGGTGTGCTAAAACATAATAGATGGCGCTAATTCTTAAAACTCTACACTAATTAGACAACACATATTACGCTTCTATGGAATTACAACGTGATAGGACCATATTTCAAAAGAGAACGGCAATGGATCTCAATTATTTTTAATTCAAAAATGTATGTTTTATGTATATTGGCAAATTCTATTTACAAAAAAACTATTATACTGTATAAATAAACTATTATCTACGACTACATGTTGGCACTTTTTTCTTATCATCTTGGCAACGTAATTATAGGAAAAAAAATTATACTAAACTACGTTTTATTATTCTTAGCTATGTTATGAGTAGTCCAATTTACCGAAGTTTTCCAGGAATTAGATAGAGCCTCATCGAATTTAGATCTGAAATGCAGAAGGGCCTCTTCATCCGATTTATTCATCACCTGAAAAGTACAAGAAAATAAGTAAAGTCGATTATTGATTAATTTGATATCATTACCAAGGTTTCTCTTAAATAGTTTAGGTCCTTTTCGGAACTCAATTCCGGCAGTCCAGTCGATATCATCATGGCGAAAAGCGATATAAAAAGATTTCCGTGCTTTCTTAATATCATAAATGCCTACAAGTAGAAAAACTTAGTAACTAAACATCAATCAATGAGTTAACTATTACCTTTTCACAATAGTCCTGGAATATTTTAAATTCTAACGCTTTCGAATTTTGTCCCTTGTTTATAACATAAACGAAATCATGCGTGAGAACAAACGGGACTCTTTCTCTCTTAAAACCAAACTTTTCTTTAAAATGCCCCAAAATATGACCAAAGTCGATGTGGAACAGCTGAAAAAATATGTCATTCGAGAAAATTCACCAAATAAAAAAGCATTGTATAGAGCGTGTAGTGTAGAGGAGTGATATAATACTAACCTGTCCATTCTTTTTAACCATAATATTGTCCGAATGTCGATCCGCAATACCCAAAACGTAAGAGGCCACACAATAGCCCGCACAGGACAGCGTAAATTCGTTAACGGCTTTATTTAAGGCAGCTTCCGAGGTATTGTGATCCTTCAGCCAAGCTAAAATAACAAGTTTTAAATGCTAATATCACTGTGTAATAGTAATGTATGTTACCTAAAATCAGTCCCTTCCTAAAAGCGGCAGTGGCAGTAAACACCCCTTTTTCTTTCTGTATATTCGCAATGGTTTCGGCGTTCAAAACGACCTCAATCATCCCGATTCTGTGCTCTAATGATATGCATCCGTACGGATTCATTCTAAAAAAAATTTCATCAACGTATTAATTGTTAAAATAAAAAGGGTAAACATTATTAGATATACCTCAAATCTAACCCTTCTCTTTTCCACAGCCTGTCCATGATTTTAATCATCTGAAGAGTCAGCATATCCTGTCGAAGATCGTCGCCATTTTTGAAAATAATGTACACATCTTCACCGTACACATCGGAATTTTCGAATACTATCCAAAGCGGCCGCATCTTGCTATCCATCACTTTGCATTTCTCCGATCTGACAGGAACAATTCCAAATGAAATTCCACCGAAATCCAACATCAATAGTACTTACTTTATCCTCGTACACCTGTACATCGGATTCAACGGACTTCTCAAATGATTGAGAATGATCTCTCCAGAGGATTCCTGCAAAAACAATTGCAGAGCGGCCTTGGCCTTCTCCTTGTCCTTGCGCAGGCGCACCAGGTCGCTGCTCTTCTTCAATCTATCAAGGCACTCGAGTTGTTTCTGAAGGATGGCTATGTGCTCCTGCGTACCCCTGCAGTAGGCTTCTATGATAAGGCCGAAGCGAACGGACACTGCCGGTACTTGCATTTCCGAGCTAATAAAACATTGTTAAAATAGTATAAGGATTATCGAAAGGTGCTAAGTGTACTCACCGAAGATGCCAGAAGAGATAATGCCCAATTTGTTGATTATACAACGCTCTTTTGATTAAAAAATTCACTAAATCGCAGTCTAAATAAAGCTCGTGTTTTATAGCTTGCACTAACTGAAGAAGATACAACAATAGGTCTTCGTCACTAAAACCCCAACGTTAATTAACACCTTCAATTCCATTATTTTATTCCTATTATAAAGTACCTGACGTCGTACAAACATTCCACAGCGAACTTTCTAACCTCTTGATCAGCGTAGGCGTAATCTAACAGTTCTAGCGCTTTTTCTACGGGTAATTTAGGCCACATTTTGAGCATTGTCAACACCTCGCTAACTTCCTCTCGTTTGTCCCAATCAATGCAATACAGTAGTTTCGGTAATACCTCTGGTTCGGTTTTCCGCCAATGATTTTTCAGAGCCCAAATTTTTTTACGTTCCTACAAAAATACAAAAATGAGATTTATACGTATGATAATAAGAGGTTTGTTACCTGATCGTGGGCTTCGTATAAATTGTCGATTTCGTTCAATAGTTTCTTACAAGTCGTGATCTCCTCGATCTTTTCAGTTTCGTGTTCGTTGTCTTTGGAATCGACATTTTTGATGATCGTTTCAACCGAAGGGTACAGAATGGTTTGATCTTTCAGATAGCTCTTCATGAAGAGCGTAAGTGTAGTGGAATATTCCGTGTTAGGATTGCTGACGACAGTGCCCAAAGGATGTAGCACTTCGTCAGAATTCATGTCTTCAGAGTAGGCCCACATGTAAAGCGTCATCGCGCCGCTTTTTAATTGACCTTTAAAATCGTATACCGACGTATTCGCCCAAGCTAAGGGGTTATTCAAAAAATTGTTCTCCTAAAATCGAACGATTTTTAATAAGTATATAATAGTAATCGATTGAAGTAGTACCTTGGAGGAATCTTTCGTTTTCTTTGTTTTCGTTCCCTTGGCGTATTTGTTGACCTCGTAAACGACGAAACACAACTTGGCATTTCTCGGTATATTGCACACTTGAATATCAAAGACTAGATCTGCGTTTATTTTACATTCGTACTTATCATCTATCGAGCAGTCTATCGTCCTTTTCGGCTGGCATAATGATTTACCGCCGTGAAATATCCCGGCCTGAACGCCAATCTAAACATAAAGAGAATACCAATAATCAATTTCTCAAAGTCCTCTTTGTATTACATACCTCAAACGTTTTCTTCGGATCACAATTCAATTTACTAACTGTACATATTTTAACTACAAAATTATCGTTTACATTCCAAGATGACGCGCTGTTCTTCTTCTTTCTCAACGTGTTGGTGGAATTGTATGTAGGAGTATATCTGATTATATCCAGACTTTCGTATTCATTCGACAATACTGAAAATATCGAAAAATATAACAAATTAAAATAGTCGATTACAATACTAAAATTTACCGGGAACTCTCTCAATATGCAGAGTGATCAACGTCGGCGTGATATCCTTAGAAATGCAATCTTGCACGTATTGGTATTCGAAAATTTGATTGTCCCCGATTAGAAACTCGTCCTGGCCGCACACTTTCAAAACGTATTCGTTGATCCGTTCGTTTCTCGTTTTTAACGTTATAGCTCTCTTAGCTAGTATCAATTCCAACAGCTTCTTGGGTTTTATCGTTGGCGGAACGTTGAACGTGTAAGAGCTCTGCATCAGTTCCTTTTCGTTTCTCGCCTCGTAGTAATCGTATTGATGGTCGAATTTAACGGCAATATTTATATTCCTACAGGGAAACCATTAATGTAGATAAATTCAATAGCCTGTATTCATTCAGCGCCCCGCTTTAACGTAAACAAAGTCCCTAGTTACTCCATAACAACAATGTATAACTGTCAAGTCAGAGATGGACTTTAACATTTAAAACGAGGCGCTGAATAAGGACCAATATATGTTATTGTGTTTAATAGAAGTTACCTTTTCTCACTGAGAGTTTCGTTCATAACGAAGCTACAACGCGAGATTCTAGGCGGAAATTGATAGTTTAATTGTTCTACCCAAGTTTGTTTCAGTCGTGACTGGGCTACTTCGTCCCCCATTCTTCGCATTTTGAACCTAAAGTCGTTTATTTCGGAGCTATTCAACGCATCAAATTCTTGCAAACCTACAAAATATGCACTTTTTATTGTACCGAATGAAACTAGTGAATCGATTTTGTTCATACGTTTTCCGATTAAATGGCCAATAGAAATATTAATACTGTCGTCAGCTTTCTCCCCTCGACATTCCGTAATAATAAGGACAGCTCCTGTAGGTCGAATGTCACACAGTCTTCTAGATTCGTCGTTAAGTTTTTCCCTCTCCGCCATGGAGTTGATGTACGTGAAAATGTACACGGACATGTCGTAGAGTTTGCCGAACAAAGGAAACTTGGCGGCTTGCTCCCACAGGTCCTAATAAAATATGGATTACCAAAAGTACGCTCTAATTTCTCATTTAATTGACGAACCTCTTTGATTTCCGCGAAGGTGGCATTGTAACCGACGTTAAGAGGAACTAAAATTCCGTTAGGCAAAAGGCAGGTAACATCAATGTTACATTCGGCTGAGCAGTGGTCCCAATAATCGGGAAGGTACTCGGCTGGAATCGGAACCATTTTTTTTGGGTTTCACTCAGCTTCGGGCCAAATTACTATTTAAAAAACATTCCTGTTTATGCGCCAGTAGCATTTCAATAAAAAAAACGACTTTTCCTTGGAATTCTCGGAAACAAATCCGTTGACTCATCAGAACAATCACTGTCACATTTTTATTTGATATTATGATTTAATATAAATCTAGAAATAAGAAAACAATGTTTGTTACAAAACAACACTTCAAAATTAGAGTTTTTTCGCAATATTTTGATAATATTTTGGCAGTCGCTGACACTTCATCTGTCCGCTTTTTAACACCCATAAAAACAACAATGCATCCAACTTAACAACAAAAAAATCCTCCACATAAAATACTAGATAATAAAAAATACCTGCTTATTATCTATATCACTACTTTTAAATAACCGGATTTAGACGGGAAAATATTAATAATATCGATTTGAAGAATAATAGAGTTAATTAGAAAATATTTAATAGTTTTTTGCAAATTGGGGACATTAGTATGTCAATGTTGCTTAGCTTGTCAGGGAGTGTATAGCGACATCTACAACTAAATAGTACAAATTTTCGAAGTTCCTTCAAGGACTTTTATTATTTTTTGTTTACAGTTAGGTAATCGTTTTACAATCCAATTCTCCACCGATAAATGAACCGAACGAACTTGTTTTGGCGGCTCGTCAGTTCGGTAATTAATATCCAATTAACCTAAAGTCAGAGACCATTGAAAAAAAGGAAGAATCTTACATGTGACATTGACAGTCTGAATACAGAACACTTATGTTTATTTTTCGGTAAAGAGTTTTGTCGTTTTGTGCATAGTAGTAAACAAAAAGTGAAAGAGTGAGAAATAAAATGTAAAATGCACTGTGTTGAGCAGTTGCTGCAGTCAGTTTTTCTTTTTGTACAATATTTTAAATCGGTGAACCCTATCGCATACATATTTTCTGTTTTTATTCAAAAAGCAAGCAAGTCCTGATGAAAAATACAGAAAACATGTTCGAAATTCGGTTGTGTCTCGCTGGGATTCCTCAACGATGTTTCTTCGAATAATAGGATAGCCTGTCTTGAGATGCAAGTATTTTACCAAATTACACATAGAAAAAACATACTTCACTAACCCGAAATGGAAATAAATGTGTATATTTTTCTGGAAAACAAACGTGGAAAAGTCGGCCTTAGAAGGTGCAAGTAGCACATTCACCTTGTGACCTTCTTTGTTACAACTATTCATTTTTTTAATCAAAGAAACTGATATTAAAAACTACATAACAACTGCATGCTATAATAATTTCATTAATTCATTGTACTTATCACAGTAATACTATTTGCTTAATAGTCATCGAAATACCAATAATACTTGATAAGTGTGATTTAATTTCATTATATTATTATCAAATACTATTCTACATACTTAAAAGCAGACCAGAAAGTCTCAAATAAACTGCATATATTAATTTGTACAGGTAAACATTTGGAATTAACTGCACCATTAATAATAAGTGACCTAATGTAGAAGCAATTTAATAAAGTAGACACACATTAAAAGATTTAAAGTTTTATATTGAAAAATAAATATTTAACTTTCTACTTGATATCATTTTACCCAAAAAACACAACTAAAATAATGTATGTATTATTTTTTATTACCCACTGTATTTGAAAACCCAATAGGAATAAGTCTTGGTAACAGCCATGAAATCAGTTTAAGAAATTTCAATGTTTGTTGATTGATTTAACATTGTAACGTTAATAATAAACTGTCATGATCTAATCGAGCTTCATTTATCTGGCGACGAATAATCGAAAATTGATAAAAAAATTCAGATAAAAATCGATAGAGTTGTAGGTAAATATTTGACTATTGTATTCACAAACTGAATTTATATTCGATAATTCGTGTGATTTTTAAGGAATTTTTGGTCTGTTTTCGTACGGGATTTTGTTAAAAAATTGCAAGTAAGCGAAATTACAATTACAATAATATTAATGCTCTTATGTAGGCATTGGTATCTAATTTTATTGGACATGTCTCGAATTTTATTGCTTTATTGTTTAATTACAGAGTTTATCTTTACGAGTATTCTACTCTGTAATATTACTGCAAATAATAATTTACGCTTATTACATTTTTCCTTAAGGCACTTTTTATTTTATTTTCAAAAAGGTAGTGTAATATTAATTTTGGCATGATGAATGATGGAATATTTATTGTAATTCTTCTAATCTATTCATAAGGTAAATCAGATTTATCATATATTTTCATAAAGATAAAAATGTCATCTCACTAAATAACAGATAATATTAAATAATATTTTGAATCATTGCTATTTAATTAATTTTCCATTTTGAGAAAACCTCGTTATATGCAACATTTCAATTATCCTGCGATTAACACTAATAATAAGTATTATCTAATAATGCAACGCAGTTTATAGGTATTACAATATAAAAAATGCATGTACTTAACACAAACTACTTAAATCATTCATGTTTTAAAGCAATGAAGCACGTTTTGTTTAGTAGGTGTCGAGTGGGCTTCAACAATGATATAAGTAATCGTAAACAAACACAATAGGTCCGTTTATTAGCAGAAAAAAAATGTATGCAATTTAATCGCATTACTTATTAAATAAACAGAATTCGTAACAATCTGATTGCTTTGATACACCGATAAAATATTCACCTATTACGCCTAACAGTTTGATTAATTTTATTTGTAAACTCGCGACGTTCCTGAAATAATATATTACATAAAAACGAGTATAAAATTGGCAATACTGATGGTGTACAATTAATTTTAAATATGCTAAACAGGCTTTACATGGGCGTTGGAAAAAAAATCGCAATGAATACAAGTGAAAGCAGCTCGAGAGAGAAGTGTTTGAATTTAAATTCAATTGCATCGTCTCGTTTTTCTCTTACTACCTCTCGAAAGGTAGGTAATTTACATTCAATACAGTTAATTCTGCACGAGAGGTGTTTACGAATCCTACCTAATCCCACCTATTTTAATATAAAAATATTTTTTGGTATTTATAAACGCTAATCATTTCGTTATATTTGATATCAAGCATTATTAATTACAATATTTATTTTTCGTTTAATTAAAGATTTGTTTGTTAGCGAAAATTGAAGTTCACAAATATTTGCATTCCCGCTTTAACTAATTGATAAATATTATTCTGGATTCAACTAAGAATGATTCAAACAAATTCTTAAATCAAAAGAAACTAATTTTGGTAGTTAAGCTCCATTTGTTATAATATTCATTAGTATATGCAAATACTTTATTCATAATACTACTTCGTACTTTCCTATGAAAACAAATGCCCGTCATTATTAAAAAATCCTTTTTTTGTGTTCCAGAAAAGACTGAATAATTCAATAACATTCCGCAACTAACCATGGAGCACCAACAGCTCATCGAAGAGATGCCCGTCGTAGAGAGGATGTCGACGCAGGAGAGGCTCTCCTTGGCGAGGAAGCGCCGAAACCTCCAGCTGAAAGTGTGGCTGCAAAAAGAGAAAGAATACGGCAGGAAGAGCGGCAAACCACAGAAATCGAACAAACGCGGCATCAATTTCAACGATAGCGTCGTTCTGTTGGAAGCTGCAGCAAGAAACGACATCGAAGAAGGTGCTATACATCTAAATCTCCTCTAACGTGATTAACTTTTTCCCCATTTTTAGTCCGTAAGTTGCTACTGAAAAACGTCAGTCCGGATTCCTGCAACGAAGACGGTTTGACAGCCTTACACCAATGCTGCATCGATAACAACGAATCGATGTTGCTGCTTTTGCTAGAGCACGGAGCCAACGTTAACGCCGAGGACAGTGAAAAATGGACGCCATTACACGCCGCTGCCACCTGCGGACACCTTAAATTAGTCAGGTACTACCCTAAAAAGAAAAGTTCTCAATGACAATTAGCCACCAAAAGGACCAAATATTGGTGACGGATATCTTTTTAGTAAGAGTCTTCTGTCGTTCATCTGTCAATGTCAAACTAACGCAATAAATATTTGTGCATCTCACATATGATTTAAACTTAATAATAATGATGATAGATAGATAATACTTGCGGTTCTTTCAGGATTCTGATTTCGAGAGGGGCCAATCTGCTGGCGGTGAACGCGGACGGCAACATGCCCTACGACATCTGCGAGGACGAGGCCACCCTGGACGAAATCGAGAGCGAAATGGCGAAGAGAGGAGTCACGCAGCAACTCATCGACGAGACCAGAGCGGCCACCGAACGGCAAATGTTGATAGATTTGAAGAAGGTAGCGGCGGCCGGCGGCGATTTGGAGTACTACGACGCCCAAGGGGCGACGCCCGTACGTTAGAATTCATAAAACGTTACTAATAAAAAGATTCGCGTCTGTCATTTTGACGTTTTTGACAAACTGTCAACTGTCATTTTTTGATTTTAATTGTATGACAGTTAGCACTAAAATGGCGGTTTTGTGTAATCGTAGAACTTTTAAAAAAAGATCTTTTTTATTGCAGTTGCATATAGCAGCTGCGAATGGATACATATCAGTGGTGGAGTTTCTATTGGATTGCGGCGTTAGGACCGACGTGAAAGACAGAGATGAATGGCAACCCAGCCACGCGGCAGCTTGTTGGGGACACGTAAGCCTACTTATTATTTCAAAACTATTTTTATTTGTGATAATCTTTTTTTTTAGCCCGAAGTATTAGAACTACTGGCGCAAGCCGGCGCTAATTTGAACGCGAAGAACAAGCACGACGAGACGCCCTCTGGTAACGAACTCGCTCTACTAGATGTACCTGTTTTGTTATCTGGCGATTGGTGTGTATTTCAGATATATGCGAGGACCGCGAAATAAAAGAGAGAATATTGGAATTGAGGACCGAGCAGGAGATTAAGAAACAGAACGAAGCCAAAAGGAAAGTCAGGAGGTCTCAAAGCAATACGAGAACGCAATCGGTCAGGCGGACCTCGTTGAGGGATAAAGGTCTGACGGCCAGAAGGGATGCCGTAGAGGAAGCCAGATTGAGGTTACAAGCTGAAACTAATGTATGTATACAAATCATTTATGAATATATTAGACGGTTCAAAATAGATCATAAAATGTATCCGGTATTGGCACAAAAATTACCCTCCTTCTTAACTATCGCTAACTTCATGTCATGTCTTAATGGCCTCAACTAAACCGGCTGGTCAGTTTGTAAGGGGAGTTTTTTAAACAACCGTTAATTTTTTCTCCAATATTTATTGAACAATTTTAAGTTAGGCTATAAGATATTAAATGCTTCCGAGCCAATACTTCGATTTGTAGTCCAGAGTAGTCGAAAAGTGAAATTTTTTCACAATATAATTTACTCTCATTAAATTTGCTATGTGATTGAAGTTCTGATTAAATCGGTTATTTAATGCCGTGCACGTATAAGACTTGGGTTTGTTAAAATTCATTTAATTATTTACAATCAGTGAATATATAGGCTACGTTTACACGATTTTTTTGCGTAAGTAATGTTTTGAATTAGTATATTATTTCGAAATCACTATAAGACGAGTGTATTAATGAGTAATTTCGTTCTTTTGAATTTATTATACACGATTATAACCCGTTCTTATTCGTAATAATAAAATCTTTACGAATGGTTCTTAAAATACATTTGAAACGTAGTCCTACTAATACATAAGAACATCGAAGAAAGTTTCTGTATCAGGCGAAATATTAATTTTAATTAAATAACACGGTCGATTTTTATTATCGCCGTGTATGTATTACGTTGATATTACAAAAATGTTTCCTTCAAGTGGCATTTTCGTGAAATATCGACGCTATGATTAAAACCAAGCGTTCGCCAGTTGTTTGTCTCTCTTACAAAAACAAAGTAAGTACCTATCTATAAACGTACCCGAAAAAAAAAAATCACATGCATTCAAATTTAAAACAAACAGCAAACAAAATTAAAGCGAAATAAGAATGCGGTTATATATCGTACAACAATGCGAAAACCTTTCGTGGTTCATTAAAAAATTATTCAATACATGTTTGAAGATACTTAGTTTATTGTTTACGTTACCTCTCAATAGTTCGCGTTATCGTCTAAGAGTATTTAGTATTTAAATGTTCCCTGTAGTCGACTGGATTTGTTGGAAGAACAAACGCTTTAAAGAACAACCCGTTGAAATATTATCCTATAACAAAGTAAGTACCCCGACTATTATCCCAGTACATCTCTCCTATCCTATTCATTTCATAACGAGTGTATAATGAAGGAATGCGTTTTATATTTATGAATTTTCTTTCAGACTGTAGAACATATAGACGTAGGAACGCCGTACAATCCGGCTGCGATACCGAAATCCATTTTGAACAACAACCATTTATCGGAAGTGAACTCGAACTCAAATAGTGCCGTAGAAGAGAGGAGCCTTCAACTGATAGAGGATCGCAGGGGCCCCGAAGGGAAAGACAACGATTCGGTGGAAGAGATAGGAAACGTTAACGAAAATTCCTACACGACAGACGTTAATGGTAAAGGTGAGTGTTTGCGATGGAAACATCAATCGTCACGCGATTGCGAGAATACTAAAAAAATGCGGAATTTTCGATGCTTAAATACAGGGTGTCCCGCATAAGAACCGATTTTAGTAAGTTTGTATCGAGTTAAGTTGGGTCAAACAACATAGTTTGAGCTCTTTTGGGATTGTAGAGGGTGTTTTTATAAATTCGAACAATTAGTATCTTCAGTAAACGATTCCAACAATTTGTTAGCGATATCATTTACGAAAACAAAATGGTATTCGAATTGCTTGAGAAGGAAACGTTCCTCGCATTCTCCACTAACTTTTTAAGTTTTGTAGTTGTAATAGAACGATTTTTTTTCCAGTTACCGTTCACGTCGTGGTTACAATCAACGGGAACGGTACGTTGGCCGATTTGAAAAAGCAACGCATGCAAATACGAAATAACAACGCCGATAATAACGATTATATGGGGACTCCTCTAGGCAGTATCGCCGGTACGGACGTGGTTTCCGATCCAGCTTCGTCCGGTATGCTCCGGTTAACGGGCGATACGTCCGACGAAAACGTCGAGTACACGGACTCGCGACGGTGTTGTATCTTAATGTGAGAGAAAATATGATTTTATTTTGGTGTAGTAATTGTAGAGAAAAATTAGAAACGTTCCAAAAATTATAGTATCTCGAGTACTTCGGTTCGGAAGTTGTTGCAAATTTGTGATATTTGTGAACTAATAATTTTTATGTTATTATTTCCGAACGACTATTTTTTTTATGTACAAAGTAAACGAGTGATAAAACAGCAATAAAATTGTACGCGCGCGTAATTTTTGGAACAAGTTTAGCTCGAAAATGCAGTATTTTACCTATTTTTGCAATTAACAATTTGGCTGCCTTGTCCAGTTTAGAAATTTAAAGTAAAGAAGACAACGTAGAGAAACGAAGCTACTTAGCAGTATTTTAATTTCCATAAGGTTGTGAAACTGGCAATTTTATTGCAAAATTTCCTTTACTGAAATTGCTCAAATTTTGTTTTTAGCTCAGATTTTTACATTCATTTCGAAACAACTTTTGCTATGAGGAAATTTCGCAGTGGAACTTGTGATACGTTCCTTATTATACATACTT
The DNA here is from genome assembly GCA_918026865.1 of Phyllotreta striolata. Classification (NCBI taxonomy): domain Eukaryota; kingdom Metazoa; phylum Arthropoda; class Insecta; order Coleoptera; family Chrysomelidae; genus Phyllotreta; species Phyllotreta striolata. Next base: position 540,920 of record OU900098.1, on the reverse strand, counting down.
CCATAAATTCCTACATTGAGTAGTTTTAATAATACATAATAGCCGTCCTAGCATTACTATTGCCTTTTTTATACATTGTATTTATTTTTTGTTACTGTACATAATAGGTATTTTTCATTGGTTTTTTAAAAATATATAAAAATACGCTACCTATGTAAATAAATTATTTTATTTAGTTATTTAATTTCGATGTTAGTTTAATTTTAATTCGATTTTGTAGTGCAGACTTTTGAATCGAAAAAAAAAATTAAACTTGTCGAGTTTTATTTTTAAGAATATCAGTATTGCTCATATTAAGCTTTTTTCTAATTACTTAACACATTCAGTATTTTTTATTTTTAAAACATCACATTTATACATGTTGATTTTTTAAATTTGAATGTCACATGTTTAAAACTATATCGGTTTATTGCTGTAACAATAAACCGATATACGTTATAAAATGTCGCTATTTCATCTTAAAAGTTCAATTACTTCGTAGTTCTGTACTTACATTGTGATATATTTACAAATTTTATGAATGTTTTCGAGATTTAGATTCTATTTGTACAGAAACGAATAGTATTATAGTAAAATGCATAATTTTCAAAAGGATAATCTGTTAAATGTAAAATACAACTAACGCTTTGTTTATACTTAAATTGTTTGTTCCGTATTTTACGATTAAAAAATAAGTAGCACATTAAATCTTCAAAAAATTTTACACATGTATAAAACGAATTTATATTTATACCCACAAATTGTAGGCTTTAAGTTTTTGTCTTTGTCTCTTGTTATATTATTACAAATGGATTAATATATTTTTTTGAAAAAAAAAACAAAGATTTTTACATTGACTTTTCCTAATATAAAAATTTTAAAATCTAGGATGAATTTAGAAAAACCACATACAAAACGACTGTTTAATATATTTTTAACAATATTTACAAATATCTTGCACAAAAGTTAACAACTTTGAATAAAAACTGAACACTTGAAATTAAAACTATGCTTCTAAGAAAAAAAAACAATAAATAGGTAATTATTATTTACAATTCTGTTAAATTTCATTGTATAAATTTTAAACTTTTCTATATATATAAATATAAAACTATATTGTATTTAGCAAATATTTCAGTCCACACTAAAAAAATTATTGTACATTTCCTTATACAGCGAAGTAAAAACTAAAGAAATTCTTCAACAAAACTTAAATCACAACTTCAATAATGCTAAAGCCGACCTCAAAATTCGAACTCGCATTTTCCGAGGTATGCCGTTGCAAAAAACGTGTAATATGTCAAATTGGTCATAACTATGATTTTTCTACTATCAAATTACGCTTTGTTTGTGTCAAACCAAAGCCGCTGTCGCCGTATTTTGAGGAATTTGATCTACAACATTCTCCACGTGCCTGTATTTCTTTATTCGTTTCCACTCGCCGTTGTTGTAATTCATCTGGAAGTGAGTTTCCACCAACATAGTGAGATAGGTATCGTCCGGCTGAAGGACGTTCTCTTGATCCTCTGATAGTTTGATTGTTACTATATTACCCAAGTGTGGACAAGGGTTGTCGCGAGATCCTGCCATGAAACCCAAAATAAGCGCCTTTTCGGGCCGGGTAACTTTGTTCGCCGTCCGGAACATATCCTGAGCTTCCAACATTTGTTCCCTCTAAAAAACAAACAAACCATAAAGCAAATAAATTACTACAATAACAACGAATAATCACCGTGAGAGCGAGCCCTTTTCTTTGCAAAACATTCGTCGTCGGTTGTGGCTGTATTCTGATATGAGTGACGGTTTGTTGAGGCTGCACAGGACGTTGGGCTACCACCACAGGAGTACCAATAATTTGAGTTTGCACCTACGGAAACAATCCAAACATTTAATCGCTTTCGTTTGGGAATATTCAAAACGCTACCTGTTGAACGGGTTGGACATTTTGTTCGGAGGTGATAATGGTTCGTTGTCCGGCAGGCGTCGTGGCCAAAAGCGGCGGTACTTGTCGCATAGTGTGGATGAATTGCTGCGTAACGGCCACGGCCGGTTGGGGCGTCGATACGGAAGCTGCTGTCGAGACTTGAGTAGCGGAAACCGGAGCCGGAGAAGCGGAAGTCGACGTCAAAGGCGGTGGCTGAATAACAGCCGGTTGTGCGGCCAACGTTACCGGTACAGTGGTTACTGAAATTTACAGAAATAATTTAATACGTTCGGGTAATCGAGGATAGATAGAGTACCTATGGATGAAGTGCCGGCGGGTTGTGGGGTAGGAGGCGGTGCATAAGTCGGAGTCGGGGCTAAGCCAGCGGCGTAATCGGGCGTAGCACCAGCGGCGGGCTGAGGGGGGCTTTGCAATGCTGTGGTTTCTGTAACTTTCTTAGCTTCCTCGATTTCTTGCATCTTCTTTCGTTTCTTTGCTGCTGCATAACCGAGGGGTTGATCGGCTATATCCAGTAATTTAACACCTCCTTCTTTTCTACCAGCAGGACCTCTGGATAGAGGCGGTCGGTTTGCGCTGCTATTTAACGCAGGTCGAAAACCTGATGTAGGTACTCTGCTTGGAATACCTTTTAATGGAGCTACAATAGAAATAGTACATTAATAGCTCAATCAACTGCAGTATAATTTAAAACTTACTGGTATCTGTCATTTTCCTAGGCATGCCTCTAGATCTTACAGGTATAACTGGAGCACAGGATTTTTTATTTAAATTAGAGGCAGCGTCCAAGGATTTTTGCAAGAGATCGGTCCTCAATAAAGCAGACTTTGGTTTCTTCTTTATCGTGAAATGTTTCAAAGGATCAGGTCTATGGCCAACCTAAATTTAACACAGTGAATTACTTATTTTGAGTATTTAGAAATACGAATATATGACTTACAACTGACACTAACGCAGCTTTGTTCAAATAGTGACATTCCATAGGAAGCATCGTGTGATCGTTCTGTTTACGTACAAGTCTTCGTAAATCGGTAATCAGATCATTGAAAATAGGCCGGACTTCGTCCACATCCGAAATTTCTGTATTTAGAGATCCAGTGGAAGGATATGTTTTCAAAGCGTCTGCTAACATAGCGACCCACAGCTCGGAGTCGCCCAGAGCGACTTCCAAAATTTGCTCCAATTCCGTTTTCCACTGGAAAAAAAAGGATATAACCGTGTAAAAACAATGATTGTTTGTTTTGAAATAGGTACCTCTTCCAGGTTTCTGCGCGGGATATGAAAAAAACTGAGTAATAATTTTAACTTGACCTGCGTCTGCAAGTCTGGAAAACAATCTTTAATGTTCCTCAACACTTCGGCATTCAATTGCGAACATATCGAGCCCCCGGTCCAGGAATCGTTCGATATTCCTAGTTTATTATGAAGCCACAAAGATGTATCGCTATCACGTACATTCGCCATTTTCTAAAAATGACATACGATTTATCTTGTCATTGTCAACTTCGTTTCAAAGTAGTTCAAAGGCCACTCAGGCTGGCCAACACACAAAGTTGTTTTACCTCTCCGTGATAAATCTGGAAAAAACGTTCTGTTGTCACCTGTCATTACTGTCATCAAAATGACATAACACGAACATAACCTTAAAATTTAGTCTGGAAAATAAAAGAAACAATGAAATAATTAACAAATGATGTGCCTTTTAAATATATCCTTTAATTTAAGAAGCAGATTTTGTCACGTTCTGAAAAATGCATCGTTTCACGCCGGCCCTCCTTCGAAACACTTCTATGTTAATTATCCGAAACACATCAAAATTATAAATAGAGAATATGCCGCTGTGCAAGCACTGCTTAAGAGGTCCGGATTACAAAATGTAACGCAAATTTGCAACAATAATAGCGTTAGTAGAGAGTATCACACAACATCAAAATGCTGTCAACAACCTGGCAATGGAAATCCCGGAAATAATCGAAAACCCGATGATGAAGATAAAGACAAAATACCTTCCCTTTTAGCCAAGGCATTTCTATGGATGCTCACTGCTTACATGTTCATTGCTATTATTTCATTGATGTTTCCTAACACGAATCAACCAGAAGTCGTACGATATGTTTCGTGGAACGAATTTTTGTACCAAATGTTAGCGAAAGGAGAAGTAGAACAAATCATCGTTAGACCTGACATAGAAATTGTAACAATAGTCCTTCACGATGGTGCAATTATTAAAAAAAAGCGAGTCGAAAACAGAACTTACCATATGAATGTAGTTAACGTGTACAAATTCGAGGATAAAATCCGAGAGGCAGAAAGAAGGTTTGAAACGAAAATATTAATTCATACCCGTTTCTAATTTAATTCTCAATACAAATACATTTCAGATTAGGCATAAACGACGGTGTTCCGATCATTTACGAAAGAAGTACAGACACAGCTGGAAAACTGCTCATTTCGCTTCTAGTTGTCGGCCTTCTCATTTCCTTATTAGCCCGAAGCAAAAGTATCCGTCCCCCCATAAGTATGGATACTTTCACCCAGCTCGGACGCGCTAAATTCACCCTAATCGACCCTCTCAAAGGACCGGGAAAAGGGGTATTACAATCACTACTATTCATACAAAACTTATTTATATTCGATCGATCAACAGGTTCGGTTTTCCGATGTGGCGGGTTTGAGAGAAGCCAAACTGGAAGTCATGGAATTCGTGGATTATTTAAAACGCCCCGATCATTACAAGAGTTTAGGCGCTAAAGTACCGCGAGGAGCGCTTCTGCTAGGCCCCCCCGGTTGCGGGAAGACTTTATTAGCTAAAGCCGTCGCTACCGAAGCTAACGTTCCGTTTTTATCGATGAACGGTTCGGAATTCATAGAGATGATCGGAGGCAAGCTAATGACGAGAAACTAAAATAGGCCTAAATTTAATTTCTCTGCGATTTTTTTAGGTTTAGGAGCGGCTCGCGTGAGAGATTTGTTCAAAGAGGCGCGCAAACGAGCCCCTTGCATAATCTACATCGACGAAATCGACGCTGTGGGTCGCAAAAGAAGCGGTCAATTAGGCACGGAGCAAATCAGCGGCGAAAGCGAACAAACGTTGAATCAACTTCTAGTAGAAATGGACGGAATGGCGAGCAAAGAAGGCGTAATCATGCTAGCGTCTACAAACAGAGCCGACATATTGGACAAAGCCCTGCTACGACCCGGTAGATTCGACCGGCACATTTTGATCGATTACCCAGACATGATCGAGAGACGGCAGATATTCGAGCAACATTTGAAAGGCATCCAACTGGAGAAGGCTCCCGATACTTACGCCAAACGTTTGGCCTATCTAACGCCCGGATTCAGCGGCGCCGATATAGCTAACGTTTGCAACGAAGCGGCCTTGCACGCGGCTCGATTGAAGAAAACCAAAGTCGATCGAACCGATTTGGAGTACGCCGTCGAACGGCTGGTCGGGGGCACCGAGAAGCGCACGCACGCCATGTCGCCGCAAGAGAAACGGATCGTGGCCTATCACGAATCGGGCCACGCGCTCGTCGGCTGGTTGCTGGAACACACCGACGCTCTGTTGAAAATCACGATCGTCCCGCGAACGAGCCTGGCGCTCGGCTTCGCCCAGTACGTGCCGAGAGATCAGAAATTGTACACCAAAGAAGAGCTGTTCGATAGGATGTGCATGACGCTCGGCGGAAGAGTCGCCGAGGCTCTGACGTTCAATAGAGTTACCACGGGGGCTCAGAACGATTTGGAAAAGGTCACCAAGATGGCTTACGCGCAAGTGAAGGAATTCGGTATGAACGATTCCGTTGGATTGATAAGTTTCCCCGAGGAGGAGAGCAAGGAGCTGGGCAAGAGGCCTTACAGCAAGACTTTGGCGAATTTGATAGACGCGGAGGTGCGAACTCTGGTGGGTCAAGCGTATAGACATACGGAACAGGTGTTGGTCAAAAATAAGGATAAATTGGGGAAATTGGCGGAAACGTTGCTGGTCAAGGAGACTTTGAACTACGACGATGTGGAAAATCTGCTGGGGCCGCCGCCGTTCGGCAGGAAGAAACTCATCGAGCCAGCCGAATTCGAAGAGAATTTGAGAAAAGATGCGGGGGATTATAGAAGCGGGACGAAAACCGAATCTACGCCGACAACAAAGGTATAAAAACAAGCTTGTATAGTATTTAATAAAAATGTAGTTATATTACATTTGTAATTTTTATTCTTCTTTTTTTTTTTTTTCGTTCTAATTTTATTCGGTTATTCAGCTAAGATTAACTGATATGGCGGTGTATAAAAAATTCGTTCTTTTAATTTCCGCAATAAAATTTGAACTTTTTGAATAATAATCAATAAATATTTACCCCTTTACCAATTAAAAAAAGACATTTAGTACCCCGATTAATGACGTATAGTATCGGAGCAACAGACGGGCTGTTTTGTCAATAAAAGACGATTTAAAAGTTAAGAAATGTCGCTTTTAACGAAAAATCCTCCAAAAATTGTGGAAGAGCCCCAAAGCGATAAGAAATTTGGATCTTCGGCGCTCAATGAACTATGCAGAGGTCCCAGGTAAAATTGCAAAAAAAACAAAATATCACTTTACATAAAAACGATTAACAAAATTTTCAGAATGACCAAGGAATTCATCAAAAAGCACTGCAAAGAGCACAAATTGTACCAAACGCCGCAACTCAACGACGTCCTTTACCTCCATTTCAAAGGATTCAGTTACATCGAGAACCTGGAGGAATACACCGGCCTGAAATGCCTGTGGCTCGAAAATAACGGCATCAGAGAAATCAGCGGATTGGACAACCAGATCAATTTGAGGAGCCTCTTTCTCCACTACAATCTCATCAAAAAAATCGAAAATTTGCAATGCTGCCCCAATTTAGACACCTTAAACATATCTTACAACCAAGTGAAACGGATCGAGAATTTGAGTAAGTTTTGGATTTGAAAACCAAACATCTATTCAACTCGTTATTACTTGTAGACAACGTAAAAATCCACACGCTGAACATGTCTCACAACTACGTGGAGAAATTGGAGGACTTCGAACATTTGGCCGAATTAGAAGAACTCTCTGTATTAGACCTGTCCAATAATCACATAGATGAACCGTTAATCGTCGAAGTACTCGGCCGCATGCGCTCCATAAGAGTGGTCAATCTAATGGGCAATCCTGTCATTAGAAAAATCCCCGCTTACAGGAAAACCTTAATACTGGCCTGCGTGAGTTGAAATTTAGAAATTACACCCACTTAACCTGTTAATTTTCGCTCTATTTCAGAAAAACTTGCGCTATTTAGACGACTATCCGGTGTTCCCGAGAGACAGAGCTTGCGCCGAGGCATGGTAAGAATTAGATCTCATATTTCATTCAAATCAAGCAGTAAATAAACTTCATTCGAACCACAGGGAAAGAGGTGGCGTCACCGAAGAGGCGGCGGAACGGCAACGCTGGGTCAACGCCGAACGACAACGCATAATGGACAGCGTCAACGGCAAGTATTCAATTACCCAATTTATCGAAACGGGTGCGATTTATCGATTCCCCCCAGCTTTGATTCGAATCCGCGACAGGAACATCGAGCGCAGGCGGCAGCAGCAATGCGACAGCGGCCACGGAACGTCCGTGGGAGACTCCGAAAGCGAGGCCGAGAGCCTCAACGCGGACGTCGCGACGTCGAACCGAAACCGCAACAGAAACGCTGAGGAAGCGGACGAGGAAGAAGAGGAGGACGAAGGACCGCGAGAGTACGTCGAACGACGCGAAATGGAGCTGAGAGCGGCCAGAGACAACGCCGAAGGGAGGCCTAGCAGAAGGAACAACGAGCCGACTGATGAAAGCGAAGAAGGCGAGGAGAACGATTCGGAAAATGACGAAGAAAACGCGGAGAGTTCGTCGCTATCGTCGTCGTCAGAAGACGAAGATTTTATGAGGGATAGGCAAATCGAGGATCCGAAGTTGTACGAAGAATACTCTCACAAAATATTCGATTTCGAAAGCAAAAGTATAACAACACAAAATCGTAATTATCCTAATTAATATCGACCATTTTCAGCTTACAAGAGCCGAGTCTTAATAGAAGAATACGATAAAACCGTATTTAAACCGAGCACCAGCGGAACCCAAATCAACCCATCGCCCGATGTCGACGACACCACGACGAATCCACCCGAAGACGACCAAACGCAAACTACAAGCGACGAAACGACTACAGCACCACCCGAAAGAGACACTGGATTCAACGACATAGTCGACGCCATGGCCAAAATGGTCGGTATTGATCGCACCAAAGGAATAATCGTCCCCGAAACCAACCAAAAATCCTCACCAAACACCGAAGAAATCGAAGCAACCAACGAAACCGAAGAACCATCTCCTCGACAAGAAGAAACCGAAGCCCAACCAGCCGAAACACCTCAAACACCCGAAGTGGCTATAAACATATCCGAACAAGTGAACGCTTACATCGCTCACCGGGAGCAAGCCAAGCAATACGCCGCCGACATGGTGAAGAAGAACGCCACCGGCTCCGCTACGATGAGTTTCGAGGAGTTCATCGACGCCCACGAGGAGTCGAAGAGGAACGAAGGCAAAGTCGAAGAGGAACAGCCGCCGGAGGAGCGGCCGCCGCCGTCGCCTCGCGTTGAAAACCCCAATCTGCAGATGGCCAGGTTGCTGTTGGAGGAAATTCGACAGGCGGCCGGTGATTCTGACGACGACACCGACGCTGATGAATTCGAGGATACCGTAGACGAAGCTAACGATGTGGACGAGGAAAGGGAGAAGTCCATTCAAAGGATCGTGGAAGAGTACAAGGCGAAACATCAATCGGATGTAGCAGAAGCGATTGCTGATGATAAACCGAAGGAGAAATCTGATTTCGATTTGAGAGAGGAACAATTACTTTTGGTTAAAAATTTGATGGAAGTTGGCCAACATCAGGAAGATGTAGTAAGTAATACAGTTGATAAATTGACGGTGCAGATTGATGATGCTGTTGGTGCAAATGAACTGAAGGAAGATACCGCACAAGAATCGGAAATTGAAGCACCAAGTAGAGAGATAAACGAGGAAAATGGTCTACCAATAATTACACTCTCTATTGAAGAAGAGGTTCCTAAGCAGGATATTACCGAAGACAACGGTGATAAAATCGTTGAAACAGAAAATAAAATTTGCGAAACACCTTCTTCCCTGAAAACCGAAGATGAAAATCTCGACAACAACGAAGAAGATAAAGAATTTTACGATGCACTTGAAACCTTGGACGAACGCGCAACCAAATCCGAGCCGTCAAATAATGAAACATTGACATTGAAAGATGATTTAGAAACTAACGAAATAATGGAAGTTAAATCGCAAGAATACCCGGAGAATCTTCCGATTGATCCGATACCGTCAACCAGCAAAGTCAGCAATTTAACTAGAGAAGAAGTGCAAGAAATGCTGAGAGCAGAGATCGCCAAACTCAACAAAACTGATTCCATTCAGGATATTATCGGACAGAACGTTAGAGTTAGGAAGGTAAGAGAATGGATATTTAACCGACGTATTATTAACCATTTTCCTCTAGAATAAAAAAGTTTCCGAAAACAGCGACACCGAAAGCGACGATTCGTACGAGATGCTTGAAAACATATTCTACGAGGAACTGGACAAAAGCGATTACCTCAAGGCGGACATACCGATCGATTTCGATCCCGATGACACCACCAACACCGCCAAAACCAAAGAGGAACTCAAGAAAATCCTAACGTCCAAGCCTAAAGTAGACGAAAACGAAGACACCAGCTACAGGGAACTCTTAGAATGGGACTTCAAGGTAAGTACCGAGTCGAGAAAGTTTCGATACAACTCATTTTCGTTCGCGCAGGACCCGTTCATAAAAAGATCGAACTTACCGACCGTTTCACCGGCCAAGCGAGAGGAAGAACGCTTGGACATTTTGAACACCATCAAACTGAGCCAACAGTACCAAGAGAAAGGAACCGATGCCGAAATCGAGGATATGATCGACGATATAGAGGTGATGAGGCGCGCCAGGAACCTCTCGTTGATGAAAAACAAAGCCGAGTCCCAGTCTGGCGTACTGAAAATGTCTAAGAGCGTTCCGCTGTTCGAATCGAAGCGAACCGACGTCGATGCGACGACGACCAGCGGCGAGAAGTTGCCCGATTACCCGTCGAAGCCGAGGCAGCCGGAGTCGATGAAAATTTGCACGAATTTGGCGCAGATTAGAGCGGAGATGGCGGAGTTTACCAAGCAGTTTGATGAGTTTAAAGAGAAATTCGAACAACCCAAGAACGATTTCGTAAGTGAATGGTACGAATGAATTTTATCACGTTTATGCTTGCATTTTTTAGGTGAAAGACTACAATGAAGCCGTGGAGAAGGAAATGGAAATCATACATAAAATGATAAAAGCTCGCCATAAGTTGGTGGATGAGAAACGGAAGCGAGCGTATACGGAAAAGCGCGATGTAACCAAAGAACAGGCGAAAGGGGACATCACGATAGAAGATTTTAGAAGGCACTACCGCGATTTCGGCATAGAAGTTTCGGAACCAAAGCTCGATGATAAATTGGTCATCGAAACTGACATGGAAATGTATCAAGAAGAAAAGGAGGTGGGCGAAATGAAAGAAATCATTGAGGAGCAAACTAAAGACGAAGAATTATTCGAGGATTGTCAAATGATTCCCGAAAAAGATGAAGAATCGAAGAAATTTGAATATAAAGAATCAACTAATGTTAAGGAAGAATCAAAGGAGGATGTTGTTGATGGAGAAGGCACAGAGGATACTGATGTTCGTCTAGTGAGTTCCAAAGAATCCATAGAAGAATTTAAAGATCATGGTAATGAGAAGGGTAACATGGAAAATGAAGAAGACAGTGAGAAGGGTGTTGATGAACCTAAAGTTATTCATAGAGTAACGCGATCTTTGGAAATGCAACTAGCCAAAGAAAATGATTGAAGCGATTTTTTTAGGTTACGATTTTAGTTTGTATAAATGAAGAAACCAATAAAAAATTCTCTTCACTCGTTCACTTCATTCCTTTTCATGTATTCCTTTTGATGATTTGAGATGTGTCACTTTTGACATTTACGTAAGTAAAGTTCAAAAAGTTACTAGATTCTAGGGTCTATTGGTACAACTGCTCAAGGCCACTCGTAACGTTTTATTGCGCATTTTGAAGGTTATGTTTTTAATTTTGTTGTGAAGTGAGAGTGATATTTATTAATTTCAATAATTAAAAATGTCTTTGGCTGATGAATTACTAGCCGATTTGGAGGAAAATGACTACGACGATTTGGAGAAGCCCATGGACATGGAGAACAACATCGAAGTAAAGGAGGAAAAAGAGGATATAGACTTTTTGCCGGAATTCGATACGACCCAAATTAATTCGGTACGCGAAATTTGCAAACTTAGAGATTCAGAAAAATTACAAAACATTATAAACCAAATAGAAATGTTCGGAAACAAAATACGAAAGTCGATAGAAATTATAGGACCGGTGGAATCGGACCCCGAGTACCAGTTAATCGTCGAAGCGAACAATTTAGCACAGGACATCGATAACGAAATCATAACTGTGCACAAATTCGTGCGAGACAAGTACCAAAAGAGATTTCCCGAACTCGATTCTTTAGTCGTAAGCCCGTTGGAATATTTACGCACCGTAAAAGAATTAGGCAACGATCTAGACCAGGCCAAAAACAATGAAATACTTCAACAGTTCCTAACTCAAGCTACTATAATGGTCGTATCCGTAACTGCATCGACTACGCAAGGTTCTCTGCTATCCAAAGGCGAGAAAGAACAAATAGACGAAGCCTGCGACATGGCAATGGAGCTCAACAACTTCAAATTGAGAATCTACGAATACGTTGAAAGCAGAATGTCTTTTATCGCCCCCAACATCTCGGTAATATTAGGCTCGTCTATCGCGGCAAAGCTGATGGGTGTAGCTGGGGGGTTAACGAGACTATCGAAGATCCCCGCTTGCAACGTCCTGCTCTTGGGCCAACAAAAGAAATCCCTATCGGGTTTCTCGCAAACCACCATGTTGCCCCACACCGGGTTCATCTACTACTCGGAAATCGTGCAAAACACACCGCCCGATATGAGAAGAAAGGCTGCCCGACTGGTCGCCACGAAATGCACTTTAGCCGCAAGAGTGGACGCCTGCCACGAGAGCTCGGACGGCCGCATTGGCACCCAATTAAGAGACGAAATCGAACGGAAACTGGACAAACTCCAGGAACCGCCTCCCGTGAAATTCGTCAAGCCCTTGCCGAAGCCCATCGATCAGTCCAAAAAGAAGCGCGGCGGGAAGAGGGTGCGAAAAATGAAGGAGCGATACGCCATTACGGAATTCAGGAAGCACGCCAACAGGATGAATTTCGCCGATATCGAAGACGATGCTTACCAAGAGGATTTGGGATATACCAGGGGTACGATCGGTAAAGCGGGCACGGGGAGAATTCGTCTGCCTCAAGTCGACGAAAAAACCAAAGTTAGGATATCCAAAACGCTGCAGAAGAATCTGCAGAAACAGCAAATATGGGGAGGAAGTACCACTGTGAAGAAACAAATATCCGGTACGGCGTCGAGTGTGGCCTTTACGCCTTTGCAAGGATTGGAAATTGTCAATCCGCAAGCCGCTGAAGTTAAAGTTAACGAAGCAAACGCTAAATATTTCTCAAATACGTCGGGATTTTTGAAATTGGACAAAAAATGAAACGCTAAATGTCCGTTTCTAATTGTATTTCTATGTAATTATAAAAATAACTTAAGTAAACTTATTCGTTAAAAAGATTTTTTATATCTACTCGTTTCTGTTCGTCTTGTTTTTGGTTTCTGATCGGTTTCGACATATTATTGTAATTTAGCTTATCAAAGTTTACTTTACCATAAAATGGTTTCCTAATTCTTTCAGTTACACTTTTCCTAGAATATGCTCTATCGATAGCTTTTAAAGTATTTTCTTCAGAGAATAGTTTTCTTCTTGGCACATGCCTTAGGGAATACTCCCAGTTACCAGAAACTTTTTGATCCATTAAAATTGCTCCCACTTGATTAATAGTAAGGCTTTTTCCTGATCCAGCTCCCCACAGAAGGTGACTATCCAAAGGCAATTTCGCCATTTTCAGACCTTCTCTTTTAGCTTTAGCTAACGACAATGGTTCTTGATTTACCTACGGTTAAATTTAACGAATATTAATGTGTAAAATTTAAAAAAATGTAGCAAAACGTACTTTATCAACTATACCACCAACGATATATACAGTATCATGATCGAACTCTTTTACTTCTTCCCTAACATGTGGAGTTAAGTAAACCAACTGTTCTTTAGGAAACACGTCCAGGTAACTACACTCGTGTATGTTCAAAGGGAACCACGGTTCCTCCGCAATTGGGATAAACTTTATTAATTCCTTGTATAAATCGCTATCCTTATCAGCATTGCAAAAGTGAAGATCAAAAGGATCTGGAACATAATTTTAAGCGGTATTACTCCAGTAATTACCGCATATGCAATTTAATTACCGTCGCTCAGTCGATTGTCAGCAAACAGCAACATAAGTTGTTTTGCACAATTTGTATTTTCCCGTTTAGTCATATCTCCGTGATACCCTAAATCTACAACTAATTTCTGACCAAACTGGATTGCTTTGATAAGCCTGTTGTTGTACATGTGATTTATAGTTGTGTCGTAGAATCTCAGGAATATGTTGTTGTGCTGTAAACTATATGAGGAAGCGAATTCTTCGAGAGACATTTCAGGCTTTGTTGCTTTCTCCTCCTCTTTTTTGGCCAAGTACTCTTCGTACATCTTTCGCTTTTCCTCAGATTTCGCCTTAAAAATACAAGAAGTTTAAAAAGCTTCCTAACGAGTAAAATCTCGACACTAACTTGTCTGTTTTCATCCTTTTTCTCCAATTTAAACAGGTAAGTTAAATATTTCTGGCGTGCAGATCGAGAAGATTTAGTTAACAATTCCCTCCAATGTTTGGGCTTTAGATAAGAATTATCAGGCACCAATTTACCATCTTGCCGCATTACTTCGGTTTCCAGAGCTATTATTTTCAATTTGTGCACCAGTTCCTCATCACCGTTCGCAATTTCTTCATAATTCAGGTCCCATTCGGGTTGTTCTACAATTCAACAGAGAATTATAAGTGAATACTACTAAAAAGTTTTTATACCTGTAGAATGGTGTCTCACTGAATTAACAGCCAAGTTTCCTTTATGCAAAATTCTAAGATTAAACTTTGTTTGTAGTTTTGGAATAGTTACTATATTTTCGCCTATTTGCTTAAGACTGTACGTAATTCTCCTTGTGAAAAACATTTCGTTAAAATGTTGTTTGAAATTAGAAATAAAAATTAGGTTATTTTATTTATGTAAGATAACCTCATTTAATCTTCTTTTTAAAATCATTGCTAATTGAACTACTTAGGTCATATTTGACAGTTCTGTCATTACTGTCGTTGTCAAAAATGTCAACCTACTTCTGTCATTAAAACGTTGAATTTTGTATGCTTGTAGCTTTATCAATTTTAAATATTAAAATAAAATCATATATAAAATTCAACAAGATGAACGAATTAGAGAAGCTAGAATACCTCTCTTTGGTCTCAAAAATTTGCACAGAATTAGACAATCATCTTGGAATGAACGATAAGGATTTAGGTAAGTTTCAAGTTAACAATGTTTTTATACGATACTCACGAGTTCATTTCTATTTTAGCTGAATTTATTATACATCTCTCCGAGAAAAACAACACATTGGAGTCTTTCAAAAAGGTGCTCTCAGAAAATGGCGCCGAATTCTCGGATTCATTTGTTTCTAACTTGCTGCGAATTATCCAGCACATGAAACCGAAGAAATCCTCCAATAAGGAAGAGTTCGATAAAGTGGAAAAAGAGGGACTAGCTTTTAAATTTCCCGGTCTAGCAATACCTAATGAGAAACAAAAACCTTTACAATTAGAAGAATTTGATAATGAAAATGAAAATGATGAAATAGACGTTGTAGCTGATATGATGAAACAGCTCGAGGCCGATGCACCTTCTCAAAAACAAACCAAAGAAAGGTCCAGAAGCCCCAGCATCGAAAAGAAACCGAGAGTAAGATCTGGAAGTAGATCGAAGGAACGAAGAAGATCCAGAAGCAGATCGAAAGATAGACGAAGATCTAGAAGCAGATCGAAAGATAGACGAAGATCTAGGAGCAGGTCTAGGGACAGAAGGCGATCTAGATCTAAAGATAGATATTCTCGAAGGGAAAAAAGGCATAGAAGTAGGTCGAATGAAGACTACAAGAGGAGAAGAGGAGACGACAGTTACTCGAGAGATAGAAGGGAAAGAGGTAGGTCCAAAGAATCGGAAAGAAGAGACAGGAATAGATCGAGAGATGATAGAAAAAGGGAACGAAGCAGATCGAGAACGAGAAGGCGAGAAAGGAGCTACGAGAAAAAATTCAAAAGCGAAAAGGATAATCCTGAATTCGAAGATGATCCTACTCCAGGAAAGGTAAGATTGATACACTATTTAAACAACTACATTATTAATTAATGCGCATTTTGTAGATTTATAATGGAAAAGTATCGAATGTCGTTCCGTTTGGTTGTTTTGTACAATTAGAAAGTCTAAAAAGAAGATGGGAGGGTTTAGTGCACATTTCTCAGCTAAGAGCAGAAGGTAGAGTTACCAACGTTTCCGACGTTGTCTCCAGAGGAAGCAAAGTTAAAGTAAGTTACATTTTATATTCCATTTAAACTTTATTACATCTCAACGTTTCTCCATTTCACCAGGTAAAGGTATTAACGATAACCGGCCAGAAAGTATCCCTTTCGATGAAAGATGTCTGCCAAACGACGGGAAAAGATTTGAATCCTCTGTCCCATGCCACTGCGGAACGAGAAGATAAAGACCGTAACCCCGACAGGCCCACGAACAACAGCACGTCAGTGTTGAGGCTACCGGTCAGTATCGACGAAGGTGAAGAAAATTCCAGGAAAAGAGTAACCCGGATTTCCAGTCCGGAAAGATGGGAAATTAAGCAAATGATTTCCTCCGGTTGCATAGACAAAAGCGAATTGCCGGAATTTGACGACGAAACTGGTTTACTGCCCAAAGACGAAGACGGTGAAGCTGATATAGAAATCGAACTGGTCGAAGATGAGCCGCCATTTTTACAAGGTATGTTTTTTAATGAAGAGAGTAATAGATAGTCTAGATATTTTATTTTTTATGTTATTGCAGGTCACGGTAGAGCTGTTCACGATCTAAGTCCTGTAAGGATAGTTAAAAATCCAGATGGTTCGCTAGCGCAGGCGGCCATGATGCAATCGGCCTTGGCCAAAGAAAGGCGCGAACAAAAAATGCTGCAAAGAGAACAGGAAGTGGACTCTCAGCCTTCTGGAAAGAACAAAAACTGGATAGATCCTCTCCCAGAAGACGAATCTAAATCGATGGCGAGAGGAATAGGCCTTCAGAGTCAAGATTTACCGGAATGGAAAAAGCACGTTATTGGTAATTATTTCCCAATCGCTCGAATGATTTCGGAGTTTGTACCAGTAACAATTTCAGGTGGTAAAAAGTCATCTTTCGGCAAAAAAACCAACTTGACGATCATCGAACAAAGGCAGTCGCTTCCCATTTACAAGCTTAAAGAGGAATTACGGAAAGCCGTAACAGAGAATCAAATATTGATCGTCATCGGTGAAACGGGCTCCGGAAAAACCACACAAATCACCCAGTATCTAGCCGAAGCTGGCTTCACGGCCAGAGGGAAAATCGGTTGCACGCAGCCCAGAAGAGTAGCCGCCATGTCAGTTGCCAAAAGAGTAGCCGAGGAGTTTGGATGCAGATTAGGCCAGGAAGTTGGATACACCATTAGATTCGAAGATTGCACCAGCCCCGAAACGATGATCAAATACATGACAGACGGTAAGTTGTACGTTTTATTTCAAATTCTACAACATATTTACGAATTGATTTTTTAGGTATGTTGCTACGCGAATGCCTCATGGATTTGGATCTTAAGCAATACTCTGTAATAATGTTGGACGAAGCCCACGAACGAACGATTCACACCGACGTATTATTTGGACTATTAAAGCAAGCTGTTATGAAACGCGACGAGTTGAAGTTAATCGTAACTTCGGCGACGTTAGATGCAGTTAAGTTTTCGCAGTATTTCTTCAAAGCTCCGATATTCACGATACCCGGTAGGACGTTTCCAGTCGAAGTTTTATACACCAAAGAACCGGAGACTGATTATTTAGACGCTAGTTTAATAACGGTGATGCAAATACATCTCAGAGAACCACCCGGCGATATTTTACTGTTTCTGACGGGCCAAGAAGAAATCGATACAGCTTGCGAAATATTATACGAAAGAATGAAAAGTTTAGGTCCCGATGTACCCGAACTGATCATTCTACCCGTATACTCCGCTCTGCCGTCGGAGATGCAAACTAGAATATTCGAACCGGCGCCTCCTGGCAGCAGAAAAGTTGTAATTGCCACGAACATCGCAGAGACTTCGTTAACAATCGATGGGATTTACTACGTGGTCGATCCGGGATTCGTCAAGCAAAAAGTTTACAATTCCAAGACCGGAATGGATTCATTAGTGGTTACGCCAATTTCGCAGGTAAATATTTAAGCTTAAGCTAGCGTTTTTATGTAGTAGAATGTACTAAATATTGTGTATGTATTCTAGGCGCAAGCGAAACAACGAGCAGGCCGAGCGGGCAGGACCGGTCCTGGTAAATGTTACAGACTTTACACAGAGAGAGCGTACAGAGACGAAATGCTTCCGACGCCGGTGCCCGAAATCCAGCGAACTAATTTGGCAACGACAGTACTTCAACTGAAAACTATGGGTATAAATGATTTGCTGCATTTCGATTTTATGGACGCCCCTCCGGTGGAATCGCTCATAATGGCACTCGAGCAGTTGCATTCTCTATCAGCTTTAGATGATGAAGGTTTATTAACTAGACTAGGAAGAAGAGTAAGTACTAATAATAAAGAATAGAATTACTAAATAATAATCGTGATATTTGCAGATGGCTGAATTCCCGCTGGAGCCGAATTTGTGCAAGATGTTGATCATGTCGGTAGCCCTCCAATGCTCCGACGAAATATTGACTATAGTGAGCATGTTGTCTGTTCAAAACGTGTTTTACCGTCCGAAAGACAAGCAAGCGCTGGCTGACCAGAAAAAGGCCAAGTTTAATCAACCCGAAGGCGATCACTTGACGCTATTGGCGGTCTACAACAGTTGGAAGAACAACAAATTTTCGAACGCATGGTGTTACGAAAATTTCGTACAGATCAGGACTTTGAAAAGGGCGCAAGACGTGAGAAAACAGTTGTTGGGTATCATGGACAGGCACAAATTGGACGTGGTATCAGCGGAAAGGAACACGGTGAGAGTGCAAAAGGCCATTTGTTCCGGGTTTTTCCGGAATGCGGGGAAAAAGGACCCGCAGGAAGGCTACAGGACTTTGGTTGATAGTCAGGTTGTGTACATTCACCCTTCGAGCGCTTTGTTCAATCGACAACCGGAATGGTGAGTTTCTATAAATTTATGCATTGATCTATTTACTAAATTAATAATTTTTTAGGGTTATCTATCACGAATTGGTGCAAACTACAAAGGAATACATGAGAGAAGTGACGACGATTGATCCAAAATGGCTGGTGGAATTTGCGCCTGCATTCTTCAAGTTTTCTGATCCTACGAAGTTGAGCAAATTCAAGAAAAATCAAAGATTGGAACCGTTGTACAACAAATATGAAGAACCCAATGCGTGGAGAATTTCTAGAGTTAGGAGAAGACGAAATTAATTCAGTTAATTTCACAAATCCAAGTAGGTTTACATGGTTTAAAGTGTTTTGAATTGAAAACGATTACAGATAGGATATAAATAAAACGCCGCGAGCAAAATCGCGAGGGTACTGCTACTGAGTAAAAAAAGAAATTTTAATTTTCTATAAATTAGTTTTATTTTTTAAATTACCTTTTACCAAAACGATTATAGATGTATACACAAAATCACATATTTTATATGTACATGTTTTTACTTAAGCGTTATTTGCATTTAGCTGTTAGGGAAACTTACAATTCAATAACAGTACGACAATTTTCATCGATAAATTTCGAATCATTGAAACTGAAAGGCGAATTCTTCCAATTATTCAGTCGTATGATAATTGAGGGGGTAGAAAATGCACAGCTTTTTTATCGAATGAGCAATTTTATACAATTACATTTCTTTTAATCATCTTATACTTCAGCTCGTTTCAACAAAATTCTGAACCACGGCGAAGTGTACTTAAAGCAAGTGAGCATTGTAAAAATATAAACTTTTTTGAGCCAATTTATAGTCGCTCTTTGCTTTAATATTATTTTAAGTTTTCATTGAGCCAAATAAAATAGTTTATTTCAATATTTCATACAAAAAACTTTTGGTTAAATTTACATCGTTAAAAATAATCAAAAAAAAACCTTGTAGCGAATATATTTAAAATGAGGCTATTTGATAAGAAAGCTCGATTATTTAACGAATAAAAATATGCATGAGTACGATTTAAAACAAATATGGACACTTTTAAATCCTGAGGCTGAATAAAATTACTTATTTACAATTAAAAGGAGGAAAAGTTTAGAATGCACTCTTCAAAAACACCATTCTTGAACAATATATGTGCGTTCTAAACTTTTTTTTAAATAAATACAGAAATATTAACAAATACAATATTAAATATTCGATTCGAACGCGAATTTCAAACAAAAAGAAGCCAGTTAAAACGTGTTAACTTCTCTGAATGTTTACATATAAGACTTATGTACGAAGGCATTTTATAGGCTTACGAATGTTTTAGGGTGTATTAATAAAATTAACCACAAAAATTGTACAGGTAGGAGACGAATATAAATAAACTTAAAATCAAAGTTCTTTCAACAGGGCCGACTTGGCATTTTTTAACTTGTCTAACCTCTTCAGTAAGTGTGTATTTGAAGTTTCTAATTCTTCTACTCGATTCAAGGCTTCTCTGGCCTA
Organism: Phyllotreta striolata; assembly: GCA_918026865.1. Lineage (NCBI taxonomy): Eukaryota > Metazoa > Arthropoda > Insecta > Coleoptera > Chrysomelidae > Phyllotreta > Phyllotreta striolata. The sequence continues at coordinate 520,901 of OU900098.1, read as the reverse complement.
AAACAGAAATTGTTTAATAAATAATTAGATATTAGTTATTAAAAGTTACAAAACTATTAAATTAGTTCAACATTTTGGTTCTGGGCTTTGAAATAAAAGTAAAGCAAGTTAATAATTTCTTCAAATAAACAAACACATTAATATCGAACAACAAAGCGTCAAGTAAAATTCGTAATCTCCTAAAATAAATAAAAAAAAACATGAATGAAATACATGTTAATAAGGAATAGAAGCTTCGTAATTAAACCATCACACTAATCTAACGGTTAAATTCAAGTGGGTGCAAATTGAAACGCAACTACGTTACAGCAATGAATTCTTCGACTATTTGTCCTAGTGATGACAAGTCAACCTCTTATGTGCCTGTCTGAGAGCTACATTAGAGGCCTCGGTCAACATCAGCTGTTGATTCGCATTCTGCACCTGCAGTACAACGACACTACATTTACCAATCACCAAACCACGCAGACGGACATGTAACTGGGAAACTCCGTGTTTTTAACGAAATACTTCTAGAGATGAAATAGAATTTAAAATATGTTCAGTATATTTTTAACGAACTAATTAGTCATCTTTCTATGCACCACCTACTTTACTATTTATTTTTAGGTATTCAATCGCCTCTAGAAGTATAGCTTTACAAATTTAGTTTTCTTTGGGTTACACATATTGCCGTATTCAGAAGTATATTATAATCAAATGGTTTTGTAACCAAAGATTATATATTCGAATGGCAACGTTGCTAATAATCGTTTAGAAAAAAAGTTCTCAAAAATTGGACGTTACTGAAAGCGCTTAAAAATTGTCAGTATTTACCAGAAAAGCGTCTACATATTAATTGCTATCTGTAGAATCTATTTCATCTGTTATATCTGTTATAGAATCCGATTCGTGAATACTAAAAGAATCAGAATCCTGCAAATAAAGAAAAAAATACTCGTGCAAAAAAATATCGTCCACAAAACGAGTAATCTAAACAAAATAGTAATACCAAAGCGAGTGTGCGAGCAATACATTTCGATTTACCTCTCTTTGCAATTTCCTTTTTTCGGTCTTGAGAGCCTCCTCGGATTGCTCGGACGTCTCCGCCGCCGTTTTGTATCTGATCACCTGGCTTTCGAGACGCGCCACCGTCGCTTGGAGCGTCGCGGCGTCCTGCTCGGCCTTCTGCGCTCGAAATTTCCAATCGGACAGCATTTTACTCGCCTCTCCTGCAACGACATTCGCTATTTTACACTCGTTTTCGCGATACAATAAAAACAAATCGAATTCGTTTATTCGATTTTGCTCACTTTGAATGTCGTCGTAATCGCAATCCGACGAAGGTCCGTTTAGAGCGCCGCCCGAACTGGGTTTCCTCCGTTTGCTCTTCTCTTCTTCTAACTCTAATTTTAAATGGCTAATTTGATCCTGCATTTCGGTTTTTTCTTTAAGGAATCGGGATAACCGCACGTCTGGAAAAACACAGCGCGTTAAATAGGAGGCGTTTATTATCGACAACAGCGCTTACCCAAACTTCCATCGCCCGCGGTCTCGAGCAAATTGGCGTTTTCCGCGCTGACTAAAGCCTTCCTGGGCGGACGGTGGGTGCCGTCCTCGTCGGCGGGCACCTCCTCCGCCACTATAACTAAACCTTTCTCCGCTATGAGCCTATCCCTTTCGTCCAATTCGTATTTGACGAAGGCGAGATCGTCCTTCAGCTTCGCACAGACGCTCTTCAACGTCTGATACTCCCTGCACTTGTCCCGGTGCTCGCGCTTCAACTGGGAGTGCTCCTCCTCCAATTCTTCCAGTCTGAAACGAATCCGATCGAATGATTTTTCTTTGCGAAACCGTCGCGATATACGCACCTATCTTTGAACAGTCCCAGCTGATACGTCTGCGCCGATTTGTCGTTATCTAATTGGGCGTTCGCTATCATGGCTTTCCTGAATTTCTCTTCCACCTCTTTGAGCTCGTGCTGGAAATTCAACTGCGTTAATATGACGTTATTCTGCATTATCGCCCAGGTGAAACGGTATTAAATAAGAGATAACGATTGATTAATCGGTGTAACAATGATCCGTCGAAAGCGGTATTTGGATCATCATCAACAATGCGACGGTCGTAACTGCTTAAATAAAACGCTCTACTAATTTTACGAGGGATGTTTCCAACAAGGTCGTGGGAATTGTCGAAGCGTTTTTCGAATTTTATTAGAATCTTCGATCGGGTGATATTCATCGACTTACTCTCAACTCCCGGAAGCTTCCGCCGCCGTCCTCCAAGGAATCCTCCGAACTGCGCCGGCTCGACAGGAACCGGCCGGTGCTCCTTGGCGTCCGCACCAAGGAGGTCGGCTCCGAGGACAGCATGTCGAATTGCCTGTCGGCGTTCTCCTCTTGCTCCTTCTGCTGGCGTTCGAGTTCTCGCATGCGGATTTCGCGCGCCTCCGCCCTCGCCTGTCGCTTCGCCCATAGCCGCGCCTCGGCCTGAAAGAACCAGAAAGATTCGTATTTAAACAGAAATGGCTTCGTCGACGGTGTATGAAAGATGTTGGATAGGGAGCGGTCGAGCGTCAATTGCGCCAAGTGCGGGAGGGATGTTTTATGAAGGTGGTATAAATGGTAGGGAATGTTCGTGAAGTTTGGTTCGTACTGAAGAAATTGTTCTGTTATTACGCGGGAATTTCTCTTAAACCGGGGCGATGGTGAATTGGGCGCAGGAATATTTCAGGTAGAAAAGGGAATTCGTTGGATTCGTTGTAAACTTTAGAAGAAAATGAAGATTTTTGGTAATTTTTTAAGTTTTATAATTATTAAATTGAAAATATGTACACGAAAATACTTTGCTGTAAATAAAAATTCTTAATAATCACAAGAAATATTTGTAGTTATTTTTCGGAAACTCAATTTACCTATAGAATTAAAATCTATAAACCCTTTTGCGCCCAATTTACAATTCACAATTATTTCCTCCTCTTAATCGATTAAATAAATTTATAACGATTACACAAAATTGACACGAAATTACTGTGAATAACGTTGCTATATCCAATTTTGTAAGTACTATAAAAAGATAACGTGTCTACTACATTTCTATTTACGATTTGATTTAACGATAACACCCGCCTTCCATCATTCTAAAGATAAAAACATACCTATCATAACATCGAAAATTGTCGAAAAAAAAAAATTCATAAATATACCTGTGGGCTAGTGTCGTTCATAAACGAACATATCACGTCGTTTTCATCGGAATTTTCCCCATCGGATCCGCTTTCCCCGACGTAATCCGACGTTTCCGTCGTCGTCGTACCGCAAATAAAAACCTTATCACTTTCCCCGTTAATCGAATTACGGTTGTCATCGTCCATTTTTCAGGCGGCAAATGCGGACAGGATTCGAAACGGTTCGAGTGTTCGTTTCGTATTTTTCAAGCGATAACGCGAGCACACCTCATGGAGTTATTTTAAAATTTTTAATCGATAATATCGATCGATCGTCAATTTACCGGCGCTGTTGTAAGCGATACTGATAATTCTCAATTATCAATAGGATAGAGGTTGTAGAATAAGTTTTTCGCATTATTTTTTTTTTTCGGATGATAAGAGATTTAATAAAAATGTTTACATTCTCGTATCGTCGTAAATATTTATTATATTTAACCTACAGATGTCGCTGGTTTTTGCTAAGTACATTTTAAATTAAAACAAACTTATTTGCAAAAAAATGGAATTTTGCAAAATATATATTTTTTTTAATTTATAGCGTTGACGCATCATAACATAAGGTACTTTCAGTAGGCAATAAATTTAACGAAAAGTAAACTCTTATCCAATTACGGCCTGCAAAAAACCCGTCATGTAGGCAATAATAAACTTAATTACTGCGCATATGCAATTAAAAATTATCTATTCATGCGGTTTTGCTTCAAGGTATTCCACAAATTAAACCGTTTCGGGTTTTTATACAAACTTATTTGCCTATTTCAACTTGTATTACTACATAGATAATCGCATCTGTTCCAGATTTAACGTTCCAATTCATAGCGAATTAACGCCGAAAATGTAAAAAATAAACGTGAACGAACCGAATTGGAATGTTTACGCGTAACCCATAAAACGAAATTTAATCGGCAAAAGGCATAAATTTTTAACACCAAACACACACAATTTAGCGTACTCACATGTTTTTTCGACAATGAAATCGCCGTCACCAACAGAACGTTGGCTTTGGGGTTTTCGTAGAGGCAATCCGATATCGATGGGGACCGAATCAGGACGGTAAGGTGGCCGATGAATTTCGACTTCTGCACGCCGACCATTTTATCGACACTTCCGTCCGCGGAAAAGCGAGCATTTACACCGAAAAACACCATGTGAAATACTGATACAATCCCTCCTATCTGTTTGCAGATGTGATAAAATTCTCGCTCGACGTTTAACTACATGTAGCGAGATTTATTTTTTTTTCTCACCAATTTCGTAACCGCTAATTGTATGTAGACAATTAGTTTAGGCAAATTCGTCGGTATTTACCGGTTTAGGAATGTCGCAAATAGATTACCAGTAGGTCAAACCGTTAGTACAGATATTTATAAATTCGTCTTGTTTACGTTCACGAATTATCGGTGTGATACAATCGAAGTTTCGCAGCGATGAAAAGCGATGAGTGAAGAGCGCGGAAATGCCGCAGAAGAACGAATGCATTACCGGCGACCTCCGGAGGTCATCGTCGTACGCGACACCAGTCGAGATACTCCCGAGAGGCGCTCCTTCCGACCCGGTGCACTCGCCTTACACTGAGGCTCTCCCGAAACTATTCGTATGTACATAAATACCTTCGGGCGAACCCCTCAATATGCATATATGATGCTTATTCTTCGAGAAGGAGACGAGTTCAACGCCCAAAATACACGTGGATTTAGGTGCATATTTCCAAGAAACCGTCTAATAGACCGGCATTCCGGTCGTATAGTCCGATTGCGGCGCGCCGGGACGCCCGTCAGCTGATTTCTTTCGATTTATTTCAATACAGTGAGGACCAAAAGTCCGTCGCCCCCTTTAACTTTTGATTGGTAAGAGCTTTTGTCGCGAAATTTGGGGTGTTTATATTGGAGTAAAAATACTATTTTTTTGACGTAAAAATGACAGTTGAAACTTTCAAAATGACAGTTAGGCGCCATTTTGAATCTTTTTTTCTTATGGAAAGGGGGGTCAAGTGACACCTCGTTTTAACTATGTTAACGACTAACTTACCTATGTATATCTAAAAATGCTTAGTAAAGAAGTTAAAAAGATAGTATTTTGTACATATTTGCATGTAAAAGACTCCAGTCGTTCTGACCTAATAACAAAAAAATCTCCTTTTGATTTTTAACTTTAACACCTTGTAAGTTTTTTACTAAGCGAGTCTCAACGTTTTTTTGGGACATTTAAGTTATTAAAAAAACTCCTAATTAGGAATGTCGTAGGCTCGTTTCGTCATTTTGCGCATTTCGTCGATGCGAAAATCCTCGAAATTCGTCTAAAAATTCGGCAACTGAATCGAAAATATTCAAGCCGACAAATCGTGAACGTATTTTTTTCCGATGAGTATTCCAACGATTCAATTGCGATTACTAATTATTGCCGATCGAACCTGTTATTGGATCTTCGTATATTAAACGAATAAATATGCAGTTGTTATCGAAACGAAGCGTTGTCCTAAAGTACCGAAAGAGGCTCAAATTTGAGCACTTCCGCGTTTAGTAAGAAGTCTTCGGAATGCCGTGTGGAAAATGAATCGGATTTCTACACGCAAGAATAACTACAACGAAATCCCCCAAAGACAACGATCTATTTCCGTACCGACTCCCTCTATTTTTTTTTTTCGACGAGCGGCGCTAGACCAGACAATCCGCACTTTCGACTATCGGAAATACTTATTTAGATCGACTCCTTTACGTTTCGGAAGGGTTCCGTGTAGCCTACTTCCGCGGGATTTCCTGCACCCGAAATAGCTAAATATACGCGACCCATCCGGAAATTTCCCCGTCGGAAAGATCATTTTTCCATCAATCGATCATTAGGAAAATCCGAAACGACTTTACATAAAAAAATAAATACAGTGAGCCGGATTTCACACAGAAAAGAGCCGTATTCATCTCCAATAGGAGTTTAGAAGTTTATACCTAAAGGTATATTTGTTGACAGCGACGTCACTCGGTACTAGCCAATCACAACGCTCGATTCTCTCTCAATTTTAATACTATAGCCAATGAGAGTTCGAGCTGATTAGTGACATTATGTCTTAGGGTATATGCGAAAATTCCGCGACAAGAGGACTAAATGGAAGATAATCTTCCGTATATTAATTCGTGCGTTTAGATGACAAACGAGAACGGACGAACGGATCTCCGGGCGTCTAATTTTAAAATCGGGAACTCCGAAAGGCGCGACGTCCGCCGTCCAGACGCCGGTCGACGTCTCGACAACGACGGGAGTTTTTTGTTTCGAAACTCAGATAGCCGGTAATTAATGCACAACGAGTTGTTATTATTACGTTAAATCTCAGATGTGTTTTTTTTTTCGATGCACATCATATAACGGAATGTAGGCTGCTAATGTTTTTTTTAGAAAGTTTCCTTTAGATAATATTATGTAATTTTATGTTCGCTCAAAAATAACAATCTCGACTGTATGTTAATCTAGTCGAAAAATCGATTAAAATCGTTTGTAAAGATCGATGCAATAATATACAGTTAAGTGCAAAATTGTATGCAATATTGATGCAACAAAGACAGCTTCCATTAGGCTCATATAAAGGAAAAAAGAAATAGTGATATCGTGGGCAACTTTCCATGGGCAAATTTTATGGCATAAAATTGACCATATTGCAAACATCCATGTGAATTCTTCACAAATATAAAACATGAAGCATTCCCCAAAAAAAGCGAAATTTCAGGACAATAAAAAAAAAGCTTCGACATACCTCTTTAGCGATTTGATCGAGAGCTTGATCTTCGGCGGCTGATTTGGTCGCGAGACGTCTTCTCCCCCCTACACCATCCATAGCTCGATTGTGCACCATAAAAAATTACACCAGACCTGACGACAGATATACAAGACACATAGAATAGGACAAGACATGCATTGTGAACGGCGTTAGTTTATACTACGAAACACATTATCGAATACTCAGTAATTACGATTTAAAGACATTAAATAGCAAGCGATTGTAATGAATATGAAATACCTTAAGCTGAGGATAACCCAAAAAAACGATAGAAGCAATGGGAATGGCGAGAAATACTAAATAAAACAAAAATGAATTTAGTAAAATATATTTTTATAGTTTTAAGTAACAAAAAAATATATTTTTACTAGTGATGAGTGAAGAATTTAAATGTCTTTAAAATACAATTGAAGCAATAAACCTCATTAACTGTTGGTTTTAAAAATAGCAAAATCTATTTTAAATTACTCATGTAGTTTAGAATCGGAGCGGTCTAGGTAATCATTAACTGTCGTAAAGAAAAATTATCTTTGTTTCTACTCATCAAAAGAATGTTATAAAACTTCGAAAGAGGAAAAATAATACCAAATGTAGTATCTATTATTAAAAAAGTTTACATAAACTCGAATTATACTAACTCTAAAAACCTGCCAGAAATCAATAAATTTATTTAATTCGATTATCTTGTTACTGAATGGATCGAAAAGAGGAAGGCTTCTCATATACGAATAAAGGATAGAATTTTTGTTTACATGATTAATCACCGAGCAGTAATTGAAAGTTTATAAAGTCTGAGATCACAGTTTAAATATATTTACATAAACAGTGAAAAAAATCACAATAAATTGATAACTGAATATTTAGCAGGTGTTCAAAACTAAAGTAAGTGGGTGTGATATTTCCTGGCTTTTGGCCAAATTAAAACCACTTTGTACTCACTTATATCTAGTAATCCTCATCTGATATCTTCCATTCTACAATACATTACTAATAACTCCTTCGGCTCGATTTCAAACTCAAAAATCAATCAATCTTCAACAATCGACCTTTGAAGGGTCTCAGGGGTGTAACGATGTTTTCAAATTTAAACGCTTTGGTAAATCCACGGAATCTAATGGACAATCGTACTTAACACTTCGTTGGCTGGAATGAAGAGATGAATTCATTTATACAACCGATTTCTTTCGAAAATAATATAATAATAGGCGAATTTATCGACATGTGTAATATCATGACGACATTTCTTTCAGTTTGCGGAGCAGAACTGCCAATTATTGCGAAAATCCCTAAATTAGAAATGACAGTTGTCAATTTTTTTACAACTCTATTGCCACCTTAAAATGAAAAATTATAAACATGCAACAAATTTTATTTTGAAATGTAACTGTATTATTAGATTTATGATCGATAATAAATTAGATAAATGTGTGTTATTTTGTTAGTACGTGTGTTTTTGTTTAGTTTATTACTTTATTTGAACTAAAAAAGAAGAATGAAGGATAAGGGAGAATGTAGCTACAAGTAGGTCGTTTGAATCGTACGGGTACCAAACTTCACACTGCCTAGATCAAAATTGTTCAAGTCAAGTAAACACTTTTTTTCTTCAGTGGACTATTGGTTAATTTTGAATCATTTGTTTTTTTGTTTCAAACTATTTAACTATTTGTTAAATAGTCTCAAAACGAAAAGGGTTACAAATACAAACCATAGCGTGTAAGACAACTGTCAACAAAATTTTTAGTAATCTTATTTAAACAATTTGATTTTAGCATCGTAGGTACCTAAGAAAATGAACCTTTACTAATTGTAAACAACGGCCGGTTGTACCAAATTGATATTTCCGTACTTTACTCATTTCTCCCAATCATCTGAACACCACAAAATGAACAAATTCACAAACGAAGAACAGTTACAAATAGTCGTTTGGCACACCAACGGATTCCAGGCTCCCGCGATCTTGGAGCTCTTCCACAAAATGTTCCCGGACCGTCCTCTACCGACGCGCTCAATAATCGCCCGCATCATGAACAACCTCCACACGCACGGCTGTTTCTCCCTGCGAACGGAGACCACGCGGCCGCCCAAGCGCCCGCCCCGGCCCAACCCCGACCGCGAGCTGCACGAGCTGATGGTCTGCGCGGCCGTCGAGGAGAACCCCGCGCGGCCGACGCGCGACCTCGCCCGCGAATTGGGCAAGTCCAGCAGCACCGTGGCCGACATTCTGCGGCGCAACGGCTACCGGAGCTTCCGCCCGGACCGATCGAACGAGACGTTTCCGTGCGACGAACACAGCCGGATGGAGTTCTGCGAAGCGATGGTAGAGAAGATCAACGGCGACGAACGGTTTCTAAATAACGTTCTCTTCACCAGCGACTCGTCGTTTTCGTTGGGCGACGGTTGCGGTTCGACCAATTCTCGATGTTATTGGTCGAGAGGTAATCGGAAGGTTTCGGAGACTCCGCAGAAACTCCACGTTTGGGCGGGTATTTTGGGAGATAGTATTCTAGGACCTTACTTCGTCGAGGGGAACAACCTCCATGCCCAAACATATTTAAAGCTGTTAAAAGATAACGTTATTCCGGCTTTACGCGATTTAGGCGTACCGTTAGATTCGATTTGGTTCCAGCAGGATGGACGTCCTGCGCATAATGCGGCGGTTACTAAAAAGTTATTAACCAGTTTGTTTCCTGGACGTGTCATTGCAGGGTTTCGCGATTATCAAGGAGACTGTGAGATGAACGTTGGCTGGCCGGTGAGATCGCCGGATTTGGCGCCGTGCGATTTTTTTTTGTGGAAGTACGTTAAATCGAAAATTTACGCCTATCAAGAGGAGAAATTGAATAATTTCAACGAGCTGCGGGCGAAAATCGCTGATGTATTAAGCGGAATTAGTCCGGAAATTCTACAGAATGTTCGAATAAATTTTTACAACAGACTTGGTTATTGTTTGGCGCAAAATGGTGGGCGATTCGAGTATTTGTTATAATATATTTAGATTTATTAAATAAAATTGTATTAATTTTCAATTTCACCTTAATTCTCACCATACAATCACCTCTGAATTTTTTTGGCGTTATTTAGATACACCCTGTAAATGCAAATTTGCAATACAAGTCGAACAAAGAAAGATTATTAAAATAACAATGGTTAGAGTGAGAAAGTTGCAATTCCACAATAATAAATTAGTAAATATTGACAACACACTCATATCAATAAGTGACTCACTTCACACTGTTAAGCTAATCATCACGATACCTGCACAATAATCCGGTGGTCTTTGAAATTTTTCGTACGAATTACTTTTCGTTATGTCAAAATGCTTCAATCGCAGCTAAAAATGACTTTAACGAAAAAAACGTTAGTCGTGAAGAACATAGAAAAAATCGAGAACAAGAACGAACTGGTGCACGATGCCATTCGGTCTCTCCAATCTGATCTGGACAGCATTTTAAATTCCCACCCGAGGAAATTGTCGTTGCAAGAATTATACGGCATCGTCGAAAACCTGCACAGCACCCACAGAACGCTTTTATATCAAAAACTCGAAGATATATTAGAAGAGGCCTTGTCCGACAAACTCCAAAAGCTCGCTAAAAACGATGATAATAACAACAGCAATTACACATTAACAGCCATCAAAACGCTATGGACTGAATTTTGTAAAAACGTTTGTACGATTAAAAACATTTTTCTAAATTGCGATAGATCGTCGCAAAACAGTAATAAGTATAATACGGTTCACCAACTTACCACCGGTTTATTTAAAACTATAATAATCCAAAATCCGAAAATAAGGAGTCGCCTAACAGTAGAAATATTGACTCTAATCGAATTCCAAAGAAAGGGAAACGATATCGATACGAATTTATTAAAAACGATATTAGAAATGCTAACCGACCTGCAAATGTACGATGAAATTTTCCAAACGGAATTTTTGTCCAATTCGAGCGTCTTTTACGAAGACGAAGGCAACATTCTAATAAACTCCATCGATATGAGGGCCTACTTGAAACACTGCCAAGCCAGAATCAAAGAAGAGCAAGAGAGATTCGAACTATTTCGAAACACTCACACGTTTTCCAGCGTATCAAATATACTCTACCAACATTTACTGAAAGATCATATGCAGGACATCCTCGAAAAAGTTTACAAACTACTAGACAAAGCAGAAATCACTAACGCGGAATTAGGAATCCTCTACAATTTATTTAAAAACGTACCAACAGGTTCAAAAAGCCTGGTCGAGTATTTCGTAAACTACATCATGAAACGAGGAAGTCAGATCGTCAACAAACCAGATAACGAAAAAACGATGATACAAGACCTGTTAGACTTCAAAAGCGAGCTAGACGACATAGTAGAAAACGGCTTCAAAGACGCCGAAACGTTCGCAGACATCATAAGAAATTGTTTCATAAAATTCATAAACAGCAAACAGAACAAGCCGGCCCAACTGTTGGCCAAATACATCGACAACAAACTGCGATCCAAGGACCTCTCCGACGATCAACTGGAAAGCGTCCTCGACAAAGTGATGATCCTGTTCAGGTTCATCCAAGGAAAAGACATCTTCGAAGCGTTCTACAAAAAAGACCTGGCCAAGCGGCTGCTCTTGGGCAAATCCACCAGCCAGGACGCCGAAGACAGCATGATCGGCAAGCTGAAGCTCGAATGCGGCGCCTCGTTCACCTCCAAAATCGAAGGCATGTTCAAAGACATCAACATCAGCCGGTGCATGAACAACTCCTTCAAGCAGCACCTCGTCCACGCCTCGCCCGCCGTCTCCTCCGACCTCTGCATCAACGTGCTCACCAGCAGCTTCTGGCCCAACTATCCCGCCTACAAGGTCAACCTGCCCGTCGAGCTGGTCAACTACCAAGCGATCTTCCAGAAGTTCTACTCGACCAACCACAACGGCCGCAAGCTGGTGTGGCAGCCGAACCTCGGCCATTGCATCGTGAAGGCCTCCTTCGACGGCGGCAACAAAGAGCTGCAGGTGTCCCTCTTCCAAGCCATCGTTCTCCTGCTGTTCAACGACTCGAGCAAACTCACCTTCGGCGAGATGCGCGAGCTGACCAACATCGATCCCGACGAGCTGAAGAGGATCCTCATATCGTTGGCTTGCGCTAAGAGCCGAGTCCTGGTCAGGCAGTCGAAGGGCAAGGACGTCGAGGCGGAGGACTCCTTCTGCGTCAACGACAAGTTCACCGATAAATTGTTCCGGGTGAAGATCAACCAGATACAGCTGAAGGAGACTGTAGAGGACCAGCAGGCGACCGAGAGGAGCGTGCTCACCGATCGCCAGTTTCAAATCGACGCGGCCGTGGTGAGGATATTGAAGAGCAAGAAGAAAATCAATCACAACGAATTGATTTCGGAGCTGTTCAATATGCTGGATATACCGGTCAAGCCGTACGATTTGAAGAAGAGGATCGAATTGTTGATTGAAAGGGAGTACATGGAGCGGGATAAGAACGATCCTACTAATTATATTTATGTGGCTTAATATGAATAATGGTGTGTTTATTTTCTGTTGTATTGAAATTTTGTTATTGAGAAATATATATACATTGTTTAATTATTGTAGTTTTTTTTTATTGTAAAATTCTGTTTACTGGCTATGATGTTTTAAATGCTTTAACTCTATAGAGTACTACATTGCACTGCACTTTATCTACTCTTATACTCTAGCGTATTGGAAATTTTTAAAACCTACTGGGCTCGTTATATCTAAAAATAAACAATTGTTTTCGTAATGCTAAGGTTACTGAAAAAAATAATTGTTCATTATTTGACAAAATAGAATATGTCATAAACCAAAAATTCGATCAAAAATTATAAAGTTTCGCAGTTCGCTCATCTATACATAAAAATTTCAGTAAACCATCATGATTCCATCATATATATCGAGACTTACGACGAACTTTTCAAAAATATCGAGTAAGTAGTCGAAAAGCTCTCGAGCGGGAATTTCGGAATAAATGAGAAATTTCGCGCTTTTTCAGCAATAGGATGCAAGAATTACCACGATCAGACCGACGAACCGACCGGCCCGAAAGTCATCACCGATCTACCCGGGCCCAAGTCGAAGGCTCTACTCAAAAATGTCAAATTTCAGGTAAGAATCATTTGGTGCCAGTCATTTGGTCTCTCTTAGAATAATTTGCAAAATTTGCATTATCTTGCAAAGTGTATTTCCCAAATTTAAAGTCCACATTGTCCACAAGTATTTCATATAAGCTATCTCATTTGGGCCATGATTTATACCAGATAATGTCTCATATTCGCACTCTGAGCACCATATTTAAGTTCTAACCGGTGAATTGCATTCTATTCTAGCAGAAGATTGAAAAATCTGATATCTTCGGAAATTACGAAGATTCCGTCGGAAATTATCTGGTGGACGCGGATGGTAATACATTTTTAGACATCAATTTGCAAGACAACCGAGTGCCGTTCGGATACAATTACAAAAATTTGGAAAAAGTTTTGTTTGCTTCGGTAATTCATTGTTTTTTGTTACCCGGCAACTTTACAGATTTAACGAATTTTTTTATCAAAAAAGCGAATAAAACTGTAAAGTTGTGCATTTGCTTTAAGACCCTAATAAAATTGTTTGTTTTTTAATTAAAGAACAAGAGGATAGATGAAATCAAAATGGGAGTGTTTCCGGGCATGCGATTTCCCACTAAAACTGCTCAATCTTTTCAAGAGGTATGTAAATCAACGTCTTATCATTCAAATAAATATACAGTGTGTCACACCTCTGTTCTCTTATCAATTTAACACGTCTATAAACAGTTACTTATACTCTTATAATAAAATAATTAAATAGGTCTCGCCGAATATGCCTGGTTTATATTTATGCCCGAACGAAGCTGTGGCATTAAAAGAAAGCATGAACGCAATGAAATATTCCTCCGAAAAGCACGATAGCGAGATGAAATCGCAACGTTTGTTCGGCTCGATATTTAACAAGAAGGGTAACTAACAAAAATATAAAATGGCAGTTTTTACCGATACATTTTTATTAGTTTCCACCAAATATTCCCTGCTGTGTTTCAAAGACGCCCAATCGCTTGCGCCCAGCAACGAAGATTTATCCCGCGTCGATTACCCCATGTACAAATATCCCCTAAACGAGAACATCGAATACAATAACAGCGAAGATGAAAAGAGTTTGGCGATGATCGAAGATCAAATCTGCGTTTGCCAGGAAAAGGGTAAATTGTGTATATTACAACGTAAAGTGGCACTAAAATATGTCTGTTTAGATCGACCAGTCGCCGGTATAATAATCGAGCCGCTCCAAACAACCACCAATCAAGTCTTATCGACCAAATTCATGCTGAAATTGGAAGAAATCGCCTGCAAAAACGGCATTTACCTGATGTTCGACGAGATGAGAACCTGCTGCGGGGCGACCGGTCGCTTTTGGATGCACGAACACTATCCCCTGCACTGCCAGCCGGACATTTTGTCCTTCGGCGGTAAAATGCAAGTGTCCGGTTTCTTTCACCGCGCCGATTTATTGTAAGCCGCCCCGAAAATGCCCAATCGCGTACCTCACAAACTGTTTTTTCCAGCCCGTTTTACAACAACAACAACCTACTGACGACCGAATCCATCAGCCTCTCCAAATTGATCTTGTTCGAGAATATAATTGACCTCATCGGCAGGCACAATTTGATGAAAAACGCTCGAATCACCGGCGATTACATCAAGAACAACTTGCTGCACATGGAGAAGGAATACGAGAATTTGATCAAAGCCACCAGAGGTTTGGGCACCATCGTGGCTTTCGATGCCAGCTCGCCCAGAATGGCGGAGGACTTTTTGAGGCGATTGCGACAGAAAGGCGAGAGCGACATTTTCCACGAAATCGCCGCATCTAACTCGTTGATTTTAGGTATACTTTGCGGTAAATGCGGCGCGTCCGGAATCGCCGTCAGACCTTCATTGACGTTCACCAAAAACCACGCCGTTATATTCATCGATCGACTCCTCGACGTTATCAAACAGACCTCGTTGAAACCGACGGACACCGAACACGTCGTGCCCGTTTTGCCGATGCACGACGAGAAGGCCGTTTTGGACACCATCAGCAAATCCGGAAAACTCCCGCCGAGCATCGCGCAATCCGATTCAACCGGCTGTCTCAAACAAATCGACGGCAACAAGAACGAATTGGAATTGTTGAACACAACCCACCGAGATTCGAGCAAAGTTCCGCCATCTCTATCGCTGATAAACGAAGCGCAAAGAGCGCTGGAGAACGTGCAAACTAAAAAAGACAAAGGCAACATGAGCATCACCATAAAACTACCGAAATCGCTGAAGAAGGGCAAGAAACCGGCGTCGAAGACGAGCCAAGGAAAGGTAACCAGCGAATCTATCAAGAAGCAAAAACTGGACATACAATACCCGAAGAAACCGTCGGGGCAAAAGTGCAAATCCGCCGGTATGTCGGCGGAACCGCCTCGAGCCTCGTCGGCGCCGATGCGAGCGATGCCCAAAGCGCCGCCGTCGGGCGGCGGCGGCGGCGGCAGCAAATGCGGCAAAACCAGCAAGGACAAGTGCAAACCTTCGGCGCAGGCGTTCAAAATAAAATGCCTGAAGTGCATGAAGAAGGGCTCGGGCAAATGCAAGCCGGGCAAGAACGCCATAACGATCAAGTGCTCGAAGTGCAAGGAGAAGGGCGGCGGTCAATGCGCGCCCGGCAAGAACGCCATAACGATAAAGTGCATGAAATGCAAAGAGAACGAGGGCAAGGGATGCCAACCCACCACAGGCGCCATAACGATCGTTTGCGCCGAATGCAAAAAGGAACAACAGTCGAATTGCAACGGGCAAAGCAGGAACCTGTCGTATTTGGTGTACCGAAAGAGTTTCTACCACGCGAAGCGGTTCTACACCACCAAATCCACCGATCTAAAACAATCCACGAGAAAACTAATAAAGTCATCTACGGCGGAGAAGGATGCGGATAGAAACTGCTCCAAACGTCATAGAAGTTGTGTACGTAATAAATATAAGTTAAACAAACTGGATATAGATCATTATAAAATTTCAGGTCGAAAATTTTTTGCTCTAAACAAATCTAATGTGTTATTGAAACAAGAACCGAAAGCGATAATGGCCCAACGGAGGAATCGAGACACCGACGCGATCTATGACGATGCGAACGCGACTGGCAAAAAGGACGAGAAAAAGGATGAAAAGAAGGATGAAAAAAAGGACGATAAATCGCCCAAAGTGAAAGCGTTGGCGTTGAAATGGATTAAAAAACGCAATCCGGATGAGGGCCCTCAACTAGAGGTATTGTACTGTAAAGAAACCAACCAAAAAAGCGACGGAACGAAAGATAAACCGTTACCAAATAAAAAAATCGATAAACCTCTAAAAGAAATAAAAACTCCGGAGGTAAAAAAGAACGAGCCAGTCAAAGCGAAGGAAACTCCGAAGAGCCCCAATTTAACACTTAAAAATAACAACCAGAATAACACCAATAAAGTAACAATGGTACTTAAAGGAAATAAGAAAATTTCTAAAAAACCTTCAGGAAAAATCAAGAAAGAGGGACGCGTTTCTAGCATAACATCATCCTCGTTAGAAGACTCCAAGATAGAAGAGAAATTCAACATGCCAGTGGCACCCTTGGTAGAAGTAAAACCGGAAGGAAACGAAGCGAAGACACTAAGAGAACTAAATTTAGGAAGCAAACAAACGAATCTAAACCAATCGGATTTACCGACTAAATTGCCAGATATAAAAGCAAACGAAAAATTAGACAAGGCGGAAAATGATACAAAAGTAGACAAAGCAAAACCAGAAGTGACTAAAAACAACCCAAATCAGCTTATAGAAAAACCGGTAATATTGACCGATGCTCCGCAAGTAACGGAAAAAGACCTGGAAACGAAGGAAATTTTAAAAGCGAAGCAGGCGTTTAACGAAGAAATAGAAGCGCTTTTCAAAGCTAAACCGCCTCCGAGCAGCGATCCGAAGAAACAAAAGGACAAGAAAGGTGGCGACAAGGGTAAAAAAAAGGTCCAAATAACGACTAAAAAGAAAGTTCCCGAAAAGTGTAAAAAAGTTGTCAAAAAAGCCAAAAAGGGCAAAGCCGGCGGTAGCGGCCCTTGTGCGCCACAAACTTGCCCCAAAGTCATGGAACTGGTATTTTTCATGAAAAGTAAAAAGGGAATACTATGCCCGAAGATATGCAATACCAAAAAGGTGAGGACGAGATATCAAGTGTTGAAATCCAAAAGGAAGTGCAAAGGTTCATGGCAAACTGATTGCTTTTGAAGTCGATTGTGAAGCATGTGAAACGAGTAATTAGTTAGAATTTTATCGTTGTCTTCAATAATGTTGTGGAGATTAGGTGCAGTCGCTGATACACTTGTAGTGGTGTGCAAAAATATTCAATGGAAATTCAAAGTAGCGACATTAAAAGTCGAGTATTTGTCAATTTTATAGGCTTTTCTGACCAAGTGTAATGACTTGTACATTAATAAAAATATCACCAAAATATCGACATTTCGCAATTAATTGCTTTAGAGTCCTTTGACATTCTTTCTAATGTGGAGAAAGATGGACATTTCGAAGAGTAAAAATAAAGTTTGCTCTTCAAGTTATGAGAGATGCCCCACTAAACTTTCTTTATGAAATCTGGTTAGTAAATCAAAACGATTTATTACGAGTAAATTTATTTTGCTAAATTTTAAAAATCTTAAGTACATGAACAATCGTTTGGCTACAAATAGTCACGTCCGAAGCATTATCCATTAAGGAACAGTGGAGAGGAGTACGATGTGAGATATACAGTTTTTAACCGGATATATGAAAAGAAATAAGTCATTAGAACTTAAATCAGTTTTCTGTTGCTGAAAACATTCAATATTTTAGGAAATATAGATCTTTTAAATTGAAATCACTTCATAAGAATATGTAGTTTTATAAAAAAAAAATGAAAAAGTACTCCTCTCCATTCAACAATCGATAAATAGTGTAATTTCATCACGCTACAATCGAATTTAAAACGAACAATTTTATAACGATATGTTAAACGAAAGTTTACAGTACGGATTCATCATTGCTTAATTTCAAGTTAACTATCACATTTTTATTATCGTATATCATAATATTAATTCAACATGGATAACGTTTTATAAGGAAATTTGTTTTTTTTTCAAGCCTTAAACGTTCTAACGACGCGTACAACGTACTGCCGACATATCGGACATTCAGCCAATTTCTTACCGCAGGCGATACAAGTGGCTATATGACCGCACTCCAAGAGGACGCAATCCAGCGGCGCGTCCATGCACAATTTGCACAGCTCTTGAACCGGCAATTTCTCCGGTTCTTCTGCAATTCAAACGCATTAAACCAACCAATCCCTCTGCACTCTAACAAATCTACCTTTCCTGAGTTCGTTCGAGTCCTCCCACAAACGTTCGGCCTTCTCCACGCAACCCTTGAAATCCACCCGATTTAGAGTGAGTAGTTAGTCCTCGATGCAATCTTAGATCCTTCGATGAATCCGATTAATCGAATATAGTACACCTTAGGACGATCGTGTGTGTTGGTTGACGTGGTCGGTTGCGGGGAATGCGCAGGCGTCGCAGTCCTCGGGGGATTCTGGGGCGACTGTGGAGTAGAAGGGGCCGGCGGGGATCTGGCATTGTTCCTGGATTCGTTCCTGGACGCTCGAGCCTGTCCTGTTGCGTTGCTTGTACTGTCATTCGTGATAACTGAATCTATAAATATATCAGATAAATTGATTACCGACGAAATTTTACTCACTCCATAGGAATGTAATAATATTAACGGTTCAATTCGAACTTGTTTTACAAAGGTGAAGATAAAATAAATGGGATTTTGGATGGGATAGTACATCGATTAAAATACAAATGAATTACACGACGAAATAAATAAATACTTGAAATTATTTGTGTAATATAATATCTCGGTAATAATAACTGTTGGAATATATGTTTAATATGCTACCTCCTTTTTTGCAAGACCTGAATTTTCGAAATAAACAACAGCACTTCATTTCGGCGGATACATGCAACTATGCATAGAACACAACTATTACAAGGAATCATTTGTTCTAATTATCTTCACCTATCTAATCTGAACGGTTATCTGAAATGCTATCAGGAAAACATATTACAAGGTTGGTATGAATATTGATGCATTATATTAAATTGGCTGGCAATCGAGTGATAAATCATAATTTTTTTTTCGAATATGTTTTAATAACAATTATCATGTAAAACTTACCCCACAGCTCGTTTAGCGGTCTCAGATTAGGTAGGGAAACGGCGAAATTAGCTGTCAATTTCTCCATTCCTTTTTTAGGTTTATCTGGTACTTGTTTGTTACAAAGTAGATCTACTAACTCATGTTTTTCTAAAAGTTGAAATTATTGAACCGTTTATTCAGTTTAATTCCTGTTCATTTTTCCACTTTTCTGTGTTCTAACGAATCAACAAATATTAGAGTAAAAATGTACATAAAATAAAGCCAAGAAAGTTATGATAAAATTTTTGAAAAACGAACAGGACTGGGACTATTAGAATATGATGAAATAAGAGTATATACCAACTAAGCCGTAGGTGGAAATGTTCCTTTTGTTCAAATAATCTTGTAAGTCTTTGGATTTCAGTTCCATTAGTTTCAATCTATCCGGAGGGCGTTTCAGCAAAATATGACACTTTTCACAGTATAAAATCCTAAAAAATATTAATATTTATTAGGGTACATAATTTGCAAATATAACTACGTTAACAATTTATGTGCATTTAAATAATATAGTTAATAAATAATTAGGAACATAACATTTAGGCATGAGAAAACTTAAAAAAAACTCACCCTTCTCTTCTTTTCAAACATTTATTGCAATATTTGTCCTCGCATTCGCCACATTTGATTTTCCAGTTGAGTAAATTAAAGTCGGACCCGCATTTTGTACATGGCATTTTGATTAATTTTCGTTGGGTTTTTTTTATTAGTAATTTCACTAATTCGATATTATTCTTAAATTGGCCTACTAGCTAGTTTCTCTATTGTAAAGTATCATTTTTTCGACAATAACATTTTGTATATATGATGCTATCTTTTATCTTTAAGTATGAAATTACACTATTGTTGTTTAAACATAATTATAAAAAAATTTATATTGACATAATTTAATCACAATTATATGTCACGTTAGTCACGTCACTCACGTCACATAACTAAAAAACGTCAAAATAAATGTCATTTTCTTCTTCTATATTGTCAATGAACGTAACATTACTTGCCTTTAATTGTAAAGTTGTTCAAGTACTTGACATGTCACTAGACGTCTTGTTTTTTAATAAAATTTTAGATTTATCAGATCACTTTTTTCAATGAATTAAATAACTTCAAAAGAACTAATGATTCGAATGTCCTATAAAATATATTTTTTTTACAAAAAGAAGAAGAATATTCAAAAAATTTCTAAAACACATTTACTGGAAGTTAGACAACACTTAAAACAAAGAAGTTTCCTTGAACTACAGTGTATAATAATTTTCCCAAATATTTGTGTACATTTATCTCATAACATTTATTTTTGCTTATCTTACTAACCTGTTTTTATTATTTTACTTTTTATAACAGCGAACTAAATAATTTAAATATAATATAAACGATAAGGAGTGGCAAATATACACAGGAATATCCTGTCGAACCATATTATATTTAGAAACCTAACACAAACTTGTAGAAGGGATTATCGTACTTATTATCAAACATAAATTGTAAGGTTTCGCATGGAATGAAATAAAACTAGTCGAAACCTTATTCACGGGGGAACACAACGTATCAAATAAAAAAAAATGGCAGAAAATATTATAGCTAACAGTGTTGAAACAGGCATCGGTCGCCGGCAAAGTATACCGATTATTTATACAAAAGGCACTCATTATGAAGTGGGATTCAATGTTGTAAGTAAAAATTTATTATAAAAAGTGTATAATTTTAAGTTTTAACGGCTTATTCAAACTCATTATAATTACTGAACGGTCCTAAATATACCTACTCTTTTTTCTGACTATTTTCACCCATTTTCCCAAATTTGCAGTAATTATTAATTGTTTTGTTAATTATAAAGAATCGATTTTACTATTTTTATTATTAGTAACAACCTAATTTTGTGTCATTTAGTAATTGTTATTAAATTTGTAAAATAATAACATTGCTTGTTCATTAACCTCCTTTGTTATCTATTCAAAGTCAAAAGAACCGTAATTAAGTAGGTACATTTCATTATCTTATCACACATTACTGGACTTAATTGCAATTGTAATTATTTCAGTTTTATCGAAAAATTGTTGTTAAAAAGGTCGCTGTAGTTACAGAATTACATTTTTTAAGTAACTACATAGGTCCAGATTTATTTACTTTCCCATTACATTGTTTTAATACACAAACAAATTATATTTGATTTTATAATACACTTTGAATTTTTAAAAATGAATGAAACCCGTTAAAATGCAGCGAGCTTGGCTAATAAGCTCCGGAGCTTACCTATAAAAATAAATGCGGTAACCTTCCTTGATAGGTTTTCTCATTAACGATATTGCGTAATTTTAACAATACAAACAAAAGTGGGGGTTATCATCATAAAGGTACAGAAAAGAACAGGAGTTTGTCAGATATCGTTTGGCGGTCAAGTTTGTTTTTTATCGTTAAAATGCCCGGTACAGAATCAATCGGTCGCAGGCAATATATTCCGGTTATCTATACGAGGGGAACTCACTATGAAGTTGGATATGATGTCGTAAGTATTCCATATATTTGGAATTAATTTTTATCTATTTTTGACTATTTAGAAATATGCGATATTCTTTGATTTTATCTATGTATTGGTATATAAACATGAGCCCTTTTGGCATTTGATTATAATTTTTATTTGCTGCATTTTGTCTTAACTTGGCTTTTATTTTTTCTAATTTAGCATTCAAGTAATGTAATTTAAACTAATTTACCACCCCTTCATTACTATTGCTCAATCACAAATGTGACTAAATAGAGAATGTGTTTGCGTTATACACTATTGATAGAAAATATCATTGAAGTATAAATGTATATTTCTTTTAATTCACTGTAAGTGCGTAAATTTTTGTGTAAAAAACCCATTCAATTGCAAGCGATATATCTAAATTAATTTGAAGGATATGTCGTGTTGCTCATATGTATAAATTTGAATTAATTAAGTAAAATTTTCGCATTTTCCGCGTTAATTATTTGCTCTAAACACAACCCACTAAACTAGTAAAATACCATAGGTATATATTAAATGAAGGTTGATTCAATTACTAATGGTTATTAATCAATAAAAAATGAAAATGGCAAAAACTCCAAGTTTATCGGCTCAATTAAGAGCCAATTAAATAAACCATCATCTAGATCCTGTCAAAGTATCATAGTTATGCATGTTTTTCATTCAGTATTACATTTATACTGATCGAATTTAAATAATCCTGACTACTAATGTCGGTATTTCTTCATTTTACATTACCTAGTAATTGATTTGTTTACCTCTATTTATAATTCGATTAGTGCATAAAATGAAATAACCACTTAAGACAGCACAAGGGCGGAATGCTAAAAAAAAACGTTTTAATGTCCACAATCTAAGGTAAAAAATTAAATTCCGCTCTATTAACATTGATGATAATCTGCACTTTATAGCTAATAATACTTACGTAAACCAAAGCTTATGTTAAAGGAATTATATTAATTATATTAAAGGAATTATATTAAAGGAATAATATTTGTTTTCATGTTATAGATAAAAATAATTCAGTTTTATAAAAATCTATTTTTAAAATCTTTGTTGGGAAAGAACTACTAACTCTTTAAATGTTCATACTGGCATCAAAAACAAACCATTAAGAATTTAAAAGTATCGAACCATTCGACCTCTTGTTCTAATCCTAAATTCTAAATTCGTATAAAGATTGACCGAGATATTCTCAATTACCTAGACAATTATGTAAGTAGGTAGGTACATACCTAATTACATTTTTATTTATCGCCAATTCAATTCAAAAAAACTAGGTTTGCATTAAACTTAATGACAAAAAAAATCATAAAGTCCAATCCGATTTACTAGACATATCCAATGATCGATCAAGTATAAAAAATTGATACTTAATTTATGATCCCGTTTTATTACAATTAGAAATTCATAGATATTGTTGATTATTTCTCTACAGACTGGTATTATCTAATTTAAAATTAAAATCGAGTAAAATACATATCTACTATAAATTAGCAGGAATTTTATACACATAACAATGAGCCAGAGTTTCTTTGTTTGTGCATATTATTGAAATTATAATTAGGTATATACAAGAAAAAAAATCTTAAAAAATTGCATACTGTTAATTTTGTCGCACCTAAAACAAATTTAATATTCTCACGTATCTACTTACGATAATTAGATAAATATTACACAATCACGTTGTCAGTGACAATAAAATTGAAGCAATTCGAGAAAATTGCAGCGGTAAATTACGCTGGCTGATTGAAAACGAGTTCCCAAAAATTTAACGAATGACCGTTCATTAGCTCGCCTTGATTCAAACAAAAATACATTATTAAACTAATTGGAGTTTTCGGATAGAAATACAATATTCTAAACCTACAAAATACATTTGCATAGCATCATCAATTCCTGTGCTTCTACCTGGAATTAATAAGAATTCATTTCCGGGTTGAATAACAAAAAATTGTACTAAAAATAAAAAATTTGAATTAAATGCTATTTTCTGACATTGACTCGTGCGCATTTATTTTTTGTGCATATCAATTTAACATAAATTAAGGCTGTTAAAAATTTAACAAAGGTAGTTAAGTAAATCATTTAAAAATACCACTCTCTTAGAATTTCAGTTCGAAATTATTCAATAATATCAATTCTCAATACCTTAAAGGTGCATGTTTTATACATTCATTTTTTTGTAAACAAATTCTAGACATCAATTTATTTGTTTATAAACAGGAACTGTAAATGGCATTGAAAAATGGTCTAGCGCGTGGTTTTACCAGGCGAGCTCAAAAAATGAATGTACACATCGCACAAACAGTCTGTTATTAGGAAAATATTTTTGAAAAATACATTTTTTGTTGTTTGCATAGAAAACAAACTGCCCTTTAATCTACTTATTCTTATTAATCCTCCTTAAAAATATTAATTTCAGGGTAGAACATTTTCCGGGCTAATTCACAGCTTCCTAAATGGAAACAAAACCGTTGACGAAGAATTACTACCAGCTTATAACACAGCCGAAGGAAAACGAGCCTACGACGATACATTAAAATCAGTCAAAAAGAATTTTCCTCAATATATCAGAGAATTAGAAGGAGTAGCCGATGGAGCGAACGTGCCATTTTACAAAGTACGACAAATCATATTATTCCAATGTTTACCGACGAAAAATATTCCTACATTTTCCAGCTCTTTTTATTACACATGGACGATATAATGCCATCGCCTTCTCAACCACAAACGATTCATTTACAACCTGTAGGATGTTCATCAATTTGCGTAAATCAAAAAGACCAGGTTAGTATTGACTGGATTCAAAATCCATATGATTTGTAAATTTTCCTTGCAGGAAATATTAGGTCACACCGAGGACGCGCTGGCGGATACTCTAAACCACATTTACTTCGTATCTGCTCACATTCTACCCGAAAAACACGACGGAAAATGGAAATTCAAGGAAGAAAAATTCACATCGCTTTGTTACGCAGGCCATCTACCAGGCTACACCATGAGCTACAATCACCACGGGCTCATATTCTCCATAAATACATTGAGCGTTAAACGCACGCTTCCCGGGAAATCCCGTAAGTTCCTTGATTGATCCCATGAGTCGATTTGTTCTTATATTGGAGCGATTTTCAGCGAGGATGTTCATAACTAGAGCCCTTCTGGGGGCGGAAAATTTCGTCAAGGCCCAGGAGATTTTGCGGGACGCCGGTTGCGGCGCCGGAAACGGATGTTCTGTCAACATGACGTTCCTAAATCAAGAAGGCGATCGCATGTTTCACAATGCGGAAATGGCGCCTTCGGATAAAAACGAATCGCAATTGAACGTGTTCACTGCCAGTCCTGGAGAATGCATCATTCACACCAACAAGTATACCTTTCTTGTTAACATATAATCGTAACAGGGAATGATTTGAGTTAAATTTACAGGTACTTGCGGATAAAGATTGAAGAGACTAACGAGGAAATGTCGAAGAGTAGCGTTAATCGCATGGCGACGTTCAAGAATAATTACTCGGAGCCGAAAAGTAAAAAAGATGTGGTAAAAATGTTGAGCGACCATTCGAACGATAAATATCCAGTGTTCAGAGACGGGCCGGATGATTTCGTTAAAACTGTAGCCGTAGGTGAGTGGATTTATTTTTTTTATCAGGTGAAAATTTCAATTTATTTAAATTGCAATTATTTTGCAGGTATTTTCGATTGTAAAGAAAAAACGTGGAGCCTTTACTCAGACAATCCCCAAAACAATGAGCCTCTAGTTGTGTTGCCTTTGGTATTAAAAAATAAATAGAAATTTGCAAGGTTAAATATAGATCGATTTTATATGGTAATACACTTCATGAATATACTGCAATAATAAATAAGTAAAAGACTTTATAGTATGTGCAAATATTGGAAAAAAAGACATCTAATTAGACTTTCATAAACTAATATTAAATGTTAGTATGCTGAATTATCTTAATTATATTAATAATAAATACAATATAAAATGTTACCTTTAGTTTTATTGCATAAAATAAATTGTTATAATTTTGGAAAAATCCAAAAAATTCCTCTACTTTTAAATTTTAAATTGACACATGTCACGTGTCATTCGGAATTTAAATTGACCGAATACTCGTAGAAGCTTAGACTACAATTATTAAAAAACGTCACAAAGAAGAAGTACATAACCTAATTTATTAGAATTTATAATTATTTACCGAATAATATGATTAACCTTAATTAACAGCCATGGATTCCAAACCGCCTTGGAAAAAAATCCTCTACGAAAAACAACCGTACGCAGACAACTACAGCGATAAGAAAATATTCCTGCAAGACTTGAAGAAAAACATCGACTTCAAGGAAGTAACATTCCTCGAATCGTTTCTTTATTCATTACTGTTTTTGCAGGAGTTTTGCAATGTCGTAACGTTCGTTACGATATATTTTTATCTACTAAATGACTGGATAAACCCCAGTACGCTCCTGAGTTTTACTAGTGTTGTAACAGTTCTAGGATTCCTGTATTACTTGCTCATTTTCAGCGAAAATATCAAATTGAAGCTCGGAAACGATCTGAGGACTATCATAACGTTTGTAGTAGTCGGTAGGTTGTTTTCGCCTGTTTTACATACACTTACAGATACAGTCAGTACGAATTCCATCTACATGACCACTTTTCTTATGCTATTAGTGCATATGATATTTTACGATTATGGAGTAGGTGCTGCCTTAGTATCAAACAGTATATCCCTTAGCACGGCCATTTTCGCATCTATTTGCCTAGCTTCCAGACTTTCTTCCCCTTTCGATGCTTTCGCTCTAATGACAGCAGCTATCGAAATGTTTGTACTATTTCCCATATTGTGGACAGCCCTAAAGCACCCTATTTATTTCGTGTGGTTTTATTTTATCATCGATATTTATTTATTGATTTCCATCAGTAAATTAGCTACTTGTTTATTCATGTGCGCTACCATTTTGATATGTATAATTTGCCCTACGTTGTACGTTCAATTGCAAAAACATAAAGAAACAATCTACGGACCATGGGATGAAGCGGTTGTCGACGATGCAGATAACATTATAAATAACATAGGAGTGTTGTAATTAATTTCATATAAAATAAACTCGTTTAATAAGTGATAAACTTTATTATTTTCTTACTTAGCTCTTACAAAAAACCTACTTATGGGTAGCTTGTTGTTTACGCATCTGGGTGAGGATGTTGGACAGTTCCTCACGCTTCCTCTTGGCTCTGATGTGGGTGCCAAGACGGCGCTTCAGGAACTTCAGGGCCCTCTTGTCCTTCGATACCTTCAACAATTCCATGGCTCGTTTTTCGTAGGGAGCATGTCCGACAACTTCGCGGATCAAGTCTCTGATGAACTTGGAGTGCTTGGTTTGGATCCCCTTCAACCGGGCCGGTCGAATTTTGTTCAGTTTCGATTTCTCGGAAATCTTTGTGGTCTTATGTCCTTTCTGTAAACCCACTGCTATTTCGTACCGCGGCGCCATCCTAAAAGGAAATTTACGTGGATTAATTAATACACCGATTAAAGGGATTTTAATGGCACTTAAAGAAGAGGAAAACTCGCTTTTATTTAATAACTTACTTGAACTATCTGTTAAAATTCTACAACGTGCTGTCTTTCTGTCACGGAAACCATAAAAAGAAAGATGAAAACACGAAATGCGAACATGGCGGACACTTCCGACATCCGGGTGAAAAAAGTTGGAAAACCCTTGTTGAAAACGATTGGAATTATTTTATTCGATGCAAAGTAGCGAATTAATAGGATTTATTTGATACTGGATATTATAAAAGGCGAATATACGAGCATAAATTCTTTTTTAGAGTGATTATATCGGAACGTACCTGAACAACTGACGCACGACATTGACATTGACTTATCCGTCGACATTATTGACGTTGACAGTTATCACAGCTGACAGTGACGTGTTTTTAGATTCTTATTGTTGATTGTTGGTATTTTTCTAGTATTTATCCCAAATTTTGTTGTCAAGTAACGATTTATTATTTTCACACATTCGCAATCTAAAATGGTATACGTAACAGGTATGTAATTCTAATATATATGTTTTTAAACATTTCCTTTATTTACTAATTTTTAGGTGGTCAAGTTCAAGAGACCCCTCCAATTACTCAGCGCATTTCAAAGTTTTTTGATAATGTAGTTAACTTCGTCATGCATTTGTAAGTTTGATTATAAACAACTCAATGCACAACATCGAATTATCCAAATAATGTTTTAGTTTCATCACACTGATTCCAATCGAAATGAATTCCCAAAGCTCGAGTACTAGAAGCAGTAGTGGAGGAAACACTACCGGTCGCGGAGGCGGCGGCGGAAGTGGCGGCAGTTCTTGGGGAAGCGGAAGGCCTTTTGGGTGAGATTCTATACTAAAT
This sequence comes from Phyllotreta striolata, assembly GCA_918026865.1. Lineage (NCBI taxonomy): Eukaryota > Metazoa > Arthropoda > Insecta > Coleoptera > Chrysomelidae > Phyllotreta > Phyllotreta striolata. Next base: position 492,685 of record OU900098.1, on the reverse strand, counting down.
AAAACTCATACATACAAACATGCTTAAGTAGTGGTTTTAAATTGGTATTTTATTTTTTAGATCCGGTGGAAATGGAGGAGGTGGTAATGGGAGATTTAGAACATTGAGAGATATCAACCCTCCTACTGTTGGTGGTTGTCCTGGTGGAGCTTGTGGAATGTGAATATATTAGTTTGTGATTAAATTCTAATTTACGAGTTATGATTTTTAAATTTTATATATTACCATTTATTTGCAATTTAGAAAAGGGAGTTATTATACGTTGCAAAATTTACTAATAAAATTGTATTACTTTGTATGGATAGTCGGCGGACCTATCGCTCACCCCAAACTCTCTCCTTTACTACCCATATAAGTGGAGAAGTATACTAGAAAAGGAACGATAGATCCGCCTACAACATATTTATCAAATAAAACAACAAATTATAAGTATATTTTATATTTTTAGACTCAATCTACAAAAAACGTCATCACTATTATATTTTTCTGACATAGCACTGCAGCGCTTCACTGAAACAAAATCGTCTTATTACATACCTATGAACTAAAATATTTTCTTCAGCATACAAATACTTCCACAATAATTACCTATTCTACGCAACATTTACATAAAAACGCAATAAATTAGATTCTTACCAAAACTTAGCAGCAAGGTAGACAACACGGTGTACAAGGTCCTGGACAGGGCAAACAAGGACCGCAAGGGAAAGTCGGTGGCGATAGGAAAAACGGTATCGTGTTAACTGTTTGTTTTATAAATTGAAACGGTAATTGGGGCATGCAGTACGGTACGTATTCGAGTCTAAAAGTATACGCCATCGCTAAAAATTTTGATGCTAGCCTAAACGTTGCAAAAGATTAAATGAATTTACAATTATTTGTTTATAGTGAGTTTTGTTTCCCGTTTCCCTGGTATCTTACTCTTTCAATTTTTTTATACACTTGATTTTAATTGGCTAAAAACACCCCTTAAGAAGCGGTACCCTTAGAAACGCATTGATAGTTACAAAAACAATGAATTGGTAAGGAACATCCAGTTCTAAAACAAATCCCCTCTGCAAAACCGAACTTCAAAATTCAAGTCCCCCGTTAATAAAATGTGCGATTGCGATGGCGAAAAATACAACATCTCATACTGCGACCCGTGCTACCCGCAATTCTGTTGCGTCCCGGTAACCACCTGTCCCAACGTCGAACGAAGGTGTCCCATCAAACCCGTCCCGGTGCCCGTCGTTCCCGAGTCCGCCTGTCTGACGCCCCTGATGATCCCCTGGACCTGTTGCCAGCCCTGCCCCATGGGCTACCTGCAAACGCCGCCGCCGAGGCCCTTCAAATCGTGCACGCCCTGCGCCACCGTCATACAACCGTGCCCGCCCTGTCCCCCTTGCATGCCCTGCTGCGATCCGCCGCCCACCTGCGGGCCCTGCCCGCCCTGCTCGATGTGCCCGCCGAGGCCGTGTCCGCTGCCTCCTTGTGCTTGACTGATGTGTAAAGTTTTGGGTCAAATAAATACATGCAGTAGCTGCAAGATGTTGGTTTTATTTTTTTTTGGGGGTGCATTCGTTATTGCGATGGGCTAGATTGTTGCTTCGATTGAAATAAAATGCTTGTTGAAGAAGGTATTAGGGAAAATAGATCTACTCTCTATACTGCTCTCTACTCTTTACTGCTGTCTACTCTTTTCTGTTGTCTACTTTTTACTGCTCTTTACTGTAGTCTACTTTCTATTGCTGTCTATACTCTACTCTATCCTACTATAAAGCTTCCAATTGTGGATCTTCGAATGACAATTACTGTCTGAAAAATGTCTGCAAATTCATGATATATGAGCTAGCAAAAAAAGGAAGAAATAGGAAATCCCAAAATACTTTTTTTCTCATTAATAAACAAGAAGAAAAACAATCTATAGTAACGAAACTATCAATTTAAAATTCCAAACTAAATTCCTGTCACACACAATTACCAATTAGTCCCTACCAAACAACTTATCAAAATTTCAGTCTTCGGTAAGTACCTTCAATATATTCATTCTTATTACTTAGATTATGGAATGGGATAATTTTTAGTAAAAGATCCGTACAAAATGGCGTCGGTTCCCTTCTGTCCGCCCCCTTGTTCTCCTTGTTATGCGGGGCCGAATTTCATGCCCCCGGCGGCGCCCTGTTGGACGGGCGCCTGCCAGGCCACGTGGATGCCCACCTGTTTTCCCATTAACGCTTGTTGCTTCACGTGCCCGCCGCCGCCGCCCCCGAAGCCCAAATGCGGACCCAACGGACCGAGGGTGAGTTTTGCAAGAATAAAGTTGTGCTTTATTTATTCGTTAATGTGTATATCTAATGTTTTCAGTCTCTTCGATAAAACTATATATCCTGAACGTATATATCAAGAAAATAAGAATTCCGTGAATAAAGATTATGTTTAAGTAATTATCAATGTTTTTAATTCACTTGATTCTAAATAAAAAAATTTAAGTTCTGTAGAAGTTTTATTTTTACTTCTGAGCGAGCTGTACAAACTCAAGTTAAGGGGGAAATTTGGTATATAAAAAAACAACTTTGGTATAATAAATATGAACAAATACAACAAATTCACAACAGATGAGTAGCTTATTATTATACAATTTATGGTGTCGTTAGCTTCAAAATGCTAATGAATTTATTAATTTTTAAACGCCTCGGAACTGAACAAATCAAAACAACAAATTGACCAATAAATTCGTAAATTTATTTTCCATCAAAAGTACATTTTACCCCTCTATAGGTACATACGATATATCAAATAAGTTGACTTTTCTTCGTAATTTCTTGATCGACACAAACTGATTATACCTGGAAATAAACACCTTATTAGACCTTAATTCGTTTGCTTGTAACGTTGAACTTTACCTGACAAGGACACATTCCGCAGGGTCCGCAAGGACCCGAAGGATAAATGCAGGGCACAAACACGTTAGGGCAGCTGGGCGGCAACAAGTAGGGCAGGACCACCGTGGGCAAACAGAATTGGTTACAGCACGGCGGACATGGAGGTTTCGGTGCTACTGGACAATCTTGGCATTTACCACCCATTTTTCGAACGGTGAATTATTATTATTATTAAAAAAAATTAAAAGTAAACTGAAATTTGGAAAATTGCGACCGAAATTTTTTGATAAGTAATTTGTTTTATGTTACCGAAGCAACACGATTTCTACAATAACTTATTATATACCCACCTTTAAGTACACACTTTCAATTTTTTTCATCGAAAACATTCATATATTTATCTCTAGCAACGCGTCAAACAAACGAACATTACCTTATCATTAGTAACGCGCAATCATTCATTTATAATCCCCATTTTCGGCCCAACCACATCAAAATCGCCCGTGTACCAAATTTTATAAAATTATTTCGAATTCAAACCGAACGAAATAATTTGAATTGAAAATGCCTTGCTGTCCACCGGCCTGCGGTCCCTGTTGCACTCCATGCTGCGCTCCATGTTGTTTCCCCTGCTGTGTTCCATGCGTATACGTGCCCTGCGTATATCCCTGCGCCCCATGCTGCACCCCTTGCTGTTCACCATGCCCGCCCTGCTAAGGTGTAAGTGTGTAGAAACGATGGGAAAAAATTGCACAAATCTCTGTCACCAGCGGGCTCCGATATAGTATTAGTGCGTTGTATAGGTTTTGAAACTATGTTTGAGAAATTTTATACAGCGTTGTCTATTTGGACAGTAAGAACCTCAATATGTATCGAAATTCAAATAAAAGGAATTATAACATAATGCGGTAGTTTTATTTACGCTATAAAATGGTATGAATAAGTACATCAAATTATAGAATATTGACATTATCTGTTGTGTGTCAAGTATTCTATCATAAACTAACAAAGATCATTGGAAAGGTGTTAGGGGTCTTATGGTGTCATTTGGGGCCCATCAGAATTTGATTCTGGATGATCTGGAGTGTAGGAATTTTATCTATGGTAAGCAAAGAAAAATATGGGGATTAAGGGTTACGAATTCGTAGCAATTCTACTGTAAATAAGTAATATTCTCATAGAAAAATAGTGTATTGAGTCCTAGAGAAAAGGTAAAGTAGATAAAAGATAAAGATAAAAGACCCAGAATAAATGAACTATATATTATTCGGTGAAACACAATAACTTGAAATTAGTCGAAATTATAAAATTTTACAGGAGAGTTATTTTAAGTTTGGATTAGTGTCAAAATTTTGAAATTTACCGAAATATCTTCAGTATTTAAAAGTATTTTTTTCTTGCTTTAATCATAAAGTAATACTGTTCTATTCTCCCTTCTTGTATAGGTCTCAAAGAGAGGATCCTGGTGGTATTGATAACGCAATTTCGACAAAAACTTATCCAGTTTTGGCATCAATCCACAGAATTAATTTATTCACTGCCTACTTCGTAAATAGAAAATCGCCCATCTGACATGTATTTTATCTGAATAAAAAGTAAGTAAAGGGACGGCTGAGATCTTCCATTGTTCGCCATGGCAACGGCCCGAATCAATTATTTATTTATAAACAAATTCATGTTGTAGGAAATTCACGACGTGCGGCCGTTGAAATTCTAAGTGTCTACATTTGTCTCGTGTTCGTCCAAAATTGTACGTGTACAATGGCTTGCGAAGGCCCTTTAGTCGACACCCTGAAAAATATGATATGCAGCTTGGAGGGGTAAGCCCGAAATAATACAAAAAATATCTAACTTAACCAATAAATTCGGAGCACAGGCCACCATGTCCGGACTGTCCCGGGGTCCCTTACTGTCCAGCACCCCAATCACCGCCTCACATAATGTGCTGCCACGTCCGCCCGCCACCCATATGCGCCCCCACGTCCCCCGAGCCCGTCAAACCCCTTCGATTGCCCTGCCAGGATCCCCCAGTAGTAAGCCCCTCTAATTCCCACACCAACACATTTCTCTCTACCTTAATTATGGCAAATAACAGCGCAAGATGACCCGCTACGAGGGCGACATGGTGCGCTTCAACAACTTCTACAACAACTACAACATCGACTGGCGCGCCGACTCGCCCTGCGACTTCGACCCGAACTGGGTGGATCCCCGGGCGAACATGAAGTGCGCCATCGGCGTGACGGTGGACGGCAAGTGTCCCTATTTTCCCAAGTGCAAGAAGCCGCCCTGCTGCGACAAGGGTTGCCCCACGGGCTTCCAGCCCGTCCGGATGAGATTGACGCCGCCCGCCGACCGGCATCCGTGCGGCTTGTGGTGCGGCGAGCTGTACAAGTGCATCGTGCCGCCGCGCCGTTGCGTCAAGGGCAAATTCGTGCCGGCCCTGCCCTGTTGCCGGTTCTGTTGCATCCACACCAACGATCACAAGTGCAAGGCTAGCTGTTTTAGTCGCTAGAGGGCGCGCGCGGCCCCGAAGGGGCTCGATTTTGAAGCTGGGGTTCCGTTGCTGCATTTGGATAGTTTCAACAAGTTCGAATTGTTGGAGCCGGGTCATTTGCGGCAACGGATTGAAAGAGGTTTTTTTTTTGGTGTAAAAAATTTACTGACTTTATCGGCTGAAATCTTCAATGTGATTGAATGTAAATGTGTTCCGAGCAACTAAGCATTTTTTTATGATTGATATTGATTGACTAGGTTTGAAAGGGTAACGATATGGTACAATATTTTTGAGGCTGAGACGAGTTTAAATATTTTGATCGAGTTGTTCAGAGATAACAGCTAAATATTCGTTTTAATTGCAATACTTTGATAAATTAATTTCTGAATAGCTTGGTTCAATTTGTGTGCATTGAAGATATTGTTTTTTTTTATTTGTACATAGATTTGTGTTGAATAATGCGGTTAGTAGAAAGTTATTTTGCACAATTTTATGTAATTTCGCGACAGTTTTTTTAAAAAGTATTTTTTGTAAATTTTGTGGTAATCCCTTATTGTAGGTTGTAAATGTTAAGTATGAAATTGATTAAGTTACGGTTAAGTATTTTTAGGTTTTTAAAATAATTTTAATTTCAATTTAGTTTCTCAAAACAAAGGGTTATTTTTTAGAAGCTCAATAGAAGCGTTTAGTTATTAAAAATTTTATGAAAAATCGACGAATTTATGAACGTGCTGTAACCACGCACGTTTGTAAAGTTATCTTCGGTTTTTCGCCATTGTTGAATCAAAATTTTGATTGGTTTTTTTGGAATATTTTTTTCATTTTTTATCTGTAGCTTAAGATGTGAACGTTCTTTAGATTCTTACAAATTTAGGCAACTTTTTTGTTGTAAATGTATAGGCCTCAAAAAATAAGTCATTTTAACAAAGTAATTCATCACACAATCCTTTATGCGTTTCTCGAATTGTAAATAACACAAACATTTTTACCGTTATCATAAAATTCTCTCAGCCTCAATTTCATACAACTACCTAGAAATTCAATAATAGTCGAATTTTATTGAATTTTAAATTAGGTACATGATTTTTCTATTGTTGTTCTACAGGTATTCTGGTATAATCGATATAAATCCTGAAGAAATGTTCTAGTTGCTTGCCGAATTTTTCATTAAATGAATGCTTGTTTGGTAAATAAACATGTTCGGTGTAATATGCTCGTTTTATTCATCTAATTGTAAAATTAAACAGTATAAAGTATAAAGAAGTATAACTTTTCTAGAGCAATAACTAGTATTAAGGATCTTTCAGGATCTAATAAGCAGAATCAGCACTTTTACCTTCAACAGAAATATCCTTCGTCCTGTAACTAGGACTTCAATGTTAGTTAAAAAACCAAAAAGTTCACAACTTCAATAACTTCGTCCTGTAACTAGGAAAAAAACCAAAAAATATCTACTACTTCCTAATGGACCATAAAAACGTCTTTTCATCAAAATATCTTTATTTAGTTTTAAAACAAGCTTACATGTTCTCAATAAAACAGACCTAAACAATACCTAAACCGACTATCTCTTAAGATAAACCAGAGGAACCCGCAATACAAGGACAACACCACAGGCGATACTCGACTCACTTGCTCCAAGCAGTTTCACAGCAAAGAGGCGCAACAAGGAGCAGTACCGGGCCCGCAGGGTCCCGGAGCGCAGGGTCCCGCGCCGCAAGGTCCACAAGGACCGGCTCCGCAACCGCCGCAGGGACCGCAAGGGCCGGGAACGCCGCAGGGCGCTTGTTTGCTGCAAGGACCCGGCTGGAAGAATCGTCGTTAGAACGATTATACAAATCGATTTTAAGAGGGTTTAGTTTAGACTTACTTGGGTGGGTCCGAAGCCCGGGTAGCAGGGATAGGGCCCTGTCGAGTAGTACTTGGGTACGCCGTAGGGCCACTCGTAGTACGGGACGCGGATCGCGCAGATCGGCGTGCAGCAGGAACTCGAGCCGCACGGTTTGCTGCAGGCGCTCATTCGGACCATGATCGATGCTTTAGTTTCGTTGCGTTTTCGGGATTTTTTTGTATAAAGGATTTACTAAAAATTTTGGATTTTGAAAGGACCGAGGAAAATTTTTAACTTATGTTATGACAAATAATTCGAGTTGATTTGACATTGTCGCGGTATTTATACGAATTTTTACGCTAGGTTGTTGAGGAATAAATACAGAGGAGTCTTAACTTAATGCATAGACTATGATGAGCTTTTGAAAGCTTGTTGTAATAAATCTCTTATATAAACATAAAAGCCAATAGAATACCTCAATTTGTATTTCCAAATTATTTCTATTGGTTCATATCGATTTAGTACTCTACCAATACAAGAACATAAGACAAGTTACTATGGCGATTAACATTATTTGCCATTGTTTAGATATATTTTTTTGGTACAACACACGAAATTACGATTGGAATTTTTTCCTTCGAAATTCGGAAAAAATTCAACAAAATTCACAATGCCGTACGATTGTAGCGCGAAATTTTGCCAGGTGTGCTGCAAGAAGCCGTATTGTTACGGAATTTACAAATATCCTAGCGTGTTTTACAAAACTTGTTTTCCGCCCGCCCACATTATTCCACGTGTAAGTCTCAGATTTATCAAAACCCGTGCAAAAATTTATAAAACCACCGTCGATTTTTCCAGTGTGATACCGATTGGATGATTAACCATAAATACGAGAAATGTGAAGAATACAAAGTCGTCGATAAAGTAAGTATATTCCATGTTGTTTTAAATGCATATTTAACTGCGAACGAGAACTTCATTAGGTATACGGTAAATGTATTTATCTACATACAATTATTTCCTATAAGTTTCCAGTAAGGAAACAGCTCTATTGGGTTTTTTATTCAGTACTACCAACTGATTTGTGACGTCAAAGTCACCTTTCGCCATTATACAGTTGGTACAATTGCTTCCGTTTCCCTTTGTTTCCGTAACATAACAACGAAACAAACAAACAAACAAAATAACGTTTCCCTGGAGATTATTTCCTATATAAACAAGGTTTTCGCATCGATTCGTTCATTCATTCACCGAAGTCCGTCCAAGTCACACGCATCAAGTTTAGGCCCCCAAGTCAAAATTGTCCATTCATCAATCCCCATTTAAAAACTACAAAAAAAAAGTAAACCACTAACGAAGAAACCATGAGCTGCTGTTTCCCCGGTTGTTATCCCTACTCCTGTTGCTACTCCTGTTGTGCCCCGGCGTGCTGTTACCCATGCTATTACCCGTGCTGTTACCCATGCTACCCCTGCTACAAGGTAAGTTTGTCTTTAAAATCATTTAAAAGCTATCACTATCGATTTGAATTATTGAAATTTTTGAGTGCCATTTTCGCTGATATTTTACACCGAAATACATAAATTTTTTGAATTTAATTTTATTTTATTTGTCAACCTGACATTTTTATAAAACTATCGTTCGTTGAATTTAATCTATTCACGTTTATTCTGGTTAGTAATCGACATAGGTGCACTGACATTTGCCCGAGGGGGGCTCTGAAGCTGAGGGAAAGCGAAACGCCACTCGTAGAAGCGCTGTCGGTGGACACCAAATTTCGGTGCACGTGTCCTGGCTGGCGACTTTACGGGTGGTTTTTCTGTTGCAGAAGGCCGTCGAAGGGACGCCGATTGACGTGGCTAAAATAAAAATCTATGATACGTTGGAGGAGACCGCCAGGCGGTCGAAGCTGCGCCGCCAGTGCAGGCTCTATAGGCAGGTTTGCGAGGCTTGTAGGCTGTTCGTGCCGGTTTGTTCGTGGACTAGTTTTTTCGATACGGAAACCGTGGATGGCGTGAAGGATGTAAACGACGAGGACGATTATTACAAGACCGCGCACTTTCATTCTATAAATTTTTTGTACAACGTCTGCTTGGACGAGCTGAACGATAAGGAGAACTTTCCGCCGCACTTTTTGAAGAAGTACTACGATCCACCTTATCCGTTTTACTTGGGCAGGACTGACATCAGCTACGATGTGTACGCTTAGATTATTTTTTTTGAAGGGCGAGTGCGCTTGTCGTATTTCGATCGTAGAGGTACAGGATTATATCAGTAATAAACCGAATTGTCATTAGAATTTCAATTTTCTCTCGAATCTAAATAAGTGCACTTTCATTTACTACTTGGTAAAATGCAAGTGACTCGTGTGGTGATCGAAGGAAAAACCGTCGAAGACAAACTGTACAGTAAGTTGCTTCATAAGTGCACTGAATTTAAACATATCCTAACCAATTGGTAAATATTCAGTGCACTTATTTCCCAACTAATCCGAAAACTAAACCCGCCGTTTGCTTATAGGACACGCTCGAAGACGAGGACTCTGAACCGATTGAAGCAATTTACCAAGCAGTATCGATAGATGTCTCGGATATACTGCGAAAATTCACCGGCCCCGACAATATTATGAAGTATTTGATTGACAATCGCCCAAAGGAGTTGCTGGTGTATTATTTCAAATCCCCGATGAGCTACCTACCAACTAATCAAACCACCAACGGTTTACCGTTGAATCCATACACTGGGCATCCCTTTACGCTCCAAGCCGGTACTTTCCAGTACGTTCCGCCGAATAACGGGTACAATAACGTACCGAATGTCGTGTATACTTCCCAACCGGCAACTTACACGGAGTCCTACGCGTTTTCTTCCTACCCCAGATACGTCCCTTCTCCCGTTATCACCGAATTCCCGCAGTATCCTCAGCCTAGCAGAGGCTACGAACTAACGAGGTTCGCTCCGGGCGTTCAACAAACTCCTGCTAGCTTGAACTACCAGAGGACGCAGGACGAAGTGGATGGTGGTGGAGCTAGTGCGGAGAATTTCATCGCGAATGCGGGCGAAGATTATCCGGCGCAAGAGGGGGATTCTGGCGATGAAGATGTGAAACTCGCTATTAGAAATAACAGCAGGCTGCCGTTGAAGTTGAAGAGGAAGCCGAGGAGTTATTCGTTCAAGAGGAAGAGCTGGAACCAAGATGGGGTGGAGGTTTGTTCGGATGATGGAGCCATGCAGAGCATACAGGAAATGGATGATGACGAAAGTGTAGAGCTGGTGTCTGAGAACGAAGTTTGCTTAAATGTTACCAACTATAGTCGGCATTCTTAGCATTATTGTAAGGGTTATATTGTCTACTTAGGGTTATAATTGGGAGGGTTGGTAAGTTTTTAGGTGCACTCTTAAATTTCAATAGTTTATAAGTGAAATGTAAAAAAACTAAACACAAATGCTAAAAAAATACTATTTTTCTTTTCAGTGTTGTTAACGACTGAAACAAGACGAGAAATGATGCCGAAGAATATATGAAAAAACGACAAGAGAAGAAATAATCGCCTAAAAGACAATGAAAATGAAAAAGATGATGAATAAAATGTATAACCAACTCGGGACAGGAACAAATCTTCAAATCGACTGTCTTCCAACGACTTGCCAGACATCTCAGGATTATGCTACTGGGGAGGAAAGCATAATACTGAGACAGGAAGTAAAGGTAGGTTCTTTTTTTTGTCCTTTGTATTGCTTGATATCTTACCAGTTTTATATTGTTACAGGAGTTGCTGAGATAATCGGTTTGGAAGACTATGAACTACTAGACAAGAAGAAAGAAGATAAAGAGGACAACCACATGGAGGATGAAGTTAGAGGAGGAATCAAGAAGAAATGAACAAAGGACAAAATGAAGGAAGAAACTGAAGCAATTTACCAGTGGTTACATGGGTGACAACACGCGCGAAGTTCTCGTTCGCCGGGATTAGAAAATTTTCTAATTATTTAATAATTTTTTAGTGCTGTCAAGGTTACTAAAGAATGGTGAACGTTTAACATAACATAGTTAATGGAATTATTCGCATAAGGAAAGAATAAAGTGGTTTACAAAATATCTTTGTTTTAATTGTTTTAAACTTTAAGGTTTAATAATTGAGAAACTAAAAAAAAGTACTAAAAAAGAGGTCTTGTATAAAAAAATTGGAAATCGCTTTAGCTGAATAATCTAAAAAGCGATAGATAAAAAAAATTTAAATTATATTTTCAAACTAAAGTAAGAGGCCTTTAAAAAATACGAATTTACTGTCAATTGTCAAAACCATGAACTTGGCCAAATAATACGACTAGCTAAGGCCATAATTTTCAGAGGAAGAAGTCACCAGCTAACCTATAAAAATAAATACGAATGAATTGAGGCGGGTAAATGAGAAAAGATAATTTTCTTAGTTTAAAATGCAGAAAAGTATAACGTACGTAAACCCACCAGAATTTAACGAACACAGTTTAACAATAAATCTGTTTCAGATCATTTTTTAGCCGTGTACCTACGAAAAAAGACGAATCCGAGGCTCAAAATAGGTATGTCGTTTTTGCGTAGCAAACCAAAACAATGACAACTCTTTTTCGTTTACTTAACGTTAGAAATAAAATTTTATACGTACAATTCGTACAAAAGCACTCTAAAAAATTGCCCCAATTGAAAGATATTAAATCGCAAACTCCTACAAAAGCTGGAATAAAACCCGTTCGAAAGTAAGTCAAACGATATGTTCACACTGATAATTTAGTATTAATGTTGTAGATCAACTGCAAACGAAACCGCAGGAATTACTGAAAAAACATCACCATGCAGCAATAAGTAAGATATATTTTTTTTTCATTACGTTTTTACTACACACATTCCGTAGATCAAAAACCCCCATTAAAATCGCAACTCCCGAAACATCACCGGAAATAACACGAAAGAACAAGAGGTCTCGAATACTGAGCAGCGATGAATCCGATCAAGATGAAAACAAAGAAACTTCACAGGAAGCTGCCAAAAAACCGAAAATATCCCCCATAAAAACTGAAAAAACTCCTCCCAAAGATGTACCATCAATAAAAAAAAGTTCACCTACAATTAAAAACGAAAACAAGCAGGATATAAAGAAAAACATTATGGGTATAGTGACAATACATTTAATATTACCAAGTAATTAATAGACATATTACAGGCACACATGGGTCTGATGCAGCAAATGATGATAAAAAAATATATAAACCTGCAGTGAGTAATTATCATCCCATAAAAGATGCTACATGGAACTATAACGAGAAGTAATCATAAATTGCTCTTCGTTTTTGTTGATACTATGATGATTTTTATATTCGTAGGGTTCCCTATAGTGCCCTATCTAGGACATTCGAGGAAATCGAAGAGATATCAGCTCGCTTGAAAATCATCGAAGTCCTCTCTAACTACTTCAGATCCGTTATAGTCTTATCCAAAGAAGATCTACTTCCCAGCGTGTATTTGTGTTTGAATAAATTAGCGCCAGCGTACGAAGGTACTTTATAATAACGAGTTAAAATCAATTTAATTTGATCTCACGTAGGTTTGGAGCTCGGTATAGCAGAGACGAATCTAATGAAAGCCATTGCGCAGTCAACGGGCAGGACTTTGGCCCAGGTGAAAAATCATGCGAAAGAAACCGGAGACTTGGGTTTGGTAGCGGAAAAATCCAAATCCAATCAAAAAATGCTGTTCAAACCCACCAGGCTTACCGTCAGGGGCGTGTTCGAAAAGCTCAAAGACATAGCCAAGATGACGGGTACACAAATTATTATCTGTAGTTACAATTCGCTAATTTCGTTTTGTAGGAAACGCATCGCAAAGTAAGAAAGTTGAAAAAATACAATCGATGTTCGTGGCATGCCAAGATGCCGAAGCTCGCTTTCTAATAAGATCCTTGGCCGGGAAACTTCGAATAGGCCTCGCCGAGCAATCTGTATTGCAAGCAGTAGCGCTAGCCTGCACCATGACGCCCCCGGAACAGGAATACCCGCCCAAACAGCTCGATGTTTCTAAAGAAATCAGCGCGGATTCTTTCAAAACCAAGTACCAGCACAACAGTCTTATCCTAAAAACGGCTTATTGGTATGTTAAAGTACTACAATAATAATTTTCTTTACAAATTAATATTTTAGCGAATGTCCTTGTTATGATAAAATCATTCCGATTATATTAGAAAGCGGGCTGGAAAGTTTACCCGAGCATTGCAAACTTACACCGGGTATACCATTGAAACCAATGCTGGCACATCCGACGAAAGGTATACAAGAAGTTTTACGAAGATTCGACGGTTTGAAATTCACCTGCGAATGGAAGTACGATGGGGAAAGAGCACAGGTTAGATGTTAGATCTTATACAATGTAGTATCATTTTCCCAGCTAAATTCATTTCGGCTCGCAATCGCGATTTAAAAATGAAAATCGTCCGCCATTTTTGAAATTATCCAACTTGACGTATGACGTATTTTGTCGTTTTTCGTTCTTTTGCGTGGATCCGAATTGTTCCGAACTTGCACTCGGCGAACGCATCTCTAGCGGCCTTTTACTACGCCAGTGTCCAATACAGCGGGGGGTTTGAAAGGGGGCTTCGCCCTCGAACGTTTAGCGAATTCAACAACTAAAATCTATCGTTTCAGATACACATCGATGGTAAGAAGGTGAGCATATTCAGCAGGAACCAGGAGAACAACACTTCGAAATATCCCGATCTAATAAATCGAATAGATAATTGCCAAACTGACGAAGTGGAATCGTGCGTACTGGATACCGAGGTGGTCGCCTGGGACAGGGAAAAGAAGCAAATACTACCGTTTCAAATACTCAGCACGAGAAAACGCAAAGACGCCAACGAAAAGGACATCAAAGTACAAGTGTGCGTGTTCATGTTCGATTTGCTGTATTTAAACGGCGAGGCCTTGGTGAGACAGCCTTTCGTTAAACGCAGAGAACTGCTGCAGAAGTACTTCAAAGAAATCGAAGGCGAGTGGATATTTGCCAAGCGTTTGGACACCAGTACAATGGAGGAAGTTCAAGAATTCCTCGACGAAAGCGTGAAAGGTAATTGCGAGGGTTTGATGGTGAAAACGTTGGAGAAAGATGCCACTTACGAAATCGCCAAGAGATCTCACAACTGGCTCAAGTTGAAGAAGGACTATTTGGACGGCGTGGGCGATACTATCGATGTAGTGGTGATTGGTGGTTACATAGGAAAAGGCAAGCGTACCGGACATTACGGGGGATTCCTGCTGGCTTGTTACGATAACGAAAGCGAAGAATTTCAAAGTATATGCAAGGTACATTTACTTTTTTGACCGTTAATTCGAATGAGTTGTTGATCCTTTTTATTTCAGATTGGTACCGGGTTCAGTGATGAATACCTAGCAATACATTCCGAATTCTTCAAGAGTCATGTAATTCCCCAGCCGAAAGCGTACTATCGATTCGACAGCTCGCTGGAGCCCGATCATTGGTTTGAGGCGGTGCAAGTGTGGGAAATCAAATGCGCGGATTTATCTTTATCGCCTGTACATAAAGCGGCGATAGGAATGGTAAAACAATCTAGGATTGGCTAGAAAGGTTTTTGCTAAAGTATTATTGATGTAGGTGGATCCGGAAAAGGGCATCTCCTTGCGTTTCCCCAGATTCCTGAGGATAAGAGAAGACAAGACTGTGGAAGATGCTACTAGTTCAAGGCAAATAGTTAAAATGTATAACAGTCAAGAGCAGGTGAAGAACCAACAGCAGCCTGGAAATTTCGAAGATGACGATTTTTATTAGTATTTTTTTTATGTTAAAGGAATAAAAAATTGTACATCAATTAATTGAGTAATTGTTTATTTTTTGTTCATAATTTTCACTTATATTAAAACTGAGCAAAAAATGTGTTCACAGCGCAAACATAATGCCATATGAAATTATGTAATCAAAATATCTGTAAATCGGTAAAAGTCGCAAATATATCATTTCAAAATATGATGTCTTTGATACCAATATTTGTTCCATATTTTAATAACTATTACAAAACTGTTTATAATTCGGAACGATATAAATGTAAAAGTGTCTTTTGCTTATTTTCTAATTTTACAACACACAATCTTCTGTTTTTTTAAAGAAAATTACAACAACAATTACAAATAGGTGCGTTTATTTACCAAGACATTGTCGGACTAAAGAATTTCCTAATGCATTTATATGGTAGTTTACCGGGTTTAACAAAATAAAAAATACTAGTTTAATACAAAAAATTACGCAAAAAAATAAATAAATAAATTAAACAATTAGCTGCAGCGTATTTGTGAAGCCTTTAAAATGTGCAAAGAAAATGTAACAAACGTTTTATAATAAACTACTAAAAAAATTACATAAACAATTTATCAATCGTGTTTTAATGTAAATACTACATGTTTCAGCTAAATAGTACTTAGTGATTAACTACGAGTAGAAAACGTAGAAGATCTACCAAATATTTTTGTAATTTAAAACATTCATTACCTCACTTTTTGAAATTTAAAGTTTTTGATTTAAAAAATTGATTTTTTTCAACAAAAAAAAAAACAAACATTAGTCTAATTATAAAAATTTCTAACCCATAAACAATCGGTAATAATTTCAATAAAATATAAATTCTTAAAAATTCACAACTTGCCGTTCAAGCTCAAATAGATTGCGAGTAAACGAACCGATTACACGCAAAAAGCACCATAGAATAAACCTTGTAAGTAAGGTTAAAGTAGAAACAAATTCCCATTTCAAACAAGTAGTGGAAATTTGGAAATTTTTAGCGAATTTCGGTAAAACATTTTGCACATTCTAACAGGAAACGGGACCAAAAAACCTGGGGGCGGAGGATAAAAAGAGCAGCTAATTGCAGCGGGCTTTGTCCCCGGGCCCCCCCGTTTGTCATACATATTCTAACGGAGATCTTTTTCCCTTGCAACGCCTGTCCATATACCTTTCGAACAGTTTTTTAATCTCAGAAAACACCCATACCGACGATGTAAGGGCCGTAAGAAACGCCATATCTAAAAAAAAATCAAACATTTTCACTACAAACAATCTCATTTCTTCTACATTAAACCTTACCCCAACCGGTTAGAGCTTCCGTTTGAAATATGCTCTGCAACGGTGGCAGGTACACGACTAGTAATTGCCCGAGAACCGACAAACCGACGGCCAACAAGAACATTTTGTTGGAAAACAGGCCTATTGTAAAGACGCTTTTCGTTTGAGATCGGCAAGAAAGCGCATTCCACATGTCGAAGAACACGAAACAAGTAAAGGTCATCGTCGTGTCTCTGGCTGTGATTCCCTCGGAACTCAACTGGAAAACAAAACGGTTTTCATGACGAAATCGAGCGTCCTCTAATCTATACGAACCTCTTTTTGGAACACCCACAAAGTGCCGCCGATGATGAACGATGCAGACATCAGAACGTTGAAAATTAGTTTCTTTGTAATCATCGGCTCCTTGGTATCCCGAGCCTTTTGTTTGACGACGTCTTCTTCGACCGGCTCGACTCCTAAACTTTGCGCCGGCGGACCGTCCATTATAATGTTTATCCAAAGAATCTACGCAAAATTATTTTAACACACTATTAACCAGAGAAAATGCTATTGTATACCTGCATTGCGTTTAGAGGATTAGGTATATCCAAAATGGTGGACAAAGCAATCAAAGACAACGCTGCTATCGAAGTCGACAATTGAAATGTAACGAAATTCCTAATGTTATAAAATATACTCTTCCCTTCCTCTATGGCAGCTCTAAAACCAAATCAAACATCGCTAAAAAACCCACAATACATACTTTTTCCAAACGCTTACATAATCGTGTAGAAATCATCATCGACCAAAATCATATCGGCGGCTTCTTTGCACACGTCCGTCCCGTTTTTCCCCATCGCTATGCCGATATCGGCCTTTTTCAAGGCGACGCCGTCGTTCACGCCGTCCCCGGTCATCCCCACGATGTGGCCCGTCCTCTGCAGCGATTTCACTATCGACAGCTTATTCTTCGGCGACACCCTGTAGAATACGGTCACCCGGGGCACCGCCTCGTCCAATTCCGTTTCGGTGAGGCTGTCCAATTGCTCGCCCGAAAACACTTGCGACGGTAACGTTTCCAAGCCGATCAGTTGGGCTGCGAAAAATGAATTTCGATAGAGGGTTTTTTTACGAATCGAGAGAAGTACGATTTTTATTTATAAAACTATGTGTTCTTATGAAGGAGTTGATGAAATTTTTAGTTTTTTTCCGTTTCTTATTAAGGCCACAATTAATGTTTAAAGTTTGAAATATGTCACAAGTCATTAACCAATCGCATTAATACTTGTGGTAAAGATCGTTTTCTTGTTACAGTTATGATTTATTCGAAAAGTATAGAGCGAACTTATTGTTAAATAATATAATACGCCTATATTTATGAATTACTGTAAATATCTAAGATTCTAAATTATTGTTTAGTAGAATAATAAAGAGAAAGAAATAATATAACCCTAGATATGTCATCTGTCATTTGATGTTACATTTCACTTTTGTTCGTTTCTTCCACTCTTCCGAACTTTTCGTTCGAATTCTTTTTGTGATTGGTTAGTGACTTCGCACGTCACCTGTCAAAATTTTAAATTTAAAAGGGCTATATTTCCTAAAATATTGAATTTTTTTCAGCAACTGAAAACAGCTTCGAGTTCTAACGCCTTATTTCAATTCATCTATCTTGCTAAAGACCTCTCTCCATCAGAAATTAAACACTCACCGATGGCGACGGCTGTATCCATGGAATCGCCGGTGACCATTTTGACTTGAACGCCGGACTCTTTCAGAATCGATATGGCTTCTCTGACGAGCGGCCTCGGTGGATCGCAAATACCCACGCAGCCCATGTAGGTTAAATCCTGCAGGGCCTCGCCCTTCGCCATGGTAATCACCCGCAGGCCCTTCTTCGCGATTTCGTGCGATTCCGCCATGAATTCGGCGCGTTTGTTGTCCGTCATCGCTTGTCGATTACCTAAAAAACACATTACATATTTTCTAACGATTTGGAATTGAATTGTAGAGAATCGTACCGTTCCAATTATAGTGGGTGCATTTCGGCAGGATTTTCTCGATGGCCCCTTTGACGAAGAATATCTCTTGCTTGTTGCTGTCGTACTTTTCGACGCATTGAACCGCCATCATTTTCTGCTCGGAACTGAACGGGTACTCTTTGAGCCTCACGTAACGATTCGTTATGTTATCCATGCCGTGTTTCATGGCGGCTGCCAGAAGGGCTCCTTCCGTTGGGGTGCCCATTAGGGTGTCGTCTTTAATCTGGGCGTTGTTACAAACAGCACCAGCCTAAATTCAATAACCAATAAAGACACGTATTATTTACTAGTTGACGAGTAATTTACTTCTAATAATTGTCGAATGCTCTCTCTGGCTTTGTCGGGAAAATCGTATTTGGTGTGGAGCAAAATTTGCCCGTGATCGTTGTAACCGGCGCCGGTTATTTCCGCTATATAACCATCGGATGTAACCAAGACGGTAGCCGTCATTTCGTTGCGGGTAATCGTACCGGTTTTATCGGAACAGATGACGTTAACGCAACCCAAGGTCTCCACTGTGGGTAGTTTCTTAACGATAGCCTTCCTTTTAGCCATTCTCATCACGCCCAAAGCCAATGTAACAGTAACCACAATCGGTAGACCTACGGAGGAATAGCCAATGAGATTGTTCATGTGAAGTTCGTAGCGATTGTACCTTCGGGAATGGCGGCGACGGCTAAACTGACGCCGATCTGGAACATCTCCATGATCAGTTTACCCTGAATCCACCCAACCAACATAATAAACCCGATGATGGCGAACGAGTAAATGGACAACTGCGTGCCGAGCTTATCCATGGATTTCTGCAACGGCGTTTTGGGCGCCTCCTCCTCCAGCATCATCTTGAACACCGTACCGAATTCGCTGTTCGTTCCCGTACTGACGACGATACCCTGAAATCGCATCGACGTTTTCAACGTGAGATTACTCGCATAGTACAAGCCTGCTTGCCTTGCCGGAACCGTTCCGGACCAACGTTCCCATAAAGGCGATGTTGGTGTTCGAGGAATGGGCGCCGTTGGGCCTGATGACCGAATCGGTGTTCTTCTTGGCCGGTTCCGTTTCGCCGGTGAAAGAGCTCTCGTCCAACGTGAGATCGTTGGCTTCGAACAGCCTCACATCGGCCGGTACCCGATCGCCTACGTGCAATACCACCACGTCGCCCGGTACCAGTTCTCTGGCCAGGAAGCTGTCCGGAGTACCTTCTCTTAGACTAAAAAAAGACACGGGAATAATGGTCGATGAATGTCGCGGTGAAAGTTGTCGTTACCAATGGCATGCCGGCGGTACTAATTTGGTTAATTCCTGCAACGACTTCTCGGATCGGTACTCCTGCACGAAGGCGACCGTTACAACTATCACTATGGCTACTGTAATACTGATGGCGTCGTCGAATTGGCTCATGCCGGCCGAAACGACCGCAGAGCCTAATAGGAGGAGTATCAGCGGATTTTTGAACTGTTCTAAGTACTTCTTCCATGGCGGATCGCCGTTTTTTACCGAAAATTCGTTATACCTTCGAAAATATGAAGCGAATAACCACAACATCCGTATAGATTTGAATAGTACCTACCCTGATACTTTCCGTCTGTCGGTGGCTTCTTGCCAATTTAAACCTTTTCTAATATCTACTCTTAATCGTTCCGAAACCTCTTCGTAGCCTAAACTGCTGGCTTCGCTGGCGGTCATCCATAATCCAGTACTGTCTTTGTCCGTCTGAAATATAATTAAAATAGACTATTATAGAAGAATTTTTTTCAAAACATTTTTAACATATTGTGACAAGAGAAGTGTATAGATAATTACAAAAACCTGCGAATCTGGAAAGGCTGATATCTCAATAACTGATAGGTTTTTCAATAATGGCAAAATTCTACATGCAGTAATAAAAACTTAATTGTTCAAATGAAAGAATGTAATAATTCGAAACGAATGCAAAAATATAAATGGTATTTACAAAACAAACGTTTCCAATATTTTGAATATTTTCAGATAAGATAATGAAATAATTTGTACCAATTCGATAAATAGCAAAAAAAATAGTTCAATGCGAAATTACAGAAAATTTAGGTAATTGCAATTAAGTACGATAATTACAAACCAACCTTGATTTCTAATTAAGAATTATAGTAAATATTACCGCAATATTTCAAACAAATATTTTTTACAAACCAACTAATTGCGACCGGTAATTTTTCTTACACCGCCCGGAAAAATTCCAATCGATTTCAAACAGTCTCAAACAAATTACCTTCTTGTTTTTGCACAGTTTACCAAACAAATTCATTTTCCCGTGTCGAAAAATTCGAAACGCCTTCGAAGGAAAACCGTGTACCGCATCAATTTGGAGCACGAATAGATTTATTCATTGTTGATTAACCAGGAGTTAGAGCGTCGACAACTCCGATGTTGACTGACTTAAAAATGAAGCGTTATCGCCGCGCTTCCTATCGACTGCATAACGTTCATAATAAAGGTATGCAAATTTTCGATTTATGGCATCCTGAGTAAGACCGCTGCGTACCGAATAGTTCGATCCACAACCATATTTCACGCGGGAAAACACAAAAGAACACGGCGAAACATTCTTGCTGAACGTGTTTGTTATTTGCGAAACAGAAATTGGTATCTTACTCAGTAAATGTACACGATTTTTATATTTTTCAATGAATATAAAATCGTACATATCTAAGCGTAACAAATGTAGGTAAAATGTGCATAATAATTCAACTCCTACAAAACTGTATTATGCACTCCGATAAGAATCAAATCGTTTAATTGCGTGTAAAAAAACATAATGGGGTTTAGGCAAATTAGGCACGATTTTATAATTTTAAAATAACTGCATTAAAAAATTTTCCGTGATTTTCTGGAAAAAAATTATCAAACGAATTAGAACACGTGGATTCGAGCGATACAATTAACGAAATAAATCAATATGAAATCGATACCAAAACAACGTTCGAACAACGCAAACCAACCGTATAAGTTGCTGGAATAATTAAATTACATCACATCCTTTTAACGCGTTCAAAACAACAATTAAAAATTACAGAAAAAAAAGTCCTTACGGGAGTGGTTTCGGCGGTCGTTTCTTCTTTTCCCTCGTCCTGCGGTCGCTTTTCGAAAAACTTGAAGCATTTATCGAACATTTTCGATGTTATTCACATTATACGAAACGTCGAGCGCGTGATTCCAATATATTATCGTTCGAAATACTGATATTTCAATAAAAATAAAGTCCGAACCGGAGTACAGGCTTGAATGAAGAGCTAATTTTACATAACGAGCATGGAAAATAAAAATATAAAGATAGGTATTATTTCGCTCAATACTCGGTCATTACGATTTGTAGAGGGGAAGCGATATTTAAGCTTCGCTGATTCTCATTATTTTCTAAATAGGTGAATTAAAAATCGCCAATAAGGTCGACCGAAATGTAATTAATCACTCCGCAATTGCACACATTTTTTTATTCATTGTCCTCTTCGGTTTTTTAATATAAATTAACCTCAAATTATCCGACGTTAAATAAAAAGTTAATTACGATAGAAAATCGATTGAGACTTGTAAAATACGCAAAAACATCCGATAAATTACATAAAAATTATTATGATATACCTGTCGGATTATAATCGGTCGAGACATAAATAATCCATCTCGTCAATGAGTGGAATTAAAATTACAATTCTATTCGATTAAATTATTATCGCTCGCACAGCAACTAGTTTATGCAACCAAATTTGCATACTTTTTTTTAAACATCAAGTACAAATAAATTTAATGTAAATATTAAAAATACCGCATGTACAGTATTAATACAGGTACAAAAATGACCTTTCGCATTTTGATTAATGAATATTTTCATTCTACAACGAAGGATAAAATAATCCATATGAAAATGTCCTCGACGAGACCTCCTAGTACAGGTCAGCAATAAATCAATCGAAAAATTAATCTAATCTAGGAAAAAATATTTGTAATGCTATAGGAAAACAAGGCGAATGTAAGATAATGGATTGGAATTAATTGAGTTATAAACATTTCGATAAACAATAAACTAAGTAAAAGTAACCATTCAAAGGATCAACAAATATATTATCCGTTTATTAATAAACGCGATTAATAGTTTATATTACACAAGAATGTAAAATATAATGAGTTTACAATCCTGTTTAGGCGTAGTCGAAATAACAATTTATTTGCATGAAGATAGTATTTACTGAAATTATCAGCAATTTTCTTATAATCACAAATTTATGGGTTTGCTTTTCGTCCAATGGACTTTGATAATGAGTTAAAATTTGCGTATTTGCACAACAATCAAAGCAATAAAAGGAACTTACTGAGAATGTACCGAAATTTCTTCCATGATTTTTTAGCAGTTTCTCTCTTAGGCTCGGCATGGAAACGGCTTAAAACGTACTAATTATTGTATTGCGCTTATGGAGCAATTAAAATATCAATATACGATAACAATTATTATTAAAACCAAAATTAATTCCCCACCAGTAGTTTGACTGTTGATCGTAGTGTGAGAGAGTTGACAAAAATTTACAATTCCTCCTACATCTTACTACCCCAAAATGATACATGTACGAGGTGAATCAAACATCAATAATAAAAACGAATAGGCATGTATCTAATAAATCCTTTTTTACAAAAAATCGTGTAGAAAATACGCATTTTCATTGTTTCAATTTGTACAAAAAAATTAGCTAAAATAGGAAACAAATTTCAAGAATTAACAAGCGTTTATAATGTGTACAACTGGCATGTATGTTGTATGTAAAACAAAAAAAAATCCTATTAACATATTCCCACAATCACAATGGGGTATCGTTTGCGCGGGTATAATTATCTCTTGTATAATATAGATGTAATTAGAAGATGCAAAAATTATATTTCAATTAAGAGTTAATTTTCCACATTAACATGTACAATTTATGTGTCAAGACTGATATAATTCGTAACGTTGGCGCATTAAAATTGATAAATAATTCAATTTTATCGTGCACTTCCTAAAAGTACATCATGAATACGAACAAATCTAGTTAATCATGTCACTTACAGAGCTGCCTCGACGCTTCAAATCCATTCTATAGAGGGTGTTAGGCAAAATATTCCTGTTAATTCATCTAACCTTCTACAGCACGAATAATCCATTTATTGACATTTTACTCGTTTTCATATTTATGAAATAATACGTTTACGTTACAAATGATACAGTAAAAGTACCTCAAAAAAATCGTTTAAACTCATTATTTGGATGATTATTTTCCAACGTAATTAACTAGAATGCGTTATTGATGCTTTAATTTTTTTTAATGCGCCTAATTGGAAATGAGTAGTTATTTTCGAACTGTTTGCGTATGTTATTTAATCAGTAAAACAAAAAAGATTGTGTTAATTGGAAAGGCATAATAAGTATTGAGTATTTGAAAATGAAAACACACAGGAAATATAAATTGGTTTTGGATGGTTCTCATCTACGCATCAGCGGTCAGTCGATAATAAATAAATTGATTGAAATTAATTGTTTATTATAAAAAAATAGTACTTTTTCCACAGGGTGTTGTAAATTTTAAAATTATTACACAAGTGTGCAAAAGTGTAATTATTATTCGGAGGTAGGTGCTTTTATTTTGAATGAATTTTGATGAATTTTATACAAAAACAACCTTGAAAATCTACGTACATATTTGCTTATTCGAAATGTTAAATTAATTAAAAAACATTAATAATATAGCATTGAAATAACTAATAAAATGAAAGTAAACTTTCTATACAAGTGCTGAGTATACTATGATAAATGGATAAATATTTTCAAGGTTCAGGGTAAACCGTTTAAATGTCAAAGATAGTATTTGTGAATAATGCTATATTTATCTATTCACATCAAATCATCTAATACTGAGGGTATAGTTAATAAATCCACAAGTAGAAAAAAATCAAGATAATAAATTGCTTAACAAATATGTATAAGTAACATGTGTATTTTATTTAATAAAACAATCTATTCGATTAAACATTAAAAAAAATTGTATAAGTAAGAACAACCGATTACGTGGAATAAAATTTGAATTCAAACGTAAACAAAATGTAACCAGAAAGGTTAAAGGAACAAATTTTAATGTATGTAGCAAAAATAAAGTAATAGACTTAATTTCAACGGCTTTAATCATCAAACCAGCCGCTTAATGAAACAATGTTCAATTAGGGAAACGTAACAATCGATTGATAATTTGGGAAACCAGTTCAATCGATATGAAGACTGGAGAAGACAAAGCGATCTATTAATAAAAATCTCATCAGTGAGACTTACCCCGCAATGTATAAAGAAAGCCTCATCTTCGTAGGGAATTTTCTCATATCTCGACTTTTTCATTGCTTTCGACTAATTCCACCGGTTTAATTACAAAAAAAACTGAATCAATAATCACATCGTTACGCTAAAAACAACACACACGCGACTTCCAGCCAGACAGTTGTCAGCTGTCAATATGAAGTGTCAAAACAAATCTTCAATAAATTTTTTTATACTGAATAACCGCAAGAATAGAGGCATGGTAAAGAAGATTTAAATGAGGTGCGTTACGATTTTCCCCTTTCGAAATAAACTATTCAAATATGACCCAAATTTGTAAAAAAAGCAGCGAGTTTAGTTAAAAAAAAGCGCGGTATTTAAATAAATAATAGCTGAATTATTGTTATACTTTCACCACTTCTGCAATAATTAATAAACTTTCACAAATAGCAAAAAAATAGATTCACTCACCCACAATAATTTATAAATGTTTCCAGCTACATGTTTAATCGCAACGTTTAACTTATGCATAAATGAAATATTGGCGATGGAAATTTTAAAAATGAAGTAACGCTCTGAAAATTTTCAACATGTCATTTCTAATTTGGCATTTTTAGTGATTAAAATAAATAGTAGCATTCGATTTTATTTTGTACGAGTACAGCAGCATTTAAAGGAAATTAATTAATTCTCAAGTTCGCCAAGGCCTGAATAAGGCGTGTCAGGGCCTCCAAATAAACTTTTATTTCAAGAAATTGGTACACATCTTTTCTTCTCGGTAATTCAAACGAAATACAGTATTCGACAAGGTCTTGTTGTTTTGTTCTTTTTCACAGTGTTTTGTCAAATGCAATTTTAAAAATATATTAATTTCACTTAAATTAAACATCTTAATTGGCTTGGACTTCTTTAGGCGGCGACAGGGCTTCGCTATTGACTTGCGCATCGACGCATTTCCACAAACCGTACGTTTTCCCTATGGTCGTTTGCCACAATCTCAACGTACCGTCCTCGGACCCCGAAGCATATAACTCTCCATCGGGCGAAAATTTAACACAATGAACTAAAAAAAAAATAACACAAAATTAGCTACTAAAGTTAAGGTACATTTACATTCAAATTTTAAAGTTTAAAATTTGGCATTTGTCATTAAATGACAAATGACATTGTCATGTGTCATGCGGACAAATTTTAATTGAATGTACCTTATTTTTATAATTATTTAGTTTATTTTTTTTAAATTCTAAACTTTAAGCACGCGCTTAATTGAATGTAAATGTACGATTAATTGTGTTAGAAATAATTACCTGGTCCGAAGTGACCCTTGAACGATTCGATCTCTGTGCCGGTAGTGTAATCGAATTTATACACTTTCAAATCGTCACCGCCTGCTACGAAAATGCTCTTGTCCGGATGCAAAGACGCCGAATTTACTGTGCTAGGTATGGAGAACTCTCGAATTTTCGTAAGAGTATCAGCATCCAGGAATACAACGTGTTTTGAGTACGCTACAGTTAGAACGGTACCATCTTTCGATACCTCTAGGCTATTCGGGGTCGAGGAAAATTCTACTTTCTGAATTTCCTGAAAAAAAAATAATCAAATTGAGTAATTACGGCGTGATATAATAGTGTTTTTATTATTACTTTTCCTGTTAGTCTATTCCAAACCCTAAGTGTCTTATCATCAGCACAAGACACCAAGTGAGTATCGTTTCTAAAAAACATCACGTGCCTTATCCCACCGGAATGTCCACTAAAAACCTCCGGGCCTACGATAAATAATAAATCATAATATGCGGCATTAAACGAATTAAAAACACCCTTACTAGCATCGGGTTTATTCAGATCGAAAATCCTAATGAGCTTCTCGTTACTGCCGGTCGCCAAGAGCCCGGTATCGTAGGAAAAATCGACGCTCTTCACAATGTGGTTGTGCTGGAAGGAATGCAATTCCTCGCCCGAAATAGCGTCCCATACTTTCCCCGTGAAATCGGCCGCGCCGCTAGCGGCTCGAGTGGCCTCCGAGTTAAGGGCCACCCCCCAAACGGCCCCTTTGTGCCCCTCGAACGTGCCGATCCAATCGCCCGTGTCTCCCTGTCGAAGCATCGGCTTGCCATCTAGACAAATAACCTGTATCAGCGATTAAAGTTTTATCTCCGCTAAGCACATAATATGCAATACAAAACAAGTGCTCGAAAAAACAGGAAGACCATTGAAGTTAACCTTCAATGTTACTTTTAAGGTTCGATTTCAGGTCAGACAACTTGCCGCATATAAAACGACTTTAATGAGGCCAAGGTGCATGTCTTGTAAACACCGAAGGTTTCCTTCTTCGACTTACCTTTGCAGGCTGAAATCAAATAATATCCACTGTCTGTTACTTCACTAAAATCCAAATGAACCACTGGTCTCGTATGTCCACTGCACGTTAACGGCGTTTGTCTTAAGTTTGCCATATTTGTTACAAAATAAAAATTAATACTGCAATTTTTTTAACAAAAACACGACTACCTAGCGAGTACTGTCAATCAGTACTGAACTGACAGACAGTCAAGCTCGAGCTAACAAGACAACACCACACACCACACGTTCAAATTTGGAAGGATATTTTTGACAGCTATTCGATATGTTTGCAATGTTGCCATTTAAAATTCCTCTTTTTTCTCATGGACTTTTATATGAAATACTATTCAGTTACATTTAATTAAAAAACAATACATTAAAAAAATTAAGTTATATTATTATACAGGTACTTTAAGAAATACACGAAACTCTTACAAAAATATTATTCTCATAAAAAAGGCACTCAAAAAAACATCATAAGTGATGTAATTGTTAAAATTAAAAACAGAATTAAATTTTTTAAATCGGATTTCGATTAAGATTCAGCATCATCAGATTCGCTAAGCATCTCCTGTAAATGAATGTTCAAATAGAATATATTTTACTTGTGTTAATATCGACTGCATACCTGAAGGACTTCGATTAAATGCTTGGATTCGTCTAACATTTCTTTGCACACTTTATTTTCTTCTTGCAGTGCGCTTATATTATCTTTGAGTTTTTCTACTTCGTGTAAACTATCATTCAACGATTGCTCTCGGGTTTCTGCTAGTTTCTTCCAATATTCCAAACTGGGCTCCTCGGATACCAAATCTTCTGCTGTTATTGCCTGCTCTCCAGCTTGTACACTCTTATCAATCATTTGCAGTTTCTTTCGCTTCGATTCCCCTGCCTCCCTTAAAAAAATTGCAATGTTTACAAATGTATATATTTTTTTGTATTACTTTCTTACTTAAATATTATGGTTTCCTTCCCAGCTTGTAATCTGCCTATTAAATTATCATGTCCTCTAGCATCTTTTTGTAATTCCTTGAATGTTTTTCGGCATTCCGTTGTGTTTTCCTTTAAAAAAACTGATACAGTAAACAAAACATAACCTAACATTTCGTATCTTACCTGATCCTGAGATCCCACCGTTAAAATAACTTTCTTTTGCGTAAACATTTTTACATAAAAGTTATTTAAAATTTGTAATAGCTAAATAAGCTTCAGTAATTACTTAATGATAAGAAATTAGTCTGTAAACTCTGTAAACACATCTATTTCCCGCTATACACAATACACAAACACAAGCCTGAAGTTGAAGTCGTAACGATTTCTTCTTTTTATATAATTCTTTTTCTTTAGAAAAAAATTATGTATCAAAAAGTGGCAACACGGTAAGTATTTACTGTAGTTAGAGCACAATTTTTGACAGAAAATTGACAGCTGTCACAAATGTCAGTGCAATAGACATTCGTCAACACTCGACACGCGATTTGTTCGCAAATTTGAAATTGAACATTTCATAAAAAGGAGGAATTCCAGCTGGAAGGGTTTACATGTAGCTAATTTAATCGTACGATCCAATCAAAATGAGTACAATACTGGAAAAAATTGCGGCAATCGAATCCGAGGTAAATCGAACCAAATGCAATGAGTGTTATAACCTTAAAACCCGGTTTTGTAGATGGCCAGGACCCAAAAAAACAAAGCCACAGCGGGACACTTGGGTCTGTTGAAAGCTCGCCTGGCGAAGCTCAGACGGGAACTAATCACCCCCAAAGGAGGCGGTGGAGGAACCGGCGAGGGATTCGACGTAGCCAAAACCGGCGATGCCAGAGTGGGTTTCGTGGGATTTCCATCAGTAGGCAAATCGACTCTCTTAAGCAACTTAGCCGGCGTCTACTCAGAAGTCGCCGCCTACGAATTTACAACCCTTACAACCGTACCGGGTTGTATAAAATACAAAGGAGCTAAGATACAGGTACACAAATAGCTCATACACAGTTCCAAATACCTCACTAATTGTTTCGTATAGTTGTTAGATTTACCAGGAATTATAGAGGGCGCCAAGGACGGCAAGGGTCGCGGTCGACAAGTCATTGCGGTGGCCCGTACGTGTAGTTTGATATACCTCGTACTGGACGTGTTGAAACCTCTAGGCCATAAGAAGCTCATCGAGCACGAATTGGAAGGGTTCGGTCTGCGTTTGAACAAGCAACCTCCCAACATATACTTCAAGAAAAAGGACAAGGGCGGTATCAATTTGAACTGCATGGTGCCTCAATCCGAGTTGGACACGGACACTGTTAAAACGATATTGTCCGAATATAAAATCCACAACGCCGATGTAACGCTGAAGTACGATGCTACGAGCGATGATTTGATCGATGTAATTGAAGGAAATAGAATTTACGTGCCGTGCATTTACATCTTAAACAAAATTGGTGAGTTATTTCGGTTAATTGAGGTTTTGTAGTATAAATATATTTATTGCATTCAAGATCAAATTAGCATCGAAGAATTGGATGTTATATACAAAATTCCTCACTGCGTGCCGATTTCCGCGCATCATCGATGGAACTTTGACGATTTGCTAGAAAAAATGTGGGAGTACTTGAAGTTGGTTAGAATGTAAGTAAATCAATTCATCCAACTACACTATTCTACTACAAGTTAATTATTCGTAGATACACAAAACCTAAAGGACAACTACCCGATTATAACTCGCCCATTGTCCTGCACTCCGATCATACGTCTATCGAAGACTTTTGTAACAAATTGCACAGGAGCATCGCCAAAGAATTCAAATAGTAAGTTCGATTATTCTGCATTTTTTGCTTATGGTAATTTTCTCATGAATTTAGCGCACTCGTTTGGGGTTCTTCGGTGAAGCACCAGCCCCAGAAGGTCGGCTTGGAGCACATACTTTGCGATGAAGATGTCGTACAGATTGTGAAGAAGGTTTGATGATGATGAGTCGTCAGCAGCGAGTTTGTCGCAGTTTAATTCTCTCGAGCGGATTGAAGTTGTTGTGGAAAATTGATTCAAGGACGCATTGAATAAAGATTAGTAGAATTTATGCGACACACTCGGTTTGTTAAATAAGAATAAAGGCTAATTTTACATGCAGAGTGGTTTTATTGGTTAGATTCGTTGCGAATGTGGCGTGATTTCGGTGTAGTAGAGCCAATGGTTTGTTTTTCCTATATTAATTGTTTCTGTTAACTTTTACCAAACATGTTAGAACCGCATAAGCTAATCTCCAAAGCTACAAAATGTTAACAGTAATTATCCAACACAAAAAAAGCTAAACAATATTAATTACCTTTACCAACAAGGCGTGATTAGTCTCAGTAATGTAAATGGTAACTTTTAATGGCTTCAAATTGTTTATTAAAAATACCAACAAGTTTTTTCTGTTCTTTACATTCCAACAGATCCAAGGGCAATTATAGGCATTAATACAAATATCCTCGGACTAAAATTTAATAGGTTAGAAAGAAATTTAAATAATATAAATAAATTACCCTATCGGTTAAACTTTGAGCGGTGGTGCAATATGTTAGAACCTGCAGGAACCATGTAAAGAGAACCGCGTACATTCGAAAGTTACTTTCTTTACTTACATCCTGCATAAAATTGTAATTTAGCGTTTAATTTATACTTATTTGAAATGAATATGTACCGAAACGATAAAAAAAGCAGCAGACACAAACGTTAAAGTAGACACAAAAATCATGAGAATCCCCAAAGGATTGTTTATAACCATCACCGCTTTATGAATCCTGAAAGAGTTAATACGTTTATTTGGTTCCAGTTCAATGATAATTTTACCTTGTTATTTTATTATTGAGGTAGATACAGAATTTAAGTTTCTCGCTGATTCGCCTTTGATAACGTTCATCACGAACGCCGCTTTCTTCCTTAATTTTCTTCACGAATTCGTTCAGCAGGAGTAGTTGGAATTTTATGTGAGTAACATAGTGGGTGCAGAACATCAGGGGTATTAACATGGTGTAGCCAGTTAACATCGAGGACAAGTAATTGATGCCTTAAATAAAAGATTAAATGCAAAGAAAGTGGACGGTAGATTGCAACTACTAACCTTTTACAAACGATTTGTATCGCGGGTTATACTTTTCGAATATGAATTCTATGAAATTGAACCGCATTTCGTCTCCGTTGAAGGGGAAAAATAATAGAGAGGATAGAAGAGACATGAATAAATTCAAGTAAATGACGGTTTTTATTGCTTTGCATTCGTTCAAAATGCTTTGGTAAAGGGTGTCCCCGGCGCATTTTAAATTGAAGCCCATTTCTCGAACCTGCGCCGGGAATTTCACCACGGTCGGGCACCAGATACAAAATTGGAGTATTATCACGAACGACTATAACTTAAAAATTAAATTATACAGCACCATTTTTATATCATTTTCTCACCGCTGCTCCCAATGCGTACAAAACGTAATATTGTTTAATAAATTTCACGTCCATTTGTCTCAAGATTAACTCGTAATCGAACAGCAAACACAAGGTAATGTCGTTGATGAGTTTCGCTAACACGAACAATCTGAAAATCGTCGATTGCTGAAATATTTTAAAAGGAAGGAGATCCTCCAGGAACGATAAAGGATCGTTTTCTAAAAAAATGGCGAATGTTAATTATATTTGTAACATCTCGAAATGATTGAAATTTACCTTTAGATATCATGGGGATCTCGGAATTGGGCCACATTATCAATCGAGTACTCTTCACTGCACTCGCAAAGTTGATTTAACTCTCATTAGAGGATGATTTAAAATGCAAATCGAAACGATAGAAATTTTATTAAAGTTTTTTTTTCCATTTCGAATGTCTGTTGACACAAAAATTATTCTTAAATTAACGGTATCAATTTGAAACAATTATTTTTCAATATGAAAACAACTCCGATCCACTAGAAAGTTTTAACAAGAATTACGTAGAAAAGTGGAATATATTTTATTCTTTTCGAAAATATCTAAATTAAACAATATATAAAGATTGGGTACGCTTCAAAAAATTCTTGATCAATAGGAATAAAATTTACCTTTCAAAATGAAAAAAAGATAGTTTTTTTCGTATACATGTTACTTCAAATATACTAAAAATAAATCCTTAAAGATCAATTAAACATCATTCCTATTTGCAATAAACAATAAACATCCAGCAAAATATAGGTTTGTTAGTAGAAATACAACTTCCAGTTCACCACGAACAAATCAATAATAAGATACAAGAAAATCGATAAAAACAATAATTAAAACTTATCTATTGCTGTCTTCTATACTACAAATAAAACCAATGAGAATACTATTACAATCCTGCACGTATTTAGCCACAGTCTTTATCCTATCAGCTTTCGACGATTCGATTCCATCCTTAAGAAACCTCTCGAGAAAAGCTTTCGATGCATCGAGATAACTCGCAGGATCTTCACGCGCCTCCTCCGCTTTACTATCTTCCAAAATCGGTTCTCTCCCATCATCAACTTTCTCTTCAAGCACTCTCGCATCATCAACTTTCCCCTCAAGCACTCTACCATCATCAACTTTCCCCTCAAGCACTCTTGTATCATCAACTTTCTCTTCAAGCACTCTACCATCATCAACTTTCCCCTCAAGCACTCTTGTATCATCAACTTTCTCTACAAGCACTCTCACATCATCAACTTTCTCTACAAGCACTCTCGCATTATCAACTTTCTCTACAAGCACTTTTGCATCATCAACTTTCTCTACAAGCACTCTCGCATTATCAACTTTCTCTACAAGCACTTTTGCATCATCAACTTTACTATCAAGCACTTTTGCATCATCAACTTTCTCTACAAGCACTTTTGCATCATCAACTTTACTCTCAAGCACTCTCGCATCATCAACTTTCCCCTCAAGCGCTTTCGCACCATCAACTTTCCCATCGTTTTTACATTGAACCGTTTTCTTATAATGATTCTCCAGAGCGCCCAGCAAATTGGCGACGACGGGCACCTTCAACGGCAACGCGCCCACCTCGGCCTCGCTCAATCGCGCCAAATCGCCCACCGTCTTCACGTTCATCTCCTTCAGCTTGTCCATGGACGCCTGCAGGAACAGCGGCCCGGCCAAGCGCTTGACGATCGCCCGCGCGTCGTCCTCGCAGAGCGCCAGCCGCGCGTAGATCGGCTTGCCCTTCGGCGGCGGCGGCGGAGGAGCCGCCTCCGACGGCGCCTCTTCGAAGAGGCGCTTCGCCTGCCGCTGCTGCTGGTCGTCGTCGACGATGATCTTCTTGGACGTCAGGCACGGGTCGCTGAAGTTCACGCGCTTCCTCTGCGTATAAGAAGAGAATATTGTAAGATTGGGGTACTAGGAGAGGCTGGGTTGAGAGTCTGACCTTCGGGCAGGGGGAGTACCCGTCGTTGTCGGCGCCGTCGCACATCTTCCGCTTCAGTATGGAGCTTTTGGGCACCGCGTACGGGCTGGGGATCTCCCGCGAAAACGTCAGGATGTCGCTTTCGGTATAAGCCTCCGGTTGCTTCGACGCGCCGGCGGATTTGAGGGTTTTCAACGAAGGCGACGAAATGGTACCTACGAGAAGAGTAACATGAAACGAAGAAGCATCTTCGTCGTGTTAAACTTACCGAACTTCACGTTCATCAGCGGTAGTTTCTTCACGGCCAACGATTCGCTCATGAATCTCTCGAATTGCTCGTTGATGAGCTTCGATTCGTCTTAAAAATCATAAAATGTACATGCTAAATATTCAGTTACAAGCTTTCGTAGGTATTACCTTCTAATGTATGATCATCTTTCGTACGATTACCAATTAATTCCGGCTTCCGTTCGATCGCTGGCAATTCGTTTATCTTATCATCCGACGAGGCTACTTCGTTTAAACCGACTATTTCAGGCTTCTCTCCGAAATCCTCTAGCGAAAGGTTTTTCGAAGATATCGGCGAGATGTCTATCGTGCTGCTCATCAATTCGTTGTTCCTAGTAGGCGTCTCGGAGTTGATGGGCGACGAGGGTAAGAAGACGGTGAGTTTGCGAGGAGTACAAGACAGCGAAGAGGATACAATCGAACCGGCGCTCTGTTGGGTACAGGTCGATTGGGTGGCGTCGTCGTCGGTTTCGCAGACGGACATCGTGTCCATGCGGGAGGCGAACAATTCGGATTCGGTGAGAGAGGGCCTTCGGGGCGGCTTCGGGGACGATTCGCCCTCCGTCGAATCCACCGTGAGCGTGGTATCTTGGCTGGTGATTTCCCGTTCTTCGGTCACGCGAGATTTCGAAGCATCGAGCGTTTTGACGATCGAATCCTGCGAGCTCTCTATGACGTCTTCGGTGTCCTTGATGTTCGAAATGTTCGCCATGAGATCCTCCAATTTCTTCCGCTTGTGCGTCTTCTCCGCCGTTCCGGCCAAACTCGATTTGGGCGAGGTCACCCGTCTGATCGTCATTTTGATGTTCTCCTCGACGTTTTGATTGTCTATTTTGAAGTTTTCGAGCTTTCGTCGATGCGCCCGTTTCTTCTTCTCCGACGAATCGGGTGACTTGGTGTTGTTCGTGATGATCGTCGAGGCGTCGTCGCGCGATTTGCGCCCGTTGAGTTTTCTGTTGTCCAACGAATTGTACGGCTTGCCGTTGGCCTGTCCGATGGATCTCAGCACGCCGTCGGCCGGACAGGACTTCGCCCGGCGTCGCGGTTTTTTCGTTTGAATGGGAGTTTTGGTATCCTCCGCGTTAATGATCGGCCTGACTGGCTTCTCCTGCTCGATTTCCGGCGGGGTTTCCGTCGAAATCGGAGCGTCGGAGCCGTTGGAAACGGGCGATTCCAGCGCTTTACGCTTGCCGAGGAAGTTGAGGAGTTTTTTCGATTTACGCGGCCGTCCCGGTTTGCGCGGCGGCTGCGATTTCTGCGCGGCCTTGCGTTCCTCCATCGATTTGGTCTCTTCGGCTTTCTTCGAGAGTTTCTTGGTTCTCGTTCGGCTTTCGTGGCCGAAGTACTCGTCGACTCCCACTATGGAGATGTTCAAACGTCTTATCTCTCTGCTCGTCTTCGGCGATTTGCCGACGAGCGGGTCGTTCGAGTCATCGGAAGATTGAATGTGTTCAGGTAATTTGCTGGAATCGTCCAAAGGAGATTCGTTTAGGTTATTAGAAAGCGGTGGATTCGTCTCACCAACCACTGAATTATTTCGTTTATCACTAAATAGCTTATTCGTATCGCCGTTAGTTGATGTGCATTCGATTTTATTTGTATCATTAGACTCTTGAGAGAACAAATCGATGCTGTGTGGAACATCTTGTTCTTTAGATTCGACTCGACAGGTTTCGTTTTTACTAGCGCTTTTCTCTTTCCCGGCGAAATTAAATAAATCTTGGCTGACGCTTTGAGAGAGATCTTCGTACAGGGCCGGAATGTCGGGCCTTCTGGTTTTCAACACTTCCTTTTGGTGTTCGCTGAGCTTGTCCGGCTGGAGCTTGACCTCCGTATCGATCGCGACGAAATCTTCGGAGTTTTCTTCGAGCAGCGGTTTGGAAATCGATAATTTCGAGGTTTTAGCTTTTTTGCTGGTCTTCGAGAGCTTCTGTACTTCGGTAAGATCATCGGAATCTTTCCCGAACAGCTTGAAGGTGTTATCGGAGGCGGTTTTAACCATTCGCGCTGAACGTTTCGTGGGAACGATGAAAGTTCGTTTGGATTCGTTTTCGTTGAAAGCCATTAGGAGTTTATTTATTTGCGGACTTTTCGGGTCGTTGTTTTTCGAAGATTCCTTGTGCATAGTCACCAGAAATGGTTTCAAATGAATGGAGAACGAGTGGTTTAAGGCGTTGGAGGAATTTTTTAAAAACTGATGCAATTCTTCGATTATTTTAATACCGTACGAAGTGGATAGTAAGGATTTGATGCAGGAGCTCACAGACTTTACCACGAGTTCGTTTCTGTCTTTGTAACAGTTCAAAGAAGGATCCAAATACTGTGTCACTAAATGGCATATTTTAATTTCATCATCGTTTGATAGTTTAGCTTTGCTCAGGAGTATTGAAGACACGGCTGTGAGTAGATTCGTAACTGGAACAAAATGGAATATTAAGCGTATTTCAAAACACGAAATGTAAATATAATTAGTACCGAAATCTGAAGAAAACTTTGTTTCACATTGGGACATTGCATTTAATAATGATAGACCATTTGGAGTTATAGACGGATTGTTTTCCAAACGATGCTTCGTATCGTTGATTATATTAATTTTCTTACTCTCGTTATTAGATGTCAATTTATGCAGCTGTTTAATCCAACATACAATGATTTGCTAAAAAAAAATATATTAACGTATTTCATTAATACATAATTTATCCAAAGGTACCTTTTTCTCAGTCTCTTGGAATATATGTAAGTTACTCAAAGGCCACATGAAACATTCGTAGAAATTGGCAATTTCCGAGGTAATCAAATTCTGATTAATTGTCAGCGAGTCCATTAAATGCAGCCAAATTTTTTCGTAATTCGGAACGATAGCGGCTTCCATTTTTGTACTAATCAGACAGTTTACAACGGTTTGGTAAACCAACGTTTCATTTTCTTCGGAAAAATCGTTCAGGGCGCACTGTAGGATGTATTCGCAAAATTCATCTTGAAGAGATCTACAACAGTTTCAAACCAATAGATTAATCGATTGGTTAAACAATTCACACGATATAAATTACCCGACGTCTAAAGTGATAAAAATAACGAGAAATTGCTTTAACAACACACCGTCCATATCGTAACTGTTAAAAGACATGGCGGTTTTAAATATAATCTTGAGTAGTTCTTGGTTAAAAGGATTTTCTTTGTGCTAAAAAAAATGTGAATAAAACGATTACTTCAATACAAAAAAATGTTATTACCTTCAATAACGTATCTAAATGGTCCTTTATTAAAGAAAAATATATTTTTTTATCAGTCGTTGGGGAAGATATGATGTGATTGAACAAGGACTTCCAAAGACATTGCATCACCTGAAACAGATTACATAAAAAAAACTGCATCAAATATTACAAACAAAGCTCACCCTATCTTTTTGAATTTTCGTGGTCTCGTGATTAAGCAAACTGCACGATTGAATCACCGAGTTTACCAAAGATTCGTAGAAGTTTTTGAAGTTTGTTTCGTTAATTACAGGCCGGTCGAAACGAACACCGACATCAACACATTCGAAATCATCTCCATGTCCGTGTCCTAAGATACCAATCAGAACTTGTATACTTTTCGGTGTGATTTGTTTAACGCTTTTAGCCAGACCCAATTTGGAATTGTCCAAAGTCCCGAAAACGACTTCCAGGAACGGTTTTAAACACAAAACTGCTCTGTCTTGCAGCGTCTCCAGGAGGTAAACAAACACCTCGAATCTCTTGTAAATTATACTCTCTTGTTTGGAGAATTTCGCTCGTAAAGGCGTTACTAAAAGCGTAATTTGTTTGTTTTTGCATAAATAATCTTTGTCTAAGCCGGCGTTGTCGATAAATTCTTTCCAACAGTCGTATCCTTTCAGTCTTTGTTCGTTGGAAGAGTTTCGGAAAGCGTTTTCTACTATTCTAAGCAGGTTGTTCGTTAAATCCGTGGATTGGTGAAGCTTCTTGCCGCAGAATTTAACGAGACACATCCATATTTTATGCCAATTAGAGTAATTCGAATTTTGGAAATCAGTCATCGCAGGAATGTACCTATAAAGCATAATTAGAGATCCATATTGTAACTTGCATAAATACACTACCTGCTCTTCATTTTGTCAAGAAATGAAGCATATTCTTTTTCTGTTAAGTCTGCTGCTGATAAAGAAGCAGACAATAGTAAACCTACGTCAATAAGAGTATCTCTTACAGGAACCAAATTTTCTTCGGGCGACATAATTTTATTAATAACGTCCAGCAAAACGGTTTTGAGGACCCCTTTTGTCATCACACTGCATATTTTGTCCATGATAGGCAATAACTAAGAATTTTACATAAAATAGTTAATACGAAAAACTAATTTTTAGGCTGCGGTTCTCAGTGTACAATTCGTATTGTTAAGATTTACACTTGATGTCTTAACCGCAGCCTAAAAGTAAAGAATACCAAAAAACTAACCCTCTTTGAATGGCAAATTTTCCATTTCAATAAAACTTCAACTAAACCTTGTTTGTCCTTATTAATAGCATCTATTAATACTTTGTAGATCTGTTTACTAATAGCGGATTCTTTCTCGTCTTCGTCGTCTGTTCCATTTAAATATTCCGAGGCAACTTTGTCGTCCATTTCTAAAAATGTTTAATAATCAAAAAATAAGTGGGCATTTAAAGCACAAATCCACGACGTACCAATGAACGTGCACATTTTTTTAAATCGAATTACCAAACCAAATGCGAACCATTTGATATTTTTATCTAATTTTTTGCATTTTTTGTAAAATATTCAACAAAGAGAGCGCCAAACACAAACGTCATAAACCGAATGTGACATATGACAGTGACACTAATGAGTAAGACAGGATGTGATTAATAAGAAGAAAGTGACGTTTATGCGAGTTGCGAGGAATCCTTCCGAGATTTAGACAAGATTTTTTTGCGCATGAGCACAACTTCTGTAAACTTTCCAAAACTCTTAACTAGCCAAAAGTGTTATTAAATAAAGCAATTTTTCTTATTATGAAAAGAAATTAAACTTTGAAACTTTAACAATACTTTAATGTTAAAAACTTTTTATGAAGTCGTAAATATATTGTTTAATTTTGAAGTATATTTGCCATAACCAGCTATATTTTTTTTATGTAAAAATTGTCTATTTGGCCTTTTTATTGAGCTAAAAGTCTACCCTAAAAGTTTTAACAACTTATATTAGAAGTATCCAACAACTCGGCTCATAATTTCAGTTATTGATTATATAAAAGTGGCTGCGCATTAAGAATTTCTATACTTGACGTCCATAGCTATAAGTGCGATGTTGCCATATCGTTCACATCTTCCTTACCCCAACGACAAACCGACTTTTTATTTAGCGCTTTTTGGACAATCTAGCAGCAACTCACTTAAATAATATACTCCCTAATAATACATTTTTTATCTAAAAATATTAGTACCAGTTTAATTTGAGTAGGAAGTTTATAGAGGCGTATACGTTGTCGAACCTGTTGGATGAAGTTGATATAAGAAGTTGCTGTGGCAACACTGCGCTCAATCGTCCCTAAGTTTTTATTACGCGAAAAACGGCATCGCTTCTTTACCTGAACTTTTCCGAACTTATTGAAGTGTTTAAAAATTCGCATTCGGCGTTTCTACTGCATAGTTTTCGACCGATATTAACTAAAAACTACGTTATTATGAAGGTAAGTGTTACATTGGGAGTTTTTACGCGATATTCGCCGTTTTCACGATTAGCGAAAAGTTTGTGTTGGAAAATATTGTAGGTTATGTTTGACGGAAAAGTATCAACTGACCAAATGAAGTTGAGATTTTAAATACGATATTAAACTTTTTTATACTTTAACTTTTCAATGCAGTACTTTCGAACAGTTTTCGAATAGTTATTATTGGTAGTAACTTTTGAATTGTTTTTCAGTGAATTATGGAGCAACGTCGAAGAAAACAAGCTCATTTTATAGAAGAATTGTTAAATATCGTGCCGAGTTCGTCGAGAAGCAAGGGCAAGCAGAAGAAAGAACATAAGGTAAGTTTTTAATATTTTCAATTTAATTTCAAGCTTTAAAAGAGTTTTTATAATGAGTAACTAATGGTAAAAGGCCAGAAAAGAAGAATTGCAAGTACTTACCAGCCGCCATTTTGGTGGTACCGTGCGCGCCGCCATCTTTACAAAATGAACATATTTCGCATATTTGCAAAATTAAAAATTGCTTGTACTTTTCGAAATTTAATTAAATTGTTTTATTTAATCATATATGCACAAAACAATTTAAAGAAACTTAGAAAACAGTTCTGGATTTATACGAGTTTCTGTGATCGATTTCGAAAGAAGTTCCAGGAGTTGCGTATAGGTGGCGCCATGTGTCTTGTATTCAATTATATTTCAAAACTCCCAAAGTTTTTTCTAGATGCTAGTGTGTTAATACATAAATAAAGACTTGTTTCTAGTAAACATTTGATTCACAACATTTTAGAAATCTTTGTTCGAAAACTTCTAATTCGAAAATATGTTAGTCAATACAGTCAATACAGTCACAGTAAGAAAGTAGTAAAATCGTTGCAGGAATGCGATTTTCCGAAAACGAAACTAAAAACTAACTATGCGTAAGTACTAGGAATATGACATTGAAAAGTCTGCTCGGAGCATATGTTTGGCGCAGACTGTTGGAAGTTCTTCGTCGAAGTTCTCACTTCAATTTCGAAGTTTCGCGAACGGTTTGAAAATGGGTTTTAACGCAGCGGAAATTGTTTCGTATATGTTTTTTGGGTTGAAAGTAGAATGCAACGACGGGAAATGCACTTTCGCATGAGCAACTTTCCATGTTTCGCAACTAATTTTCGAGCATTCTTTGTTTCATTAGGACGAGCTCGACGTTATCCTGAAATTTAACCATTGGCGCTCTAATTTCTTGTTTCACTGATAAAAATACTATATTAATTCTCACTTGGGTAAGTAGCTATTACAGCTTTTTAAAATTCAACAAATTGATTGTGCATTAAAAACTAAATCTTCATTTGAAAATTTCTGAACTATTCACCCTTTGGTACGGCACTGATTGTCATAAAACTTGATGTAATTAGAATGAAAACCAGAAACTGAAAACAGAAATAGTGTCTCCGTTTTACTTCAGTTTTGTATATGATGGTGGAAGCTTCATTTGATAAACTTTTCATTCAAAAAGTTGAGGATATATGATACACTAACATTTTATTAAGTTTAAAATATAATATATCAAAATTCACGACTATATTTTCCATATATTTTCATAATTAGGTATACTGCATTATGGATATTTTTGATTATACCGCATACCATTTGCATAAACTATTTCTATCACTTTTAGCAGATTGGATTATTAAAAAAAAACTGATTTTATCTCATGCACAATTGGGTCTTATATTATCGAAAAATTCATGTTTTTATTACATAACCGTCGGCGTTTCCTATCCATTTCCTTAGATGATTTTCCACGGCCAGCCGACGAAATTTCGCCCGCGGGTGTCGTACGTGCAACACTCTGGTGTCCGAATAAAGAGAAAGATTTATATTCGCTTTCAACGTCGGCCGGGCCCTAATGAAATATTGTATTCATGGGAAGAACGTCCCCGGAGGAACACCTTCGCATCTCCGCAACATATTTCGCACTCGTTTCTTTTTTTTTTTGATCCCGTTCGTTATACATTCGAACGACAAACGGACGTTTCAAGATCCCGGTCCCGGTCAAATGCATACCGGGAAATCCATTCCTCGAATTTCGGAGCTCTATACATATATATATAATTGAACTGATTGCTTAGACAAACGCTCCGGCTACTGAAAGGGCTCTCTCGTCGTCCATCGAATTTTCTCTTTTCGATGGCACACAAAGCATTCCTCGGTGCTTCCTGCAAAACGGACGAGGAAACGTCATTAATTAAATTTCGGAGATTTGTTTTCGGGGTTCCGACCCTCGACCTCGGCTTGTCCCCGTAGAACACTCACTGTATACGGAACAGTCCAATATTCCTGTTGCTATTTACACACGTGCCTGGGTAGGTACTCAAAACATTTTTAAATTTAGTTACGAGTACAAAATATTCCTTATTTAGATACATATGAGGCTAGGTTTCTATTTTTATCGTCACTTAGGTTATTGGTGAATAAAACGAGTTGAAAATTTTCGGCGTTGGCAAAAGAGTGTCGTTTAAGGGAATGTATTTAAATATTTAGATGAAAATAAGCCTCGATTCCACTTAGTGGCGGTTGTACGTCGTCGGCTCCGGCTGCGAATTTGCATTTTAAAGACGAACCCCTTTTCCTCGGCTCTATGAATACTAACAAAAAATACGCTCTCGCCCCCCTCTCAACTCGGTATAAGATTCGCTCGACTCTTAACGAACCACCGTACAGGGTAGTTAACTTTCCTTGCTCTCCACTTTAACGCATCCGAGTCCGAAGGTAATTTCGTGCAGGCGCATTTTAGATTCGAACGGGAATTTCGTAGTGAATCAAACCGCCCGACCGCTGGCTCTTATTCCGAGGCACCCCCGAAACCGAAGAAACGGCGGCGGCACAAACACACAAACTCCTTTAAGACCGAGTCCGAAACTTGTTCAAAGGCGCGGGAGTTTCGCCGAGAAACCGCC
Organism: Phyllotreta striolata; assembly: GCA_918026865.1. Classification (NCBI taxonomy): domain Eukaryota; kingdom Metazoa; phylum Arthropoda; class Insecta; order Coleoptera; family Chrysomelidae; genus Phyllotreta; species Phyllotreta striolata. The sequence goes on along the minus strand of OU900098.1, from coordinate 450,445 downwards.
GCCTCCTAGCCCCCATACCTGATTGCAATTTCTAAAGCGCGACTCCTTTTGCACCGCCAGCGGCGATCGGCGTCGCGACGCTCGAGTTTACAACCTACATTATGAATTCGGTATTGTTTCGTACGTTGAAAAATGCACGGCGAGCGGTGTAAAATTCGATCATCGATTTACACGACTATGTACTATATTATAAGAGAAAATCCTAATTCGTCGACGGCGTGTCTTCGCTCGAAACCGGTCTTGTATTTTTGAAAATCCAATTAAACTGATCCCTCTAAGTGAGCCCTTCTACATTTTGGTCTTATCCAACTTTTCACTTAACATTTCCCCGAAAGCATTCCAGTCCGTTGTCTTTATTCCCTTCCGACGACGTTCGGTGTTTCGGGTTTGCCAATCGAAATATCCCACCGCCGAAAATTGATGTAAAAAGAACCCACCAAATCCGCGAATTTTCGAGAAAATAATTTAACACAACGTGCCCCGTCATTTTCCTTTCTAAATATTTTTTTCTATCCAACTTTCCGTCCGGCCAAATACCGCATTACCTCTCGTTAATGATTCAAAGAAACGGGCTATAAGCAAACGGAAAGTCCTGGAGGAGACGGGCGGCCTTTGCTCGGGACGGGGTTCTTTCTTGCGGCCACCGGGGCCCTCCCTTCGCCCATTCGATATAGGCCAACTCCCGAAAACTTCCCGAGCAACTCCCAAGTCGGTGTGGCCGTGTTTGAATTTTCGCTCGAGTTCGCGCGTACCATGCGGGCCCCGTCTTGGATTTACGTCAGCCCATTGCATTTTGCTTACCATTACTGTATTGTGTGTACACAACGGTTAGGGCGAGAACTGCGGAGAACTGATCGATATATCGCTTCGCCAAAAAAAAAAAACTAAATTAATCCAAAGCGAGGATAATATTAAAATTCGAACCGCAACGACCGAACGCAACGTTCCGCATCGGCGGATCGGGCCCGCGAAACTAATCAATGTTTCAGGATTAGGAAGTTTTCCGAGCCGATCTCTCGAGGGCGGCTAATTAAGAAATCGTTAGGTAAGAAAGGAAGCTGACGCGAAGTCGAGATTCTTATTATTTACCGCGACTTCCCGTTTGATTAATTCATTCATCCCGGCTTCCGCCGCGCTAATGTTTTATCCCATCGACTGCGCCACTTCGTTAAAATTCACGTGCACGCAAATGACGCGAACGTGCTCGATTTTCTCGACGGCCAACAAACACAATGCACGAAAGCGATACGAAAAGTTTCCTTTTTGGATTTTCTAAGTATTCGCCGTCACGATGACCGAGCAATATCGGCCACAACACCAGCCATTGCGAAAAGTTGATCCGCAAAGTTATATAACCGTTTGCGAGATTTCCCGATAGTTAACATTTGTGTTTCGGACGTGCTCGATTAAAAATAAATTAATTTGATGTATAACCGCTAACCTGTTCTAATAGTTTATGGATATATATATGTATATATACGAGCAGGCGGTTGTTTAACTTTCCTCCAAAGGGAGGGTCAGTTGTATTAATTAGTTGGTTGTAGAGAAGCCGTTTAGAACAGCTGACAATCTGAAAAGTTGACGTGCTGCGAGAGAAATGCCAAATAAGCCTTATTTGCTTCAAATTTATATTTAATAATCAAACAGTATGCTATACGGTTACTAATTTTCTGTAGGTAATTAACGTTATTTTGCATACACTATAATATTTATATTTCTTTTTAAGAAAAGAGTGCTATAATAGCACCTATCTAAATTATAGTGTATTTATTATACCCCTTGAACAAAGAAAGATTATTAAAATGACAGTTGTCAGAGTGTAAAGTTTCAATGACACAAATGTCACTCCTTTCCTTTATAAGTGTCTAATTGAAGTTGTCTTTATCGCACCCATGGTCTATATTACCAATGTTGCTATCAAAAATGGAGCAGTATAACAAACCAAGGGTATTGAGTAATGTAATTATGAAAGCATCAGATAGAGCAAAAGAGACGATTTGTCAATTGACTTTATCCAGTGCTAACTATTCAGTGGAAACGTCAAAACTCCGAAGAAATGTTTCCTCAAACGCGACGAACCCTTTTATTCTCATCGAAAGAGAGCGCCAGTCCTCCTTTCGAATTTAATAAAATTAACACGAGAGTAACAAGGGTCGGTCCGGAGGGGGTTTGTGCCCGGGCCGCGTCTCGGCGGGACGAAGAAAACAAAAATGAATGAATTTTAAAAGAAATCCGGATCCGAATTAACTTAAATAATAAACGTCAAGATATAATTTACAATTCCCCGGTCGGCGGCGGCGCTGCCGTCGCTGGGCCCCCCGTTATTCGTGCCAACCCTTTTCTTATAATTAATGAACGACTCTAGTTGGACCCTTAACACTTGCAAAAATCTCACCGGAACGTTCTCGACAAATCCAACAGGAATCCTATATAGTTTGCACCTCGAAATTAAAAATCCTCTTCCAAGATAATATTTTAATAAAAAAGTAAGTGTATAGTTACAATATCAAATACATTTTCTGCATCCACAGTAGAAATAAATAAAGTAAATTCCACATCTAATTCGTTTCTGTAATTACCGTATTGTGATTCATGTATTGTGCATTTCCCGAAGGGTTAATAATCTCTTCCTCTATTTTCCGACGCGACTGGTGAGCAAAGTCGAGGGAAAACCCGCGCGGAAAATCCGGTTCTCTTTCGAATGCGCCTCGACATGCGGGACCTGCATCCAATCAAATCCTCATTTCTCTCGAGAAAATTCAGATGAATTTCTGATTACTTGCATACATGCATTTCAACCAGCTGGCATTAAATTTTTTTCCAACGAGAGGCGAATGATAAACGAGCGGGCGCCACCGACGAAATGCTCCATTGTTTTTGGGCCATTTGTCGTTACATCTCGTTCGCCTCCTCGATGTTGTGTCACCATCGTCTTTATGGGCTGATTATGAAGGCAATTATATTCATGACCGGCTGCGAATACATCACGTTACCCTCTACAGATGTCTTATACGGGGGGCGATTTTTCGATTTTTCGGAAGATCCTATTCTTCGCGTTTTTTTTTTGTCTCTCTGCTATTCGGAACTTCCGAGGTGCGAAGGTTATTAATGGATCCGTGCGAAGTTTTCCGGACGACTCCGGTTGGAAATTAATAAACGACCGCCGTATTAGCCGTTATAAGCAACAGACAGGCTCGATTCGTCATTATTTTACGCTACATTTAACGCATACTTCACGAGCGCCGTCGCATTTTCCGGTTCGATCGAAAGTTTTTCCCACTATATTTATGCGTTCGACTGGAATAAAAATTACTATACTCTTTTCTACCGGCAGACTTTCGTTGTTCTTTCATAATCCTCCTTCGAGGATACGTTTTTTTTTGTGTCGTTGAATATCAATCCAGCTATTTATCCTTGTACATTCTGGTGGTCATGTCTCGTTCGTATATATTATATTTTCGATATGCATGAAATTCGACATAGACATATGTCCTGATCAAATATGCTCGTCATTTCTAGCGGTCATCCGTCTGGCCGATAGCCCTTACATCGATATATCAATAGTATAGGAATTAGGGACGGTCGCCTAAGGGTGAACGTCAAAAAAAAAGGGGCGATTTTCCTTAAAAGTTTCCATTTTGGACAAGACATCCAGGATCGGAACGAACCTAATCCCTCGCAAAATCAATCAACCCCTCTTGATTAATTGATATAGCTATACATAATATGTTTGATTACCTTTAACTATACACACTTATATCACCCCCTTTTATGCTGGTTTTGCTCTAAATAATTTCCTTTACCAATGTAGTAATAAGCATTCTTAAAATTCTATTTATTCCGAGCGAATAAAACGAGCTGTTCGCTATAAAATTTTTTTGTCTAAATGCAAATCCGCTCCTGGCCGTAGACCATCCGACGATCCGAATTCCTGCGAGGGTTCCTCGGACTCCTGCAAGACATCGCACGGCACTCTTGATTCGATATGTGTTTCGCCAGCAGGCCCAGGGCGAATGAAATATCGGTCCCTTGTCCACTTACGTGTTTTCCATGTTTCCACTGCGACATGAACGTGTCTCATTCGAACGGATGATGGCTAATCGGTCTTTTCCCGTGGGAAGAAAGGACCCCCGAAGACACCCTTTTTTTTCCCGTCCTCCTCCTCCTCCTCCCTGCGCGGGATCCTCGCCTATTTCGTTCTATTAGATACAACGGTAATAAGTTTTAGCATTAGCGAATAAAATATAGAAATAGGAGCTTCGGCGAAAGCTCCTTTTAATAGTAACTTCTTCGTTTTACTATCGCCCGAAACACGTCTACTTGCCGGTTATTTCCAACTTATTAGTGTAAGTAAACCAAAGTCGACTTAACAACTTCGCAAGACGATGAACAGAAGGGTAGAAAATCCGACCATCTCATAATTCCAATCGGCTGATGGGCTTGCGGCCCTTCTCACCTGCCCTTTTAGTGCCCCCTTAACGCTCGCTACATGAAGGTAGTATCTCTTTTTTTGGGCCGCTCGGTTTACGACAGTTCGACGAACAAGTATTACCTAATTCGAGCCCTTCGTATATACTCGCAAAGTTTTTTTTTTGTTCGTTTGAGTGCTAGAATAGATAATTGATAAATAGATAATTTAACCAATTACTGCTGGATGTATGGAGGGTATTATTTTCCTTCGAACATTGACCATTCGTTTCACGTTTCGAACTATCGACGTAGGGATATTAAATGGTCTTCGATTCCTAAATCGTTTTCTACGTAGTGATACGGAACTTCCGAACAACTTAAAAATCTCTGGGAAGATTTCCATTTGCTGGGAATTTATGTGCGACTCCCGACCGAAAAAGAAACAAGACCGAGCGATATAAAAGCGATGTAGTCGCATGCAGGACCGGCATTTTGATGATTATTATGAAACCCATGGACTTGTACATCATCTTCTTTGGGATTATTTACTCGCTGTATAAGTGATATTTTATTGTACAGATTTTTTTATGTGTTATAGGGCTAAGTATTTTCGTAGTCGTATATATGGATGTGCTGAATTCGGTTCTGTTCTTGAATGGTAGTCAGATGTTTCTTGAAGCGTATCATTTTTTTTCTTTTTCGTTTTTAGCTTTTGCAAAAGATTTATTATTATAATAACTACGAAATAATGTCGTTTTCGGTGTTGTTTATAGTTTTTTATTGCGTCCGATTCACTTAACTGATCGTCGAAGGGAATTATTACGATTTTATTATGCCCGGCGGAGATTCGGAGCGGCTCTAATGGAAAAGTATTAGAAAGGAAAATAAATTTGGTTTTGTACATGGCGGTTATTTGACGTTAAAATTAAACGGATTATTACGGAACGCTTTCCATATTCGCGAAACCGTCAAGAAAAACTTAATTTTTATGCTAATTTTCAGCAATTTTCTTTAACCCTATCCTCCCGCCGAAGGAAAGGGATAGGCAGCGCCTGCATTCCTTAATGTATTCTAATAGGTCGTAATTGACGGTCTAAAGAGAAGTGTTTCAAACCCTAATCTTCTTCTTTTCCATTCGACTTTCCCTTATTTATAACTTCACTTCATCTCGAGTTGGAAAATTGTGTTGCTCATGGTAAATTATGGAAGCCACTTCTGCAAATCTGATTTTTGATATAAAAGGACGGCGAGGGAGGCTCGGCGGAGATAGAAAGGGGAAATGAGAGGGCGGTTTTTGAGTTAGAGTTATAATCAAATTAAACTAGATACTGATTAGTTTTATTCAACATTAATTATTATTCGATAATGTATGAATAATATATCGAAGGTGTCGACGTTTTTATATTACGAAATTGATCTTTCCATTTTATGAAGAGAAATTGTTCTTGTCAATAGCATGATATTATGTTGTCGAGAATAGCTTATGTGGTTTATAAATTACCTGTTATTACTTGAATATTACATACCTTGTGAAACGATGAATTGATTGGCTTTTTTTATTGGTATATTATTCAAAACTTCTACATCAGAGAATTGAATGTAATATAATTAATTTGCATGATATCGATTAATAAAATTCTAATTGCCACGCAAAAGGTAAACAATTCTCTTAGTATCGGTTTTATTAACTTCCCGGTTTATTTGTAAAAAAAATAAAAGTAAGGGAACGTTCAATTTATGCAAAACTACATCCCCGACGGACTCTCTCTCGTTCGTTTCCAAATGGAGAAATTAGTGAAACAAATTAAATTCCTTTTCGAATTCCCCGTACAGACGGAAGAATCGAAGCGCGCTTTGTACGTTTTCTTATTCCCGGGCAATGAAATTAAGCGATGAAAACGAATACAAAAAAAAACACAACAAAACGCTAACTTGATTAAATCGGAAACAATAAAGAAAACTTCGACCGGGTCACGCCTATTCGGAGGGAATTACACGAAAGGACTTAATTTGCGGGTATGCGTTAAGCCGAAAATAAAAAAAAATACATCTAAAACCGGGATGTATGGGAACTGGGATGTTTCTTTTTTTTATTAAGTTATCAACCGCGTTCCCCGATGATGTTCCATAACAGTCCAATTTCTTTTATTGCCCAAATAAAATGCCCTTCTCGAAGTCAACAGACATGACGAGTACATAAATCGCGGAATTTTTGTCACGCATATTATATTCGGAATATTTTATTGCACGAATACAGCGTACAAAATCCGAGTAAATTCCGGCAAAGGTGTTCGTTTTCGTATCGAATTTGTTAGATCGTGTTTTAGATTTTTATCAAGATAAAGTGATATTCGTACCATTTTCGGCGATATCGTGTCTCCGTTACATTCCCGAGCTGTTATTACAAACGTTACGGTTATTATTCACGATATTAAATTTAATAAAACCGAGATTTCGATAAACTCCCTTACGATCAATTCGAAATTACCTCTCCTCTCTTTTTTTTTTCTCACCATAAATAACCCCGGAAAGGTGATAAAACTGCAACGTCGACCGAGCGCTATATAGGGTCCTGGAGCGGCCCGACCGCGGCACCGTCGTAATTATCATCGTAAAGTGGACTTTACGAGCCCTCGGGGTTGCACCAAAGGAACGGCTCATTTCCTGCGAAAAACAAACATACATACTGCACGTTTCTTTGCCCTCGCCCGGCCCGACCTTCTGGTACTCGCCGAGACATTATTGAACCTCAGAGGCGTCGTCCACCAAATTCTGATTTAAGTACCTACATCAAACTTATCCTGGTCCATTAGTACAGAATATTAGTCCATTGGTTCAATGGTAGAAAGCATTGGACCAGTTCCAGTACCAGTACCAGTACAGAACATTGATTCATTGATGCATTATTAATTTCATCGTCCGATTGCGTATTGAACTTCAGAGGCGTCATCCACCAAATTCTGATTTAAGTACCTATATCAAACTTATCCTGGTCCATTAGTACAAAATATTGGTCCATTGGTTCAATGGTAGAGAGAATTGGACCAGTTCCAGTACCAGTACTAGTACAGAACATTAATTCATTGATGCATTATTAATTTCATCGTCCACACGATGGATGTATAAGAACATCAACAACCTTAATTATGAATGCGTTTTAATTAAAACGCTTTCATTTCGTATAGTTGAGCGAGCGTAGAGGGCGTTTTAAATATTACACATCGAGCATCAGAAATAAAGAATTCCAAACCCTTCATAATTCGAGCGGAGTTTAAACCCGACCGGTCATAAACATCGGAGCCCTTTTCGGACATATTTACGTAATCCGGTATCGCGTAGTTCTTAATAACGCGCCGGCTAATTGCACCGTAAAGAAGTCTGGCGGGCGGCGGAGAGGCGGCGGAAGGGACCCTTTTCAGCGCCCGCCGGGCCCCCCTTCAAGCCGACCGCCGCCCTCTTCAGACTTATTAATTAATTAACAATCATGGGCGAGATTCTCGGAAGAAAACGCTCGAAAATGAAAATTAAAACGTCCGACGAATTGCCGCCGTGAATCTTTCGGCAGCCGCTCTTCGGAATTATCCTCGTCGACCGCGCCAGTTTTGAGCCCGGTGGCGTTTAAGAGTCGATAGAAAAATCGAGTCAGGTGTACGGAAGCAATTGGATTGTCGACCGGAAAGACGCACGGCCTAGTTTCATCTCCTCGAAATGGGATCGTAAATATTGTTTATCTTCATAAATCCGGCGAAACGAAGGAATTCTTGGGTAAATAGAGGCGGATGGGAATTTTTTTTTTTTCATTGATTTTTTTTAAGTCTCCGGAGAGCGATTTAAAGACGTGAGGTGACTTTTGTTTGCACTAAAAATGATTCTATATTGCCTATAGATTTATTTTTTATATTACCGGTATCCTATAAAACATAACAAATTACCCGGTTAATTAAATTAATGCGAAGAAGACTAAATGACTCGTACATCTGCAGTAATACTTCCATTTTTTTTTCATCGACAATGAATAGTAGCGAAATATTAGATATTTGGGGGAGAAAAGAGAAAAATGAAATGAGTGATATGTGTTTGTGACATACAATTATTTCAAATCATTACCTCCGCCATCGACGTATACGATACTTTGTGCAAACTTTCAGATGAGAAAATTTTTGCACCATATGGCATTTGCTCGTCTCTACAATCGATGGGGATACGCCGAAAGAAAAATTACCGAACGGAAAAATCCGTTTCATTCGGTGATTGTCGAGCGATTTTTTATACGTCCCGAAACGCCGGTAAAAAATTGCAAATTCCAAACAGTTTGGAAGAATTAGTTTTAGAGGTAAAAATTTCCCGTGTATACCATTCTTGCGATCCCGCTTCTCCGGACTTTAAATATTAAATTCTGTTTGCTCTGTCCACAAAATGCGATTGATTTTGCGGTTCTGTTATTTGCTCTCGGGTTTTATTTTAAATCCCGTTGTTTGCGGGAATATTGAATTTTACGATATTTCTTTTTTATTACTTTTGGCCGACGCTGCATCTTCGACCTCACGTTAATGACTTTGGCAACCGCCTCGAATCGATGCGGTAAAATAAAGAAAGACCAATAAGGTGTAAATATTGATGAGTTTAAGTAATTCGTTCAAATTTAATCATAACGAGGAATTAACACTTGTATGTACTTAAAACATTTAAGTCAACTTAACAGCAATTTGAATTCCAAGCATTCTGATTAGGTACGATAAAAGATGCTATAAAACAAAAAAAACCCTTCCAGTAAAAAGCTTCTAAGAAAGCCCTACAACCCGTTTTTTTTTAAATTGCCCCCCTTTAAACGGTCTTTTGTTTAGGCCGTTGCAATAAAAAACACGAACGACTCTTTTTTCGTCTGTCCTAGAAGTGTTTTAAATGTTCTCAGAACGAGGCGAAAAGCCCTGTAAGGGCGCCTTTAACGAATCTAATGCCCCTCCTTTATCCCTAGGACGGCCATAAGGACAATCTCCAAGGTGTCTTAATCAAGATGGAGTCCGGTAATGCATGCAAATGCCTTTTTACGGCCAGGGGAAAATCTTGTAGCGGAAAATCTACCCTACTTGGATTTGTTTAAATATTTAGTGCAATGGTGTAAATTCACGATTTTTTTTTAATTAGTAAATTTTCTAGGTATTAATTAAAAAAATATCGCGCAATAAAAAATAATCGTTAAATCATAGAACACATATAAAGGAAATCCTGTTTAACATCGAGCGAATCCATCGACATCAGTATCGTTCGAAACTCCTAAAACAAATACCTAGTTAAATCCATTTTCAACTCTCGAACTTCAGAAATTGAACTCCCCGAAAACTTTCCCGAAACTCTCCCCAAACTTTGAATAGTGTGTTCTGGACACGTGCGCTACCAACGCGTGATTGCATATCAATTCCGATAAAATCCCACTTCTGATCCCGGACCGAAATCCCACTTGCGATACGTGATTTTCACTCACCTGTCCGGTATCTGGTCAGGGGATTTTTTTCCGTGGCGTCGTCGCGACGGAGACGCCGCCCCCACGGCCGTATTGGCGTCGATTTAACCAGTATGAACCTGTTCCGGGCGTCGTGGGAGTATTCTTTGCACACGCCGCCTATTTCACTGCACACGCACATTTTTGCATTAGCTATTTTTTTGCAACAATCTCGTTTCTAATCACCGACGGGCAATCGAGGAATGCCCTGTATACCGGCAAAAACCGATTTTCCGATGTCGAAAGTGTTTCTGTGGGGCTCGGAGCCGGAGTTAATCGACCCCTCGGAAAGTTTGGAAAACTTTTTCCAGCATTAAAATTTGTTGGGAAAGTTGGATCGTTGGAAATGTTTGAGAGGAATTTTCGAATTTGAGGTGGGAGTCGGAATGCCTCGATGCAAAAAATCATTCGTCCGACCGTTTTTCATGTTCACCACATACAGGATGTTGCCAAATTACGAATTCGAACGGTAATTCTAACGTAAAAACTAACAAAGTTAGAAATATTTTTCCGCATATTTCTATACGCAGTTATAGATTTATTTTTCCCATTTCTTACATGTCGTTATTGCCGATTATACAGGATCTAATCAAAAACATTCAGCGTCTTATATTCTCATATTCGTTTGATTAGATAAGACGATACAAATAATCCCCCTAATTCGATGACATACGAACAGGCCGGAATTTGTTAACTGCAGGCGAAAATGCCGTTTTCTGGTCACGATCCGAGCTGTCACCACAGATTACCCCAACGGAGACGAGCTAACGCTCAACAGTCACCTTTGCGATCCTACCAGACCGCGCCAACTCGTCGAATATCATCGAAATTTATCGACGACGGAAACTTTTTTCTCCACTAGGTCGGTGGAAAAATCCAAAAATCGCAAACGACCGTAAAAATAAAGCCGTTACGTTTTATTGTTATCGGACGTCCTTTCGGACAAGATAAAGTCCCCGTTCGAACATGATTTTTATTGCTGCGACCCTCTTATCGCCGACGAATTACATTTCGGTCGAAACATTTAAAAACATGTATCGATGTCATAAATTGAATCCAATTGATATATTTTTTTATAAGCCCGGCAGAATGGGATGTATCGATTGACCAACATTTATTGGCCTCTTAAATATTTATGTTGCCTTATAAATAATTTGTGCTGGACGATGCGAGAAAAATATAATTGAAAAACTAAATGTAGATTAATCCGATCGGTACGAATCGCGTCACATTTTAATAACTGTCGGGAAAGTTCATTTTGCATCACCCGATAAGGACTTTTTGTTTAAAGTGTGTGACAGTCGAGTTTATACCGAAATACAAGAATAGCGTATAAATTCGTTCGTACACAAAAGACTTTCCAGATAAGTTACAATGCCAGTTTTAGTTTCGAAACTAAATTAAACGAAACGTCAATGCGAGATCCCGTCCGGATTAAAATGGAACCTGGCTCAGCCGCTTTTAGAATTTTAAATCCTCACATACGTTTTTTTTAATCATACAAAACTAGCAATGAATAAATTCAAGGTTGTTAAGTGATGGAAATATTAAAGTCTGCTAGTTTTTGTGGTAGAAAACGAAATGCATATATTTATAAGTGGCGTTTTACACTCCATTAACTTGCGGTGAAACATATTGGCGTCTATCAAACGAGGGTTAAGACAAATCTTGGAATAATTGTGGCCGTTAATCCGGGGGCGTATGAATCATTTTATGGGTAATGAAAATTTTATGGACTGCTCGAAAACCGGTTCGCGATCTTTAGCGTGTGGATTTACGATATGTAAGCGAACTCTCGCGAACAAGACGGATTCGCTTTACATTTTCGCGGTAAACTATAGTTTGGGAACAATTTTTGTTTAGCTCCGGGTATATATTCCCTTTTTAAGCCCTTATAAACGGTTATTGACTGATCGACGTTCCCCAAATGTGTTTACTTTCCGAACCTTGTTTCCCGTAACGGTTATAGTTAAAGTTTTTTTTTTTTTTTGTTTGTCCCCGAAAATATGAGATTGTTGTTTGTAGCAGAAAAAAATATTCATCGATTTTCAATCGGAAACTGATTCGTATCTGACGTAACCAAACTTATTGGAGAATGTATCGACTCGAATTTGCGGTAATTAATTGCTTTAAATCAAACTGAAAGGTGGAAAGTTCAAAAGTGAACTCCTAATTTCCTTTTATATGGAGCGCTCATCATCTCGCGACTTTTGGGCGCTTAATTTTCGTTAGGCTCGTATATTATTATTAAATTTCTAAATATAGAAATACAATCCGGACGCCGAGTTGTTTTAATAGTTCCTAATTAATGTTGCGAAAGTTATAAGTTCATAGCTAAAATATTTTGTTATACATTAATTTACTTCCTAGTCGAGTTCTCGTATAACTCTCTTTCTCTCGCTTTCTCCCAACCGTAAATTTTACTCGGGGGCTAAAATTTTAACAAACATTTTTCCTACCGGTTGTCCTACCACATTTTCAAAATACCACTCATTAACCTCCTCAATTAATAATCATTTATTAATATACTACAACACATTCTAACAAATAATGCCTTGTAAAATATTTAATTTATAGAACCTTATATTGCTGATAAATTTTTTGGCTTACAATAAATTTCGTTGTTAATTTTTTAAGGAGACATCCTCTATAATTTAATGTACTTCTCGCTCATCGAAGAAGTGAATATATCAAAGTACTCATTAAGAGCTTAACACGTGAAAAGGGGAGCGGAGTATCAGTTGCCAGGGCGTGTGTATCTTATAATCGCTGAAGATGTTTATTGTTTTTTGGGGGGGCATATATCTGCAGGAGATTGGGGATGTTTTCGGGAGGAACGGTATTTCATTTCGTTCGGTGCGAATGTATATGCGTCGAAAAGGTCGTTTTAGAATAGACGCGAGTTACTAATTTTGTAATTCAACAATAAAATGAGCGCTCGAATTTGCAAGGAGTTTTCGATGGAGGCGTTAAAAACTTGTCTAATAACTTCTGGAATGCCTTTTCGATGTAAAGTAGGAACAATCACACCCGGTATGCATTTTTCTGTTACTGTTGTAGCAGCCTTCGAGGGGGCATAAAATTTATATCGCGATTTTTACGAGCGATTTTATATTGTACTTTCGGATGTCGCCGAATCGTAAATAACATTTAATATCGATAAACATTTTAACGATCGGTCAATCGCTCTTTTTTATTTCACACTTTGTATATAATTATTGCATCTTATGCACGCGCTATGTTATTTATTCTCCCTAGATTTACATGCATTCTACCGATCAAATTCGATTTTGAGAGTTTTTATTCTTCGCTTACCGCCTACACAACTTTACTAAATAAGCTCCAATAAGGCTCAACGACTTTAAAAAATTTCTCTTTTTTTTTTCTCCCAAACTGGCGACACGAGAATATAATTTCCATTGCGCAGTTTCGTAACCACTGAGCCTTAAAGCGAGCGGTGCTCGAATGCAGTCGCAACGTCGCATGATTGATGATCGACATCCTTCCTGCCGCGTCCTTACGAGGTCCTTGATATGAGCCGGAGCGTGGACTATTCATGAATAATGTAAAATCACCGACGTCTAGATGGCACAGACTGTTAGACCCCGAAAAGGCGACGCGATAAGCGAAAGAAACGCCGCCAAAATTGAATATTAGTTACCTAAACAATCGAGGACGAGATACGAGGCGAATGCGAAAACACCTATTCATCAAACTTGTAATGTACAGAACGAGGGAGCTCGAAAAGTCCAGGAGGTTATCCAGCTGTCGGGCGTTGGAGACTGGAAAGTTGGGATAGGGACAGTTCGAGAATGCGAAATTTAACCCTTTTAGGTCGTTGTTGTTCCGAAAAATAGCTCGTCTCTAATACGATTTTTTCCTCTCGTTTCTCGAACACAATATTTCCATTTGAATCCGATGAACCGCAAGTTTGGAATTTCCACCCAAAACTTTTAAGATTTCGCTCATCGCGTAGACACCCAACCGTTCGCTACACACATCGTGTATTGATAATCAGAAAGTCTGCTTCATTTACTTTCTCGACGGAATTAAACGTTGTGTGAAACATCCCGACCGAAGATGTTTACTCGTATGGATTTTGGAAAACTTAGTTTTCGCGCAAAGTTTCGAGATAGTTCCCTCGGATTACGCCAGTGACGGGAACCACACCGCAATTTGCGCATTTTAATATCTCCCCTTCGATGTTATTTACGTTTTAAAAGCGTTAGTAAAGCGCTCGTAACAGAGGTGAGATGCCCGCAGTTAGAGATTTATTATTTATCGGAGATTGGATGGGAAAGAAATGGTTTCGTGTACGCCACTGCGTCGACGTCGTTTCCGGGGATAAAACGCGCTAAGCGAGGATCAAACAAGTTTCGCGGACGACGCGTGGTTTCTTTTATTAATGGTGAAATTATAAGTTGTCTCCAACCAGTGATTAAGGTTTTTTTTGAAAGAACGAGGAGACTTGTGTAGGTGAGGACTTGAATTCCGTATACTTGTACGCAACGCGATGAATTTTGATGAAGATTACGAAAAGGATAAAAATTCTCGTTTAATACCAACCACGTTTATTCGCGACGAACGTAAAATTAGCAGCGCTAGGGTGGAAATTCGATATTAAATAAATGGAACATCAATAAAACGTTCGTTCCGTTGTTTTGACAAGCCCACAGGACTGCCTCATCCTCGGCTGTCGAGGATAATCATAATGGCATTAAAACGAACGAGTCCGTCGTGGTTAATCGCCAACGACTTACTAATTACCAGTGCCTAGCACAATGGAAGAACGCCCGGAAATTGAGTAGTAACGACGGCGGGTAGAAAGAGGGAAAACCACCTCGAAACAAAAGGTATAGTGATTTTGATTAAGGATGTCGGGAAGACATTATTTTACAGACACGGTTTTTCGGGATTGATACACGCTCCTATTAATTGCAAAAATGTAATTACTAAATTTGCGATGCATTAACGTATAGTAGTTTGTTCCTAAATGTGCCAGCCTAATGTCGTTAGTGTCCTTTGAGTATCCAATCCTGCGAACCGGTGCTGGAAAAGCAAAGTATGGAGTATGCCGGACAAGACATTAAGGAAACCTTAATTGCTTTATACGGGATGTCTTACATATAATAAATTCAACGGATTATTTAACACAAATTTCTACTAACATAAACCAACGAACAAAAACACGAAATATCGTTACAATTAGTATCAATTTTACGATATTCATATTTAATGTTGTACCTATGTTAAGGATAAACAAACCTCAAATTCTCCCGAAACCGAAACCGGACCGTCCGGTCTGCCGGAAAAGGGCTTTTTGTCTTGAAGATGAAGGGCCACGGGCCCGTGTTGACAGCGGTCTGACCGTTGCGGCTGTTCAGCTACGGAATTTCTTTAATAAGTAAACGAGTGGCCTCTTTGAGGTGAGTGTAACGGTCAAGGAGGATATTAAATATTCACGTTGGGCGTTTAACGTCCGGTCTACGCCGATGAGCGGAAAATCCGAACTTACCAATCGGAGTTTGAAATTTTACAAGCCATTTTTCGGTCGATTTCGCGCCAACGATGAGGTCTGAGAGATAGGAATTTCCCACCCCGGGGAACATCTGGAAGAGGTAACAAAAGTCAAAATTGACGAATTGATTTCCTTCGGAGATCTTTTGTTTTTTGGGAGCGTTTCCCTCGGCGCTAACCAATTATTTAACTTCCGAACTAATATTGAAATAAGTTTTGATTTGGATCGTCGCTCTGACGAATCCGATCACCTGGAAGATATTGGAATGTTTTCTCCGGATTTATTGCTTTTCCATCATGCTCGTCGGGGAGGGTAGTAAAATTATTTTTTCCGCCGAGGGAGGCGAAATTAACTTATCCCGTTTCCACGAAGGAAGAACTCCGTAATTAAGGTTAAAAAAAATCGTAATTTCGTAACTAATCGTGGTTACCGGGAAAGTTTGATGTTTGGTCACATGAAACCCATCACATTTCTGTGTTTGTTTGCCGGATATAGTTGGTCGGAAACCGTTTAAATATTAATCGGGCGTCCGTCAAACTTCGTTTTCAAACTAACAGGATGAAGAGGGACGCTTTCGGATGAACTATTAAAAGGTTAAAGTTACCTGTCATTGAAACGTATTTAGGGAACGTACGGGATAATTTCAAGTGTTTCCCCTTGCGGATACGCCACGTCGAACATCAATAATTCAAACGGTTTCCTTATAATATTTCTTCTAATCGCGAAAACGTTTCGAATGCACTGCGTTTACGTTAGGCAAATTGATATTCAAAAAGGTGCGGAATATCTCCCTCGGTAACGAAATCATTCGTTCAAACGAACGTTCTGTTCTTCCGGCAATAAAAACAGAAAAATCGCATAAATTACTCGAATATTAGCCGACGAAGGTCGAATAACAAGCCGGGAATAAAATCAGCGGGAAACCATCGAAGCCGCCGTCGAAACGTTATTAGGCATCATTTGTTTTATGTTTTCATTTGTTTTTTCACGGACCACTTGACGCCGGTAATTATTCTTCGTTTTGTCGGAAACTTTTCGCGCTGGCCGTTTTTTTTTTCCTCTCTTCTTCTCCGTTCTCCTTCGTTTTTATTCATTCCTTTTTCCCGTTAGGCGACCCTAATTGGAGGTGTTCTAGCAGCCGGTTTCATTGTCGTAATAATTTTTAATTTGAGATCCTTTCGACTGCTACAAAGGAATCGTTGTTGGCGCGAAATTGATGTCGTTAGAAGGGCGGTAATTATTCCGTATTTTTTTTTTGATTCGATTTTTCCGCTGGTGAGTGTATAGGGCGATATAGAGGGGTTTTTTTCCTCGTCTTATTCGCGCGGTTTCTAATCGAGCGAAACCGCGCCCGCGGCCCTGCGTTCCGGAATCGCGGGATAAGCGCCCCCGGGGGCGGCGGCGGCGGCGGCGGGGCCCATCGGTTATCGTTTCGAGCTCCCTCCCGGGACCCTCCGACGCTCCCGTCGTGTCCCCGTTTCTTCAGCCGGCGGCCTAATGTGGTATCATAGGCTGGTAATTAGCCCGGCTCGGTCTACAAGATAATGTACTTCGAGCGTAAATCTTTCCACTGGCAATCGGGTTCTTTTCCTACCATATAGAAACCCAGCGGCGCCCCGATCATTTTTGCCCATCGGAAAAAACCGCTCTGTATATTGGGAGTGTAGTAAGGAAGATATCTAGCGGGAGAGTTCCGCGTTCGGGGCCAAAAACAAACCGAAAATGGGCGACCATCCGTGCGGAAAAGTTCCAGATTGACGAACGTTGTTCGCGTTTGTCTCCATTGTCACATACTAATGCACGGAATAGATTTCCTCGGTGTCTTTTCTGCGATTGTGAATCATCCGCGCTCGGATATGGACCGGAAACGAATTGATAATAGATGGAATACGCTTTGGTGGTTTTAAATGGCCCGGCATACGTCTTTTTAGAACAAAGGGAATATAGGACAAATGGGGAAATATATCGAATTGTTCGGTTATATTTATTTTTATAAACTCTTCTGTATATTTAATTGTAATTTGTTTTCACCGTGGGGGGTTGTTTAGGTACCGAGAATTCCCCGAATTGCGTTGGTCTAATGTGGAGAAATTCTTCTTAGCATTGTTTCCGTTCGCCGGTGATTGCTTTGCATGTTTGTTGAAATTGAATTTAAATACCCTAATCAAAAAAATATATAAAATATTCATCGCCCATTCAGCGCGTCTTCCTAAATATAATACAACTTAAAAGTGCGTTTTTTTCTACCATCTCCTGCTCCGTTTTCATTACCCACCACTACGAGGGAAATTCCCATTAACAGTCAAGTAGAAGATTACAATTTTCTTTTTTTAACGACGTATTTTCCGTTGTTTCCCTCGTTTTTTTTTCCACCTGCCGCAAGCCGCTCCGAAGGACCCTTCGAATGACGGACGTAAGTGGCTTTTTAAAATTTCAACCCCCCGATGTTCATTTCGATCCTATATATACAGTGCACCTGCAGAAAGGGAGGGTATTTCGGGATTAAAAATGCAAAATATGTTACAAGATTTATCCCAAATGGATCCAATTCCGATCGTGAATGGACCTCCGATTTATTTATTTGATTAGTTTCGCTGGTACTGATAATCATTTCATCATCCAAAATAAGGAGAAATCAAGTTAAAAAACGGAACCCTTAGAGTCCTTTAAATCTCATCCACCCTCGGAGTTTTTTTAAAGACGTTTCTGAAAAGGTGTTAGGGACGTACTTAATACACTCATTTATTTTTGCTCGCAGGTACTTAGAAAAAAAACGTTATTAACATCGCATCTACAGGCGTAGAGCGAGGAATATTTTTCGGTTTATGAAGCATTTCGAGCACGTTTTCTACTTTTTTTTTTCATTCGCGTTTTTTCTTTCGTCGTCCTTAACCCAATAAAGCGAGGGGGTGCGAAGTCCGTCCGAAGTGGCGGTTCATCACCTTCCGCAAATATATGTAGATTCGCGCGAGAGAGGCGGCCGTGGAATGGCGAATAAGAGAAATTCGATTGTCGAGTTCTTCGACACAAAGGATAGTTCGGTTTTGGACTTTCGCATGTGAGCTCCGCTAGATTACAATCAGGCACGTCTCTACCGTTCGCATATTTCGTGCATTCAAATCAGAAGTGGGATGTATATAATATATTTACATTTAAAATCGGATCGATGGCGAACACGCCGTCGTCGAGGGGATTTATTAAGCGAAAAGAACCATCAACAATTTTCGTTAGGGCGTCAAATTTTCATATAATTAGCTAAACCGGAATATAGCGTCGCGACGCGCCAAATTCGAACGGTAAATAATCGCGCTAGTTTCGCGAAAACTGTACGCCGATTGTTTAAATTCTAACGAAACCCCCGCCAATTATTTCGCGCCTCTCTCCCAAACTTTCGCCATTCAACAATCTGTTGCCTCTACAATAGCCATTGTGACAGTTACGTTTCAATTTTGGATCTAATAATGGATCGCGGCGTGCCGAGACTCGGCTTGCGCCTTTTGCTCTAAACTAGCCACCGTGATACTTTTGTCGCTCCGGCGTCGGCGATTGTTCGGTAATTGGATGTAGGTTGTGGAATGTGCGATTAATCAACGTTGCAATTATTCCGCCGAAATAAATTCACCTGCAACGCGCCGGAACGAATCGATCCACCTTTTTGGATTTTACGAAGTTTAGCGGTCAGGAGGAGAATCGGGCGTGGGGTTAAGGAGAGGGCCGTAGACGTTTCCGGAGCGATTCGAAATGGATCTGTCCGTTCCAGATGTTCCCGCACTTCCATGCGGAACTGCTAAACTGGGTGTAGTGTATAGCCCGGATTCGAAAGAACGGGTTTCGGGGGATGCAAAACCGCCGCTCCGAAGCCGGCCAGGGACTGCGGTTAGAGGCGGTTCTGGATCTCCGGAAAACTGGAACTGGTTAAAGACTGGCAGGTCTTTTTAAAAATAATTAAATTACCCGACGTTTTGGATTAATTTAGATGAAATTCTGAGGGGGAAATTAACGTAAGAACTACAAAAAATGTATTAGCATATAAGTAGATGTTTTTTGTTGTTTTTTTATATCACTTTAAATTCATACTTTTTTGGTTGGGGAAGCCGCATCCGTTTCTATCATAAAACGTCTTTACCTACGACAAACAAACAGTTTCTTCGCTTCTAAATCAAAGACTTCCCTATAATCGGAAACAGAAAGGTAATCCATAAAAGTTGAAGTTTTCTTATTTTTAAAACAGGTCTGGACTATTCAATTCTAATACCCAACCAAGCAGCTACAATTTACTTATATTTTAGTAAAATCAAACAATTAGCACAATTTTACTTCATTATTCACCGGTTAAAACGAAATTACAACTCCACATTTTGCACAATACCCGGTCAAACTCTCCAATTTCGACACCGATCCTGCAATGTTTGTTGGATATTCTTATAACTTATTTCAATAAACCATTCGTCTGGTGGTCCATTTATCATATGGGAGAAAGAGGGAGAGCCCGGAAAGTCGAATCGAAAAATCAAAATAAATATGCGAACGGTTTTGGCGCTCTTATTCCATCCCTCGTTACTTTTTGGGAGTTTTCGGTTATATTATCGAATTGGCGGAAGTTGGGGGTGTCCTAATACAGGAAGTGGCTCTTCGACGAGGGTCAAAATGACCGATGGTGGCGCGCCGCAGGAAATCTTTAGATAAATATTTTGACACCAACACTAATCTTTTGCTATGCAATAAAAAAACAGGCGCCGAGACGACACACCATTAGACATCTCACGATCACCTCGTTTTTTTTTCCCCAATATATACAATGAGGTTCATCGAAACAGTTAAACGGTATTAAATTTCGACGGTTCGGAGGTAAATTATTTGACGTGTTGCGGTGATTTTATCCCCATTTCGCCGCCGCCCCCGCCCCGGAGCGGCTGTAAATGACTACTGAAGCGGTTACATATGACTCTTGTGTGTGTGCGGTTTTCCTGCAACCGCACTATTTGCTCCGAAGATGTCGCTGTAAAGAGACGTTTCAGACAATTATAGTCGTCTTGCGGATTTCTGGAGGGTCCTTGCGCTGAATGGTTTTTGCGCGAGAAGATTGAAGGGTTGAAATGCGGAATTTATGTTCATTTGCGAACAGGAATTTCGGTTGCTGCGTGTAACGTTTTGCGTTTAACTGTCGTCGGATTTTTCGGCTCGGAATAAGGAAGGGCCCGATCTAATCGTTTCCCTAAAGCAACACATTAAGGGCCGCCTTTTAGCCGGCGATAATCCACATATTTCGCCATTAAAACAACATCAAATTTTCATATAAAGCGCTTATTTTTGTAGGTACGCTCTCCCGACCTTATTATGATAAGGAATTTACAAAATGTTTAGTAGATTATTTAAGATTATTCGGAGCATAAACACGCAATTTCAAAGTCAAATCGCGGAGGGTCCTTTATGTCCTTCGGCGAATCCTGCTCTATAAAATAAAATATAGTACGGTCGCACAATCTCTTTCTACAATCGATAACACTCCTTACTTTTATAAAACACAAATCATCGCTAAATTATTACCCGAATTTTCCGCGCACGAAATTCCCCGAACTATCGCTTCGGTTTTAGCCCGATGGCGCAAAACCAACAACAATACATCCGCGCGATAATTGCAAGAGGGTCGCGAAGGAGGCCAGTAAGCCGGGCGAAACGGCGGGGATCCGGTTTTTCGGCATCGCGGGGCCGGGGGGCGGCCGCCGTCCCCAGTCATTAGGGTGCAACGCATTATCTCGGGGATCTAGCAGGCCGAAAAGCGCCCGATCCCGCCGAAAGGTACACTCTATAACATACTAATGTTGTTTCTAAGAGTAATTACGCCGGATCAGAGCCGAGCCGCCTCCCAGCTTCTAATCGACCGTGGATTTACCGCTGCTTATTATGCAATTTAAAAAATTATACGTGCAGAAGCTCGGACTATCCATTAGCGAAAGAAAATCCATCTAACATCTTATTATTATAGTTTTAGAAGTCTTACATAGGGGGTTGGTATTGAGGGCGGTTTAGGTATTCATTAATCGCGCTGCTAATAGTCGACTTTTAGGCCGGGGTGCTTTATGGCCGTTCACCCTTTAACGCACCGCAACAATGCATCGGAAGCGCCGCCGTCGAGCGGGCGAGGCGGCGTCGGACGTCGCCTTTGTTATATAAGACGCGGTCGAGCGTCGAGACGCGGCCGCGGAAGAGGAAATTGCCGCGGGTCCTATACGAAAAATCGCGATGGCGGTTAATTGAAATTAAAATACTGGAACGTTTTAGGTCTATGGATCGATTCGGGTCGCCTCCATTAACCCCCCCGAAGTCCGGCGAAGACGCGGTCTTTGATGGTTTCCGAACGGGCACCAACAAAAACTGCTAATGTCGTTCGGCGACCGAAGGACATGTTATTGGGAGCGGTATTTTATGAGCGGCTGTTGATAGAGGTCGTAATCTAATTTCGATTCGCCTGTATGGCGGAAACCGGACGTTAAATTCCGCTTTAATTATGTATACCTACAGCCGGTTAATTTTTTTTTGCATAATCAAAGTGGGAAATTTCCGTCGCTTGCGTAATAAAAATTAAACGGGGAGCGGGAGATGGTTTAATGCGAGAGGAGAGCGGAGGAGAAAAAAAAGGCGTCTGAAATGAACGCGATTCCCGGGAGAAGTCGAGCAGAGATATGTAAACCGTATTTCCGACTTAGTTTCCTCTGTCCGGATATTTTATATCTGGCGTTCGCTTAATTTTTTCCTCTTGCGAGGGTGCGATGAAACAAATAAAAAACGCAGATTGCTTAAAAGTCAACGAAAATAGCAGTTATAGTAGCAACGAAACGAAGCGATCCACCTGTTCAATAAATCACTACATTTACCACCGCGGGTGTTTAGGCGTTTGCTTCGATTTATTGCCAACGATGCACGTCGAGATTCACCAAAGAGGACTATTTCGTCGCCGGTAATCTCTTTGCGCTTACTATAAATAAGCAATTAAGACGTCGCTCGAGCACATGGCGGCCGGGAAACGGCCTTTACTCAGAACTTCTTACAGTAACGACCCGAATTAAGACCCATTTGTCCTCCGTTTTGGTTCTCCAACGGTCGCACCTGGTCTGCTATACACGCGCCGGGCATGCAAACTTCCCCGGTATTATAATTTCGAAACAATATGTCCGGCGATATACGTTCGAGAAGCGATGGAAATCCGACAGGGAAAAAATCTCGTTAAGTCGTTTTAATAACCTCGCGAATATCTGGTTACCTTCATCAAATCACCCCCTTAAAACGCCCCTCGTACTCCGGTTGCGCTCCTATTAAACTCTCTCGGACCTTGTCCACCTCATGAGGGCACATATTTAATGCAGGGTTAGAGGCTAGAGCTCCTTCGCATTGGCGGCGCTCTATTCTCATTAAAAAGCACCATAAAATTCGCTATAGCGAAATTAGAGAATCGAAATTTTAACTACACATAGCCTCATGTGTTACGTTTGAGTTCCCAAAGTACCATCGACCCCACTCAACTCGAAGGGATGTAATATTTAATTCTAAGTAGGTACGCCGCTGGTATTCGGGCGTCCAGAAACGAAGTGTTTGCAAAGTCCGGCATCGCTGTGACAAATTGCCGGCCAAGGTGGCCGTATGATAAACGACGGGCAGTGACCGTCAGCGTTTAGTGCATCGGCTAATGACGCCCAACGTCCGCCCTTTATTCGGCCCTTTGATCCGCCGCCCGACACCTCCGCTGATAAGATCGGGCCGCGTCGATTGCACCGGCTTTGTTTCGATTTCGCGCGGAAACTAATTATTTTTAAACGATTCTCTCGTATTTACATTAACAGCGCCTCCGTTGGACTTCCACATTTAATTTATAGAGTATAATACGTGTGATGTTTCAATCATTATAAGTAATTGCTTACTTACTAGTTATTCGCGGAGTTTATTTGTTCCCGCGGCAAGTCTGCGTCAACACCGTCGGATTACCTTGATGAATGGTAAATATTTTCGCGAGATGAATTTAGTTTTGGGGAGGTAATTCTCGGGATCGCGTTCGAAATGTAATTGTTCGTTTTTAAAAGTTGCGAAGGGCGGAATCGACAATACAATATCTTGGACTGGATATACATTTGCCTTTGGGGTTGCTAATTATATAATCTTGAGGCGCGCGGTCGTCGGCGGCGGCGGCGGCGGCGGCGACGTCGGAGGCGAGGCGAATAGTATGGAAAACTCTCCGGTTTAAAGGAAAACGCTCGGTTGGCTTCGTTAAGGGATAGGCACTGAGTGGTTATGTTCGAGTTAATTATGATTTTTTAGCGGAAGAAGTAGCTGCGGATCGAGTTACGAGCTCTCTCCCGAGTATACTTTTAATTTTACCAGTCTCTTGTGCTGATTTTTAAAGCTGCAAAGGCGATGTTTAAATTTCATTATTTCGAATGAAAAGGGCAATCTGCACTCTTCGGGTTTCACTCGAAATTTAATAACGATAACGATTGTATTATACTTCGAGTGTATGATTGCGAAAATTTGTGCTACGAAAGAAGTGATTAATCGAGATTAAATCGCTACGTTCTAATAACGCATCGGAGCAATTTCTAACATGCGATAAAAATAATCTACCTGCCAATATTCGAGATTAACGGACGATATTGTTTCGCTAAGACCATTGTCCGGCGATACCTTAATCTGCCATAATGGTCGATGTAATAGCGGCTCGATTGTTTTTCTTTTTATTTCTTACCGGGAGCCATAACGACCGCTATAGGAATATTGGAGTTTCGTTCTCGAGAGTCATATCCGGAGATTAACTAATATATTGAATTGGAACCGTAATTCATCGTTATGAAATTTTTCTATTGGAATCCGTAAGTACCTCGTCGAAGGCATTAATATCCGGGGCATTTTCGTTCGGCGGCTCTTTGTTAAAATATTACCCCGCGCTCGAATATCCTTCCCTCGCTCGATTTTTTTACCACTATAACGGGATTTTATAGCTGAATTAATGCCCGACATCTAGACTGTTCCGCCGCTTTCTAGATTAAAGACGCGTTATCCGTCAGCCTTCAACTTAATGGGCAGCGCACTCTAGATTGCGTAATTAGATCAAGACCCGCCCGGGTTTAATTCGTACATACATTCATGTTGTTAATCTGCGGTCCAAACTTTGCCAAATTTTCCAGCAATCTTAATGCACGATATGCCTGCCTCTCCGCCGGTTTTTACGGAATTTTCTAATGCGATTATTCTAATTATAATGTCTGATTATATCTAATAAATGTCATGCAACAATTAACTCAATTAAATGTTTCTCTTTTGAGATTGTTTGATTTTAAATTTTTGGCGGTGTTAAATAGAAATCCTCCACCAAAAAATAGAACATCAAGTTTTTTTACATACCACTAAATTTACATTAGTACTAAAATTTCCGGCAAAATATTTAATATTTCGCGAATAGTATAGAGCATATATCGCAAATGAAATTTTACCCTTTCGGTTGGCGCTCATAACTTTCAGCAACGTCTATGAGGTTCTCTTTCGGATCAAACGCTTTGCATAGCTTTTGACTTGGAGTTCTTTGAGTCGGCTTAATTATATATAGAGAGAGCCGGTCAACATGCGATTGAGTAAAGTGTGCTGTGTTGTGTGCTCTGGAGAGGGAATAATTTTAGTTTCGCGAAATGCGCCGGCGAAAAGAGAGCCGGGAATTATTTTAATCCCCCGATTGTTTATACCGCGATTAATATACGAATTTCGGAATTGCCGAACTATTCGCCGGTGTATAGGTATAATATAGTAGAAGACATCAAAGTCGTTTGGAAAATTCGAGCACATGCGACAGGTAATTTTCAACCGACCCGATCGCATACCGTTCGAATACCGATCTCCGAAATCAAATTATAATGATCTTTGATCGCGTTAAAACCTTCCGGAGCCGAGGATTTCAATTTTAATGTCAACTCCTTTTCGACATCAAACATGAGGAGAGCGAGACGCGAGACGAGAAGAGTGCAGAAAGTTTTCCGGAGCTACCGGAGAGACAGACGAAAGGAACTTTATAAGTTGGGCATATAGAATTTCCAGCAAATTATTTCGGGGCCGCACGGAGACGTCTCAAGTAATAGATTAAGAAATAAGAACACAGTCACGTAAGGAGACGACGGCTGATGAAATGTATCCAGAAATCATAGGCGGATCCTTTGACCCTTTTTACATCCAAGTCATTTTTTAACATAATCAACAATTTAAACTGATTTTAGGGAAGCTAAATATTAAATTTACTAAATGGTCACACTTTTTTATATATAAATAAGTATTTCTTATTAAAAATGTTTAAATTCTGTGTTGGATTTTGATTTCCCCAGCACTGGTTAGTCCGTTTCATTTCCTATATCCCTGACGCGAGAGATCCGAAGAAAATAGGACAAAATAGAGCACAAAAGACTTGCCAGTTCTTGCAGCGGTGTTTTCCTAGTCATATTAATTGTCTTTCTATATACATTTCCTCCTTGAATTTGAATTATATCCCTGGGAGTTGTTTTCTTCAATTTTATGCTCCTCTAGTTTATTTCGCATAAGTAATTAAAAGAAGTCGTACACGATCAGACGGCCCGCAGTAGATAAGAGAACTCGATATTTTATCGGGAAACCCTCGAAAAATTGATGGATCGTGCCCGCCTCCGGAACTCCGGGATTAATTAGCCGGCAATTTGTTAATCGAGCTCGAAACTATAAACAAGAATTATAGCTAATCACATAAACTGAAGTTTTTATGTCCTTCGGTCCCCCTTTTTCGTCCAAATAACAATAGCTTATTCGCCGGGCTAAGAGCTATCATAGCGCCCGTCTACTGATAACCGGAAGAAGATGATTAGAAAAAGTTGTGTAGTGTAGACCCCGTTGTGTACACACACTCACACTCTAGCAAATAAGGACAAATAGTCACGCGAATGGAACACTCATTTATTTTCGTTTTTATCGAAGGGTAACGCCAATATTTTCTAACCAAAATTATAACTATTTATTGATAGTTTAGTGTACCTATAGGTAGTGAAATGTATTCGAAATTTGAAGGTAGACTATGTTAATTAGAGTATAAATGATATTACTACATGTGCAAAGTGAGTTGCATAACTTTTGGGCAGTTGATGATTTTTTTAACGATACACATTATAGAGAAATGCTTGGAATTTTTCGTTACCTGGTAGACCGAGAATACGGGGGTTGGAGAATTTGGGGTACCTCGTATATATATGTAAAGGTTTCCGAGTATAAGGACACGCACAAACAAACAAGTGAACGTAGCGACGGCCGATCAGTCGAAGCCGCCCTGATTTACGAGGGCAATTCTTCTTTATTTCTCTCCAGGCTCTTTCTTTTCGATCTAGTTATTTATCTGATGATTTTCTGGTGATGGGTCGAAGGATCTTTACATCTTTCCGTGCGTTTCGGCTTTATCTGGGTTAATAAATATAAATCCTGCTCGATGCATGGATAAGGAAGAAATAACAGATTCGGTGCGGTAGAAAAATTCAAATAATATTTAGCGAATTTCTAACGATCTCGAGCTGTTTGGCAACGACAGGAAGAAAAAAACGAGGTCACAATTCTAAACATCAATAAAATCCCCCCGACGCCCCCGTCTCTCCCTCGTCTCTCTCCCGCTCGCCGTAAAACTCCCAAAAACTCCTAAAACAAAGTTTCCAACTCCCAGCATCGATCGTCCCAACTTTTCGCCCAGTGCCTACTCGGCTCCGGCAAATAATCGAACGGGAGGCTCTCCTGTCATTGCGCCCAAAAAAAAAAAAACTAATCCTTACGCACTCGGAATTATTTATCCGGAAGAAAAATCTTTCCAATCCCGGGCGGGCCTCTCAAAGGCGCCCGGACATTATCTCTATTATCAACTCCGCTCTTGTTCGCAAGCGGGCGATATTGCGACCTCTCGTGCGGTTGATTGCAATGCAAATGACCTGTCCCGGTCACCGGTCGGAGATGAAAAGACCCGACGCGGTCAAGACCGAGACAACAGATGGTGGTAGATAGGCCTTCCACACCTAAAATCAACCGGTTTGATTACGGCCCTCCGTCCGCCCATTTCCCATTCACTGGATTAACCCGGTGCTCGACTCGACTCACAATCGAGCAGATATGTACTATATTTTTTAATCGGTTCGGAAATATCGTTTATCACCCGGAGTAAAATTCCGGATCTGGATGTTGTGTGGTCGTTTGGGAGCAGAGCGCAGGGCCATCCAACCCTTCCACCGGTTTCCACGTTTCTCCACGCCCTGATTTCCAGACTTATTTTTTTTTTTCATTTTTTTTCCGCCGTCCCTCAAACTCGCAGAAAGTTTCTCGAACCGAACGGGACGCGTATACATAGAGAGGTATTACACTTTAGTATATTAAAATCGTCGTTGTGCGATGGTATTTATTAAAAATATTTCAGCGCCGAGTAACCGGGATTTGGAATTCGGGTTTCTGGAGTCCTTTCAAGGGGATTTCGACTTTTCGTATTAATTACGCATTTATACACTCCGTTCGGACGGGTTTAATTAACTAAGTTTACGCCAGCTGTATTTTTATCTTTTTCTTACTATACTATACTAATCATCATTGAAATTTTAATCAGCCAAATTAACGAAACCTCCATACAGTCCCGCGAGGAGCTTTAAATTTTCCGGTAAATCCCTTCCTTAAGTCTCTGTCCACCGACATCGTATTTTTTCCTCTACTTGTTACTCCGACGATTACAATAATAAATCTGGCAAAAGAAAGATTGGAATCGCGCGGCGTCTCGGTGCCTGAGGGAGGTTGAAAAAATCCCCGGCGAGGGGTCCGCGTTAACCGATCGCTTACCTTCAGATTTATGTAAGAAGACCTCGGAATACAAACATCGCACCGGGCGCTCTATTGCCGATCAAATCGGTCCCCGGTTTCTTAATTATCAATTTATTAAATTCATTGACTATTAAATGCGTTAGTTCTACTAATTAGCAATGTATGTGTACGTTAAAGTGTGTTGAAAGGTTTAAAATAACGGTTAAAAATAACATTTTTGTAGTTTTTGGTGGATGCTCCGTTGAAAGGGCAATTCTAGTCCACTTAGTTTGGTGTATGCGACTTGGAAATAAAGACACTTTATCCTCTACTTAATTTTTTTCTAAAGAAAATGTTTGGGGATTTTTACATCGGAAAATTAATGGTTAACTACCTAGTTGCTCAAGAGTAATACCGCTTTTACTTAAAAGATTAGCAATTGGAAGGAGTTAGAGAGATTAAATTACCTCCTAGAAAAATCATCTTTCCGAAGATGCTCGAGTATTATATCGATAACTCGTGCGAAAATATTTGATGTAGCCCACGGAAACTAATATTAAAACAAACATTTGCTTATAATCGAGGGCCGGGTTCGATTTTTCCTGCGGAAATAAGTGTAGCCAGGCGGCGACATCTTCCTGCTACAAACTTATCAACTTATATATTATTTTTAGCGCCTTATGTTGTCGATTCGCGTAATGACTGACTCGTTTATCCACGAAATGACTGTCTCACAAGAGGCACTCCGCTTATACGAGGAGAACAATATTGGTTTTTTTTTCCTACAGGAGCATGTGGGAATTTGAAAATTTCCCGGTTGATTTTCCATAGCGAAATTGACTTACCGGATCTTATGTTAACAACGACAAAGCCGAAATCTCCTAAAGGGTTGAGAGTCCCCTTTCGCTCCGCGTACGCCTTGGCTAGAATCTATTAAGAGGATTAGTCCGAGTCGGGAGGACCGACAGAGGGCGCCGAATTCGACTCGTGATGGGTTTCTTCTCATTATCTGCGGTTTCGCAGCTTTTACTTCGCTTTGCCCGACTCTAATCGTATTTTAAATCTGATGGCTTGTGCTTTTGTGTCGGTCTGCTCTTGCCGTTGCTCGGTATATATATCTACGTGTGTCGTATTTTTGAATGATGGGGCATAAAGGAAGTTACTTTGTGTCGAGGATATAAAAGAGACGTTTTGTTGGTTTTTGTGAGATGTCTTTTGGGGGATATTCGACAAGCAAAAGGGTTGTTGGTACGAGAGAGGGTATATATATATACATATATATTCATTTAAATTTCTCTCTATAGTAATATGAACCCTTCTTAATTTGCGGTTTTCTTCGTGTGGGGTTTTTTTTTTCTTTCGGATTCGCGAAAGTAGGTTGATATAAAATTCGTTATTAATGGTTTTTTTACCGTGGTGAACTTGGGAATGAACCAGATGAGGTTACTACGGGACGATTTCGAAGTGGAAAGCGACCAAACTTTCGGGGGATCGATACTCCAGAACAAACTTTACTTTGGGGGTTATGACCAAATCGACGGTTCATATTCTTCCATACAATGTAAAAACATCGCGAGCAGTATTACCTATATTGTTATACTCTGCAGGTGGATTTTTGTCTAACTTTTATCAAATGTGTTCGGTATAATGTTAGGATATTCTAAATTATACAATACATAGATATACTCTAATGAATTAATTGTTAATACTGGATAGTAGGTATATAATGTACCAATTCTAAAAAGCATGTAATTATAAAGGGTAAAATATGGTTTTAAAAATTGGATTTATTTTCTCTCCATTGTTCACCCCCCTTGAATTTTCCTGCAACTGTAAAAAAATGACAATTTTTGATTAGGGAATTTAACATTTCTTTCCATATATAAATTTTATGTAAATGTACCAGCCACGCCCTACACCTCTAGTATAGTGCACTATAAGCATTACTATTAATTTGTATTGAAAATTATCAATAAAAAAAAAATAAGTACCTACACACTACAATTTTTTTACAAGTTTTCAATAAGTTTACAAGTACTCGAAAAAATATATTAACTAATTAAACCCGCCATTTCGCTCGTTTTATGTCATACACCGGCATCGTAAAACATCACACACAAGCAACAAACGCAAAAAAAAAAACCCAAACCAAGCATAGACGCACCCAAAACCGTGCTCCTCGGGGGTGGGACATCCATCCCGCCGCCGTCCGAAAAACGAACAAAACCAAAAACAAAAAAAAACCCACCGCGGGAAACCAAAAAAGCGCCGACGACCAAGAGGTAGTGCTGCCCCCGGAATGCAAGTGCAACCTCCTTTTTCGCCGAATCGATAGCCTGAGGCGGCGCCTCAGCCAGCGTCCACCCCGAAAAGCCGCTTCTTTCCCCGGCATCGGGACCGTCTCCACGGCATATACCTAAAGCGTCGGCCGCGTTTCGCGTCGGGACGTCGCGTTTTCGATATACTCCCCTCGCGTTCGGGCGGGATCGGCCGGCGTCGAGCGCGTCGCGACGCGCCGACGAGGAAGAAAGCTCGGCGGGCCGAGCACCAGGTCGTAGAGCGCGGGGAATTTTTACCGCCGGCGACGGCCTCCACCAGGTCTCGCTCTTAAACCGGTGAGTTCTATGTGCCGGAATAAATGCTTTTTTATTTCGTTTTTATTTTTTGTAAATGGTGGGGATTCGGAAAGTAGGACGAGGTTAAATGAAATATGAACGACTTGGATCAATGCATAAATTCTCTTTATCTTATTTATAATTGCATTATTGCGTAATACATGAACAGTTTTTGAAACTCTAAACAAGTATTTGTTTGGTAATTAATAAATAGGTGTAGTTAATGTAAGTTAGATTTAATCGAAGGTGTAAGGGGGGCGTCGCGACGCAATGCAACTCGTGAAAAATTCACCGGAGCTCCTGGAACTTTTCGTCTATTAATTAAAAACGTTTCGCCACAATGGCGGCGGCGGCGGCGGCGGCGGCTCCTCCGTCGCCGGGCGAGGCTCTCTCTCTCTTTTGCAACAACCAGAACTTCCATCCACTTGTCGGGGAGTTGAGAATTGAAAGTTAACTTGGGTATCTGCGAGTTTATGTCAGTTTGCCGAAAGTTTTTTGCAAAGTTCGGCACCGCCTCGGTCTCTCTCGCTCTTTCTCTTTCACTCGAAAGTCGGTTTTGGGAATTTGAGAGTACGCCATAATCGCGACTCTGCAGTCTATTTGGGACCGGAGCTCGAGATAGGCCCCCGAATGTATAAATAAACAATTTATATTGTTGTCGTCCGATTGGCAGTTCGGTGTCGCCGAAAAATTGATTCAGTGAATGTGAGCCGGTTTGGTTTTTTTTTTTTTTTTGGAAAGAAAATTATGTGACCCACTGCGAATCTTCTATCATCCAAGTAAGCGACTTGTATATAAGTATTTAAAAGCTGACGACCCTCGTATATATATCCTCGCGTTTCTGGCTCGTACAAATAAAATAAAAAGGCCATAACGTCCTCCCTCGAAGGAGATAAATCTCCTTAAACATAACAATCACAGGTAATAATGTCGTAAAGCAGTGTCGGATTCGAACGCCTTCCGCAAGAAAACGAAATGCCCTTCGCTCAATTTATTTAATGGAGATCTCGGGGAGATTTTGTTTACGCGACTCGATGCAATCTCTCCGTTAATATACCTCAATTTAATCTTGTTTATTTGAGAGAAAATTTATATTGATGTATGAAATTTGATTGTTAATTCTCTGCGAGTTGATTTGTATTAAAATTATCATAAACTACTCCACAAAATTTAAGGAAGTTCGCAAAATTTGCAGACTTTTTGATCACCAAATTTTCTAAATGTTTTCTCTCATATCTGAGTGGATTTTTTTGCCCCTACCTCTACAATTCGTATTAAATTTGTCGATCAAAAAAACCTGCAATTTTTAATTTAATCTCAATATTTGTCAACTTTTGTGGAGCTGGATATTTTGATGGGTTATCCTGCACATTCTTCTGTATCGATTTTCTTACTTTGCTAAGCTAAGTTTGCTTACTTTTCGTAGATAATTTGATTAAAAAAATCGGCTTAATAGGCTTGTTAGTGCACAGTGGAAGTTATATAAAACCCAAGTGATATATAGTAGATATACTACGACGCTGTTTGCGCTTTTCTAAGCACGCCATGATGAGAAATAAGGGTGCACCGGAGGCACAACGGCCGTCCCTCGAGTGACCGCCGCCGTTGTTCATCTCATCAACGTTTTCCCGAACGCGGTCTCCGGCATTTCGACTGTGCAGGGCTAACGAGACGCCTTTGTATACGCCGGGGCCCTAATGGCGTCGATTCGAGCACCCTTGACTCCTTTCCATATCCAGTTTCGGGAAGTTAACACCGAACTTTCCGAACCTACGAGAGAATACAAAAAAAATCGTACCTTCTCGGTGTAAAATCCGGGCGTCGCGAGATGTTTTCCTCACCCTTCGCCGTAATTCGGCTGCCTCGAAGACGACTGTTCCAGCTAATATACTTCCATGGGGCCCCGTAAATATGAGCGAAATGAGACGGAATAATTTTATTTCGCTCGCAACACGTACAACAGAACGAGATTGGAGGGATGGAAGTTCTCGCCGTTTCGTCTTTTATGTTTTTTAAACGTCGCCCAATTGGATTCGCCCGCGCCAACGATCCCTCCGATACGCCCAACATTTTTAATCAACGAACAAAAAAAAAGTACCGCGGAAGAATGAAGAATTATTCGCGGCGAAATCGCGGCGAAATCGCGACGAAATCGCGGCGAAAGGGGCCCCTTTGATGTGTGCGTTTGCGGAGGCGGTTTTTTCGCCGGATGCCGCCGTTGGAACTTCTAATTTCCGATGCGATGGCGTTTGGCGGTATAAAGGAAGGAAGCCGAAAAACGAGTAGCGAAGCGCCGCAATTTCGCCGCTCTCTTATGTAGAAGTGTCGGGAAAGGGTGAATTTTATCGCGCCGTCAAAGGGATGCAAATACGGCGAGGCGAGTAAATCAACGCGGATTATAAATGGCGGGTTTTTAAAGAAATTATCGCAGTCGTTGTTGTGTAAACGGACGGATTAATAGATTCGCTTCGTCCTTCGAAATGCACCTGTTACACTTCCTTTGTCTCTGTCGAGGCGCTGGAATGGCCGACGATAGAGTTCCATATCGGTTATTGTGCCACGATGTGACGTTTTGAATAATGCTAGCTCGATGATTGAAGCGTTCGGGTCATAAGGAGAACCTTCTATGCTAAATTATTTAGAAGGCTGCGCGCGGTCGTTACAAGAATATTTCACTTATAATATTACACGATCCATTTTAATAATTTCCACTGTAATTTAGAGAAATACGCGAACGGTTTAGGTAGCTAAACGTGGGCTCAATTTTAATGGTCTAATGTTGATTTAATGAATCCACTGCCAACATAGTTAAAAGTTGTTAAAACTATCCGTTTCACTCCCTCTGTGTAATTAAGGTCCTAGATAAATACGAGGTGAATATGGCGTCCTGTGTATCTCCATATATGACCTGACCTTTGTTGCCATATCTATACCTTCTGCTATTATATTACAAATTTGCTTCGTAAATCAAGCCATTTAAATACTAACTACAAAAACTAAAATGTAAAAAAATATCATGCGGTTAAAATGTGGGGTGTCTTAAATAGCAGGCTTGTTCTTA
This sequence comes from Phyllotreta striolata, assembly GCA_918026865.1. Classification (NCBI taxonomy): domain Eukaryota; kingdom Metazoa; phylum Arthropoda; class Insecta; order Coleoptera; family Chrysomelidae; genus Phyllotreta; species Phyllotreta striolata. Next base: position 416,528 of record OU900098.1, on the reverse strand, counting down.
TATCAGCCTGACGTAGCGCCGGCGTCGCCGCCGCCGCCGCCGCCGCCTCGTCGTGTTTCTTAAGACCTTCTCATCCTCCGATAATTGATACAAATTAGTTTCTTGTATCCCGGTAAATAATGTTACTAACGAGATATCTCTCGCCCGACTGCGACTATTCATTTTCAGCGAGCGGGCAAAGTGGATTCCGAGCCCGGGAGATAACTCGATATTCGAACAACAATTAAATGCACTTTGGGCGAATGGGTTAGGTAAAAACACCCTTTAATTCGATTTGGCGACGACACGGCGAGAGAGAGCGAAACGCCGGCTGTTCCTGAAGCCGTTTTCTTCGCCGCTTTTTGCCGCCCGGTGGCGTGACGTTCGCTCTTTTCGCCCGATTCAGAAGTGGGATAAATTACCCTTTATACGCCCGGGCGCTTAATTAATGCGGTTCCGTTTAAAAATTCCACGATTTTTTCTATTTATTTATCATCACACGAATATCCGATCGAAATTACGAACGCATTGTTCGCCGTTTAGGGTGCGGAAACTATTAGACCGGAGTTTAAATTAGAGCAGTAAGACGGGATCACTTTTCACGTCGTCGTTTCCTCGTGCCTCTGGAATTTAAGGCAACAAAGATAAAGGGCGTAGGAGTCGCGGCGTTGTCTTAACACAACTTGCCGGTGAAGTGTATAATTAATCCTAAAATGCAGGTAATTTATGCGGGGAATGTTTCTCGCAGCCGTCGTCGAGCTAATTTACGGCGCGTCAACACACCTCTACTGTATAGAAATCGGCGGACATTGCAAATAGTACGGTCAATTTGTTGTAAGGTAGACCGGGGGCAAATGTAGAAATGGGGTAAATGTAATATTTGTACCTATTATGTTAATGTTTTTTATTATTTTTATAGTTCTTTTGTGTATTAGACAGGGTTTGTTTCTTATTTTTTCTTTATTATTTTGTAGCTCTGTTATTTTTTGAAATAAATAAATAAACAGCATATCAAATTTTAGAGGAACCAAGTATTTTTTTACAATTGCCTCATATGTTTTTTCTATATAATTGTATTGCACTTTAGAACCGTTTGAACATTTTAAAAAAAACATGTAAAATCGTTATCTTCCTTTTTCAAAAAAAACTTTTTAATACCTCGATTCTTTAGTTTAGGAAGTTGTGAATTTAATGTGGTGTCAGCATTTCTAATAAGAGAAAAAATAAAACCACATTTTAGGATTTAATTTGAACTACTCAAATTTTACAACCGATTTGCCCCAGTCTACCTTATTAAAAAACGAACATCTTTCTAGCGGTAAATTATTGTATCGCGTACTAAATCCATTGGTTTAGTTTAGCTGTTAGCGAAAGGGATTTAATCGAACTGTTGAATGGTTAATTGACTGGACTAATACAAATTACTGGTACGTGTTGATGCGTTTTGATTACAAACGCGTTGACACCTGTCGCTCTAACGTTATGATTAATTGATTCGCCGTTGTTTTTGGTTGTGCTTTATCTATTTAATCTACAATTTGCGAACCTATGTAAACCGTTCCGATGAGCACCCGGAGCGTTTAATTGGATTTCTACTACCTAACGTTTGCTTCTTAATAGCATTAATTAAATCGACTCGACCGAAAAAATTAGCAGTAGAGATTTTTCGCGCAACAGAAATGAATTCGTTTTAAGGCCGCATTCGCGGCGAGAATCCCAAGCGGCGTCGAAACCTCTTTTGTACATTTCCAGAGAGCAAAGTAAGGTGTAGTAAGGGGATATTAGTCCCTCAGGTGCAGTAACGTAATATCAGCCCTTGATGTCGTCATCAAGTATATTGCCGTCCTGTATATTAGACCGTCAATACGACCGCGATAAACTTAGAAATTAAACTCGCAGCGGTTCGTTTTAATCGTAGAAACTTTCGACGGATGGAAATTTTTCCGCGGAATATTATCGTCAAAACGCCTCGCATCGAGAATGCTTCTCGGCGTCGCAATTATCGCGATAAGTTTAGTACACAAATCACGACGCCTTTCGACGCCGTCGTCGAGCCTTTTCCCTTTCTGTTTCGCAGGTAGGCGGTCGGTCCGCATGCATTCAAAGATCGGAATTCAGCGTCCTGTTCACAATAAGACACCAATTACGGCGCCATTAGGGTCCCCCTGCAGGCTGGGTTTGCATCCTCCATCCGCAGACACGAATACACTCCGGTGCTCTGAATTTGATTCATTAACGGGGCCGAATAAAAGCCGGATTTAACGATTGGAAACGACTTTTTAGCGATCGAAAGGGCGACGAGCAAACGGAATGCATAAGGAAATAATCGCGTACAATGGACGAGGAGTTCCTTACATTCGAGCTGCGAGTAGGTATTTTATTAAAATAGTTGAGTAACTGAAGTTTAGAGCGATTCGTTATCGTACTGGAAAGTTGCTATTAAAAATACGTTGTAACTTTTTTCGTACCGGGCGAGTGATGCATCGAAATATTTCGATAATTTTTCATTACGTTTCTCGCGAAAATAGCTCGAAACTAATTTCGTATCGTCGCATAGTTGCTCGGAAATTTAATAAAACGAACTAGAAATCCATGCACATATTATTATTATTATTTAATTTACTACACTTTTATAAAAAATGTGTAAGGTAGACTGGGGCAAATCGGTTGTAAAATTTGTATAGTTCAAATTAAATCATAAAATGTGGCTTTATTTTTTCTCTTATTAGAAATGCTGATACCACATTAAATTCACAACTTCCTAAACTAAAGAATCGAGGTATTAAAAAGTTTTTTTTGATAGAGAAAGAACGATTTTACATGTTTTTTAAAATGTTCAAACGGTTCTAAAGTGCAATACAATTATATAGAAAAACATATGGGGCAATTGTAAAAAAATATTTGGTTCCTCTAAAATTTGATATGCTGTTTATTTATTTATTTCAAAAAATAACAGAGCTACAAAATAATAAAGAAAAAATAAGAAACAAACCCTGTCTAATGCACAAATAAACTATAAAAATAATAAAAACATTAACATAATAGGTAAAAATATTACATTTACCCCATTTTTACATTTACCCCAATCTACCTTATTAAATCTAACATAATTGTATAAAGTTGATGTAATAATTAATCATAAATAATCCAAAAAAATAAAATAAACTAAACGTTAAAGATCTATTACGATCCATCATGGTAGGTTGTCTGATGCGATAGCGAAGGCGGTTTCTCCCCCGAAATTCGTTGAATATTCCGAAGACGCGGTGACATAATTGCTCTCTATCATCATATAATTACCGTACATTCTATCTGGTATAATAACAGGATTTGCCGGTTGAATCGGAGCTATAGTCGAATCGGCGTTCTCACCCACCGCTCGTAATCTACATACGGATTTCTCGCTTAACGTTTTCTCGTTAACGTTAACGAAACTACGAGCGATTAACCATTCTTTATCCGCGCGAAATTAATCAAATCGAGCGATGGAATAATTTTGATCGCCATCGATTTTCGATTTGCCGAGATCAAACGATTTACAACCGGCCCGCGAGGTCGGATCGCATCGCTGAAGGTTCCATTGATGTTTGCGTATACGTTTACGTAATGTACGCGTCTAGTTGGCCGGATTAATGGCCAATTCACAGCTGCAATCGGCGCGTTTGCCAATTAACCCGCCGCTTTATTTACAAGCCGATCACCGATGTCAATGATTAGTCAATATTCGCTACCTCGCCTCTGGCGGATGTTTGGCTATCCGGTTAATTCGCCTTGCGATTTAACGGCTTTTCGGCCGTATTACGTAAGAGCGAATTAATCGTATATATTCTATCGAAAAAAAATCGCGTTGAAATAACACCGTTACGAACGAAAATCCCGCTTTCCGTTCCGCAAATGCGATTAAACTCGTTCAAGGGTCGAGATCCGGAGGGTTCCTTTTTTTTCCTGTATAAGTGCATTAATATTTGAGCGGCGTAGTCCAAATACACCGTCATTGATTACAGATGAATTGTCTTCGGGGAAATGGAAATCATTTTATTTGAAATTCCGCGAAGAATTTAAAAAATCTGTTTTAAGAGGGCGAGCGATTCGACGAGGGTTGGGGCGAGCCCGTCGAGGAAGGAGGAAAAAAAAAACGCCGACTAACGGTGCAGTAAAATCCCGGATAAATAACCGGATTCTTATTTACGATAACGACGCAGTGCCCAATAATCTATTGTAAAATAGACGGATTTGCATAAGGTCCGAACGGCGTCAGGCTGGACGACATAAAAAGACGCCTCGCAGGGACCAGAAAAGAACCAACTGTCACCGAATGTGGAAGAAGAAGAGATCCGCATATATATGCAAACATTACCCCACGCTACAGATACGGAATCTACCCTTACTCGATACATTTATTCATTTAACCAGCAATTTTATACCCACTCAAAATACGTATAATTTTTACACTTATTCACTCCACTACGATTTCAAATCGCATCCAAACTACTACTAAAAAAAATAGTTAAACAACGAGAAACAACCGCGCGAAATGCGCCCCTGCGCCACCCTTTATGGAAATCAAGTTCCACTGATATCCTAAAGGCAACACCATCCCCCCGTTCCTGGAAGTTATAAGTATTGGCGCGGCTCTATTAGAGGGTCACTCTGAATTATTTACAAGCGGCTTCCTCGAGGAGAATCGCCGGCATTTCTTTCGCGAAACGTTGAATTTTATGCCCGCCCAAATCGAGCCGTCGATGTTTTTCCCAAAAAAATTCCCTTCGGTGAATTCCCGCCAGGCGGCGTCGGGCCCACGAGTGCATTATTCGAGCTCGACCGAGCGCGATAACGTATTATTGAGTGAAACAACCATGCCCCTGGTTATTTGTTCACCTAGACAAAGACGGGGAGACTACACCTTGGCCGACGATAGGACTCTCTTATCGACTCTTCCGGCCTTTGCAGGGGCGAACGTCGGCTCCGAATGTTCATTTCAATGAGCAAAATTACCGATCGTTTCACGTTAACTTCACCACCAACTCTTCGTGCGACAAAACTTCGCTTGTACATACCGTTCAACGACTACATCGTGAGTTAATTTTTGTATATGCAATAATTTAATCTGGTGACCGATCCGAGCCTGGATCGTCGTTCTGGCTTCCAGTACCCTTGGCGGATACCTTTCGCATATGTTTATTCAAATGGTCGGGTCGGGATTTCATGTTTTGGGATCACGCTCGGCTGCGATGAATATATTAATAATAACTGTAATGATTATGTTACAAGATGTCGGCGGGGCCCGGTGTTTGGACTAGCTGATGCAGCGCGCTCGGTATAGTTTTAATAAAACAACGAGTTGCGGTGGGTACGAGTAAAAACGGCCGTTAATTCAGTGCAGCGCCGGAGGAGATCGATGGATCTCGCGCGCTTCTAATTATATTCCGGGTTAAGAATCTCGAAGCTTCGCGCGTTTTCGACCCTTTCGGAACGCACCGGATCGAGCAAGAAAAGTGATTAATGTCCCCGGGCGAGTGCACAATGCCTCGTGCGAATGGCCCTCATCAGCGCCGAATTTATTTCCTGCTTTTGACGCTATTTATCCGACTAACATAATTCCCCGGCTACAATTAAGCTTCGAGCAGCTATATTCGAAAAAAAAAAAAAAAAATCGAAAAGGTTGTACACGAACCCCCGGGGGTACAAGACGACGTCAGTCAGCGAAAGATTTATATACTCTTTACCCCTCGGTGATCCAGGTGTAAGTTATACCTACCGCCGACCGTTCTCGGCTAGAAATAAAATATGAAATATGCCGTGTCGGAGTCACTATGCCATGCCGCCTTTGATTTATTAACGGGGAACGTTAAATACTGCGGCGAGCCGCTAGGCGGCGCCCCGCTCGAGCGGAGCCGTTCTCCCGATGGATATATCGCCGGCGTTTTTGCGAGTCGATGCAAAAATGACGGTAAACCATAAATTAATAGGAATAAATGGGAGTGTGGTGTAACTGTACGCCCTGTATTACCGCGAGGAAAACTCCATTTTCGTGTTGACGAATTTATTTCGGTTTAAGAAAGTGCTAGGGTGCGGATTAAGCCTAAAAACGGTACATTCTCCACTTTCGTCAATTTTCATCTGTAAATATTGAGTTAATCCACGCCTCGGTGCGTGCTGGGGGGGAGGGCGAGGGGGGATTGATTATATAGGGGCGTGGGTCTGTAGATTCTTCTTCATTCGACTACTTATTAAAACAAACCTGGAGCTGATGCTTGTCTTATCCTGCATGTTATACGGTCTTGTAATTAAGGCTCGCATCTCTTTAGAACTGATCTCTTAGGGGAAAGTGGAGAAATTTTTTGATACAAAATAGATACTACATATATTATAATAATTTGAAATCATTTAGATTCTTTATTTAACATAGTTTCTAAAAGCAAAATAATAGGTATATATGTTTTTATATTCTTATTCCACAAGTTTCCCCAATCGCCCCTTATATCAGGTGAGGCGAATTTAAAGGAGGAGAGAAGGCGACGAGGGAGCAAAGAGACATTAGCCCGTTATACATGTCTTCTTGCAATTTTACCGTCAGCCCGAACCATTATTGGGGCACCGTTAACACGGAAGAGTATTACCGAGTAAACATAAAGACGAATCGACGTCGAGATTGTTTGCGGAAAGATAAAACTCCCGAATCCCTTTCCAACGGCACTAATTTTAACGAAACCGATTTCACCTCGAAAACGTTATACAGGGTGGTCCAGAACTCACGCCTCACGGGGAAATGCATTATGGAGACGACAATGGAGGTGCCAAAAATGCAGTCGAAGGTAGGAAAAAGTTTTTCTTTTGGTAAATAAAGAGGTTCAAAATCGACGAATCTCGGTAGGAATTCAAATCCACGAAAATGAGGTGAATTAGCTATACAACAATTTGACACTTTACACTTTCAAGGTTAACAAAAGCTGCTAAAATCAGTTGTGACTATTGATCAAAGATTTGCTTCTAAATCGATCATTCAGAAGCTTCGTCGGGCTGATATCAAACCTACAGAATTTTTTATTGCTTCAAAAGTGGTTCGAATCGAATGAATCATTTTTTGATCGATTTTAGAGCAAATCTTCGATCAATCGTTACAGCTGATTTTGGCAGATTTCGTCAACCTCGAAAGTGAAAAGGAAATAGAATCTTTCAATAATGTCAAAATTGGTGTATTCACGTCATTTTCGCGGATTCGAATTCCTACCGGGATTGCTCGATTTTGAACCTCTTTATTTACCAAAAGAAAAACTTTTTCCTGCCTTCGACTGCATCAGTTTCGGCATCTCCATTGGTCGTTTCCCTGCATATACCGGGCGCTCGAAAACGAAATAACCCGTATACAGAATAAAATCTGCACTATATTAATTTCTCCGAATAACCGCCAACGAGCGCCGCCGTCCCCCAATCTCCGTTGTCTATCACACATCCCTTGCCCGCAGCACTCTTAATCCCATTAGCGAGGATCCGAACCATCATGAGCAGCGACGAGCCGATCTTTGTTCGCGGCCATTGTTGGAACTCTTCGCGGAAACAGTGACCGAAAAGCTCGGGGGTCGAGGCCGTGACGCCCGCCCGCCTCACTTCGTTGACTTCATTTCGGCTCCCCGAATTCGCCCCCGTGACGGTTCGCTCCGACGGAATCTTTGTTTATCCGACGGGCCGGAAGGAGCGCCATCTTCGTCGGAAAAACTTGGAAATCCGACCGCGCGATTTCCATTTCTTATCGAACCATCCGTTGGGTTTTCTCATCCATCCAGACGGGGTTCGCCTGCAGGTACACAGCGAGTGCACTCTCGCCTGTTTAACCGTAACTCACGGGCTGTTGCTGTGTAGCTTTAACGAAACCAAACACTGGCTTCTAGATTTCGGAGCGCTGTTTTGGTTTTCGCCCAATTTAAGGCAAACAGTAGACGACTACAACTGTAGCGGAGCTTAATATAAATTAACGCAGAGGTGAAGTAAATCTCACTCGAATTATTATCACCTGCAACGGTGCTGCTTTACGCTCGCCTAATTTTCCTCTGTTCTTGTTCGTTTATTATTTAGTTATCGAACGGCGCGTTTTAATTATTTCGATGATTGGTTACGGGGAAAAAGTGGCTCGATTTTAACGTTTTACTGACATCTCTCTTTTTTTTTTTCGTTCGATGAAACAACGCGAAACTAACATTCCCCGGAGCATATCCATTCCGTCTTTTTCAATTTTCCACCCTTGATGAATGACACTGTTAATTGAGTGCGGACCACAAATATTGGAGGACTCCATCAATGTATATGGGGAGATTGGGAATACGCTTACACTAAGAAACGTAACGCTTTTTATTTTCGAGTATCTACCTAACAATTATCCAAAGAAATAATTGAATATATATGAATATAGTAACAAATAACTATAAAGTAGATTTGACGGGGTTTTATTTCGATATTTAGACAATTTTTGCGACAATCGATCGAGTTTTGTGAGTGTGTGATTCGAACCCCCGGAGACCTCTCGTCCGCATTTCTGATGTGGGACAAGCATCTCGTGACCTGCGGCTTCAACGCGAGCATTTTCCTAGATGTGTGTGTGGAATTGTTTGGACGTTCGGTAGGCTTCGTAAGTCACACGCAGCTCCTGATCCTTCATCCTTCATCCGAAATTTCGAAGCCAACATGGCCGGATCCAATCGCGCATTCGACAGGGCTAATTATTAAATTTCAACGGGGAGTTTTGTTGTCCTAATTTTCGGAATCGCTCCGGAGCGGCGGAAAAAAAACCGGCGCACAGAAATTGAAAAAAAGCACCCGGTTGCATTCACATGTGCGGTTTGTACGTATGTCTTCATTACAATAGACCCCGGCATCATTCCGGCCGGCGGTTTTTTGTTTTTTCGTTACGGCAAAAACGGGCGAAATGAATATAAAAAAACCGCACGAGCTTATTGTTCGTCGAGAGATTCGGTTGCAATTTTTAATAATAGCCGATACTGCTACTGTTGAAATCGACTGCGCCTCGCCAGTGTCGCCCCCTTTACAACCCTTACAAAACTAATCCTACATTCTATCTATTAAAACTACTTTCAAACAAACAACATTATTATACATACATCTAGTTTATAAATTAGAATTTAGTTGTGTTATAACTAAAAATACCGCAATCAAAAGTATATCGTTGACGAGTCGACTATGTCCTGCATCGAAGTTTCCCTTTTTTTTCCCGGTCGTACGATATATTTGGACAACAAGCCCGAAGTCCCTAGGTCATTTGTCCTCACTACAGACCGTATATACCGATATATGTGTTGTTTGCTATGTGATATCAAGGGAAAAAATGCCCATAAAATGTTCAATGAAACGGCGGAAAATGACCTACGCAATACACCCTACGTACCAACGGAGTTTCCATTAAAATTTCTTCGCGATTCGATGTTTTTCTGTATCTGATGATTCAATCAGTAAATAGGAATTCGATGGCAGTAATAGCAATAGTAATAACAATAAGAATATAGGAGAATATGAAATTTCATGGCGCCTGTTTGAATGCTTTCGCTTTGTTTTCGTCGTAAGCATAACGGGAAAACTCCAATATTAACTTAGATTTATCATCTATCTAATATACTCGTACGTAGTTAATTTAATCATATTACCGAGGAGATTTATCCCGCAGCCGCGAGATTTCCCTTAATTCGAGCATTAAATCTACCTACCGAGCATTTCGAACTCTTGTAGATAAATAGTAAACGAAAATTCGGAGAAAACATCCTCGATCGTGACCATATTTCCCGCCGGAGGGTATTTATGTCACGTGCTCCGATAAAATTGGGGAACTAATGACGATAATAGAGCAGGCTCCGAGATAAGATAGGATCAAGAAGGGCACAATAAGCAAACGCATGATGTTTATGTGGTTTAATTTTCCCAGATGCTATTAAAATCCGGTCTATCTACGGCGGGGCTAATATGTCGAACGAAAATAGCGCAGTAGTCGGCGAGGTGTTCCGAAATTGGCGCAGTCGGTAGGATAACAAACATCAACTTTCACTAACCGCAGCGAAATTCGCGAATTACAATTCGACATTAAAACTCCACAATTTGTGAAGCGATAATTCGTTTTTTTTCGACTCGTTCCCGTCCCGTTCGTCGCGAAATTTGCGTTCGCATCTCCCGATCTAACCCCATCGAAGATCATCGCGATCCTGAGCATAAAATTCATCAAAGGGGATCGAGGCGGGGGTCGAACGACCCCCGAAGGCAGTCGGAGATGGGAGCAAAAAGGCTCCGGTGGCGGATTCCGAAGTCATTCTCTACTTCACCTTCTTCATTACGCGATAAAGGATAAAAGGACCGAATTTCCATCGTGATGGAAAGGAGCGTCTGTAAACCGTGCGCCAACTGACGAACGCAACCCTTTCAATTTCACCATTAAAAAACAGTAGATAGAGGAATTTGTGGTCAATAAAATAAACTGTAAACATTTTTCATATTATGTTTTGATATCAAATCTATTGATTACTTATATTTACTTGACTCTACTGCTCATATAATAATAGAATTAAATAAAACAATTGGTAATAAAATAGACGATTGGTATTTTTAGCAAAAAAAAAATTAAAGATTGTTAATAAATTATTGCTTATACAGTCGGGCGCGGAGTTTATGTACAGATACCACAGCGTCACCGCGGATCGCAGATGTCACAAATTATGGGAGGGGAGAAAGAAAGGCCGGGGGTGGGCGAGGGGCAGGAATAAGGCGGCCTGGAGTGAGCGAAAGGGTTCCCAATTCTGGTTATTAGTATAATTGGAAATGGGCTCGAAGTGGGATTTTTGATGGTCGAACGTAATGGCGCAGTTAGTAGGATTTTTATTAATCGTAAAATCTTCGGCAACACTTTGTATATTACTTCCTCCCTAGTTTTTACTAAAAAAAATATATAAATACGATTCGATCGTTGCATTTTTACGACGGCAATCCGGCGACAGATGCTGCGCTTTATTATTTTATAAGCCCAAATCATCCGCTATATCAAGATCGAATAAAATGTTTTATATCTTCCAAAGCGTCTTCATAAAAATCGTGCCCCGGAAAATCTTTTTTCGGGGAACTAAATTAAAATATACCAACCTTGCAATGCAATCTATCTATTCATCTCTTTATCCGAATATTTATTGACAGAATGCAATTTTGCTTGAACGACTCCGAGCACGTAACCGACGCGTTTTTATCCGCTCCGCGTAATTGGAACTAACCGAAACAAAGAAATTTTTTAATTGGAATTTTTATAGTCTTCAGACACGAATACAATCAATTAAAAAATAAACCGAACCGTTCGCCATAATCGGTTCTTAAAATCGCGGATAAATTGGCCCAATTCAATGGGATTTTTTTGCCTTAACGCGCTATTTATAAAACGGAGTACTCGACATAATTCCGCCCAGTGAAATTTCGGTTTACCTTCGCATTTTAATTGAATGATTATTGCGAATAATCCGCACGGAATTCGTGCATCATTCTGACTGACTTCATTAATACTGAAGGATTATACACGTTAAATTTGAAACGATTGCAGTATTTATATAGGAAAGGAGATGATGTATTATCAGTGCATTTTTTTTTGTTTCGAACTGGATTAATAAATTTCATCTCGACTCACCTAATGACATAGAAAACAAGAATGAAAAACTGTCGAATTCAATTTGGGGAGGAATCTAGGAAGCGCCGATATAAACAATCGCTTGTCATATTAAGAATCGTAGGCGCTTTGATCAGATTTTTATCGTGCGTGAATCCTGCTACACGCTAAAGGAAGTCTCAGGAATATAAGAAAAGGATATGAATCGGAAGGATATAATTCTTTACAGAGACGACGGATGATGGTTATTAAATATACCGAGCATTTCTGAATTCCTTTACAACAGAATCGAACGTATCGATTCCGTTAGTTTCCCCCCTGCTTCGCAGGAATTGTATTAATGTACCCCATCAATCGTGTATATGTTTCATCTGACCTGGTGACTCGATTTCGCCCCCTTTTTCATCACACTCATAGGCGAAGGAAATCAATAGAGGGTGGACGATTTGCCTTCGACTAAGGGGCGTACTCGGAAATTGTTTTCGACGCATTTTAGTTTCGTCTGTTGCACGGATGACTGATACTGAAAGGTAAGATATTAAATTTAACATCAAAACCGCCTCAGGTGCAGGCGAGGGCGGTCGACAATCGGGCTCGGGGTGGATCGACTCCTTCTGGCGGCGAAAAGGGGTTTCGAACGACGGACCGGCTCTATATGAAAGATTATAAACGATGCCGCAGACCACATCAGAGAGCTCCCGTTTTGTTTGCAGCCATCGCTCGAGGAAAAATTGTTGGCTCCCCGCGATCGCGAACGGTCCATCTGCTTTAGCCTCGATAAATAACTTATCGAAGAAGGGGCCCTGATTCAATTCCTCCGCCGTAAATTTTTTAAGTGACGCTGAGAGCAGGAATTAAGGAATTCCGTCCACGCACTCGCGTGGCCTGCCGTTTGACCATCCTCCCTCCGGGGATCGCTTAAATATTTTATGAACAGAATTCGCTCTTGTACTTGCCAGACAATCGGGAAATACCTAACAAATTTCAAATCGCGGTAGATACTAAATTTATTGACAAAACGACTTTTATTCAGGAACTGTTCGGATACCGGCTCATTTCCTGCTAGTTGCTCGTCGCACGGCTAAAATAAATAAAACAAATCCACCGGCATCCGGCCGTCAAAAGCGCTCGACACATATCCAAACAATCCTCGATCCGAGCGAAAACAAATAAAAAAAAAAAAACCGGAGAAGTGAACATCTCCCCTTTGGCGTGGAAAAACAGCGGCGAAAGAAACGGGGAGAAAGAGGCTCAGGTAACTGAATCTCGAATCGTGCCGGGAAACCCTGAACAGCTCTACACATGGTTCGGGATCTTTTGGCTTTTCCAGTCACGCACCGACAGGTAGTAGAGACAATGAGAGGGACTATCGGGAGCTTTTCATTTTTGCCGCTCTCGTAATGGTCGGTATATTAAAAGGAAAGAGACCGGTTTGATCGACGATCGACGATTTTCCTTATCGAATTTTTCTCTTAGACTTTCGCAATTGGACTACTCGAACGTGTTTGTGTGGGAATCCATTAATTTCAGTGCGTTTGTAATTAATTTCGCGACTACAAAATGCCTCAACAGGCAGTCGGTTTTCTTGCGCCTCATCTGTATCGTATATACAGGGACAAAAACGACGACGTTTCCACAAAGACACGATTTAGGTATTTCGGTCTTAATTATAAATCAATACCTTTCAACGGTTACTTATGCGTACGGTAACTCCTTACCCTCGTTACATAATACATAACGGAAAAGGCTCGAGAGGAAGAGCAACGGTCGAAATGAAAACCAGTCATTTTCCCCTCCGCTAATTAATTCCCGTTCGCGTGTGCACACGAGATAGAGGGCGCTTTTTATAGTTCGTTTACTAGTAATTACGGCTTGTGATCGACGATTTGATCGAATGCTAACAAGCTTATCAATTATTTATTTACAATAGTTCTTTACAAGAGTCTATTTAGAAGGTTTTTAAGGTCCTTAAATTGAATGATTTCGCGTTGCTGGTTTGGCGTTATTTTTTTGTCGCGCGAACCGACGGAGAAATTCGAAGTTAATTTCAAAGTTTTTATGATGTTTTCCCTTCGACGGCGATGTACATGTTTATCATCGAATTTCGGAAATTATGCGAACACTACATGGCGAAAGGAGAAAGGCGAGAGGCTCGGTCTGCGGGTATACGAATCACGTACAGAACACAAAGCGAAGGAAGTATGCCTGAAATTAATATGAGGCGAAGTTTTGATTGAACTTTATTTAATTATTCAATAAAAGTATTTTCTCGTCAAGAAACAATGTTCGTCGAGGGGTTGTTCGATTCGCTTTACGCAGGTACTTTGTAATGAAACGAGTATCATACACACAACACAACATCCTTTGAATATATTAATTTTTTTTTGTACTTTTTATATAGGTAGTACTAAAGTTATTTAAACGCGAAAAGAGTATTAGTAATCTAATCGGTATTATTACTTGTCATCGACGTATACATAAAGATTCTATTAGCCCGGTATAGTATGAATAAAATAGTAGCACGTAATGGGGGGGTGAAGTCGAGCGCCAAGACAACAAGCGCTCGAACTCCCGCATTTAGCCTCGCAGCCGTAACAAATTGTTAGGTAACGAAATAATAGACTTTCCGAACCGTTTAACTCCCAAAACGGATAATAGTAATGGTGCTAGGAAGTAAACGCTTTCCACGATTGCCATCTTGTCGAACTAGGAACTCGGCGCGCGGCTCGTCCGTTCGTTTTTCGCTCGCGAATAACCCGCGCGCGGTTATTTTATTAGTCGCTTGATTTATAAAGGGCCTTCGACAAAGCGTATTTCCAGCTAGTCGACGCGAAATTACCGGCAATAACTCCGCCATAACATAGCGATGCCGGTGTAAAGGCGGCTATGTGTCTTGGGCCCGGCGGCTATTATGATCTCATCCGGCGGACATCTAACACATGTCTGCGAATTTGGTTGTCACTATGAGTTAGTATCGGCGTATCTCGACGGGCCCGGCCGCATTATTTTGCTGTCTGACTTCCTGCGAAGCTCTTTAATCTCCCTCTCTCTCTCTCGACCGCTCCTGCTACCAGCCATCCAGTCTAGAAAGGGGTTATGGATAAGTAGCTGGAGATTAGTTTCTCAAAGTTATTACTAAAAGGTCGATTATCGTTTATGCGCTTTTTTTTAAAGCTCTCTCTCATAAAACCGCTTTGTTACTAAACGATGCCGCTCGGTGTAAAAATGAGAACAGAAATAATACATTTTCGGAGAGGTGAATAAATCCGGAGCCATTTGGCAATTTCGAGGCCGTAGCGGCGATAAGATAAGGTACCGCCGGGTTAATTCGAACGGCACTTTAATTACACTAATGGCAGAACCAAATGTTAATTACGATTCGATGTCGAAAAGGGCGAGAAAGGGGGATTTATGGGGGGTGGGTTCGGGGAATCCTGCGGAAGGCGGGTTTTTACGTCGATATATCGGGTTCGCAGGAGGCGCGAGTTCCTGAAAGAAAACGCGATTTCTGTGCGTGTGTGTGTGGGAAACTAAAGCTGATTTCATCCACTCTAGGCAGCCGAGATTCCCTCCGTTTGAATTACATTAGCCATTTCCGAATCGCGAGAGTCAGGATTTAATATATCGAATTATTTCATTATTATGCTTTCGCCGACGGCCCGTCTGAATAGATCCCGGAATAATTTGCAAAGTAGTCTATGAATAATGCAGGCGGTGAATTTTAATTAAAAGCGTTTCTTTTTTATAGTGTCGAAAATTCACAATCAATTGATCACATGATATATAAGGACGGGATTATTTCGTTTTGCTGTTCAAATATTCATCAGGAATCGTAATAAAACATTTCTATAACGGTCGGTTTTTTTTTTATTTAACCATGGGAGTAAAACCAGCTGAATATCGTGCGGTATTTTTATTTCTAGTGTCCAGTCGTGAATATTTAACAGCAAACTGAAAAATTTAATGAAGATAATTGAACGGCGATTGGGATTTACTTAAAAGGATTTATCCAATAGGAATAAACAAATAGAGAAACACTGTAATTTAGTTGAAAAGGGAGCCAAGGAGCGATTGAAAACAAATTATACATTCCGGAACGATTAAATTACAGGTATATAGGCTACCCGTTTTGTAAAACGGAAAAAATCCATACCAATTTCTACGTTTTTTTTTTCTTTCCATCGGAAAATTCATTTCCGTGTAACGGTTATCAAAAACCGATTTTCCCACACGTTCGCTTCCAATTACATATCATCTTGATAGGCCTGGCCCACCCGGTATGCTGATGTGGAAATAATATCGTTTTCGTGCCCCGCGCCCGACGATAATAGTCATTTCACTTCCTTACGAAGATAAAGTTTTTCCCTCCTATGTATTTACCATTTGGAAATTATACAAATGCACGTACGGTTAACAATTTATTTTTCCATAAAGCTTATACACGCACGTTGTTTTCCAAGAATATCTCGAGATAGACAGACGATATATATAATATTAGTTTGGGACACCCGATAAATGGAGTAACTCGTATTGATTGAGCGACTACTTTTCGAAAAATTTTACCCTTGCACTTGGTGTTTGTGGACGTAATTTCCAACGTGGGGGTTAATTAGGCGAAGGGGTTTCTACCATCAGACTGGCACCGGCTATCACCGATATAGCGTCAGCTATGCACCATAACCGCTCATTCGTTTCCACACGTAAGACAGCTAAATATGCCTATAGCTTTTTCGAAATAAAATCATTAATTAGAAGAAATATTATAAGTTTGATAAATAAGATAATTATATATTTCCTTACTCGATTAGTAGTGTATTCTTTTACTCGATTTGTTCGTTATAGAATCTCCGCGCTGAATAAATCTGAATAAATGCGAAGTTCCCGAGCACAATATCCTCTAAATAATAAAGAGGCAGTACATCAAAAGCTGACAAAGGCAAGACATTCGGTCGGCGGGCGTCCGCCGGGCTCGAACTCCAACTCCCCGGCTTTTTCCCTATTAAAGGATGCAAATAAAGCTCCTAATTTTAATTTTACGTGTATTAAAATCTGGCACAGCTGACGGGAGGAGGCGCGGGGCTGAGCTGAGCTGTCCCGAGATTAAGCCACAACAAAAGAACCAACTTAATCACCACCGTAAGGCCGTACAGGCATTACATGGACATCTACACCGCCGGATAGAAAGGGTGGATCCTCTACAATACAAAAGCACCGTCAAAATTCATTTTTTTTTCTGCTATACCTACTTATTTCTTTATGAATCGATTACAATACAAACTCTCCGACAAAAAGATATTACTCCAATTTTGTAGACCAAAATAAAACATCAATACCTATTTTAAGAAACTAATCAATAGTAGAGAACATCTACTATTTTTCTACTATAATAATACCTCTGATGAAATCAGAATTTATCGGTCGATCGGAAAGTTTAATTAAATTCACTGGAATAACCCCAAATCGAAAACTCATAATCCATTAGAGGGCATTGTTTAGCATAAAATTAAATAACTTCCAATCAAAATTCAATCGGAATTGCAACTCCACTTCAGGGGGATTTCCGATGATTTGTAAGATCCATGTTAAAGGTTGCAATATTTTCAGTCAAATTGATTCCGAAAGCACAATAAGCTCTCGCCGGATTTCGACGAAACGGTTAAAATAAGCCATTGTACAGGACCCAGGACTTAGTTCTGATCACGGAAAGGGGTTTCGATGAATTCCTACGGCGGAGGTTCGCTTTCAGGGTGATTCGATTTATGTTTATTTACCGAAAGCGTTATTTCTTTGGCGATCTAAGCTCGTTTGATGAATTTTTAAAATTCATTAATATGCTAAATTATTCTAATTTACCAATCGTTTGTTATTGATTTATTATTGGTAGATTTTGAGTGGATATTAATTGAAGTTTGGTAATCTCGAAATTATTTCGCCTTGTTTGGTAGTCGTATTTATTTTACCTAGCAGGCTCGATTAATTTTAGGTCCGCGGTATTATCTCAATTTGTTTTCCCTTTGCAAATCGCTTCTATATTGCCTTTAGAAATATCTAATCGTGGAGTTAACTAAATTTAATCGATTTTTGCATTTTTCGATGCCTATCCGGTCGCGTGTTCGTCACGTTGCTTTGTTAATTGTTGGTCTAAAAGTAGTTGGAAAGTTTTCGCTTTCGCTCAAAAAACGCAAAAAATAGCAAAAGTGTAACAGGTACTGGAACATAAAATAAAACTTTGGAAATATATAGGTCAAAGTTAAAAAGTTTTGTTCAAAAAGTGCTATTAAAAAGTTAAATTCGAAAGATTGGGGGTTAAGAAACTTGCTTGGAAAAGTTAAAATTATCAAACTTATATTATTTACGATATTTATTTTTCTCGTTTTTTCCTGGACATTTTTGCATACCATCGGCCACGCCAGGTCCGTGTCCATTATTTGTTAATTTTACTCCTGTTAGTTCCAACCTCTTTTTATCAAATTATTCAATTATTATAACACAATAGTAATATTTCAACTTCCCTAACAAATTAATGCATTTTCGCTGTTATAGTTAGTATTTTATTTATAGTATTTATCATCATAAATTACTCCAAAACTCACAAGCTCTATACTAAGAGTAAGAACTATAGATAAGAAATTATAACCAACCCGCTGTAGATCAGTTTTAGAAAGTAAAATTTATTTTCTACTACCGGCTTATCCTCGAGTTCCTTATAGTCTTTCGGAAGAATCCAGACCTGGTTTCACTTTCGAAAAGTTCGAAACTAAAGAAATAAAGAAAAATTTTCCGACTCGGAGTTTCGGATTGTTCCAACTCCCCCCGAAAAGTTCTTTGACCCACTGTTGGACTAACTACCTCCACTACACCACGAAAGTTCCTTACGTTTACACGATCGAAATTCATCGACCGGTCGAATCCTCGAAATTTTAAGAATCCATCGATGCGTAAACAAATCCATCCATCCATCGGTTTTTTTTTTCATCCTCCTCCTGCGGCCGGTGTTGTTGTCGAATTCCGACCCTTCCATCGGCTTCTAGATCTTGATCCTTTCGCCCTTTTACCGGATCCGCCAAAACAAAACCGCACCGCGTTCCTACAACGGGCCCCCCGAATTCATTCGATTTGGCCTAATCAACATCGGTCAAAGGGTCAAACGCGTTCGCCCTCCTATAAATAATTCCCGATTCACAATGAATGTTCCAATTTGTGCTGCTAACGAAATATTATGCTCGACCGGCCCCTCGCCATTTACGAAACCCCGCGCGCCGCTGGCTTCCTTCGAGTCTCCTCCAAGATTAGATGTACATAATCTCGGGGAACTTCTTAGAGGCCTCTATTCATGAGACCGCCTTGCCTTCTATTAAAGATACATGACTTCGGACATTTCGAATCGGGCTTTTGAGCTGACAGCTCGGACACACATGTAAAATCTCTTTGATTTGCTAATGCGTGGCCTGCGGCGATATGAATACTCATTAATATCCGCCGGGGAAGTTTTGAAAACCGCAGGAGGGGGCGCAAAGGAATGGCTAATTTCGGATGGAACGTTGCGATTTGGGTTGATCAATTCTCAAGTCGTTTTTTTTTTTGTTAACGATCGCGTTACTTTCGCTGAAATAGTAAATTAAATTTGGTATTTCCACGACACGATGCAGCATTGCGGTGGTATCAAATTTACAACGGGATTCTCTTTTAGTTGAATTGTCTCTAATACATCATTCCCGTTTCATTAGTGCTATTAAACACGAATCGTCGGATTTTCGAATTTAACACATTTTATTCGACTATTATTATCGGTTTCTGTTTATTAAAATTTCGCTACTCGTTCGTTCTATTGAAATTTAACTCATTAATCGATGAATAAATAATCCCAATGAACCATCGGAAGGTAAAGTCACAATTTTCATCGTCTAAATAATCCATTGTCTGGTAAATTATGAAACGCGATAAATAGCTCAAAGTTAAAAGGTGTAATTACACGAATTTCGAAAACCTCTAATGCTTCTAATTAACTACCGACCCTAACGAATTATAATATATTTCACTCCCGTAATGATTTATTTAATATAATCAGGATCGGATTAAATTCTTTTAATAGCAACACCTGCACAATATTTCTTCATTTTCTGCTACTATTATTGTAGGTAGATTTAAATGAATCTTATTTAGCTAATTGTAAATGTCATATTACAAAATATATAAATCAATAAGCTTTCTGTATACTTACAGATATTAATATTTCCTTGGGACGGTTCTGTTAATAACTCCGGTAACCGCTAATTAAAAGTATTTATTTATGTATTTGAACAAGGTAAGGAGTCGGTTGAATTATGAAAGAGAATGAGGCGATTTATGGCCCGTAATTTTCCGAGTCGAACTTACCGAGAGTTTTCCGACTTTTCAGAAGTAATGAGGAATTTTGGTTTTTGTTTGACTTCGGTCTTAAATGCCGAAACGAGAGTGCAAATACAAGAAAACTGAACGAAAATGGATTACTACTCCGTTTTTTTTGTAATCGGTAATTTGTCGAATATTTATGTATAGTAAGTGCCTAATTAAGGCATCAGAACGTTCCATTTATTTTAGGTACATTTCGTTTTGAAAATATAAGAACGGAGGAAACTTTCGTGACACCAGAGACCTCGTTCACCTCGCGAAAATCGATAGAGCGGCCCAAAAAAAAAGTTTTTCCTTTCTTTTTTCCTCCGACTGTTCTCATGCTGGTCCAAAAAAAGGAACTTTTTTCGTGACGTACGACGACGCCCATGTTAAATGGATTCGAAATAATGGCCAGAACATGATAGCTGAAACACTGGCGTAGAACTCGATTTATTCCTAATTCCAATGGATTTTTAGGAATATTATTACACCATTTACAGTTAATTGATTTAGTAATTTATTTCTCTTGTATCAATCATCTTATTCCACTAAAATAAATCTTGCGTTACTAATAACAGTATCGAAAAAATATCGTGTACTTTTCCACCGCTACTGATTCAATTCCTCCGCTTGTACTCCACAAAAGTGTTTAAAGTTAAATAGGTGTAAAATTCCTTTAGCAATAGACCTTCGATTTAACTTTAAAACTCCCTCTAAACAACGAACGTTTTAAGCAAAACCTAATTGAATTTATCAAATTCAGTTTAAACACAAATTTTAAAAACCTCGCGCATCTTAAGAGCGTTGATTGAAAAAAAAATTAAATTTCAATTCCGATACTTCTGAGCGAGTAATTACATTTAGAACTCGACGACGCCTGGCGAGGTGTCTTTGAAAAACGGTTCGTTTTTTCACAATGGACAATCAATTAACTTGATTAACTGATGAAAACTTCGTTCTTTCCTATTTGTTTTTGTATAAACTTTACTCAAACAAAATCGACTTGTATTCTTTATAAAAGAGCGTTTCTTATACAATTCTGATTACACTATAACTAACCGGTATAACTTGTTTGTATTTTGCAAATGAGTTATTAAATGCGACTTTGTGACGAAATCCTCATCGATTTGGGTTTTTATCATTTAACCATTTTCGTGGAAACTCGTCGAACGAAAAGCCGTCCGCTTTATTTCGATCTAATTTCCTTATATACAGGTATGATTAATACCGAGCCTTCGGCCAAATTTTAACCCCAGCTACCCCGTTAAAACAGCGGTACACCTCGGCATCGCACATATTAATGAAGTAATTTAGTTATATGACAAGATAAATACAACAAGATCCATGTGAGTTGATCCTGTTGTGCTCCCGCTCGGGCCTCGGGCTCCCGAGGGAGTATCGGGCCTAAGACACTCTTCGACGCCAGCCAGGAATAACCAGGATTCGTCGAGAGTCGCTCGGGAGACGGGCGGACTAATTTTCTGCGAGGGAATTCGAGCGGGTTTACCTTCGGGTCATGCGAATTTCGCTTCTAATAAAAAGTGCCCAACTTCTAATCAATTACGACGAATTAATTTATTTTTAAAGCTCGTGTGTTGCGCGCAAAACATTCCATCTAAATTACCCGGCATTGTCCCATCCAACACATTAGCATTTTTCTCGCCCTTACGTACAAAAGAAACGCCCAACAAATCAACCTAAACACAACAATTAATCCGCGCCCGCTAACAAATAAAAACTCCGAATAGCGCTTTTCCGCTCGCATTAATCCCGTCCCTTCCGAACCCACACACACACAAAAAAAAAATGATAAACAAAAACCCGAAGTTAAATGAAATTTTTCCGGAGGTCGCATGTGTTAAAATGCATTTTTCAATCCCGTAGAATTCGCCGAGACGAGCAAGGAGAGCGAAAAACACGCGCCGTCAAACTGCCAAAAGTTTTCTGACAAACAAGACGGGCTCGACCATTGTCCATTTATTCCGTTTCCGATCCCTCCTTGGTCGGTCTCCAGGCGAAACGGGGGCCCCGCGTCTGCTTTCGTATTCAAACAGCACCGTCCGGAGACAGCCCGACGCTTTGCTACACTCGCTTCTTTTTTTTTTTCGCCATATCGAATAAAAAGAATATATTTACTCGTTATCGAAGCGATTGTTTAATCCGAGATTTCTCTGTTGCAGGAACCGCCCTTGGAAGCGCCCGGAGCTACTCGATTCGAAGGTAAGGTTTTTCGAAACACCATTCATAAACTCCACGAAATAGTTCGTTGTATATTAGCGAAGTTAATTGAATAATTTTGCGCTTCTGCTAATTCTTTATTGAACTTTTCGGATTGTCTGTGCAGTCGAGTAACGTGATTTATTTTCTAATGGGAAAACGCCGGATTTTCCTGCCGGAGCCGGCTGATGGTAACTCAGTTTATCAAGTCGTTAGGTGTTATTATTGAGAGGAAAAGTCGCAGTGCGCGTGGAATTAGACACTGCACGATCTTGCACCTATTATGTGGTAATTCGTTAGAATTTCTAAAGGTATTAAACGGCGAAAGAAGAATGCGATGATTCGCAAACTTTTTCCCCGTCCCTTTGTTGTTTCGGTAAAGCCGAGTGTCGTACATTTGTTAAACAATGCCCGACGACTTGTTTTTCCTTTTCATCGCTCACAAAGGGCCCCGGACTCGGCCGCGCGAAATATAAGAATTCGCAAGAATTTTACGATATTACCGGCCGAGTTGGGAAGAAGTTAGAGCAAGGAGAATTCGCCGGAAAGTTGGAGAAAAAACGAAAGACTTAAAGAATTACGGAATATTTGTTGTTCGGAATATTCGAAACGCGAATAGTTAAAAAGGAGTTCTACATAAGTAACGGCTCTTCGGCCAGTCTGGAAATTCGCTGGAAGGTGTATGTAAGAGGAATTTTCGGATAACCAGACGACTGGCTCGGTTTCTTTCACGCGTTGCCGCCTCTTTGGGAGATTTTCCGCGTGGATCGCGACAAAGAAAAGCGTTTCGAAAATAATCGCTTTGCGACACCTATTATTTCCAATTAAAAAAACGCTTAATTAAACGGCCCTTTTGGATGTACTTCCGCGAGTTCGTTCGCATGGAAAATAAGATACTTACGCGGCCGGGTCGATGAATTCGCCCGAGGGCGATATTTTAAAAATATTTAGCAAGTTTTTCCGCGGAAAATCTCGGGCGTTTTCACTTCGACGAAACGGAAAACAAAGCTTTTTCCCATATGGATGCGGGCGTAATATAAGACTGCTTTATCAATTTCAATTTAGACATATGCGTAACGGAACAGGGAACTCACTTTAGCTCTCTCGCTCCCTTTCCCTTATACAGATTGTCCCTTCAAATACACATTTTCTATTACTCATATAATTCGTACCAGTTTTATAACACTTCAAATAATTCGTTTCGCTACAAAGAAACCATAATTAATAATGCGATTTTTAAGGGTAGTTAGCACGTTTGTATTCGTGATTCAGGGACAGCCTGTACATATCCCTGTGACAATGGGATTTTAAGGGCCCGAAGGGACAGAGACGCCGTGCGCGGTTCTTAATTAAATCAAAATGAATAAACGAATAATAGAATCGATTTTCTTTGGGTTATTTTCATTTTGGGATTTTCATTAGGCGATGCGGAAGGGTTGCGACACTAGGAGGCGAGACGGGCGAGGTCTAGGACCTCCGGATTCGGTGGATTTAATTGGAAATTTCGTACGAACGTCGGGTATTTATTTAATCGCGTCTTATTGGGCGATATTCCGTAACACTTTCGAATAAAATAAAAAATAAAATAAGAAGAAAAAAAAAACCGAAGGAACGAGGGTAAATCAAGTCATCACGGAGCGCCGTATCTGCCCCCGCATCGCCGCCGAAATGAGGGGTAGAAAACGTTTCGGAACGGAAACCGAGTAGGAAATTAATATCGTAAATATAAAGTTAGTGCATAAGTCACGGTTGTATGAATTTTTCTGAAATATTGGGGCAACAAATTATTAGAAACACGTGCTTGGATTTATGCTCGCAGTACTAGACGCACACTTTGCGTTTATTTATGTTCAGGTGGGATTTATATTTTGCTCACTTTATTGCCCGAACCTTCGCATCGGGTAATTTAAACGACCGAAACGGGAATCTCCAAAAAAAAAAAAAACAATCTTCCGGCCATCTTCCGACGGGATATCTGCGAAAAATCCCGGCGAATTCAACAGGCCCATTTCGGTAATCCTCGCGCGCTCGTATTTTTCGCAGCCCACAAAAACCTAAGTATTTTAATTCGCCATTACAGCGGCCATTGTAGGGTCTTTCTGCCCTTTTAATTCCTATCCATATACTGCAATTATCCCTTGTTTTCTCTCTGTTTAACTCCATATTATTCTTTGCGTGGTTTTCCTCGACGTTTCGCCACTTGATTGTGTGTTTTAAAGGTCTCGGAAAAACCTTAGGCGTGAGTCCGAACTCGATACGAGTACCAAAAAAACTCTCCTTTAATCCCAAAAATTCTTAATTTTCTAACACTAAATCTGGTAGAATTATCTTTCACAAAGTATTACAATGTATGGTCAATACTTGTTAATTTAGAATCTTCGCTTTGAAATAGCTTTTCTGGAATCGAATTCCAGACGCTCGTTTGGCGTAGCATCAGCCGAAAACCGCTCCAGTATAACAACGATCTATCGCACATAGTAGTAAACACATACCGATTTGATCTCATATTAACCATTTTATTAAATTCTTGAAGCAGCCTTGACGGCTGACGCCGTCGCCGTGTGTGCGCCCCCGTCCGCCTCCCGCCGCCCCCCGATCGGGATTCCGCGGTTTCGTCAAGAAATTATTTGCATCGCTGGGCGGGCTCGCCGACGCAAAATTTTCGATTAAAATTTGATTAGGAAAAGCGGGCCGGCGTGTTTTCCGAAAAACAAACCGATCGAGGTCGTTAATTGGGCGATATAAAGGCGAATAAAGTCGAATAAAGTCGATCCGTTGCGGTGGTTTATGGGCGATGATAATAGCTTATAACTATCAAATCGGAATCGAAGCCAAAAACGGTCCTATCCGGCTGCGCCAATAAAAATTAACTGCTCGTTGGATTAGAATCGAGCTAGTGACAATTACAACGCCGTAAACATTCGAAGATTCGCGTTTCGCGGCGGCCATAAAGGGTATTAATGTGTCCTCGAGTACTATAAAAAATTACCAATAAAAATCAGTGATTACTTATAAACTTTTTATGCACTTAAATTTGTTCGGCTCGTCGACTACGAGGACCTTTTCGCACGACGCACGCCTAATCGCACACTTTGAATGCGAAGTAGCTGCGTTCGGTGTGAAAAAGAAACCGCTGAAAAATGTTATCTGTACTCGTAGAGAGAGCCACCTGTGGAGCCCCCCCGGAAAGGGCCCTTCGACCTGTCCCGACGTGTGCTTATACATGTACGTGCGGCCGTAACGAGATAATTTGTAGAAGAAAAAAAAACCGAGATATTTCCATCGAGAAAACAATTCGCATGGTAAAGACAAATACGAATACAAATAGATTCTTTCCCAGTGGCTGCCCCGTCTAGCGAGTGTGTGTATGTGTTATTGGAATAAATTGAAGCTCGGGGAGTTTCGGTCGGACCGTGAAATATTCCGCGCATAAATTAGAACGGAACTTCCTGGCAAGAAAATTAGGGGCGAGCGGGCGACGGCCCCGAGGCTGCGAACGTCCCATTAATACAGTCATTACATGAACGTAATACGGCGCTATCTCGGGAATAGTCCTCCATAAGCAGAATGACAGATTCTTACACCTGATTACCCTTAGGTTTGATTGATTGTACGGGAGGAAATTGGTTTAATTTGCGGACGAGTCGGTTTATGGTTCTCCTTCTAGAGAGAGATCCGGATGCATCGGTTCGAGTTTTATTGCCACTATTTGTCTGAGAATTTCACAAATTTATTAAACTTGTATAGTTTCATTTTCTATATATCAATCCTAATTACCTATACCTATTACTCTTTATGACTTCATGCAAAAGGTATTATTAATTTGATGTATAAAAATTTCTAGTAGGTAGAACAAGTTGCATTAGAACTAAATAAACATCATAAAGGAGACGGAGGAAGAATTCAAATGGAGCAAATTGCGAACGTTTAAAACACACACATCAGGAATTCCGACGTCGATTGATTTCCGAAATACAATAGATAATTTCTCTGCATCGACTTTTAACACTTCCTCATGTGAAAATAACGTGAATTACATCGCAGGGCCTTTATTCTCCGGAGTTCCTTTGCTCGGATATTAGAATCCTTTCTCCTTTGTGTCGACAAAGAGTCGCTCCTTTACTCGACACAACATGTGTCAATTGGTTCTTCGATCGATTTTTTTATTATGCAAATAAATATACTGTTTCACAAAAGTTAAGGAAGTTCACAAATATTGTGATTAATTTAAAAGTTGCAGGTTTTTTGTTCGCCAAATTTAGTATGAATTGTAGAGATATTAGGGGCAAAAAATCCACTTAGATATGAGAGAAAACATTTAATTTCGCATATTTGAAAATCTGGTGATCAAAAAGCCTGTAACTTTTAAAATAATCGCAACATTTGCGAACTTTTGTGCGGAGCAGTTTATTTATCTGATGACTTCTAATTAGTGAACGCAAAAAAGTGAATTTATAATTCGATTTCAATCGAATCGATACAAAAATTGCGTGTTATTTAGAGCGATTTACCTAAATAAATAAAATTTTAAATGTACTTAACGACACTCGGTAACTCGGTAAGAAAAAACTCGTTTTGACAAGCTAATCCGAAAGCAACAATATACCTTCTGTTTACCTGTCTCGCGGATGACATATGATGGATTAATGGATATTGGAAAAATGCCGGTTCGAATCGAACCTCGCCCTCGGGACGATCGCTTTTGCCATCGGAAAATCGCCTCGGAAAATGTAAATGGTGCCGGTTAACCCGCTTCGACGCTTTCAATCGTGGAAAATTCGATGGTTTTCCGTCTCCGAACGGTAAATTATTTCCGCGGGCCGGCAGAAGAACCGCCGGTCGTGCACATTTATCTTTTAAATTTAATAAAATTCTTAACTTTGTACTTTATAATCGGCCGAAAAGCCGCCGCTCCCCGTACTTGATTTTTTATTGCGCTCCGAGAACAAAAGGAAATCAGGTGGTTCGACTTCCCCGCCGCCGTGCGAGTTACAAACTTCTCGAGTAATAAAAATAAAAACGAAGAGGCCTCCTCCACTTCTTCTCTTCCCCGGCGTTTCTTTTCCGGCGGCTTTGACGGCGTCTTAATTAAATTATCAACCGATATGCCGAGCCGGATGGAGCCCCCGGAGGGCGCGTGGAAATCCCGAGATATGGCGGTTGTTCCGCGTACGATAAAAATTCCTAATTATTTCAGTTGCTCGAATTCGAACCTTTCGATATTCCGCCGCGATGTAAGCTCGAATTAGGCGCCTCTTCGGCTTGTAACAAGTGGCGAGTGTCAATAGCTCGAGCAAGTACACCGGGCTCTTTGTAGCCGGAGAAAGATGAAGAAAGAGAACCCTTACTTAATATCCGTTTATGCTTCTCGGCGTCTCCTCGACTCGATCGGTGTTGAGTTCTGGATAGGATTTCTTAAATAGGATCACGTTCAGCCCTCTTTAACCTGGCTCAACTCGGCTTAGGGACACCGGCTTTAGCCGGTGTATTTTTTTTCTACTACTACTTTCCTCGGTCGAGTGTA
Source organism: Phyllotreta striolata (assembly GCA_918026865.1). Taxonomy (NCBI): domain Eukaryota; kingdom Metazoa; phylum Arthropoda; class Insecta; order Coleoptera; family Chrysomelidae; genus Phyllotreta; species Phyllotreta striolata. The sequence goes on along the minus strand of OU900098.1, from coordinate 388,797 downwards.
CTTTCCCGGGAAGTTTTAATACAAGAGACTTGACCGATCCGCTCCGAAGGGAGTTAATAATTAAAAGTGAGTTGTTAATAGCGAGTTTAATTGATTATTAGATGCCGGGTATCGGATCGGCGTCGAAAAGGAAGCCGGGCGAGAGTTTAAGAACCGAAAATCGGGGAGAGTTTTGAATCAATATTTGATTGCTGGAATTAGCGCTTTATCTGGATTCAGCAGACCTCTCTCGGTCCGCCTTGATGAAGGTTACTTGATTGTTTGACAGAGGCCGTGTATACGCGCGAAGAATTAAACGAGTAGCCCGCTTTCACTCACCCCCGGTATATACTCGACCCTTCGCCGGTCACTCGGTCTACCCTTAACGAGTTTTTCCAACTTAAATGAAACGTTCGGATGCATCTTTTCCACCTATACAGGGCGGTATTATCGAAAACGAAAAGCGAACGGGGGGAGGGTTTCGGCTAGATAACGCGCCGTTTTCCGTTTCCTTTCCCAGAATTGGCAAAGTGGCGCTGGGAGAGATAATGTTTCGGAAAATATATCTGGGGGCGAGGAGACCGGATCCGCGGCCAGGTAGCTGGAAACGAATGGATCGGGTTCTATTCAAAACGCCGTTATTGTTCAACGTTAAAAATTACTCACGCGCTGTAATATTTATTAAAAAAAAAAAAGAGAACCAGTCGAGGAAAAATCTCGCGGAAAAATTCCGCGTTTTCCATCTCCCTCGAGTAGCGGCGTATTCAAAGTTGTCTTAATCATCCAAACCACCTAATTTTCATAAATCAGGCCCGATTCAGCCCTTAATTTTTCGCCCCGAGGGTGGCAAAACGCGGCAGAGTCTCGAGACTTCGGTCGTGTGTTTCGCCCGAAGCTCCGGCATCTTATATTGGCCACTCTATCTCCTCGTCTTCGTCGTTCTTTATTCAACAGAGGCGCCTGACAACTTTTATATATACTACGAAACTATTCACAACGCCCCGATATTTTCTATATAACCGTAATTCTAATATTAAAACTTCAGTAAAAATGTATTACATTAGAGTCGTAGTTTCGAAGTTTTCTGTGAGTAGTATTATCGAAGAGTTTATGGCGTTTGCGCCGCCGCTGTTTTGTATCTTTTCTCCTTATCCCTTGACACAGATTAAGGCCTCCGTTGTTAAATATTCATGCAGAAAAGGGGGCAGATAAAAATAAAAATGTAGCATCTTCTTAGTTCCCGTGTCGTAAACACTTGAGAGGACGATATGGGTGTCTCCGGAGACGTTCGAAATGGCTTAAACGCGGTGAAGACATTTGACAGATATGTGTAAATTTTCGCGATATATACAAACACCTTTATCGGGAGCATTTGCTAACTTAAAATGGGAAAACTTCGGAATAATAAATGCGGCACAAATTGGGACGGCTACACTACGTTTATCATCGGTGTATATCGCAATAGAATAAAACTGATGGTACTTCGGAAAATCTCACATATAAAAACAACTATTTCCTCCGAATGCGAGGTATTGAATATTCTTATTTATTCGTCGGAATGGGTTTTATACGTGCAAAAACCACTTCACATACTTCAACTTCAGCGGGCACATTTGAATCGCAAAATTTTAAAACCGAATCACAGAATGCGAATATGTAAATTCCGGCGGAGCAACTAAAACTTCTTAATGTAACCCCAAGCAGCTACTTAAGACGACATTTTGTCTCCTATTGGCTTCCATTTGCACTGATATATTCATCCGTCGTCAATGAATTAGTACGGGGGCTTGTCCTCTTTTTCTTTCTATCCTATTACGTTAATTTATTTAGCTAACTTTATTAGATTATTTGAAGAAACTATAAGTATAAAAATATTTCTTCATTGCTGATAAAATTCGTAGTACCTATGCAATTATGTATGCAGGTGTGTGTTGCTTAAAAAATGCAATTTTGTGCACAACAATTTAGGAATAAGTTTATGGTATATTTTGTAGATTTAACATCGTTATTTCCTAGTTAGTTTAGTGGAAATTGTGAGATACCCGGGTAGCTCGGGCTCCCATATCAAAAGCCAAACGGGCCATCAGGCGTGCCGAATATGTAAAATCTATTTGAAATGCATCGTTTCCCAGTCGCGGAGTTGATAGTTTGTCTCTTATACCTTTTCCAGTAGGCTCCCCCGCCTGAAAACAACTTTGTCTCTTTTCCAAGGAAAAGTTGAGGTAAGCGCCAGCTGTCGACGGCTATGCAAATATCGAAGGTGCTCGAAAAGACTGGATGGGGAAAATGGAAATATACGATGGGAAAGTGCTTTATGCGTTTTACACAAAAATTAGATTTGTAATAGTTTCATTTTTGGTGAGGCGATAGTAGGATAGGTTCTGAATGGAATAAATTTATGAATTCGATTGGTATAGTAAAGAGGTGGTGTAGCGCCACTGTCGTCGATTGCCTCGACCTGATGCGTAGCACAGAATTACGAAAACGACTCGAGAAATATGGAATTGATGCATAAATTGGCGAAGGGGACGTCTAAACGGGCTGCCGAAGAAGGATTTCGGAGCCTTAGCGCAAAAACGGATCGGATCTGGCTATACATTTGCATCTCGCCGTCAGGTCGTCGGCGGAACTCGCACATTAGGGGCGAGATTTTCCGCGATTTTTCGCATCGACGACCGAAACATGTCGGCCTAATTTCCGAGCGCTGGAAAATCGGAAAGGCCGCGCTTCGGCGAAGAGAGCGATGTCGGCGCGAAGGGCACTTGATGAACTAAACCCATCGATCATCCAATTAGGAATGCTGATCAATCATCGCTCCGTTTTGGCGTCGGGGCGGTCGCGACGCGGCCGAAGCTCATCTGTTTCATCTACATGTCGACTAAGTACCGTCTTGTGCAGATATTATATACGAAGGGCCCCCGTAATCAATTTTACCGGGTATATAAATCCTGTGTGTTTAACATTTTGGTTTTTTCCGCAAACAAATTTTATATATTAGTTCGTCAATTTTGAGTAATGTATGTTTAAAAATGCATTGATATTTTTGCATTACGCTCGACTCTTATTAGTTATTTTTTTTGTGCTTCAAAGTCGAACGAAGGGAGCCGTTAAGTAAGAGCTTTTTGCAATAACGCCTCGAAAATACTCGCACATTAACTAGTGATTCTTTCTCCCGATTTCCCTTGCGTATTCGCCCGAAAGTGTGTCGTTCGCGGCTTAACCATAGTTAGCAGCAATTCACTCGAATATGGGTACACAGGGCCGGGCTATCGAGTTTTTCCACCAATTATACTACCATCCTGTTACTCTCACTTCCACCATTTTTATTACAAACTTAGAGGCATTCTTCTATTAACGCACTATTGAAAGTTCGCAAATATGAAAAGTTAAGGAAGTTCGCAAATATTGCGATTTTTTTAAAAATTACAGACTTTTAAGCACCAAATTTTCAAATATGCGAAATTAAATGTTTTCTCTCTTATCTAAGTGGATTTTTTGCTCCCTACCTCTACAACTCATACTAAATTTGGCGAATCAAAAAAACCTGCAACTTTAAAATTAATCTCAATATTAGTAAACTTCCTTAACTTTTGTCGAGCAGTATAGTTTAGTTATATTTGTATCGAGTGTTATGATATAAAATTCGATCGCTTGGTAAATCCGCCTCTGCGGTATCAAGTGGAACAGCAGCAACAAGAAAACGGCAAGATTTTATGGTTTGACGCGGGGGCCCCCGGCGGCCCGGGGGCGGCGGAACACGTCCTCATCTAGTCGGCTCCGCTCCCATAATCATGTGTCTTGATTAGCGCCGTTTGTACATAAGAATCCGGCCGTGTGGCGGTGCGGCTGCGGCGCGGCGTGTACACGCCGAGCAGAGAAATGTTGTTATTGCATCCGGGGACCGGTCGACCGGCTCCCCGCCCCCCGTTCCCCATCGCTAAGCCGCTTCATTACCGCCTCCTCTTATCCCGTCCTCCGCGATGTGGCATCGTTCGAGGAACGATGAGTATCTCTGTTTGTGCACCGGATTACAAGAATTTCATTATTTTCGCTTCGGGTGCTCGGGTTTTTTTTTCACTCTCCGACCGCCCCCCGTTTATACAACTAGATTTTTATACATCAAACGAACGGTTGTTTTAATTATAACCACATTTTCGCACCCTTCTTAGATCGCACTAAATTTTCGTCCGTCGAGATTACGAATGAATTATACTCTGGTTATCCTCTTTGACCCCGAACCGTGGCTTCTTACTCTCGGGCTTTTACACGCCATTTATCGGCTCACTACATTTACTAGTCGCTCGTTGCTCGTTACATCGCTAACAGAAGCGACCTCTGGCGGTCGCCTCGACGAAACCTCATCGGAATTGGGATCCTCTCCTGTCGGAATTTCGGGGATATATCGAAGACGACGACGGGCGATGCAAAGGATGGATGACATCGCACTTGATGGGCAAGAAACCTAACAGAAACCAGTAGCGTAGAAACTAAATAATATGTCACTTAAATAAGGTGTTTGTATGGATTTTTGAGTACCTGTAGGGGATGAATTGTATGAAAATTTCGTGGAGGAATCTTCTTTGTAATTTTTTTTGTGTATAGCGCAAGTGTTAGTTTATGTAGTGATGGTGTATTTGGCGCCGCCTATGGTTGTAAGTCAACGTTTGCTGAGGTACGCTGCTTACTAATTTCAATAGATTAACCGCGCACATTTAACCCATTCGCTTAAATCGAGTTATTTGTAATTAACTAGCTCCTACCCATAAGCCGGTTTCCGCCGCACCAGTCCTTCTCCGAGCCCGGTTCCCTATATATATATATATATATACCCCGTTCCTTTCGCCTCTCTGGAAAGCGCACTCCAATCTACGGCGGAGCCCAGAGATTAATGTCCCGAATTTTCAATTATCGGTTTTGCGGAAGATGCGAATCGCTCGAAAAATTTCGCGAGCCTAGGCGATTTCCACGACCGCGACGTTCGTTTTGTTTATAACAATAAATTCGTTGCGAACTATGTATTCTTGTGTAGGAGAAAATTTGAAACGGGGGAAATCTCTTTGGCGCGGTTTTTTTGGAGGATAAAATATTAAAGTAGCCGAAACAAGAGGATTGGGCGATGGCTTCAAAGGTTTAATTAGGAAACGAGAAGAAAAGCGATAAGCCGAAAAGGTCCGAATCGCGTCCTCTGTCACTGCAAAAAAACGAAACGAGGCTAAAGCGAAAAATTAGCCTAGTCGTGTAAAAAATTAACGAGTTAATTTCGGCCGTCGATTAGATGGATAATTCGCCGGGGGCCGAGAATTCCTCTCGGATTCTCCTATCGATCATCGGGAGTAGTAGTAGATTCGCTTATTCGATTAAAACAATTAAGTGAAAGTGGAAAAAACGACGGCGAAAATGAAAATGCGATAATCTATGGGCCGAGCGGGGCGCGTAATTTTCGCGTCGAAAACGACGCCTCGACGGAGGGATCGGATGAGCAATGTGTTTTTCCACCGGAAAACCGGACGGCTTTTTAAATCACCCGTTCACTATCTAAATTGAACTTTTTCCTCGATACCTAAAATCCTACACTCTTTCGGATACCAATACACCCTCTTGTCGTGAAAGTTCCACCCCGCGTCGCGACAAACAATCGTATATTAAAATATTTTTCATCATCGTTTTCGGCGAATTAACTTCAGCCCTGCGAGTGAAGAAAAAAAAGGGTCGCAGCGAAAAAGTTTCCAATATTGTCCGAAAGCCCTTTCGACACCTCCCTAAATTAAAATCCGTCAGTAATAACAGGTGTTTTCCGTCGAACTCGCCCGATGAAAGCAGGAGGAAAAAGTCGCCTCGCCCGATATTGAAAGATCTCCTTCAATTCAAATATTAATTAACATTATTATCGCCGGCTTTGCCCTTTTTCGCGCCGAGAAAAAAAGTCATTACACTAAATCATCGCTTTCTAATAAAGAGCGAGCCCTATGCAAAGCGAGCCGACCGAAAAGGGAAAGGGATCGATGCTCAAGCTCAACCCCCGCACCCTTTAGATTTCCTGTCAAGGCGACAAAAATTATAATATTTAAACAGGATTTAATAGGATTAGGTTCAAGAATTATAGCAAAATTCTTCATAAAACACACATATTATGCATTAAAAATAAATAAAAATTACTTCATAAAAAAAAACTCTCGGTAATTTATGGCCCCATATTTCAAGGTAGGCGTCCTTTTTCTTTAATTTTGTCAAACAGGTTCGCTTTGTTGTACTTTCTCTCTAATGACATTTTAATGGCGAAATTACAGGCTGTTCCATAAAGGATACGGAAGGTAAAGTAGAGCGAAGTGAAACACACAGATGAGATTTACTACACTTCTGTACTTACGGAAACTTAATGGAAAAAGTGATGGGAGAACGGAAACTTCCATATTACTCGATGTTATACGGCGAAGAAAGGAGTATCAACATATATAGTATCGATAGATTTGTGAGGTTTTTTCGTCGGGATTAAGGGTGCACAAAAAAAAATAGAAGGGGAAGTTAATTTCGTACCTGTTGATAAACGAGAAGTCTAAATAAAAACGACGAGCTCTTCTCGCCGTATAAAAAGCGGTTTTTTTCTTCCTTTGAACGGACCATTATGGCATGAGAAGCGATTTCACACCCTCGATGAACCGACCCCCAGCGGCGTATCAAAAGAAAATTAAAAATCCAAGAAAATCGCATAGGTTATTACAATCCGAACGTCACTGAATCATCAGATACTATCAGAGTGTCAACCACACAAACGCAACCCCCAATCTTTTCCGCGTTTCATCATCATCTCCCCCGCGCTCCATGTTCATCTCACCGAGCTTAATAGCACTTTAGAATTATAAAGATAGCACTTTTTACCGCCATCATTTACGGAGTAGACTATAATTTTTCTTCGATCAAATTAAAAACGTTTCTAACAGTGTTTACCCAGCGTCGTATACGAATGCAAACTAACCCGATTTCTTTGATCCCGGAATTCTCGATATCGATTTTTTTATACACCCTCCTGCGGCGTATCGCTTCGTCAAGCTCCGGCAGACTAATTAGTTGATTTGCAGCGGCTCGAGGGCCTTAATGCAATCTAAATTTTTCATTTCGGTTCACTCCCGGCCGGCGACGTCGACGACGGCGGGCGTCGCGCTCGCCGTAGAATCAAACGGCCTTCGGTCCGGGATTTCATCCGGCACTTTTTCGATCGCGTTCGCGTCGGATCAATCAGAAGAGGCTCTCGCGTTCTAATTCGCTAATTCGGAAATGTCCCGAGCAGCGGGGATAATTGCGAAAATTTAATTGCGGAATGATTGATGGCGGGTTTTAAGTCAAATCGCTGGCGGAGGGACCGCCGAAGAATACGGAACGGGGGGAAAATAACGAATATCGTTTGAAGTCGCCAACAAAAAAAAAATATAGCGAAATTGGAAATTTCGCGTTAACGTAACTTCTGCGCTTCGAACGTTATCCGGTTTAAGTTCGGTAGGAAAAGGATACAATCGGGTGTCTTAACATAAGGTTTTCAATTAGGAAATCTGCGATTGCAGTCGTATTTACCCAAGACACGTTCGATTACAATTTCTTGCCAAATTTGCAGTGCTAGAATAGTAACCAGTGGCGTTCATTAAACCAACAATCTAATAGCATTATACCTACCTTATATTTACAATTAAAAATTTTAATAAACAATCCTACTAACTGCGCCACTTATACCACTACGTTTTGACCGCTAACTATCTAATATAATTTTTTTTTCTACAATTATTGTTATAAAGAATTTCATTTGAATCGATGGTGAAGCAACGTCGATACATATATGGAACAGTTTACTTTGGACGCCGCTGCGAATTTAACTCGATGAGAAGGAAATCCATGCGGAGATTCGTTGGAGTAATGGACCCCCGACGAGAATCAATTCAGTGTCTGATTGTTTTCATCCCGAGCTGTTTAATAGGATGGAGAATGCAAGGCAACCACCAAAGTCGTTCGCTCTGCCTTCGCTCCGCCGCCGCCGCCGCCGCCGCCGCCGCGCTTCTGCACCAGACGTTCGCGAACGATTCGATAATTTACTATTTTCATAAATACATCCGCATGTGAGAGTGCGTTTAACCGGAAGAATATCGGGCAATTATCGGAGAGGTTTTCGGCCGCCGACGGAAATTAAAGCCGGCGGTTGAAGACGCGGTTTTCGCATCGGGAAGCGATATAAGTAAATTCGCGTTCGATTCCGCTGATGGTGTTATTTAATTTCGCATCATCCAAACATCCGGCGAATCGGTAATGATTTTATCGTTTGCCGGAAACGATCGAGGAGATAAATCCGGCCCGTTCTCCTGACATACTTTCGTCTAATTCCCCTTTTTTTTTTAACAAAAGCGCATTAGTTAAAGTGCAAAAAGGTGAGTAAACCGTCCCTTCAACAACGTCGACGGCGATATAAAGAGTTACATTAAGGGTGTAAAAAAGCGAAATGCAGGCACAACGTGAGCCTGAGTGGCAATTACCTTGCAAAAAAGCACCTGCCGTCGCTCGGTAGCTGCAACTAAGAACCTTTTTAATTAGAACATTATGTTAATTAGACGGGCCTTAAGGGTTGCTTTTGATTTTACCGGCTAAGGAAAAGGCGATTTTATAGCCGGCGGGGGTATTACGATCCGCAAGATAAATGGTTATCATTTTACGTAATTTTTTCCAACTCGATTTCGCAATTAAAACATCTAATTTATGCGATTTAATTAAGGCGAATTATTCGAACGGCGGGGCGTTCGATATCTTCGGACCGATTTTACGGTTATGTCCCAATATCGAAGCTGCTACGTATAGCTAAAGCTGTCGCCTCATTACATATCGAAATAACTGAACCGTACCGGAATAATGTCATTTTTATACGGCATAAAATTCTAACGACATGTTGTAGACCGAACCGAATTGACTCTAACTCATCCATAGCGACTCCTCAGATTTTGACGTTCAGTGTAGTTCGTAAAAAATCATTTTCTTCGCCCGAACGCCGCGATATTCACGTTCGGAATAAATCGTGCGAAATCAATCATAAAAGCGCAATAAAAGTAAATAAAAAAGAAGGGAACCCTTCTAATACTATATTCGTGTGACATACGAAACATTCACGACTAAAACAGCCATAAAGCCGGTCCATAAAACACTCGACGATGAACCATAAGCTCCTCGAAACGCGTATAAATTTAAAAAAACAAGCTGCAAATGGCCTCGCCGACGGCGGAGCGGCCCCGACAATAAAAATATTCAAAGGTGATGACTCCCACTTTGCACACACTCGCGCGACACACGCCGCAGGAACACAACATTTGCAAGTATAAAATGACGAAATGCCGACGAAAAAAACGAAATAAATTCCTCGCCGCGCGCCGGTATGCGGACGAAAATCGGGGATTCCAACTTCATAACCCCGAATCCCCCAAAAAATCCACCAAACAACGTTATCCACTCTCAAGTTTCAATCCGTCGGGTCCGCGGAAAACCATCCGAAGGAGCATTATGGTTTATACAAAACAACTAAGCCTCCAGCACCACTTGCTCTATTCCGATATTAGACCAGTTTGGAATGACATTAACTACTCTAGATACATCAAATCTAAGCAACACCAAAGAGTTCATAAAGCTTTTAGTATTTTATGTGGTATAGCTGCAAAGTAATTTAAGAGAGACGTGAAGGTTGGTTGATTGAAGGTCTGGATGTCGAATTCGCCTGGGCTAATATCCGGGGATCCTGGAATATCAGGCTAATCCTGACGTGTACTCTTAATGGAGCCAGATTAGAGCATACGGATGTGTTTTGCATGTAAGTGGGGAATGATGTTTGGTTTTAACGGCTAAACGGAGCCGGAGCACGACCCGTTTTTGCTTATAGGACGAGAATGACCTCGTCGGATTTTTTGTCCGGGGCGGTTTTGAGCGGGGAAGAGTGTCCCTTTTATTCGGGCGTTGTTTTAAAACCGATTCGATACACATCGTCGAAGCGGCGCATGTGGCTGTATATATAGAGGAAAGAGGACGCTTCGGGAGAGGAAATTAAGTGTCAGATTTTGATTGCGAGAGATGGAGAAAATCGACGAAATGTTTTGGGTTATTTGCGAAATACAAATGAGCCGAAGATTGAGTCCTTTTCAGCGGGGCTCTCTCGGATAGAACAGAACAGATAGCGCCGAATTAAATTTACTTTCATCGGCGATTAGTAAGCGAGTCTATCGACTTTTGCGGTTTTCCGTTTGACCAATTAGCGTTGGCGAATCTTTTTTTATGGGGATTCCGAGGGAGGAATTTTTAGAGGAAAAGCCGGTTATAGAAGGGCACTTATAGCGACTTTTACGAGTCCCTCGGAAGCAGTAAAAGGGTTAGACGGGGTGATAATTCACTGTAGTGCACCTCTGTTTCTAGTAATACAACATCGGAATGACAAAAAGGGACTAGGGGACCGGGCGAAATTTGAATTTTCGAATCGATTAAGACGATTATTGGAGCAAATAAAGGATCGCTGATGGTGATTGCGGCGATGCCGGCGGAATTTTAATTGCGTTATATAAAACGGGAGAGATTGATTTAATTCGATTAGAACGAGGCGCGGGAAGAGGATATCCCATTTTTGGTGTTTTCTCGCGATGCGCTCTCACGTTAAAAAAGGAAAACCGGGATTAGAGAGGCCCTTTTGTTTCGCGAGGTGCTAAAGGAAGTCGAGAGGGTTTCACTACCGACGCCTACTCGACTCCGACTTACCGGAAGAGCTTTGTTTTCCCATGAAAAACGCACGTTTCCTTTCTTGCGGTGTCCTTTGTTTTCCGTTTCGAAGAAACTTTTTTAATAACTCATCCCCGGAACGAGCACCTTTTAAATCTCGCAAGATTTAATCGAAAACTACACCGACCCATTAACAACGACAATTTTCCTCGAGGACTCGATCTAATCGACCGAGATCCGAGCACAATATGTACCTGTTGTTTTTTTTTTCTCTTAGTTTTCTAATAATCCGTCCCAGACGGTCTGAAAATCTGAAAAGAAATTTAATTATCGGCTGCGATTCTAACGTTTGAATATTAAAAGGGACCAAAGGCAAAGGCGAAATTTAATCCGGCCGTAATGAGAGCATCCTCAATGCAAGTCAAATAAGGATAAAAATTAGCCCGGCGAAGTCGCTGATTAAACAGCAATCACTCATTCGGGGTCGGTTGATTATCGTCGGCCGTCGAAATTGGTAAGTTTTTTAATAATGCCGATGGCCATCGTGTCTTGGGGGTTTTATTTGCTCTAGAAAACGGCGGAAGGAAGAAAAACAGAAAAATAAAGGATGAAAAAAAAAAGAGGAAAAGGTGGATGCAGTGGCGTGGATATTTCAATTAGTAAAAATAAATAAATTAGTAGTAATGTTGGGATAGTTTTCTGCATGCAAATTTCTCTTCTCTCAACCTTTATTTCCTGACCCATAAAATATATTTCCTTCTAACGGATTTGATCGTAAATTTTAATTGCAATAAGGAGATTTGCACGTCACTGGGCGGCTTGAAAAGATCGCCGGATGTCTCGATTTCCCGTTTTTTTCAAATAAGGGGGAGATTGTTATCACATCTTCTAATTTACTTATACTCTTCTTAAGATCTATTTACAACAATGAGTCCCGCCTGGCAATAAAAAAACGGGAAATTATGTTCGAGCGTCACTTTGGCTGGAGGGGCGCGGTCATAAAGCCCCATTGTCACAGGTCGGGGGTACGCGTTTTTTTTCCTTTTTTTTTTTTTTCATTTCTCTCCTCTCGTCTCGTTTTCCTTGATGAATTTCCACGAGATAATTTTAATTTGTCGGCCCGCTATTGTTTAGGTGTCTTTCTGAAAAGATGATTTCTGTTTAATGGGAAAAAAGGGCGCTTAAAGGGCCTTTTGTCGCGACGTTGGAATCGTTTTGTGATTTCGTTTTTTTTTGTTTAACACCTGCTGTTTTCCTGCTGCTGGGTAATCTGGTGCGTAATTCGCCGTTTTCCGAGAGATCTATTAATTTTGTTGCGGATGAACCGCCTCCAGTGCGAATCGCATCGATTATTTGATAATTGAGATGGATTCTCCTTATAATAGGCACTCTCCAACATAATTGGAGATAACTGGCGATTTATCTCCTACCTAGATATACCATATTAAACCTTCACTCTTCCCGTTTACCTTCTGCTTTAATGTTATTAGCGGAAAATCTTTAAGATACCCGGAATGGCAGCCGCCCTGTACGTTAGTGCACACAAATTTATCTCCCCCTTCGACACGAAAGGACAAATAGCTACGCAGGGTCCGGCTCCTATCGCCCTTTACAAGGGCTTTTCAGTTCCTAAGCCCTTCGGACTGCGAGTCCTACATAAATCATACGCCATATTACCATGAGCATATGATTTATGTCGTTAATTGTAACCTGTAAGGATGTTTACTTCGGCAGAATCGTGATTTAAACCGTCGAATTCTCGATTTATTAGCGAGTCGATATTAAAAGATTTATTTATTGGCGAAGAAAATTAAAAAAAAATGTATCTTCGTGTGAAATAAACAATTTCCACTTCGTACTTAACATTCTATACTCCGGAGAGTCCTTATCAACCAACGGGGTCCTTTAATTTCCCTTTTTCTACCTAGCATTCGAGCGAGGAGCATGTGCCTCAGTCCGTCGCGTATCACAGATGGAAAATACCCTATTTAAATGCAAATTCTATATTTGTCACCTTAAGAGAAGCAGAAGAAAAAAGGCAAACTTTCGATCTTGCCCTCGACTTCCATATTTCCCCGTAGACTCTCGTTTTGGGAGCGTTTCCCGCTCGTCCAGGTCTGGCTGTCGAGCCTGGCAATTTCCAACACTTTTCCAATAAGAATTTAATTAGAAAATTATTCGTTAATAACGCGGAGTAATCGATTATCGAGAGGGATTAACTCGATGGTATTGAGTGGTGTGAGTTAAGTGATTTTTATCGTGCGTAGGAAAATTCGCGAATACGGATCTGTTTACCGCAACAGTGGAATGACTAATTATTTGATATTTTTCGAGCGAAGTGACTCTTTTTCGTTCTGCTCTCGGTTGGTTGACAAACGATCGCCGAAAAAGCTGCCATTCGCGCGGCGTACATTATGCATTCCCTTTTATTTTCACCGTTGTGAATTGCATTAACGACAAATTGTTATTTTCGAGGCGATTTTATTAAATTACCCGCTTATTGGAGACTTTAATCGCAAAGCAGAGGAGAGCACTTTGTAAGTTGACACGAAACAAATCATTATAAAATAATAAAAACTATGGATGAAGTACTACATGTTTTAGCGATTCGATGAAAGAGGTAATAGTTAGGAGGAGTAGTTAGAAGCTAGTCAGATAATCCGCTATAATAAAATCCGAATAATTCGTTTAATTGGATTCGAGGAAACGTAAAAACATCACGGAGTGGATTTCCAGTTTCTGACACAGTCACGAAACTAATAAGTGTAACACGCATCTGAAACACAAACACAATTATTAGCTGCTATATAACGTCACAAATCGAATCGTGTGCATAATAAACGGGGTCAAATCTCGACACGTAAGCTCTCCTTCCCGGAAACCTCTTTTATACAATCGTATATATGAGGTAAATAAATAGAGGTAAAGAGAAGAAACCAACAGCTCGAATCGTATCCGCGTCTACCTTAATACATTTTCTTGGTACTTATTATTCTCCGGCAGGATTAAACCCTTTCGCGGCAGTCCGAGCGTCGAACATTAACGAGACCCACGTAGACGAAACTTTTCCCGTCGGTTTTTCCGGGGCCCACCCCCCGGCGGCGCTGCCGACGGTTTTTCGACCATCCGTCGTAGATTTCTGGCGAAACGCGACAGGCCGTTGCAGCACGTACGGTTTCCGTTCCGGGTTCGTTGAGCCCTTTTCCGCCGACTACTGCTCTTACCCCATCCCCCGGGCTCTCGCCCTCGCATCCCCCCGTATATACACACACACTACACTTGCAACCCTTTAGTCGAACATCTCGGTTTATTCTATTCCATCTTTCTGGTGTAATTTCGTTTTGCTCTAGGACGCGTATCGGGTTAAGCGGCGAACCGGCGCAGCCCTGGAATATATAAAGAAACGGTTTCGGTTTACTGGTGTAATTAATGATTAAAACAAAAAGAACGGAAATTCTATATTAATTCGGTTCGTTATTTTGCCGAAACTTGTTCTATTACTAGGCAATTTCGAACCCTTAATAAATGTTGCATTTGCAACTTTGATTATATTTTGTATAGATTAATTAAATAATATACTCATACTTTCAACTTAATTATACATTTTTTTATTAAACCAGAACGAATTTAAGAAAATTTAATATCCATTTCGACTCATTTTTCGACGATCTTTTCAATTCTGTCATTATTTTTTACGAACGTTACTTGGTAAAAAAGTTAGCTTGCATTTGACACATTTCTACAGGAATCCCTATGTCACATCTTATAAATAACACAGTGTATAGAGGAGGTACCTAGGTAGATAAAAGAGCGGGACGGTAAGAGGTAGAGAGAATGATGGAAAAGGGGCCAACCATTCGCCTCCTTACACCTTTCAATAAACGAAGGTGTGGTATTTCATCGACAGCGGCAAAGACATTTCCCTATTCCTATTGACGGCCTCGGCTCCCGCAGCTCGGCAGTCCGAAACTCTCCCAACTCCATTTCGCCGGCGCCTTTGTGCAACACCTGCAAACTTTGCAACACAATGAAAACCTCTATATACATATCCCGACTGGACGTTATTCAATATGCAAGTGACGTATAACGAGATATTGCGAAATGTCAAATTGCCGGCGCGCTGTCAAGTGTATCAAAGCCGCCTTGCATTTCATTGATGTAATTCTATAGGTTTCTAGAGCTGTAATTACGCGGCCCGCGCGCTCTCGCCCGCCCGCCCCCTTGCGGACCAGAAAGTTTCGCCATCAAACGGCCCTGCACCTTTTCGAAAGGCGATGCCGGAAAATTAGTTTGTTAGTCGGGCGAACGAACTACCGTCGAGATGGTATTAAATCGAAGACATCGTCGCCTAAAATCATCTTATAAATAACAACAATCCGCCTTCGGTTAATTAATTAAACAAGAGTTAGTCGTAGTAGTGAATTAAAGATAAAACGCTTTATAGGTTGGAAATATGGAAAATAATTTCTCGCTTTGGGGCTTTTATCGGACTCCGGACCCTTTTCCATTCGAACGCCGAAATATTTTCCCTCCGTCCCTTAACACATGCGGTCCTTCCGACGAAAACCTCCCTTATATATTAACCGAAGAATACCAAAAAATTCCTTTATTAATCTAATCCGGGGAAATCACAACCCTTCGATGTACGGAGCAAAATTAACCGTTACAACCCTCCGAGCGTAATAAGGGCCGGATTGAAATGATGCACGGATATTTTTAATCAACTAGCTGGACGAAATTCTACACCATTACTAACC
Source organism: Phyllotreta striolata (assembly GCA_918026865.1). Taxonomy (NCBI): domain Eukaryota; kingdom Metazoa; phylum Arthropoda; class Insecta; order Coleoptera; family Chrysomelidae; genus Phyllotreta; species Phyllotreta striolata. Next base: position 373,339 of record OU900098.1, on the reverse strand, counting down.
ACCGCATTTTCTTATTTCATTATAACCTACCAACGAAACGAATAATTAAACATTCGAAGCGTTCCATATTCGCAAAATTAGACGACGTCGACCGTCGTCGCGACGGTCATTACGGTCCGTCGTTCATTAAAAATTAAGATCGGTCCATAATGAGAGATTTGATTAAAAACACATTAGGGTCCTCGTGCATGTACATAACGACGCCGCGTTAGCGTTAGCGTCACGTTTAAAAACCTCCTCGGAGATAATTAACGTTATAGAGTAATATGAATGTGCGCAGAATTTGACGGGAGATGTCATTTGAAAGATGAAGGAGGCTCGCGATGTTGCCGAGACGATCGAACGCACTTTGTTTAATTGGTATTTTATACGTTGAAAGGAGTAGAAATTATTTTTTTATCGTGAGATTTAGGGACTTCTTGGGTTGAAATACTTTTCATCTTGTTAGTAACCTAGCAAAAATTCTAGATTCAATGGCAGCGTCTATAAATTGACAGATTTACATTGTTGTTATGGAGTAACTAAGGACGCTTTATTTAAATTGACAGTTTTACGTTGTTGTTATGGAGTAACTAAGGAGATTCTTTCAAATTGACAGATTTACATTGTTGTTATGGAGTAACTAAGGACGCATTATTTAAATTGACAGATTTACATTATTGTTATAGAGAAACTAGGCCAATTTGTTTTTTGTAAAAAGTATACAGGTTGCTCCATTTTTGATCGCTACATATAGGTTATATAGGCCATGGGTGCGATAAAGACAACTTCCATTAGATACTTATAAAGGAAAAGGAAAGAATGACATTTGTGTCATTGCAACTTTTCACTCTGACAGCTGTCATTTTTTTAACCTCTCTTTGTTCCACTCACAGAAATGACCATGCTTCAATCGGAAATAGAGCAAGGTGTATATGAATTTAATGCACATCTTAACGTTCAGTTTCAAATTGAGTTTGAAAAAAAAAAGGTATATAGTGGTAAGAATAACAGGGGGAAATAGGTTTGTCGTGTACCCTAATTACCGGTTAATTCGCGAGCACGCCAATGCACTAAACGCGCATGCAAACACACAACGAACGCGGTCGTCCAAATAATAACTCGGCGGCGGCGGCGGCGGCGACGGCGGCGGCACGGTATCGGTCCTTGTCGTGCCCGGCGATTTCGTTCTCCCCGTCATTTCTGGCCCGTGCCGCGTTTTCTCCACCCCTACCGAACCACCGCTGCCGTCGACGACTTGATCAATATCCCTCCTTGGGTACCCCAAGCCCCCAAACGGTCGCTCGCTCTCCCGATTTCGCCCAACCGCCCTTCACCCCCTCCCGTCCCCCCGATCTTAATTAGGAGCTGGAATCTGTGGCGGACACACATAAGGGACGTTAGGACCAATATACGGCCCTAACGCCGTCTTGCTTTCGCTCGTTTCACCATAGGAGGCTCCGTTCTCGCCGTCGCGATGCTCATTTTCGCTTCGGTGTCGGGAGGCGCGTGCAATAATGTCGTTTCGGGGGACGGCGATGCGCGACTTATTACTTATTTATTTGGAAAAAAATGCGTCGGTTTTTACGGGATTAAAATCCTGTCCTGTGCTCGCGCGTATATGTAAATTCCGAAGGGACGGAATACCTACCGAAATCCGGGATATTAAATAAACCTTATTCAATTATATTTTCCGCGGAAGCTCGCTTTTTAAAATAAACACCAGGGCGCGAGAGGAGCGCGTATATACATTTTGTTCTAATCGTTGAAATCCGCTTAAAAAATAATTTTAACGCCCTTTTTCCTGCCTCTTTTAACCCCTTCGCTGAAATGCTCTTCGGCTCATCGAAGGGCGTAAATTTCGACATAAATTACGAAATGCAACCTTCTTAAAAGCCTCCGCCGTTTTTTATTTTTTAGAACCCCGTTGATCTTTTCGCCAAGCTCTTAAACGACCACGAAAAAATTTGAAGTATTATCCTTTATAATTTTTCCACCCCAAACGACACAAGAGTAAATAGATAGATATAGTAATTGCGCGATATCGGTTTTAATATGCGAAATTTGCTTTAAGATATGTCTTTGCATCAACCGGAATAATCGTCGATGAGCATCAGAGTAGCGCATTAATGGGCGAACTCCAGCCAGGATTTTCGATATTTTGGCGAGAAGACAGACGGTGGCTTTTTACGGCACCTTAATTAAATCCCTTTCTGACATCCAGCGCGCCGTTGTCACCGCTTCTAACGTACAGATTTCTACGTGATGTGGTTTTCCAAGTGCAAATTGCCCGTTCCCCCAGACTCGACATTTCTACATTATTTATTTCGTTTAAAGCTACTTTTGGTCGACGGCGAGAGCAAGATGCTCCGTGGAAATTTAATTTTCGATCGTGACTGCTTTTCTCGACACTTCGGTTTACGTCGTTTGTTATGTTTGTTTTTGGGTGATTCGCTGCATGTGGATTGCCGAGCGGTTTTTGATACTTGCCGGTCCCTTCGTCATAATCCCTATTATATTATCTAAACAATATGTTACACAATTAGTATTAATAAATCGGGCGTTTCTTACGTTTTTTTTTAAGCAACAATTCGAACTGGTTTTTGACTGTTATTGGCGATCTCTAAGAATTTCTGATGGCCGTTTTATAACCTTTTTTGATACGCTGTAATAGTCGAGGGACGGAGACATCGGCGACCAGTTAAGTTGCCTTGTACTCTGGGGACCTCCGGCCATTTCGGATAGTATTGGTCCGATAACGTCTTCTTACAGGACGGTCCATATACGAAGTGATTATTTCGCATCTATTTCACTCGACCATCAATCAAATCTTGATTCACCAATCGCTGAAGTTAGAATTCTCTATCTACATTTCACTGCAAGATATACTGATTATAATCACATTATTAATCACTCTTAAGTATATTAACATTATCCATTGCCCACCCTGTATAAAAATAGAGTCATAGGGTGATTTAATTCGCTGTCCACACATAATTTTGCGACGTCGTTTTGAGAATGTCTTTTCCGTGTTTTTTTCTAGAAGTAGAATGAAAATTTAATACTCCGACATTTCGGTGGAGTTGATGTTGGAAAAAGGTATTAGTAAAAGCGCCGTTATTGATCAATTCGTTCTGTTTGCGGAAAATTATTTTCGCCGGAGTAATTTTAATAGTTCAGTCGGTGACTCGGCGAATTTTCGGTATTTTAACTGCAAAGTGTAATTCTCTAAACATCGAAAATGCCACCCTCGCTCGCCCGGTTGAGAGTCGAGAGAAGAAAAAAAAAACCGAGGAGATTGGCACGAATTCGGGGGTGGGTTCTAGTTCGTTAGTCTTCCAAAGATCTGACAGTTCCTTATTGAAAAATTGGCCCGATCGCAAGTAATTAATTATTTTTGGCGTTATTGAGGCCCCCTGGATTTCCGGCCGTCTCTCTCTAGCTCTCGCGCGCCGGCATTTCGGCTCCTTTTCTCCGTCACTATGCATTTCTCCTCGCGTTCTACTCCATCTGCCTTTCTTTTTGTTAATTCATGGACCGCGAACGAGCCATAAAACAGAGTGAGGTTTTTGATGAGATCATAGCCGTGCATTATTTTTAATACACTTTCCAGGTTCTTGATAAATTTTTGACGTTGATGGTTTTCTTTTTTGTTGCAGATTTAACGGTACCGATACGGCCCTCGATATCGAGGGTTATGCAAAAGGTAAGCGTTTTAATACAGCACGCGTCGAAAGTTTTCGCCATTTAGTCGCGTTCAGTTATAGAGATAGAGGTAGAGCGGACGTGAAATTGTTGGAAAACTTTTTTTCGCTCAGATTTACAACGAAACCCGCGTTCATAGTGTTGGAATAAAGGTCCGAAACAAAAGGAAAAAAAGGTACAAAACGCCGGCTGTAATCCTCTTTGGAAAGCCGGCGGAGATACACAAAAGCCCTCGAGAAGATAATATTCGAAAAGAGCGTAAAAATAACTCTTTCGAACGTTTTTTGTTCGCGCTTGTAAATGCGATACCTACGGCTTTTGTAATTTTAACTGACCCACTGGCTGAATTTTTCGAATAAATTTATCCAATATAATACTGTATAAGTATACTCAAAAATATTAATAAAAAGTGTTGGATTATTGATTCGAATGTATATTGATATCTATAAATGGAAAGTTAAGTTGCCAGCCCTCCTACTTGACCGGATTTCCCTCGCGGATTTTGCTCTGTCTCGTAAAAATAGTGGAAAAGCGCGTTTTCGCCGTTCGCCTTTGGGAGTAAATTTTCAAATCTGAGTGACCAACTACACTCGAGAGAATCACCGAAAACGCCGTTTCAATATCGAAACCGATCGTTCTTCATTTTTAGTTCCACGCTCGAATGTAAAGCGCCATTTTTTCCGATATTCTTATTAGATTTCCTAATTTTTAAATACAGGAAGTCCCAATGAAAAGTATTGCCCCTTTAATGAGCCAATAATTTTTAGACGCCTAATCATAAAAACATGCGGTTTTCGCTTTTAACTTTTTGTTACAGTGACACAAAAATTTTGTATCGTCTGTACAGGGTGTTTCAAACATTTTTAAAAAGTAGATGAGCATATCTTTCGAAATATCTCTACATATACGGGGTGTTCCATTTAAAAAAATTGGTTACTGTGTATTTAAAACGTGAGATTTTGATGAAACACCATGTGTTGGTAATGCATAATTTCTGTATCACTGTAACAAAACTTATAATAAAATAAAACATATCTGAGATAACCGCATTAGGTGTTTAAAAATTACAAGCTCATTAAAGGTGCTACTTTTTATTGGGACTCACCCTGTATTACATTTGCACGGTGTAAAACGTCAAAAAAAAAAAAGAAAAGTTGTAGTAACTTTGTTTATGTGTATTTATCCAAATAAAACGTCACGTTCGCTTTAACCGTCCGGCGGAATATCGAATTTAAAACTTCCAGACGGATCGGTCGCTTATTTCTCCCATATACATCGCATTAAAAACTTTTCAATTTCGTTAACAACCGTTGACCGTAAACTTCGATATCTAATTAACAGCGCAAAAAAACCCGTTTTTTTTCCACCTTCTTTCGAATTCATCTTCCCTCCATCGTCCCTGACGTCTGCACATTCGTCGCCGAAGAAAGTTTCCCCGGGAGGCGGCGCAATTACGGTAGACAAGCGAACGCGTGATTGCCCAAAACCGCGATTCGATTTTTCAACGTCTCACACATCCGCAGTTTTATCTGACTGATCGTCATCTGCCCCGCGACATCCTTCGCTCATCCGTCTCGGGAGATAAACGAGGCGTTCGCGCTATCGACTCGATTGAGGCGAATCAAAAAAGAAAAACAGGCGGGCGAACAATTAACGCGGCTTCGAAAAATTCCGGGCGGCTCGGACTTCGGGCCCCCTCCGGCTCGACCGCCTCCTCGCAGAAATCATCCGAACGTCACGTCGTCGGCGTGGAGAACGTGCCCGAAATCGGATATAAAAATCGCCGGAGATTCGCCGGAGACCGCGGACACGGACGCACAAACTCTCATAAAGTTAATCATCGGAGATAATAGCGGACCGACGGCTTAAGATCCGCGTCTTAAGATATCTCGGGCGAGATTTCGGCGATTTTTTTTTCTCTCTCTACCTTCGTTAGGGGGTATTTTCGTTCCGAACGTTGAGATGTAGTCGGGGAATTTTCGCGTTTTTCGACCAGCGGACGGTGAAATTCACTTCCAGTGTTATTGTAATGTAGCGCTTTGTGTGCGCTTTTGTGAGGATTGTTCATAATCTATGGGCCTGCGAATTATACCTGATCAATCTCGAAGTATCTACCCAGTTTTTTACTTTATTCAAATTTTTTCAATAAAAATATTCAATATTTTAGGAAAAATAGCCATTTTAAATTAAAAATTTTGACACTTGACGTGTAAAGTCACAAATCAATCACAAAACGAAAGAACTACATTAGTGTCATAAAGAATTCAAACGAAGTGTTCGGAAGAGTAGAAGAAACGAACAAAAGTGAAATGTAACATCAAATGACACATGACATATCTAAGGTTATGTAATTGCAATTTCTTCGTTTTAAGTTTATTGGCCCAAAAATAAACACTTTTTTAAAATACAATGAAGAATTTTCACAAAACCACATGAAACAAGTTTTAATTACCTTCCGATTCGACATTTTTCGGATGCGACATTTTACAATTGTATAATTTAGTTGGAGGGTAAGTTTTTGTTTTTATTAATTTGACAAGATTAAAAAGTCAAAAGTCGATGCGATGTTGCCACATTTATAAATAAATAAAAAATCGTACCTCTCTCCATTCTTCATACAAAACATCTCCCATTGATTTTTTATTTTTACGAGTTACAAATAGGGCTCGATGATTGAAACCCTGCGAACATGCTCGTCGACTATGAACGGGGCTGTTGGATTGTAAAAGTGGTTGATGGGGGTAAGAGAGCGATGACGATCGAACAAACATGCCGCAGGAGTGAGTAGTCACGAGAGAAACAAGCCTACTCGTGACATTGTTTTTTTTACTCTTTTAGAGCGAAATAAAACGAACGAATTAGTAGATAAAAATTGTTCTAATTACGATGATTTGAGCGTTATGACTAGATTAACTATTATTTCGCAATCTACTAATGTAAATGGTAAAATAGATTTGCTAAAAATCATCAGAGAAGGAAATTGGTTCTCCGTATCAATTTCGCTTTAAATAGAGATTAACTACCAATTTAAATTATTCCGAACGTATACGAATTTAATAATCTAGTAAAACCCGGTTTTGCGGCGTTTTCGAATCTATACAGTGTCGCCGAATCGGTCGGGGCGTAAAAAAAATCCAATCACTTCACGCACGCCGCTGGTTTACAGATTGGGAATTTTGTCGCGGCTAAGTCGGAATGCTAATCACGGTTCCTTCGTATAATTAATTAGCATTCTTCCTATATTTTACGTGCTTCTTTTTCCTTCCTTTTTTTTTTTTTCGCTCGATACCCCCACCGGTCCTCGACCATCTCCCTCGCCTCCCCCTCGGCTTTAATCTAAACCGGTCGAGCTCTAAGATCTTCCCTCTCGGTCGCCCGGCCTCATTTTCGGTCGCTCCTTTCGCTCATTACATTAAAATTAGATTTAAAAATGTGGAAATTGTACCGTTGATTGCGGACCGGCTGTCGGCGGTCCGCGGAGGCGGCGATTAATAATACAACGCTTTGTATCGTTTTAGTACCTGCTGATATTTTTCGATGTTTTTTTTCTCTCTTTTAATTAAAAAATAACGTTAGAATGACATCGAATAATCCGATCAACGCGCACGAAAGGTTCTTTAATTATCGACGACGATTGCGAGTCGAAACGTCGTGAGATTCGCTTGTTAAAATCATATTTTTGTACATTTTTTTCGGGTGCCTTTTCCACGACGATCACTCATTTCTACAACGATCTCGAGCATACGGAAACTTTTAATGGCCTTTCAAACGGCCATATTTACGAAAATAATGAGCTTAAGGTGGAGGAGTATTTACGTTTTCGCATAATTTTTTTTTATTTCGCCGTCGCATTCGCGAAGTTTTCAGCGACATATTGTATATATACGAGGATCGCTCGTTCGACTGCGCCATCAATATTCAGGTCCGATGTCCAAAAGCTCATTGATTCGGTGCGAAATCTTGGTATCCTGTGACGAATGTAGCGTTAAAACGGCGGTCGTCATCAATCTCTTACCAAATGGACTGAAAGCTACTAGATCGCTTGAAAACAGCCGTGACCTCCCAGTGACGTAGGTACATAACACTTTTTTTCCTTCGAACAATTCAGTGTACTTCAATGCTTAGTAAGCTCTGCTGATCCTTCACGTTGTTGCTTTAATTTTCGTTTAAAACTTACTACTAATGAAAATGAGGATAGTTATAGTGTTGAAGGAAATAAACTGCTCCACAAAAGTTCACATTATTTTAAAAGTTTCAGACTTTTTGATCGCCAAATTTTTAAATATGCGAAATTAAATGTTTTCTCTCATATCTGAGTGGATTTTTTTGCCCCTACCTCTACAATTCGTACTAATTTTGGCGATTAAAAAAACCTGCAACTTTTAAATTAATCTCAATATTTGTGAACTTCCTTAACTTTTGTGGAGCAGTATATATTGTAGTTGTGAGGATGAAACATTCGAATAATCAGCTAATTGAAAGTAAATCGGTTCGAGTTTAATAGTTTAAATTAAAATCAGCGTAGTTACGCCAATGGCAAGTCGCCTTTTTCAGTCGGAAAATATGTGAGAGTGTGTAATGCGAGGAAAATCGTCCTCTCAGCCGGAAAACGTCGTCTCACGGTTCGCCTCGCGCCGATAGAGATAGCCTCGTAGAAAAAAAAAAAACTAAATAAAATCAAATCGAATCCAATAGAAACGTCGAAGCGGCTTCGCGCTTTTCCGCACGCTTACCTAATCGCGTTCCGAACGGAAATACATAAAAAAAACAACCCAACAAGACGGCCAATTCGGCCGCCGCCGCCGCCCCCGCCGCCGCCCCCCATCGCCTAATCGCCCGGGCCCCGATCCTATCGAATCATCCCTAATGACGGCCCTCGAAACGCTACGGGAAATAGAAAAAAAACGAGCAGGAAAACACACGAAAAAAAAAGCGCCGGCTAAAAGCTCGAATCGACGTCGGGGCGTCATTACGGGCGTCGCGACACCTGTAGCACGCGACATGCTCGTTATTTCCGTGCGACCTGAAACCAGATAGCTATTGACGTCGAAATTAATAGCATTCGATTATTTTCACAGTCAACACATTCATTTACGGCCTTCGGGATCCTTTTAATGCCGCCGCAATCAATGAATTTAACCCTAAAGCATAAATATTTTAGGCTCGAGCCTTTCGACGGCGATAGGGGGGCCGTCGCGGCGGCGGCGGTGCTTTTAATGAAGGGCAAAAAGAACGCCGCGACGCTTACTAGAAGACGCTGCCCATTACATTGCTAGATATATTAAAAATATATTACTAATTATACCTACATATACACAAATTACTAATGCTTAATTCCAGTGTAGTCATTCAGTGAGTAGAGAATAGAAACTATAGAAAGTAGAGAGTATAGAGGGTACTTTTTAATGCAGAATTTCGTTATATGATTGAACTTCATGTTAAGCTAATCGTTTCAATATTAAAAGGATTATCCTGATGCTTGTGTATAATTCGATTTTTTTCCGATTAAGTATTATTCATCATTGTAATCGTCTTCTATCCGGGTTCCTTCCTGTTTCCTCGTCGGCGTTTTTAATTCGCGCATTCGCGATTTACATAACCGATCGGAATTTCCGGGGAGAAAAGAAACGACGAAATTTCTATTCGGATTTTACCCTCTTTTCGTTGTAATCCGTCTCGGTCGGGCGCTGGTGTCATTTTTAAGATCTAAATTAGCTTTCCCAAACGCGTCAATCAAAATAATAAACAAGGGGGGTGCATATTTCAATATTTGCCGGTTCTCGGGTACACAAATCAATCTGCCGCGCCGCAAATGAAAGTCGATTCTGTGCCGCGGAAATTTCTAAAAATATGAAATACGGGGTGGTATTCTTGCATTAAAAAATTTTTTAATAACCTATACATTATAAATACTTTCCTTTCCACAAACAAATATATTAATATTACATTCATAATTCTAGTACTTACTACACGATATGATTTTCATTGCATATACTATTTGGATTATTAAAGGTTAATATAAATAATTTTTTGAATAACCCTGTATAAGGTCGACGAATTCTAAATTTGATCGGTATGTTCTCTTCGATATACAACCGACTGCCGTCAATCAAAAATCGGGGAATAAAGTTTTCTCGTTTTATTTTTTTCGTTTTATTTTTTTTTTGTTCGGTTCTTCGGTTGATTCGCTAATGGAAACTTTAAATTTTAACGACCACCGTTCTTCATTGACTTATTTTTTTTAACGGGAAACGTCGCAGGTACATTAAATTTAATTCGCCTCCAACTCGCCTGATTAATTTTCCCGTCGGAAAAGTCCATTTTCTTGATTCTAATGTTTGGTTATTCTATTAGCGTTTCCGACGTTAATTTGTATCTAAACGATTACCGATCATCATCTTTTATAAAGTTTATTCATAGCGGGATTAATTTAAAAAATGCAAATGAATGTTTGTTTTTTTTTACCAGAGAAATATTTCGTTAATTAAAAACGAAAACCTTTTCTTATATTATATTGAAATATTCAGGCGGAGATTGCGGAGGATCCTTATACATCGGGAAGGCTCATCTACATATGTTCGGACGTCAGCTGCGCTTTGTTTTAGCGAAACGACTCCACTTATTACGAATGCAAAATTTTCCATTCATATTCAAAATTTTATATCCCGCTTTATCAGTAATTTATTCTCGGCCTCTCCCTCGGGATCTCCTCCTTTTCTTTGCTCGGTTTATCTCCTTCCGGCGAGAGCAGCAGCTAATTCCTTACTTGTACATTTTAATGACTAAATCCGAATCGAAATCCTATTTTTCGGGCGAGATAAACGGTCTAGGAAGTCCCGTTTTTCATAATTGGATTTCGCTTTCTACCTTTATTCCTCAACGTTTATTGCTTTTTCCCCAAATAAATTATATAGCTAGGTATGTGTTTTCCTGCGCTATATAGGTATTTTGAATGAACATTGTCGTGATGAAATATATTTCTTTCCCTTTGCTAACCACCAAGTCACTCGCCCGTTCTCCTTCCTTAAATTAGGGACTAAAAAAGGGTGGTAAGCGGAAATTTCGGAATCTAAAATCTCCCCGGAAAGAACTCTTAATTAACGAGTCCATTGTTCGAGCGACGTTTCTAAGACGAGCCTTTAAAAACGGAGACTGGGAATTTTCTCTCAGATTTGCGAGGAGTTTTGCGGAGATTTTCATCGGCGGAAAATCGCAGTCTTGTATGAAATCGCGCCCTAGAACGAAAATAATCCAAAACCACCCCTACAATTCGGCTATGAATTTATTTTTTATTCGCGTAGTTAGTAGAGCTCTGACTAGCGACAGAGGAATTTATATAAATTTTTATAGGCCGAGGGAAATTGCGGGTTAAACTAAACGCTCGTATATGTTGATGGGCCGTCAACAGGTGGTCATTTCGGCCGACAGGAAAAGCCTACTAGACCTCCGGCCGACTTGACTGCATCAATCACTCGTCGAGTCTATTTCCACTCGCCCGAAAACGGCGGCGGATCATTAGTCACTGTCGCCCATTGAAAAATTCAATTTTATCCTTTCGTTTTTACGCGAATTTATCGGACGTTTATTCGACTCTTATCCGATTTTTTCTTTGCAGATAGATGAACGAAAATGCGGAATTAGACGGACAGAAAACAGGTGAGCCAATTATTTATTTTTTTCTATTAGAACGCCGGGAAATTAATAATTCATTCGGAAGTCGCCCCCCTCTCGAGCCGATGCACTAATGAAAATTGAAACATCGGGCACGCTCGTGGAATCCAAAAGACACTCCAAGCATCGCTAGACCGAATTTGCAATTTAAAAACCCCGAGTCTATACCCCGAACCGACCCTTCGCGATCCACAATTAGCGTAATTCGAAACGCCAATCGATCCGTTTTCGATACATTTCAAACAATTCAGTGCATAAATAAAAACCGGATAAATCTGCGAAATGACGAGGCCGGAAAAAAGAAACTCCATCCGACGCACCTCGGTAAATAACAACCCGATTTAGTTGCCAACGAAATCGGTATTAAAGAGATGAAAACCGGAAAAATCTCGTTGATCTCTACCTCACTTTCTTTCCGTTTAACCTCGCACTTATCGCGCCGACTGTCCGTCCTCCGCGCCCCCTTTTTTTTCGAAGGGAAGAAGAAAAAAAAAACGCCATAAATCCGGGAATATTTACCGAGCGAGCAGCAGGTTCATAAGATCGGTCCGTGATATCGCCTGTATAGACCGGTGGATTTCCTTTTTAGACTGCCTCGCGTCGATAAATCACCCGGTATATCACGTCTGGCCGATAAATTACTCGCCCTTGCTTACGCCAGACCGCCGAACGTGCAGCGTCGCGGCGTCGCCGCCGTCGACGCCGGCCCTTCTTCGCTCCAAAAGGGAATTACCAATTATTGTAAAATCAACTTACACTATAAACGATTGAACTTTGTATATACACAGGTACTGGGAAAAAGTTACAAACTGGCAACACCGCTTTTTCTAACTTACTACGTCATAACCGGAGTATAGTGGATGTACTGTATTTAAAATAAGCATAATTTTATAGGTTCGAATATTTTGTGTTTTGTGAAGTTTCGAGAAATAATCGCGCAAATGATATCGAAATCCGCCAGCGACATAACGGACTTATCAACGTCATAACTCCCGATTTTCGCTGAATTTTCCCCCTTATATATTTAATAAAAAATATATATATATACAAACGAAATGCTGCAGGAAGCGTAGCATACCGATCTCCTGCGAGAGAACTGAAAAATGACGTTTTAAACGGTTCTTAATTAGTAAACTAAACCGTACCCTCTTTAAAAAAGATTAAACCGTATGTTTGTGAAACGACGTAAACGCCGGTTGAGTGACACGAGCCGGGGGCGGCCGCCCGCCCTCCACCACCAGGTCCGACTTTATCCATTATTTTTTTTTTCAACCGGTTATTTAATTCGTTTTAATGCCCCAGCTCTACATAAACAACCAACTTATACAAGACAATTTATAGGCGATTAGTTTCTAAATAATTATGTACAGACCGATACACATAGCTAGAGTTACTAGATGCGCAAACTTTGCTGGTACTAAAGATGGTACATAATAAACTAATTACTTCTAAAAATAATTCTTAAACTGTTATGAATTTTGCAACTGCTCAAATAACCTTTAGCGTCTCTAGCTACTTCTATCGATCTGTACTAATATATTTCATAGTAAATACCATTTTTAATATCGCTAATATTTTAATTAAAGTATAAATAATAAATACAGTGCAAAAAAAAATCTGGATTTCGATGAATGGAAGCTGGAAACGTCCCTGGTGGTGCGGAGTTCCTGGCTTTCTCCTGTCGCTTGACGAGGGGGCGGCCGCCGCGGCGGCCGAAAAAAAGGCCGTGTTGAACCGAAACATTCAATTTTCATACCTTGAAATGTTATTATGTCAAATATTCATTTATTCCCGCCGAATGGCCTGTAACGGGGTTAAGCCCTTCAAGGGGTTAATTTTTATTTGCGTTGGGGCCCGGCGAAACGCGGGGGTCGAAATTGAGACTAATTTTTTTTTTGTTTTTTTTTTTTTGATATTCGTTCGTAAGGAGAATCGATACGGAATGGATGGAGATGATTATTATAAAGAGGGGGACGCGCGGAGGTGTGTATAATAAATAAAATAATGTTTTATGGTTTATTGTCGTTTGTCGTGGATTCGGACCATTAGGTAATAAATCTTTTTAGTGAAAAGCATCGTCCATAAAAAATAATATAAAACGTCAGTAGGAGTATAGGAAGAGAGAGCATCGAAGCGTTTCGCTATCACCCTTTTCGACAGAAAAAGCTAACATATCCAATAAAAGTTCCACCAGTTATCTGACTTTCTGAATCAAATGTAAACGTATGGATATAACCGATATTTTATCGCTTTGACGTCTTTTTTCGAGTCGAATCGACAAGGGGAAATATATATATGAAGGATCTTTCCCACCTATTGTTCTATTCCAATCCAATTTTTTTCCTACACGAAATCTCCCATTAACCAACCACTTCCTTATCTGTTTCTCTATAACAGAAAAAAAACTGGGATACTACCAAAAACCCGACCTCTACCAAACAAAAAATCGATGGAACGAACACCCCGAAAGTTTCCAAGTTTCATCGACTGGTCCGCCATGCTGGTTTTTCGTTTTGCAAGTGGGTAAAAGTTCGGGACCTCGTGTTCGAGCCAGAACGGAGCGTTTTCGTTCGTTGTGTCGAAAAACTTTTCTTACGAGAGATATATAATGAGCGAGCGAACGACGAACTTTCCAACCAATTCCAGTCATCTTCAACTCACACCTGGAAATCGATAATATCGTCTCCATGGCGTGCTCCAGAAAATGTCGATATATTTTTCAATATCTACCAGTTATTGGTTTCATTGGTTTTGAAGCGATGAGTTTATTTGTCAAGATAGTGGTTTCTATCAAAGATTAGAGTCTTTGAAAGTCTTCTAATTCACAATGATCACCAACTGGAGGCCAGCTTAAAGCAAAAAGCGTAGTTACTAACCATTAGGTTTGCTCCATCAGTGAATATCCTACATGTAACACAAAACTTTCGACTATCTAACTCCCGTTTAGTAGCATCGGTTTCTTCCTTTTCTGAGGTCATCAGTATAGGAGTTTTTCAATGCCGTTCCGATCCGCAACGTTTCGCCCAAACGTAAACAATATCGATTCGGCGAAATTCATGCCGAGCCCCATAAAAAGTTAAGTTTAATTTCGAACTGCCGCTTAAAACTTAACTTCAGTCCGCAAACTTCTCCGACGACGCCGAATTACACTTACGTTCGTTGTTACTTTCTCTTTCTGGCTCGTTCGAACTAGTCGGCGAGTTTTCGGCGGGATAGGTCGCAGTCCCGTCCCGGTCGAACTTGAATTAACGGAAGTTTGGTCAGTGGTGTAGTCGAAGGGGGGGTGTAACGATTAATATCCTTGCAATTGTCCTGCAAAGCGAAGCTTTCCTAATCGGTAGCAAATCGGTAGAAATGTGCTAGTTGTTAGGAAATTGCTTTCTGGAGCGGGGTATTGTGGAGCACTGTTTGATATTAATCTGTAGTTTTATTGAATAGTACCTTTAGGAATATTGTTGGTAGCGCCGCTGATTGGTGGCGGGTAACTTTTTTTCGTCATCGCAGAGCCGGTGGCGGAGCCAACGATTCGCAAACTCCCAGAAACTCCCGTCTCCCAACGACCAGACTATGGTCGTCTGGAAGTAGGTACGAAGTTTTGGACTACTTTCCAAATTTCAGTTCGTCGAAGACAAAGTTTACTTTCCAAATTTTTTACTCCATATTCATGACCTTCGCAGTAGTCATTATTTATGGAGAAATTCTCCACTTTCCGGCCGTTTTATATCTCGTTTTTTTTATTTTCCACTAAGGATTTTGGAGGTTCGTGGAAATTTGTTACAGGTATTTTGGTATATTTGTTTAGATAGAATTTCAAACTTTCCCTTATCTCTACCGCTACCTACATGGTTATATTTTCACTACATTTCTCTGGAAGCATACATATTTTTCTCAGTGTTTTAAAGCAATGCGCATAATTTTGCTTAATCTTGCAAAATTCCAGCTAAAAAAATAAGTATAGTAAAAATTCCTGCAAAGGCATTTCATCGGTCGCGGGACCTTATCTCCTGTCCATCGGCGTTCGACAAATAAGTAGCAAATTCGAAGCACATGCACAGGTCGCTGGTCCTTTCGTTTCCACTCCTGCTGGGTCCTGCCGATGCCGGACCCTATCCTATCGGGGTGGGCAAGGCCTGAGAGCAACGAAACACCCGTAGAGAGGGCTGCATTCGCGATGCGCGCGCCCCCTACCACCTCTCCCATTCGTTCTATCGCCGTCTTCTCGAGACACTGTCCGCTCCCGCTGCTCCTGCCATCGACTCCGGACTCCTGCAGTTGCAGCCGAGTGCGTGTATTGTACGACACGCACGATCCACGAGAAAATCGAGCTGCGTTAACGGCGCGAGCTTCGAAAAGAAGAAGTTTTCCGGGGAGTTTTCAGTGATTAAAAGTTTGTTTTTTTTTGTATTTTGGCGAGTTGCGGAGTTTTCGTTGGGATTATTTGGTTGAATCGACGACTGATTGGTCGATCGCGCTATTGAGTTGGTGGAACTTTCTGCGAGAGTTTTTGGTGACTTTGAATTTGGAATTTCGTTGGTTGTCGAATTGTTAAATATGTGAGAAAGGGATGGTCGAATTTTTTGACTTTCATAGGGGACACCAGGGGGGTGAAAATGATACAGGCCGTTTGCAATAGTAGCAGGTATGTACAAAAAAAATATATATAAATTATTAATTTTTACGCTATACATATACTCGAATTTCACAATTTTTTATCAATAATATAAATCACTACAATTATTGAGATAATATAAAAATTGAACAAGTAAAAAAAAAATTTTTTATTCACAATAACAGAAAATTTTAATCTTATTCATAGGGAATTGATGAAATTGATCTAATTTTGTAAACTTAATCCCCCGCTTGCCGCCCTCGGACCGGCGGCGCTCGGCCACCTCCGATGTGATTTCCCTGCGGTTCCATTCCCAATTCCAACTTCAAAATTCAAAACAAAACGAAATCGAAAACGCAAGACAATCAACCGACATCCAATCGAGTCCTGTCTAGCCTCGACCGCCCCCAGGGCGCTCTAACCCGACTGCACTAAAACTCGATAGAGCTACAAACTTCCCCGACTATTCGCCAATTATCCCGATGCACCGATTAAATTTTCATCTATCAGCGAAAAATTTAGTCGATTCCTAAACCAGGTTTCTGGTGTTGTTGTTATCTCCCTCCGCGCTCTCGTCGGGTCCACCTAGAAAGTTCAAAACTCCTCGCGAAACTCCTCCAAAGCCCTCTAATCCGTTGATTCGAAAGCCACTTCTTAGAACGTTGCGACGTTTCGAAACACCATACACCCCCTTCTGGAAAGTCTTTAAACTGAAATCTCTGGATTAAGTCCTTTATCCCCGGTCGGATGGTCCTCGCTTTAGCTATCAGTATTTAACAGCAACGACTGGGATTTCGCTAAATAATCCAAAAGCCACCTTTCCAGCGAACGCCCGGCGTCGATGCGGTCAATCCTCGGCGTCGCGACGGCTCAGAGAGTCTATACTCTCCCAAATTACACTTATTAATCTCCTGATATACTTATTAATAACACCCCCCGTTCCGTTTCGGCTACCCCAAATCCGAATTCGCCGTTATCGAATGATTTCGATATCGATGTCTGTTGTATTTTTCGACACACATTCGGAATCGGATGAACGAGGAGGAAAAATAATCGCATCGGAGAAGAATCGCTGAAGGGATTCCCCCAATCTGACAAGGTCGCGAGCCCGCGTTCTCCCCCGAAATCTCACCCTCCATAAATACCGAAGGGTAACTCCGGTCTGGGGCACTAACGGGAATCCTGTTGCCTTTTCTTTTTAGTTATACTAGAATAGCATAGGCGGAGCGCCATAGTTTGTCCTGCATGCGTTATCCCACTTCTGATTTTGCTAAAATTTCGCGGTAGAATTTCGGTCAGTTTTTTTTTTGTTGAAATAATTAAATTACTGGCGATTTGCATAAAATTTTCCACCCGCGTTTCGCGCTATTTCGCATTTGCATTTTAACGCTCGCAGCGATTTCGGCGGGTGCGTAAGAAGACGGTCCTGAAACGACGCCGACGAGGGAGGAAATATGAATGGCGTCTTTTAAAATATGCAGGGGAATAACCGATGTATCTAATCGTGTTTTTCGGAAGGGTTGGCATACCTGAGAGCTCCTGATGAATACAAATTAAATGAAAATAAAAGAAGAGAGTGACTCCGAGGATTTTTCCTATATGGTTTTTCCGGTGGGGAAACGCGAAATGGGATTAGAATCAACAACGGTCTGTTACTTCTGCCGCTGGGGACGGTTCGCGGATTTAAAAAAAAAAGTTATTAGAATTTAATGTGGATTCCTGCTGAATAAATATTTACTGTTGTTGCCAGATGTTTTTTCTTCTGCTTCGTAATTTTCGTTTTATTGTTTATCCAAATTTACGTCGTTGTATTATATATTTCGAATTATAAAATCCTACCCAAAAGGATATCTAGGTACGTTTTATTCCAGCTTTTTCGCCACTGTTGCCAAATCGCGTTCAAATTACCCATTGGTGTTGAAATTTAACGAAATTTAAATATCGTTTTTTTCTGTATTTTAGGTCGAATCGTCCTTTTGGCTTGCCATCACTGAAAAAGCGCAAAATAGAAACACCCAATATGGCAACGGTGGCGAAAAGCTTCGCGAAATTAGAAACGTTAGAGACGAAGAAGAAAGACGCGAAAGCGTTGCTGTTGCCGCAGAAAAAGCGCGTCCTGCCGCCGTCCAATTCGCCCAACAGGCCGAAGAAATCGCCGAAATTAGAAGAGGCCGCCGCCGAGGAGACCCTCATCAGAGAAACCGAAGCGGCTTTGAAGAACCTGTCGGGCAGCTGGCCCGGCCCGCGAGGCGGTTATCCCCACCAACAAGAGGACGCGCCGGCATTCGAGAATTTATTCGACGAAAAAAAGGCCGCCAAACTCTCGCCCACCTCCACATCCAATTGCTCCAGCGACAATACTTGCTCTTTGAAAGACGTCATAACGCTGAGAGAACCCCACGAGCACGACGAAGACGACGAAAAGTACTCGCACAAATCCAACAGAACCGCCACCAGACCGAATTATTCCTCGCCGGACTTCAACGAATTAGTCGACGATTCCTCCAACGAACTAGAAATCGACATGTCCGAATCGGCGGCCGAGAAAAACGAAACGCACCGGCGCCAAGACGCCAGAAAAAAGGACATATCGTTCTCGGCCGCCTCGGCCTTCAGGCCGCCGCCGCCGTCGAAGAACCCGCCGATCGGCCCGTTCCCCGCCGAGGCCACCTTCGTCGGCTACCCGGACGGCTCGCCGGCCGAGCCGAAGAAGCCGCCCCGCAGCCCGGCCGGCTTGCAGAAGAGCCCGGAGGCGGCCGACAAGCAGTACACCATTCTGCAGCCGGCCGGCGCCGGCTCGCGGGCGGCCACCGCGCTGCAGGAGGCGGCCGGCGAGGCGGTCAAATCGGTCGCGCCCGGCTCGCTGTCGCCCAACAGTATCGGTAAAGGTAAGTCGTTTTCGGGGGTGGTTCGGGGTTGTTCTCATCGTTGTTGGTTGTATATCTGAATCTGTATCTGAATTCCGTTCCTGTCCCTTCGTGTGCACGTTCTCTCGCCTCCTCCCCTGTCGTTTTTCGAATGCTAATCATCCCCTAATATGTTCTTCGTCGGCGATATGTGGGGGGTTGGGGTTAGAGGGTTGGAGAGCGGAATTCTCGCTACGTGCGTAATAGGCTGGGGTTCGGTTGTAGCGCGTACTTACTACAAAGATGCAACTTTCCGTTCGGATGATTAATGGAGTCTTAGGAATGCCGATGATTAAACGGCGGCAGGGAAAGGGGGGCTTAAAATTTGTTTTAATTATTTCGAAATTCGTTCGGAATTCGTACGAATCTACCCGTTTTATAATTGACTATTCCACCGCATTGGTTTTTTACTAAGCAACAACGGTGGAACTTCGTAATTGCGGTTAGAAATCCACCTCTCGCGTACCCATCACCTGGCGCCGTCTTAAGGACGTTCGCTGCATTATAGGTTTACTCGAAACAAGTTATAAGTCCCTGCGACGTGACCGGTGTGCAAACGACTTGTTTACGGGAGCAATTTGGAAAATCGTCCCACTTCTGAAATTTCGACCATCCGCTTCGGCGATCGCGCCCACCGTGCTACCTTCGATGTTATTAGCGACGCCGATGATTAGTCATATCTGCGTGTACGGGGGGGAGGAAAATAAGTGCCTGACGGGATTAAGAATCGGGGAAAACGGTAACGGCGGTGCATGCTAATAGGCGAAGATTCTACATTAAGCAGATTAAATACACAGCGAGTTTTAATTCGTTGATTATTAATGTGGACGATTTTTAATTCAATTTTAACAACGAAATTACAGCGAGTAACGGTTACCCGAACGGCGCATCTCTACTCTACGGTATAGAACTCCTTTTTTTTTGGTATATTATTTTTTTGGACGTTCTTCGTTTCGAGTCGAACGCCTCCCACACGTCGGCGGCCTCCTCCGAAAAGTGGGAGTAATCTCCAGAACACCCCCCTTCGGAAAAGAGGAACGAGAAAAAAAAAAGGAAAAACAAAAAACGAAGAGAGCGGTAGAGCGGCGTCGCGGCGTCGACGCGCAGGTGCCGTGACCGGCGATAGAACGACGCCGCGAGAACTTCGTCGGCCACTCGGCGATGCGGTTACTTTTTTCGCAAAAAAGATTTTTCTTGCGAGTCTCCACCCGGCACTCGCTATAGGCTAATCGACCTATTGGGCGGGGTCCGGGAGTTGCGCAAAACTCTTTTCCGACGAGTTTTCTGGGAGTTTTCCGGGACGGAACGACGGAGATGGGAAACGACGACGATGGAAAAAAAAAGAGCGATGGAAAAGTTGTTTTTGCTATGTGTCGTGTGTGGCTATTAGTAACGGAGGTTTCAATATTGCTGGCTTCAAAGGAGATTTTGTTGTTTTTTTTTTAGCTTCGGCTTAGTTGCGACTGATTTGAATGCTTTCATCTCGATTATGTACATCCAAGTTTATAATAAATGAAAAAAAAATGTTAGCATCAGTTGAATAAGCTTTTAATTACATCACAACTTCATCGGAATTGACTTTAAACTGATTTTATTTACTATTCCCTATTCCTACAGATGTAAAACACCTACGATTTAGGATTAAAATCGTTACAAAAACGTTATAAATTGTTACTTTCTTATTACACGCCCTTTTTTTTATATCCCTCCAAATCGACGGCTCCATTCGAATCCAATAAAAACTCGACTCGTTATCCATAAAAAGACACCTCTGGCTCGATCAATTCGAATTCGAATCGTATTCAAATTGTTCGATATTTTCGAAATCCCCTCGTAAAGCTAAATCCGCCTTAAACGAATCGCCCTGTCTCGCTCGCGACTTAACTTACTTTCTCTTTTTATCTTGGCGGTGCGAAAGTTTTTGGCGGAGCGACGGTTTTTAGGCAGAGCCAAAGTGGAGTTTTTAATGATTTTTTTTTTGGTTGTTCCAGAGGGTTCGAAGTGCCCCACGCCGGGATGTACGGGTCAAGGACACGTCACTGGATTGTATTCTCATCACAGGAGGTGAGTGAAGATTTTTTTTTATAACAAAATTGCTACAGTGGTGTTATTGAATGTTAACATTTTCACGAATTTCGAAACACTTATACTCATATAGAATATGTTCAATTAGTCTTTCTGGATGCCCGAGAAAAGACAAAGTAACTCCAGAAAGTAAGTAAGAATGAAACTTAATTCTAATGCTTGGAAAATTGTTTACGTAATTTTTACGAAGGATTTTTTTGGAAGCGCAAATCTATAAATAATTTGGACAAAATCCTCTGTAGAATATTATAGAATTAGGCACGAATTCATGATTCCCATTTTCACCCTTGAGCTTGTATCACATTGTTTTTTTTGTTATCATTTTCGATTTGTTGCTTTTTTGCGGGGTAGAGAGCATTTTTCCCAGCTTTAGTTTAGCAACCATTTCCTCTTCCAACCATCATCACATTGTTCAATTATTTTCCATTATGTTCAAACCTAAAATCCGGTTTCCCTATCCTTCCATCGCACGCATCAGAATCGAATTTTGAGTATAATAATGTTCTGTGTGTGGAAATTTTTAAAAAGACCATATTTTTGTTTGATCTCTCTACCCGCTTTTGAGTTCTAATTATTTTTCGGTCTTTCCACACATTTATTATACTCAATATAAGATGACCAGACATTAAAAACTAATTCAGGGTTGTTTTTGATACCCTTTTTACTAATTTGGTCATCTTATTCAAATAGATTTTTATTGAGCGTTTAGTTCGAATACACTCAGTGCAATTGCAGAAATAATTTGTGCAATTTGTGCCGAGTTTAAATGGACGCGCTGGGTAAATTTCTATCGGTGATTCTGTTGTGGTTTAGTCCTGGCGATGCACGAGACCATTCTGAAATGTCCTACTCCTGGTTGCAACGGTCGCGGTCACGTTTCCTCGAATAGAAACTCCCACCGAAGTCTGTCCGGTTGTCCCATAGCAGCGGCCAATAAACAGGCGGTCCGCGAGCAAAAGTACCAATCGAATTTGCAGAAAATCACGAGCAAATCTCCCTCGAATTCGCCCAATTTCGTCGGTAAGATGCTCTCTACTTCTGCTAAATCTTTATACTCCTTCCACGTCGAATAATATCGTACTATTATCAATGTTACTATTTTGCGAAGGTGGTGAATTTCCTCCGAACTTCGAAGGAAAGAGGAGCCCATCGTCGGAAGACGTCAAACCGAGTTACCTAGTGAATTACGGTAACACCCCGACGACCACATCGGAGGACATAAAAGCGCCGTACGATCAATATTATTCCAAATCGAATCCCATCAAACCGGATCCGATGAAGATCCCCAAATCCGAAGTGTCAACCAGCAATTGCTGCGGCCAACAGGGCGAGTTGCTGGTGCCCAAAACGGAGATGCCGAGCTCCTGCAGATCGCCGCCTCCCGGCATCAGATCCGCCTACGAGCCGTACATCAACCAAGACTCGAACTCCTCCTCGATGTCCAGCATGGACGCCATGAATTCGAGAAGCCAACACCAAATCCACCACATGGGACCGCACCACAACCAACAACAACCAGGGTAAGTAACGCTTCTCGCTCCGTCCGGAAATCCGCTCATTCGATTCCATCGAAAAGGTATAACATGGACCATCAGTTGCCTCATCGCTCGCCGTATCACCAGTCTCCGATGTCCGAGGAAATGTACCACAGGGAGCGGTCCTACGCCGAAATGAACGAACCCATAGGCGGCGGCGGCGTAGCCAGACCGGTAGTGACCTACTCGAACGAGATATCTAACAGATCGTACGAATCCGGATTGATCAATTCGGCGGGACACCGACCCTACGATCCGGGCACCAACAGCTTCGAACGCTACGATTCCGGCCAATGCGTTGCGTTGCAACAAGGACCATTGGGACCGCCGAGGGTGCCGCCGCAGGGTATGTACGGCTACTTGGAGGACCAGCACGAGCAGCGGTACCAGCAGGAGGCGGCGGCGGCGGCGCAACAACACCAAATAGCCGTGGCGAACGCGCAGAGTATGATGAAAACGGAGGAACCGGAATCCGCCGGACCTCTATATCCCAGGTATTAGACACACTATTAGTTAGCCGGGTGTTTCGTTTTCTTATTCGGGGATTTTACAGACCAATGTATCAGTATGACGCGGCGAGCGGCGGTCCGCTTCCCGTGGGCTTTTCGGCAATTAACTTATCTGTGAAATGTGTGACGACGGCCCAAGCCCAAATGAAGGGACCGCACACATCTCCTGGGGGCACCGTTATCGATCTGTCGACGTCCAGCGTCACTACTACCAGCCCACAGGTGAGTACATTATCTGATACAAGGCGATGGCATTCATTTCGGTTAATACAATTGAAGGATTTGGTAACGAAATCGTGCTCGATGGCGATGAATTTAGTTTCGTTTGTATCACTACCTTTACTTTTAAACGAACATTTCCAACTATTAATTGGTTTCCCGAATGGCTCTGTACAAACAAGAGACTACAATATGATGAAGTTTAATAGGTCGTTTGATTGTTTATCTCGATTGAAGTGCCGTGTTGAGATTGTCCCACTTCTGTTGGGATATGTATATATAAGCAGTGGCGTAGCTGACGTTCGCGTTTTTTTTTTTTAATATTCCAGGTGGCTTATAGTTCGCCGCATTACGGCGGCGCCGGTCAAAGGGTGGGCGGCAGTCCCCAAGCCGCCGCCAGTCCGCATTTGTCGGCCAGCCCCCAGGTGCCCAGTCCTCAAGGTCAAACGTTGGACCTGAGCATCAGCAGGCTATCACACAGGTGGGTTTCGAATGGCGCTTCCGATTCGTTGTATGACAGTTATTTTTTTTCTTTTTCGATTTAGCGGCGTCCGACCGGTGGCTTCGTTCGCTTCGACGCCGGGCGGCGGGCCGGTGCTAGCGCCCGGCGCCGGCTACAGCCGCGAATCGACGCCCGACAGCGGCGGCAGCCATTACATGGACGCCTACAGAGATCCCGCCGGTAAGCACTCGCATCTTTGAAGGAAATACTTAGGGAAAGGTGGTCATTTTGGTGTTTTTTGTTGGGACAGGTTACGGCCCGATGAGTCCGCATCCCGGCTACGGAATGACGACGGTGGCGGGCGATTACTCGAATCCCTATTCGCCGTACCCGCCGGGCGGGTACTCCTGCGCCGGGGGTTACCCGGGGCCCGTTACCACCGGTTATCCGGTACCGCCGAGCGGGTATTCGCCCGGCGCTTGTTACTCGATGCCGCCGCCGCAGCACTCTCTGTCGCAGCACGACAAATCGCCCAACAAAGACAGGTACGTTCGTAATAATAATAATTCTATACAGGGTGGCCCGGAATTCACGCCCCATCTGGGAAATGCCTTATGGAGGCGACAATGGAGATGCCAAAACTGCAGTCGAAGGCAGGAGTTTTTCTTTTGGTAAATAAAGAGGTTCAAAATTGACCAATCCCATTTTGACATTATTGAAAGGTTCTATGTCCTTTTCACTTTCAAGGTTAACAAAAGCTGTCAAAATCAGTTGTGACTATTGATCAAAGATTTGCTTCTAAATGGATTATTCAGAAGCTTCGTCGTGGCATAAGGCATTTCCCGGTGGGGCGTGAGTTCTGGGCCACCCTGTATATTTATCTTCGTGCTTAAAATATGATCGCTTATACTATATACAAATTCTATTAATAGAGTGTTAGCGCTGTGCGTGTATAACAGATAATAAAGATAATTTAATCGAGGTAATAAGTGCACAAATTCAAAAAAAAAAACGATAGTAATGTAAGTAAAGAGAAGTTACTGCATCGCCCCGGTATCGTAGCCGCAGTCATTATCATAAAAGCTTAAGTGGCAACCCGTCCGTTTTGGTTAAATGAAAATAGAATAACATAGATACCTGTGTCGTTGACGTTTGTTCACCTATTGCGATAAAAACGCCACAACGCAACGTTCGAAACGAAGGAAAATTCGTCTAATCAGTTATCGAGTCGGTTTTTATCGAAAGGAATATATTTACACGATCGTCATCGCGTTTTGTAGATGCCGTAATTTACTCATTTTCGAATCGTGTGCTCGTTTGGTGCGTTCAATTTGCGTGGAAGTTGCTATTTAAAATTTAATGGATGACCAGGGGTATGTCTGTTTTTTTTTGTTCCTTTCAATATTTTGACGTTTTCGTTTAATTAATTATAATTTAATTTTTTCCATTGCTTATTTTTAAGTACTATGTAGGCTACTTAAAACGCTCCGATAAATTAGGATTTTTATTATTACAATGTTTTCATTAGCTCTATTTTTTTATAAACAAAACAGTTTGCATTTTAAGTTATTTTTAACAAAGGTTAGATTACTCGCGTTGCATTATTAATCAGCGAATTATTATTACATTCGTCGAAAGAAAGTTTTTTCCGTCTCACTCTAGCGCTTAAAATAAATTACCAGCAGCGTACGGGGGGATCGCGAGAATTAGCCGGTTTAATTTGCAAACGCATCGAACGAGAGAACTGATTTTTTTTTTTGATACAACGGCTTTTGTTAGAACCGACGTTGTAGTGTCTAGTACCGACGGCTGTCAACAGACTTGCAGTACTAAGGATGCTAAGGGGCTGATTCAGTGTCCAACAAACAGCTGTGATGGTATGGGGCATGTATCTGGCAACTACACCACCCACAGAAGGCAAGCATTTAACTAGAAATTATTGCTTAAAACAACCAAATTATTAATATACAGAAATAATAAGCAAAGTTTCCTAACCGATTAACTACTAGGTCTACAGCGCCAGGTCCTCGATAACACTATATCAGTAATTTTCACTTCGTCGGGGTTATAAATCGTTGTTTTTTTTCTATTCCAGTTTGTCGGGTTGTCCTCGGGCGGATCGCTCCCAAATCCAGCCGCACTCGCAGGAGCTGAAATGCCCGACGCCCGGTTGCGACGGGTCCGGCCACGTGACCGGCAACTACTCCTCGCACCGCAGCCTGTCCGGCTGTCCCAGAGCCAACAAGCCCAAGAGCAAGCCCCGCGACGGGCAGGATTCCGAACCCCTCAGGTGAGAAATGATTTTATTTTTCTACCAACTCTTAATCGGAGTACGAGCTGTAGAGGAAAACCATCGAAATCGAACCTTATTGTTGCACCTATACGGTTGTTACGGCCACACTATATGTCGGTTCGATTGGATGTATAATGTATAAATTAATATAAAGATGTAGTAGTATTTTTTTTTGTGTGTGTGTAAAAAAAAAAGAGGAATTGGGTTATTTAGTGTGGTGCTTTGTTTCACGCAATCAGATGCCCCATACCGGGTTGCGACGGATCCGGACACGCGACCGGAAAATTCCTATCGCACAGAAGGTAATCAATCCACAGACATTGTTCGTGTGCCCTTTTATTTGTCCTCTCCTATATCCATTCGAAGACAAAAAAAAAAAACGTTTACTGAACTGTGTGTTTCGCTCGTAGCGCGAGCGGCTGTCCCATAGCGAACCGAAACAAAATGCGCGTTTTGGAGAGCGGCGGCAGCGTCGAGCAACACAAGGCGGCGGTGGCGGCGGCCACGGCGATGAAATTCGAGGGCGTCAATTGTCCGACGCCCGGCTGCGACGGCACCGGTCACATAAACGGCTCCTTTCTGACGCACCGCTCGCTGAGCGGCTGTCCGGTGGCCGGCCAGACGGTGAAAAAGTCCAAGTACCCCGAGGATATGCCGTTTTATAAAGGATATACCGGTACGTATGTATGTGTAAAACATACATTTTTGTTTTATTATACATTATACATGCGTTATACGTTCTTGCGTATACGGGTTGCTTCATTTTCCGATTGCAATATGGGCGTTTCTATGAGTCGAACAAAGAAAGATGATTGAAGTGACAGTTGTCAGAGTGAAAAGTTGCAATGACACAAATGTCACTCTTTCTTTTTGCTCTATAACTGTCTAATTTTAGTTGTCTTTGTTGCACCCATAGCCTGCAATGGAAAATGGAGCAATCTGTGTATAGGGTGACACCTGGGGTTGGATGGTTTTCAAATGAGCACTAAAAATCGTACTATATATTTTTTATTTATTTCTCCATCATTAAGAAGAATGTTTTACATCTTAAGAATCTTGGTTGCTTCTATTTTTGTTTTAAAATCTATTCAATATACCTGTCACCCTAAGTTACTACACCGATACACGATATATTTATTGAATAATATATATGAATTTTTACAACATTTGAGTCTTTATTACATTAGAATTAAACTTATTTTTAGACGTGTTTTTACAGGTATAGAACAAAGTTCGAATGGCGGTGAAGATCTCATGACATTAGAGGCGGAAATATCCGAATTGCAACGCGAAAATGCACGCGTCGAGTCCCAAATGATTAAACTTAAATCGGACATCAACGCCATGGAAAACCAATTGGGCCAGAGCGAAAAAGTGAGTATTTATCCACCTCCCATTTTGTTTGTATCGAAGCATTAGATTATAGCAGAAACCCAATTCATTGCTAACATTTTTCATAAAACTCTTATAAGCTTCACATTCTTCGACAATCTAAGTCCAAGAATCCACCGTAAATCTTCTTTCGCTACGATTTTACTCTGAACTACACCCTTATGTCACTTGTCATATGTCACTTTTACCTGTCATATGCGTCAAAAATGTGAGCGAAAGGAGATGGCGGTGGAGCAACAAAAAGCAAAAAAAAAGAACCTAACGTTTCGTTTCGTATCCGATCACAGCAACGCTGGTATCGTAACAAAGCGATCGGATCGTCGCAATAAACCCGTGTGTGTGTCTCACTGCATTCTCTTCCATTTCGCCCTCAGGAAACGAACGCGCTGACGCAGCGCACCACCAATTTGAACGAGTACTACGAGAGTTTGCGCAACAACGTGATCACGCTGCTGGAGCACGTCCGGTTGCCGGGCGGCGCGGCCGGCGGCGTCCCGGCGGCGGCGACGCCCGAGAAGATCGGCCAGGAGAACTTCGACAGTTACTTGAGCAAATTGCAGACGCTCTGCACGCCCGACGGTTATTGCACGGACGAGAATCGGCCGTTGTACGAGACGGTGAAGAGCGCCTTGCAGGATTTCACGGTGCTACCGACGCCGATTTAAGTGTTAACGATTCGATATTGAGTTGGGACTCGGTGCTAATTTGTGGGTTTGAGGATGATTGGTTTTTTATTTTTCGTGCGCCTTGTGTATATTACCGGACGTTTCTGGAAACGTAGAGGGCTGCTTTTTCGATGGTGTAAAGTGGCTCCATCTCTTTGTCGAAACCCACTATGATGATTGATTGCAGTAGAATTTCTTTACTTTTTTGTGATAACAAATTTTATTCCTTTACAGGAGGGTAAGATTTGCATTTATTTATTATCAAACGCTATTTTTATACGCTTTAAATAGTTACTAACAACTAATATTTGTAGCAGTAAAGAGGCTAACTTTTTATAAATGAACTATATGCAAGCTTTAAAAGAGGCCATATTTGTGTGTTAAGGAAGAAGAGTTAGTTAAAAACAAATATCCGAATAGTCGAGGCACTATTTACATCACCATAAAAAGAAGAATTATTTTTTTCAGTTTTGTAAATTTCATTTTCAATTTCAATGCAAAATTTGTGCATTTAGAAATTCATGATAAACCATATTTTTCTACATATTCTACAGTTATCAATCTCATAGATATTGTCTGTTAACCAAATAGATGTCATGAATTTTTCACTAATGGAGTAATAATGTACGTAAAATTAAATTGTGATTTTTGTAAATAGGTGAAGATATAAAAAAAAAGGGACGACGGAATAAACGTTGTAGATACTGGTCATGTGTGCTAGTCGTCTCCTACAAGGTAAAGTGTATCATATTAATTTAAACTGTATATAACTCATATGTAATTTAATGTGTATAAAAATTCGATTAGAGGAATCCGTTCTTCGTTTTTGTTACGGGGCGTTCTTTCGATTAGTGGTTTTGTTTCAAACAGAATGCTCTGGTTTTGTTGACTTCATTTTTTATTCCGTGCGACCTTATTAGAAATTCTGTTTGGTCGCGCCGTATGTAATAAAAATTTATATGATATTAGATTTTTATCTTCTTTAGAAGAACTATTTTACTAAAATCTCAAATCGTGTACAAGGTTTTCAGTATTTAGTATAATTTTTTTAGATGCTCTGTGATTATGTATACCTAGTCTTTATATAGGTAGATGATGAGAAGCCGTTATTTGTAAGTCGGGCCTTCGTTAATAAGTTGTTCAGTGTTACTTCACCCTGTAATCTAGTCTCGAAGGTCCATTAATAGGTGAAATATTGTTTGAAAGATTAGCTTATTTGATTTTGTCCCTATTTATAAGTTCCCATCGCCAATTAACGAATCTTTCGAACGATATTTTTCCATTAAATTCCAAGTAAACGAAGTGCAATGAAAGGAGATTTGAAAATTGTTCTGTTGTTCGTTTTCTTTGTTAAAGTTATGTTACAAATTGTCCCATTTTTCTGCCAGACTAATTATGCTTTTACAAAATGCTCTATTAATTGACAAGCTTTTAATTCTGCTATTTATCGAAATAACAAAATTTATCTCCTAATAAATAAAGAAAAGGACTAAGAGCATATTAGTGTACGATGATATACGATTAATTTTCGTAGAGATTTTAGAATGGGCCAATTTGATTTTATTATCCCCCATTGAGGTGTTCTTAATGTGCTGTTTCCCATTTCCCTCGATGACTTGTTGTGTACTGTGTAAATACTAATATGAATGATATATTCAACTCATTATATTCAATTATTTGTTCTCACCAAATAATATATGTTAATATACATGTGTTGTTATTAAATAAAGTATTTGAAAGGTCTCGAGAATTTTCTTTTTTTAACAAATACCGATAGAGAGTAAAGTAATTTAGAAAGAAATGAACGATGAAATAAAGTTTAAAAATATGTATACGTTTTTAATATAGCAGTCAGGAATATAAACATTCAATTGACTAAGAGATCACGAAAATATTAAATAAAAAAATATATTAGACTTTATTATACCACTTATTACTGTTATTAAATTTAATAGGTAATCGACTTAATACTGCAGTTTTTTTCTAACGCTATGTTTTTTTCGAAATACTCAATCGAAAAGCGACTTTAAAGCAAACTTCTGCTATAATCTTGCCCGATTGTACTCAAATACCCAACTAAACGAATAGAATTAGTCGCATTCTCTCCGAAATATCGTCAATATACTCCACCAGACATTACTTATTCAAAGCAAAATCAACAGTGACGAATATCACGCACAAAACCGACCAACAAACGACGAACCAATACCAAAAGCGGTGTTTAAACGGACTGGAAAACTCGTTCGGGCAACCACCAAAGTCTCTAACGCACCGTTTCCGCGCGTAATTCACCAATATAGCGGGCACCACGTACTGCACGACCACTCCCGCGTAAGTGCCGGTCACCTCGACCAAATACTTGATGTTGTGCGTACACAAAGCGACCACGAAGGGCGGCGCGACGGCCACCGTCGGAAACACCAATCGATCGAACGAGACGTTCCGTCGTCCGTTCGCCATCGTCAGATGCCTCAGGTTGTTCTGCAACGTGATGGCGATGATGGGGAAGCTGGTGGACATCGGAAACAGCGGAAACGCCGCCAGGAAGAAACCGATCGCCTTCGTGAAACCGTTCGAATCGTTCGCGTCGATGAAATTCAACGAATAGAGATCGTTCAGTCGGGCGAAGGCGAACGAACCGGTCAAAGCCAATAACAGATAGAAGGAGAATATCGCGAAGAAATCGTAACTGACTTTTCGAACGATTCGACTCTTATCCGATATAGGCGAAAGTAGGCCGGGGAGAGAATGGTGGCACATGAAACTGTACACGGTACTGCCCGCCAACGCGGGTACTTCTTTCAAATTCACGGTGGCCGGATGACCTTGCGGACCGAGCTCCATTAATCTGATACCGGCCAGCGTTACCATGACGAAAAAGGCCAGCCATCTGATGCAAACGGTGAACAATTGCAGATACTTGGTTTTTTGTAAGTTGAAATAAGCGAACGGACCGACGGATACGGCGAATAGCGTCACGAATATCCTGTACATGTCGATTTTGGTGAAGCCGGAGCCCCCGAAACAAGCCGTACTGTAATTCTCGGTTTCGTTGCTTTCGCGACACGCCAAATTCACCAGCGTTTTGCCCGAAGCGGCCGCGTAAATGGCCAGATCGCCGTACAGGTAAACGCACAGCGACGAGAAGAACAACGTGTGTCCGAATTTGTTCAAATAGAGACCGGCCATCTCGCCCAATTCCACTTTTTTGTCCAACTTGTACGGGGAATTCCGGCGGGGCGTTCGCAAGATGGCCGTCTCTTCGTTGCCGTGCTCCGATTCCACGTCCGAATCGGAATCGACCGGTCGCACGGAACTCTCCTAAAACGCAAACGATTGTTAGGTGACAACAATGAGATGGAGATTGGCTTACGTAGAATTCATCGGAACCGTTTCTGGCCTTGGCCAAAGTGGCGTTCGCGCAGGCCATGCATTCGATGACGAACGTGACGGTGACGAAGCTGATGAAGGCCAGAAAGAGCATCATCAGAGTGCTGAATAACCAACCGGCTCCGGCGAATGCGGCTGGTAAAGTTAGGGCTCCGGTGCCAACGATCAGATTGAAAATGTACACTAAACCCACCTGAAAATTCATCGAATACATACCAAGCGTTAGAGGTATTACGAATAAGACTTCGTGTAAATGTAACAGTTAGTTTTAAACTATAACAAAAGATAGTTAGCAGTGGAATATAAAATGGCCGTGCATTATCGAGTGAACGATTTATTTTGTGTATTTTGGATATTTAAATGCATCTACAACTTATTAAAAACGCATGTTTTAAATACGATAAACGGTTATAATTACCCATGATGGATATCGATCAGTTTGCGGCATTTCCGTTTAAATTTTTTTAAACATATTGAAGTAATCAGTGAACATCCCAGATGACTTGATCGTAAACATTAAATAAAAACGTAAACAATAGGTTAGGTTTGTGGGAGTGACGTATGTGACGTCACAGTGAGGGAGATAATTGGAAATTGGCAGTGGCTACGGTGCCGGTTCCGTTAAATTAGTATTAATTTTTTTTGAAAATAACTTCGGTTTGTTGAAAGTCGGTAAAAAGGAATACGTACTAGTAAAATTTAAAGGAAATGGAGCAAGTGAGAAATAAATTAAGAAGTTTTACTGTTAAAAAGATAAAATTCAACACCCCTACGGCTATTTGAATATAAAATAGATCAAGTTATTAATCTTCGACTAACGAAGAGTGCAATTTAATCGAAGAAAATAAAGTCTCTTACTACAAGTAAGAAATTTATTAGACAATTTAAACAAATTACCATTACGCTTACTAGATTTTGAAAAATTCACCTTCTGTACTCCCCCCGTTTTTTTTTTCTCTTATTAATATCACTTACCTTACAACGTTTCCGCTTCGTTTACAACTTTATTAATATCTGTTTTGAAAACTAAAATAAAAAATAATCGAATTAGACATTGCAACATTCGTCAGGTAAATACTTATATTTTAATACTTATCCTGAACACATTTATTCGTTCGGGATCTCCGTGCAAGTTTTATCGAACGAGCGATAAAAAACGTTCGTCGTTTACTGATCAGTTTATTTGTCTCTTTTGCTGCTAAGCGCATACAATTGCTTCTTTTCAACTGATCACTGGAAAGAAAAAAAAACATTGCAGATCAGAAATCGACTGATCGAAATGAATACATTCTGAGGGAATTTTTCCAACTACTCATCCTTAAATTATCGATTCGATTTTTGAGTAAACCAAAAAGTAGAAATATTATAGTGAAAAAAAAACCCTAAAAATGTATTCAAAAATGTGATGGCGTAAAAGAATAACGTATGTTTTGTTTTTATATATTTTTTTCCCAACTAAAAATACCTTTATAAATTTCTCAAACTCTGCAGGTTGCAGGTCATTTTTCTCCGGCAGTAAATTCAAATAAATCCTTCAAAGATTGTCTGCAACAAAACAATAAATATACTAAAGAGAGAATACGAGGAGAGAATAACAAATGCAGTTCACGAAAATGGCCATCAAACATCAAAACAGTCGAAAATTTATTTAAACAACTCTTGCTCACAAAAAAAATGTAAATTTTACAGCATCTTATTAAATTAACCAACGTACAAGCGACACCTTTAAAACAACTCCTTGTAAATCCGTTCATCACTTAGATCAAATGAAAAAATATCTATATGTATATATCAAAAGAAAAAGAAAAAGAAAAACTTTGGATCTCCTCATTTATTGTGTGTTTACCTCTCTAAACCCTCTCGATTCAAATCTTATCCTGGATGAAAGGATGCGTTAGGGCGTTGTTCAAGCTGATCCTTTTCGCAGGATCGATCGCCAACGCCTTCTCCAGCAGGTCCTTCAGCTGGGTCACTTTACGCAACTGATCGCCGGGCAACGCTTGACCGGCTATTAGTTCAGATTGCAATTCTCGCGACACCTTCACCACAGACATCACCACCACTTTTTCCTAAACAAAACACAATCCACCATTATTAAATAGAAATTTATAAAGGAGAGAGAGAGAGAGAGAGATTCGTAACGAGATTCTTTAAAGAATAAAAAAAAATGTACTCACCCGCTCGGTGACCTTATCAATTTCGTGGTACAAAAAGTTATAGTTCCCATCGAAATGCTGATCCTTGAAGGCACCCTTTCGGACGACCTTGTTGGGAAACTTCCCTTTGACGTCCATGAAAAACTTCAACATTTGATTGTTACTTTTGCCGGAGAACATTATTCTGCCCGTGTACAATTCGTAGACCGTACAGGCGGCCGACCACATGTCGATGCCGTAGTCGTAGGACATGCCCAATATGATTTCGGGCGCCCTGTAAAATCTCGACACCAAATACGGGGTGATTTCGTTCTCGTTGATTTTCGACGCCGAACCGAAATCGCACAACTTCAACAAGTGTTTACTTTCGTTTACTAGAATATTATCAGGTTTTATATCTACGAAAAGAAGAATATTAATCGTTTAGAACATCTATATCGATTCGTTTCGAATATATACAGTGCATATCAGCTCAAATACTCTATTTAAAAACAAGGAGAAGAGATTCGAAGGTGAGTATTTAGCCGAAATACTCTGTATAAAACAAACAATAAATAAAATTACTTGTACTTACCGGCGTGGAGTATTCCGGTTTTTTTCAACAACTTCAAAGCCAAAAGAAGCTGTTGCGTATAACTTCTCACCGCTTTGATGTGCAAACCGACGTCTTTACCGTACTTCTTCAACACCTCTCTCAAGTTCATGGCCAACGGCTCAAACACCATGCACAAATGTTGCTTGTGGAAAAAGTGCCTGATCAATCTGAGACAATGGAGCTTATCCTCCGGATCGGAATCGTTCAGTTTCTTCAGTATCTCCAATTCCTTGAGGCCCGTCTTGTGCCTGGAAATCAATGTTCGATCGATCAGTTCGCTGCGTAGCCGAAGCGTACGAGGCGCCGCACACTTACATTATTTCGTTGTTTCTGATAATTTTAACGGCCACGTCTTGACTACCTCTGGCCTGATCCCTAGCTCTCACCACGTTACTGAACACACCCTGACCCGTATACCCGTACACCATGTATCTGGAATCCAATATCTCGCCGATTCTCACTCTGTAATACCCTTCGGCGTCGTCCCAATTGTCGGTGAGAGCGGGATTCTCGGCCCCCGAGCCCTTCGTGCTGATTGTACTCGGCGACTGAAACGTTTACATACCGATAAAATAGTTTTTTTTATCATTATTAAATGATACATACGGAATTCATTTTGAAGATGTCCTGTTCCGCAAACATGTCCCATGCAGCGTTGGTTTTGATTTTGTCCTTGTCCGTTTTCTTGTCGATCGAATTGTTTACGATCGGTTTCATGTTGGGCAACAGAGGCGGCGTGAGAGATTCTTCTTGTTTCTCCCTATCATCTTCGTCTTTCTGTTTATCGTCGATCGAATCCTGTTGTTTTTTTACTGGCGTTACGGTGGATTTCTTCGGCTGTTCCGGACTTTTTAATTTTAATGTAGTGTGATCTTCGATGATTTCAACGTCAGGGCCTTGGGAATCCTGCGAATCCGCACCGAGTCGCTAAAAAACAATCCCATTAACATCAATTAATAAGCTATTATAAATTATTTACTTTTAATAACTCCTCTCGTTGTTTCCTCCGCTTCTCAATTATAACTTCCTCGTCTTCTTCGTTCCAATCGATATCCATTTCTACATCACTTTCGCTACTATCTTGCCTCTTCTGGCCTTCGCTCAGCGAATCCTTGAATTTATCCTGTTTCTCTCTCGACTTGCCGTATTCCTTTCCTCGATTATTTCTCAACGCATCGCCCTTGTAACGATCTCTGTAGCCGTAACCGCGCGACTCCCTGCCCCTGTCCCTCGAGGCCTCGCGACCTCGGTGGCTGTACGCCTCGCGGTAACGAGACCGCGACCGTCTCTCTCGCTCCCGCTCTTTCTCCCTATCGCGCCTCTCCTTCTCGCGTCTCTGCCTCTCCGTCTCGCGGTGGTACCTACGAATGATTGTTTTAGTTTATGCAACGGGTGGATCGTGCGATCGGATATATACCTGTCTCTTTTGTCCTGTTCCCTGTGCGATTGTTGTCGGTTT
The DNA here is from genome assembly GCA_918026865.1 of Phyllotreta striolata. Classification (NCBI taxonomy): domain Eukaryota; kingdom Metazoa; phylum Arthropoda; class Insecta; order Coleoptera; family Chrysomelidae; genus Phyllotreta; species Phyllotreta striolata. The sequence continues at coordinate 337,729 of OU900098.1, read as the reverse complement.
CGGTTGCTCGAATTATCTTTGGGTTTCACTTCGATCCGTCTCTCTCGGCTCTTGGATTTCTTCTTGACTTCGGGAGTAGTCGCTTCGTCGGAATCGTCCAAGAGGATGACCTCGTCCGGTTGTTTTTTATCTTTGACGAGAGGGGTGGAGCAACCGCTGGCCTTGGCCAGCTGGGCTTGCAGCAATTCCTTCTGTTTCATCAGCTCCTCGAGGTCCATGTCGGCCTCGATGAGGCTCAGATCGATGTCCAGGCTGTCGCAGTCGGCCTCCGGCACGAATTCGCTCTCCGACGAGACCGTTTCCTTGTCGTCGACTAGGTCGGACGGTGCGAATTCGGCGACCGCCGGCGGTTCCGTCGGAATCGGTTTGGGTTTGGTTTTGCCGTTGAGCACCTCGTTGGTTGCTTTAACGGGGGTGTACCTGCCGTTGGCGTCGGATTGCGCATCGTCGTCGGGCTCGTCGCCTTTGCTTTTGTGCTTCTTGTGCTTTTTGTGGCGCTTCGTTTTGTCTTTGTCGGTTTTCTCGGCTTTCTCGGTATCGTGCTTTTTGTGTTTGCGTTTGTGGTCCTTCTTGTGTTTCTTTTTCGACGACGAACCGTCCGAGTGCGAATTATCTTTCATTCTGAAATATGAGGGGTTTATAATAAATTGTTTCAGTTTTTTGGTTTACTCACGTTTCATCCATTTTATTTTTCTAAATATAATTACAAAATTATTTGTTAATTCATTTACCCGTCATTAGCAAATGGTTAATATGACAGTTGACGTATGTGACATTTGTTTGGGTGCGTTACGATTGTATTACTGTCGCTGAATACGTTGGTAATTGGAGGCCAAGTAAAAATCTATTCTCTATTTTACTCTTTTATAATTAAAATATAATGGATAAATTCGAAATAACGGGCCAAAATAACCTAATTACTCGATTTGATTAAAACAAGCGGAGCATATTTAAAAATTCGAATATTTCAAAACTGTCAAATTGACCGTTAGATTTCACAATTTTCGTTTCATTTCATTGTTAATTAAGTTTAAAATTTTCGTGTAAGTAATAAAAATAATACAATGTCGACGTACGAAATTGCCAGCGGAAGTGGTACGTTTAAATTTCTATTGTAATTAATTTTTAATTCGCCCTTTAAGACCCCCCAGAATGGCCCCTAAGTTTTCATTGAAAATTATCAATTCCACAATTAATTTTATTTTTTTTAGATATTTGTATCGATGTAGATAAATCGGATAACGCCAAATTCATGCAAATATTGAAGGTAATAACATCTATTATTATCCCGCTATAACACTAAACTCGATCGATTTAATAAATCGATTGAACTACTCATTAAAAGGTAAATTGAAATAAGGTCATCCAGTGATTTCCCCACTCTTTTATGTACTTGTTTAATTTACATCTGATAAAATTAAATAAACAAAAAGACATATACAGAAATATTTGCAGGAAATAAAGCGAATTAAAACCCAAATTTCGCCTTACTAAATCTACAAAGCGTGTAAATGTTAATTAAAAAAAATTAGGTAAAACGAGCACGAGATAAAATTTGTAGGTGCGTTTATCCGACCTATTTCAGTATTTTTCACAGCAGTGCGATAATAGGCGTAGAAGTGAGAGGTTTGCGCGCGTTTTCCTGCTATTATTAACGAGCCTATTGCATCGGTAAATTTAAATTTCCTGTGGAAGAAACGGTGAGATATCGATCTTTTTAAAACACTCTAGCAATTTATAGCGGTTTATTGACAAATAAATTGGTATTTTTGATCAAACAAAAGGGTGGTTGAAATTGTTGAATGGCAAATCGATATTCCTGCGCATGAATGCGAACCAGGATAATTTTCCTGGATAGCGGTGATTTTTCTATTGTTATGAAAAGTTGAAAGTTTTGGTAACAATTTTTTGTGTGTTTTATTTTATTTTGTATGTATCATATACACGTAATTATTATGTTGATTGTGTTCATGCATGTGTGTGAATTAGGGAATTATCTTTTACCGAAAATTTCACAGTAATTTCTAAAAATAGAGGATTGCGTAGTTGCGTTCGAAATATTTTGGAATAAAATTTAATTAATTAACCGAGTAATTTTTACAATTGAATTTTACATACAGACACACCTATATTGTTTTTTTTAATTAGGCATATAAGTGAGTTAAAAAGATTTTTGCGTATTTTTCTAATTAAAGGTGTAATTAAGTTGAGTGCGTTTTAAATGAAATAAAATCCAATAATATATCAAATCCTGTCTAAAATTTGCACAGTAAAATTCGTAACCAAAAAGAGTTTAATCATCGATGAATTTAAATAAGATACCAAAGTGTTCCCAAGGTTGAAATTTATTACTATCAAGTATAAGCAGCTATTATTAGGAATACACAATGTGCGACCTTATAATACAATGTGTAATAGAATTCTTTAATATTTAAGGAATAAAAAAAATGTATTATTTGTAAATAATCAATTGCAGGTAAATAGGTAGATACATTTTATCTCCGTTTTGAAATAAGTAAATATAAAAGTTGATTACGAGAATAATCACGATATTATGTATTTACTGAAGAGTAGCGAATGTAATAATTGAAGATAAGATAAATTTTATGTATTTTAATTATAGCATTATTCTCTTAAAAAAACAACTATTTCTAACATGAATTTTCACTCTATTTTATCCGCAAACATTTCCTTTATCAATCAGTATTCTTCCGATCAATATAATATTTCAATCAATATCAAAACCGTCTATTTTTTACCCATCAGACAATCGCCATAGATGAAAATCAAGAAAGAGAGAAATCCGACGATATACAATTTCATTTGCCAGAATCTCCCAATATCGAATTATCTCTCACCATTCACAGTCAAAGCGTAAGTACAAATCTTTCTTAAAAAAATCTCTCATTATTTTAAAAGGGAAAATTTCCACAAAGATCTCTCTTGGTTAACGAAACGTAACATTTTTTTCGCCTAATAATTGTCCAATTTTTTTCCAATTTAATCGACACATTTTGCCCAGTACGATTACGATATGCAAATGACGCCGAGCGTCGCCACGACTGCAGAGGACGCCGAACATCTCGTACCACTCGTAAGTTCCATTTTCCAACCCTTTAGGGTCCCGACGCCCTTCCATCATCCACCAAATTTTCCAGCAAAATCGCCACCACCCCGATTTGTTGATAACGAACAGCGATATCATTTCCGAAACGATCGAAACCAATCCCCAACAAGCTCTAATACCAGCGCCGGTTCAATTACAAGTCACGGGGAAATTACAAATGCCGGCGCTACCTGCAGTAAGTCGTCCATCAAACGCCTCGAATAAATGCCTTTAATTTGTTTGATCTACAGGGAAATTTCGAATGCAAAAAAAAAACGTAAATTTTGCTATAAAATTTGTCTTATTTTTGTGTTCTAGATAATGTCCGCCCAACCGGAGATTCCCGACGTGGAGCGATTGAAAATCGACGAACCACCGGCCCCCCAACCGCCCTCACCAGCCGCCCAAGAACCCGCCCAAGAAGCCCCGGAAACCCTAGATGGCGCCGACCTGGAGGCGTTCGACAGCAATTTCAGGAATTTCGCGAAATTCGGCGATCCCAAATCGGACGGTAAATTGATCACGCTATCGAACAGCGACAAATGGATGAAACAGGCGAAAATCATCGACGGGAAGAAGATTACAACTACCGATACCGGTTAGATACCTGTTCGAGGAAGTGATCCATTTCTGTATACGTTCCTCCTCTATTTCCAGGCATCTATTTCAAGAAATTGAAATCGCAGAAAGTGAGCGTGAAGCAATACAAGTCCTTCATCGAGGATTTGGCTAAAGCCAAGAAGGTCGAGGCCAATCAAATCGTCAAGAAACTGTCCGCTTGCGGCGCGCCCGGTTTACACGGAATTGCAGTAAGTGATGAAAAACCACGGTCCTATATTTCTAAGGTCTGGCATCTCCCTATATGCTCATGCATTAGAGAATGTGTCCCGTTATTTGAGGACTTTTTGAGCTTCACTTTTGCGCCGCACCGTGGCGAACGATCGGATAATCAAATTATCTCAGCCAATCAGCGTCGCGCTACATATAAATCGCGGTTGTTGTGAAATGACAGTTCGAGCTGTCAAAACTTCAAAAATTATTTTTTGACATTTCGAGGAGAAAATGGAGAAATATATTAACCGAAGATACGTGAGGCATGATGATTACAACAAAATCATCGCTGATTTAAGTATATTTTTATATTTTGTATCTATTTTTAATTTGAATAACACCTTTCTTAATGCTAATTCTACATAATTCGTACGCAAAAAACCGTGGTCCTTTACAACATCGTCTCCTAGCGGCCGTTTTAGGAACCCCGTTTTATCCTCAAATAACGGGACATTTTTTCGAACCATGTTTCCAGACCTTAGAAATATAGGACCGTGTGAAAAACTAACAAACTTCTTTTCTTCTTTTTCGGTAGAAGTTAAAATATGTTATTTTGTAGAATGCAAAAGCCACCGAAACGGTGAACCGGCTAACCGATACATCGAAGTACACGGGAACGCACAAGCAAAGGTTCGATCAGACGGGAAAAGGTAAAGGGATAGCAGGAAGGAAGGACCTGCCCGATAATTCGGGCTATGTAACGGGTTATCAGCATAAGGATACACACGAGGCGAAATAGATGGTTTATTTATCTTTTATTTTATATCAATAATTTTAAACCTAAGACGTACAAGATTTTTTCGACGGTGTTTTAAGAGGATACTCTTTTTATTTATGTGATTAATTAATAAAAATGATGGCGGATATTTTGTAAATAACGGTAGGATTGCGTATTTGTTTTTTATTTTGTTGGGTTTCTTTGCAGGTGTAATGTTTCACAGTTGATTTAGGAACATTTGTCTTCTTGTTAGCTTTATTTGTGAACAAAAATTACCTGATAGTTCAAATGTATGGGCTTCTGAAAAGTACGATATTGCGATATTATAACGTGTACTTTTTTTGTATTGTATTTAAAAGCATTTATTCTATGATATTATATGTATGTTATTTACCTTCCGGATGTTTTTGATTTGAAAATAAAAGGATCTTTTATTACAAAAAGCGTCGAGATTTTTCCTCGCATCTATTTATTTTTAATTGGATTTTATCAGTTGCCATATTGTACCTAAATGTAAAACTAAGAAAATTCTATTAATCAAGTAATAATTTCATCAATTTTCGTCATTTTTAATTCGTGTCGGTGTAGTTGAGGAACTATTAGAAACGTTTCTAATTCACATCGCTCCCTTCCTAAAAAAAATAATAACATCACAATCAATTACTCTAATCGCGCTATAAAATAAACAACTTCACTTTATCGCTATCCCTCTCATCCCCGTACAACAGCGGCTGAAACGTGCCGCTTTCCTCTCCACCAAAACCGGTATCCGCCAAACTTGAATCGCTCCTGCAGGTACTCGCCTGAGTCAGCAGGATTTTCGGCGACTTATCCCTTCTCCCGCCCGCCAACGGAATACAATCATCCCCTACAGCACCCCCGGGCTCCTCCTCACACCGAAAAAACTCGCCGAAGAAGCCGCCACTCTTCCTAGCCACATTCAACTTCCTGCACAGCTCGTCTTCGGTAACCAGCGACACCCCTCGATTATTCCCACTAGGCACCTGAAAGAGCATGTAAAACTTTAGAGAGCACCTCCCGGAGCGCGCCCGCCTACTAACCTGCAAGGTATTCGACCTGGGGGAGCACCGGACGACGTCGACGAGGTGCTCCGGCTTGACGAGCACCGAAGGCCGCCGGCTGCCGCACGTCGACGGCGTCCTCGCCTGGATCTCCTGGTGCAGATCGAGCGCCGTGCGCCGCTTCCTGCAGTAGTTCCGCCAGGCGGTGCGCAGCCCGCGGTCCTTGACGCCGTAGAGGAGGCCGTTGAGCGGCACCGCGGCCAGCAGCAGGCCGGACGAGGCGGCGGCGACGGCGCCGTCGAGGAGGCGGCGCTCGCCGGCCACGGCGTCGACGAGGCCGAGGGAGTAGTGGGGCGCGTAGACGGCGACGAAGGGGCCGAGGAACTGCAGGGTGGTGTAGGCGGCGCTGCGGAACTTCTGGACGGGATGGTGGTGGTGGTGGTGGTGGTGATGGTGGGACGGGTAGCGGTGCGAGAACGACCACGAGAACGGGTTCTTTTGGTGGGTGATCGCCACTTGGGCTGATATCGCTACTTGGTAGATGGCCGAGGCTATTCGGTGGCGTTGGTAGCGCGCTATTATGAAAATCTGCAAAGGAATATCCTATTTATTTCAAAAAAAAAATCAACCTTTATAGACGTTTTAGTATCGGTTGCATACATAGTAAGAGACCAGAATGGCCTCTTGTTATTCGGAGGATTAACGACTATAAAAATCACCTTTACGTTACAAACGATGATGAAAGTGGCTGGCAAAAGCAGGGTAAAGGCCACGTACGCGGTCGAATACCACAAGGTCCTCGATTTGGATAAAAAATCCGTTTCGCATATCCCCAAACGCGGCGTGAACGAGAAGGCCACATTTGCGAAAATCGGAGGAGTACTCAGCAATATCGAAACAGTCCAAATGGCGCCCAGACCAGTCAAAACCTACAAAAAAAAGTATTAAATCTACACGAATAAAGAGCTAATTAACGTTTTTTGTCTACACAAGCTTTGGTATTTTGGGTAAATTTAAATTTGATGGCAGGTGACAGATGACAGAGCGCCTAGAGCGAGATTACATTCTGGCTCTAGAGCCGTTACCGAATACACAACATACACGATAAGAAAACGAGTTAAGTGCAAAAAAAAGTGCGTCTTGCAAGGGACTCGAATCATTCCACTACGGTGAGTGTTACCAACGTTATTTTCGCTACCTTTTTGGACGTAACGATTCGGCTATAACGCAACGGCACGGCGATCACGTAGAATCGCTCGCAATTCAATCCGCAAATCGTCCAAATCGCGAGCGGCTGAAGAAGGGCGAAGAGAAAACCGTACAAGAGGCAACCATCTCCCGACGGGGACCATTCCTTGCCGTTTATTCCCGGCAGATAGAAGGCCAGAAAGGCCAATGCGGAGGATATGTCGATGAAGGCCAAATGGACCAGCAGCAGGTGATTGGGGGATTTCAGCTTGAACAATCGAAAACAAATCAAATGAAGTAGAAGAAGAGGTGTAAAATTGGTTCTCCGTTTTACCAACGTAATATATATGGTGGTCTTTTTCTAATTAGAACTTACCAAAGTGACGTTTGTAAGAGGAGGGTAATTGAAATTTCAAATAAAAAAAAGCGGTATCGGTGGAAGTGGAAAAGTGAGATATAAAAATAGGGGTGAGCAAATTTAATTCCTTTACCTGTTTTGTCAAGAAAATCACAATCAGAATGTACCCGTTCAAAATCAAGCCGGCTATTGCGATCAGTACGAGCAATATCGACAGGATTAAGGATTTCATGCCACATTTATGGATTATCCATCTGGAAACGGTCCCCTAGAATTTCCTTACGAATCCGGAATACCTGAAACAGACGAACCCGTTCAATCAAAACCACTGAAAACATTCAGAAAACTCTTTATTCAGCCCGCGATTACTTTGTAGACTCGAAATATTTCCAGACTTTTTCCAGGCTCCGTATACATATCGATCAGGAAGGCGAAAGCTGAAAAACTATCCAGCCATTCGGCTAGAATACGGGTAAGGTAATGTATCGGAATCGATCCTGTGATATTGAAATATTCAAAAGCCGAATATGTCAAGGTTATAGCGACTGAAATTGGATTTTCATTACACATTTTTTTTTTCGCTTATACAATTTTATTCTTAACTTGTTGAGGACGCGCAGCCTACTTTGATATCGGGAATGCGTAAAGTGGTCAGGAAAAGTTGAAGTTATTTTCTCTCCTGCTCCTTCCTTCAGCTTTCTTTCGAGCTCTTCGTTTACTCGACGACACGAAAGGATGGGGAAAATTGTTTTATTCGTTTGTGTTTAAACAATCAAAATTAAAAAAACTATATAGAAAAAGGCGAGTAAACATTTTGATTATATCTATTTTAATTTTATTAATTTTATGTCGTCCGCAAAGCAAAAAAAATCACTTCAAAGTGCACGAAAGTAATAAAAAAAATCACTTACCGGTTTTCCCAATACGCGTGAAAATCCCCCGCATAATCTAGCACGTTTTCCACGAAATTTTCGGGAGGAAATGGAGCTTCAACCGGAATTGTGACTGTGTTTTAGGGCGCATGAAAATTTTAATGTCCCTCCACTTTCCATGCTGCTCAATGATCAATTGATTATATAAGGCGTGTAAACGAAGCAACTTACTTTTTTTTTTCATAATGGAATAATAGAGCGGGTTATAAATAAACTGAATAATGCGATCGCGAATCTACAAAACGGTTATTAATAGGGCTGTACGCGTTAATAAATTTCTTGTTATTTGCTAATTTATTGACGCATATCGAATAAATTTAACTAAGTTATCGTAATCGTTATCGTAATCTTAGCCAGAATCAATGGTTTTTTTTTATATTCTGACGTTTGAGTAATCTGTCATTTAATGACAGCTATGACATACTAAGAGAATAACTAAAATAAACACACTCATCGATATACAATTGATGCAATAAAACTGTATTGTAATTATTGTTTAATTATTTTTATCTTATTGAGGAATATATTTCGAAATCGCTCTGTACATAGTAATAATGTTCGATAAAGGGCCAGACACGCGGACATGTTCTAAAAATATTTCCGAATTCGTGAAACGAATATCTCCGGATGAAATTAAATCCATAAAACGGATATTTTAATATATTGATCTAATGACCTATTTTTTAAAAATAAAATAGCCCGCTCGCCGTCACCGGGCCATTTTACCGGTAAATTACACACTAACAATTAGTTAAAAATTCGGAATTTTTACGGCGTTGCCAAGTTTACTACAATTTCCGTAAATTCGGAGATTTTTTTTCGACGAACTGAAACTTTTCCGAAACGATCCGAACGATTCCTCACGTACTATTTCCTTTTTTTATTTTGAGTTAATCTTGTTTACGAGTTCATTTTTGTTTTTCGAGTGGGTCGGATTATGTGGGATTAAAACCGATCGAAGATCTGCTATTTAATAGGCCATGCAATATCGAAATTGTCAGTCAATAACCGACCGATTTTTCCGTTCGACTTGCACAACATTTCTAGCAGGCTTTTCAAATGCAAGCGACGAATTTTTTAGCGGCGTCGGTTCTCCTCTGCATAGGCGTCGGCGCCGTCGCGGCGACTGCGGGTTTCACCAAAGAAGATGAAATCTACCTTGAGGGCGTCTTCAAGGATATACCAATGGAAGGTAATTATCAATTTTATTTATTTATTCTTTTATATGCACTACATCACTACATATACAAGTAAATGCACAATTGTTTGCTGTATGGAGTAGTGGAACAAAGAAAGATTATAAAAATAACTGGTTAAAGTGAGACAGTTGCAATATCACTCACTATAAATTGCAAACAATTTTGCATCTATCTGTATACTTAATAGGTATTATTGTACATATTGTGGACGTGTTATTTTATTTTTTTTAGATAGAAAATACGTGTTGCTTCATCAATTGTATTTAGGTTACATCGATCAGAATCCACAACTTACTCCTAAAGTGAGTATTTGAAATTTTTGTAATAATTTAACTTATATGAAAAAAGCCTCTATCCTGCTAAAAAATGTAGAGAGAAACGGTAACATTTAAAATAATACACGTAAAAAACCGACAATTTTAAACACAAAAAAAAACCTGTTAAATTCATTCGAATTAACCCGATTAGATAAAATCATCGATAACGCGACACTTTCGGAATGTTTTCGTCAGGTTTTTCAATTGCGGGAACGGTTAATCCTTAAATCCTTAAACAAACAATCTAATCCTATTTTTGAGACGGTTAATTTATTAGTTTTTATCGCAATTCGACTAATTCCAGAGCTACGATATCAATCCCTCTGATACCAAGAAAATTTTCAATCTATTCGTTACTAAGAAGAAACTCGACGTGAACGTGACGAAATTGATGCAAAAAATATGCCTGCCTACTGGAATTTGTATCGATACAAATGATCCTGGAGTCTATCCTTAGAATTTAAAGGATTTTTTTAATCACTATGTATAATAGAATTAATTTATAACTCTTTTTCGGTGGATTTAATTTTTTAGTAAATAATGTAGTTTTTACAATTATAGTTATCAAAGAAGTAGATAATATAAATATTTTTGTTTCTTTTTTCTTATTTTCCTCCACTCTAATCTCTCATTATCCTCCTTCAAATCCTTTTGGTAAACATTTAACATAAAAACAAATAAATAAATATGTACAAAATCGCCTAAATTAACACTAATATCTCGTCGACAAATTGTCCAGCAATTTATTATAGAGATTATAGGACTCCAATTTATCCAAATCGAAGTCCTGCCCGTAGCGAGAGGTCCTGTCCCACTCCTGCATGTATCCCGGCCCCGAATGGTCGCCGTAATAATCGCGGTGGCCGTGAGGATAGTGATGATAGTCATCATCATCTTTGTGCACGTGGAAATGCACCGTTTGCGGCCGTTTTTCCGCTTTGCCCGCGAAGAAGGCCGCCAGTTTGGCGACGGCCCCGCTGACGTTGAACAACAACAGCGCCCCCACCAGCCCGAGCGTCTTCATCGAGAAGAACGTGAGGAACACCAGCAGGGTGCTGATCACGCCCATCAGGAATATCGCCTGCGGCAGCAGGGATCGTATCCTCTTCGCCAGGCCGAAGCATCTACCTGCAATCGCACATTTCATTTAGTATCTTTATTACCTCCATTTTTGCATTTTTTTTTTGCTTGTCAGCTGTCATTTTCGATTTGGTTGTGATTACGGTTACGATCACGTGCGGATAACGTCTGGTAGTGCCTCCAGGCAACACGCCGTGAAGTTAAATCTCGCGATGACCCCGAATAATTGGAGTATAACCGATTCGTTGGAGTAATAAGAAAAAGTACGGAGAAATGTTAATTAACTTACCGATAAAAGTATTACCGTCATCGCCGTACTGGTGCCAATAATTCCTTAATTTTCTAACGACTGTGTCTAAGAGTATCTCCTTGTGTTCCCCATGTTGGGTCATTAAATTCGTGCTGTTAGAGGCGAAAATCCATTGGGGAATCACCATCAAGGAAAATCCTAGGAATAAAGCTAATTTCATCTCGGTATCCTAGTTGGCATAATATCTAATTTGTCTATCGTCGCCTGAAACTGGTAATTAACTTTGATTAAATTCAGTCGAGAATCGTAAAAATGTTTTACGAGTTTTACGAGGTGAACATGATAAGTAAAATAAAATAGGATACGATTTGGTGTGCGTGTTTTAAGTGGGCAAATGACCAAGACTGTCCCCGATTTTTATCACTTTCTTTTTTTTCTTTATACTTTTACCTAACAGGTTCGATTACATTTCGGTAAGAATGAGTAAGTACTTTAAATTTTCAAAACATTGCATAATTAATTAGTAATTACTAATAATATGTGAGTATCACTAAAATATTAATGAAACATCAGTGGTTTTTATTAAAATATAATTTCGTTAAGTACCTTTTAAATTGGGTCGTGAACAATTCGAATTGACCTGGTATTTTAGAAAGGTATATTTGCCGAAATTGCGTTATTATTAAATAAAAATTTGGTGTTAAATTAAAGACTTGTAAATGTATGTTTTTCTGAACATTTTGGATGATTATACCTAATTTATCCTCTTAAAGTGGGTAATTTATAGAAAAAGACATAATTATAAGGCGGATATAAAAAAATAATTGGCAGTAAAACGTTTTTTTAAATAAAAATAGTACAATAAAATAAATAAGAATGATGGAAAAATTTAAACACAAGTAAATAACGAAAAATTATTTTTTTAAATAGATATCTTTAAGTTATTGAAGAGGCAATTCAAAGTTCAACTCGAAGAGGCAAAGTTTAAGTTTAAAACTCATTCATACTTCATTCGCGAATGCCTTAGAATAATAAATTATAGGAAAATTTAGAACACTTCAAAACAATTTAGAACCTTTTAGAACCTTTTTAAAACTCCAGAACAAATTAAAACACTTCACGATGCATCAGAACTATCCAGAACTATTTAAAACACTTCAAAATCAATCGGAACTGTCCACAACTATTTAGAACACATCAGAATGAATCGGAACTGTCCAAAACAATTTACAATATTTCAAAATGAACCGAAACTGTCAAGAACTATTTAAAACACTTTAGAATAAATCGGAACCGTTTAGAACTATTTAGAACACTTCAAAACCATCTACAACTAAATTTTCTCAACAATATCGCGAACAAAACCGCGCATCAAAAAAGTATAACAATCTCTTATTGATATTTTATAGTATATCTATTATAAGCGCTCACCATTCGAAGTTTTCACTTCTCCTCATAAATAAACGTTGGATCTTCACCTTGACACTGATCACTGATCACTGATCGTTGCAACAACAAGTCCGTCCGTTTGCGTTCTAAATTTTCCGGAATCGCCTCATCGTTAATTTCACTTGCTGGTTGGTTAATATACAGGGCGATCCGAAATAACGCTGCAAGTTTTCCGCGAACGCGGCATTTGTACCGGGACATCGCCCTGTATATGCGAGTTCTCGCTTTCACTTTATGCATGCATCTTTTTTCAGTTGATACGGGCGAAATTCGTATGTTTGTAACACGTGCAAAGTTGAAACTTTCTGTAGATTTTGGAGTGTTTGTTCAAATTTGTGTAGTTTACTATAAAAAAGGTGTAAAGAAAAGGATATTTTGTTGGGACATAAGTTTATTTTTCTATGTTAAAATGTTTGTATAATCTAGTACAAAAAATATATAGATTTTTTTTTCACTAAAGTTATTTTGAAAAGATTTATTGAAAATGCAGGTTATTCTGCATACATTTTAGGTAATCATTGTAGCAATAACTACTAGCTATATTAAAGGCGGTTTAATTAAACTAGTTATTATTAATTTTCATTAGATATAAATTGAACAAAAACCAACGAACTTAATTATGACTTCACAACAAGTTTGCGCTTATTAACTAATACAAAATAGGTAATAATTAATCATTTATTATAAATAAGGGTACAAAAAGAGATATGAGTATTATAAAAAATCATTTTAAATAGATGATTAAAATAGTTATAATGAAAATAGTAACAAACCAAGTCTTCCTATATACATATGAAGAATTTACTGGTTGTTTTATCAAGTATGTTATATGGCGGATCAACTAAATTGTTAATTGGATTGGCAATTACTATTTCTATTTTTTATTCATAGTAAAATAATTACAATTACTGTAATATACTGAAATTATGGAGAACTAGGCAATATTTAACATGTAAAAAATTAATAGGGATGATTATAATGATGAATGAACCTATGAACCGATGATTAAGACTATTTTTTTTAATTAAATACCAAAAAAACCTCTCTGGTTTAATTGAGGGTTTTTTTATGTAATCCTACAAAGCATTTAAAGAAGTTATTAAAACATTTGTACATTACTTCTACATATTTTGTTAACAACAATAACAATACTGCGAATGTATCACCTATTTCGACTCAGCAGTCCTTCAAATAAATAGAGCACACCTAAAATATCTTCAGATGTCCGAGTCAACTTCAAATTAAAATCGGAAATTATCCTCAAAAAACCTATCGAAATCAAACGACGGTCCCTTGAGCTCACCGCCAAAACCGCCCTTCGAAAACCCACCAACATCAGGCACGACCTTCTGCGAGTACCGCCCACCACCGCCCTTCCTCAACCACCGCTTCTTCACCAAATCGCTGCCCTTCTCGCCGATCATAATCGTCGGCGCGTTCGTATTCCCCCTCACGATCTTCGGCATCACCGACGAATCGACCACCCGCAGCCCCCTCACACCGTACACCCTCAACTCCGCGTCCACCACCGCCGCCCGATCCCCCGCCGCCCCCATCTTGCAGGTGCCCACCGGATGGAAGATCGTCGTCGTGTAGGCCATCGCGACGCAGGCCCAGTACTCGTCCCCTCCGAAGGGCAAGTGCCTGCACGCCGGCATCGGCGTCCTATCCAATCTAACCCCCGCCTTGCGGAAGAAGCTGGTGCGTTCGAGGTTCAAGCTCTGCTTGACGCCCTCCACGATGCGCAGCAGATCGATCTCCTCGAAGAAGGTGTTGGCGTAGATGAGCGGCGCCCCGTACACCGGATCCGTATCGTTCAGCAGGATTCTACCTCTGGATTCGGGGTTCAGGAGGATGGGCCTCGCCATCATGCCGCTGTAGTAGGATAGAGGCAGTACGGCGGTGTTGTAGCTGAGGATGGGGTCGGTGTAGAAGTTGTCGGCGTTGACGGAATCGATGGATATTTGTATGTCGGGTCGGTCGAGGCTTTGCTCGTATTTGGTTTGGATGAAGGCGTTGGTTTGTAGGGCTCCGGTGGAGGCGAGCGGACCGTTTCTCGTCTCTTTCCACTCGTAGGTGTCGCTTTGCATTTGCTCGTCGCCGACGAGCGTCGAGGTGTGGTTGGTCAAGCGGAAGACGACGCCGTCGATGGTGGTGTGGTCCTGCAGGTTGAAACCCACGGCGGCGTCTTTCAACACTTCGATGCCGTGTTGTTGGAGGTGATCGGCCGGACCGATGCCGCTTAGCATCAAAATAACGGGGGAGTTGATGCTGCCTGCTGATAGGATGACTTCTTTCCTGGCGACGACTTGAATCAACCGTCCGTTTCGGTTGTACTCCACTCCGTAGGCGGTTTTAGTTTTGGGATCTATCAGGATTCTGGTAACGTGGGCGTTCGTTCGAACCGTCAGATTCCTCCTTTTCGTCCTGATGGGTCTGATGAAAGCGCCGTTCGTGCTCAATCGTTCGCCGTCTCTACTCGTGTGCTGCATTAACATAGTACCTATAAGTTGCTCGGAGTTCTGGTCTACCTCGGGCAGGCCCAGTTCCTGGTAAGAGCGCAACAATCCGATGGTGTTCTCGTCTTGATAGGGGAACCTCTCGACGGTCTGGTAGCCGCCTTTACCGTGGTACCTCGGATCGATTCCCTTGTGGTCCCGGCTGTCCTCCGATTTGATGAAGTAGGGCAGCACGTCGCTGTACGACCAGCCGGTGTTGCCCATCCGCTCCCACTCGTCGTAGTCGTCGGGATGGCCCCGGATGTAGATCATGTAGTTGATGGTGGACGAGCCGCCCATGACCTTGCCCCGGGCCCACGTGCACCGGCCCTCGTCCCTGGCGAGGCAGCTCTTCGGGGACGGCTGCGTGGCGTACATCCAGTCGATGCTGGAGGCCTGCAGCATGGGCGCGAACGCCGGCACGTCCGCCGCCAGCGGTTCCTCGTCGCCCGCCTCCAGCAGGAGCACCTGCAACGATGATCGGTTAGGAAATCGGGCGGTGTTTGTAAGAAGAAGCGTCGACCTTTTGATTCGAGGTATGTGCATGAGAAGAAGTGAAGGACAGTAGTGGAGGACAGAGCTGTGGCTTTAAAGCAAAAGGTTTTATGGGTTTTAAAACCTTTTTCTTCAAAGTGAATGCTTCATTCTTGTAAATATGGACTATTGTGTCATTGGAGTAGATAGTTTTCGGGGAGGCGGGAAAATTGTTGGGACAATCGGTAGATACAGGAAGTTTGAAGTAGTTCAAGGTATGTGCATAAAAAGAAGTGAAAGAAAGCAAAAGAAAGCAAAAGGTTTTAGGGTTTTAAAACCTTTTTTCTCTTATCTTTTGCTTCTATGCACCTTTTACTTCAAAGTGAATGCTTCATTTTTATAAATATGGACTATTGTGTCATTGGAGTAGATAGTTTTCGGGGAGGCGGGAAAATTGTTGGGACAGTTTGTATAGATACAGGAAGTAGTTTTTGCGTTGTACCGGGAAGTTCATCTTGTTGTAAATTAGTTACAGTTTTTTTTTGAATTGTTGTAGGTACATTTTTGCGGTTACACTTTCATCGGAGCGAGCGCGTTAAATGCAAAATAGCTGAATAGAAATGCACCGAAAATTCTCTCTATTTCCTTGATTTGCTTGTTACGTTTGATAGATAAAAACCTACTGGAATAATGAGCATTTATGGGCGTGAATGATCGGAAAAGCGTTATGTAGTGAAATGATTTACGAGTGTTATTACGTTTACGTTCATAAATTGTTCCGTTCATTTAAATATAATATTGGTAAATACTTTTACTCGAAAACAACCTTGCTTGAATTATGCATGTAATTGTACCATTTGGACATAAAATGTTATAGATATGTATATTAGCAACTCAATTAGCAATCTAACAAATAATTCAAGGTACCTATATAACTTACTTTCCAATAAGATTAAAAAAAATGTATGAAAATATCTGAACGTGTTATAGACTGTCTATTAACACACAATTAAATTTATTGCATACAGTAAACAGTTTTCTTCCTTGTTTGTAACTGAAAATCAAATTCGCAGCACAAATCTGCCCCAGTAACTTTCTATAAAGTAATAAATTATGAACATTTTAACGGTTTTCACTTGTAATAATATTACCAATAAACTTTATGCAATTTAAATTGTCGCTTTTATTAGATATTCGCAAAAAACGAGCTGTAGCCGACGTGCTGAACGGCTATTAGAAATGCCGCTTTTTTGTTCAAATGATTTGTCTTCGCGTTTCCTGCACAGCAGCAATTAACAAAAATTCACCGTTCAAAGGACGTTATTACGAAATATCAGATAATCGATCAACCCGTTTCTTTAAGTGTGTCAAATGGAAAAGTGACTATAAGTACAAGACAATTAATTAAATATGGATTAAACGGATGTTAGTAAACGCAAATGCAAATGGAGAATTATTAATTACTTATTGCTTCGTGTAAATAAATCTATTTTAATTAACTAATCATGATTAAAAATTACTACCTTTGATACCTGTGGAATAAAATAAGTAAATTATGTTCCGATTAGAACCCTTTCTGATTGACAAAAATAGTTGCCTGTTACTGTAAAGAATTGCTTGCGCAATTGACCTTAAACGGAAATTGAACGGTGCATTTGAACCGATAACCACCGTGTCTGACTTTCAGTCCGCTCGTCGATGAAAATTTTTAATACAATAGACCATTAATCGCCTTTTTATTTAATGCATTGTTTATGTAATAGACGAATCTTTCGCGTCGTGTAAGGTTCAACGATTCGCTATGTCGAAGTATTAAATTAATTATGCATTTATTTCAGTTAATCGAACGGTATGAATATAATTGACGATTTGCCGTTTTAGACAATTCATTTTCCACCCGTTGGGCGCATTTCATTAAACCCACGATCGATTCTCTCCAATTTATCGACGTTGCGAAGCGGAAAATCGAAGTTCAAGTCGATACCGCAAAAACTAACCGACACCGGGGGTTTATCCAAAACACTTTCTAACTCATTTTCTAATTAATTCATAATTCGTGAAAAAGTAAAGCGGTAAAAGTACCTCTTCTAAAAGAGCTTTAAAGCACCAAGAGATGTCGCATTCGATAGAAATTAACACCAATTTTCGCCCAAATTCTCTATCTACAAAAAACAAATCTCAACTCACTCTCCATTCGGGTACTTCTGTCAGCCTGTTAGCGACGACACAACCGGCGCTTCCAGCACCGACCACGATAAAATCGAACTCCTCCACCGATCGATCATCATCAGCATGGCCATCGAAGCCGGAAAACCCGGAAAATCCGAACCCTAAGCCGCCTCCTTCGCCGTCCCTCGGCCGCCCGAAGAGATTCGCCACCAGCTGCAGGAAGAGGAAGGTCGAGGGCTGGCAGGTGGTGATGTTGGTGTGCACTGCACAGGCCTGCGACAGGTCAGGCGGCGTCCACGTTTGCACCATACTAATCGGACTGCGATTAGATGATAAAACTAACCAAAAACGGCTGGCGTTATCGCGATTGGAATTGGAATTGGAAGATGGAAACCAGAACGGCTGGTGTTATCGCGCGTTTCGTAGCGACTGGGAACTGAACCGGGGAAGGCGATCCGTTCTCGCTACCTTTTCGGTCTGACTGCGGCTCGATGGAGAAGGATTCGGTTTTTTTTATCCGATTTCTTCGGCGTCGATCTGCATCAATTGGCGGCTGAGATAACGTAACTTATGAAGGGGTTATACTTGATACTTTTGTTATAGCGAAGTGTCTACAAGATGGTGGTTTTTCGGATTAATTTTATGTGCAAATCGTTCAATATTCTTGCTTATATTAATACATAATTCATTTATAAGTATCTCGCATCGTTCATTGACAATAGGTAGTTACAATGAAGAGATTAAATTATTATAATGCAACTATAATATGTAGATACAAACTATCTAGTAAAAAAATAATTCGATTACAATTTCCAATTAACGATGTTGATTTTAAGGAATTTGATTAACCTTCGAAGATGTCATTACGGTTAACCGACAATCGTAACATGCGAGTGGATTATTGCGAAATTGCAATGTGAGTTTAACCGAATTATTACGAATTTCTAGGCCCGAACGAATCGATTCCAATTGAAGGTTATTATATCATATTTTAGGCCATTTCACCGGATTTCTAATGTACCGAATCGCGAGAGATTTTCGGTAATGTGAACACAATACATTCGATTTACTCTTAACCGTTCGAAAATCGTTACATAAACTATCATTTAACTGCATGTAACGAGAGCAATTCGACAATTATAAGTGAAATACGAGTTTTAGGAAATGTACAGTGCGTTTCCTGGGAATATTTGGAATCGAATTGGAATTATTGCGTGTTTATTCGATTATTGCGAATGTGTTAAAATTGACCCGATTTGTGAGCAACGTAATATTATAGGTTTTTCTCTAAGCGACTCGATCGAGATTCGAGCTCGTAAATTTTGTGATTTTTCTTTGGCCTTATGTAAAAGCAAAGCGATACACTTTCTACAAGTACGCCATACCAGTTCCTAAGAAACCGATTGAAAATAATGCTGCATTAATCGAAACGAGTTACCTACTCAAAAAAAAAATAATGAATTCCAATGTCGTTCTAGCCGTAATTAGTTTGCATATTTACTATCGTTACAAATTGTAACTTTAAGGTGATGGTTTTTGCGGATCGATACGAATTAAAATTCGATTGATTTTTTTTATTTATTTGTACGCAAATCGACGCAGATATAACGTAATCTAGTTTAAGCAAAACTCTTGAATTATCAAACATTTCGCTAAAGAAATGTTACTTCATTATCATTCTAGCGAGGAATGTTCTTAAATAGACATTTTCTCGTTCCCTCCATACTTCTATATCTTTAATTTCGATTTATTTTAGACGACATTTCTACATTTTTCGACCCTCCGATACCGTTACATAAACGAATAATTCCGTAATTTTGAAATCGAGCAATCGAACAGACTTTTATTCGCCGGATTACTGAAACGCGTTATTTAACAGAAAGATAATTCGATTCGAATCGCCGTGAACAAAGATCTCTGTTACATCTAACGTTCATCCGACTAACCGAAAAATAAAAATATATCGATTAAAAAATTGCTTCAAATGGTTCTTAACTAATTGTAGTAATTATTGTCAGGCGTTTACAATTTTATTGACGATTAGGTGTCAGAAACAAATTGTGCAAAATTCGTTGTTTAAATGTAAACCCACAATTAATTATGTTTTGTACGTTAATTGTTGTAATTCTATTACTAATCGCAAATCATTCGAGCGCAGGTAATTATTTATTCACTCAACGAAATATGTACCAAAATAACTCAAACAAAAAAAAAAGAAGAATTTGGTTAATCCCACCAACCAAATCTTCTTACAAACAAACCACTCGCTTTTCCAGATTGCACAGTAAAACCATTCAAACCCCAAGCACCGTTGCCAATCAAATCGAACACCCGCGAACCAGCAATCATCTACCCCTCGTACCAACAAACCGAAATAAACCTACAAACCGGCGAACAAGTCCACTTCATCTGCCCAGGCCACGATGTACTCTACGGAGACATCCGAACCCCCACATCGGTAGAAGCCACCTGCGACTCCTCCGGTCGATTCGACCTAATGGGCAGACAAGTCCTTTGGGAAGACATCCGCTGCAACGGCGACATCGAATCCAAAGCCCGATACACCGCCGATAACGAGCGATGCGGCAACACCGCGAAATTCGCAGAAGTGGGATTCGAAGCTGGCGCCGGCCGGTTTCTCCCAATCATGAAGATTTGCTTCGATTACGCGAAAGAAACACCAATTTACGTGCGACATACCGTCATATCGAACATCAATAACGGAGATAATTCAAGCACCAGACCGTTCTTCGCGCAGGATCCAGGTTTCTACAGGGCGACCAACGTCGATCACTATTACACGAGGAACAAGCACAGGTCGACCATCAACCGGTTGCTCGGGTTGCCCGATTGGTCGGATAAGTTTGTAAAAGGCGGCGATGACAAGCGGTTCATATCCCGCGGCCATTTGGCCGCCAAGAAGGACTTCTTCTACAAGTCATTCCAGCTGGCGAGTTTTCGATTGTTGAACGCGGCGCCGCAATGGCAAACGCTGAACGGGTTCAACTGGAACCAAGCGGAAATCAACACCAGGGACTTGGCGAGTAATCGGAATGTGGATTTGGAGGTTTGTACTGGAGTGTATGGTAACGATAGGCTTCCTCACGAGGCTACTCACCAGGAGGTTGAGTTGAATTTGATCAACAATGGGAATTTGAACACGTTGCCGGTTCCTGGGATTTTCTGGAAGATCGTTTACGATCCCGCGCGATACAAAGGAATTGTACTGATTGGGATAAACAATCCTTATAGTATCGATCAACGGAATTTCATTTGTCCTGATGTTTCTAACTCGGTGAGTTGGTTGACTTGGAATAAGTATAATATGCTCGAGGGTTATTCCTATGCATGCACTATCAGGAGTTTTAGATATGCTGTAATTAACGATGTACACGTGCCTAATGACATACCCGATCTTACGGAAGATAATTTATTGGACTGATTATCTGTTTACCACTTGTGGAATCGTTATTATCGATTAATAAATTATTGGATTTTTTTTGGTTGTTTTTGCTATTTATTTATCGCAGAATTGTTTTTAGTTTTGACAAAATTCCTACCACCAGTCCAATTTTAGATGATGATTTGATTATGTACCAAATTTTACTCAGAGAATCAATTATTAGTGTTATCAAATTTGTATTAGAAAGAGGAAAAACTGTATTTAAATTAATAACATTTATTTTGGCTTGGTGTCACATTTAATTCAGTACATTTTTATAATACAATACAAATATAACATTTTAACAATTAATAGATACAATGAATATTTTTAGGTATGCAACGAAAAATTTAATGGATATTATTAACATTTTATAACCGTTTATTTTATCATTATTTTTGTTTAATTCTTTTTAGATATAAAGCTAAGGTTAGGCACATATATACATATATAAAAAATGGAATGTGCAATGTACATGGTGTTAGTAATTTTTTTCGAAATTTTTCTTTTTATGTAACATTTGTCTATTTCTGTCTCATCTAAACGGATCAATTATATATTATTAAAATAGAATGCTTACATTATATCACAAACTACCCAGTTACCTAATAAACTCCTCCGGAGTATGTATTTAAATATATTTTATTTAGGTATCACAATATTTAACACCATGTATATTTTAATAAATATTTACCCTTAAAAACATCAGCGATCATTAGATGGAAACTAATAGGAATTTAATTCTACATTTAATTCTAATTCAAATTTACCCCCCTTGTCTAACAATTTCTTGTATATATAATCCACTCCGTTTAAGAGAATTAATCTTTTAGAACGAGTAATAATACAAAGATGTCTACAAAAGAGTACACGATTTACTTTTTTCCTAATTACCTACTGCTTATACTCAAATCTCTTATCCAGTCTAACCACGAAAACGAAGGGAGGTAACTTCAAATTTCGAACAGAGAAAAAACCCGTCGTCCGCAAGAATATAACGAATTGGATAGAATCCTAAAATCGAACATCTCCAGGAGTTATATAAAAAACGACGTCTCCTCGCTCCAATCGTGGTTGTAAGTCGGCCCGAACGAATCGTTGAAGAACAAATCGATCTCTTTGTACATATGCAGCAGCGCCTTCGAACTGAAATTGTGCCCTTCGTCCGGATACTCCTGCGAAAATACAGAAATTACCAAAGAAATCGTAATGTAGGAAGGAACTTGCCAGATGTTGGAAGAGGATATTCTGCTCTATCAAAGCCTTGGCGAGCATCAGCGAATGCTGCAGCGTTATTTCGGTATCGGCTGTACCGTGGACGAGCAGAAAATTCCTGCCGTTCAAATTCGCCGCCTTCATGGTCAAATCGGCGTTGTCGTATTCTTGGAGATGGCGCGACGGGAAGCCCAAATATTTCTCAGCAAAATAAGAATCTATAAAACCATTAAACCAGTAAAAGGGTACTTCGTTCAAACATATAGCGATATTGCGAAAGGACAATTCAAAATTACCATAACAACACAACGCATTTATCTTTAATACATCCACGATGCATTTGCATAATTAGGTGCTTTACCCTCATTTACTTTCTACATATTTCAGCGAACGTGACCCAAATAAATAAAGAAAACATTAAACCCTTCTACAGGCTACCACACAACTCGTTGCAAAACTAATAAATAATTTATACAAACTCACTAAAATATCTCCAATTCGTGACGGGCGCTATGCTGACCGAGCAATTGATCACCTGATGAAAATCCTGCATCATCATCATAGCCGACACGTAGCCCCCGTATCCTTTACCGGCGATGCAGATTTTGTACCGATCGATGAATTTGAACGTATCCCTGAGATAGGTCAACACGGCCAGCTGGTCTTGCACCTCTATCAACCCGATCCTCCGCTGGATCTCCCTTCGCATCTTCACGCCCTGGTACCCCGATCCCCTGGCGTCGATTTGGGCCACTATGTAGTTCCTGGTGCTCGCCAAGTACCAGGCCCACGACAGCTCCCACTTGGAAGACACCGTTTGCGAAGACGGCGAGGCTTCGCTGGAAACCGAAACTATATTTTCATCTATCTATTCATTCATCTATATCACCAGTGATTGGCCGGCGACCAAATGGTGCATGGTGATCCAGCGTCTAAACCTTGTTTTTGGTTACTCCGTTGGTTGGATGGATGAAGTATTAGTTAACAAACGTTTGTAGATTTCAAAAGAATGTTACTTACACCAATAGAACGATCGGAAAAGCGACGTCCTCGTACTCCCTCAATATCCCGGGCAAATACAGCCGCACTTGGGCTTTGAACCCGTACTCGATCTCCACCGAAATCGTCTTCGTCCGCGGCGCCGACAGCCGTCTCACCTTCTTGCGCAGCTTGAAGCTGGTGTCGAGGATGGCGCGGCGCGCGTTGCTCGACGTCCGCACCAACAGCACGATGGGTATCTCGGGGCCGAGGCACTCCTGCACGTAGTACTTGTAGCCGCGGCTGAAGGCGACGGCGTTGTAGTCGCAGGGATAGTCCAGCCACAGGCTGTTGTTGATGGCCGTCTCGTTCTGGCCGTCGGCCGACGTCGAGTTGAGGTCGACCTCCGGCCGGCAGGTGAGGCACGACCATGTGGTGGGGCTGCGATCGGCGATGCGGATGAGGTGGCGGACGCCCGGCGAGTTGTCTGTGGTTCCGATGGCGTATCTGGATGATGGGAAATAGTTGTGATTGGTGTGATGCAGCTCGATGGTTCGATATGAATTGATCGTTTTGATGGCTTAGAAATGTGTTAAAGTTTGTGATAGAGAATCATCAGAAGTTGTAGGTGATAAGAGTTGGTAATAAGAGAGGTACTAATTGGTACATTGTACAACAGTGTTGGGATGTTTCTTTTTCTTCTTCTACAGCTGTAGAAAGCTAATCGACTGGTGTCTAATTTGTATTTGCGGCGTTACTGCTAAGATAACGAACGATGCTTCATCATACTTATGGTGGCTTCGCGTTGTAATTAAGCCGAAAATATTACTGCGGGGGAAACGAATGGGTTTCGTAAAAACCTAACGAGCTGGAATCGCGTCCATTTATCCTGCGGTCGGAAGCTCTCGCCTTCGTCTTTTAATTTGACACTTTTTTTGTTCTCTCGCGGAACAAACATTCGAGAAGTGTTTTGCGGAAGGGAGTATAGGGAAAAGTGCGATTTTTTTTTTTGGTTAAATAATACCGTCTGGTTTGATGTGATTTCGTAACTTCGACGACTTCCGGCGGAAGGGATAACAAAAGGGCTGGAAGAGACGTTTCGTGTAAAGAACTGCACGACAATCGGAAATAGGCCA
Organism: Phyllotreta striolata; assembly: GCA_918026865.1. Lineage (NCBI taxonomy): Eukaryota > Metazoa > Arthropoda > Insecta > Coleoptera > Chrysomelidae > Phyllotreta > Phyllotreta striolata. The sequence goes on along the minus strand of OU900098.1, from coordinate 313,367 downwards.
AACGTTGGTAAACATACACATACATGCGAAGCGAGTTTCTCGCATTTTGTACTATTTTCGTTCGACTGCGGGTCGCTTTTCGCCGGCCTTTGAGAAGATCTGGTTTCGAAAATGCGGTTTAAACTGTGTTTGATTAGATTTTTGTTTTCCTTTTCGTATAATACGAGCGCTCCCTCGGGGGATTCCTAGCTTGGCTTTTAGGAATTTTATATCGTAAAGCTTTAAGTTCTTTTAGCTCGATAAAATAGGTATATAGAATTCCATATTTTTTTTCTATATACTAAAACCTAAAAGCGTCTTCCTATTCGTTCGAGAATTTAATTTTTTTGAATCATTTAGGACCAGAAAAGTGTATAGGAAGATGGAAAAGGATCCGCTGATTACGAATATGACCGTCATTTTCCCAAAAAACATTCGTTTCGACTCGCAATCGCGATTTAAAAACGCTAATCGTCCGCCATTTTGGAAATTATCCAACTTGACGTATGACATATTGTTTTGTCATTTTTCGTTCTTTGACGTGGAACCAAATTGTTGTGAACTGTCACTCACCGAACGCATCTCTTGCGGCCCTTTACTATCCAAACATTTAGCGAACATTGTGCTAAAATTATAGACTTAACACTGTATCATTCCTTCTGATTTAACTTCCCTAACGCACCTACAAATTCAACCATTTCTTACCGCCGAATAAACCGTTTATTCCGCGAGACTCTACCAAAATTACCAGTTAAAAAAAAGCTCTCTTACATGCTCGATTCCTCTTCATCCCAGGCCAGGATCCTCACCAGCTCGAAGGCTCCGTGGGTGAGCGGTCGAACGCGATTGTTGAAAATCTCACAGGCGTGCATGAAGTGCCCGTTATCGCCGTCTTTCACCGGCAATCGCACGATCACTTTAGTACCGTTTGCGTTGAAAACCGGATGGAAAATCGGCTCCGTCCAACCGATGTGCTCCTTCTCCACGTGGAACTAGAATCGCAGAATAATAGTAGAGTTATTCGCGATTCGTTTATCTACTCACATCCGTGCAATTGTAATTGTTTTGTAATCTGCAGGTGACGATAACGTAGGTGTTTTGCGGTCGATTCAACCAAACGATTCCCACGTTGTTATCCCCGTGGAAACTCGCGCTCGTGATGTAACTGTCGGTTTCCACGCTGTTGGTCGGTTTGAGTTTTAACGGAAACAAGTATTTAGGCGTCGTTAGATTTACAATCCAAATGGTAACCTCCGGATTAACGGTTTCCACCTGTAACGAAGCGTTTTTGATTAGCTGCACGCTGAACGAATTCCATCTTATCTACCCTGGGATATCGGAACGATTTGATTTTGGGATAGAGCGTCGCCTGGCTGTTGCGCGAATCGTACCAAGGATAGCTGTACTCCCCCACGTCGGTGTCGTTGAAGGTGATGTAGAGCAAATAAGAATTGTCGGGCGAGAACCACAAAGCGTGGGAGGTCTTCAAGATGTAGTTCTCGTAGAGCCAGTCGGGCGCGCCGTTGAAGACGACGCCCTCGGCGCCCGTGTAGGTTATCCTGCAGACCAAGTCCTTCTCGACCTTGGGCTTGTAGTAGACGTCGTTGTTGTAGACGAAGGCGACGGAGCCGCCGTCGGGAGACCACGTGGCGTATTGCAGAAAGGGGGCGGTTTCGTCCAGTTCCGCGTGCGATAGAGGTTTCCTCAGCCTGAAATTCTCCTTGCTATACATCCTGGTGTTACAGGAATCGTCGGTTTACTTACCCTTTGGCTATGTCGTAAATGTGATATTTGGCCAACGTGGTGTATTTGAAGACTTTCTTTATTTGGCTGACGAGGAGGATGTACTTCAGATTGTTGGATATTTTGAAGTCTTCGACTTCGTATTGGAGCTGAAACGAGTCGAAAGTGATGTTGGATGTCAAGTTAATTTACACACTAATTTTTTTTTGGTCGTTTATAAATCTCGTCGAAATCCTGATGGATTTTCGGTTAATTAATGTTCGATGATGGACTCGGAATATCCATTACGCCTTTCAAGAAAACGCGAAGTAGACTTGGGGAGGAAGTAATTTACAGTTTGGTCTACTTTAAAAGTCAATAAGCGCTACATTGACGGCGCTCTAAGCGCGTAGGGACGTCTTCCCCGTTGGAAATTAATCGATAAAAGAGAAAAAGAAGAACCGACTTCTAAATAGTAATTTTAGAAGCATCTTCTAAAAACGAAAATGAAAAACTAATCCCGGCGCATGGATTCTACGCTCGATAGGTGAAACTTTAAGCCGGCTCGCGGCTCATGGAAACTCATCAATGTGGCGGAAAATATTGGAGTTATGAGGAACAGCTGGCGCTATTTCACTGCGACTTGTGTAGAGGGAAAACTCGAGCAATCTTTTTGTATTCTACGCTACAAAAAAAAAACACAAACAGGATCTCGGGTTAGTTTACTGGCGAATTGGAAATTCGTAAACAACGTTTGCGGAGAATATTTTTTTTGGATGTGCTGGATGCTCGCCAAAGGTCGTTGCGTTGTAAATAAACTTGTAATAAATGATAAGTAAATTTGCGATTTCGTATTAATAACGATGACAGTTATGAAACAATAAAAGAGCGGAATATGTCAGTGCAGTTGGCCCGGGAATTTGATATAATTTGTCAACGGGTAATTTAGAGCGAAAACTGGGCGAAGAAAAACGCCTCACATGGCTTAGTAAGATGATTAATGTTATAAGCTAAAGGTAGGAAAAATATGAAAATTTCCTGGCTTCCTTATCTTTTAGAGAATTTCGATTCACTGGACTGGAAATCGGTCGATAAGAACCGAGAAAATACAACGTGTATGTACTTTTTTTACCTCGTTTTTCAAACCCTTTTTGCAAATGGAATATATTACCTTTAACCAACTAAATATTTGTTTAGGATTTTTTCGATTTCTTTCCAACCGAACTCCAACTGGAATTCGTAATTAAAAAAAAAACATTCCATTAAATCAACGATTTCCATACGTTTATAATTTGTTTTAATATTCACGCGCAATTTCGCGGTATGGAATCAACTCGGTACTTTCCACAAACGCCATATTGAATTTGATGAATGAATTATCGCGAAGAATATCTCGAAAACAATAAATCACTTTGTACGGACCTGATGGCTTTAATAAATTCGCCCCCGAACCCGTCGGGATATATCATTTATTAAAGCCGTCCGCAAAAAAAAGAGAAATGAAGGAAACGATTTCCGGACGATTTTTCTTTTTTATTAGCTCGCATAGATTTTCGGAAACAACCTCATAAAATATGCTTTCCTTAAATAATAGTAGAAAGATTTCGTCCTAACGCTCCACCGAGCGTTTATCGCTCGCCCTTTTAAAACAACAGCAGGTGCTTCTGAAATGAGGATTTCGATTGGTAAAAAAATTATACTTACAAATGTAATATTGGTCATAATAGTGGAGGATGTCAGATTGTCGGCATCGAAGAGCTTAACGCCTCCGTGCTCGTCCTTGTAGACAAACTCCGAATCTGGAAAAAAGGACCAAAGAAAATTCTGAGCCGAAAATATATGGAAAATTATACATTTTCTCGCGACGGTACCGACGCGATTCGGAATTGCCAGAGGGCTATTTATCAGAATTTTATGAAGGATTATATTCCGAAAAATCTATATGTATAAAGAGTATAAACCTATGATATTTTATGGAATTTTTAACGATGCAGTAGATAGCTAATGAAATGAAGAAGGAATATTAACCAGGTGTAATACTGTCGAGGTAATTGGTTATAAAAGAAGAATTTGGTCTCTACGAAATTTGATATTGCAATGAAAATACCTCGAACTAGATGATAAAATTAACGATTCTCTTTGCTCCTCTAACGATGAATCCATAAGAATAATTTATTACGTTTTTTTTAAAACACATTTCGCGGAGTATCTTCCGCAATTTTCCACCTATTTATTCGCTTCGACACCCAACTCGCCCCTTTACATTAGAATTTCCACTCGAATCAATTTCATCCCATATAACCCCCAATTAATTTATTAAATAAAATCACATCGGGACGATGTGTTGTAAATAAACCTCCAATCGCCTCGACCATTCGAAGCCCAACGCACTGTTTCCGTTCCCATAGAAACGAATATCGATTCGAGATGCCGTCCCCGCTGGATTTTCATTTTCTAAAATTCCATTTCGAAATACTAGGCGATCTTTCCCGCCGAAGAAACCGAACCGCTAATTGCACGGGGGTGTTATCGATCGATCGTGATGTCGAGTAATTAGCGCAAAACCTTTGAGTAATAACCGCTCTCGTTATTATCCATTCTCGAAATTTCGATGCAAATATAACGGCGAAAGTGATTTATGTGAGTTTGGAATCGAGTTGAGTCGATCTAAGGATTAATCAAGTAAAAGAAATCGGCTCCATTTCGGATGGGAATCCCCTGAAGAGATTGCTAATGGTGTTCGAGAGTGCGCTTTATGATAAACGTCTGTTTGTTGTTTGGGATTCTAATGACTCGATTGTATAAATGCAACGGGAAATTCCTTGCGAAGGGAATGAATTATAGTCGCGATTTTCCGCTAAAAGAGTCTTCGGAAAAACCTCCGTAATTGACGCCTCTGTGAGGCGCGGGGAAACTTCGAATTTTAATCCGAATTAACGGATTGATTGAATCGGAAGGGGAACAGAAATCGCGCTATATAGTTTGGAATTGGTTTACCTGATATCCAAGTTCCATTGAATTTGGCCGGAGGCGGCAGCTTCACGAAAATATCCTCCAGCGTCGGTTTGATCCCCTTCGTTCTGGGCCCCTCCTCGGGCGGCGAAACTAAAACTATGCTGAAGACGATTAGGCCTAGAACGGCGACGATTACTAGTAAGGCGATGAATATTCCTCTCCAGTTCCTTTCGTTGGGCGAACTGACCACCAGTTCCTACAAAAAAAACAACACCATAGATTAAACAGTTGTTATATACAAAATGAAGGTAGACTGGGGCAAATCGGTTGTAAAATTTGTATAGTTCAAATTAAATCCTAAAATGTGGCTTTATTTTTTCTCTTATTAGAAATGCTGATACCACATTAAATTCACAACTTCCTAAACTAAAGAATCGAGGTATTAAAAAGTTTTTTTGAAAAAGGAAGAAAACGATTTTACATATTTTTTAAAATGTTGATAATATGTTACATTTACCCCCTACCATGGGGTTCTAAAGTGCAATACAATTATATAGAAAAAGATATGGGGCAATTGTAAAAAAATATTTGGTTCCTCTAAAATTTGATATGCTGTTTATTTATTTATTTCAAAAAATAACAGAGCTACAAAATAATAAAGAAAATAAGAAAATAAGAAACAAAATAAGAAACAAACCCTGTCTAATGCACAAAAGAACTATAAAAATAATAAAAACATTAACATAATAGGTAAAAATATTACATTTACCCCATTTTTACATTTGCCCCAGTCTACCTTACATTATATTATTTCTCCCGGTTAAGTATTAGAAGATGCTGAACCTCAGGGCGAATAAGATAAGAATATAACAGTGGGATAAAAGAGAAACGATGTAAAAATCTCTTTTTCATACAGCTTAATAGTCTCTACTCGAATCTATTGTTAGCTTGGCAAAGGAACGAATAATTTAGATTATTTTATCCATTCCTACAGGAAGATTAGCGCTTTGTGGAAGTATCCAAACGATTATAGAGAAACTCGAGGGATCAATATAGCACTTTAGAAACGCACAATATCCTGCAATGTTTATCTCATATTACAAGCAAACACTTTTTAGAGTCATCTAATATTAAATTCCAATAAAATTTTTATCGGTTTCCTGACGGTCCACGTCACGTTGCATTTTCGTCTATCGTCCTGCACATGAAAATATATCGCAATAAAAATTCTAATAAACCTAAAACTTTAATCGGATGTACGATTTATCTTCTTCGGTTGGAGGAATTTTACTCCAAATTCTCGAATTATTTCGAAATATCCAAATTACAAACGTGTCCTTTTTAATAATTTACATAAACTCGGATAATAAAGGGGGTTTTTGGGGCGCCTCTAGTAAGGGTTGATTGTTTTTAACCAAGCTAATAAATTCTACTTATCGATTCGAATATAATAACCCATTCTTAATTAAGATTATTTTCTCCAGTTTGAAGATTTTTAATTTCTATAAATAAACCAAGGGCAAAGTTATTTCCCCGCGCGCAGCTTTAACAAGCTCCGAATAATCCTCCTGTTTTTAATACAACTCCCGTAAGCTCGCAGCTGGGATTTCATAGAGCCTTGAAATAGAGGCTCTAGAGTCGGTTTTATTATAAATTGAGCTGAGGTTAGAGACCGATTCCAGATTTCATTATGTCCCTATAACGATTAGTCGCAGTCTATAATAAACCGCGGGAATTTTAATCGCAAGCGATGATCTTCGATTTCGAGTGTTTTACAAACGCCGGGGTAATCGTTATTGTTCCACTCCTTTGCGCCTAATTTATTTGATTAGCTCTCGAGCAGATTCGCCGGAATGTCGCGATAAATTAAGCTCTCCGTCTGAACCGAAAATTTATTTCGCGGCTTGACTGTTATCTTTAACGAGCGAGATCCCGGATTATTAAAGAGCGATGAAATAATTCGGTTTTTAGTGCGTTTCCACGACACTAGGTGAAATGTTTTTAATGCATGCACCCCCCCGGTCGTTTGTAATAACGTTGCGATGTTGCATGGAACGCAGTAATTGCATTATGCAGGAAATTGTGCAGTTGCTAAACCGCAGGGGGTTGTTTAAATTATTTACAAGCGAGCGAATAAATAGGAGAAGAGGCGTTAAAGTCGGACGAATTTTTAAGGTGTTTGCTGTTACGATTCGATTTCCAGCAGATGAATAAATCGTGGATGATTTACCTGGTTTTTTTGCGAACGATGTCTGAAAAAAGTGGAAATAAATCAAAGGTTTTTTGGCTCGTCTCCGGCACGTTTTACAACCCGCGAATGCGACACCCATTTGCATTTTTAAACGGGCGAGTCTGCAGTTTTTTTTCATTCGACCCGAAACAATCGTTTTAATCGAAATAATTCAACCGACGAGCGGTAATTATTTCGCGCTAAAAAAATAAATAAAAATTCATCTCCATCCCATCGGTATAAATTCAGTAGTGGATTTCGATGCAGGAGCATCGAAGAATCGGAGAATCTTCTCGTTTACTTCACCGGATTGTTAAATTTGTTCTGTGAATTTAGCCCGAAATTAACACTCGAGCGAGCTAAAAAAAAACTAGCAAATTTAATTATTATACACCGAAAGAAACGCAAGTGTTTTTCGTGGTGTAAAGAGAAAAGTAGCGGCGGAAAGAAAATTCCATCAAATTAGTATTAAAAGGGAAACATCCCGTTTTAAATAGACGAAGCCCTCGTTGTATCTTCGAACTTTTAGTTAGATATTCCAACCGCATTTTCGTCCGCTTCGCTTCTTCCTTTCGCCCAACCTTTTTTTTATATTATTTACAAACTAAAACGCGGACAAATCCTCGACAACCGTTTACATACATCGCATAATACCTCACGTCGTTTGCTCTCTACCTTTTTCATCTAAACATACAAATGCAACTTCCCCAACAAAACAGCTTTATTGCATCGTTTCCCGCGGAAAGTTGCAAGGCGGTGGAAAATTCGAAAGAAGAAGCTCTGAAAAATCCAAAAGGAAAGCTTCATTGTTTCGTTGGGGCTTTGTTAGATTCATCTCGAGATGCTTCCAGCGCGATAAGAGGCTCTTCGAGAGCCTCCTGCCGTTTATTGCGAAAATCGACGGGAATTTACGACGGCAGGTTCGATCGAACAGCAGTTTAATTCGAAAGATGAATAAAAAGGAATCGCACGAACATCGCGAAAGGTATCCGAAGAAGTTTCCTCGTAAATTAATTATTACGAATCTTTCTCTGCTAAGCGGAGTCTGTTAAAGCCGCCCTTATTCGAATTACTCTCCGACTTTCGCGGAGACTTTCGAATGGAATCTCGGAAACAATCTATAATTACATTACGGCGAATAATTTTGTACCAGTAGAGCTTTAGAAACGACGATTTTACTTTTGCCATTATCGCGAGAAATAATTTAATAATTTTAGTAACAAAAATGTTCCTCTAGTATTTCGAATAATGTAAATTATACCGCAATATATTCCAATAAAACAACACGGTATTTCCATTCTCGTAACTACTCTATCTTACACAGAACACAAGCAACAAACGCCCTTAAGGGATTATCTTATCATTGCGAAATCGTAATGTTAAAGTTCATACGATACAAAGTCATTTTAACTTACCATAAAATCTGATGAGCTCGAACTAAACGACATAATTATTTAAGCTCTTGCAATGTTTGGACACAATTCATTAATTTCTGCCGGCAAAAATGCAACGAAGCCTATAATATTGCTGGTTTTTAATAGAATTTATCCATCACAAAAGCATGAAATACATACACAATGTGATTAATATGCAAAACTAATTATTCTAGATGCAAACGGTGCTGTACAATAAGCCAGTTCGTTATAAATTCGTTAAAAGTAGATCAAATTTTGATCCATTGTAGCCGATACACGAGGCATATCTAATAAATTTATATAGACTGCTCCACAAAAGTTAAGGAAGGTCGCAAATTTGGCGATTATTTTAAAAGTTACAGACAAATATGCGAAATTAAATGTTTTCTCTCATATCTGAGTGGATTTTTTGCCCCTATCTTTATATCTCATACTAAATTTGGCGATCAAAAAACCTGCAACTTTTGAATTAATCTCAATATTTGTGAACTTCCTTAACTTTTGTGGAGCAGTATATTTACATCTGTTTTGGATAAACTTTGCTTCCGTGATCCTCCATTTCTCCCCTGATTGCATTTTATTTTCCAAACAACTCTTCATAACTTTTTGTTCAAACCTCAACGGTTCTTTTTTTTCAACTTACAACTGTCACCTGACTATTGACACATGACATATGTCTAGGACTAGCCTTTGATTGATTGGCTAAATGACAACAAAATAAATTTTTCTCTCAATTTCGAAAACTAGAATAATCTATTCAGCGAATTTTAATAATTTCAGACACCCTGTGTGGTTGGATTCGAGTTTTAAACAGCGGTTGAATCAATTTCGCGAATCTCAGTCGGCACGAGGTAATTTTATATACATACATAGGTGGAATCACGCGAAATTTCGAATCTATTCCTAGCAGAATTTATCCGATACATTATTAGTAGCAGGGTAGTAAAATATATTTTAAGCCGGAATGTAATAAAAATGATCCGTTCGAAGAGTTCGGATTTCCTGCGATATATTCGCGCGAATAAATTTAATGGTGTTAAATCGGGTAAATATCTATTTCTACAAATTGGATTTATTTGGGTGAAAAGTAATCGTTTAACCAAGTTTGCATGATTTTAATGAAGTGTCATTAAAAGTGTGTTGTTGGATTATTAAAGGTAAGAACTTTTTGTGGCAATTAGCCTGAAAAGCCTGATAAGATATAAACGAATTTAACGAGTTATTCATTAATGATTGATAATTAATTTAAATAGTGGATGAATTGGGTTTAAAAGGTTTGAAAAATCGGAATTCTTACCTCAACGTAGGCGTTCGGAGCGATTTTCACTCTATTTACAGGACTTTTCGGATTATTATTCGCATTAGTCGCTTTACCGCCCGATTTTTCCTCGCTCTTGCACTCGCTCTTGCGAGGATTGTTAATTCTCTTCAAAAATTTCAATTCGATTTTATTACTCAATTCTGGCATTTCGACGCGTTCAAAAAAAACGGCTCGTTTACAAAATATATATACAACTATTTAATACAAAATATAGTGCAAATCTAGTAAATATTGCTAAACAACATCGTCACGAACATCGATAGAAAATACATTTATCTAACGCTAAACATCTAACAGTCAACACGTTTAAGACACATCGAATTACAGGACATTTATTGCGAGGGTTTTCCCGGACTTCTCGGCGCGATTTTCGAAGGGAAAACGAAGGAAAACTCGAAGGAATCGGTCACATTACAGGATGTTTTCGTGCACACGTTGCGCTCTTCGCGGGCGCCTCCTCGTCACGTTATCCACTCGAACCGAACGCCCGAACTGCCAGACGGCGTTTTCCAGTCATCCAGTTTTCCAGTTTTCCTCCCGGCGGAAAAGCGGGCCCCGCGGACGGCTCCACGCAACTGCGACGCTCGCGCTTCGGCCGGTTAGTCCGGTCAAATTGGCTGGAAAATCGAAGCGCCGGGGACGACCGGTCGATGGGGAAAACCTGGATGGAAAAAACACGGATGGTTTTCCCGGATGGTTTTCGTTCGGCGAAAAATTGCAATTCGAATACTCTTGTTTTGTTGAATCAAATAATTCCTGTATTGGAATGGTTATGCATTTTTTTTATGAAACTGCTAATTTTAATTAACAAAAACTTTTTTTTGAACTGAGATAATCCGGTGGAATTTATCCGCACTATTTCCTCGCGATATCCATTCGAAATAATAACCCAGGGATGCAACTTTTAAACCCGATGGGTTTCTAACAATTTGCTGTGATTCTTGGTTACATTGTAACGTCCAGAAATAAATCGATTGCTTTTCGAATCGATTAAATTCTCGTTAATAATGCACCGAGAACTATCCGGGACTATATGAAAAGAAACGAAGCGGCTGGAAAGTTTCGAGTTTCGAATAAATTACGGGGTATTCCCCCGTCTCGTTTGTCGTGAATAATTCAAATCGGGGTGTCCTTAAATGAAAAATTTCTTTAAAACAATACCTACATAAAAAACTCGTATCTAACTCAAGCAATAGAAGAGAAAAAACGTGTAATATTTAACCTGTATATTCGAGTATAAACCTCATTTTTCAAACCCACATAAAGCAAGCGATTCGGCCCCACAGAAATTCCACAGAAATCCCATTGGATTACCATTGGAAAATCTATTTAATGTCGGTTGTCTCCTTATATTCCCGACGAGGGTCGTTTGTTTTAAACTTTACGGTCAGTCACCTGAGATAAAAATCAAAATTGGATATCCTCGACGATTCTTCTACCTTCATTCGAAGGGAAACCCCAATAGGATATTTCCCGTCCGCTTCGATAAAGAGAATGACGATAAAAATTACATCCAAGATATCCAATTTCGATCCATCAAAGAAACATGTGTTCCTGTTTCCGATTCGGAATTTTAGGAGCTACAATTTTGGCACAAAAATCAGACAAAAATGGCCTCTATAATTACCTCGCACGAGCGCCTAAAGGGTAAACAATTAGAACAAAGACACACAGAACAAACATCGAAGGAAATGATTTAATTAAAGTCTCAAACTTATGTTTCTCTTATTTCGGCTTCGAATTTGCCGGGAATAATCGAATGACTGCTCGCCTGGTAGCGAACTAATCAATCCTTTTAATCTCGTTTGCGCCAGGTAAATAATCGAATAGCGGTAATTAAATAATGTGTACAGGAAAATTCGCTGAGCTGTTGTTGTCCCATTCGACATGCTGTAAGCGAAGCAATTAAAAGAACCGTTTCGAGTAAATAAAACGTAAATAAAACCAACAAATGCCGCCTGGTGGCGCTCAAAGCTAAATCTCTCGTTGTGTCAGCTTCGACATTAGAAATAAAAATTTTTACGATCTTTATATCTCTTCATTAAACTACAATGTAACAGATTTCGTTCGTGTCATACATTCGTAGCAAAAATAAACATTATTTTTGATGATGCAGATAATCTACTCGTTTCTAATTTTATTAGATAATTACATTTTCTCAAACAAAATAATTCAAGAATAAAATACATTTTTGTTGGTATATTAAACAACGCCTTGCGCTTTGAAATAATTTTGAAACTGGTAGAAGATTCCTTCTGAAATCCACGGTGGAAAATCAATGAAAACCCCCGAGAGTTTCTGCCCTCTGTTGGGGAACTCCGTGTACTATTTTCAGCTGCCATTAAAATCAATGGAAATGGTGGAAAGTGTAGGGGTTCTGTGGAGGAAAGTAGATGTTCTGTGAATGCAGTAAGCGCCATCTAGTGGATTAACAAGCTTTCCATTATAGTGCTCGGGAATTCGAAGATGGAGATACCGGTTAATTCAATTTTAGTATAATAATGAAGCTGATAAATAATTATAAAGTATAATAAACATAATCCTGTATAAGGGTTGGTATACATTTGGAAACTTTTCTTCTTCCTAAAACTTCGAATTTGTATTAAACTCGCTCAGATTTAAAATTAATTAGATGCTTTTTTAATTAACGAGCTTTATTAATAAAAAACTACACAAACAAAACCACCCCGCTTTTCGCTATATAGAAACTTAATCAATTTTATGAGCTCTCGCAATTTGCGAACAATTTACAAACACGCCATAAATTATGAGGAGCATTAAAAAAATTTCTACTTAATTAAATCGTTGTAAATTACCAAACATTTTGTTTAGGAAAATTTCGTTTTTCCTTGTGCTCGAACGAAAAATTTCGCCCCGAAAATGGTTTGTTAGACGGAAAAATAAAACCCGATTCAAATAAGAATATACATTTTGCGCTGTTAAAAAGATGTAGGTATTTAGGGACGAGAGAAAAGGGAACGGAAAAAGTCGAGAAGCCTATAAAAATAAAAATTCAAAAAAAAAGGCTTTCACACTAATGGATGGCAACCATTATATTCTTTTATTTCAAACCGCCAAATTGCTCTTTTGTACTACTCATATACCTATAGAATTACTTTATATAAAATAATATATTTGCATGATACAGTAAGATAATTGGTATATAATGTAAGAAATATTACACGGTGATAAATGAGAATATGGAGTAATGGAATTGAACAGAAAAAACTTGTCCCATACGTGCAGGAAAACGCCGAAGCGAGTTCAAAAGGCAGGAAAACTTTTCGAAAAAAAAAAAACTCCCCGACTCGCCAAAGTGTTTCCTTTTATTGATGACTGATGCCGGGGAGGCATTAGCGGGAGCGCTGCAGATTCCTGTTACAGCGAAGGGAGAAAATTAAATTTACGAACCACTCGGACTTTTTCTTCGGCAAAGTTTCTTGAAAAAACTCATTCTTCGTTCGGCTAAAGCCGGAATTTATTCGCCGGTTGTTCGCGGAAGGGTTGCTCAAAGGGCGCAATTCCGAATTTTTCGCGATGGAAATTTGGATGGAAAATGCTTATAAATATTTACGATCCTAATATAACACCGGAAAATAATTACATGCCACTACGACTGCGATGCAAAGTAACATTTCGCGAGTGACTGGAAACCTACGAGGGTCAGAGGCCGAGTAATTCAAAGTATACAAACTATCGAAAAAGTACAAAAATTGTTCGAAATCTCATGCATCGGAATTACGCGAAAACTTGTTTAAAAAAAAGGCAATTTCCAGTGTTTTCTCGGTCGCAGCTGCTCTCGTGCAATTTACGAATGGAATACAAAAAAAGCGCATGCTAAAAAACTGTATGCAGACTGGCGAATGCGCTGAAAGCAAATAACTAATATTTATCGGATCGAGTTCATGAAATCGAATAAAACTCCCCGTAAATCGTTTTAATTCGAACGTTATCGCCACAAAAACACAATTTTCCTCCAGGTAGAAAAACAATTACTGTAACAACAACAGTTTGAAAGTGCAGTAATATCTCGCAAACAAAAAGTACCAAACTAAACCTCTATTATAACAAAAGTTAACCGATCTGAAACTTACTCAAAAGAGAGTTAGCGGTTCATAATTTAACCGGTTTCGAGGAGATGCACCAAAATGCAACTTCAACTCCAACGAATATATTAAAATCGAGCAATCGCCACGCTGCAAGGCATTTAACCGAGATAATTTACACTTAATGCAAACGTAAATGGAAATTACGAAGTTTGCATTTCCTTTATACTTACTAAATATCCCCCTGTAGGTGTTTAAATCGAATCTGCAAGTTACAGATCGTTTGAATACTATTAATCAAAGGTTTGTAAATATGCAGATGCAACTTTCAACCTATTACAAGAACGTCAAAAAGCTTTTAGGGACAAAAGGGAACATTACATTTTACTACGCCGGGTTAATATGAGTAATTAAACTCGTCATATTCGTTGGAAAATACCGGCGTGATGGAATTTTTCCTCTTTTAAATCCCCACAATGTCGCATATAAAGAAAATATAAAATTGTTTATACCAACGAAATTATCCTTCAAATGAGGACTAATTAATAATTAGTCAGGATACGTTTGAACGTAACTAATTGCTAATGAATTATGGTCCTCCTTCATCCTTTCAGCTATGCAAATATGCTTTAGTTAATTTATGAAAGTGCATGTATACATTATTTGCAATGTTAATAGAATAGAGCGCGGTTAATACAGGACGTTTTAGAATGTCTGTGAATAATTTTTAACCGTGAAATTTCGACGATTTAACAAAGCGAATTACGCGAGAATTTAATTAATTGAATTTCGCTTTCCATTCATGTTTCTGGAAATTCCTTCTGTATAAAGCAGCTTTTTGCGCTTTCCAAACGGTTTTGTATTTGCTGTGTAGCGGGTCCATCGATAAACAAATTTACTTCAAACATCAAGACTATAAATCGACATAAATGTGTTTGCATCCAGCAAAAATAACAGATAGTGATGAAATTCGAATGTTTATTCGAATCGGGGCTTCGGATAACATGTCAGGACGATTTAAAAATAATGGTTGGTAGTAAATACGAATCTCACTCAAAATAGTAAATAAATAAACTGACATTCATTAGTTTAAATTGTAATAATTATTGTGTAATAACATCGAAGCTGTCGCGGATAAACGGATCAAGCAAACACTCGTCTTATTTTTTCCAGAAAACGCCATTTCATCATTTTCCTTTCCTAAAGCTTTGTCAGCTAACACGCAATTATCCGGATTGATTGATTGATTGATTAACCCCGTTAGATTAAATGTTTTTCGCGATGATTCGCAGAATTTTACTTCCCCCGTTCATTACCCAATTCTTTTAACAGCATTAAAAAAAATCTCGCAAACGTTAGCCAATTAATAAATTTACTCAATTTTCGCGCACAAAAATAAACAAATTTCCCGCCCGGAATCGCCGACGTTGAACATTCGAAATTTTCATTTAACCCGATCTAATAGGCTACTTGTTGAGTTAATAATAAATCATCTAGTCGATGAGTTGGTATACCCAATGACAATGACGCCCGGGAAATAATCTAAATTCATTTAAAAAGTTGTCCAGGGACTTTTTAAGCAATTTAAGTTTCTTAATTAACGAGTTTTTCCCTTCGGTTCTAAACGTCTATTAACATTCCGTAATGAATGGTTTATTCTTAATTAGATTTCCGAGTTCGGTCGTATTTTTCAAACGAAATCGAGCCGGTTATTAAAAATTATACTAATTACACATTTCTCTACTCTGTCAATTGTTCATTAGAGAAGCAACGGGGGAATCCATTGTGTCCCATTTAGAAAATTAGCAAAATTTAACGCCTTGATTTAAGGATAAGGTAAATTACCCTGTTATAATAACTAAGGGTACAGTTTTTGCACAGATATAAACTCGACCCGGCCTTGAGCAGGGCGGAACTTTAAACAAACATGTTACAATTTGTCAGATTTCGGTTAATTATTGCGGTGGTAAATCACGGAACGGCCGGCGCGAATGGAGCGTTGCAGGATTACGGGCGTTATGGAAATTAATGCAGAATTTTCCGCAAGAAAAATGATGACTGTGCGTGCGTGCCCGGAATGCCGATGAATTTGTAATTAACCGTTGTCAGTTACATAACTGTCCGTTTGATTAATCTATACCTATTTGCTATACATGCTATTTAAAAAAATAGAAACGCTTCACCATTAAATTGGAGTTATTATAACGAAAAGCTCATTATCGGAATTTCCTTGTTATAATACAGCAAGCTGCAAGTACAGCCCGAAGGAAACATCGTTTTTTTTTTAATGAGAGAAAACTTTGTGGAGGTTTTATCTCGCTTAATAAGGACTCACCTACAACGTCCATAATTATCTTGCAATAAAGCTTCTTTCGTCGAGCTAATCAATACTTTGAGTTTACTAGCTAACCAACGAGGATTTGTATAATACATTGAATTACAATTGGTTGACAAATCGAATTCGATTGATGTAAATAGTAAATAAAATTGAAACTGCACGAACCAATATTGAAGCTAATGCAAAATCCGGATAGAATTTCGTCCGAATTAAATTTGACAATTGTATATAAAATGGATTTCATTGATATCGTCATCGATATTGATATTGGATAGAATTTCAATTCGCGATGCTTTGGAATTTCCCCCGGAATTCAACGTCAACGAATAGGTAGATAGATGTATAGAAAAATATGTCAGGAACATATCTCGAGTGAGCATTCTATTAAAGCACCATCATTAACAATTTTATTATCCATCTTCCATCAAACAATCTTAGAGTTATTCCCAGCGACGAATCTAACGATGCAACCCAACCGCCTGTAGAACTCGTCCATGCTGTTGATGTCCTTATCGATCATCTTCGCGAAATCCTTCTCGTCCTCGAAATCGTTGGCGAAGTCGGGCGCCTCGTCGGGCTCGCTCAGCGCGATCCGCATCACCATCGTGCACATGAAGAGCATCTTCGGCCCCAATCGATGGAAGTGGTCCAGCAGCTCATCGAAGGTGAACACCTCCTGGGGATCGCAGCCGAATTCGGCCAGTTTGCGCTCCAGCACGTCGTAGTAGATTCGCAAATATGTCTCGTAGTCGTCGAGCACTTCGGGGGGCGCGTTGGCGAGCAGGAAGTAATTCAAATCGACTCCAGGACTTCCTAGTTTGGACAACTGCCAGTCGATTATGCAAACGTTTGATGGTGTTTTCGCTTCGTCGTTCTAAAAATACTTTTGTTATCTAGGTATGTGTTGTAATCTAGTGAATTATCAACGTTTGTGGTACTTATCTGTTGCGTAGTTTGTACCTTACCTCGTACTTGAACAATAAATTATTGCACCAGCAATCGCCGTGGGTTACTACAATATTTCCTTCGGGAAATTGTTCTTTGAAGGCGCCTCCGTCGAGGGCGTGTTTTTCGAATTTTTCCAGCATCTCGATTGCCTCGGCGTGGCCTTCGACGGATTTGATCAATTGCTCGAACAGCAGCTTAACGAAATGGGTCATCTCGGGGCCGGTTTGGTTCATGTTTTCGGCGAAGACGTCCGTTAGATGGGCGGTTAAGTGGTCGAATTTCGCCCGGTTTTTCGCCCGCATCGCCAGCGAAGTGGCGTGGAATTTGGCGTACTCCTCGAGCACCGCCACTATATGTTCGGAGTTCATGGTGAGTTTTTTGTCGCACATCCGGAAGTGCTTCTCCTTCATGTCTTCGAGTACGAGCATCTCGGAGAGCTCGTCGGTGCATTCGGCGAAGAACTTGGGGTGGGATCGGAACGGTTGGGAGATCCGGTGCTGGTCTTCGAACGCCCTGAACTCCTCGAAGACGGTGTCGTAGAGGTAGATCTCGCGCAGGAAGGCGGTCCGCGCTTGTTGCATCTTCCGCTGGAGTGCGTTGGTGGAGGCGATTTTTAGGATCATCGGCAGGGTTTTGGAGGCGTTTTTGATTTTCAATCGCAGGAGTTTGCCCATGAAGTTGTCGCCCTTCTGCACGGCCGCTTGCAGGTCGATTTCGTACTCGTCGAAGCCGTTTTCTTTGGCTACTTGTTCGATTAATCGCGTTTGTAAATCGTCCAGTTCCATGGTTTACAGAAACTGGTTTGGTGTGTGAAATAACTAGGTGAACTGATTAGATTTTGTTGCTGATTTTATTACGAAAATCTCGTTATCTGTAGATTATATTGTTGAATTAACGTAAGTACCTAATCGTGGTGGTAAGTGTAACAATATTGTTTAAAGTTTAATTGTATCAAAGCGAAATATACTGCAGTTATTTTCATTATTAATTTTGGTGGAAAATTCGGTTGGAATCCTCTTTGATCAATTGAGTGTTTGAGCTACAAGGCAATAAAATAATAAAGCGAATGTGGTGAATTTTTTAAGGCCCTCGGGTTGGTTATTCAAAATCGGAATTTCGCGCAGTTCAGCGAGCAAAATCCCTTAATAATGTGCTGGGAATTTATTAAACTGCTCTCCAGACATTCGCGGGGAAATGTTTTTTCGGGCACGCGAGAAGATTTTACGAGTTTTTTTACCCAGTATTACGCTTGGTAGTTATCCAGAAACTTTTAGGAATCGTTACCCAGATGCCAGTAATTGGGAGTTGCGCCAGAATTTGGCGTTTCAATTGATTTTCCACCCGAAATAATTGCAATTTCGCATTTTTCCCTAAAGTTTTCGATAGATGAATAACTAATACTCTCGTTCGGCCTTCGCAGAAACTTCCATATTAAATTCTGCAAGAAATATGGTCGACGTCTCTACTCGTTTTCGAGAAACATAATGAAAGTCTGAAGAACGCTGCGGTTAGGTACCTAATATTTATGATTTGCAAAACTTTCGGCTAATGAACTAAGTTGATTAACACACAATTCGTTAATTATTCAAACATGAGTTCAGCAAGATAAATGAATTAATATTTACACGGATAATCACAAAATGTCGCATAGTTAAAATAAGAAAAATATATTAGTATTAGCTTGTTGAAATAGAAAATTTTCATAATTATAGTAGTGAGTTATTTCAACCCATATTGTTCTTGATTACAGCGCTTTTTACCATATAAATAAGAATTGTCGCCTTGGAATTAATGCTATAGATTTAATCAACTGCGGAACATGCAGAAAAACATTTATGAAGAAAACAATGTTAGGGAATACCCGCTTTTTTTATTACACTATTTTTATTCACAACATAATTATAATATAAATTCTCCAATTAAGCCGGACTGTTTTCTGCTGCATCATGGATGGGAAATATCCCACAGGCGTTATTAAAAAACAGCGAAGTTTTCCTATTATTATATACCGCAAAAACGGCGTAATTAACCTAATTTACCTCATTCCTGTCGTCCTTTTTGTTGGTCGAATGTCCACCCCCGCCTGTGCTCTGAACGGTGTTCATTCTGCTGGTCAACCAACATCAAAGTTTTTCGAGTACAATACCGGTTGTCGAAATCGAAATCAATTTTTCTAAATGGGGGAAAATATTGCGTTTCATTGGAAAATAAACTGGCTATTCGCCAAATAACAGCCCTTAATTAAAATAGGTCGGGTATTTTTAATATAATATATTTACCAGGATAATAGAAATCGTAATAAACGTTTAATGAAGTAGTAAAATTGTTTATTATTACGCAGTATAATCTATTTTTTGAATCGTCGCGGGTTCTATTTCTAGTTTAAATATAACATTGTTCGGTGATTAATTCATCAAATGAAATCGTTAAATATTTTATTTCTTTACGAACAATAAATTAACCGAGTAATTGAGTTATATAGTGTCGCGTAGTTTCGGTTAAAATGGCGTAAATAAATTTTTAAATTCATTAATAAAACATCCTCCGAATTGCAGCCAAACTAAAAAAAAAAAATCGATGCTTGTACATTTTTAGATTTAAATCGTCCGCTAAAAATAAATTGAAACCAACATTAGTTGTTCCGTGCAATTTTACATACAAAAATTATTCTCAATTATTTAAAGAAATTCCTATAAAAATCCAAGAATTTCATCCAAGCTGGAGAGACCAAATTAATTCCATTTTTCCAATAAAACAGCCGGATCCTCCGAATGCATATTTCGCTTTTAATAAAACCCCCCGATGGAATATTGAATAATTTATTCTGCAGGAAAAAAAATTCGAAACGAAAAAAACTCGACTTAACGAATACAACGATGTTATTCCATTAGCGAAACCATCACACGTCAAGTCTTAATTTACACAACACACGTGCTCCAATTTCCTCCTGCCTGATGCTTTTTGTCCTTCCTAAAGAAGCTTATAAGTATACAATTCGACTTCCAATCAATAGACCTTTAATTCGATTCCATTAACTCCATTTACCGAGTTAATAGATACATTAAAAAGACTTTTCCAACGAAACGCAACTATCGAAATCAACAACAAAAAAAATACCCTTAATCCCCCGCAAATCGCAGCCGAACCGACCGCTCTTAAACCCCATAACATCCCCCTACATCAACCACCTAAAAGCACACACACACCCCAAACGAACCCCGGACGAAAACTCGCGAGAAAACGCGCCGGAAAACTCTCCGTCGCTGCGGCAACTCCTCGTGGAAATTCGAGCGTCGACTGCAACGGCTCGAATCCTCTGCCGGCAGGAGCGCGACTTCCACACAGCTCCTGCTGGTAGGCGTGCCCGAGCGCCGGCTTTTTCCTACTGCAGCGTCCGCGGAAAACCAGGAGGGGTGTCCCCGGAACGTCGGCGAGTCGATTTCCTTGCGGGTTTTTCACCTGTCCCGTGGCGAGTTTGTACTGATTTGTTTAATCGAATGATATAGAAATTGGTGATTTGAGAGTGCGATGGGACGGGGAATGAATCGCAGAGATGGAGTAGGGGATAAGCGAATTTGCATTGGAATCGAGGAATCGAACGGTCGGGCTATAAAAAAAGCCTTTATCGGACTAAAATCCTGGAATTCGATGGGTTGTCTTTGAGCCTCAAGGACGAACGATTCCTTAGCAATTAGTCTATTTTTACACCCTCCTGGCTTCGATTTTTTTTATAGATATATTCGCAATTTACCGCATTTCAAACGACCTATACCGGTCCCCTATTTAGCGAATATCACAAAAAAATCCTAGCGATTTACGATAAAATTAATTTATAACGAAAGAAGGATAATAGGAGACTCAATAAACCACAATAACCGCTTTTTTTTAATGATACACCGTGATTTACAGAAGTTGAAAGTAAAGGAAGTCGTTGGCAAATTGATAGGCTATTTTGATCCTGCTTCTTAATTTACCGTGAATTTCCTCTTACGTCCTGTTCGTGCACTCGAAATGGGCCGTGTAATTCGACGTGTACGACGTCCGATCGTTCGGAACGTCTTAACTTCCTCGAAAATTCGCATTCGAGTTAACGTGTGGGGGAATTCCCCGAAAAATAAACATCCGCGCCTAAGTGGATTTCATGCGGCAGGTGAAAAGTGTGTCAGACGTATTTACATTGGGATGTAACGAAAAAATTGCGTTATTATCACGTAAAATCGATCGTTTTTTTATACAAGGAGTCGCCATTGAGAAGGAAATGAAAACTCTAAAGTGGCGTCTTTAAATTGACAGATTTACATTGTTGTTATGGAGTAACTAAGGAGATTCTTTCAAATTGACAGTTTTACATTGTTGCTATGGAGTAACTAAGGAGATTCTTTGACTTTTGACAGATTTACATTGGTTGTTATGGAGTAACTAGGGACTCGAGACGCGACTCTACATTATATTTTCGAGCAAATCGACATTGTTTACCGAGATTTTCTCGCTTCGGGAAAATCGAACGAGGCCTTCGAAAAAATATATAGCACGTAAACGGGATTATTAACCGGCGCTTCTCATTAGCGCGAATATACGAATTTCCATTGAAGCCGAAGAAAATTTCGACTCACTTTTAGCTCAAAAATGGCCAAGACAAAAATAAACTAAACGCAACGCCATTCAATCTAACCGCTCCGCTTGCTCTTGCATACCGAGCGACCGGCATTATATTCAGGATTAGAGGGGATCAGACCTCTTTATACAGGGAAACGTCCGCGTTCCATCGAATGACATAACCAGGGTCCTTTAACACGTACGAACGGAATATATTAGACTCGAATAAATGCATTCCGTCAACCAAACAGCCTCGGGGGTCAAATGTTATTTTACATACAAATGAAACCGCCAATTTATTTAACTGTAATCCCACAGAAATCGTTGAACGCGAGTTGAACAAACACCGCCAAAATGCGCTACGAAGTTACAGAAATGATATTTCCCAGATATTTTAAAATTCCAATAACCAATGAATATTTTTGTTCGACGCGCCCCCAAAGGAAATTCGCAATACAACCAGAAATAAAGCCAATAAACACCTGTCTCTTATACACGATATAGCAGATCAGCTCAGTTTCAGGACAGTACAGATCAGCGCTGATAATCGGTCGCGTCCGAAACGGGTCTTATACGATTGAATGATATATCCAGACCGGAGCATCAACGACAGCCTGTTGATTTGCACGTTTCCTTCATCGCCGATGATTCCTGGTTATGATGCGACAGGGTCGCCATGGCGACGTCGTCATGGGCGTGTGCCTGACCTTCTGGTAAGCGTCCGGGGAATTTTCGCCATTGTGGGGATTTGCAATTTTCCACCGGCTGGTCACCGATGGCGCAATTACCGTCGACGTCGAAGCTGATTCGGTTTTGTCCCGGAAGCGATCGAACGAACAGTATATGGATAGTTTTAATGGTGTATTTAAAGTAGTTTGTAAAAGTATCTGCAGAAAATTTGGCGCGTTGTTAACGCGCCATCTAGCGTGGAAAACCGGCAACGGGCGAATCGATTTCCGTAACGAAATTTCTGTATTTCTACTCGAACGAACGTTTCCTGCAATATCTTCGTCAAAAATACATCTTTCAATCTCTCAACAACAAAAAATTTATGTCACAATAACTTCTCCATCAAATCGAATCCTCGAAGTGGCCGTTTCGCGATTCGAACGAGTTTGTTTGAGGCGGTAAAAGCGGTTTAGAATTGAAAGGAAAATTAATCGTTCTCGAATTCTTATCGAGGTGAAAGCTGTTGAAGGCCGGTCGACTGGAAGTTATCGACGAAATTCGTTTCGTTTAGCCTCCCGGGAAACTGATTAGCGGATCCGGCGGGATTCACACGTTTTGATTTTTCCCGAACGCGCCGCGTGGAAGGGAAATTCGATTTCCCTGCGACCCCTCTGCTTGTAACAATCCGGAATGATTCGGATGATTCGATCGAGAAGACATCCAGTAGTTGAAATATGCCGGGCGAAATCCTATTTTTTTTTCGACGTCTGGAGGATCGAATAGAAAAATTCAGCGTTGAATCGAACGAGTTTCATTGTGTGTTTTATAGCGTTTGGAATGAAAGGGGGAAATAAAAAAAATCGCTTTTGACAACCGATCGCATTATTCTCGCGCTGTTTTTTTTTTGTGTGAAAATAAAAATGCAGCCGGGGATTTCCCAGCGGCGGATTACTTCGAAAATTGTTTTACGCGAAATTCATCCAATTTTCGAGGCTCTTAACAACGAAGAAAACTAATTACGCCACTGACATATTCGTTCGGTTCGCTCTTATTTACGATTTCCTTTCATGTTAAACACCGCGGAAAATGCAGAAAAACCGTCGGCGGAAAATGAACCGGAGAGATTGGGTATTTTTCTTGCCGTTCTTTTTGCGTCGATCCAGCAGATGAAACTTAAAATTAAAGAAGCGATCGAGTCGGAACTAATTGCCGTAAAAGCCCCCAAACACTCTTCTATTTTCTCGCCGATTTATTGCCGCACAGTTCCGATTGAAAACTCTATATGTTCGAATAAAAATGTTTCGGATTTTTGTTGAAAAAAATTCCCAGCGGCGCCTCCGCCATTATTTATAGTTTAGAGTAAATTGAAAATACGCCACGGTGGAACCATTTATATCAATCAGTGTAGTTATAATAGAAAGTTGATGATAGAAATGCCGGGATTTCGAATCGATATTGACGGTTAATGTGATTTAAAGCGCGCCATTTTTTCGTTAATAAAATAAAAAAAATTTAATGTACCTCTTGTATGCCGGGAGTAAAGTGGCTCTAAATAGCAAATCAATTGCGTCGTCATGGAGACAGAGACGCTCATATTGTATTATTGTTTTGGGAAACAGGGAGAATATGAATTTCAGGGATACGCCGCACTAACTTTATATTACAGTTTGATATAAACATAAAGCAATTTTTCTGGATTATTTTTAGTTCAATTGAAATAAACTGTTTTATTTTACGCACACTATTTATGAGCTATTATTCAAAAATCAGAAGTGGGATAGATGAGGTAAATATTATTAAAAAAATGCATAACGGGCGTCAAAGTGAATTATGAGCTACATTAGCTGGAGTAAAATTCAAATTAAATTCAAATTTTCTTCAAAATCCATCGGAAAATTGTGTCTTCGTCTCGTCTGTTTGAGTTGCAAAATATTAAATTCATGAAGCTTGATTGTTGAATATTCAGATAATAATCCGGAATTTTCGCCGATGGAAAATTCCAGCGCTGCTAAATCTATCTACCTCTTCTCGGAATTCGCCATATAACTCGTTAGCCACATCAAGGCTCCGAAAAACCCGAGAAATCTTTTTTTCGAAATCTTTTTTGCGGTCCATAAAAATCCTCCTCCAACGGAACGAATGGAGATGCAAAACGACGACCTAAAACGACTTTTATCTCCTTCGATCTTTCGACGGGGCTCTTCACATATACCGGTTATCCCCCTTCACACGTTTATCAACCAGCAATTTGTCTCGGTCGCTTTTCTTTCGGTAATCCTAACGCGATTACCTTCGCATTGTTCTCGGAAGTAGACTTTTTATCCGGCGATTTCGGCGTAAAAAACGATCCCACCGGGATGTTCTTCACTAAATCTTTGACTATGTCAAACGAATTATCCTCATTGTAAACAACGGAGCTTCGTAAAACACTCTGTATATAAGAATTTTGTATGTTAAAAGTGATATATTGTTGGAGTTTTTGGAGAGAAAGCGAGGCGGCCATTAAAAACGAATTAGAGACTGTTAAAAAAGTTTTATGTAGCTACTCGGATCAGAATTTTAAGCGCCTCTCCCTACTTCAATTACAACTTGTTCCTCTGGATGTGGAATTTGTAATGAACATAAAACTGCAATCGTTTGAGTGTTTCAAACGCTTGGAAAAATAAATTGTGCATCGCCCTGTGTGGCAAATATTTCCAAAGGTGAATCCAATTCCTGTTTCCGAACAAAAGCCGCGAATATCCGGAGAAATTGGATGAAAATAATCGGGATTGACGTTAGGTTTTCGTTGATGCTATATCAGGGCCGGGCTCCTGTCTGCCATTTAATTAAATTAAAAGGAACATTGGAGATACTAATTGTAATTGAAAAACGCCTGTTTGTTCGCATCGCTACTTACGCTTCATTCGATTTAGTTCGCTAATTACGATGTTCAATTAATAAATCATTAAATTTTCAATACAAAAGCTTGTTAAATTTTCATTGAATTTCAAGCTGGATGGAAAATGGAAATCCCTGATTTTAATTTCGGGCGTTTTTTTGTGTTACATACACCCGAATGCTGTATTCCCTAACCTTCCGATCCCATCTCGATTACATGGCATACAATATTTAGAAGTGGAGGGATTCCGGTATAAGAATAGAAATAAATCAATCTCTGGGATTCGGAAAAGTTATATTCGTTCGAGCTTCTGGAAACAAACCAATAATCTTATCCATAAAAATGTATTTAGTTATATACGCTTCAACACTTCTGAAATTTTCCAACTGGGAAACTTTCGGTTATAGGATTTTTCCCCAATTTTTTTCGGAAACGATGTCGTTAAAAGACAGCTTATTTCGACAAGATCCGGCTTGCACAAAAGGACGCTCGTTGATCCTTTGATGTCCCGTCGTCGTATTTTTTCCTTTGGACGGAAAAAAATAAAATGAAAACCTTGTCTTCCCGAAATCGTCGAATTGCTATATAAAATTCTAATCAAACGTCCGGACGCCGAGCGAAACAATTTATACTAAACGTCGATAGCAGTTAAATTAATAAGAAAAGAAAGGCTGCAGATCGGGCGAAGGTTTTTAATGAAAACCGAGGGAGGATTATTGTTGTTTTCCTTCGTCGATCATTCCTCCGAGGTTAACCGGAAAATAATAAAATTCAGAGTCGATAAAAATCATTCTATTCGACGAGGGTTGTATTTAATTGAATTTTTAATATAATGAGATAGTAAGTAAGTATATTAACTAGTAAAGTTTGTAAGTTATAGTCATAATCACTAAATAGTAAGGCGTTTATATCGAAAACTTAATTAACTACTCAAGTTTTACTTTCTGAAGGGAACATAAAACGGATCCTAACGATACTAATCTTGGGAGTAGATATTAATATTCCCTGCTCTCTGGAATTTTAATTATTTTCCAGAGAGTATCAAAATACCAGCATTATAACCTAAGAACTCTAGACGTTT
Source organism: Phyllotreta striolata (assembly GCA_918026865.1). Taxonomy (NCBI): domain Eukaryota; kingdom Metazoa; phylum Arthropoda; class Insecta; order Coleoptera; family Chrysomelidae; genus Phyllotreta; species Phyllotreta striolata. The sequence goes on along the minus strand of OU900098.1, from coordinate 287,186 downwards.
ATTAAAAATCAGACATGGGAAATTTACCCCCCTTGAACTAACCTACCACGTTTATATCAAGGCTCAAAAATAGAGTTTGAAAAACGTTATTAACACAAACAACTTTCCAAAAGAAAAACCGGATAATTCAGTTACTTTGATGTCGAGAGAAACATTTTGCAATTAACCATTCATAATATTCGTGGGTTACTCGAAGAAATTTCTCCGAATCATCGGCGCTCAACAGGTGTTTAATAAACATCGAATTCATTGATAACAAAGCGAAATTAGATGGATGATCATGGATTTTCTCGCGGTTTTCCCTCGAAATAATACACTCTTCGCGAAATATATACATTAAAAAACTCTAAAAACGAGTTATTAAATTCAATCTGGAACTGGAAGCTTGAAGTAATTGCGCTGTAAAAAAATCGGTTCATAATTCATCGTTTCGCCTCATTATCCTCGTTACTTAGAGCACTAATAAAATCGCCGATTTAACGATTTTAATCACGAATCGTTTATTAAATTTCGGTTTCGCGTTGTACAATCGGCGCCCGATGAATTAGACTAACAGGATTCCCAATCGCGCTAATTAATTCCCTAATGGAAAAAGTAATTCCATCGATTTCCCGTCCGATCGAGACGAATCCGGCCACTTTCGCCTGTTAAAAAATGCTCCCCAAACCCGCCAATTTTATTATTCTACATCAGGAACTGTAGTTAATTCGATAGATTATTTAATAGGGGTAAATTTAGGGTAAATTTAAAGGGACTTACCCGGGTCCTTCCTAGCAAAAGGGCGTCCATTTCGCCTTCGGGCAGCGCGTTGACGGTACCAACGACGGATTTGGCGGGCTTGATTTCCAGTACTGCACTTGCCATTCCCAACTCGAATAGCCGGTGGATCGCGAGGAAAATACGCGGAGGAAATTCAATCGGACGACACGAAAAGACATGAACTAGACATCGAAGAACATCGATTACATCGACGGTGTAAAGGAACGACTATAACGGGGAAACTTTCGAGGACCAATTCGAGAAGTTTGATGGAATGTCGAAGAAAGTTGGATGCGATTTGTGCGGTGAGTGTTCGGTTGGTTAATTGGTTTTTTTGATTTTTTTGGGGAAGTCTTTTGGCGATTTGGATTTGGCCCCAAAAAGTACATTTAATAAAATATATAATATGTAGACATTTAATTTACCTAATTGAGCACATACAACTAACTATTATATAAATGTAATAACATCAACAATCTAAAGGTTTTATACTTAACTAGAGGTTTTTTTTTTGTCTAAAAATAACTGTATTTTTTTATAAAATGGCCCCGAATAACGGTATCAAAAATACTACTGTAGGACTTTCTTCTAGAACTAGTCAGTTGCGAAGTTTCAAAATATTCGATCAAAAAAAATGATATGCAAACGATTTTTTAATTCGATTACATTTTAGAGGTTCGTTTTAGCGTTATTTGTTTAATTGTTGCTTCGGTTTGGTTTCTTCGAGTTTAGTTTTAGATCGTTCATTTTAGGTTTTAGATTTTTAGGTTATTTTTTTTTTTGACACTTTCGATGTTTTTAGACGGTTTTTCCGAGGAACGAAGAGTCGCTCCGTCGCGAGCTGGTGAACGAATGCTCCTCCAAAACCCACCTACAAAATCGAGATGAATCAAAACCGTTGAACCTCCCCCGAGGTCGCGCCTCTCGCGGAATTTCCCGGAAACTTCTATTGATTTTCCACCCCGAATACGATAAATTCACCCTGCATTTACCGCAATATTAATAAATTTACCCGTTTACGATGAATTTCAATAATTATTACCGTTATTGAAGCATTACAATTTTAATTAATGCTGGGAATGAAACAGTTGTCTATAAAAATGTTAATAACAGAAGTTGATATTGATTTTCCTACGCCTCGGGCTCAGCAGGAATCTGCAAAAATTTTCACCAACTGTTAGGTATAGAAGCAGCAAGATGGCGATACATTTAAAATATATTCAACTTTAATAGAGGTAAATTTAAGGAATATTTCAATAATCGAGTGATGTTAGAATTATCTCTATTGATCCTAAATACACATCTAGAATCACAGCACAGGATAACTGAATTAATATTGTTTACAGTAATTCGTGGAGAATTTATAAATCAACATCCTGGAATTATACAGAGAATAGTTATCCTATCAACATATCTACTAGTAAAATAAACAGAACAACAAATTAATAAACATTTCTTGATCTAATCAGAATGGTGTTAGATTTCGTATTATCCTGCAAAGGAGACAACCATTTCAACTCCATTTTGACTGACAAAGAGAGTGTATTAAGGGACTGCTGTAGTGCAAATCCTTAGGGGTGAATCACAATGGAGATATAAAAAATTCTGCATAGATCAATAAAATCGTACACAAACAGAAAATTCCCAAACCGAACCAAACAGGAAACTAAAAAGTCACATTTTTACAATCTAAAGCAGAAGCTACATTTTCCAAGTTTCGCTTTCAGTGCTTGAAACTTGTGCTTTTACGTCGGCTCCTTTATTTTTTTATTTCCTTCCCTAAAACTCCGCGTAACGAACAACTTACTTAACTTCGTTTCCAAGGAGGATAATTAGATTTTTTTCCTGACACCGAAGAAATCAGCGAATTTTTAACCCACCGTCGTGAAAACGGGGAAATTTCGTTAGGAAAGTACCCCGTCACGACCTCATGTTTCTATCACTCATTCCATTAGATTTAATGTAATTCCACTAGAAGGGTTAATTTAAATTCATCAAAGAAACTTGGAATAAAACAATAAAAAGCTTTTTTTACGTGATTGCAGGATAGTTATATTACCTACTCGAGCACTATCATTTACATCAAAAGGATAATTATGTATAGGAACAAGCTTTTTGCTTTTGAATTTGAGTATAATAATAGAGCTAAGTTACAAATAAATTCTAGTAAAAAAGTATTGCGGATTTCTAAAGGACGGTCATTCAGAATTCAATATATCTCACGCATTGTTAACCCTTAGTGAGACTTCAGAGAGAGCCACTGCAGGAATTCCAATAGGATTCTAATTCGACTATACGCCTTTATTGTAAGGGGGTTTTCGTGAATAATTTACATCGCGTCCGGAATTGCATTCAAGAGGATCCCCTTCTAATACACTTCCCGGCGGTTCGACAGGTGTATTTCGAAATAACCGCTTTAATCAAATCGATTCTTCCCGAGTATCTACGCCAATGAAATTAAGTCGAATAACGTCCGCTTCGGCCATCAAAGAGCCTCAATCCTAACGAGCGGAGTGAATTAAAGTCGCAACTTCCCAATTATTAACCTCCACTCGCTCCGGAAACTTATCAGGAGTGACACTGAACTTGTTTGTCTCATACGTGACCGCAATGGAAAGTCCCGGAAAACTCTGGGGTTTCTGATGGGTTTATTCATTTTTTCCGTCGGGTATTTTCGCGAATGCAAAGCTACAAAACGAGCTTCGATCTAAGCTTTTTAATGTTTCGGAAACGGCCCCGATCGACCGGCGAAAAAAGCAAGCGATAATAAACTTCCGGCTAATTCGAGTCCACAATCAATCCAGGAAACGATCGATCCGGGGAGGAAAAACGTTTTCCCTCCGGTCGCCGTCATGCAAAAAAAATTCCACCTCTACATCGAGCTAGGTTCAAGTGATGATGTTAGGATAGGCTCGAGAGGGCACTTGAGACGAACCGACCTATAAAATAAATCTCCGGATTTAATTACGCAAAAAAAAACCGTTCTAATCCCGAAGTAGGATAATTCGGCTTAAGTAGAGAGGCGAATTAACGGACAGATAGAGAATATAAAGGAGGCGAGAAAGCTGGAAAATCGAGAATAATGCACGCTTGGCTATCAGTAAATCGTCGATCCCCTGAAGCGCAAATGCCGAAAATAAAGTAGATATATTCATATACTAAAGTGAAGAGGGATTCGGGGATTTCGTTATTAAAACTGGTGCAGATAAAAAAAAAACCGGCGGGGGTAATCCAAAATCATCGCAACTTCCTCGAATCATATTAACGATATTAACTCACTAAAATATCGAATTACTCGCTTATTGGAATATCGAGCGAAAAATTAGCTACATCAATCAACGTTTATCGAATAATAGATCTCCCCAAGACTCTCATAATACAAATTAATGGTGTAATTAAACCGGCGAAGCATACTTAAATGATAAATCGATGAACAGAGTCATTATAAAAGACGAAATCGGAGACAAACAATTTTTTTAAACCCTTCTATTTAAGTGGCTTGATGAGGCATGTTATAAAGCTGTAAAATTGTATTATATACCTGTTGCACGAGGTATTTTAATGCACTATATGTAACATAGTTATCGCTGGAACAAAGAACCGCAAGTTATATACAACATCACGGAGGCACTAGAGCATTATTAGGTATAAACTTCCATCGTCAGAACTCCACAACATTAAATTCCATACAGAGTATAAATTTGGCGGAATTATACGGTGGCTTTCGGCCTCTCAAAAACGAGTCTATTGTACCTTCGAGTGTACGAATTTTCGCTGGGTAACTTAATGAGTAGGTAGAGATAAAAGCGCCGCAATTCTTTATCTTGGAGAGCAATGGTAATGACGTCGCGACGCCGTCGACGGCGCTCTTGGCAAGTTTTCAAATGTCATGTACTTTGCCCGGTGCACGGAGCAATTGACGCCGGGCGTCGCGACGCGTAAATATATATATCACCGTCGGTTTCTTATCTGCAGAAGGAGGCAATGATTTATTGCGATTTTTGGTAAAAGTTTATGGAGAAAAAGGCTCGTTATTAATCATCGAAATACCTATACAAAATTAGCTTATCTGGAAGTTGCTGGAACGAATTCGTGTGTAATAAATGTAAATACTGATTAAACAACTCACCCTTTGCTTGTTGAAGACTTGGAAGTTAATAATTAATGAAGATAAACAGGCGAAATTAAGTCGACTTAATTTCTAAGACTTGGAATTTTGAATTGGAAATATGCTAATTGGTTCGTTTCGATGGAAATGGAAATGGACTAAACGAAACGAGGGATTTGATTAATACTGGTAAAATTGTGTCGAGCTGGTTGGTGGAATTAAAAAATGTGTCGAGGATTTGTTGCAGATTTTGCAGTTGTTGTATTTTCCAGTCAAAATTAGGGTTTTTGACATCAAGCTAGCAATAATTCATCTACAAAAACTCCAGTGATTTTTTACTAGTAATTCGAATAATTAATTCAAAAATGTCCTCGCACTTTCGAAATAAATCATCGCTTTTCACGTCCAGTGTAGTTAGTTATCCGTTGATCGAAAATTAATATATTTCGATCGAGAATAGATGGATTTTTTTGATGGCTTTGTTTTAATAGGATGTCCTTTTCATGAATTTGTAATTGTGTTATGTTAACCACAGCAATAATTTATTAATGAAGCCTGTAGGTTGGTATAATTTAATGTGAATATATTTCGCTCCAAAAACAGAATAATTCTACACGAATTTATAGCTAGGAGTTATTTAAAAAAATGTAGGTAACTGCTATTTTATTATTTTCTCGACATGTAATTTCCGACACTACTTAATCGAACTTTTAATGAATAATTGACCTCTTTCAGCAGTCAGTCAAGCGACTTGAAAAATATCTTAACATACTTGTTGAAAAGTCGGGATGTAAGAAAACGCTTTTTACTTGTTCGTCCTAGTTTTCAACGGAAAACTCATGTTTATTAATAGGTATTTTCCATGACTAGAAAATAGTAAAGCGCCTTTACGTAAATATCCTTTGTGCAGAAGCGAGTAAACAACCAATTCATTCCAGCTAAAGATTCGTGTAGAATAATAATTTAAAAATATTATTGACTTTGTATGAAACAATATTTCATTGTAGTTTCAATTAATTATTAAAAATTAATCCTACCTTTACGCTTGCAATTGAATAACACCATCCACTTACCTGAAACAAAATAAATATTCGTATAAAAATCGCAGGTATTGGAGAAATTTCATATCGATGTCAGACTTGAGACCGAATTAATTTTCCAATTCGTTACCCAATCTGATTTACTCCTGTTCCAGAAGAACATCTCTAATCTTACCATTTCCACAACGCTATTTCACCGTGATTTTCCCAACGAACTACATTTGCAACCAATTTTCCTTTAATTACTTTTTAAAGTGACGTAAATAATGGAAATCTGGAGAGATCCCTGCAAAGGACAGCCCAACAATTGATTGTTTTCACTGGCGTCCCAAATGCGATTTTAAAATGCACTTTAAATTTATGTTTAAAACGCAACACCAAACTAACACACGACTGTAAATGCTTTAAAATTATTGAGAAACTGGTAGGAAAATTTGAATTAACTTTTGGCGCAAATAAAATTTTAATTCGAGTTAAATTTTTTTACCTACGCCTTTGTTTAGCCCGAGCCATTTGATAGATGGAATTGAATAGTCATTATTCGCTGTCTATCATTTTTCAATTCGTTGGATCCAAGAAAATTTAGGCTACATCCACCTGAATTATTCAATATTAAATGTACATTATTAAAATACTTATAACTAGCTATAAAACTGTTTCTAGTTTATTATCAAATTATGTAAGCATATAATTAGTTATTAGTTTGATTGAAGAGCGAAATAATAATACTATTACAAGTTTTTATTACTTCTTTATTACTCCATTTATTATCGCTTGTATTTCACGCTCGGCCTTGATGGAGCGTGATGCTGCAATAATAAATTCGCTAATGAAAACTGTTAATTTATTATTCGTCGAAAATTTACCCAACAGAACGCAATTTATGCACCGGACTAATGGTACATAAGACGCTATTAACGTTTTCTTTATGATCTTTTTCCGCCGCCTTCCCGGTTAATGGCTGCAATATTTCATAATGCCGATAGGAAAAAGCCAAAGCTGCTGAACCGTCTCGATTCCCAGCTTTTTTTTTCGATAATTAAATTCCAACCTACACTACTTCCTTGCCTGTTCAAAAGGAAAGTGCAATTTGGTGTAAATTAAAGCGAGTAAAAGGTAATGTACAAACAGCTTCAGCTGTATTTAGGTTACTGTAAATTATAAGCAAGATATTCGAAATTGTGATCTCGCATAATGAGCGACAAACGCCCAGATTACCAACTGCAGATGCCCATTCTAACTTCAGGATTAAGCGACAGGTATTAATATCTTTTCCTAAACAAACAGATATCTACAACGGTTTTTGTTTGCAGGCTGTCTAACAAAGCGAATTAAAAATTTTCGTTGAATAGAAAAATCTAATATACAAAACCCTCGCCGTTTATGTGACTTTTTGACAATTTTTACCGGTCTTTTCGCAATAAAAATCCCGACATTTTAATCTTTTATATTTACGGTTGGTACACGATGTGATCCTCTGCATTGCTACCTCGGGCATTAATCTCGGCAGGAATGGATTTCCGAAAATGGAAATCTTATTAAGGATAATACGTTTAATAAATCAATGCGGAAAATGGCAAGCGAAAAGGATATTCAGCCCTAATATATTATCTAGTAGATAAAAATCTCCGGAGGCGGGAAGAATGGCAATGATTGAGAGATAACTCGCCTTTCTCTTGATTAAAAATTGGATATATATATATGGAATTTTTGCGATAAATTGCATTGCTCTATAATTGAAGATGTGATGTAATGTGAAAAACCAGGTAGCTCCGATTGCATCCAACTAGCCCAAGTACATCTCGAGGAAACTTCGCCAAGTCAAACTTATACACAAGAAATACATTTTATTTTATACTCGTTATAGAGTCGAGTCTATACCCGACAGTTTTATCGCTTCTACAACAATTTTTCGGCGTCTATACAGGTATTTTTCGGCTCAAAAACTCCGACGATCGCCATATAATTTTTACGAGGAATTTCCCGCTGTAAACACTAAATCCCATTAAACTACTAGCAGGGGAATGTTTATTAAGTCGCCGCATAAAATACGAACTTTATGCAACGTTAACTTTATTCGCTAACAGCACTTGATCAGGTTATGTAGCAGTTAATAACCGTTGTTAGTCGTGAACTCGTCGAACAATTACTCTAATTCCCTGATTTATTGCCACAATTTTCAATATTTCGATTAATCCGAACGAGTTTCGTCGACGCATAGGATCGAATTGGAGCGAATGGGATCGAATAGGACCGTTTGGAAAAGTCAGAATTTAATCATAGATATCGGAAAACCGTTTACCGATCTTCCTTCCATTCGGGTTTTTCCCGCTGTAGCGATCGCGTTGCCGGATTACACGGACGGTTTGCTTTCCTATTACCTCTAACAATTTTCTTGTCGATCGAGAAAAGCGTTGTAAAATTTCGGGTTTTCCCTTTTGTTTTCGCAGTTCGGGCGCTTCGACGAAAGCGCCTGGTGAATGGATATCTCTTGATTACAATTATCTTCAGAGTTTCGCGCGTGGAAATTCGATTGAAAATTATCGAGGTGTCTCGTTAAAAATCTGATAAAAAGTCGCTCTAGCAAGTTGGAAGAAAAGATTGGGATGTTCTTTTGTTAAGTTTTTTATGGAGAAGTGGAAAGTGTATGTTTTTATTAAACCTTCTAGCGGGATTAGCTGGTTTTCTTTTATCCACCGAATAATAAACGATGTGACTGAGTAGTGGGGTAAGAAGGAAAAAAAATATTGTGCTTTGTTCGCGTTTCTTCGGGTAATTCGTGATTTCGGTTTCCTCCGGGCTCGATTTTCCAAAGGGTAAATTACTAATTACGCTCCATTTGAGGTAATTAGATTAAGCGGAGTTAATTAGAGTGGAACGATTCAGGGAAAATTCGGGATGAACCGTCCTATAAATTACACTTACGAAATGCCTAAATGCAAAATTTTATCTCTTTATGGTCTCTGAGTAGAACAAAATAAGCATTTTTGTTAGCACCTGTTATGTTGGATTTCTAACAGTTGTTATAAATCTTTTATGTCCTTCAAGGATTCAGGATATTCCTTCCACGTCGTTGTAGAAAATAAGGTATTTACAGTTTATGTCACGTTTGAGGGTCTCGAGAGTGTAATGTTTTTTCTCCACGCTAGAACAAAACATGCGAAACAGTTGTTAAATTTGAATAAGGGCTGATTATTCGCATGTAAAGTTTTTCAAATAGTCCTAAAAAAGGTAAGACAAAAGAACCGAAATCTATTCTACAAAAATATAATTTTTGCTCCTCTATTGTCTAACAACAGTATCATTAAATGTATCTTTTGATAAATAAGCCCTTCCATTGTAAATCTTCATTGAAACGACTGTTCGCAAAGCGACTTCCATCATTCATTGTTGAATTTGATACCAAAATAAGCGAGACAGGTGTTTCCATTGTTAACCGAATTAACCCTTAAGCAAAGGCCACGGCTTTGTGGGTTGGTGTATCCAGCTTTACCTTTATCTTGAATTCCAGTATTTAATAATATCGTATAGTTGCGATTCGCTTGAAATTCGAATTGGATAATTGTGTAATAAACAAGTTTTCCATTAAAAGAATTAATTTCACTCGCATGCTAGAATTTAATTTCGTTGTTTTCGTACACATAACATTGCACAAGTCCATTGCATGTTGTTATTCGAAATGGGTCAATTTCGAGTTTAATTTCTTTTAATTAGTGGAGTAATTCGGTATTTTTCTATACAGTTTGTCTGCAGAAATAACAGAAATTGCCGGTGCGAAAAGTTTAAATTGCAACCTCGAATTCGAGCGTTTCCATTCTACAAATCCTCGCAAAACCGAAAAGTTGGAATTATAACTTCGAAATAACCTCGAATTTCAAAATTTAGATAACAAATCCGATGTATATACACGTTCGAAACCGCCAGTTAATTAATCGCAACAATCTACGATAATTGAATTACCTCTGTACTGCAATGCTCAATGCTGGTTAAAGATATATCGGATTACGGAATTATGCAGATATAACAAGCAACCTTTATAATTGATTCTAATTGGGTAATCATGCGTAGTTTATCACCCGAAAACATTGCAGTAGACTCGGCTCAATCTTCGTATTGATTGATAATTGACAAAACAAGTATAACCCATTATCTTGTCGAATTGGAGAGGCCGAATATAATTAGCCGAATATAATTAGCCACATATTTTATTAAGAGAAATTTTTTCGTTTAATTTACACCGATATCGGAGAAATATACACCCGAATCGTTCCGATTTGTCGCAGTAAATTAAATCGGGAATACTAGCAACAGCAGTGTTTCGGACGGTGACAATTTTTCTTCATTAATTTAGACTCTAATAAGAAACGATAATAACCGGTTGCTCAAATTCCAAACTCTTTACACAGAGTTTTTTTTTTTAGAAATAAATAGCCGGACGCTCGCTGTATAAAGGCACTTATTTACAGGTTCATCGCGGAGTTTCCGGACGTTCTCGCTTGATTTGCTCTTCATATAAAAGAAGGTTCGAATTCCCAGCGCGTAGCCGTTCGTCGGAAAAGCGATGCATAAGCATTTCGCGAAAGGGGTCAAGATTTTCGCATTCCTTACCGCCTTCCGTTCGAACTCGAGTGGATTACGAAAGGTGTAAAGCCGACGATTTTTGATAGTTTTTTTCCAAAATGGGACTCTCAAACTGGCAACGAATCGAGCATTGAGGAGTTGTTGAGAATTGATTAACTGCTCCTATTCGTTTTACGTTTTAATCTGCTTAGTAATTCGTTTTCTTCGAGCTGTAGATAAGTTGAATTATTTATGGAAAAATAATGTATAATATAGCGTGCTGGGTGTAGTTGGAATTCGGGAAATCTGACAAAACGGTAAAACCGATTAGCTAATATAAAATGAATGGAATTTCTTATGAACGGCCGCTGAGATTGGGTGTAGAAATGAAACAGGAGAGAAACAAAAGCGTTGGAAACGACTGCTTTAAAGCAGTTCATAATTCAACGCGGCTTTTCTCGCGCTTTTTAACGCGAGAAAAAAATATGCGAAAAGTTAATGTTGAAATCGATACTTACAATTCTATATTATTTATAATCGAAATGTATCGATAAAAACCGATTATTGTGCGTTGTAAAAACGACGTGAATGCGTTAAAACGAATTAATATTGTTTGTTGGAAAAGTTCCAAAAACTAACAAGGGAAAGCTCGACTTAGAAAACTGGTATTTTCCGAATTGTCTGCTCGCTTCAACAAAGTCGTAACCAATAATTTATCTTCGAATCGAACACACCAATTCCATTTAAACAAACCCGTTTATACAGAATACAAAGCGCTCATTACTTTTTATACATATTAGATAGAAAAAATCACGTTCATTTCGATGCATAAAATACTAATTTTAATTCCAGTTGAGCACTCAAATTCCTGTTTAATCTCCAACGGGTTTAATCTAATTTGGTAGAATGGAAACAAATAGAAAACGGTTCGGCCGGACAATTCGGCATTCGAAGCGAAGAACAGGAAAATACCGGAATCGTCATAAATTATCATCATCCTACAAAACCGAATTTAGAGGCGCTTCCTATGCGGATGGACAAAAATTAAAGCGAAGCATATTTCGAATTAGAGTGTCCCGTTTATAGCCAAATCAATTTAGCGGAACGCGAAATTCGCCGGCAAAAAATCTTTTCTGCTAGATTAAATAAAGCGAACTGCTTAGGAAAAATTTCGAGCTCTCCGCGGAGAGCGGTGGAAAACCGAACGGATCCCCGAGGATGCCTCGCTTAAATTTATATTCCACATGGAGAACCTTCCGTACTCCTTACCTAACTGCTAGCAATTACAGTACAGGAGATGTATTCCTTTACATATACTTACTTACACTCGTGCAAGTGCTCTATTAACTCTCAAAGGTCTCTTCCTGCGACTTAAAAAAACCTACTGAGGATGGCCAGTTGGTAAAAGGATTTTCGTTAGAAAGAAAAGATAAAAGCAGAAATGAAGGATTCTCATCAATCTTTTTGTACTGCGCCAAAAGAAACTTCATGAAGTAGAAGTAAATAAAAACTCCAATTACAGAAATACACTCGTTCAAAATATCTCTACATGGGAATAAAATTCCTGACTTATAGCTGTTATGTTTTATTAGTATTTTGTAACATACGGAGGTATAAAATATGAAATGTAGCTTTAATATTCTAACCAATAAATTCGAATTAAATTAGGAAGCTGCTTGAACATCAACGTACACCTACTAAATCCGTTAATTAGCATTTTACATTCAAACATGTTTAGCTAGAAATTTCTTGCGCTATATCCGTTTAATCATAGGGCTAAAGTTGGTGTAATTAGTGCTGTATTTAAGGCGCCTATCAGAAAGGTCTGTAGGCCTACAAGTAAATTTATGTATAAATACAGCTCCGTCTTCACTCCTGTATCTAATGTTACAAAGGGCGTCATTAATTGGAATTAAGTGTCGCCTTTCGTGCGGTTTTAATTTCACGAATTAACGAAATATCACACTAGCGAAAGTTTTACGGAATTATCCTGATGTACAGAACAGTTCCGCGGGGTATATTAATTTGTTTTATGCTTGTTTTGAATTACAAAACGCTTCGAAATAAAAATTAAATTAACATCTTTCAACCATCGCAAGTTGTATTAGACATTACATGCGAAGGTTTAAAAATATCTTTCCCTCATTCCACGGTGTAGATTCATTTATCAACTGAATGTAGCCTTTTTGGTTTTCCTGATACATCTGTTAATTAGATTAGGCCCTCGAAAGGGCTAACAAACTTGACCTAAAACACGAGTAGCGACCCCGAGTCGACTTCTAACTTCTGGCCGATTGAAAAGTAAATCGCGGGAAAGCGTGAAAAAGACGAATTTTCTAACTGAAATTAAGATAGCAGGAAATTTGCTCGATTGAAATGGAAAAGAGGAAATTAGGGATATGTTTATTGAAGTGTTTAACTCACTTGATTCGTTTAATATGAAGTAAATTAATTATTGTTGTTTCGTTTGATGAGAGATGAGGAGATTTTCTTTTCAAATCTTATTGCGTGTGGTGGAAAAAATGTACAGGTGTTATCGAGTTGTCGATTTGAAAAAGGTTTGCTATAAAAGGGGTATAAAAAGATCCCTTTTTCTGAAACACCAGTCGATGGAATCTGACAATAAAGGGTGCTTTCTATTCTTTTCACTCGACTATTTATTTTAACCTTTCAACGAGCACTTTAATTTTTGTTCCCGCAAAGACTGCGCTTCAACGGGAGTATTTCTATACATCATTCGTTAAAAAAAAAGCTGTTAAAAGTTGAGTTCGACGCCATCAGTCAATCAAACTCAATTACCTACATACACTTCCAAGCAGCGAAAGTGTTTCGTTTAAATTTCCACCAACAACTCAAACAAACCCTTTCGCAAAATCGCTATCTAATCCCTTTTAAATCTCTACAATCGATCACTATTTCAAACGCCTTTTATCTTCCCCAATTGCAAGCTCTAATAGGAAAAATATTTATGCAAACACCCATTGAATTATTTCGCTCTATCCAACAAAACTTTCAGCAAGGACCAAATATTTCGCTCTATCCGACAAAATTAAACTTTCAGCAAGGACCAAAAAAAAAAACGAAACTCACTTCTAACGTCCGCTTCTGGCCGGATCCTTTGATCCTGTGATCGGGAGACGATCGCAAGTTCCTCGTGTCGATGTGCACGTTGGTCTGCATCCTGGCGGTAACAGGTGATTGAGGCGAAAAACGGTAAGGAGGCGGCGGCGGAGGCGGCGGCGGCGGCGGCTACGCGACCGGCGCCGGCATCTCGCTGAATTGTTCACCGCCGCACTACTGAAAGTCGGATGGCAGGAGGAGAGGAGGCCGAGTGAGCGGCGCTCCGAAGCGGCCGCCGCCGAACTAGCCGGCGATCGTGCGGAGGGCGGTTTTTTTTTTTTTTTTTTTTCTGGAGAAGGTTGGAGGGTGTTTGTTCGGTTATTATCCGCGTGTTTTTATTTTTTTTTTCGGGTTGCTTTCGGGGGGTTTTTTATTGGGCGAGTGCGTGAGGTTCGGGGGAATTACAGCGGTGGAATGAGCTTCGTTTGGTTTTGTTACTTTTCTATGATGATTTTTTTGTATTTACTTGCGAATGAAGTTCGACGAAAGTGAACCTGTGCTTTTTAAAAAATAAACTTACTATGTGTTTAATTATTGATAAGTGTTCGTGTGGAATTTGATAACTGGAAGATAAATTTACTATTTTTTTTTTCAAAATAATTAATATTTGCTGTACGCTTTTCAGTAGGTAAATAAAGATTGCTAATATTTAAAATTTATTATTGGAGATCGAAGATTTGGGAAAAGCAACGCTGCAATCTTCTCCTTGGTAATTTGAAAATATTTATGAATTGCAAGAGATATGAGTGTACTATAAATAATAAATTATTAAATAAATATAAATAGGTGGTGTGGTCGAATAAGTTACCAAGTTTCCGTGGTGTAGTGGTTATCACATCCGCCTAACACGCGGAAGGTCCCCGGTTCGATCCCGGGCGGAAACATTGTTTTTTTTTTATTTTTTTTAACCATATAGAAAATATAAGATGTAAATATTGGTTTTGTTTTTTTTTATAAAAAGATCCTACACTTTTGATTTAGGGATTAAATGATGTAATATTAGCCTTGATCCAAAAAATGTGATAACTGATGGAGTTTTTTGTTTATATACGAAATTGTTTTCTTAGTCAAAATTAAGTTAAACGCAATTTAATTAATAATAATCATAAATTTGACCTAAATTTAGATATATGGGTCATAAAAATTACATACATTTTTGTAAGTTCAGTACTAGGTACTAAAATATTCTGAACATAATTATTTGATGTACAATAAAAAATAAGTTAATATTTAAGTTAGTAAAGAAATATAATTTTATCATTTGTTAACAATCTATTAGTGTTGTAATGTTGTTTGTATGTATACTGTTAATTTTGTTCAAATGCATCTGTAATTAATGCATTATATTTATGTTTTTGATAGATATAATAATGTTTTGACATCTATACTTATTGCTTTTATAACATATAATAAACTTTGGGCAACAAAAATTGATAAATGCAAATCACAAATTAATTGTGATAATTTCTCCTAATGCACTTATTCTAGTTATCTCCTTAACTACCACCAAAATCACTAGAATCACTTAAAATACAATTCAATGCAGTTCCTATTAATTAATAAACGGATCGATAGAGGGCTAAAAGTCCAAGTTTAACATACGGAAACCGCTTGTAACGATACCATCATTTTTTTAGCGGAAGGTCAGAATTTTAATGTTGATTTGCTCGTTATTATTTCATACTCCTGTTAGTTTTCATCTACTAACATGACCAACCAGGTGAAATTTTTTCAATGCATTTTTTCATTGGTGATTTATTTTTATACGGTGAATCCCATCGTGTACGGTGAGTATAAGCACCTAATACATAATCAATTCATAAATTTATCAATTATTAATATTTACCCAACTATTTTTAAAATTTCAGTCAAATTTTATTTAAATTTTTACGTACATAGTTTAATGTAATCGCGAAATATTTTTATGTTAGGTAATTTCGCCGGATTGATTTTCTATATTTAGATAATTTTTTAATAATTAGTTATTAGCTGTATGTATGTAATCAAGGACAATCTGCTCGTTAAAATCTTTCAATTAAGACTAAACTAATATTATTTTTTCGGGAATATTTCACCGTAATCGACCAGACTTCCGATTCGTTTTAACCATCTAAACCGGCTAAAATTTTCACTTCAACAACTTCAACCTTGTTGAAAGAACGTTTGATGTTCATTTACATTATTTATATTTCGTTTCCCATTATTTTTTAAGGAAAAATTCGTGCACTTTGACCGGCGGTTAATAAAAGTAAACATCTACAGTAATTAACTATGATTCACCTGTATATTTATCAGTTAACTACATAATAAAGTAGGGGAGAAATAAGCTTGAAATAAATTTCGTAAAAATAATACAAAAAGCAAACGCCAGAATGTATAAATCATCGGGAGTTGCTCTTATGCTCATAAAAGATTCTGCTTGTTACTCGTCACGCCCTTCCCCAATCAAATATTAAACACGTTTCAGAAAGCCAGATAATAATTTTTGTATAAGCAATCGAAAGATTGGACAAAAAAACAATTTCAAGTTCTAATTATTTTACACAACAGGTTACAATTTCCAACAATCCGAGGAACAAACAGTTCGAAGCAAAAGATCGTCCTTGTGTCCTTCCAACACCCAATGCATTCCGTTATCTTCTTGCCAGTATTTAGCCAATATTTTGAACAATAACTGCCTTTTAAACAACAGGTAAGTAGGAGTAAACATGTACATAAAAATATAACCAAAACACCCGGTCGTTTTGCAGGATATCAGACTTGAGCTGCGGCTACCAGGGATCCGGATTAGTGTGTTGTCCCCAAACCGCCGAATCGACCACCATTTTACCTGGAAAAGTCGTTGACGGGCAAAGATGCGGATTTTCCCAAATACAAGGCGACAATTACGACGGCATCGGAGCTTTTCCTTGGATCGCTCGAATCGGATTCCGAAGTATAATCCAAAATAGCACTTTTTTACCAAGCAATACTGATTAACGCATGTTTTAGACATATTGAACGGCGAAATTAAATACCCTTGTGCCGGCTCGATCATTAACTCGAGGATCATCTTAACCACCGCCCATTGCGCTTTGGCCAAAGCGGACAATTACAAATTGTAAGTTCAAATACATCGCTATTATTTTAATAAAGTAATTAACATTGACATAGTCGCGATATGGCGTGATTAAAAGTCACAATCCGATATCCGATGGTCGTAAAACGTTCGATCCGATAATAAAATGTTTTCGTTGAAGGTTCGCAGTACGTTTGGGCGAATGGAATAGCAATACAGAAATTGATTGCGGTTCGGAATTTTGCGGACTTCCAACGCAGGATAAGTCTATTAGTCATGTCGTTGTCCACCCCGGTTATCAGAAGCACACCTATCAGGATAACATCGCTCTAATCGTTTTGAAATCGACCATAAATTTTACAGGTAGGTGAGCTGGTTTATCTGCTGTTTAATAAATCTGATGGAAAGCTGCGAGGAATTTGTGATTTAGTAAAAACTATTTACCTACCGCCAGTCTATTCTTAGGTTATTTTGAGTGTTACCTACTCTGAATTTTTTGTTTGTACAAATTTAATCAATTGTAATTAGCAGGGATTATAATAATGTTAATGTTGAATGGTTCTGATCACACAGTAAAGCAAATTCGTTTATTATTGGAAAATATCCAATAAGTTTTATTGTTGTAATATTTAATAATCTATCAACTCAGGATGCTGCAATATCCTGAATATTTTATTAAAATATATTTTACAACCAGCAATTATAACCTTCGATAGGAGAGAAAGTGATTCAATTACAACAAACATTTTTATAACCTTTTATCCAAAAATAATTCTCTAACAAGAGTTATTCTTGCGCGAAGCGCATTGATAAATTCTCGCGTTATCGCTTATTAGCCAGCCCGGATATTCGACGCGCTATTTATCATTATAATTAGAAACTATTTTATGTTTGTGTAGCCAAAAAATTAGCTGTACAATTGCGCAAGATTTAACTAATCGAAATCCTTTTTAGTTACCGCTCAGCCCGTTTGTTTACCGGAAGCTTGGTCTGTCACCAGCAACGACGCCTTCCTGGTGGGATGGGGAAAAGCAGCAGGACAAACATGTATATATTTTACCGAATTATTTTCGGATTATTATTCAATTTCGAGATTTCTAGATACTCCATCTAGACAGCAAGTTTTGCGGCTGCCCATCATAAGCTTGCAGCAATGCCAGCAGGTTTACGGCAGGACATTGCCTGTTGGTGAGGACCATATTTGTGCTGGAGGTGAAGCTGGAAATGATGCTTGCAGCGGTTTCGGGGGCGCTCCTCTGTTGGTTCGGCATGGAAATACGAACTACCAGGTAGAGTGAATTGTTTAGGGATTTTTTTTTGGTTATTTTATTGCTGGGTTTTTAGGTTGGTATATTGTCGTTTGGATCCGATCAATGCGGAAGTCCCGGTGTGCCCAGCGTGTATACGAATGTGAAGAAATATGTGTCGTGGATTAGAGAAAATACTCCTCAAGGATACGATAAATACTCGTAGATGTTTTTGTAAGGTGGAAATGGAACTAAACAATTTTTGCTAAACTCGAAATTTTATTTAATATAGTTCAATTTTAACAAGTTATTTTATTAGAAGTTTAGTTAACCAAGTTTTAGTAATATTTTTCGTAAGTTCAAGTGCTTTTTTCGATATTTTCAAACAATTATAATGCTAACAAAAAATGTCGCTAATTTTGCAAATTTCTCGACATTAAGTAAAAAAACTATCATTTTTTTTTGCCAAATTTGTGAAATATGTAGCAATTCCAACGTTCTATACAATCTTCGATAAGTAATAACTAACTCATCGTTTACCTACATGGAAATTTAAAACTTTTATATTTTTCCCATTCTTTTACAAGCCAGATTTTTCATTTCAAATTTCAAATTTCCATGCAACAACATTTTGCTTGTTTCTAGAAGACAATTCTCCTCGACAACGAATCGAACTTGCGTAAAATTAAACGATGCAGTATAAAATTTATTGCTTCACAGATGAGTTAAATAGACATTCTACGAATTCTCACTCATTCTTACAAGTAAGTAACAATGTGCACATTTGGAAAAATAGAACAGATGTTGGACCCATGTCTGTACAAAACCACTAATCAGATTCATAAGGAAAATATCGCGCTATTTCAAACACAAAAAAATATTAGGCAGAAGCTACTCGGTTTTTTACAAAAACTTAATTATATTCAGTAAAAATATTCGAGTACCGATTCGATTCAGAAATCATTGCTTATTAGTATGATTAATGTGCCACTAACTTCGCGTGATTGTCGATAAAATGATGAGATTAATTCGAGTAACTCGCCTAATATTCGACTTTCCTGCAACGAAAATTATGCGAAAAATCGAGAGGCGCATTTTTCAACAATTTAATAAACTTACCCCGCGAGTTTTTCGTTAATACGCGCAACAACATTACAAGTAGAATGCACAAAAATAGATAATTAATTTCTTAAATACAACGCTACGTACATTTTTAGTTTATTAAACATTCTACAATCATGTTTTTACTGATATCACAAGGTGTTTGCAGGAGAAATGAACCATAAATCTTCCACGGTGAAATTATTTTTTTTTAAAGTTATCTAATTGGATTTCTAGAATGTGTCTTCCCGTGTTTCGTTCAAATTAATCACCAATTTAAATGCAATCAATCCCGGACATTTGGAAATCTCCTTTAGTGATTAATTAAAATAGATATTCTTCGTTTTACTGAAGTGATTGTACATGGAAAGGGAAAACACTTTGTAGAAATCTTGGAAGGACTGGATTTCTGTTAAAATTAAATAACTAAAAACAATTCATAAATTTTAGTGTACTTGATCGTATTTGGCGATCGAAGAAAGTTCATTTTTGACATGATCCGTTTTTTTAGATGGCGATCAGCCGAAATTTAATGAGTTTATATCGTATCTAATTTTATGTACAATTATTACTTTGAAAATGCGACTATATAATCGTTAAGTTTCATTAAAATAGGTTTCATTAAAGTTCCTACTTATCTACAATAAACTCTTCATAAATCATATATTTTATATAATTTGACTTACTTTTAAAATTTATCTTACGGTTAGGTGTTAATGGTATATCGAAAAAAAAATAGCGTGATTGCATAAAGAGTATCACAAACAATCAATAACTGTTCCTGTGAAATTTCTTCTGCTTTATTATCTAATCGATTGAGTAAGGAATTAAAATATAAAGTCAAAGTATATATATGTTCAGTCTATAATCTGATCTACACTAAATTTACTTAAATCGTATTTGCACCAAGAATACTTGCATTAACAAGTACTATATCTAATTAGTAATAACATTTTGCTCTAAATTTAAATTATGTTAAAATAATTTCATATTGAGATTAACAAAGTTTTAAAAATTCCAATTTTTTTATTAGCTTATTAAAATATTCGAGAATTAACTATTAATTTATATACTCAAGTATCTCGAATTCGATGATATTGAAGATTCTCCAAAATTTTCATAAAAAATTGCTCAGAAACCGAATTTCAAAATAGCCTCGACATCTCTATAAATTCTCCTCTTCAACATCGAAATTTTTAAGCATAGAAAAAATTATTACTACGAGTACTCTTTCATCGAACTAGCTTAAGAGCAATTTCATCTACAATTAATAATCGGCATTTAGATCCATCCTAGTATTATTTTAAAACGCCTAGGAATCGCGTACGACTTAGTAGCTATATTTATAACATTTTCAAATAACTTTTACTCAATATTATTCTCGTTATAATCTATTCTCACTAAAATTTTGTAAGAATAATCTAAATCTAAGATAATTTTGGTCTTTCAACTATTTGGCTAAAGTATGTATAATACAGGTTTTCACATGAAACATTTTGCAATAAAAATTTCTCGAGATATGTTAACAATTAAACTTTTTATCCATAAACGAAATGTGATTATCGAATAAATTTACTATATTACTCGATTTTCAAATAATTTGAATTGATCCAATCTACTTTAATCTAAACGTTTGGATGCCCTACAGATCTATCTAATTTAATCAGTTTCTGCAGAAATGGTGAATAAGTTAAAAACAAGCAGAGGAATAGAAATATTGCGAATGATCCAAATCGTTTATAAGCAATTAAAATCGCGCTCTTGAATTTCCTTCAGCAAATAAAATTTCGATCCGCAGGTCTTTTTCGTAAGGTATAACTAACATGTTCCTGAGTTTTAAGGTAACCGCAGTATATTTGTCTTAAACGATATCGCTTTCATTCGCCGCAGAACATTTAATTATCGTAATTATGACAGAACATCAATCGTATTTAAAATTTGGCACTTTCATCACTAACATCCAAAAAAATTCATTGGATGACTCAAAGCACAGATTTAGGTTGTGAAGATTGTTAGGGTACATTACAAGCCTCTTCTCGCCCAAGTGCTAAATCGATCGATCACTCAAAGACCTCTAGTACAATTCTCTCTCGCTACAATCGCTTGCTACTAGTTTAAACTATTATTGTACTCTAAATTCGGTTTCTCTGGATCCGTTTACTTGCCGGAAGATTCTTGCGAATCTTCCTCCGTATACTAGTCGATGTAGTTCCGCAATCCCGCCTTGAACTCGGGCGGCACTTGCTTCACGAAGCAATCGTCCAGGAAGCCGCCCATGCTCTCGTAGAGGTGCTTCTTCACGCCGCCCAAATTGTGACTCTCGTCCGGATAGATCTACAAAACAACACAATCATCATCAGATTGCACTAGATCCACTTACTAACTTGTTGGCGGAACAAAGTCCCGGCCTCTGACAGCGCCTTCATCAGCGACATCGATTGCTGCAAATGGACGTTATCGTCGGCGGAGCCGTGGATCAAATAAAACATCTTGTCTTTGAGTTGATGGGCCTTTTTGCTCACGTCCGCCTCCTCGTAGCCTTTGTAATTGTCCGTTACATTCGGCAGGCCCATGAATCTTTCGGTGTACGCCGAATCTGGATAGAAACAGCGATGAAATCGCGAGGTTTGTTGTTTAGAAAGCGGAATTGTTACCGTATAGTTTCCAGTTTGTGACAGGCGAAACGGCTATAGCGCAATGGAACACGTTTTTGGGACTCGCCAGCGCCAGCGCCGCTACGAATCCACCGTAACTCCATCCCCAAACCGCCACCCTTCGTTTATCGATGAAGTGTTGGGTTTCCTTCAAGTATCTGTTAACAGATCGACATTATCCTATTACCAACAAAACGATAATTACTAGACTCACTCGGTGACTTCTAATTGATCAGCAACCTCCACCGAGCCTAGTTTGTAGTAAACTTTGTGCAATATCCGATGACCCTGCCCGCCGGAGCCTCTTCCATCGATTTGAGCTATGATGAAATCCTTGTTACCCGATAGAAAAGTGTTCCAATCTAACCTCCACCTCTCGGTCACCAGCTGGCTTCCTGGACCTCCGTACACTTGCACAATCAACGGATACCTGGTGATCTCGTCTTCTCGAAGACCTGGTGGTAGATGAAGTCGAACTTGAGCTTGATACCTACGAGAATCTCGATGAATTATAGATGTGTGTAAATGAATAAGAGGCTCACCCTCCGGATATTTGGACAGGAAACGTTTTAATCTGAGGCATCGCCATCTCGTCGACTCTCGCCCTCAATTCGGTGTTGTTCTGCATCCAAAGGAGCAACCTCGGTCGAGGCATGGCGGTTTTGTGCAACGACGTGGTGGGAATCCCGGGCCCCAAACACTCCAATACATAGTAGGAGGATTTGGGGCTGAAGACGGCGTTGTGGTACAAACAAGCCGGATGTTTGTTCGCAGCCTTCGGCTTCTTCTTCTTCCTCCTCGTCGACGGGGTGGTGAGAACGACGTCGTCGTCGTCGTCGTCGTCCCACGTGCCGGTCTTCACGCGGTAGATGTTCTCGTCGAGCGAGATGAACGAGGGCTGGGTGGGGGCGGGTTCCTTGGCGCAGGTCAGGCATACGGGGGGCGGCAGGGAGGCGCCCGTTCGGGGCGGCACCGAGGCCACCCTGTACAGGTGCAATTGGCCCGGTTTGTGTTCGGGCACGCCGAGGAAGTAGCTGGTGAAAAAATTGAATACGGTGCTGCTGGTGGTATGAATATGTATATTGATATCGATCCGGTTCGAACGGCGTTGTTAATGGTGGAAAAAAATAGAGTATCTATTAGTTGGGTAGTAAGGAAATATGTGTGTTTGTGCTGCACGAAATAATTCAATATTCATGCATTATTCTTGTTTGCTTAACTGTCGACATGAATGCGAAACTTCGATTAATAGAGTACAGTAAATTTAGTCAAATATTATTGGGGATTATATGTATATGAAAACGCTATCGTCACGTTCGATTTCGAATTGTATTTACACCGTTCGCGCTGTTCTAATTCTAATAAATAAACGATAATTGAGCGCCATATTTCCCGAATAAATTATTTTTCGGAAGGTTGTTATTAATTCGCTGCGATTAATTTTGACCGTTTGGTGAATTTCCCAATTGATTTACGCTGCAATTTCAGGACTTCCAGAGATTCAATAAATTTCCAACGAAGCGTCGAGTATAAAAATTCGCCAACAAAAAAAAAACTATTCCACTTACATGACATCATTGGAATGATCCCAAGTCAGGATTCTGGTGACTTCGTATCGTCCGTGAGTCAACGGCAAAACGCGCCTCTTCGGTATGTTCACAGAAACGGCGTGCCTGAAATTCCCGGCCGGTCCGTCCCTGACCGGAGCTATGGTGATGTAATTCGAACTATCCCCTCCGAAAACCGGACTGTCCCCCATGTCGACCCATCCCTGTCCATCGCTCGTTATCCGTTGAGTCTATAAACACAAAAAAATGCATAATTTTTTACCTCCAATGTCTTATCCGAGCTAGCATTTCACAGCAATCCTAATCTCTGGAAATAGCTATTAATAATCGCCAAAGAATTGAACGCGACATAACCAGCATAGTTTCGCGAACATTGACTCACGCACCGAACATATAATAATCCATCAAACACCGACGAATCGAGCTATTTCAACCATGTGCATCGGCTGTACCAGCTACCTCTTGCTAATTTTCTACCTAACAAACCATGCGCTCGCCAATTTCAACTGCCCCTCGAGCCAGGAATGCCAGCTGCTGCGCTCCTTCTGCAAGCCGATCAGCTGCGTCGCCGGCTTCGAGCCGCGCGTCCCGCCCTGCAACTGCTGCGAGGAGTGCGCCCCCGTCGGCTGCAAGCAGCAGGAGGACTGCGCCCGCGCCCGCTGCCCCAAGACCTACTGCCATCCGTCGCAGCAGCTGAAGCGGCTGCCGTGCAAGTGCTGCCCCGAGTGCCTGAACAAGGGCTGCAAGGTGCCCGGCGAGTGCGACCGGGCGCTGTGCCCGAAGCTGGTGTGCCACGCGTGGCAGAGCGCCGTCGCGGCGCCCTGCGAGTGCTGTCCGGTGTGCGAGCCGAAGGAGTGCGGCCCGGCGGGGAACGGGACGGGGTGCCCCCCGGGCCGGCAGGAGGAGCTGGGGGAGTTGGATTTGGACGCGGTGATGTGCCCGGCGTTGAGGTGTAAGGGGGATTTGGTGGCGAAGAAGCTGGTTGGGCGGACGTGTCCGTTGTGCGTGCCTGAGAGGTGCAAGAGCGCTTTGGAATGCGCTAAGGTGATTTGTATTACGCCGATTTGTAAACGGCAGGAGTTTTTGTATAAGAGTCCTTGCGATTGTTGCGCGAGTTGCGTGTCCGGTCGGTCTTTTATTTATAAATTCGATGAGGCTTATTTGAAGGTTTGATTTGTAGGGGGATTTTTCGTTTGTTGCATGTTTGGTTGTCTATCTTGCGGCGTTGTAATTCTCCTGTTTATTAAAGTTGTGTTATTCAAAATGTTTGATTTATTTCTTTTTATCGCTATTCCAACAGTAATGGATGTATAGATGTAATGATTTATCACAAAACGATGTAAACAATTTGGTGTCTTTGGAAAAAAATATTAATCAAATGAGCTATAGTGTAAGTAAGGTAGAGTGTGGGGTAAATCGGTTGTAAAATTTGAATAGTTCAAATTAAATCCTAAAATGTGGCTTTATTTTTTTTCTTATTAGAAATGCTGATACCACATTAAATTCACAATTTCCTAAACTAAAGAATCGTGGTATTAAAAAGTTTTTTTTGAAAAAGAAAGAAAACGATTTTAGATATTTTTTAAAATGTTGACAATATGTTACATTTACCCCCTACCATGGGGTTCTAAAGTGCAATACAATTATATAGAAAAACACATGGGGCATTTTTAAAAAAATATTTGGTTCCTCTAAAATTTGATATGCTGTTTATTTATTTATTTCAAAAAATAACAGACCTACAAAATAATAAAGAAAAAATAAGAAACAAACCCTGTCTAATGCACAAATAAACTATAAAAATACTAAAAAACATTAACATAATAGGTAAAAATATTACATTTACCCCATTTTTACATATGCCCCAGTCTACCTTATAATAACTCTTACAGTAAAGTTTCCAAAATAATTAATAGCCGGGAATTTCGCGCCGGAAAGTTGGCAAGACCAACAGGAATAAAGTAGAGAAACTTCCAAGGCGGTCTTTAAAATAAGAACGCGGCCTTTTCGGGAAAGTTTCTCGCTACTTTTCCGCGACTCGAAGCGGCAAAAAATGAAATATATGAATAAAATGAATAAATTGGGAACGCGAAAACGCGATTATTTCGAATCGTAAATTGGGCAAACATGCCGTTCGTTCGTTCGTTTAATAAGCATGTTTCTGGAAACGACGATTCCAGATAAGGAATTTCTAAATAAATAGCTGGATAAAATAACAGAGAAAAAAAAATGTGTTCATATTTCGAATTTTGGTAAAAATTGCTTCTATTTAAGATACACACACTCAAAAATGTTTTCCATACATGAATAAATGTTTAATATAACCAAATCTTTGTAAAATTAGTGTCTGTATCATTTACCAAAAGGCATAAAAATCATTTAAAATTAACAATAAAAACAATTTCAAATAATAAATGTCCATTTTTGAGTATGTGTATATGTAATTAAATCCCCAAGAACCGAAACTGCAATAAATTCAACTATAATATCTACAATAAGGTATATCCTAATCCAATCCCCGATTTACTCGTAAAATAATCCTCCATTAATCATCCCGATGGTCGCATTACGACGACGCTTCGTGGATATTTTGTCACGCACATAAATTTTCAAACGCATGCAATTTATGTTCCCGAAAACAAAAATCCCTCGATACAAAACCGGGGCCATCAAACGGCTAAATTATTAATCGAATCGTAGGCGCTTAGAGCTCGATAAATAAATAAATATTGCACGATATTTAACCCATTATACACCCACCAAAAACCGCCTATACACTCGCGTGAAATAACCCAACACGCGAGCTTTTTCGATTATTCAGGACTAGTTAGAACCAGATCTAATCTAGCTGTATACATACCTCTCTGCAATCCCATTTGGGACTCGAGCAAATCGTTATCACAGACAAATTTTGCGGCCGGTTCAGCCACACCACGCTGATCTCCGTCGAGCTGATCCACGACACCGCCGTGAAATAATGATCTCTGAAACATCAACCAAAAAACCTCCGTTGAACTGGAACCCGAAGGAACCGTGAAACATCAAGAAAAAGCCATTGAGGAATCATTGAGGAACTCACCGGCGGGCGATCACGCTCGGCGGCATCACCGGCTTGATTTTGATGTTGGAAGTGTCCGCCAGATCGGCCACCGTCAGGGTGACCTGGGGGTTCCTGGTGCCGGGCTTCGGGTACCTCAAAGACCTGATGTCCGGGTACAGCCTGCCGTCTTTGATGGAACCGTACCAAGGGAACCGCAACTCCTCCACCAAGGTGTCGTTGAACGTCGCGAAGACCATCAGCAGACCGTCCCTGGACATCCAAATGGCCGAATTCGTGCCCAGTATCTCCTCTGCAATCGACGGGTAGTTCGGGATTTATTCGGGATTCGTTCGGAAAACGAGTTTGTGCGGTTTGGAATTTTACCTTCGTAGAGCCAATCGGGCACGCCGTGGCTGACGACGCCGGGCACGGCGGTGTGGGTCACCTTGTAGCCGGTGTGGGACGTGGGGGTTTTCCTGTAGAAGACGTTGTAGTCTTGGACCATCACCAAGGAGTGGCCTTTGGGCGTCCATTCGGCCAGCAAAAGGAACGGGTGGTCGTCGTCTTCGGGAATCGGTCGCAGAGGGAAATCGTTGCTGGAATTTAGAAGCATTTTCTAGCGATTTCTAGCGATTTCTAGCGATTTCTAGCGATTTCTAGTGATTAGAACCCAGTGAATGGGAGGCTGGTTTGAATGGGGATATTTCCTGCTGGATCAACTGATAATTAACTGGATGAAGTTAATGGAAATTTCTCTTACGAATTTGATTATCCATCGCTTAACTAGTTTGCTGCCTTTTTGCGACCTCGTAAATCTTCTGGCATTCGATTTAAACGTCTCGATTTAGTGCAACTGTACGAAGTCGAGCTGCTCTTTCCTCGACTCCGGTTTCCTAAATGTTTATTAAATTGGGCTACGTTTTACGAGCCCAACTCGCTAGGGTAATAAAGTTAACGTTCGCACGGTAATTAAAAACCGTTCGGTTATATTCAATCGGAACGAAACTTCGTAATAGATGGCGCTCCGGGCAATCGCATGTGGGAGAAACTAATCTGGAAGAATGTATTAGTTTCTTCGCGAATTTTTTGGCGAAAATCTTTCATTTTACGCCGGCGAAATCTGATTAGAAACGACACAATAGGCCTGCTTTTCTTGTTCCCGAGGTCCTCCCGAAATAGCGCTAATTCCCGAATCCCTTATCGTCCAGTTTCGCTCGACATCCATCAACAAGCAGCTCGGCAATTTCGTTTAATGCTGGAGAGACCGAGAATAGAGGGCCCCTCGACTCGAAATTAACGCGTCTCAAAACACCGGTCGCCGTAAATAAACACCCTGTGGAAATGGCTCCCGCCGGAGCGCTCGACTCCATTGATTTAAATTATCTCCGAGCATTTAAACTGCGCTTTTTTTGTCATACATTCGCAGAGTATCCGATCAATCTTTCGAGACGGGCGTTTAAAACCGACCCCGGTGGGATTCCGTTCGATAACGAACGGGGGGAAATTGCGGAATGTATTCTAGAGAATTGTACTCACCCGGTTTGGATGTCGTAGACGATGTACTGGGCCAAGTAGGAGTGCCTGAAGAGTTTTTGCACGTTCAGGGCCAGCAACAAG
The DNA here is from genome assembly GCA_918026865.1 of Phyllotreta striolata. Classification (NCBI taxonomy): domain Eukaryota; kingdom Metazoa; phylum Arthropoda; class Insecta; order Coleoptera; family Chrysomelidae; genus Phyllotreta; species Phyllotreta striolata. Next base: position 259,314 of record OU900098.1, on the reverse strand, counting down.
TACTTCTGGTCGGGGGATAATTGGAATCTCGACGGATTCAGGCGCATCTGTGGAAGAATTTCGCGCTATTTCTTTGGGATATTATTCGAAAACGACATCGAAAGTGGATGTGTTAGTACCGCCTGTTTAGGGCGAAATTAAATTACCAAACGAATTTCCTGCAGCAATCACATTATTACATACATGGAGAGCCGGTGGAAATTGTTTCTTGAAACTCACGACGGCGGAAGGTCGTTTGTTATACTTTAATATTTGAATTGCGATGAAAGCTCGCTGTATTGGCTTTATCGATTATTGAATATAAAGCTCGTCGGTGTTATCCTATATAAAGAATACTTTACGACAAAAGCGACCGAGCAGGCTTTAAAAGAGGGTAAATGTAATGGAAATTTAATACGGCGCTTTCAGTGCGGTTGTATTCATCAACTTTACAAGGCTATTGAGCTTGAAAACAAACTTTTTATTCGAATACCTTAATAATTTCATCATCCGCTAATTTATACTTACGAAAGTTTGGTTCGACATGATCGTTCTAACGGTGAGATTCGATGCATTCAATATGCTGATACCGCCCCATTGGTCTTTAAAGATCAATTCATCGTCTGAAACAAAATATCACTGCATTTTATCGCGTGAATCGTTCGAGGCGATGCATGCGAAATAAAAATAAAACCAATCCGCGATTTTGAAGCTTTTAAAGCCGGCGTAAATCAGATTTCGATGGCTGAAAGCCGGCGACTTGGCGCAGTCGGTAGGATGGTTCTTATTTTTCTTGCTATTCGCTCTGTATGCGATATATTCGGTTTGACCTGGACTGAAAACCGGTTTAATTGACGTTCTAATTTAGTGGATTGCAGGCCATTTGCTCGCTCCACGCCGGATGCTATCTAGTTGGAATAACGGCGATTTCTGCGAGCGCTATCCGAAACTCCATTATCGCAAATGGGGCGCGATAATTTTAGAGAAAAACTTGAAAAAACAGGGAAATGTTTGTCATCTAAAGCTTTGTCTTCTACGAGGTTTTCTTGCGAAATTACTAGATCTAATAGGATTTTAGTTAGTAGATTAATAAAGCAGAAGAAGCTTTTAGCAAAATTGACCGGTAAGTAATCGATTTTTAACTAATTTATTTACCCTTTTCAACCTGTAAATATGCATACTTTGAGTAGACTTGAGTTCAACAGTATTTAACAGCTTTTAGAGAAATGCATTTCAAATTTTATACAGCACGGGAGCTTAGTGAAGCATCCATAGATAGAAGTTTAATGGAGTATTCGGAATTGTGTTATAAAAAGAACAAATAAAAGTTTGACGTTCAAATGAACATAAAAACCGGCTGACTGGTTTTACTGAAAAGACGATAAAAGGGCCTCCGGTATTTTTAGCTCCGCCAATCGATTGAAAACTTGTCAATCTAGAGTTGTTAACAATTTAGCAAAGAAATTTCGGCTTCTCCCTCTGCGAATTTTGTTTTACATGGCCGTTCGGGTTGTATGTTTTATGTTTTATTCCGAGTTTATATCGCAAGGCCGTCATAAAACCCGAAAGCGAAAAGGTCCTTTTAATGTTGTTTGCAACTGAAAAAAAAACTGCTCCACGAAATTCCACCCAATTTCGCCAAATTTGTTTTGCTAAAATTCAATCGAAACTAGCCGACTCAAAACGAAATGTTAGAATACAAAGAAAAGTTGTGTTGAAATTCGCAATTAAAATTCTATTCAAGTCGAATAACTTTAATTTAATTTTGGCGCAATTTCGATTACCGCAACTCCACGAATCGTTTAGTAAAAGTTTATTTTCAATTGCTTAATTACTAAATTAGGTTCCCTAATTTTAGTTGATTCGATTTACAATTATTTCAATGGCATGTTGTGAAATATAATCCGCTTTTATTTTCGACCCGCATTCGTACAACACCAAACCCACTCCGAATTGAAACGAAACTCGACTCAAACGAAAAAAAAAATCGTTCGAAACATCGTCGCATTTAATTAAAATAACGCACATCTGCAGCTTTACAATTCCGACGCTTCTGTTGTTGAATTGGAGCGCCGATTACAATGAACGCGAGCGCTCGAATCGAAAAATATCACATAAATAGAATACCCCGTTCTCTCTACTTTTACAAGTTCTCTCTACCTTTACAAGTTCTCTCTACTTTCACAAGTTCTCTCTACTTTCACAAGTTCTCTCTACTTTTACAAGTTCTCTCTACTTTCACAAGTTCTCTCTACTTTCACAAGTTCTCTCTACTTGTACAACTCACCGGATATCCAGGAGCCGTTGAATCTGAGCGGCTGGAAGTCGTGGTTCAGGATGTCCTGCAGCTGGAACCTGTTGCCCTTGATCCTCGGGCCCCCGTCGGGGGGCGTCAGGAGCACCACGGAGGTCACGATGAGCGCCAAAACGACGACGATCACCAGAAGAGCTATGAGGATGCCGCGCCAGTTCCTTTGGTTCGTGTTGCTGGAGACCAGCTGGAATCGGATTTGAGTATTGAGAGATTTTTTTTTTTTAATTAAAACTTTTCGACGAGTTCGGTTGTTTAATTATTGATTCGTCGCCTTTTACTCGGCGAACGGAACAAAGCGAAAGGAAGTTCATTATTTAATTTCGCTGGGATTCGTTTCTGAGCGAAAGGGTTTTCGAAAACGACTCGCTTCGTGAACGGGATAATTTTTACCGATGTCCAATAAGGTGGAAGTAACGAAGTAATTTCGAAAGAAATTGCGATGGATGAAAGAATAATGAGAAAGGTAAAGATATATACACCATAAAATAAATACTAAATGTATTTATTACGAATGGAAACATTTCGAACGCTCTGCAAACGACGTTAATAAATACATTCCGATTTTTATTGGCAAAATACCAAATCAATCGAGCGAAATGTCGTTTACTTAATGCGTTCCATATCTTTGAAATCTTTACATCTCAACAAAAACGCCGGCGTTCTTTCGGAGATTTCTAAACTCCTCGTTTTACCAGTAAAAAATATTTAAATATCGAAAAGTATTTACACAATTACGAAGTTTCTTTCATTTACCAAAAGCCCGAAGAAAAACGAATACTTTTAACAAGACTAAGCTGGAATAAAAGCTCTCCTAGAAATTGGTAAGTTCCCTTTGATTTTCCATCATTACCAAGCGAATATTCGCAAAAAAAAACCAATTTAAACCATCTGGTAAGTAACGGCTCGGTTTCCAGACCACATCGAAAACAATTACGGATCCTTATTCAATCGCTTTGCCAGTTTTTCGTCCTAGCCAAAGAACACAAAAGAACTTACCTCGTCATCGAAGGGATCGCGATCAGCCATTCTTGATTAATAGTCAAACGTTCAACTTAAGGGCGAAAAATGAGCGTATAAAAACATTCCGGCGTTCTCTTATTATCCTTTCGGCGTCCTTAAAACACGTTTTTTTTTTCTTTTCTATCCCGCAAACTTCATATTACAGGCGATGTTTCACTGGCGACGACCGATCAAAATGAAAACTGGAAACCACAGAAAGAAATATTTAAAATAAAAAGTTCCTCTCCACTGTGTTGTGGCTTAAGAGGTTTTTAATTAGACACCAAATGCAAATATTCTTAATTAAAATAGTTGTTTAAATTTGCAGCAAATTCTTTAATTGGTTATTTGCTTAAAAAGGGGTAACTTCTACAACTCTTCTAATTATATAAGTTACATAAATTGGAATGGTAAAAAAAAAAACTTACAAGTATACAAGAATAATACTTCAAAGACAACGTGACCTAACGCCCTACAATACACAATCAAAAATCCCCAAATTAACAGGATAACCAAAGAATATAATCGAAGAAACCGATGGGTGCAATCGGCGTGGTTTTCCCAACTCACCAGTGTGGTTTCCTTTCATCATTTTAGCGATGGAAAATATTGAACAAAACTGCGCTCGTCGAGTCGTCGCGACGCGTCTATCCCTATCGACGGCGGCGCCTGAACTGACCTGAGCCCCGAATTCCACGGCGCTTGCGCATTACCGCATTGTTTATCATTTCAATTCTTTCGCATGTGGAAACAATCCACTTGCGGTTTCGCGAGTTTACTCTTTAATTCCGCGTTTGGATTTTGGTGTTCGGTGAAAATTCTTTTCTTCGAGTAAATGGGAATTTTAATTATTGGAAATTGGTAAGGTTCCTCCAGGTGGATTGGATTGGTGTTGTATTTAGGACGAGTGAAAGTGTGGAAAAGGGGAAGGTTTAGATAAGGGTAGTTTCTTTTGAGATTATTCATAATTAGTTCTTATAAGCGGTAGTAAAATATCTAATGGCGAATTTTTATTAAAATATTTATTTCTTACAATAAGTTAAAATTAATTAAGTGCTAGTTAAAATGCGACAAAAACTGTCGAGTCGATAAATAAAATGTTCTTCTAGTTAACGAAGGTAAAATTAAAATATTACGCTGTGAAATAGGCAACTGATCCGGGTCTTCTGGCGTCCGAAACAGCGCTGATGCAATTAGTACTGGAATTCCTGCTAATGGCCACAATGGAAGCGAAACCGTAATCGTCTTTGAAATCGTACTTGTGGCCGATTTTCGCCAAACCTTCGACCAAATCTTTAGCCTGAAAATTCACAAAAACCTACAGCAAATACCTCGAAAATATCACAACACCCACCTTCTCTCTAAATTCCTCCTCGTAAATAATCTTCATCGGTACTAATTGATGGTGCAATCGCCTTTCGTTTATGGAATCATCGAGGCTCATCTTGAACCAGAGGTTCTTGATGATTGTCTGAAATAAAAAGAGTTATAAAAAGCAGCTATAATTAAATTTTTTGCTCTTCACCTGCGCCAGAGCCGTTGTGATTTTACTGCCGCCAGCGCCTCCCGGTACCAAAACAACATTCTGGTTGCCATCGAGGACGATGGTGGGCGTCATGGAGGACATGGGTCGCTTTCCCGGTCGAATAAAATTAGCCTCTGCTGGCGGTAAACCGAACCCGTTGATCGCGTCCGGTTGGGAGAAATCGTCCATGCTGTCGTTCAGGATTATGCCGGTGCTGTTGGATTGGAATCCGGCGCCCCAACTGAAAATTTCCAGTAACGAAAATACCGATGGAAATATTGGAAATCTTCTTCTTCTTTTTCTTAAGTTTTTGGCCTCAGCTGCCAGGGCTGTTCGGCCGAAATATTGGAAATGTTTGCGCTTACATGAAATTTATGGTTCCCGTGACGGACACGGCGTCGCCGCTGGGAGAGAGAACCGAAATGTGCGAAGTCCCGTGGTCTTGTTGGAAATCGGTGGTGGCGCCGTAGTAGAACGGATCTTGGGATGTTTCGTTGTCTTTGATCAGCTTGCGCATTTCCCGCGCGTACCCCGGCGATACCAGGTTGCTTATTATCTGGAAAATATTATTTCTGACGTCCGAAAACAGGCTATTCGTATGCATTTAGAGAAGGTGTCCCGTTGTTTGAGGACTTTTCGAGCTTCACTTTAACGCCGAACGATCGGAGCATCGACTTATCTCAGCCAATCAGCGTCGCGCTACATATAAATCGCGGTTGTGTTGTGAGATGACAGCTCGAGCTGTCAAAACTGTCATTATTTTTTGACGTTTCGAAGAGAAAATGGAGAATTAACATTAACCGAAGATACGCGAGGCGTGATGTCAACAACAAAATCATCGCTGATTAAGGTATATTTTTATATTTTGCATCTATTTTTAGTTTGATTAATACCTTTTTTTTATAATTCTATATAATTCGTACGCATACAACCGTGGTTCTTTAGAACAATCGCCTCCTAGCGGCCGTTTTAGGAACCCCGTTTTATCCTCAAATAACGGGACACTTTTTCGACCTAAGTGATCGTTTTCAAAGCGATTTTGCAAACGTTTTAATCGTTTTTTACCTTGTCGAAATCGACGAAATCGGGATCGCCGAATTTCGTGCGACTGGCATAGCCCAGCTTGAAGCTCTCGATGATCCTTTGATTAGTTAGAACGGAATAGGGCCGGGTGACGTCGATGTAATCGCTCAATATGTTTAAAATGTAGGTTAGAATGTGACCACTGGCGGGCAAAGGCGACGAAATCACCGTGTGGTTTTGATAGATAACACTCTTTACCGGTTTCTTCCATAAAGGGCTAAAAAAATGATCGTTTTTATATTGCAGTGTAAATGAAGAATTCGATATTATTTACTAATAATTATTCATATCTTCCACAGTCATGATTCCGCCTTTGTCTCTTATATCCTTCACAAAACCTTCCGTTAGAGATCCCTGGTGTAAGGCGTCTCCGCCTTCTGCAGCGATCGTTTCTAACGTTTTAGCCATCCTCAGTCTCTTCAATCGCTCGCCTTCTTTGTAATATTCCTTCGTGCCCTCGTGGAAAAACGTATCTCTACAAACAACCACCTCATTATATAGATTTATCGATTGGTAACAATGGTGATCGTACCTCATGACTGGATCGTTATACAAAAGCTCCTTCCTCATTTCGAAGCGAGACTCCAGAAATTTGGTAACGTATTGCCCGTTCCTGCATATATCTATGGTGGGTTGCACCAGATCCTTCCAAGGCAAACCGCCGCCGAATCTCTTGTAGAGCTCCCAGTAGCCCCGCAGCTCTCCCGGCACCGCCACCGACCTGCCGCCTACGAATCATTTAGTACCAACGAGAAATTTGTAGAGTGTAGTTGTAGGATGTACCTCGCAGAGAGGCGTTGGCTGGCTGGCCGCGGTACATGTCCTCGGCGGCGGCGGCCGGCGCCGTCTCCCTGGCGTCCAGCGCCCAACTCTCGCCGGTGGTTTTGTTGTATATGACGAGGAAGAAGCCGCCCCCGAGGCCGGTGCTCTCCGACATGGCGACGCCTTCGCAGAAGAGCGTCGCTATGGCGGCGTCCGCCGCGTTGCCGCCTTTCTTCATTATCGATCTGGGAAAGTTAAACAGTGTAGAGGAATTGCTGTTGAGGAATTGTTGTTGAGGACTTGCTGTAGAGGAATTGTTGTAGAGGAATTGCAGTAGAGGAATTGCAGTAGAGGAATTGTTGTAGAGGAATTGTTGTAGAGGAATTGCTGTAGAGGAATTGCTGTTGAAGAATTGCTGTAGAGGAATTGCTGTAGAAATCGAATTCTTCTGCGGTTACGATAAAATAGCGAAAAAACTATTCGCAAAGATATGTTGAGTATTTATGAGTTTCCAGTAAACACATTCTTGCGTTCAGGATCGATTCAAGCGTAAAATTGCTGATAAAAAGTCCAATTTATTTAAATTATTAGTTTATTGCACTTACACTCCGATATCGGCGCATCCGTGCCCGCTGCTCACCACCGCTCCCAATTTTCTATCACCATTTTTAGTTGCTAGTATAATCAAAGTTATAATTAATATATCTATGATTATTAATGACAACACCCCTAGGGTGGTTATTAACATAGACCTTTTCCTAAAAACAAATTAAGTGGATTATAATAAAATTTTGCAAATGTTAACATATAGCTATTTGGGCAATTTGTTTGTTTAAAATTGTTATACATAGACCTCGTCTGGTTCCGATTTTGTTTATAAAACATTCGACTTTTTCCGAGGCGCTTTAAACATTTTTATCGTTTCAGAATTATCGCTTATTTAAACAACGATTATGCCAGCAATTCGCTAATGAAGCATAAAAATATATTCGATTTTTATGCCACCTATAATCGATTATTTTAGGAATTCGGAAAATTTTTACGAATCGAATCGCAACTTGCCGAATTTCGAACGAGAGCCGAGTTAATATGTTGTTTGAAGAACGAAAATGTTACGAATTACCGAGATATTCGCAGTTTATCGTGAATAGACAAATCTTCTGAATGACAGCGTGATGATTGTGTGCGAATTGCAGCTTGTTTGAGTATCTAAATGAATTTCAGGTTCGTGGAATGGATAACTGAAAACTATCATCAAATAATATTTACGTTCTCAGAAATACGCAAAGGATAATTGAAGGTTTAATTAATAAAAAAATGCATAGTGAATGATCGTTCGAAATTGGATCATTATTGAAACAAGGCCTACAAGTAGGTATAAATAAATTGGAGAAAAAAACAGCTACAGACCTTAGAAAATGGAAGTTTCTAGTGGATATAAACAACATCTAAAATATTTCTGTAAAACACTAAAACAGTTATAAAGAGAATAGAACAAAGTGAAATTTATGAACAAAACGAAAACGTGTTCGTCATGATGCGATTTGGCGAATTTTTAGAAAGTCTCGAGCCTGAAAATAGCGATCGATGAATAATAAAATCGTCGAATACAGAGGCAATCGACCCAGTTCGATTTTAATTACTAAATTGGTACAAACCCGGCAAAATAACCCAATTAAGGTCACGTTCAAGGGACATGATACAATATCTTTTGTCTATCACCAATTGGATCTGAATGGGCCACGTTTCGACCGTCCGATTCCGCTCGCTATTTATATTTAAATAACCCAAAAACCTGCGGAAAATTTGAATTACCGGTATATTTAAAATTCAAAATTCACCAACGTTCGACGACCTAACTAATTAACTTAACGCGATAATATTATTTAAATTCCAAAACTTACATTATAATCCAACCAAAAAAATAATATACAAATTTCTAATCGGCGATCTTCAACTAAATATCAACTTCTGGCATTTCGGATTTGTTAATGATTATATGGAGGCTTCTATCGCGCACTCCGACTCGGACCCCCCCAAACTAACACTGTTTTCAAACTGTGTGATTTGTAGATGAACATTTGTGCGCTCAACGGCGATTCATACAGGGTGATGCGCGCTAATAAAACCACTTACATTCTTTATTTATACCTACTCTGTATATTACCAATATCAGGATTACATTAGGCACTTAACTATTAAATTAGTGTATCTTTTATGAATCGTATCTAAGCGTTGATATTCAGTCGTCTTCCTTTATTTTTGTACTTTATACGCCTATAACAACTCCACACCAGCACTATTATAGTATAATTTATTGCACAGCTAAAAATACACATCGTTTTGACTATTAAATTATGTAGCAAATCGCGAATATTTGGGCAATACGCTCTGTATATATTAGTATCAATTTCGTTGGTGAAAATTCGTGCTGGAACGAATTATCTGTCGTTAAGTGAAAAGCGAAATACCGATTGAAAAAAAATCCGCAATTTTGCCGTGTCATCGAATCGTCTGCTCGACGAATATTTGTAGAAGAAAATTAGAAAAATTAGAAGTCATTGGACATCCCGAGGGAGTTGTGTCACTAAATATAAAACTTGTTGGTATTACGATAGATTTTCAGCCAAATATTTGAAGAAGGAGAATTTATGTGATTTATCGAAATACAATCACCCCTGAGATATATCGTTTTAGGCTGTTATTATCTGTAGGTTATCGACCAAATTGGTTGTTCTGTCCTGTGTGATTAATAGAATAATTATACCCAGTTTGGTCGATTAACCACAGGTCGTAATAATGATGCATTATGCCGCGAGTATATCATTTTAGAACTTAGTTGAAACGATAGTTATGAAACGAAAAATTACAGGTGTAATTAAGTAACTTTTCCTGCAATCGATGTATCACGAGCCCTACGATAATTCGTTTTGTTTCGAATTTTAATTACTTGAATGTTTCTCCGTAGTTAATTTTTTGTTTTTTTAAAAGAGCAAGGCATTTAATCGAATAAGGAAAAGACTTTTACTGAGAAATTTTTCTATTATTTATATAGAACAGAAAAAATTGCCTATACCCAGAAAAATACCCAGCGGAATGAACGATAATTTACATAATTGAGTGGTACAAATTGTAAGTTATCGATCAAATTGTCATCGTTTTTTTTTCTGATATTTCTGCCAGTTTTTGACTGAATTTTAAATATCCTAACGTTACAAAAACGCGTTGAAAAGTTGAAATTTAGTGTCAAACAGGCGATAATTAGAAAAAAATTTCTTAAGTTATATCAGGTAACAATAGTCATAATATACCACCTAATCGGATCATCGAGTCACTAAAATACAGGTATGTTTAAGTATTCTAAATGTTAAAATAATTAGTAAATTGCTTATTTTGTTAACAATCGCAATAAAATAGATAGAATATAATTATCCCTTTTAAATATGGCAAATACAAAAATCTATACAAAATTAATATAAAATTTTGTCTAAATAATAATAAAAAAAAAATACATTTGTTAACGCGCAACTCTACAAATAAAAATAAAGAGTAGTCGGACGGTTTCGATGTAAACTCGTTTGGTATCATAAAATTAAATAATACAACATACAACTTAATTGATAAAACTCATTTTGGCACTAAACTTAAATATCATCTGGGATATTTCCATCGAATCGACGATCAATCATCATCTTGATCATCGTAATCGTGTTCACCGTAATCATAATCATCTTCCTCTTCGTCGATTAGCTGTTTACTCTCTTCACCACCGGGACACTGGGAGCATCTACAACAACAATTATTTTTATTTACCTTTTGGAATCGGTATAACGGGAGACCCACCTGCTCTCGTTTATTCCGAATTTAAGGCAATATTGACCTATGCATTCGCAACAGCCGTCGTGGAACCACCGATAGCTCGAAGCTCCCATGCTCAAACAACTCGATTTGCATTTCGTCCAGCTCATGCACTGCGCCCAAAAGGCCACCGTGCAATTCACGGTAATCATCGTAAGCTTATTGGGATCCACTTCTTGTTCCACGCTCACTAAAACAACACCTAAATTAACACCTAAATCCGGTAGAACCCCGCGGAGTGAACTTACACATGGTAAGTTTGATCTCCTTCTTGGGATCGTAGTGATTGAACTCCATATCGACCGGAAACGTTTTGGTCTCCCAGCGTTTGTGCGGATCCGGCAGCTCCGTTAAAACGGCGAACAACTGGGGAACCACCTCCTCGAAGTCCTCCACGTGGGACTTCCTGCTGAGGTCGGTGCCCGTGTGGTTGGGCTTCGGGCACATGTCTGGAACGATGAGATAATTGGATGATCTGGAATGGTGTAATGAATGGGGTACTCACCGACGCAGGAGCAGCACTCGCTGTAGAGGTAGCTCAGGCAGTTGAAGCACTCCTTGCAGCAGGTGCAGTTCTTCAGGTCGCAATTGCAGGACTTGGTGAGCAGGCATTTGCTGACGACGCTGCCGCAGACGGCTTCATTGCAGGTTTCTGCCGTTTTGATGGTTAATAGGAGAAGGACGGCCAGGAGGGCCGCTGCGATTGCGTATTTTAACATCGTTGTTGGCTGGATGAAATTTGGTGCATTAATAGTGGCGATTTTTTTTTTTTTGTAAGATTTTAAACGGTTTTGGTTTCAATGTGATAATGTGCAATAGGGAAACTAGATTTATTATTAGGTAAACGAATCGAAATAACAAAGTTATATTTAGAAATTCTACTGGGAAATAATAAACAATTTTCATACACGAGAAATTTCCATAGAGCATTTAAATTCAAATGTATTCCGCTGGTTATTGAATTTGAAAAATTTGCCTAAGCTTCAGGTCTTCTTCTCTTCTATTCTTATTTATATTGACTTATCGTTTTTCGACCTTCATTTCTATATGATATGTGTAGACAAATTGAAAATTTTGTTATGTCCAATTAATTTGTTTATTTCAAAAATTTCTATTATTATTATTATTAAGAAGCATACAAAAAAAGAGAGCATTTTAATGATAAAATAAATGTTAATAGATATTAAACAAAGCTCGCCAAAGTATTTGCATTCGACTAAAAACGAAGAAACCTCAGTTGTATAGCAACCGCGTACTTACACTCACACCCAGAGGCGCTTTTAAGTATCTCATCCCAAGATTTAATTAAAATAAAAAAAAAACCAACAAACCAAACCTCTATTACTAAACCTAACTATGCGATTATCGAACACACAAACTATACCTTTACTCATTTACTGCTGCGCACTTAAACTTCCAATAATCCCGGGATCACATTTGCGTAACGCGTGTAGAAGAATCGAAACGAACGGAAGAAGGAATTATCAAATAATTTTTCGACGAAAAATAATGTGTACACTTCGTTAGCACTCAAGCCGCCTTTCTTCGACGATGGTCGGAACACGAAACTCGTTTGGTTCGGTATATTGGTATGCTGAAAACCGAGATCCGAGAGGCTCGAGAACCGACTTAAAATGATACTAATGAGACTGAATGAATACCTTCGCCCCACTCTGGGCTCTCTTTATACAATGGTCGAATGGAAAGTGAATTCTATGAATCGAAATATTCAATATTACGGGATCTAATCAAATAGACTTAACTTGCGAAAATCGATACGCGAGTTTTGAAATTATCGCTTGTTTTCGATTAAGTGTTGAACCTCTATGCATATCATTTTGTTGTGTGCTAATTGACTAATTGGTTTTGATGTTGTTTTGTTGTAATTATCCTATTAAAGACTATACCAAACTCGTATCTCGTAACTAGTGAGTAAACAATAAACTAGTATTGGTACTTTAATTTTACTATTTAAATACTACACTCGCATATATTTCAATAAATAATTTATGTAGCTAGTGTTCAAATAAAATAAAATCAATTCTAACGCGTAATAATGAATGTTATTAATAAAAGGGTTCGGTTAGGACGCCACTGTGAGTGTGCTCCAACCGCCAAACGAATTGACCACCAACCGAGGATTCCTCCTTTTAAAATCGGGCGCTTCGAATTCTACGAAGAAAAGGTAAATTACCGTACCTACCTGCCAAACTGGCGTTCCTTCGGAGATAAATAAAATACAGGATACGAATTAGCGGCGCTCATTCATCTTTTGACGAGATTGTTAGAGGCGCAGAGAGGTATAAAAATATGTCGCATAACTTGGAATGTTAAGTGGATGATAATGGAATGATTAGCGTGGAAGTTGCCACTTTTCGTGCTCGAGCGGATTTTCCTAGAGTCATGGTCGTTTAACTAGTTTTGGGGGTTACTCGATAATTGAATGACTCGGATGAGCGGAAGTTTTAATACAAAATCGAACATCTGGCAACACCTATTGGACTTTTTGGTCGTAGTTGAAACTTGGATGGATCGGATATTAAAAAGGATTTACCTAAATCTCCATTAGAGTAATGGTTATTTTACAAAACTGTAGTTAATTGACTATTTTGTAGTTATTAGTTCAATTAATCGAGCAAAAACAGGATGAGTGGAAGGTTGGCTGATGAGTGGTGTTTGTTGAAATGTCAAAACATCAATTCAATGACTCTATTATCTCTCAATTCATACAATTATATATTCAAAATATATTTAAAGCAATTACATTTAAAACTTATTCTACACAAATTTAAATGTCCTCATTGCTCGAACGTCAACGTCACGCAAAAATTGAAATCCGAATCCTCCGAAGATTGCCGAAATAATTGAGCGTGTTGCCAGGCTGTGTCCCCTTTACCGCCCGACAATGTGGCGGTTAAAATCAATTCGCTAGCACCGGCAAAATCGTTCATACTAAACGCCTCGGTATCTACAATTAATACGGTGTATGAGTTTATCGAAGAGTATTCGTTTGGGTTTTCTCGTTCAAATTACCTTTGGGCAGTATTATGCAATTATTACTGGAGCACAATTTCAAGCCGACGTTGCCGGTTTCGTAGGTTTGTTGCACGATCTGCACAGTGACGTTTTGTAATGTTCTTTTACAATCAGCCAAATCAAACTTCCACGATATGGAACCCTTTTCAACACCCTCTGGAAAACCAAAAAACAAACATTACATAAAAGAAATGCGTGGATTTGGTATTATTTGCGATTACCATTTCGCGCTAAATACACCATTTTCCAATCGATTTCTTCCTTCCTGAAAATTTTATCCGACTCGAAAATTCCGTTTTGCCATCCGTTCAACACCTGTATCGTTCTGCCGCCTGAAATATATTCGTATTTATTTAACGCGGCCGAATATCGAATAATTACGGAATTATCGACGAAATCTTCGGGATTTATTTTCCATACGTGTTGCGATTGAACTCCATTCTCGTCGGTTTCACCGCGGGCTATTCGCCACATCTCCTCCCCCGACGTTCTCCCTTTACGATCCTCGGATTTAGCCGTCCTAATAAATCACCGATTAATTTATTATCTAACAGAGTACGAGTAGATTTTACTTTTCCGTTAGGAATTCCACCAACTCCATCAGGTTCCTTCTCATTAGATACTTCCTTCGCGATGCAGACAGGTTCTTCTGTAGTTTGTTTCTGATGTGAAGGAGCGCGTCCAAAAATTCCTTCTCCGAGCAAGCGGTTCTCCTTTTGAGCACCTCCTTGTGTTTGCCGGTGTACCTCCAAGTAACATCTTGAATATCCTCGCCTGAATAGGCTACAACGTAAGAGATCTTCTTGTTCCATCCCGTTTCGTACACCAACGGAGTATCGCAGATGTTTTCGCACGGATCGCAATGCAACCAACGTCGTTGGGTTATCGAATAAACCTACAAAATTCCCAGCTTCACCTCCACATTCTACTCGAAAATAATACGGCCATGTTTTTTTTTATTACATAGCCAGATAAACAAAGTGTCATAAAAAACCCGGCCTACTATACTCTATTTAAAAACTAGGAGGAGCGATTTGAATTTAAGTTGGCAACACTCGCGTTTGTTTATTGGTCAATTACGAATCAAGTTACCGGTTTACCACCATTTTGAGGTTATGTTTTTGAAATGTGAAGTATTTAATATGCTCTATTTAGGTAATTTGTTAATTCATTCCTTCTTTTAACATAATTACTGTGAGTTTACTCTAGTAATCTAGTAACTTTTTTGTGTGTAAGTCAGGCTTCTCGAAATGCTCCTCCTAGCTTTTAAATAGAGTATAATACACATACTTCGGTCCACACGTGATCCCCTTGATCGATCACATATCTGCTATCCCATCCCATGGCTCGACAACAAAGCGTAAAAGCATTTGCCCATTCTCCGCATCGTCCCCGGCGAGTCTCCAATAGGATATTGACGTCGTTGTAGCGCGGGAACGGCGTGAATTTCTTGCACTCCTTGCATCTATGCAACTGAAAACGGAAAGAACGTGCCTACTGGGATAGTTCGATGGTTTTCGTTTAAATACCTCCACGCGATCGGTGTACTGCATTAGCTTGCGATCGTTGCTCATGTGCGAGAACTCGGTGGGGTCGCCGCAAGATTCGCAAGGCGGGCTGTCCACCCACGTGAAAAAGTCCTGTTTGAACCAGCGGAGGAGTTCCAGGATGAGCATGTCTTGGATGGATATCTCGGGGTCGTCTAGTTTGCCTAAAAACGAATCGGATTACCGATGGAGTTTCGTTGTGCGATTAAACTCACTTTTTTTGATGTGCGTTTGAATGAGTCGCAACCTTCGTTGGGCGTTTTCTTCCATAATTGCAACAGGAATGAGCTTCTTCGCTCGGTCCTGGAGATGTTTGTCTTCATATTGCAAGGCACTGTGGGAGTTCCTCTCTAGAGACATTAGAAACGGATTCGTATACGTCTAAAAAATGGTTTATTTACACCAAATATTTAACTGTAAATGAGATACTAACCAGTGTTAAAGGTGGTAGAATTACTCTTTTAATCACCTCCTTGTTACTAGTCGATGTATTGGCTATTTGCGAAGAACTTGGATGGTCTGGATGCGAAATCTTAACATGATTATTTACCTTTGCTGAGGTACTTTTATTAGTTCTCCATAGCTCGGAGGCCTTTATGAATTCTTCTAAGAGTTTCAGTGGATTATCTACATCCATTTCGAACACTGTATCTTTCTAATAATGTATTGAATAGAAATGAATTAATAATCATTCGTTCGAAAGAAATACATACCTCTTGGAAACCCATGGCTTTTAAACATTCTATTCCTCCTTTAATGGCTAGAATTTTTTCGGAAATGGTGGCGTTGGATTTTTTCAACGAGCGAAGTTTCAAATTATGTGGGTTTTTTAGAATGTTTTCGGCGATTTTGGTGAGCAGTCTGAGACCTTCTTCAAAGACTTCCAAATCGTTTTCGGTTAATTTGGAAAAGGCTTCTTGAAGTTCGGAGTTCATATTTGGTCTTAGCTCGGTTTGTTTAGCAATAATTCACGGGAAGGTAATTGATAAAGTGATTAAACATTTATGACGTTTACTATTTCTATTCAAATTTTTGCATTTTGTTGTGTTTTGACGTTTAAATTGAAGGTTAGGATTTAACTATAGTTACAGTCCCGGAAATTTACCTTACTTCTTTGTACCTCAAAGTATTTAATTTAATTAAATATTAATTCATTCATATTCGTCGTTATTAAATATTCAACGATTTACTTATTTCTTCTGACGTTGTTTTAAAAACAATATTCCTATTAACTGAATTACTTAAATAGGCGAGGTATCTAGTAACTAAAAAGAAGTTGAGTTTGACAAGACAATTGACATTGACACTTGACGTCTTGTTGAAATTGGAAAATTTTTATTATAAAAAAACATAACATGATATTTTTCTATAACAAAATTAATAATAAGTTGTCGTAAGTTTCAAAATGATTAAAGCTATTTTAGTATTTAACAACCATGGTAAACCTAGGCTCTCAAAGTTCTATCAGTATTTCGTAAGTATTATCTAAATAATTGGTAATATAATACTGTTATCTGCGAATTACTTTCAGCCTGAAGATATGCAACAACAAATAATTAAAGAGACGTTTCAATTAGTTTCCAAAAGGGACGACAATGTGTGCAATTTCCTCGAAGGTGGCAGGTACATTAAATTAAAAATAATTTAACCAACTCCTCTGATTTTATTACCTTTTTTTTAGTTTAATTGGGGGTAGTGATTACAAATTAATATACAGACATTACGCGACCCTCTATTTCGTGTTCTGCGTGGATTCCTCCGAAAGCGAATTGGGAATCCTGGATTTAATACAAGTTTTCGTCGAAACTCTAGACAAATGCTTCGAAAACGTTTGCGAATTGGATTTAATATTCCACGTAGATAAAGTCCATTTCATCCTAAACGAGCTAGTTATGGGCGGCATGGTACTGGAAACGAACATGACTGAAATATTAACGAGAATCGAAGATCAAAACAAAATGGAAAAACAAGAGGTTAGTTCATTAGTTTACTTAATAATTATATTAATCGTGTATTGTTTAGGCTGGGATAACAGCGGCTCCTGCCCGAGCAGTCTCGGCCGTCAAAAACATGAACATTCCCCAGCAGATAAAAGACATCAAACTCCCCGACTTGCCGCAGGCCATCAAGGACTTGAAATTCTGACCTCGAACAGCCAAGGATTTCCAAAACCATCGGTTGCCCCCGTTTCACCTTCCCTCCCCTTCGGAGTCTCTTCTCGAAGAACCCTCTTCTGTTAAGTATACCTGATGCCTGTTACTCCACAGGCCGTCCGTTCGTTCGTTAAGGTTATATTTACCTTTTTTTTTATTATCCTAATATAATTGAAGTTTAATGGAAAAATATATTTAAATTGTTTACTCCAATTTTATCAATGATGTACTTTTTTTTTTGAAAGTTTAGTATGTTTATTTCTTTTTTATATAGGTACATTTAAACAATCACAATACGCCTAAGGCGACATCTACATTACAACATTTTTGGGTGCATTAATGTTGGTTAACGATAGAGTATTTAGAACAACCGCTTTTAGAAAGGAACGTCCTGCGAAAATTTTGTACAGGTTTTAATCCAGCCAGGGATTGCTGGGATGGATGCCAGGCGGGTGGTTCATGCAGGCCGCCTTGCAGGGCAAGTCGTAGCAGCAGGGCGGCGTGCAGGGCCGGTGCTTGCAGCAGGGCCGCTTGCAGGGCCCCGGCTTGTAGAAATTGGAGTATTTCGGTTTGCTGAAGCAGAGCTGCACCTCGGCGCACCAGACGCCGCACGGATGGTTGTCGGCCGGCGGGAACATCTTCATGTAGCAGGGCTTGAAACCCGTCGGGCAGCCGGCGTCTTCGGGACGGGGCCTCTTCTTCCTGCGTCTGACGTCGGTGCAGTATTTGGGGGGCCCGCAAACGCCCACGCCCGGATCGCATTTGCCCGGTTTATCGCAGGGGCTCGACGTGTGGTAGTCGCTGTTGTAGTTGTTGTAGAAATTCGAGTAGCGCAGTATGTATTCTTGGTCGGACGTCAAATTGGGCCACTGAAAATTGAGCTGTGCAGTCAAATTTCTCTTCGAGATTAAAGGGGCTTACAGGGCCGCAGCTTTTGGGGCAGGTAATCATCAAGGGTTTTACAGGTTCGGGGTAAGTCGGGGGGCATATGGGCGGAGGTGTGACCATACAACACATGGCTGCTGGGAACAGGACCGGGTTCGGTGGAGGAGCACATGGTCCGCAAGGGCTACGAATTTCAATCGCATTTATAATCGTAAATTTTGAAATAATCGATTAAATGTACTCACCTACACATTTTACACACGAAAATTTAAAGGACACTTACGAAACGTTAACGGATAATTTGAAATGATCGAGACCGAAATCCTGAAGAGCGCAATCTACGGAAATTTTAAGTGAAGTTTGTGTTTTGACTGACGCGAGTTTCTATAGCGACATTTTCAACGGTAATTTTTTTGTATAAATTTTGTTGTTAAACGTTTCAGCTCTCTAATTAGAAATTCGAGTAGCTCAAAAAACGACGAATCGACATAAAATGCTTGTTTATTAAGTACCCGCAATTCGATATATAAAAGTCTTATCGAATTAATTGTTTTAAAATAGTTTTGATTGAACATTAGAAAGTAAAATGTTAACATGATGTAATAAGATTCACTTTCGATACTGCCGGGCGTATGACCGTACAAAAAAAACCGATTGAAATGAATGTTTATATTCACCAATTTAAATTGTATATAATTGGATCGATTTTTCATAGCTGCTTTACGAGTTTAAATTTTATCACTAGATTATCGCAATATTTTACCCAAACATCCTTCGACTAGATTAATTAATTTAAACATTTATTTTAACAATCCAATTTCAATTGTCGGATATCCTCCTCGAGTGATCCGAAGTTGTTGCGGGTTTTCTTGGGCGTTCAATACTGCTTGCAATAGAGAAAGTAATAATGTCAACATTCGCGTATTATCATAACAGTATCGGCAATAATGCAACTGCCCACAGTTACATTTATCAGTTATTATAAAATTATTATCGGCCGCTAAAAATTCGAAAAATATACCAAGTGAAAAGTGCATTCGAAATATAACCGATAGGTACTCGAGGGTGCCAGAAGAAAGTGGTATAAAAGATAAAACGAGTAAGTTTCTATATTTTTTTCAACTTAACAGGTAGTTAGTTAACTAATCGAAAATTCCTAATTTGAATTTTTTCAAATCTTCCAGATTTTACATTAGCATTTCCTGCGGTAATCTGGCCGGTTGTAAGTGCTTTCCGAAACGTTTCCTGTACATCAATAACAACTATTGCGAGTCGTTAGTACACCGATCAAACGTAATCGAGGATGAATGTACAACAAAGAAGAAAAAAACGAAAATAAAAAGCCCGATTCGTCGGCGCCTTCGTCTCCTCAGGCTATGCATCGCTGGTATTTGTCACTTACGTAACACTCACCGGAGCAAAATGGATGTATGGATTCTCTCGAAGAAAGTAAGTATGTATGTAGATTATTTTATTGTGCTACGATGTATTAATTCGCCTGGTAAAAAATCGGTTGTAAATCAAATTAACAACGAATCGCGCTAACTTACAAATCGGTCTTTCTCCTTGGTATTAACCGATTTAGAACCTTTTTACGGCCGATTTTATTAGCGCAAAAACAACTTTCGATGAAACGATTTTATCTCAATAACGCTCTTATTTGTTAAATTTTTTCTTTTTCCACTTTCACTGGGAGACCGTTGAAATCGAGATTGGCGGCGTTGCAGAAACCAAATCATCGCCCGTCTCTAATTCGACAATAAATATCGAGATTCATTCGGTACAATTCGATTGTGCGGTAAAAGATCTTTATCAAACGCCGAAATCCGCTTTCGTTTTCGTTAATACTGCGATCGACTAATTCGAGTCCACCAACTTCAAATCGAATTTATATTTATATTGATAAATTTCATCGTTCCAAGCCGCTTCTAAGTACTTACTTGCAGTCGGAGGCTGCATATTTTAAAAGAGAAATTATCCATATAACGAGGCGATACGTCTTTTCGGATTTAATTAATAGATTAGAAAATTAACAAGGTCGAAAGTAAAATGGCGAATGGAAAGGCAAAAATTCGACGGGTTTCACCGTACACCAAACAGGCGATTTTTTAAAAAATCTCATCTCGAAAGTACCAGGAAATTGGATACCTAATCGTCAATCGAGATTTACCGTAAGGCCGAAAGGTCGAGTACTTGCTTCAATCGATCTTCGAGAATTTAATTTTCTTGCGCCGAGTGCACTAGTCTGGAACGACACCTCATTAAATCGTATTTTTCACTTTTTATACCGATAAAATACGGACGAGGAAGCGGATTTGGTGGATATACACTTGACTAGTCACAGCTCTAGCAATTTTTACCAAGTCTTACGGTAATATCTAAGTAACAACTCATCGATAAGTAACACAAAGTTGGACGATTACTGTTATTAGATTATATCGATGTTTATACTACAATTTACTTATTTACAAAGCCTCTGGCGGTGTAACATAGTAACAAGAATAAATTCACAGGAAATATCTCTAATCAAAGTAAGAAAATAATCACACATTATCCCGATATTTTGAGACAAAAAACGCAGTTCGGAAGTATCTTAAATTGAACGTGAACGAAATTTCGCCGAGTCATTATTCCGGTCCAATAATCCTTACATCATGTTCGTATGTAATTATTATTCCTCTTTATTGTAATGGTAACGATTCGTCTGTACCAAAATACTTCTCAAATTTTTGCTGGCCGAGTAAACGAGCCGAAATGAAATTACTCGAATCTACACGAGGAAATAATTACATAAAAATCGCCTAACGAGTTCCTTAATTAAATGCGCTTCCGTTGCACCGAGCGAGTTTGATGCAACCCGAAAATATTAGTACTAAAATCCATGAGAAAGCGAATCCGATTAACTCTAAAAGTGAAATTCATCCACACCTCCTACTATTTACAATTAGTTCTGGATAGGAAAATATCCAAGAAGATCACCAAGCAGTTTTTTCCATTGCCTCATTCACCAGCTAAACCCCGGGATCATCAACAAAGATTGTTACACTATCATAAATTATGCCGCGTGAAAATCAATCGATGGAAGAAAGTACAACAAACACCATTAATTACAATAACAACGTCGAGCAAATGCAATCCTTTGGATAAAGAAGCGATACTTCCGACGTCCGGCAACAGCACATGTTTCGCCGATAAATTACCGCGCTCTGTTAACCGATCTTCTCGGCCTTTCAGCCTTTCTTTCTGTTCTTCCTGGCCCACGCGGGGAACGCCATCGACATTTGCATGACGCGGAAATGCAACCCATAATTTTATTGAAGTTACTCACAGCGATAGAATTAGCTTAGTCGATTAATTCGAATAGGAATGTGTAAGATATTGAAACGATTATTCCGATGGATATTCGAATATTGCTCGAAACTCGGCGTAGTTTCGACTATAATTGATGTAGGAAGGAATTAATTTTTGTTACTATTCGGAAGTATTGTGTAATGGAATTTGCTGAAAAAATATTACGAACGGGTTATTAGTGCTATTCGGATCGGAAATTGTTACAAAAAAATACTTTTAGTTTAATAGAGCGTTGCGGGATTTGTGTTGTAGGCATATATCTAATATCTGGCGAGATATTGAGAAATGATAATGGAAATTTCGAGATTAGAGAAAATCGATTCTTATAGGTATTTCATTGGAATCTTTCATGATTTTATTAGAAAGTGTAATTTTTTACTTTTAATATCAAACTAGAAGTTTTTTATAAGTACATGAATTATCGTTAATTTTGGTTACCATGTAAGAAGATGATATTAACAAATTTTGTACTCTAGTATTGAGTGACTATAATATTCGTAAGCAATTTATATTAATAAAATTCAATAGTGATCAATTTTGAATTGGGGTGAATTTTGCTCTGCTCTGCTTTCCTCCACTCTTATACTTTTTGCTTTGCACTGTTTTCCTTGCTCTGCTCTGCTCTGCTCTGCTCTGCTCTGCTCTGCTCTGCTCTGCTCTGCTCTGCTCTGCTCTGCTCTGCTCTGCTCTGCTCTGCTCTGCTCTGCTCTGCTCTGCTCTGCTCTGCTCTGCTCTGCTCTGCTCTGCTCTGCTCTGCTCTGCTCTGCTCTGCTCTGCTCTGCTCTGCTCTGCTCTGCTCTGCTCTGCTCTGCACATCGATTCACGAAAAAAAAAATAGCGGCAAATTTCTAAACAAACAAAACAATTGTACGAAAACTAATTATATCACATAAAATCCGGCCATTGTGTACCGATTGCATTCCCCCCTCCACCCAATCCCCGGACAAATCGCCGGCCGTAAAAACTGGCAGCGCTTTTCGGAAAAAACGCCATTCCTAATTCGATCGTCGGCCAGTGAAAGCCTGAACTTTTCCTCGCGCATTTCGACTCGGCGAATCGGTTTTCTTTCGGTTTCAGTTCACTCGGGGACCGGTTTCCATCGAAAGTGGCGCGAAATCTCGTCGGTGCTCTCTCGGTACTCCCCGGATGTGGAGTAGGTCAGTAACGAACGATCGGCGCGATTTTTTTTTTTTTTTTTTTAATTTGATTCGTGCGGTTTGCGATCGAATTTGTGCGGGTGCTTCGTTGAAAAAGGTAAAATTGTGCTCGGGGTTCTGATGATAGCCCGTTGTCTTCGGGTTCTTGAGGTTGTTGTTGGTTCCGTTGTTTGTTGTATGTAGCGAATATAAGGAGGTTGCCGATGGTTGGTTTTCTTTCATTTTATTTTACTTTCTACTTCATCGCTTAACGGAACTTGAAGTGTAATAAGAAGTAACCAGATACTCGCCTTTAAATAATTTATTTACTATTTTAGCAGTTGCAAATAATCCTTGTCTAGGTACCTATTAACTGGAGTTCCCTTTAACCTTCGGTGTTTGATACAAGTTTCTAGCCTCTTTTAGAAAAATCTATCTAGTCAAAACAACGCCTAAATCCTAAATAAATAATTATTTGTGAAATAAAAATTGCGCCATGGTTGGTCGGTATTTTTCAAGATTACGACCTTGCTATCGCACCTTACGCGAGTGTCGTCAGGTTAAAAGGAAAGTTTTTTTTACCTTTACTCTCTCGGCGATTTATTGCCAAAACATTAAAAGCCGCGTAAAATAACGGTAGAAAGTAAAAACAAAATTTATAAACACTGGTAGTCGTGTGAAAAAAAAATGTATGACATACGCTATATGCAGAATTAAGTGCTTTTTAATCCAATTTAATGGTCGAACGAGAGTCCATCGATTCGTTTATCAAATTTCCAATTTGCAATAAAAAAAACTGCTATTAGCATTTAATTGTCGTACGAAATTCGCAACCAACGCGTGTTTAATTATCAATGTGGCGTAACAAGCGGAGGATGTGCCACAATTAATTTCACGATTGTCGTTTTAACACATTTTTTTGCACAATTTGTCCCATAAAAAAATCTGCCAAGTCGATTTATAATTAATTCGCTAAACGATTGCTTAATACTTATTGCGTAATTGTTTGGATCGATTCCAAGCACTTATAGGGTTGAAAAAAATTAAGATTTCTTGTGTATTAAGCAATGTTTTTGTTATTATAATATACCAAAAGTTTGATTTGCTAATAAACCTATTTTGATAATAAAAACAATTAATCTCCGCGTTGTTCAGAACACTTTAAACATTGGCAAATCGATATTGTGAAAACCCTTTCTTAATAGATAAAAGTGTCAAGGAACAATTCTAAATTTACATCCAAACGGAATGTTTTAAAAAAATGAAGTAATACATCTACCAATAAGCCTCAATTGACACAGAAATAGCCGAATTATCGGCGCTTCGATCCGAACACGACGAAAGGAACTCCCATAAATTCCGTCCGATAATAACAGCGAAAATCCAATTAGCAGGTGGCGCTTTAAATTAATCATCGAAATGTATCAATTGTTGGTTGCGTAACAGTTGGAATAGCCGGTTGGCTCTTATGTAAATTACAAGGAAGTAATTTGGCCGGGAATTCGTGCCAAGAATTCATTTTTTACCCGAATATGGCAACGCGCAAGCGATCGTGTTCTTGCCGCTTTACTTCCTCTTCGCGATCCGATATCCCCGCGTTGGAATTTTGATTGAACAATTTCTCGTTTATAACTAACTCCGAATTCTCCGAGACCCGCCTATGTTAATTCCTGCAACAATGACGCCCTAAAGCGGCTGTATTAAATATTGCATTTGTTGATTGCCTATTTGTAGTCGACATCCAAAAATGTCTCTAATTGCATTTTATTTCCATTTTCAGATCGTTGTGTGCTATTCAACCGTTACACAACGCAGATAAATAGCCGTATTTTTTTAACGAGCATTACAAGAAATTACAGTTATCGTCAACGACCAAAACAATTCACTCCATCAGTGGTTTATCATTCATCCAGTCGCTGATCGACAACAGTTTGTCCAGAAAATTCCCAATTTTCTGGTGCGATATAAAACTAGTAGTAAGTGCTTTGAAGTGTACTAAAACCATCGCTTTTATCGCGTTTAATCGCTGCCGCACAGTTTTGTAGCGACCATCGATCCATTCTATGCGTATGAAATTTTCTACAACAATTATCCTGGAAAAAGGATGATGGTAGGACACAGGCTGGGATTGTTCGGCGTGTTATTTTTCTGCGGATTGGCTAACGCGGGGATATTGGACAAT
This sequence comes from Phyllotreta striolata, assembly GCA_918026865.1. Taxonomy (NCBI): domain Eukaryota; kingdom Metazoa; phylum Arthropoda; class Insecta; order Coleoptera; family Chrysomelidae; genus Phyllotreta; species Phyllotreta striolata. The sequence continues at coordinate 234,504 of OU900098.1, read as the reverse complement.
TTCAACTGGGCGAGATCGGATAGGATCGAAGTGAATCTACCTTGGTTGCCTTGTAAGTATAAACATTCTCGTTTTATTGTCGGAAATTAATTCGATGTTTAAGTCGAAAACGAGACGCGCTGTTACGATGAATTGGGATGTCTCAATATCACCCGGACTTGGTACCATTTGATCCATCGGCCGTTCAACGTGTTCCCATTGCCTCGGTCTGTGATAAACACTAGATTTATACTGTACACAAGATTAAACCCATCCGATGTAAGTAATGATAGAAAATGGCAACTTTTATCTTGAAAATATCTGCTACTTTAGGGGCAATTAGTTAGAGCAGCTAATCAATCGATTGAAAGGTCCAATTTGGATATTAAGAAGAAGATTAAGTTTATTATACACGGATTTATCGACACACCCTTATCGAATTGGGTATGTTTTTTTTGTATAAATAGTATTTCTTTTAATAAAGATATTTTTTTAAAAGGTGAAGGAAATGAGAGATGAGCTTTTGAAATCGCAGGATGTGAATGTAATTGTTGTGGACTGGGCAGGAGGTAGTTTACCTTTGTATACACAAGCGACAGCTAACACAAGACTGGTTGGAATGGAAATAGCATTTTTAATTAACTATTTAATCGTAAGTTTTCTACTTAAAACATATATTCTACTTTAAACGAATTTATGAATAAAACATCCGTTATTTCATACAATACCGCGCCGTGTTTATGTAAACACGATTAATAAGTAGATTATAAAAAAAAAATGTTTGTTCAAAGCATTACCAAATACACCTACAAAGCGTTTATTATTATATAAGTCATAAAAGATTCAAGAAAGTAGGTCAGTGCATTCGCTCGAAGAACAAACATATTACGGCGACGATTTCGCATTTTCCACGGCTTTTCCTTTCCAGAAAAACTACGAGCTCGACCCCGGCGAGATCCACATCATCGGGCACTCGTTGGGCGCCCACACGGCGGGCTACGCGGGGGCCCTCGTACCCGGATTAGGCCGGATCACCGGATTGGACCCCGCCGAGCCCTATTTTCAGGTACCGATCAATCCGAAATAATCAACTTCTTCGTACTAAAATACATATATTTCACTGTGCAGGGCATGCCGCCTCACGTTAGACTCGACCCGTCCGACGCCGAATTGGTAGATGTTATTCACACCGACGGCAAAGGGATATTTTTCTTAGGTGCGTTATAAACCTATTTATAGAGTAAATTGTAATTTTATTCGATGTAGGGTATGGGATGTCCCAACCGTGCGGCCATCTGGATTTTTATCCCAACGATGGCAAGGAACAACCTGGATGCGACATTACCCAAACTCCCTTAGTTCCTTTGACTTTAATAAGGTAATTAGAACCTTTATCTCTCTTCTACAAACACACTTAATGAGTACTATTGAACTACTTTTTACAGGGACGGCTTGGAAGAAGCCTCTAGAGTCCTAGTAGCCTGTAATCACGTCAGAGCGATCAAATTATTCACGGACAGCATCAACACCAAATGCCCCTATATCGGTGAGTACCCTTACGTAAAGTACTACTCGTGTACCAACATTCGATTCCTTAGGGCATCAATGTAAGACATTCAATCAATTCAAAGAAGGTAGATGTTTCACGTGCAAACCAGGACCGGGTTGCGCCGTAATGGGCTATCACGCCGATTCTACGCCGGGTTTACTAGAAAACAACGAAGTACAACCCCAATCTAAGCTACAAGACACCGTAGGCACCAAGTACTATTTAACCACTGGAAAAGAACACCCCTATTGTCGTAAGTACGATAAAAAACGGCATTACACGCGATTTATCGTCGGTGAATTACAGATAGGATGTACAGGATAAGCATAGAGCTGGCTCATCCTTCGTATGCCGAAAATTGGGTGCAAGGGCACCTGAAGGCTTCGGTTTACAGCCCGTCGGGCGTGATGCACGCCGATCTCACGCCCTCGGGCGATATGAAATTAGAGCACGGAGCCACTTACACTACGGTCATTTCGCATCCGGTGGATTTGGGCGGAAACGTTAAAAAGGTAGAGGTCAGTTGGGAGTACGACATGAACGTTTTGGAGCCCAGGACTCTGTGCCTGTTTTGGTGCAACGATCATTTGTACGTGAGGAACGTGCTGGTGGAGGAGATGGAGATGCCCGGAAGAGGGTAAGGATTCTTATACGGTGAAGTGAAAGAATTGTTTGGTTTTTTTCTTTTTTAGGAAAAGGGACGCTCAGTTTTCCAGCAAGCTGTGCTCGAAAGGCAAGAAGGATTACGTAGATATAGCGAATAGGGGAAAGGGGATATTTTTAGATACGTGCCTTGTGGATAAGTATTCGAAAAGTTAGCGATGACCAAATGGAATCCGTCGCGTAAATGTTTCTGTGGAAATATTTAGATGGAAAATGTTGTAAATATTTTAATTTTTTTTTTCTCTGTAAATAATCTATTTTGTATAAAGGGATGTTTGTGTGTTTGTGTACATATGTGTCGAGATGACTGTGTTCTATTCCAGCCATAAAATACTTTTTTTTTATACCAGTTTTTATTTGAATTTATATTTATTTGATTATTCGGTTTTATGGCCTTCCTTGATTATGATCTATAGAAAGTAATGAACTTGTTATGTTTGTTCGATAATATCTTGTAACATGTATTTCAAAATATATTTTGAATTTTATAGTTCATTATTATATCCTTTCAAGAACTTATTACATATAAAAGTGCAAATGAAAATCAGATTCAAGAGATCGATTTTTAAAATACCAAATTCAAAATAATTTGTTTTATTTGAAATAAATACGATGCACGCTTAAATTAATCCTTTACAAAATTAACCACAAAATCGCTTTAAAACTTACAATACATTAAGAATCCATCTGTATTAATACTTTACCTGTACATTTCCTGTCGTCTATGTACTTGATAGCTTCGTTCACTTGAGACAGATTGTATTTAGAACTAATGTGAGCGCCTATAATGTTATCACTAGCTAATTGTAGAGTATCGTTAACGATGCTCCTGTATAAATTGTTGTTTTGAAGTCTGAGCTCCTTCAAACTGACCACGGATACGAACGAATGACATTTTGGGGTTGGCACAGTTTTGTAAAAATATGGCGCAGCGTGGAACAGTTTACCACCAACTGATACACTAAAATACAACTTGTAAATTATTGTACAAAATTGTATAAATTATTTACCATGATCCAATGGAATCCATTTTTTCACCAGTAGCGTCATAGACAATTGAAGTACCCTTGTTGTCGGTAATTTTCATACATTCTTTGGTTAATGTATCCGAAAAAGCTACAGTCTCGAATGCACCCCGTTGTCTGACCAATTCTCCTCGTTCCTCCGTATCTACCAATCCTATAACCTGTTAGTAAATGAAAGAATTAGTGAGTTAGTTCATTAAAGATTATTGATTTTCGTTACATTAGCTTTGTATACATTAGCAGCTATATCGATGGCTGCTAGTCCCATTCCTGCCGGTCCGGCGGTTATTATTACCCGGTCTTTTTCTTTGATTGTGGCCAGTTTAGAGAACGTGAATAGGGCTGTTGAGTGTCCGTAGGCTATCACTGCGGCATCTTTTCGTTCCAAATCGCCTGGTATTCGCCATATATCGTTTATATCTAACTGAAAGTCAATTTTCATGATTAATTTCATTGGGAATAACTAAGTATTGTTGAGAGCATACCACGCATTGTTCGGCAAATCCACCGAAGGAGCTCAAACTAAGGCCTAGTACTTTTTCCCCGTTAATAATTTGCTCGTTTTTTACATCTTTACCTCTTTCTATAACCTCTCCGGAGAGTTCATAACCTAAAAAAATATTAAACATTATCGGCAATTTAAAAAGTTTGGTATTTCACCTGGTATAAACGGTAAATTATCGGTAGAACTTTTAAATTTGTGGACATCTACGGAATTAACGCTACAATACACCACTCGTATCCTGACCTCAGTCGGCTTCAAACTAGCAGGCTTCTTTTCTTGTATTTCCAAAGGTTTGCCAGCTTCTCTTAGTACAGCAGCTTTGTAGGTACTCGCTAATTTAACATTTTTTGATAGGCTATTAACAGATCTTGATATAATTCGAGTAAAAAGTTTATTCATTGTTTTTTACTGCTTCGAACAACATAACCTCAATTCAAAAATCAAATGTCAAATGTCACAATTTTTTTAAACTCCCAGTAGCTGCAGAGAGAACAAATCACAGGCCACAAATAATAAAAACAATTAGTGGCAACGTCGCGGAACCGTTCCTGCAATTAGAATTAACGAAAATTCTTGACGTCTTTATTGACAAAAAAACATGTTTACAAAAGCCCTACGTTTTAATGTCAGGAATTTTAAATACTACGCGGCGTCTCCGAGACTTTTCGCCAGAGCGGCGCACACCGACTACAAAGTACCGGATTTCGACGAGGACCGAAAAGAGTCGTTGCAATGCCCCACGATGAGATCGAGCGACAGCGAGGATCGGAGAAGAGGCGCTGTGGGTCTCATAACGCTAATAGGAGGGGCTCTGGCCATGTACGGCACCAAAGCCGAGATCCACAGGTACCGGCGAAAACCGGCCTCGGCCTGTCGTTTACACCAGCTACTCGTAGATACGTGCTGTTTATGGGCGCCTCCGCCGACGTGCTGGCCCTGGCGAAGATCGAAGTGAATCTGTCGGAGATTCCCGAAGGTAAATCGGCGACGTTCAAATGGCGGGGGAAGCCCATATTCGTGAGACGCAGGTCCCCCGATCAAATCAGATCCTCCGAGAAGGTTCCGTTGTCAGAGCTTCGAGATCCGGCTACGGACGACGAAAGATGCCCTAATAAGAAGTTCTTAGTGATTATCGGTGATTTATTTTGGTATTGTTGGAATTGTTTGTAAGGTAAGTTGTTTTTAGGTATTTGTACTCACCTGGGATGCGTTCCCATCGCTGATGCGGGGGACTACGGTCCCGGGGGATACTATTGTCCCTGTCATGGTTCCCATTTCGACGCCTCGGGGCGAATCAGAAAAGGCCCGGCCAATACGAACATGGATATACCCGAACATACTTTCGTTGATGAAAATACGCTGGTTATAGGATGAATTTCGCGTGTACTTTACTCAATTTTTTTCCGAATAATCGAATTATTCGAGGCCATTTCAACTTTTTTGCGTTGTTTTATACTACTAGTCAGTAGAAGTTATTTAGCTAGTTTATTTATGGCCAAATAAATTATACACTAAAGGCCACTTGTTTGACATTGACATGTGTCATTACTGTCAATTGGAAAAATGTGACAATTTGCGAAGTGGGTCAATAAATATTTTTACCAATAAACGTTTCTCTAAAATATTTTAACGAATTGATCGTTTGGTATTTGTTGTGATGCGACATTCTGCCATGTGATTTCTATCGCATAACTTCGAATTAAACAATATCGCTAGCAATCGTTCAACCTTCAGGACGGAGAAAGGGTAAAGTAGTAACATTGGTAGTTATTTTTAGTGTTGTTTGATTCGACTGGTGTGTGGTGTGTATTTCAATCATTCTTTCGTAGTATTTACAATACAATACGCAATGGCGAAAGAGGAGGAATACGATAAGTTACCGGACAAAGACGCTGCCAAAGAATTCTACGCCAAGTACGAACCCAAAGAAATTTTAGGAAGGTAACTTTTATACACGATTTACTCTAACCTAGCGAATTCAAACCGATGTTAATTCCAGGGGTATATCCTCCACAGTACGAAGGTGCATCGAGAAAGAAACCGGCAAAGAGTACGCAGCCAAAATTATAGATTTAAGTTCGAGCGATGGTTTGCACGACATGTCTACGTTAGAGGCCACGAAACAAGAAGTAAACATCTTGCGACACGTAGCCGGACATCCATACATAAGTAAATATTCCAAATACAAAACCTTCGATAACAATTAATCAAATTATCCTTAGTCGAATTGCAAGACGTCTTCCAATCTTCCACTTTCATCTTCCTGGTGTTCGAATTGTGCAAGAACGGCGAGCTGTTTGACTATCTGACTTCCGTGGTGGCCTTGTCCGAGAAGAAAACCCGCTACATTATGAAGCAGATATTAGAAGGGGTCCAACACGTTCATTCTATGAGAATCGTCCATCGTGATTTGAAGCCGGAGAATATACTGTTGGACGATAATTTGAACGTGAAAATTACCGATTTCGGTTTTGCCAAAGTGCTGGAAAACGGGGAAACTCTACAAGGTGATTTAAATATATATTTAATGTAATGAAGCAATGGTGGCAATTATTGTTGTTTTAGATTTGTGTGGAACTCCTGGTTATTTAGCGCCCGAAACGTTGAGTTGTAATATGATGGAAGATTCTCCGGGATATTCGTTTGAAGTGGATATGTAGGTAGTCGGACATTTTGAATGGTTTTAGATGCATCGATTAATGTGAATTTTATGTTTTTAGATGGGCCTGTGGGGTTATTATGTATACACTGTAAGTTGTCTCGATCGTTTCTATAATACGATAATAATTTTGGTTTTTATTTTATTTAGATTGGTCGGTTGTCCACCTTTTTGGCATAGAAAGCAAATGGTGATGTTGAGGAACATAATGGAAGGGAAATATACGTTTTCGTCGCCCGAATGGGCCGACATATCGGGTTAGTTTGTTTGTAGGATTAACTTTAATTCAGATTGTATTACATTAGTTTCTTGATAATTCCAGAGGCTCCCAAAGATTTGATTAGAAAGTTGTTGGTGGTGGATCCTAAGAAAAGGATCGGCATCAAAGAGGCCTTGGCTCATCCGTTTTTCCATACTGTCGTACGTATTTTGATGGCTTTTATCGTTAGATTTTTTTGCTAAATTTACACTTTTTTTTTCTCTCTCTCCTACATTGCAACATCGCAATATTTCAGCTGTGGGATCAGGATATAACGCCTTTGAAACGTTCTTTAAGAATGAATAGCAGACGATTTAGTCGTATTTCAGACATGGCACTGGTAAAAAAAGCATTAATTTTTTTGAAATTTTTTTTGGGGAACCGCTTTTTTGTGTTCCGGAAATTACAATCGATAATTATTGAATATCGTTATCGATTTTAATCTAACACAATCTAATTCGCTTGGGTTACCCTTACCTTATAATCACTAAACACCCTATACAAAGCTAATCTAAAAACAATTAACACACACGATATAATGGTTTTGATGTATCGTTAATTTAAATATTTCTTTTGTAGAAACTGCAACAGACGAAATTCAACCCTAAGCGAAAATTCCAATGGGCCATGTTAGTGGTGAGATCGATGGTGAGGATACAAAGGCTTCGATTTACCCCCGAAGCCTTGAGCTTAGACATTGCTAGGAACGATCCCTATCGCCTTAAAATATTAAGAAAGGTAATAAAGTGGAATAATAATAATACTTGTGTAGATAGTTTTAAAGTTGTGTTTGTTTTGTAGGTTGTCGATGGCTGTGCCTTCCGAGTTTACGGGCATTGGGTGAAAAAGGGCGAAGGGCAAAATCGCGCGGCTCTCTTCGAAAATACGCCCAAAACGGAATTGAAACATATATACGTGACGAATCTTAGCCGATAGTTAATTTAGATAATTTGATAAGAATGAATACTTCCATTTGAGATATTTTATTTGATCATTTTTTGTTGTTATTTTGTACAAGTGGAAGTAAATGTTAGTAAAAATATCAACTGTGTAATCGCACTTGTAAGATGTGATATTTATTTGTAAAGATTTCGGCATTTTTTTACAACGATTGTTGTAAATGGAAAATGTCGAGGTGATCCTTAATTGACGATATTTTCTTCATGCACGTTATGTACTCGTACATTCAATTTACGTAGATTTTTCTTGCCACTTTAGTTAATTTTATTTATAATATTTCATACGAATATTTATACGGCATTGCAGTTTGTTGCAATATGGCTTTGTAATAAAATCGAACTGAATTAACACTTATATTTTCAATATAAATTCTAACAAAAAAAAAATGGTAACAACAGCGCGTTCGATCTGTTCCGTTTCTTCTGGTTTTTAAATAAATCTATTATCGAATTTTACGCATTTTTTTTCTCCGCAAATTTACCTTCTACCCCGTCGAAAACCGATTCCCGATCGGTCTAAGCGTCCGATAGAGCGGCAACACCCGGTAGAACTTTACCTTCTAACAACTCGAGACTGGCCCCGCCGCCTGTAGACACGTGAGACACCTTATCTTCGGTTTTCCAAGTAGCAGCGCAAGTCGCCGTATCTCCACCGCCTGGAAAACACCCCGATTACACCTCTTTTTACCAATTTCCGAAACCGGCCTCTTACCGATTATAGTTACAGCTCCTTTCGCCGTGGCTTTAACGACCTCGTCCATGATGCTTTTGGTACCGTTGCAGAATTTCTCCCACTCGAACACCCCCGACGGTCTTTAATGAATAAACGTTATTAGAAACGAACGAATGTTGGTTATTCGCCAAGTTTTACCCGTTCCAAACGACGATTTTGGCGCGAGCTATCGGATCTTTGAAAGCTTCCACGGTTTTCGGTCCGATATCCAGCCCCATCCAGCCCTCCGGAATGCCTTCATCTGCAGTAACTGAGCGCGTCTGGAAAATACCACAAAACGTGGCTGAATAGCGGCGACAATCGAGGCCGAGAAGTTTTTAAAAGTGTCTATTCGACCGTACATTCGGGGAGTGTATATAGAACGACTTACGTTGGCGTTTTCGTCGAATTTATCGGCGATGACGAAATCGACCGGCAGGTGGATTTGTACGTTGTTTTTCCGCGCCTTTTCCATCAGTTTCCCGACGATCCGGGCGCCTTCTTGATCGTACAGCGACGTCCCGATCTGAATAAAATAAAATAATTAAAAGAATAAAAATCGAACCGCCTTTGCTCGCCGAACAAAAAAAATAAAAAAAGAAACAACGACCGACGTAAATATGTCCGCTGTAACTGTCACAGTGTAAAGACAAATGTTTGAATGTGATTCGAAAATTATTCCAGAGACAAATTCAGCAGTAATTATTCCCAATTCGAGACGAGAAATTCCAAAACGAAACGATGGTCGGTCGATTGATTTGAACAGGAAAATTCATAGGTAATAAAAAAAGGTATGTATGTACATACAGGAAAAAAACTAAAAATTTAAAAAAAACCACAAACCGATCAACTATAGTTAATCAATCGCGCGGTAAACATGGAGCGTTCATCTCCCAGAAACCGGTGCCATTTCCAGCGGAAATCCCCCGAACCGGTCCAGACCCGATCGAAATCGTCCGTCAACTCCCACAGCAGCGCATACACGTAACAATTTCCCCCAAATAATTCCTTTAACCCCCAACAATTCACACGATCTCCGCAGCGGCTTCAGACGAACGGCCAACGACAACCTGATGAGGCTCAACTCGAACATCAGCGAAATGCTGTCGGAGAGCTTCAGGGGCATCGATTCCATCTGCACCAAAGTCAGGGAGTGCATCACGGACTTCAACGCCGCCGACGCCCTACAGTAGATCTCTCCATTTTTTCCCCATTTCGATTTTTTTTCGCCACGTTGTACGCCGGTTTCAGGGCGACCGTTTACAACGAAAGCTTCGCCGACGAGCCGTCGACGGAGCAGGCGCTGCGCAAGCAGCAGGAGGACCGACTCAAGTACGAGGAGCTGAAGGAGCGGTACCGGAGGTACCGCGCCCAACGGCGCCCCGACGGCGATCCCTTCGATTTCGCGAGGAAAAGCGACGCCGGTAACGAGCGCGGGTTCTCGTTCGGAGACGCTCCAGCTGTGGAAACCGTCCCGCAGGAAACCCGGCGAGTCGAGGAAGTCCCGGTCAAATGCGATCCGGAGGCGTCCAACGACGGTAAAAATCATTCTAAACGCGCTAAGATCTACATTTACATCTTTAATCGTCTAGTCAAGGAGAATTATCGGGAGGATTCGGTAGAAGAAATCCTGGCGCTCGACGATTTGCCGGAGTTACCGGATGTGTTGGTCGGGGAAAAACCGGACGAGGAAGCCGCCGCGGAAAAACCGAGGAAATCGAAAGGAAAAAGCGCCAAGAAGCGCGTGCGCAGGAGATCGTTGGAGGAATACGCGCAGGCGGTTAAAAAAGAGGTATAAAAAAATTGATTGTGCGTTACAAATACGCAGTTTTCGCATTTAATAGGCGCAATTCGAGGATTTTAATTCGCTCAAAGCGGTGATACAAGATCTGACAGAGAGAATCGATTTGTTGAGCAACGAAACGTTGCCCGTTAAGTGCGAGGAAAAGCCGGAAAATCGATTCGAAACGACCCTGACGGAACAGCGACTGAACGGTAAAAGGCCTATTATTCAAAAGATTGCCCAGTTTATAACAAATCCTGTATTAAATCGCCAGATGCTCGAGAAGAAGCGGCAGACGAAGAAGAAGACGATGAGGACGAAGAAGAAGAAGAGAAAAAAAGCGCCAACGATCCGGTGGTGTCGCTGATGAAAAACATCAGTAGACTTTTGGGAGCCAGCCTGGCCAATGCCTTGGATTCCAAAACTTCCCTACCCAACGAATTTGCCAGGTTTGCCAACCTAATTATTAAGCCTAAAAAAACCGATATTAATTCCCCGTTTATTCCAGGCTGGAAGCGCCGGATCCCGACCAGGAGGATCTCCTGTTGGAAGACGAAACGCAAAAGAAATTCCTCTATCTCGAGCAATTGCTGGCCAAGCGCAAAATGGACAACATCAAAACCAAAAACTTGCTAAACGTGCGTAATTTCAAAGTCGATAATCCTGTAGTTGTGATGATAAAAATTTCCAGGACGCATCCGATCGGGAAGTACCGGAAAGCTCCTACAGAAGCTCGAATTTACGCAGCAGGTACTCCAACAGTTTGTACTTCAACGAAAAGACCATGTTCAAAACGTCTTCGAAAGACAATTTGAACGCCCATCGAAAATCGAAGAAAATCAACTCGGTATTGACCGTTTTGAACTACTCCAACGGCTCCATCGAAAAATTGAACGTCTCAGGTAATCCCCGGAAGCTTCGAAATTCTATGTAATTACATCGGATTTGCGCAGAAACGAAAACGAAACCGTCCAAGTACAAGAAACTGACCGAAAACAGGAAACCGAAGAACCGCAATTTGGAATACTACAAGCACAAATTGGACAAATTCGGCGGCGCCAATTGGAAACAGAACTTGTACAAATCGGGCGCCATCGACAACGCCGGCAAATCGTGTTCGGACGAATTCGGCTTCGAACGCGAGGCGAGCCTCGTCAGTTTCCCCAACACCGAATCGAGCAAGAGCGAGACCAGCGTGGATTTCAATCGGAAATCGACCAAATCGGGCCCCAAACGGGCCTACGGCGACGCCAAAACGGCGCACAGCGATTACGAGGACGACATTCGGAGCGACGAAAGCGAAATATCCGCCGATCGAGGTAAACGAACATTCCCGAATACGATCTTGTCACTTTTCAAAATGACATTTACCCTCCTGTCACAAATGTCATTACGATTAAGTTCTAATTAGATAAAGATGGTTGTTTAATGACGTGGGATGAAGGGAGATGTAATTACAAAAAAACGCGCATTTATGACATGAATGTTTATGACATATTAGCTACAGGACCGTATTATTTTAGTGCCGGTTTTTGGTGTTGCGAATAGCGAAAACAAATCGAAGGGCAAAGGGAATTGGATCAAATCTAAAGACGTGCAAATGCCCTTTACTCACTGGAATCACCTGGATATTTTGGACGATTTAACGCACAAGTACACACCTTATTTTTTCGAATTTATACAGTAAAATATCGCGCGATTTTTTTGTTGAAAGGGATTTGTTGCCTTTGTGCTCGGAGTATCCGAGGAAAGACGTGTCGCTAGAGGAGAAATCGCAGGAGCCCAACAAAGACATTCAGAACACTTATCTCTGGAAAATGGTGTACGAGCAAGAAGAAAACGACAACGTCTGGAACAAACTAATCCAACCCACCGTGGAGGGTGGCAAAAATAAATCCAACACCGGCGAACATCCACAGGATTCACCGGATAACAAAACCTTCAAAAAAGTTGGTTCAAATTGCGAATTATCTTCCACAAATTCTACACACTCTTGTATTATTCTCAGCAAAAATCCAAGAGGAGAACCATCGAAAAACTCGCTCCCTACATGTTCGATCCCAAGGAGGAATCGTCGCGCGCCAATCAATCGCTAATTGTGATGCCCATCACCGTCCAATACAGCAATCCCCCGCAAATTGTCAAGCACAACGTGAACGAGGAGCCCGACGTGTTGCCCAGCGTCGTGGGCACCTCTAGGCGCATCAAAACCTCCAGATTGGAGCAACAACAGGCCGCCAGGGAGGCTCTATCGGACAGAGAATGGAGCAAACAAAGGAAAACCAAAAAGAAAAACAATGGAAACACGTCGAGTCCCAGAACGAACGATATTTTGAGGGAAGGAGGTAAGAGGAGTAGAATAGGGTAATGTAGAACAAGAGTAGTGCAGAACTAAGAAGATAGAGGCAGAGTAGAGGAAAGCAAAGTAGAGCAAAGAAGTGTAGAACAGAGTACTTTTGTGACATAGTGGATAAAGCGATTTGATTTCAGCGAATTTATTGGCGAGTTCGAACGACGAATGCGCGGAGTACAGGGAGAAATTGACGCCCCAACAGACCGCCTACAAGAAGGCCATCATGCGAAATTTGGTCAAGTTGAAGGAATTGAAGTTGAAGGAGAAGCGCGAAGAGCGCAAAATGGCCGGTAAAATGTCTGCGCACCAACCGAAAATCAACCCCGCTTGCGTGCCCCATTACACGCAACCCACCATCCAGAGCCAGAATTACTTCCAACGGCCGATCGTCCAGAATCCGGAGAAGGAGCGGCACAGGTGAAACCGATTTGTTCGCCATCGAATCGATTAAATCGAATGGTTTTTTTTCAGCGCTAGAAGAAAATCGTTCGGCGACAGCAAGAGCGACTACGAGAGGAAAATGTTGTCGTTTAAATACTCGAAGAGCGTCGGAGAGAAACTGGTGTCGTTCGTCAACAACCAATCGCCTCGACGGGATTTGGATACACGCCACAACACGGTCCCAACCAACGGTAAATTTACCCATTTACACGCTCGTTTTCCTAACGCAACACCTCGACAGATTCCCCTCGAAGCCCACCCGACTTGGACCCCAAAGACATGGTGATGCAGCTGCAGAACCTGAAGAAGGAGGACGGCTGCGTGTTGAGCAGCATCCAGAAGGCCGTGGACGTCATCGAGAACAAGATGATCGACCTGTTGGACGCGCCCAGCGATTTGAATTTCGACGCCTTCGACGTGATGGAGAGCGAAATCAAACAGGTCTTGGACATCATGAAGGTCGACGCCAGGAATCCCGAACGTTTGGGTAACTTTTACCGGCAATTTACCGACCGAATTTAGCGCTAATTGCGATATTGCGTTAGACGGCGAGTTGAAGCTGGAGGAGAACTTGCAGAAAATGTCTATGCAATTGTTCAGCAAGTTGGAGAGTCTGTTGGATTCGGGTTCCGAATACAAAGAAGTCACTTCTGGTAGTGAAGTTGTAGAGGAAGCTATACAGCTCGAAAGGTGTGCGAAATACCATTCGAAATGCGTTAAAAATGTATATTTTTGCATAATTTCAGACCGTCATCGATGACTACTTTAGTGTCCGAAACGAAGCACCGCGATTCCCGCCAACCCAAACGAATCTCCCGCGTCCGATCCGACGCGAAAACCGCCCCGATCGCCGCGCCCTGCGACGTGGAAACCGCCAAAATGGGCGAGGAAATCGCCACCAACGAGCACATCTTCGACCGACGGGAAGACGTCGACGCCGACGCGGGCGATTTCGAACGCTTCGAACGACATTCGAACGCCTTCGATACACCGAAAGAGGAGGAACTCGGCGAAGAGGAGGCGTTTTGGGACACGGCCGAGCAACTGCAACGTTTAAACGACATCCTGCAGGACACCGATGAGCCCGAATTCGCCCCGTTGCAACGCCAATGCGCCACCACCAATTTGGACACGGTCCGGCGTCCGGATCCGCTGGTGCCCGACGATCTCACCGATTCGATTATGAACCTCAGAGACGGGCGATCGAAGAAAACCGAAGAGGATGATGATGATGAAGAGGATAAGGAGGATTTGGGCAGCGACGTGGAATCGATCGATTCCGACGATTTTCTCACACCGTCGCACACGGAATTCAACTACGTGTGTCGCGATGACGAGTTTCTGACGCCTCCCGAAGAAGCCGCCGCCCATTCGATCGATGTTCCTTCCATAGAGACACCAGCAGAAGACGAAAACGATGTAGATGAAGACGAAGAGGAGGATTTGTCGACGGTAAACGAAGCCAGTCGAGGTTCCGATGGCAGTTCGAGCAATTTCAGCGATCAAGTCAACGATATGATCAAAACCGTTGAAGATATTTACACTAGACTCGATCGCATTCAAAAACATGTCAGTATTTTTACAATACTCTGAGAATACGATGGTATTTTTGTTACAAAATTACAGAAAAACCAGTGCGACGAGACTCCCGAAGGCGGCCGAATGCAATTAGTGAAACCATATCAAACCGCGGTGGTGGCTCTAGAACCGGCGCCGGCATCGTACGAAAACGTGCTAAATTTTTTAGAATCGCTGAGCGACGGCGCTGCGACCGGAGAGGTACATTCGGCTCGGTTTGTAACGCGCCTACGTTATCTAACTAAGCCTAGTTGCCTGCGAACGAACGCCAACGGCGAGCCTAAGAAAAAGGTCTCTTTTTTAGTGACGCAGCGGCCCCGCGCAGCCCTCCAGCCGCCTTCGATACGCCGATCGTGGGGCGGACGATCGCCCGCGATCGGCGCATTGAAGGCGTCGCCGTCGCTGCACAATATCCTGCGATTCTTGGACGCTTTGATCGAAATCGGGGCCGAAGAGGAGACGACGCCGACGCGCCGGAGCGCCGCCAACGACCTAAAGATCGTCGAATTGGACGGGAACGACGGAACGGTTGACGAGATTGGGTTGTCGGAAGATTTGGGCGGTTCGCCGGCGGTTTTGTCGGAGACGTTCGAGGGTTTGGGTACATCGGACGGTTCTTTCGGTTGTCTCGGAACGCCGGTCGTTTGCGAGAGAATCTCACCCGTTGGGGGCCTGGTGACGACCGCGGGGTTTCTGGCGCGTTGCAAAAGCAAAGTCGTGGTGTTGAAATCGCTCTACGCCTTCGTCTACCTATTGGTTTTTACGGCGTTAAATATGGGATATAAGTGCTACTGAATCGGGCTGGTTTTTTTTTCTCATTGTTTTTTTTTATCTCTCTGTATAACATTAAGAGGTCATTTTTTTTCCTAAAAACGGTTTAAACGTATCATATTGTATGTGGTGTCAGTATTTGTTGAAAATAAAGCTTTTTTTTATCGAATTTCTACGTTAATTCGTTACTTACGGACATGCCTTTGGTCTCTTTGAGGAAGGTATAAGCCATTCCACCGCCGATGAGCATCTCGTTGACTTTGTCGAGTAAATTCTCGATGAGTTGGATCTTATCGGCTACTTTTGCACCTCCCAATATAGCCAAGAAAGGCCTACAAACAACATATTATCACTAATTAGTATAAACAAGATGGAGGTAATACCTTTCCGGATTGTCCAAAGCTTTGGCGAAATATTGCAGTTCCTTTTTCATCAAGAATCCAGATGCCCTTTGCTCGAAACCCTCGCCCAACATGGAGGAATGCGCCCTGTGGGCCGTACCGAAGGCGTCGTTGACGTAGACGTCGCCCAGTTTACGCAATCCGGCCCTGAACTCTTTCACTTTGGCCGGATCGGCTTTGGCCTTGTTCCCGCTGGAGTCCACTCCCTTGCCTTCGAATAATTGGATATTTAATGGGCTTGAAATGGCGCTTAATTAAGTGAATTAAATACCTTCTTCTTCGATGTGGTACCGAAGGTTCTCGAGCAGAATAACCGAGCCCGGTTGGGGATCCGCGCAGGCTTTTTCTACTTCGGGGCCCACGCAATCGGGCAGGAACGTAACAGACCTTATACATAATAATTCATTATAAAATTCGTGTTCGTAAAGAAAGAAATTTCGAATTGACAGTTCGAAATGTCATGTCAATGAGTCAAAGGTGATGTGATTGTTGAATATAAAGCGAATTTCGAATCGATTTACCTTTTCAAAAGATTCTCCAGCTCGCCTACGACCGGTTTAAGGGTGTATTTGGGATTGGGACTTCCATCGGGTCGACCCAAGTGCGACATGAGCACGACACTCTTCGCCTTCTTATCCAAAGCGTACCGGACGGAATCCAAGGCGGCCACGATTCTTTGGTTGTTGGTGATTTTCCCGTCTTTAAGAGGAACGTTGAAATCGACCCTACGAACAGAACCATAACCTCACTTATCTCTTACGAAACGATTATTTTTTATATTTTAAAAGGATTTCGCATTTACCTCATCAGGACCCTTTTGTTGGCCAACTCCAGGGCGTCGATAGATAATTTGTTTAGCGCCATACTCGTCGAAAAAAGCCTACTCTTAACTGCCGAATGCACCGCTCGCTTAGATATCAATCTGAGAACTGTCAATGTCATGGATGTCATGTGAAGGTCGAAGTAGGCAAGGGTTGGTATGAATTTGGAAAAAAAAATTGATTTTTGGTATACTGGCGAATAACACACGACGCAACGTAAACAAGTTATAATTAACGATTAAGATACGATTAATTGCTTTCCTTGTTGTTCTCGTTTTTATTGATAAAAGGTCATGTTTAATAACAAATATAGATACAATAATAAATTTGTAGCCACACGTTGATCGAGTGATTGAAAACTTGAATACAATTAATAGTATGTGAAAGTAATGGTTGTTTTATATCTTCGATAATATGGAATTAATTCATTATTGTTTTAAAACGAACTTATTCCGTCCATCTATGTGCACAATGTGGATTTGTACAAACGTAATACAGTCTCATTTCTTCTTCGGCTCGCCTCGTTTGTGCTTGGAAAAATACGGCTTCCCTAAAACAATAAATTATTCAAACGAATTAGTATTAATCTACTATGGTTGTATGTACCTATGGTTGCATTCTGGACACTGATGGTCTTCGGTCCTAGGCAGCGTTGGATCTGATATAACATCTGCTACTATGTGAGTAAGCTCGCTAAAATAAATAATCAACATTGGTAAAGTTATACGTAAAGTTTTCTTAAACGTACTCGATTTCGTGCATGATTTTGTTGACGTAAATGCATTTGGAATCGGCGTGTTGTTTGTAATCGCAATTTCGGCAGGCGTAGAGCAGGATTTTGTTTTCCTTGTCTTCTTTGGGATACAACATGTTATTGCTGAAAAAAATCGCAGGAATTAAACGAAAGTTTCTCGGGTTGAAAGATGGGTAAATCTTACCATTCTTGGCAAAATCTGATGCCCACGAAACCCGGTCCTTCGCTGTGCGAATCGTAACCCGATGGTTTCGACATTTTTCGTGGAAAATTAGAAAAATAAAGCTATAAAAACTGAACAAGGAGAATCAAAACATTACTAGGTTAACTTTTGTTTATTCATCTGTCAAAAGTGTCAAAATCAATTTCTTCTTCTATTTTTATAGATGGCTTTTGTCTACAAGCTTTCCAGTTTTAATAAAAAAAGAAGAATGACATTTTGACATCGACGTTTTATTGTTTATGTTTATCAATTAGAATTAAGTAAAAAAACTGTTTTTTAAGTAAACAAATTAATAATTTATCCTGAAAATGTCGGGCGTTTGCTTGATTTGCCTGCAGCCCAAACCGGAACTGATAAATATCGACAAAAACATAAACGACAACGACTCCCTGTTGACGAAATTAATGGATTGTATTCCAGAATTGGTGCGATTTTCCAAACTCTTTATTGAAAACTTAATATAGATCACCTATGATTTGTAGGACTGGAGTAAACCGTTCGAGCTGTGCTACGCTTGCTCCCAGCAAGTCAACGAAATCCATTCGTTTAGACTACTGTGCATCAGCTCGTACAAATCGTACTGGCTTTTACGGAGCACCCAATGTCTGATAAAAGACGAGAAACCCTCAGATTTGGAATTGAAAATCGAATTAGACAATAACGACTACGCCGATAACTTAGCATCAGACGATGGCGATTCCAATAACGAGGCGAAAAGCAAAACCAAAAAAGTTTCTTGTAAAATATGCGGAAAATCCTACGCTTCGAAGTACGTGTTAAAGAAACACACGAAGATTTGTTTGTTAAAGCACGACGGTACGATTGTTCGTATAATGTTATTGTTAATTTAATTAGCAACGAATCGGTTACAGACGGCAACAAAAATAGCGAAGCACCTTCGATCGAAGACTTCAACATCCCACCGTCCTGCTTAGAATGCGGAATGACCTTCAAAAACAAGTACTTGCAAAAGCGCCACCTGGACAACGTGCACATAAAAGAAAAGAAATTCATCTGCGAAATATGCAACAGAGGATTCGCTTCTTCGGTCTATCTCAACGCCCACAAACGGTTATACAACCAAAATTATATAAACAAATAACCGAACCTTTCATCGTATTGTAGGTACCATTCAGGCGAAAGGCCCCACGTTTGCTCATTCTGCGGTAAAGGCTACATAACGGCCAGCGATCTCTATCACCACGAGAAAATCCACGCGAACAAAAGGAGCTACCGATGCGAGATATGCCCCAAGGCCTTCAACACCTCCTCCGATCTCTACAAGCACAAAATCTGCGTCCACATGGACCGATCCCTGTGGAAATACGCCTGCGACGTCTGCGACAGGAAATTCCCATTGAAAATCAACATGGAGAGCCACAGGAAGACGCACACGGGCGAGCGGAACTTCCCCTGTCATCTCTGCGATCGAAAGTGCATCAACATGTCGGTGTTGAAGAGGCACATACAGACCCACTCGCACCTGTTCTTCTACAAATGCGACGTCTGCGAGCAACCGTACAAGTACCAAAAGTCGCTGGATATCCACAAAGCCAAAGCCCACGGTATCGGTACTATCAAGATACGGCCGACCGTCAAGAAATTCGCCTGTCCGTTGTGCTCCAAAGCGTATTCGGCCAATAATAAGCTGCAGAAACACCTGAGGGCGCACGTGGGGGACAAGCCCTTCAAGTGCCCCGAATGCCAAAAAGGATTCACCGATAAATCTTACGTGAAGCAACATTTGAAAACCGCTCACAATATACCCGGCGAAGACGCGTAAAATCGTATTCGTTTGCATTTAGATTTGTGTATTTTATATGTGTTTTATAACGTGTTTGAATAAAATGTGATTTTTGTTAAATTAATTGTAATGGTGGTTGCATATTCATAAAAATAACTCAGAATTGTTTTGACAATTGACAGATATAGTAAGCTGGCCGGATGCGACATAACGCCAGAGACCATGCTATGGTACAGAAGAAGAATCGATCAATAAACAATAAAAGTAAACTTTACACTACAAATTTGTTAAATCTCTCTTTACTTTTTATAAATAACAATTAACTATACAAACTTAAGACGCTAGTTGTTCTTCGAAAGACGATTTCCTCTGCACGATGGGCAGATGTTTCTGTCGAATGAGGTAATTCTCGTTGCCGTGAACAGTGTACAATCGCTCCCCTTCTTTGCCCAACAAGCTCCGAAGGGCTTTGTTCCTTTGCAGGATTTTCTCGTAGAATTCCTTGCCCCCTTCGACGAAGGCCTGATCGGTTTGTCTCAGCTCTTTGTCGATCTTGCCTTCGTAGTAAATCTGCGAAGCGTCCGAGCCCATGGCGTGTATTCCGCCGCAGAAGGCTCCGACGAGCAGATACATTAGCATTCTGGTAGATCTCGGTTGAGCGTAGAAATTGAACCTTTCGTTGATTTGCCTGCTCACGGCGTAAATTAGAAAAACCGTTTGGAAACTCAGGGCTGCGTTTAACAACGGTTTGAGGGTTTGCCTGTGTTTTATTTCTCTGGCCATTGCGTACAATTGCGCGTTTTCGGATAATACGAGTGAATCTAGGAGCTTCTGGGCGGGTTCGGAATCCCATATAATGGACTCTTCTCTTATCTACAAAATTACCCCATTAATTACCATTTACCCTAAATACTGTTGGTTATACTTTTAGTTTTGAAGTATTGATCGTTCTGGTGTCTTCGTATGTAAAATTAATGGGTAAACCGATAAAACTGCCGAATTTGCTAAACGAACTACCGATGCTGAAAACATCGAATCCGAAAACGTGAATTGGTTGATACAACTGTTGAGCTTTAGGATCGATCTGAAATAATTCGATCCGTTAAAATATAAATTTAGAATTAAATTGCATTCTATTTACCTGTAGTATGTCTAAAACTTTTTGGAACCGTTGTTTCAATTTTTCGGAAACTTCCACCGGGAAACCGTTTCTTAAAATAAATACATACTTCTACAATACTATAATAAAACGTATATTAAATAGCTTACTGGTATAATTGAACTATTTCTTTATATTTGTGTAATAATAAAGTTTGTGGTAAAAAGTGAGCGAAGACTGTTGATGTTGTTAATCCACCGGCTAGGTAATAGCACGCTTTTTTACCGTTATCGGAAACCAGCCATTTAGATAATCGTTGAAGAGACATTTCGAAATAGAAATAACGATTAGAAACTTTCGAAATTTCAATTCTTCACAGCCCTAAAAATTAAAAATATTCATAACCTAATTCTTCTTCTTTTTTAGATCTCTCCTGTAAAAGATTCCAGTTCAACCTGTCAATTTATTTGAACTACTCATATGTCATACGATATAGAAAGAAGAAATTAACCTAAGTTTATATTGACATTTGTTTGTCAAATATTTTTGGTGATTATAATATTACGGAAAACGCAAATTTCGAATATTTATAGATACTACATTTAATTCTTCGAAAATATTTTCTTACGTGCATGTATTTGAAAACACTATAAGCTTTATTCAGAACAATGGCCGCGGCAACGGACGAATTAAGTAAGTGTATTCGTGGAGATTTTTTGTATTGTCATCCTATTTAATATTCCGCGGTGAATTAAGCGTTTTGATACTCGAAATTTAAATTTCCAGTGCTCCTCGAGCGAGTGTTTCTCCGTTTGGGCTCCGCCGAGACGGACGAACAACTGCAAAATATCCTTTGCAAATTCCTACCGCCCGTATTACTAAAATTATCTTCCCAACAAGAAGGCGTCCGGAAGAAGGTACGATAGAATATTCTTACAATAAATATACTAAATTACGCTAATTATCCAGGTTATGGAATTGTTGATTCACGTAAACAAACGCATTAAAACCAGACCTCTAGTTCAGCTACCGATCGAGGCCTTGTTGACCCAATATCAAGATCCCGCAGCCACTTCATTCGTAACCGTACGAACTTCGTATAATTTTTAATCGCAACCCATTCACTATTTCCTTTCTAGAACTTCACTATAATTTATTTAAAATCCGGATTTCCTCGGCTGCCAGTCGACAAACAGGCCGAGCTGGTTCCCATCGTACTCAACGCATTGGAGAACAAACCGCAATCTCACGTAGACAGTTTACTCGTACTGATCATCCCCGTATTGGGTAAAGTAAAGGTCCCCACGGACCCGGAGAGGATCCGCCATTTGTTCGGTTTGAACGAGAAGCCTTTGATCAAAAAAAACCTGCTGGAGATTCTACTCGATATGATACTGTTGCCCTATAGGTGAGATCTACTGTTAACAATGATTTAGGTGATTTATTTTTATATTTTAGCGCGTTGTCGCCGCAAAACGATAACGATAGTCAATCTAGTAATGTATCTCTACCGGTTCCTCCTGGTTTAAGCGAAGCCTCGTACAAGAGGGTGTCTAATAATAATCCTATGAAACCCGAGGAACTCGAAGAAGTAATATCGATTGATTTGTAGTTTAAATTATGATTATTTTATGAAATTTTAGATCAAATTGGGTATTGTTAAGTTCTTATCGCACGGTGTGTTCACCAACGAAGAAATCTTGCCTCATCTAGTTATAGCCGTATCGGATACCAGATTCGGAGTGGCCAATTTGGCGGATACGGAACTGAAAAAAATTATCGGGTAACACGCCGATTTATCGCAAATTCAATCCTTATTGAGTACATAAATCGTATTTTAGCGCCGTCGATTGGTCATCTCCGCAAACGGCTCTACCGTTGTACAATTTGTACCTGGGAAGTCCCGGCAAAACGGCGAAACCCGATCAGAAAAAGGCCCCGGCGAATACGAGGATTCGCCTGAAATTGCTCTCGTCTTTATGCAGAGTCACCGGAACGGGATTCGCGTTCCCGCAATGCATACAGATCGTTTTCGATTCCTTGTACGGAACGAACACCAACACCAAATTGAAGACTCTAGCTCTCAATTTCGTTAGAAACATCATCAACACGTAAATATACCCAACTATAATCGATTTATTCGGTTTATAAACGAATGTTTTAGAGCCTCCGAGAACCCGTTGAGCAAAGTGGCCCCGGTCCTCCTATCCGGCTTGCAGAAGCTCATCAAAGAAGGCGAGGAGTCCCTTCACGGGCAGACTTACACAACCATCGGTATGTTAGCCCAACGATTTCCTAAAATCGTCTACCACGATGTGGCTTTGCTGGAAACTTACTTTACGAATATGGAAACGGCCAATCCGGAGCTCCGATTGCAAATCAGAGAGGGCGTGTTGAATTTAATCGTGGCTTATAAATACGATAATATACCGGAGGAATGCGACAAAGATGGTAGATTGAACATTTTATTCTTGTTGATAAAATGTAAAATTTTATCGGATGAACCGATGGTGAGGTTCGCTGCTGTGAGGACATTGGCTACGATATTTCCACCTAATCACGTATCGTCTAAGTACCTTCTTTTAGTAGCAACTGGTGATAAGTAAGTTGTTTAATATTTGATGAAAATCTGGTTAAAAACTATATTTCACATCGTACTTCTCTCCATTTTAGTAAAGAGGAGGTTTCTACTGAAGCGTTTAAATCGTTGTACGGAACCAACAGGAAATTCGATGTGGATTTATCTAAAGAGAAAATATCGATGCCTTCGTTCGAAGAAATCATCCATTACGTATCGACCGAAGCCGAAGCGACTTTGAAGGCTAAAAATAAATGTTTTGCAGTGGGGAATCATCTACTACCGTTTAACGTTAATACTTACAAAGAGGTAAAGTATAAACGATTCGATTAGTTATTATTCTTAATACAATTATTTTGCAGATATTGATATATTTAAGGCTGTGCCTAGTGAAGGATTTAGACGTGCCTCTTAGTAGGGAAATTTTGAAACATCCCTGCGAATATACGCCGATTATCGCTGCTCATCTTCGAGAAAAAATCAAACAAAGTAGTGTGAAATTAGAACAACAACCTCTAATTCGATACGCCAATTTGATAAGAGACTTAATGATAGCCAATCCAGGTGGATTATAACGAATAGTATAATAAATACCTGTATTAATCGCGTGAATTTCAGCACCCGAACCGTTATGTTGTATGATAGAACTAATCGGTTGCTTGCCTATAGTACACGAACACATCCTCAAAAACCTCCAATGGATAAAGGATCAATTATCGAACACCAAAGAGGAAATACGAGAATTAACGTCGCTACTTTACGCGTTGCTTCTCACGTTTTCGGCGAAAGATGCCGATTTTACAATCGCCCTAAAAAATCTAATAACTCAAACGAATGCCAAGAACTTAGAGGCTCAACACGGAGCTTTACTCGCCATCGGTAGATGTCTAGAGATCAAAACCGAACAGTGCAAAAAGGAAACTTACGCGAATGGCGTGGAACTCGTCAAATCTAGCATCGAAAGTTTAGGTGCACTAACAACTACATTAATCGTTAATTATATTACTAATAGGCTTATTTGTAGTTCAAAATTTGAAGCACCAGAGCCCTCTGTTGGTGAGCGCCGCTTGTACCAGCATCGGTTTGCTAGGTAGAGTCGGTCTGTTGCCTTTGGAGGACGGTAAACCTTTGAAAAACGGCAGTCCAGATCCAAAACGCATGGCTGTCGATACGATTACCAAAATGGACGTCGTTAATTGCCTGTTAGACATCATGAACAACGCGAAATTGTCGCCGAAAGTGCGCGAAAAGGCCGCCAGGACGTTGGGTTTGCTCTGCGTGGCCGGCAAATTCCCCCATTCCAGGGAAATCCTGCAAGGATTACTCAACACAGCCAAAGAGGTAACTACAATCTACACCCCTCGATCGCTTATACACTAAGTAATTCCAGACCAAAGACATCGAAGTCCACTTTACGATCGGCGAATCGCTAGTGATGTGTTGCCAGGGCGTGTGGTCTCCGGAAGCCCGAAATCCCTGGACCACTTTACCTAAAGACTACATGCCGATCGTGAACGAACCCCAAGCCGACGATAGTCTCGAATGGTTGCTCAACGAGTTACTGAACATGGCGAAAATGTCCCATCCCAATGCGAAACAAGCCTCGAGCATCTGGCTACTGGCTGTCATAAAATACTGCGGCGAACGAGAGCCTATAACCAAGCGATTGAAGTTGTTGCAGAACGTGTTTATGGAGTTTCTGTGCGAAAATAACGGTAATGGTTCACGTTTTACTGCTTGATTTGCGGTGTTTATTTGTGTTCGATCGTAGATATCATACAAGATGTGGCTTCGAAAGGTCTGTGCGTCGTATACGACACCTACAAATCGCAGGATTTGCTCGAAACGTTGGTGAAACAATTAACTTCTGGTAGTAGACAAGTAGCGCAAGTTAGCGACGATACGAAATTGTTCGAGGAAGGACAATTAGGAAAATCGCCCGTCGGGTAACTATTAAATACATACACATCTAGTAATTTAATACAAATCGTAATTCTAGAGGTAACTTGACGACTTACAAGGAATTGTGTTCGCTGGCGTCGGACTTGAACAAGCCCGATTTGATCTACCAATTCATGCACCTGGCCAATCACAACGCCATGTGGAATTCGAAGAAAGGCGCCGCCTTCGGGTTCACGAGCATAGCCGAGAAATGCGGCGAGGATCTGAAGAATTATCTGCCGGTAATCATACCGAAATTGTACCGATACCAGTACGATCCCACGCCCAACATACAATCGTCCATGCACAACATCTGGCGGGTTTTGGTGCCCGAACCCGGAAAAATCGTAAACAATTTTCATAACAGTACCGAAGGGTCGTAATCTGAGCGTTGTTTTTTCGCAGTTAGATACTTATTACAACGAAATCCTGGCCGATATTCTAGCGAATATAAACTCGAATCAATACAGAGTACGACAGTCGTGTTGTCTGGCCCTGCAGGATTTCCTTAAAGGATCCGCTAATCGTTCTATACACGATGCTGTGGATTCTATGGACGAATTGTGGACGAAATTATTCAGAGTTATGGACGATCATCACGAGCAAACCAGAACTACGGCTAATCGAACTGGTAGAATTCTAAGTAAAGTATGTATTTACGCGATTTATTTATATTTGAAATAATATATGTGATTTCTGTGCAGCTGTGCATTCGAGGCTGTGATATTAGCCAAGGTAAAATGGGCGTCGCGATGCTTCAAGCCATTTTACCCATATTGCTCAACGCGGGCATCACGAGCGCCGTCACCGAAGTGAGAATTATCAGGTACTTTAATTTTAATGCAGAGATTTGTATAGTATAATAATCGTAAATTAGTTTGCAAACCGTTTCGGAACTGGTAACATCGGCGGGCGCCCAACTGAAACCGTTCCTGCCCAAATTGATACCGGCCCTGCTGCAGGCGAGCGGCGAGATGGAATCCACGAAATTGTCGTATTTGAGCACGCGTCTCGGCGCCCAGCAGCGTCGGGACGCGCAGGAGGCGCTCGACAGCGCCCGGGCGTCGATCGCCAAGTCGCATTTCACCACCGAAACCGTCACTAAAGTAAGCTTAATACGGACATAACTTCGATGGAAGATTAATTCGGGTCGATTTGTAGAGTTTACAATACGCCGACGCTAGTATACTAGAAGAATTGGTACCGAAAGTGATCGAGTTAATGAAAGGTTCCGTGGGTTTGAGCACGAAGATCGTTTGCGCTCATTTCATAACGCTGTTGGTAGTTCAAATGGGACGAGACGTCCAACCCTACACTGGTATTTAATTTAATTCGGTTACAAATAAGAGTGTATTGATTCATTTTCGGTTTATTGTAGGGAAGTTTCTGGCGGTTTTGATCAACGGTTTGACGGACAGGAATTCTGTAATCAGGGAATACAACGCCACAGCCATCGGTCATTTGGTCGCCACAGCCAAGGAGAGCAGTTTAGATAAACTCACGTTGAAATTGCGCAAGTGGTATTTCGAACGAGAAGGTATATAAACGATTTAATCGAGTTTTAAATACTTAAATGCAATTCTCGCAGACGATTCGATGAGATCCGCCATCGCTCAAACCATCCAAGCGATCGGCATCCACAATCAGGACGTGATCAAATCCCATTCGGACGTGATTTTACCGCTGGTGTTTTTCGCCATGCACGCCGAGAAAACACCCGAAACCGAACGAACGTTGGAAATATGGAAGGAAATTTGGTCGGAGCAAAGTCCCGGCACCGAAACGGGCATCAGGCAAAATTTGAAAAACATCTGCGACATACTCACGACCGCTTTGGAGTCGCCTTCGTGGACCATGAAAGCGCAGGTGATGAAATAACGGTTATTTCCAACGCCACCTCTATACCGAAAAATCCATTCCCGCCTCTATTAAACTTCTGTCATTAGTGTCAATTTTGTTGTTTTTGACGTTAATGTATCATCGAACGCAACTTACAAGTTCTCGTTTGTAGGCAGCCAATGCGGTTTCGACGATTTCGGCCAAACTGGGAGTATCGATGGACGCCGAACACAGGAATTCGTTAATATCGATATTACTGGCCGGTTTATCGGGAAGGACTTGGAACGGCAAAGACAGATTACTGAAAGCTCTGGCGAGCATTTGCAGCCATTGCAAGTTAGTAGAATATTTTCTAAGAAACAAACACTCGAATAACGCGCGTATTAATTTCAGGGAAGCCGTAAAAACCGATCCGAACGTAGACACATCGAAAATAATCGAGGCCGTGTTGAAAGAAAGCAAAAAGGACGAGACCGTGTACAAGATAAGCGCCCTGCAGGCCTTAGGCGACATCGTATCCTCCTTGGAAATCGACAAATTCAAAGAAATCTACGAAATCATACAAACGATTATAATCGACGACAACGAATCGAAAGACGACGACGCCGATTTGACCGCCGAAGAGACGAGCAAACGCCGCGAGAACGACGTCAAACTGAAAGAAACCGCCTACGAGACGCTCGGCAAAGCCTGGCCCTCTAACGGCGAATCCACGCAACAGATCTACAGGCAGCAATTCGTCGAACACACCGTCGAATATCTACCGAAGCTCGCCAGATCGGCGCAGGTGAGCGTCGTCGCGGCGCTCGACCGGTTCGTCGACAAACTGACGCTGTTGGCCGACGAAGATCTCGCCGAAGCCGACGAGAAGAGCCTCGAGCTGATCGTGGAGGACGTGCTGAAGGCGGTGAGGTACGCGCTGAGCATCGGCAAGCACACGCGCCTGCGCAAAGAGGCGCTGAACGTCGTCTACACGTTGGGCACGAGGTTGAAGGGGAGGCGCAGGGAGAAGGAGTTGGACGGGTTGAGGAGGATGTTTAATGGCATGTTGCCTGATATTGCTGTCGATACGCAGCCGGAGATTAAATCGCGGGTGGTGGATATCAAGAAGTTGTTGAACGATTAGGATTTTAGCGGTTTTTAGTTGTGTAATTGTTTAATTTAATAAATTATGTAATCTTGTTTGGGGTGTTTAATTGCGGGCGTACTAACAACCTCCTACTAAGATCTAAAATACTCCTGCCTTCACATAATTTTTCAGTTAAGATAAATAAACCACCCCGTATATCAATTTTTCTGATTTCCATAATGAAAAAACACCCTGTACATCGAATTAAATGTCAACGTATCCTTTAGTAACGGAAATGACAACTTTGACAGTTTGTTTATCGCCGCTGTCATTAGTGTAAGTTTTTTTAAAAATAATTTGATCGTTACTCGGTTTTTTTGGTAAGTACAAATTACGAAGAAATATATATTTTTGCGAATTATTGCAATTTCTTTTATTCTCGTCCATTAAAAGCGACGAAATTTTCGAAAAATAACGAAAAAGTCTCTCGTTTCGGTGTGGTTCCGTTTAAGCCAAACGAACGGGCAACGTCCATCAAATAAATTATGACAGAAACCTGTCAAAAAATTTACTTTTAATTTCGATTTACGGAAAAAACGAATTTAAATAGCAAAAAGAGGTCGATTTTCGTAGTAATCAGGGATTTTTTTAAACTCCCAACTCTGTTCTATCTTTATACAACACCTATATGGGATTTTTGCAAAATTCAATATCATGTTCCAGTTAAGCACCTCGCTAATGCAGCGTTCAATAGAAATTGTATAATTAATAGGTAGATATTGCGCAATTATATAATTGGAAATTTATGTAATTAAAGCGCATTTGCCATCGTTATAAACGGTATTTTTCCCAGTTTATCGACCCGATTTTTCCCTTAAAAAATTTCCAATTTATAACCGTTCAACGATGATTCCGATCGGGCATCCTCTTCGAAACCGCAAATCATTTCGATTCCACGCCAGCTGATCGTACTTTAGGTCAGTACCATCGAATAACAAGCAAAAGTAGGCCATCGTTGGTACCACACTCTCGACAGCTCGGTTTCCTCGAGCACCCGCTCTCGGTTCTTCTACTCATTTTCATTCAGTACCATCTGTGCAGCGCGTTCGTTCGGAATCCGGTACCACCGATTCTCTATTCTCTATTCTCTCGCAGTGTTTTTTTATATAGTACCGCCGTGTCTGATTTATTTCGACGTTCCGATTGTTCGTTTTCGGTTTATAATTAATTCGAGTACCTACATAGTACCGCCTCGTTACCGTTTGTTTTGTTATGTAAATTCGCGTGTATAGAAGAAAGTCTGTGCGTTATTTACGGAGTGCTCGTGAACTATTCTATTCGTCTAGGTAAAAAGTTTATACGTGAGAAATGGTTTCTTTTTGATTCGAGGATGAATTTCTATTACTAAAATTCGTTTGTAAATCGTTGCTCAATGCGATTTATAATGCATACATATCGCATAACACGCGATAAATAGAATAATTCGATATAAACCCGTTAATTACGAAATTAGCGACGCTTTTGCGATGGAATCGATCGCTAAATTAGCGCGAAAATTCCGAAAATTAACGTTCTATTCATCGACTTTGCCGAATTTTCTCCCCATTAAAATAGCGGTTAAATTTATTAACTCCTATATGAAGATTTGGAAGAAATAATATTACATTTTGTGCAATTCTCCTACATGCAAGAAGCGCCTTTTCTGTGTTAATTACTTTAGATTTCTCGAAATTTAACCTTACTATCACCACTTTATTATTTTATTATTCGTTCTGAATTTGAGCAACAATGTTCATCTACAAGATATGGAATCCTTTCGCGACCTTGTGTGAAAAAAATCTACACACAAAAAGAACTTTTAACAGACAAAAATCGCTAAATCGAGATTATTAGGATCAACCTAGATGCATTTTCATTACTGGTCGTTGCTTAATTGGCCATTATTTTTAATTGCAGAGGTGTTTTAGCTTGCAATAAATTCAAACAAAGAAGACGATTCGGAGACTTTTAACATGTTTTTTCAATTATTCTAAATACACGAACTGTAAAGTTACTTATTCTTTGTTTTGTAGGCGATATTGCGGATATGTTGGTTAACAAACACACAAGTTATTTCCTAATGCAACTCTCGCATACTTCACTAAAAGCAACCGTTTATTATAAATTAATTCGGCTTAGTTCTTTAATTACAGTATACCAAAAAAGTATTCGTACACTCGTATTATAATCATTATACGTGTAATTACCCGTTTAATAAATATACAAATGAAAAAACAATTAACAGGCAGATTTGGCTCCATTCGATCCAAAAATGTTATACTTACTCTCATCTGACAATATAACCTGGTTCCAGAACTCTAAACGTTTATTAATGTAACGCTTAGCAAACTCCACTCTTAGCTTTCGATTTTTCTTATTTATCCTTGGCTTTTAGCAGGTCTTCTTCCTCTATATTCTAATCGCTTAATGTGGTATCGAAGAGTTTCCGGATGGATCTTATGCCATGTACTGGATTCCAGTTCAGAAACGATGTATGGAGCACTTACAAAGGGAATTTTTTTAACTTTTTGATAAATGAAATTCTGATCTCGTTGAGTTAACTTGGCAGTACCTCCCGATCTTGACTTATTTTCCACGGAACCAGTAGATTTATATTTTTTCACAATGTACTGAACTGTAATATGTGTTTTTTGAACAATTTTACCTATCTCCTTATATTATTTTCCTTCTATAAAATGATGGATGATGACTTTTTTAAGACACCATCTATTTCTTCAGTTTTTCTAGGCATTTTAAGGTAAACTTGAATTATTTTGAAAACAGAACTAGGAGCTCAACCTAATACTAATATACCGGCGAAAACAATAAACAATTTAATATCTACAGAGTGAAGAAATTGATAAAACGTTGCTGTACGAATACTTATTTTGGGGATAATGCAAACATTTTTCGTTTTTTTTTATTTTACATTTTTAATAACAATGTTAATTAATGATTGCAAGAATAGTCTTGAAATGTAGATTTTAATTTGCTAGTTACTTCTTGTTTCTGTTTACTGAACGCGGACTTCCAGAACATAATGCAACTGTACGAATACTTTTTTGGTCTACTGTATATCCCATTAGGTTATTCAACCTTTAAGTACACAATAATTTTCCAATGTTTAATCGGCGGAAATTTATTCGTTAAATTATGTTTTTAATGCGTTAGTTCGCATTGCAATTACCTTACACCTTATACCCATTTATATGAGATTGTGGAATAATTCGTTAATTGCCTGGAAATGTAATAAAACCAACTAATTAGGTACATAATTGATATTTTATGTTTTAATTGACGGCCAACCGAAATATTTTTAATTAAATTAATACACATACTGACTCTATACAATTCTTTATGAGCAATTACTGCTTAATTACAAGTTTACTAATTGGCCAGTCATAACAATTATTTCTCTACTAATAAACTGTTATAGATGAGGAATAATCAAATAAGTATGTATGACAAATGTCGTCTGGTTTACCGGAAAAATAAATTTAATCTACAAATTGTATTTATTGTTCGATATTCATTGTTATGTGTCAGGTTATTTCCTAAAGCATTTTAACGTCTACATTTTTAAATCTACGAAAAATACACATACAGTTCAACTTTCGATTTTATTACGAAAACTGAGTGTATTTGAAGTTATAATTAGCTTATAGTACACGTTTTTGAACAGGTAAATAGGTATATTGCATAAAAATTTGTTATTTTCGTACGCTCTAGCAAGCATATGGGAGTTAAACCTGTTGACCCAGAGGTCAAATGTATATATTTATAAAGATATATCATTATATTTCGCGAATCTTTGTTATTTATAGCCATATTTCTCATTCCTTAATTGCAAAAGTACCTGAACCTCTTCCGAAATTCCAAATCCCTTCGAATCGCCTTATTATGTTTGATATTCCCCCGTATATTCGCAGTGAATCTAACATTATACAGCCAAATTGGCTCGTTCCGGGCAAAAAGAATTCCTTCTTCTAATTCCTAAATTCAACTGATTCGGACGGATTTCGCCTAATCACCGTCATTTCCTCCAGAAATTGGATTGCTCGAGTTTACAGGCTATTTAATTACCGGTTTCCAGACCTTTTTCCCGACGAAAAATCCCCGGAATTTATACCGAACGCTCAACCATTACTCAATCGTTTACATTATTAGGTAAATTATAGGCGACTTTATGAGCATGCAAAGCGATCCAGTGCAAGGTGAGACAACAATTTCTATCTCTAAAGCAAAAAAATGGTCGTCATACAAGGCAACAAGTGAAGGTATTTGAACGTTGAAACCAGTTTTGTGGTATTAAAAACGTATTAATAAAGGCGCTGCGCTACTTCGGATTTTCACTCGATCTTCACTGCAAATATTCGAGAAAATATGGAAGAAATCCGGTGCCTATTACAAACAGAATTAAATTCGACTTGCATCCGATCGATATTCAACTCTATCTAGTATGGAATTGGTCGAATATAACAGATTAATTCGAGCCTATATACCATCAGAATGGTTAATAGCGCGTTTACTATTCAATTACTCGAGCACACAACACGCCATTTTAAGTGAAAGTTGCGTAATAATTTTTCTACATTACTCGAGTCAAGTTCTAAAAAACTTAAAAACAAACGTCTGCGAAATGGCATTATAATTGGGTAGATTTAATTGAATAGGATGCGTTTTATTCAACGCTAGGTAATGAAATTAACCGTGTGATGTAGCAGAAGTGTATAGTAAAAATATAGAGGAAAACTCATTAGGCTAATGGTCAATTAGCAGGAAACGGTAGGAAGACAGTTAATATTATTAATAGTCGGGTTTTGCTTGCGAAATTGAAATCTACGATTAATTTGCGAATTTTCCAACGGCGTTTCTTCTTTTTTTATTAATCGCGAGAGCAGGATTAGACTGATGAAACGTGACTTATTTTTACCCATTTTCCGTCTCGCCGAGATAATTCCAACAGGATTTTCCGGCCGATGAAAATCGCAAATGACAATTCGATATCTCCGCGGTACAAGCACAAATATAATTACTCCATCATTCGCCATAATCTAATAACTTTAATTTTGGTTTGCAGCGAGAAACTACTCTCTTTCGAAGCGGATAAATGCACCTTTCGATGATCGAATGAATTTAACAGTGAAAAAATTCATCGAAAAAACAGTAATAAACTAGAATTCGTGTTTATATGTGATGTGCGATCGAAGAGTATTCTACAAATGATCGAAACACAACAAACCGTGATCGAAATATGGTAGCTCATGTGGCAATTTCGGCTCTACTGGTTTGGATTTCCGGACTTTTTGCACTAGGTACGTTGAATTTTGTGTTATACTAATTATTGGCGAGGATACTCGTTTGTATTGATCATAACTTCCCGGCAATGTCCGAATTTATTATTAGAAATAACTTGTTTAATACCCTTTTAAATATTTAATCCTTCTAAGCGACGTTTAATAATCGGGCTTTTCGGTTACGAATTTGTAATTAATTCGTCGAAATTCCACTACAATCGTTATTTAACGAACGGAAGAAATGTTCTCTACAATTAAGTACAGTTTTTTTACCGCTTTTATAAAAAATCGTGTCGTGTTATGTATGAGAATCGGTTTCAAATAAAATGAAACACCGTTAAGCGTTATTAGTCCTACTTAATTCGATTAAATTTTTATAATTCGACCCGCTTTTTACCGTCTGTCTTCCACAACAGAAGGAACTTCTTCTATTCTTGTTCATCACTAAATATTCTGTCGCTTTATACCGTTAAAATAGATGTTCTTTCTGTCCCATTTTCCGCGGTAAAATTAGATTAGGGCTCGGTGTACTTACGTTACATATACTTGTCCCTTCTACATACTATTCGCTTCGTTAGAAATCTAATCAATTCCAACAATTTACCGTAGTTTTGCATAATAAACGAGCAATGTATGCGGATGCATTCGCAATAGAGAAACAATAACACCGGAAGAAAGGCGCCCAAAAGTGATTTACGCGCTCGAAACTCGAAGCTTTCGTTTCTGCGCTAAACGAACGAGATTTCTACGGGTGATGTCGGAAAAACGCGGATAATTTTTCTCGATTTAACGTGTAAATTACGAGCTAATAGGATGCGCCTTTCACCTCATCTGAATACGAACGGGCGAAGAACTTTGACAGTGACTTTCGAGCCGCTCCCTTTTTACTGTATCTTGATAACGGCCTCGAAAGTGAACGTTAATTGTGTATTTTATTCACTCGAGAAACATCTAGATTTGCCCTTGCATATTCGAGTAATCACTAAGAGATTTCATGCATTTAGTTTATGCTTTTAGTAGGAATATTGTGCAAAAAGTTGTAAATAAATAGTGCTATGAGAAACTTTCTTAATTAACTCTGAATGTTTCATTGTAATTACATCTGCGACCTCCGAGAGAATAATATTCAAATGCAGAATTTTGTTGCATTCTATACACCGACAACGCCTTCACTTTCGAGAGTTTTAACATAATAAATATTCGCATAATACAAACATTTTTCGCGCTAGATTAAATATTTGTTCGACAACAAAAAATCTCACCCTTATCTTACCCGTTTAATTCCATCCCGTTCAGTTTGTTTTATTAATGAATCGTTCCTCGAGGAAGTTCATAATTCATTTTTTTTTCGTAATTAATTCTCGGAATAAAAATATTTTACAAATTCGAGTATATGTAGGTGAAACTGACCCGAATGATTCGTAAAGGTTGCATCAGGGAAAATATATTCGCTCGCTCGCCGCGAAGAAAGTAAAATTTCTATTGTGATAATATCCATTTTCAGCGTTCGTTCGATTAGCTTTAATTATTACTTTTTTTTTTTATTTCGAAGGTAGAGCGTAAATAAATAATTATCAACCGATAGTTTTGCCCAATAGTTGAGCTTTCTATACGCGCGGGAAATCTTCGCAATTCGAGATATTCCACCAAACAAAATACAATAGAACATTCTACAGTTTTTTTTTATGTATACTTGTTACATTACTTAAGGCATTCCGAGCACGTTCGTGTAGCGCAATTAGGAGGAGTTTTTTTTTTACAACTGGATATTATAATGCGATTTATGTAGGAATTCGATTAGCTTTGAGCGGTCTATAATTGAATTCCACGTAACAAGTCTTCAGTAGAAAGGAAAATCTGTTTGTCAGTTTGAAATAATATCCCGAGAATCGATGTTGAAATTGACGGTCATTAGACCGTCGAGAGGAAGTTCAAATAAAGAAGATGCAAATGATAATAATTTCTTCTTGCGTAACGTCGAGTCTGTTACACGGAAGGAAGTAATGGATTGATGAAGAAATCGTTTTCGATATCGATTTTATTTTTTGTTGTCCGTACATTTATATTATAATTATTTAATATTTGTACAGTGTTTTAATTAGAGTAAAAATTCAACGAAAAGAAAGTCGGGCGAGCGAAGAATCATCGCACATTAATTAAACGCCTAAAGAATGCAAATTGATGCTTAATTGACCAATCTAAATATCCCAAAAACATCCTTCCATTATTAATTAAACAATCATCATCACTCATAATGATATATCGAAGTCGAAAGATGAAAACCGTACGAAAAATCATTCATTAATTCTAAGTGCACGCCATTAATCTCCGCCCGTAAAGGGAATTAGTAAATAATTCGAAACGCCCGCATTTTAGGACTCCGCTCTTTTACTACTCTATTAATAACCCGACTGTAATGAAAAAAGCGCGATTACTCCTTTACTGCGCGCGTAAAATTCACAACAAACCGTCCTTTATTCCACTGTACTCGTCTTCTTTTAATTTCAAAGCGCCCCAATTACCAAAATTTAACCGCTAAACCGCCCTAACAGAGGCCGACATTAAATTTAAGAGATTTGACGTGAGATGACATTTGACATGTACACGTCAAAAATAGCGTAATTCAAAAATTATTCAAATAAATAAGATTTGTGGAGGTAGAGGAAGAGTAAAATCTTCTTTGCGCATTAATTATGGAGTTTTCCTAATTCCCGGCAATAAATAATATACAATATGGCTTCATTCCAGATCGCAATATAGGTAATATAAGTGCGATAAAGACAACTTCCATTAGACATTTATAAAAGGAAAAGGAAAGATTTGTGATCATTGCAACTTTTCACTCTCACAACTGTCATTTTATTAATCTTTCTTTGTTCGATTCATAGAATCGGTAGAAACAAACATCGAAATTCGGCCTAATGCCGCCATTAATTTATAGCGTTAAAAAAAACAACTATTTTACCGATCAGGTCTGGCGTTTCCTCGGGTGGATCCCCTGCTGGAGAAACTGGACGAGGTGCACGATGCCGAAATATACAAGGCCATCGTGACGTCAATGAACGAATGGGAGAAACGCCGGGCGCAAAAACGCGAAACCAATCGGTGAGTCAACACCAACAATTCCCTCGCAATAATCGCATTATTACAATAATTCATCGGATCAGGACGAAGCGCGACGACGTGCCGATCGCCTGCTACAAGGACCTCGGTTGCTTCGAGGCCTCCGGCCCCTTCGGCTATTTGGACACGTTGCCCGACAAGCCGGAGGACGTTTCCACCAAGTTCCTGATGTTCCCGGGCCGGCGACGCCGGAAGCGCGGCTCGCCCGACGCCGAGGTGCCCTTCGATCGGCTCGACGAGGCCTTCGAATGGGCCAAGGAGGGCTTCAACGGCAGCCTGCCCACCAAGGTGCTCATCCACGGCTTCGGCAGCGACTGCAACTACATCTGGGCCTACGAGATTCGCAGCGCCTTGATGTACGTGGTAAGTAACTCCACCTTTTATATAATAGAAATTATATTATCGATTGGTGTTTTGGGTGGATGTTAAGGAAGAGGTGAACATCATCTGCGTGGATTGGAGCAACGGAGCGGCGTTGCCTAATTACGTGAAGGCTTCGGCGAATACTCGATTGGTGGGTAAGCAATTGTCGTTGTTGCTCAGAGGTTTGGTGGAGAGGAACGGTATGCAGTTGAAGAAGACTCATTTGATCGGGTTCAGTTTGGGCGCACACGTGGCTGGATTCGCCGGAGCCGATCTCGGCAATTTGAGCCGAATTACCGGTAAGATTTCTTCGATTAATCTACTAAAAATACCAGTTTCTTTATCTGAAATATTAGACAACCTGTAGGATTCTTTAACGAATCTACTAAAAATACCAGTTTCTTCATCTGCAAGATTAGACAACCGGTAAGATTCTTTAACGAATCTAGTAAAAATACCACTTTCTTCATCTGCAAGATTATAGACAACCGGTAAGATTCTTTAATGAATCTAGTAAAAATACCACTTTCTTCATCTGCAAGATTAGACAACCTATAAGATTCTTTTACGATTCTACTAAAAATACCACTTTTTTCATCTGAAATATTAGACAACCTGCAAGATTCTTTAACAAATCTACTAAAAATACCACTTTTTTCATCTGAAATATTAGCCAACCTGCAAGATTCTTTAACTAATCTAGCAAAAACACTACTTTCTTCATCTTGCGCCGCCGCCCGGGGACGGCTAGAAGTAAATTGAATTTGTTTCCGTTTGCAGGATTGGACCCGGCGGGTCCTTTGTTCGAGTCGCAGGACCCGCGGGCGCGGCTGGACCAAAACGACGCCGAATTCGTGGACGTGATCCACAGCAACGGGGAGAATCTGATCTTGGGAGGATTGGGCTCATCGCAGCCGATGGGCCACGTGGATTTCTACCCTAACGGGGGGCGCATGCAGAAGGGTTGCAGCCATCTATTCGTCGGCGCCGTCAGCGATATCATCTGGTGTAAGTGTTAGGAGTGAATTTTTTTCGCGCGGTTTTGTACCGATTTCGATGAAAAAACAACGGGAGATGGATAACAAAACAAGAGTCGATTGTGTTTGTGTTGTTTTAAATTTGCGAAAATACGCGCCGAATCGATATATTGGATTTTTTTTAAAGCGGGTTTTGAGGTAAAAAAGTTTCGTAACCTTTCGAATTTAACAATGTACAGGTTTTTTATTTGTATCTCGATTTTTTCCGAGAGCAAAGGTATAGAAGAGTCAATAAGGTTTCTGCTAGTCGAACTATTGCGAAATTTATTGCGTCGCGACGCTATTTACATACACCAAAAGCGATGGAAAAAAAAACTCAACACCACGACACATTTTTATTTTCTACTTCTTCTTCTAATCCGAAAGACGTTATACATTATGTATTCCCATCAGCGAGTGTTATTTACGATTCAGGAATTGTTTCGCAGCTTCGGCGGTGGAGGGTCGGTCGCTGTGCAACCACCGAAGGGCCTACAAGCTCTTTATAGATTCGGTCTCGCCGAGATGTCATTTTCCCGCCTTTCCGTGCGATTCCTACGAGAGTTTCCTCGACGGAAAGTGCTTCCCTTGCACCGACGAAAGGTAAGAGATATTCCCTTTTACGCGGAAAAAGCCTAATTTCGCATAGGCAACGCGACGGGAATACGTTTATTTTATAGGCGTTTTTGATCACCTCGAATTCCCGCTACCTTTTCTAGCGCAATAGATAGTAAATGTAATCGGGAATTGAAGGTGAACTTCGCGGATGGTAAAGCGATTGTTTGCAAACGTGCGTTGCAACGGGGATA
This sequence comes from Phyllotreta striolata, assembly GCA_918026865.1. NCBI lineage: Eukaryota > Metazoa > Arthropoda > Insecta > Coleoptera > Chrysomelidae > Phyllotreta > Phyllotreta striolata. The sequence continues at coordinate 196,152 of OU900098.1, read as the reverse complement.
ATTCCGGGTTAACCCCGCGCGAAAATGCATTCTCGAGTTTCTCTCGAGCCAATTGGCGAATCGGTGGCTCCCGCTGTGAATAACAATCAGACGGAAAGTTTCTTTTTCGCTCGCCGATTCGTCGCACGTTCCGACTAATTCGCTCGGCTGTCGAGTACATTTTTTGCGATACCGAAATTCTTTCAGAGTTTGCGGCAATATGGGCTACTACGCGGACAGATCGAAAGGTAGAGGCCAGTTGTATCTGATAACGAGAGACGAGGAACCGTTTTGTGGTATGATTTTCAACAAAATTTACGCGATATTCGAAGGATTTATCGAGTTTGTTTTCAGCTCATCAGTATCACGTGAAATTGGAGACCAGCCAAAGTCCCGTGCCGGTGAAGAGTTACGGGAAAATCCAAATTACGTTGATTGGTGAATCGTCTTTGAACGAAACCTTCGTTATGACGAAGTGAGGAATTCTAAAATAGTTTTATAGAGCGAGATTAAATGATTTGGTTTTTGTAGAATCGACGACGAGGAATTGAAACTCGGCGAATCCATATCAAAAATATTAGTGCCTCACCCGATTCTCGGTCAACCGGTGAAAATCGAAATACTCTACACAGCTTACAGCGGCTGGTTATCCTCCGGATTGATCCAATGGAGCATCGATAAAGTCACTCTAATGGACAGTTTCGGAAAAACGTAAGCACATTCTCTTACATCTTACATCACCTAATTCATTTCTTATACACAGCTCATCCGTGTGCAAGAAGAACCTAATTCTACAATCAGGCGTACCCGTATTGCTTCCTCTATACCCAGGCGAATGCAATCTACCATCAGAAACCGAAGCCCAAGACAGGATCCAAACATCCCTCGAGCCTTCAAACTCCTCGAAACGCCCCGATTTCATCCCCACGCAAGTCATCAAAATCGGCCTCAACGACACCGACTTCAAATCCGAATTATCCTTCAAAAACGCCGCGGATTTCTTCAACATCCCGTCGCGCGACGACGTCGAAAACGACCTCATAGACGAGGCGGAATCGAGCAGAGCCTTCAACACCAGAACCGTCAAAACCCGCAGCAGCGACAAGGCAATCGAAATCGAAATCGTCGAGCCCGTTCTCAGGACGCACGCGCACAAAAACGCCCGATCGCACGATCCCGAACACGATAACAAACGCGCGGAAATCACCGAGCCTCTGCTCGGACCCACTACAGAAAAAACCGCCACAAACGCACCTACAAAAGAGGATAATAACGGCGTTGTTAGCACCGCGAAGAAGCCGAGAAAGCGGCAGGACGAGTCGAGGATATTGTCCGATAATCCCATCGAAGCCATCGCCAATACCGTGCAATTCCTGCCGCAGAGACTCGCCAGGATGTTCGAGCAAGCCGAGCGGTACGCTAGAGAAACCATCCTACCGTTGGTTAGTACTTATACACCGAGATTCTTCGCCGATGTGGTTACTAAAGATGCCGGTACGCCTAAATTCGTACCGCTACATTACGAGGAATCTACCGCTAAAATAATAGCAACTTCTACTGAAGATGTTGGGAGAAAAGTGGAGGATTCGAAGAAGAAGATTGTTGTGGATGATGTAGAGCTGGATTCGGCCGGTTCGGAGAGCAGGAATCGCAGGATTTGGAGGGAACAATCCGGCGAAGAGGCGAAGAGGAAGGCGAGGGAGGATAAGAACGTTAGTAATGGTGGTGTTGATATCGTTTATTCTCATCATCACGCTTTATTGGCTTCCGCTAATCCGGACGATTCGATTTACGTCGATCTGCCCGTGTTCGATTACGACGAGAAAAAAATCAAATACATACCGGTGACTCGTGATAACTGATCGAAAAATCGACTCGATTTTATTTATTTATTGACTGTTTTTCTCGTTTGTTGTTTGTACTTCCACTTGTACTACTTTATTGTTGTTGTTGTTGTTGTTGATGCTTCGTGAAGTGCATTTTTATACTTATTAAAAATTTTTCGAAATTCGTCGAGCTTTTATAATTGAGATTTAAATTCGGGCGCTCTTGCGGATGTAATAAGGATAAACATGCAGAATCCAGGTTAATTAACGAAGGGAAAGGGAGCTAATTTGAACATTTGGATTAATACCACACAAAATACAATGTAAATATTAAAGAATATAAAATACTCAATCATCGCTTATTCCTCATTTCATTGCGCGCTGTTAATATTGTTGCTTTTTTACCACCATTCAAGCACTTAAAACTTTTAAAACTCTTAAAAATAAAATCCAATAACACCATCACATCATTCTCACATTCCTCTCCTTCAACATATACTAATTTCCAGATACACCTTGCGAAACAACCTTTTTATACATCCTTGTTCCATTTTCTATTGCAACATGGTCGTTTCTATGAGTTGAACAAAGAAAGATTGATAAAATTGACCATATTGCAATCGGAAATGGAGCAAGGTGTATAGCCTACATAACCTATGTTACGATCTGGAACGAAGCACAGTGTATAACGAGAATTGGACAACATTTTCAGGCAAACCGAAGCAATTCCGGGGAACCATTGGATTCGATAATCCAAGTGATACGGGTCCTGCCGGAAAACATCAACAAAATCTTCCACCAAGCGCAGAAATTCGCCAAAGACAGCATCGTGCCCTACATGTCGAAATTAACGCCCAGACAAATGATGGTGGACGCTTTCAAATTGCCCAGCAAAATATTGCCCCACGTTATCGCTCCGTTGAATCGAGAGGAGACCGATAAAGCGAGCGATAAAGCGAAGAGGAACAGGCGAAACGAGCGCGAAGAGGCGAAAGATGAAGATTTCGATGTGGAAGAATTCGATAGTAAAGAGGAGAGTACCACTTACAGTAATATACAAAAGATAGCCAAAAAGAAGTGTTGCGGATCGTGAAAAAAATTGATACAAATCTCGTATACACTGCATTAAATTTAATATATGTGTAAATATTATAAATAACTTTTATCTGTAATAAAATTTTTACAATAAATTTTCGCTCAAAAAAAAATCCCGTTTGTACATATACTCATTAAAATCGCTTTTAGCATTTCTATCGCCGGGCGAAAGTTTAACGTGTAAATAAAATTTCATTTTCATCTCTCACGCTTCGTTTGTACACAAAAATCCCCCTAATTTCCCCAAAATATTTCTCGCGCCACTCCATCAAACAAATTCTCGTTATACACAAATACACGGGCGCGGTATTATCTCCACTAATAAGTAATTTACACGCCACTTACGCTACGTAAAGTGCAACTTATATCGCTAAACAAACAATTACCTAATACAACGTTCATTCGGGAATCGTCGAACAAGTATCCAGGAATCGTTCCAGCTCTTCCAACCGCCTAATCTCGCGCTGTATATGCCTCAAATGGCCCCATCTCAGCTGCTTCAATTGCTTCACATAAGCCGGTTCCTCTGCACATTTACATCGTACAGATATATACATGAATAAATAAAATAAATACCTGTAGTGCATTTGCACAGGTCGCATTTATTCCCATCATCTTCCACCAACAATTCCATCTCGTCCTTGCTACACGAGGAATTCCTGCCGCTCGCGTGCCGATTTACGACGCCTATCGCCCTTCGAGCGTCCATCAGCTCCTGCTGAAAACCCCCATTAAAACCGTTCGGATGTAGATAAATAAATTTTATACCTCGACGTCGGCGGTCCTGCCGCTGGGCACCGTCCCCAATTCCCTGCTCAGCGCCCTGTCGATCAAATTCACGATGTAGCTCTTCGATTTGTGCAATTCCAGCGCTCCGGTATCGTCCAGCATCGTCCTCGCTGCGCGTTTGTGTAGAGAACAATTCGAGCTTTTAAGCTCGTCCAACTTCGGAGGCTTTAAACGAGAAACATCGCAGATTTATAAACTAAACTCACCCTAAATTGGTAGTACCTTTTGTTCGGCGGTTGTTTGGGGTCCGATTCGGCATTCGTCGGGCCGCTTCAGCTCGTCGAGCAACTCGTCGAGCGCCGACGGGGGATTTTTCCGCGTCGGTTTCTTCGATTCGTCGCCGATCGCCTGAAAATTTCATCGAGTTAAAACCGGCGGAGAAGCGAGGAAAGGTGGAGAGAAGGCGAGGAATAATTCAACGCGCTAAGTTGGTTTGTGTTTTTTTGTTTGTCTCGAGAGAGATTGAGAAAACAATCCCGCAAATGGAGGAGTCGATGTATAAATATCTGATGTGGAAAGGCGGCTCACTTCGGTTTTTAAGAGCCTCGCTAATTTCGAGATTTCCTCGTTATTCTCCCGCTGTTGGAATTCCGTTTTGCGGCGATCGAATCCTTCCGATGTATCGCGCTTTACCTACGACAAAAAAAAATTGATAAACTCCCGAGGTGTAAAAATAGCGGAGGTAATAAAGCAGCGGGTCGATTTGTGTTTTTTTTTTGTCGAGTTTTTTGCTCGTTAAATATTTCGCGGTTTTTACCGAGCAAGGCTCCGAGCAATCGTCGGATTCGGGTTTTTTGCACCGTCGGATTCCGGCAGGAGCTCGTCGAGGGACGCAGAGGGACGAAAACGGCCGTCTGGGGGCGACACCGGTCTGGGGTTTCTTGTAATGTCTGCAATTCGATTTTTTATTTCACTCATTTCACGCGCCGTAATCGGTCGTTTATTCGAAATTTTGGCGGACGCGCGCCGATGCATCGCCAATTTTTTAAAGAGATTACGAGGGTAATGCGAAAGGTTCTCGCTCTGACGTGAAGAAATGAGACTAAATGAACAAAATGTTTAGTTCGAAACGGTTCTAAATGATTCTGGAACATTCTAAATGGTTCTACACAGTTATAGAATTAATTACAAATTAATTGGAGCGTCCTCAGTGTATATCGAGCCGAGAACTTTTCACTCTACCCTCGTATTTAACGCTTTTATTTTTTTATCTGCTCGACTTTTACAAATAAACACACGAATGTTTTTTTTTTTGGGCGGCGTTTTTCAATTATTAATCGACAGTAATGCGCAAACAAAACGACCGATTGTGTGAAATATAATAGAAGACGTTTCGTGTGATGTGGATAATCGAGAAATATAAAGAGAGTAATAGGATTGAAATGGCAAAGGGGGATTTGTAAATATTTTGTCGAGCTTTCAGTTGGAATTCCGTCTATTTTTTGACTATATCATTAATAATTCGTGAATCTCGCAAAACCAGTTATTCGAAATGATAAGAGACGTTTTATTCTATTCTATTAATAAAATATTGCCTTCAACTTCTGGTTTAACATAGAATATATAGTTCGTACGCCGGAATGCGTCAAACTCCAATTTATAAAACCACAGCAATTTTTCTACAAATATACTTCCACTTTTTGAACGATTCAAAAACGAGCTATTTCTATCTTCACAATTATTCAATTAAATTTTTTTATATAAAATAATAACAATTTATTATCCATATGGCGCATAAAATACCATACTCAGAAACACCACGCAAACACCGAATAAATATAATGGAAATTTATGTTTCCGTGTATTCAAGCGACATACGGCTTTTCGAATTGCACATTGTACATAATAATTTTCAGGTCAGGGATGCAACCTTAAGTTATAAATATACCCTTAAAAAAAACCCTTCTCGTTAAATTTATCAATCCTAATTATTCAAAATTCGCTTCGAGGAAACGCCTACGCCGAAGATTATCATTAATATGAATATGTTATTTAATTATAATAACAGGATTGCGTGCAATTCGAAAACACACACACACAAAAAAAACAAGAAAAGCATTTCTCCTATTACAGAATTAGCAACTTTCCCGAAAGCTTCACAATCACCTATCCCGAAAACTTTAATTCACTCTTAATGAATGCCACGTATCAGGGTAAAGGAAAAGGAAGTTTTTCGGGCCCTCTTTTCGAAAGTGTTTCCACATCGCGAATTAATTAGAAATTCCCCGACTTTTACATCGCAAAAATAAACCTGCTAAATATGTATACACAAAATATCTATATTCAAGACTAAATGTAATTAGAATAAGGGAGATGATTATAATAGCTCGGTGGTAAACTTGCATTTAAAAGCACCCCTAAAGACAAAATATACGACTCGTCGTGCATTCCAGCCTAATATTGATTACGTGTAAAGTAGTAAAGTAATTTAAATTTATAGTCTAGCAACGCAAACTAAACATTCTAAACCTTTGATAATATATCTCGTAATAACAACAACAATAACATCGTTTCGTTGTTATTTCCCTCGCTTGTATATAATATTCGAAGATTGCAAAAATATTCATTTTTGCGAAATTATTATTTTACAACCCGCCTTCATGCTAGATAAATCTCCTTCTAGCTCTAGACGAGCAAGAAAATTAACTTCCACTATCTCGAAGGATTTATATTATCGCTAATACCGGTTGATGTCGCTCGACTCCCGGTATTGTTTCCTATAAACGATTCATTTTATAGGAAACCCATTCCGCGAAAATCCAATAACCCACATGTACGGATATTAGGTAAGTATTATATACTATATCCCCCCCGAAAATCTCCATAAGCGAATATACAAAACATATTTCTCGAATATCTCCTGATGAAGAATTTATTATAATATATACCTCATCAAATATACCTTGACAGTAGAAAATTGTGGGAGCAAAACGGGGAATCTTTCTCACCCAGTTGAGTACAAATTTTTATACAATATGTCCTTTATAATTACTCCTAATACCAAGCTATATTTGATGAGATATACTAAGAAGAAACTCACCTGGTGATAGGAAAAGTCACTGGAAACTTCTTCGAAGCAACGGGTCTCGGTATTCTGGACTCACCAACATCTACATCCTTCTCTTTAGCAATCGTTTCGATATCGTGCATCCCGCTCTGACACGCTTTAGTATCGTAGTACTCGTAATAATCCGGTACTCCGATGTTTCTACCATAAGCCGATCTATTATAATAATAATACAAAATTAGACGCACTAAAAGCGAGTTAATATCAACTTACTTGGGCTTGTAGGAGCGTACCCGTACCGGTACCACCGCGGCGTTTTCCCCATAGAACATCTCGGGAATTGCTCGATTTATGGTACCCCGGAAATCGCCGTATTCTTCCGGATAATACGCCGGATCTTCGTAGTAGTACCGCTCCTGCGGTACGATGTATTCGTACTGCACGGCGTGCGGGTGTTGAGCCATTAGTTTCCTGCACAAATCGATGAATGTAGTGCAAAATGTATCAAAAAAATGTAGAGAGAAATCTATTTTTTTAGTCTATAAGAATTTCCAGCAATAAAAAAGGTAGAGAGAATTCTATTTTTTAGTCTATAAGAATCTCCAGCAATAAAAAAGGTAGAGAGAATTCTATTTTTTAGTCTATAAGAATCTCCAGCCATAAAAATGTAGAGAGAATTCTATTTTTTTAGTCTAGAAGGATCTCCAGCAATAAAAAAGGTAGAGAGAATTCTATTTTTTAGTCTATAAGAATCTCTAGCCATAAAAATGTAGAGAGAATTCTATTTTTTTAGTCTAGAAGGATCTCCAGCAATAAAAAATGTAAAGAAAATTCTATTTTTTAGCCTACAAGAATCTCCAGCCATAAAAAAGGTAGAGAGAAATCGAGTCTATAAGTATCCTCCAGCCACCCTCGTATAACTGGTATAACTAGAAACTTAATTACTGGCGTATTACGCAACAAGACAAACAGTTAAATTAGTGTACACGTTGTGTATACACAAAGTCATTAAATCCATCTCGATTTCGACCCCGACATCGACGCCCCATTTCGAATTAGGCTTATTCATTTGATATAATTAATTAGCTGTTAACGCGATTGCCATTACACCTATCGAATTCGATTCGAAATCGATGCAAATGCATTCGAGCGATTTACGAAGAAAGTTCGGGAAACTTTTCCGAGAGTCGATGGAAAACTTTTTACAAGTAAATGCAATTGTGTGGTAATCCTGAGGAGCCTTATATAAAGTGCATTGTATTGCAAAGATGGGTAGTTAAGTTATCGAATATATAGGTCAGTTTATTCTCAGTTTTGCGTAGTATTGTGCATTCTGCTATATAATAGTTTGATTGATGAGCATTTAATGTCTTCTTCGCTTAAAAATCGAGGAATATTCGATAATTATGTCGTAAAGAGAGAAAATCCTAAGAATATAACCCCGTGCGTTAGAATCGTAGAGCTTTAATTAGAGAGGCGATTATTAGAGTAAGTGCTTTCGGGAATTGCAAAGTTGCAACCAATTTACCGACGAATTGGATACCATTAGTTCGAATTACCTCGTACCGTACGAGCGTTTAATTCGAGCCATTTCGTTGGGTCAACTACATTTCACCGCCCTTTACCTCAACAGATAAATAGCGAAAATATTTGTGCGAACGTGGAATTTAATCGGTAAAGATGATTTACGTTTCCTTGTTTGATAAAGATATCTACAATTAAAGATAATACACCGGTTATCATGTTAATTTATTCCAGCGGTATCGCTTATTGTACAAAACAAATATACGAGGTTAGTAATAAAGATGGAGATTGAAATTTTCGATAACATTTCGATTGATTCTTAACTATAAATGTGTATAAGTACTTACCGAAGAAATAAGGAATGAAATATAATTTTCGAACGATTCGACCGCAAATTAATTTATCCTGCTATATCATTTAACAAAATAACGTTGTATTCAATGTAAAATTGAAACCAACCGCTGGAAATGACATTTACTATAATTTGAAAATTTGAATGACGCGCACTCGATGTTTCACTGACACTTATCGATTGTTGATAAAAAACCTAATGGCGTTTACCAACCGCAATTATTTCATTCAAACATTACCATACTTTATTTAATTACTTTTCGTTAAATTCAGCAGAGATGCAACGGAAGTTGTATAAGTGATATAAAGTTAATTAAAACGACGGTATGTAGATGGAAGTTTCGCTACAATCTTGCAAATTAGTTTCGAAAACAACTCATTATTTTCATCAGTATGCAATATTCAAAATATCAATTAAACAGCGAGCATTAAGGCGCTGATACACGAATCAAACAAGTAACTAAATTTAGTTACTTGCATACTGTGAACAACTTGACTTAGTAGTTTACTAAATAAGATACTTGCACAAATTGTCCACACAATACAAGTAACTAAATCTAGTTACTCGATAGGTGTATCCTCGTCTTAACATTAAACCCCGATGCAGTTAAGCGCGATTAATATCATTACCGCAAAATCCTCGGGAGCGCCGTCTAAACGTCCCGATATATATATATATATCCGAAAATCCTCCATCTATTCCCATTCCCAAATCCGGCTCGTCTTTAATGCATTATCATCGTACATCGCGCGCAATTTCTGGCTAATATACCGGGGGATAGGAATAACGGAGAGAGGATAATTCGGATTCGCAATTGTAATGTAATATTCGATTCGTTTCGATTTCGTTCCACCGGAACGTTTTCTCTCTACCTTTAGATATATAACAAACAAGATCACTTTTTTGGCCTCTATATGAGAATATCTGCACTAGTATTATTCATTTACTCTAGTTGTTCGATGGAGAATATTATTTAGAATCTTCCGGAGCTCTTAAATTGTGATAGTTGTTGAATATTCAGAATGCAAAGATTCTAGTAAAGCGATTTAATCGTATCGGAAAACACGAAATTAATTATTCGATTAACGTCGGTAGAACAACCGAGGGTATAATTTATCACAATCGGCATTAAACCAGCGCAATGCATGCGAATAATAAACGACAAATTATGGGCAAACAAGCCCAATAGAAATTCATATAAAACCCCCTATAACACATCCATTGTTCCCGTTATTCGGGAATTCACCGCGAATGACCCAAAAAAAATATTCGCTCGACAAACCGATCGTAATTAACTACAAACCCGGGGATATTTTACGCGACACAATTAACATAATTCGAACAAAGATTATTACAACGAAAAAAAAAAAAGTCCCCGTTTGGGCGATTTTTTTTCAGGATGAGCTCCGATCGCGCGCGCGATTTCCAACGAAAAACCGTTTTCGCGTTTTCGCCCGGCCAGTCGACGTCCATCCCCGTCGCGATGAAGACGTCGCTCGGTCGCGGGCGTCGCGACGCCGCGCTCTGATATACACGGAGATAGTTTCGTTTTAATCGCCTCCGATCTCGTTTCGCTTGGACTCTATTTTTTTTAGCGTCGGGATGAATAAAATTGATTAGTTTTGGTGTCGAGTTGTGCTTGTGTTTGTTTACTAGTAAGTAGTTTATGGGTTTTTTCGCGGTACTGAAATTGGTTTGGTCGTTTGCACATAGCTTAGTTGATTAATTGAGCGTATAATGAAAGTTTGTTTTTCAATTAGATGTTGCAAATTGTTATTTTAAAACGACATGATACTGGTTTTATTTTTGGTTAAATCCGAATCAAAACAATAACACCGAGACTGCATTAAAACTCTTGCATATTTTATCATTCACGAACGATTTTAAAACAAACATTTAATTGGTTATGATTAAGCAAATCATACACTCAATTAGAGTAGATACTAAGTTGCGAAAAGAAAAAAAGGCTCTTCGAACTCACTTTTGCACGCGTTTAAAACACACAATGAAAGAAATATCGATCCCACTATTTACCAGAAAACGATCGTCTGTCACGCTTTTCGTACGCTCCATTTTCCATTGTATTTTCCATTCATTTCCACGTATTTTGTGAACAGTCACGCGATTAATTCCGTTTTAAGAACGTCGAAACCCCTCGGGAATCCCCCCGCTCGTACGCCTCTAACAGGTTATTCGTGTTAAGCCAGGTTCATGTTAAATTTATCTTCTTTTTATAATTTCTATCTATCTATAATCGTATCTCGATATCTACTTAATCGATGCTTGTACTGCAAGAATTTAATTAATCGAACGAGTACTAATTTAATTAGAAAAAAAAAACCAACAACGGAGGCGTCTAATCGTAGATATTAGGTTTACATCGCTTTGTTTCGGGCATTGTTCTCTCTAATTTATTTATTCGGATTTACACGAAAGGTGTAGAGAACGGGATCCGTTTAAGAGAGGACTGCTTGGTGTGAATTATTCCACGTGGATTATGCACGGGGAATGAACAATTATAATGGCGTTTAGTCGGCCGACATTTTTCACAAAAAGCTCCCAACGAAGGTGAGTTTTCCCCCCTTTTCGAAAACCCTCGATGCTTGTTTTTCTTCCTCGATAAACATGCATCGATCGCGCTTTTCCGAGTGGAAGATGTTTAAATAAATCAGAAGATTAAGAATTGTTTTCTATTATTTTTCTATCGTCTAATGCAGCAGTGAATTAAAGCGTTTTGGGAATTGGAATGTAGATATATTTTCGAACGGGAAATTGCGGGGCCCTTTTCAAAGGATTTTATTGGAGTAAATAATTTCTGGATGCCTTCGAGCTAATGCTTCGAAGTCCCGGAGTGGTTTAGTATCAATATCAATTCGATTCGATCCGGTTTAATCAATCCACGTCTGGAAAAAATGCCGAGAATAGTTTGTTATTTTAATCGATTTATAAAGTTCGGGTGTAATAAATTAGCTTCTCTTCGAAAAATACAAGCGAAAGTTGATTTATTTTCGATAATTTTTCGCGGTTTTTTTGCTTTCCCGAGCGGAAAATCGACTCACGCTTAATTGGTTTAAATCGATTTTGCGCGATTCATTAGAGGCAAAGTCGATTTGAAATATTTAACTGATTCGATAATAAAATGCGCCCGATTTCACATCACTATATAGCTTCTTTTTTGTTAGAAACGTCTAGCGTATGCGGAAAAGGAAAATCTCAATACTTACCTATTGAATTAAATAAAATTGAAAGGGGAAAAAAACAAATTGGAAGAAGACCGTGAATAGAAACTCCCGAGCACAATAGGAAAGGTCAAAGGGATATTAAACTTGGAATAAATAGTGACTTTGCATGGAACATCGCCTTTTTCCTACATATATACGCTCGAATAAAGAGGCTATTTCGTTCGCACTTATCTCTATGCAGTTTACAAAGTTTGCTGTGCGGCTTCGAAAAAGCTTCGATGACTTCGAAATTGGTTCGTTTCGAATTTACTCTCATTCATTGTTCCTTTATATTCTGCTTTCGCAAAAACCGGGCCGGATTTCCTCGGCGCATTCGATGTAGTTTTTGCGGTGCTTCCCCGCCACTACTTCGCTTTATTATTAATTCCTTTTTGTCGCTTTTCCAAAATTTAATATAGAAGTTTAATTTCATCGGGCTCGGAGCGAGTGTATTGTATACGCAATTTGGTAAAATTAAATCGTTCGGGATAAAATATTCGATGCGTTTTTATCGGGACGAGGGAAAAGTAATTTCGAAATTTTCTGATACTCTGCCGAGTAGTAGTTCAAAGTTACCGCAAATTCTCCCTTTTTGATACAACAAGCAAAAATTTCTTATCGTTAGAAAGTAAAATTAATTACAATCGAGCCCGAATTCGACATTTCGAATTACGCGAATAAAATCCAATTTAAATTGTAAATTGGCGATATAGTTTCGTTAGTATAAACAGAGCGATTTCCTTTGAGTAAGCTATAGTAAATTTATGGAATAAATTCCATTTGAGCTCCAGTCGCGAGGAAAATATGTCTTCCAAGCACAGCATAAAATACACCTGTAAAATTCCTCGAAAATACCCCAAGAATTCTGTTGTAGTTAAACGGGCGTATTTTAATTATTTTTTTTTTTTCGTTGCGAAAAGAATTAAAATTCTAGTTACGCAGCGCATTTAAATTCGAGATTTAAACATAATTCGTCGCAAAACATAAATCATACGTGACCGAATGATTTCGCAAACTTTACACATAACATTAAAGCGTCCCGGGGACTTCCATTCTACCATTAAGTCCCCCGAAAACGGTTATTCCTTGTCGCGTAACTCGCCATGATTTAGGGATTCGTTCCGCTAATAATAATGGAGAAGGAAATTTGTTTAGTGTACATGCGAAACGAGAAATCGCCACCGAAAACGCCCGCCGAAAAAAATTGTTGTTTATTATTGGAAACCATAATTAAACGTCACCGCGGATAATTGATATATAGAGAGAGCGAAAATTAATTTCGGAAAGTCCTGGAAAGTTTCGATGAATAAAAAATGCAAGTTCGTCCGACGAAAGCGAAATTATAATTGTACATCTTGAACTTTTCCGTTCCAATTTCCACTTCGATTATTTCCGATTTTCCTTTAAAAGTGGGAATGTTAGCGAAACAACCTTTGACATTGCGAATTTCGCGAGGATAAAGAAGATTTATATTAACGGTAAAGTTCGTCGGCTGTGTATCTGACATCCCAGCAGGAATACCAACTTTCCACCCTATTAATTATCATCATGTTGAACTTCTACATCCAATAAGAATCAACCGGTATATTAACAGAGATAAACTAAACCTTTCATTACCATACACGTTTGTACAGCAAAACAAAAAATTTTACTACGAATCCTGCTTAACATTTCTAAATATAAGATACAAGTAATTCAGGCGCTTCATTAACACGATATTCTGTTTAAAATTGGCTCGAAAATGCCATTTAGATATTAATCGAAAAAGAAAACAAATACTTGCATGTTAACCCGCCATTAATAAAATTAATTCAACAGGGCAATAACATTTATGTTACAAATAAATACGTTTAAGAACCACCGCGCAAAAGTTTGAGGCTAATTAATTGGAGTCCCCAATTAAACTTTTTCGATTATTTTTTTTTGCGTAAAAATACGAAGGGAATTTAATTTACTTTCGCGTTCGTTGCGTTTCCATTAATTAATCGATGGTTTAACGTTCCGTTAACTAAATATAGAAATGACAGAGGTTTAGATGGAAATGATGGTAGATTTTCTTCCATTTTTGTCGTGTAAATAGCATCAGAAAAATTGGTTTCGGTTATTTTACGCGGGGAATCCCGCCGGTTCGAATAAAAGTCCCCGAAGAGACATTTTGCTTTGTATATATAAATACATTTGCATGGAGAATATGGGTGTATATACGAAAATAAAAAGGACCGGTGATTTTTTTTTCTTGATGTTTGTATTCGAGTTTTGTTGCCCTATAATGTAGCGAATAGAAAAAGCGCATTATGGACTCTATTCATACATAAATTCTGGAGAATATTTTTAAATACATTTCCTTGGGAATAAGTAATTTAGGACATAATGGTGCATGGTCAATCGACGGAATATATGAAAAATTGTTTACATTTATTAATAGAAGAGAAAATATTGATACAACCTACATAGAGCATGTTTTTCATGCGAAGTTCGTATATGCAATCGATAATTGTATATACGAATTTGATTTTCGAAATGTCGATAAGCGAGGGATTGTTTCGTAGGAAAATTTTCCATTTTTCCATTGTAATCCTCAAATTATTTACGGAATACCAACCGCTAAATTCTACAAACATATTAAAAAAAACTGTTAGGATAGCAATGAGGTTGAAATAACAAATAATCTGCGAGGAAAATTGTAATTAATAAGCATCTATTTTTATCCAATTTTCTTAAAATTAATTTTTTTATACGAAGCTTTTAATAGCAATATCTAACAGGTAATAATTCTCCAATTGAAAACTCTTTAGAAGCAAAATTTAAAAAACCCATTCTCTCGAACATCGGTTAATTAGTCATTTCTCGTTTTAATTAAAACCAATTATTATCAGCGAGATGTTTACGCGCCGATTAATCCTCGCGATAAACTTATCGATTCACCCGCGAATTAATCGAAAAATAGCAAAAAATCATCTATTTAGGCGAAAGTACTCATCATATTATGTCTTCACTCTAACCCGAGGAGATTATAAATATAAATCCAATAGCAGTGTAGATAGAATATTACCTTAAAACTTACTAATTGCCGAGAAATTCGATACACAGCTTTCGAGAAAACCCATTCCAAACATACAGGGCGTTATAGTTTCGAAACCACACTACATCTCCTTCCATTACAATACATATGAATGTTAAATTTAATTTCGCCCTGCTCTAATTTAATCGCTATTAAGCGCGAAAAGTTCCCGTCCGGGTCGTGTTTGAGTTTCGAATCAAACGCATCTATCCCTCCATATATGGGGTATTATACAGAATGCTGTCTAAATGATTAAACTTTTAGTGTTTAAATATTGTATCGTCTGTGCTCGGTTCGAAGTTCTGTTGCTGTGGAATTTAAATCCGGGTCGTTGTTTGGGACGAGTTTAATTACATACACTATATGCGAATTCCTGATTATGAATTAGTTTTCGTGCGAATGGAGTGTAAAATAATAAAAAAATTAGTTTATGATCTACCCTTCAACGGCCCTTCAATGTTCTAATTACGGGGTTCAATGTAACCGGGTAACATTTCCGCGGTGATTCCCCCCGGTATTTCTGCAGCCCTTTCTCTACGGTTTTCGATCGCGACCCGGAGAGATCCGGAAAGTAGGTTTCAAACTCCCTAAAGGTAGGGTCTGTATAGAAAAATGTCTGTTTATTTAGCTCCTCTTCTTTCATTAGCTCGTCTTATCAAGAGGAAATATACACTAGAATATGACTGGATACCGTTTGAATTTTTTTTAGCTTCAAAAAACAATATCGTGCCGCAATTTTTATGTTAATGAAGATGCATGCTAAAAAATCCAACAAAGCGATAAAGCGAGCCATTATAAAAGTTAATTACGAAAACGTGTAATATTCGCTTTAACAGTAGCGCATTAAGCCCGGGACGTTTTCGCGGGGATTCCCGAATTGTTTTTTTTTAACGGCCTCGGATAAATGGAAATTAAGCCACTCAAAATATTTACGGTTTTTATATGCATTTCCGATGGATCTCTCTACCTTTATAAGCGCCATATATTTTTAATTTACCATTAAACCCGCAATAGCAAAATTTCCAATCAAGCCAAACTTATACAGGGCGATTGGCGAATAATTATTAACTAATCTGTCAATCATATTTTACTCTTGGGATTTACCAGACAAGTTTATATAACGTTTCGATATAAGGGTATTTTATGCATAGTACATAAGCCATCAGGATGTTGCGAGGGTTTGGAAATTTCGAATCTAATCCTTCAGTCAATTGATTACGGGGCGATATGAATATGCAAAACGTACAACCAAACGTCCATCATTTCGAGCATCCCCGGTATTTTAGCCGGGACCGATATAGAAGAATAATATTACATGTTCATGATGAATTTGAAGTAATTTAAGTCGATTTGTTTCGATTCCCGCGCACTGAAGCATATTAGACGGGTATCCTATTACTTTAATCCATATTAATTGATGTTTGCTTCGTCCCAAGCGATGTAACTTTTAACTGAAGATTATCCAACTCGACACATTAATCAAGGAGTAATAAGGATGTTGGAATTTATTCGAAAAGTAACTTTTGCTTCTTTTAAATAATACTGGTTTTTTTCGCAGCCTATTATTTAATTAGTAGAGCGATGTATCTTGATAGAATTAACTTAGACGATGCAGTTCCGTTGACTGAAAAGATAAAGCGATGTAGCTAATTAATTTATCGTGAGAAAAAAAAAACCTTTTATAAATAAGCGAATGTACGAAAAGTCGTTTGTCTTCGGAGACAGTCCAACAAAACACAATTGTGTAATCGGAGGCGAATAAACAGGAATATTTATGGATGCATTTATGCATTTATGGAAGCGAAACAGCTCCAGAAATCCAAACTATATCATTTTTTCCCCGTTTAAAATCCGACTCCATTTCCTCCCGATGACATCTGGACACGCTGGATGTTCGAATGCGATCCGGAAAAGTTTAATCGTGGAAAGTAAATTTTCGGAATGCGAAATTAGCGGGGGGGGCGTCATTAAATCCCCGGCGATTAGCAAATAAATTGGCTATTAAAAATTTTCCAAAACGCCCAACTTGCGCGAAGTTTTCCTCGGATCCTTATGGGATTGCCAATTAAAAAAAAATCCCAACGCATAAAGCGGAATGTAAAATGCATTGTGTTTTTATTAGATGTATTAGATGTCTTTACTTGCACCTACTTGTTAAGTAGGAAACAGCTGGTGGGCTAAAAACCGACAGTAAATTTTTCACTTGGAAATTATTTGGTTTTTAATGGGTCTTTTTAAATCCATCTTCCGACCTAAATCCGGAATTTATTTTGTAAGGGAGGCTCGTAATTTCGATACCGGTTGCAACAGGTTCCAGTTTTCCAGGAAAATTAAAATATATAGCGATTCCAAATATCCAAAAATCCGATATTTTTACCCGCAAGTGGGTTACATAAAAATATTAATAATCGTATTACGGATTTAAATAATAATATTCATTATCGTACAAATTAATAACATCGATAACAGTGTCGAAATCTAATCGATAATTAGAGAAATGATATGTAAAAAATATAACTTCACATCAAGGTCTAGGCGATTGTCTATTTGTTTTTATCACTCAGCTTTAGCGATAACGAAAAAAATCTGATATAGGAATAAATGATATTGATAACGGTTACCTCTGTATCGTCGCACTCAAAATAATTATATAAATTATTTTAGTTTCGTTAAATAATAAATCGATAAGTACGAGGTAATTGCCGCATTAATTTAAATAAACTTCGCGCGATAAATGTTTGTTATGCATAAAGTAATAAATTATAAAAATATTTACGAATTTGCACGCACGCTATTTATTATTATTATTATATTATTATACAAGTAGGTAGTTTTGTAATATCATTAACTAGTTATTAAAAAAAATCGGATTTTTTTAGTAAACTAATTAATGAGCTATTTATAACTAGCTATGTAATTAATCTATAATTAGATTTTCAAGTTATTTATACATACATATTATATCAGTTCCTCTATCAGAGTTATTAGAGTGACAAAAGCATTTGTATTATGATCATAGTGGAGAAAATTGTGCACGAAATGCAACGAGTATACAGGGTGTTTCACAACTTATCCGACAAGAAATCAACTTCTCTCTCTTTGAGAAATCTCAAAAAAAATTTCATAAAAGTCCTACAGAAATAACATTATAAACTCGAGTTTCAATAAAAAATTGAAAAATAAATACTGCATTTTGCGTTCATAATTTTGCCTTAATACTTTACTGTAGCAAATCTTGCACCAAAACAATGGTTAAAACAAGAACTTTTTTTTTGGAAATTAACTTCTTTCATAACAGTGCATATGTGGCTAGAATTTGTCGCATAAGTTGTGAAACACCCTGTATACACGAAGTTCGAAGGAGCTTATAAACGTTGCTTAAATATACCGTTCTGTTCCACCGAAACTTTTAATCCGATTATTTCGCAACGCTATTTTCGCTTAGTAGCGTCGGAAAAAATAATCGCGAACTAAACAAACCGAATATAAATGTAATTAAATCAATCCCTCCCGTCGGGTTTGCATTTTAGTTTCGCGATCGCCATGCAAATTAGTGTAGAATTTACTCGGTTAAATAAAATTTCGACTCGTCCGGTTAATTTGTCGCATTTTCGCTCGTTAAGGCCTAACAATAGATGTAATTACTGTAGTGGGAGGAATTCTTATTATTTATTTTTTTGTTCGAATGAATTCTGAAGGGGCTTTGTTCGATTTCCAGTATATAATTGTAAATTTCGAAATGAAAAAAACGAATTTTCGGCCCGACAGCTACAAGAAAGCTTTATACAAGGATCGTGTTATTTACCATTAAAGTAAATAAAGAGTTATGCCTTTGGAAATACTATTAAAAAAGCGAACGCAGAGCTTTTATTGCGGATGGAAACTGTATCATATATTTTACACACTCATCCCCCAGTTTGTTTTATTTATTTTTCGTAAAACTGTCGGTTTTTTTTTAGTACTAAAACACTACACAAAAGGAAACAAGATTACATCAATAATTCCATCTAACTCTTGATATTTTCGTATATAACCAAAAATAGATAAGGGAATTATTATTTATCGTGTTTCGTAATTAATAAATTTCTCTCGGCTCATTTGGGAAATTATTTCTCCCAATAATAAAGCGATAACATCGATGTAAAAACTAAATGTGTCCAATCGATTCGGCTCTACGAGTGAATATATTTGTAATAAAATTTGAGTGTAACGATATTAACTGGGCATCGGAATTCGATCAAAAGCTAAATAGATTTCCGAGAATTATTTAGTTAATTAAATATGTTTTGAACAGTGTTAATTGTCGATAAATGAATCGCGTGATTAGGGAGAGAAGAGGAAGATTTTTTTTTATGGAAGAATCGTAAAAAATGTGCATAAAACGAAACTCTCGTTAGTCGTATATTCATGCAAACTCCTCGAAAAAGTCTGCTTGCAAATCCACACTTAACCCAAAAACTTTTAACAATTACTTTTACGAAATGTACTAAAAATAAAAATTATTTTACAGATGCCGATTATCTAGTCAACAATTCCGTCAATATGTAAGTAGACAATTAGTTAATCAATTAAATTAAACTATTTAAAAAAAGACCAAAATCATGTTACCAATTAGTTTTTATCAAACAATATTCCATTAAATTTCAACTATAAATAACCACAAATTATATTTCGCCTTGTACTGACAAAAACAAGCACACCATTTCAATTAGAGCTAATAGCAAATGTAATTGTTTAAACAATCCCACGTAATTCCCCGACTGATGTACTTTCCGAAGAAACCCGACAACCCCGCTTCGCAACTCCCCCACTATATTAGCCAATTAAAGCACCTGCACTTACGCGAGAAAAACTTATTAAGCTCTAATAAAAACAGATATGCTTCGAGCGAAGGAAAAGCTCATTTTATTGTTAGTAGCAAAGAGAGAATAAGTATCCAAAAAAAAAGGAACCGAATAACGACGTTATTAAGAGGGAAACTCCACGAGAAACGCGAAAACAGCGGGAGGTTTTTAATTTGCGGTATGGGAAAATGTTTGCAGTCTTGCCCGCGAAAACCGCTCGAAATTTGAATGGAAATGTTCGGAATAAACAGCGGGAAAGAAAAACCGGATTAACGAGGATCCTTCTATAAGGACAAATATTTAAAAAAAATTACACCGTTTGTTCCGGTTTGATGAGCTCTACTAACGAGACGAATTAATAAAATAATCAATCATTTCTTGGATTAAGAAATTGGTGATAGATTTACTTGATAAGCTATTTAATCGATCCGCTTTGAAGCGGTCTAAAAATATTAAAAATTTTACGTGCGCGTACTAAAATATACAAATTAATTCTCGAAATGCGTACGATTTATTAATATTTATAATAAAGCGAAAAGCGTACTCGACAATTACTTATTTTTATTCGGAAATTTCGATGGAAAAAATTACGAATTCGTGCTAATGTTAAGCGGAATTCATATACTTATTTTTGCGTACAGTAAACGTTATAAAAGAGTATAATTTAACGTGTGACAAATTAACGTAACGTTATTTTAACGTAAATCCACGCTACAGAGTTTTTCCGAAAGGAAACGAACGTCTAAAACACAGAAATGCGAACAATGTAGGAATTTCCAATTAAGAATGTTTCCAGCTTTTTCCTTCCCATTTTCCGACCCGAATTATTCGATAATTGTCGAGCCGATTTCCGCCCGGCTTTCCCCGGTTAATATCCGAAGAGTGTCGAAGAGGAAACGCGATTTCCAGATGAACTTTCGCACTTTTCTCCCAACTTTAACGGCGACAAACTAGAAGATTACAAAACGAGATAATCCACGAAAATCGGCATTTTTTCCGATCGTTCTATCGATGTAAAAAAAACAATTTCTGACCGTCGAAAACCTACAGCGAAATTCGCTCGAGCGGGAATTCCTCGTGCAACTTTATCCATTTCATCGGCGAGCAGCGAGTGCAAGTTGCAACGTAATTTTTTTTTTAGTATCGCCATTGACTCGGAACCGAAGTGTAGTGTTTATATTCGTACTTACACACGTGGGAAACGTTTTTTTTTATCGTGCAAAATGCGATATCGTGCGATAAATTAAGATAATGTCATCGGTTGACGAGTGCCCGCTTCTACGATGCCTTCTACATTCGGTAATTTCGATTCGATTTGTCGAGTACTGTCCTGGATGGTTCGCGAATTTCCACTAAATCCCCGCGAGGGTTTAAGAGGATATCTCCCTGCAAATAGTAACAATCCTCGCGGATGATTAAATGGATTATTTCGAATAATCGCGACAGTGTATTTCAATTCAAAACGAAACTGTCTATAAATTCCATATTTTTCGCATATTCGAAAATATTGGGACACATCCATAACGTTTGATTTATTCTCGACATGTTTTTGAACATTCTGATAGAAACATATTCGCATGGGAAATGTTCCGATTTATACAATTTTATATCCAAAAGAAACTCGCCTATAAACCAACTATACATAACGAGTTGAAATTCCCTACATACGAGGGGCGTTCGATAAACTTTGTACGATTTTCATCGCGCCCCTCGTATACGCGTTGTACGGCTTTTAATTATTACAATACAAGAGCGCTATTTGAGGTTGATATTGGAAAAACAACGGCATTTTTCATTACACTAACTAGGCGCGGTTATTAAAGGGGCTCGTCTGGTAAAAGTTTCAATTAGATTGCCGGGAAGCGATAAATTTTCTGTCGGTAAATATTTCTACATGGTAACAACATGTAATGAGTTTTAATTAATTATTCTAATAGACGTTGTGTTTTTTTTTTTGTACTACAAACGTATCGAATCAAAAGTATCGATGGAATCCCCGGGGAAGGGGGGGCATTAAATTAAAATTAATCAAACCGGGTAGAATTAATCACTTAAGAGTCGATTTGATCCGAAGGAAAAGGACCTTTCGTCCTTTTTATAAAGCTTCTTTTTTCGGTCCGTTGCTCGGTGCATAAATGCCGTTTGATTAAACTAATTGAATGATAGGCCTCTTAAAGGAAGTTCACTTGATCAATGTAATAAATCCGAAGCCGAAACAAAAAAAAAAGTCCAATTCGCTTGAATTAACATCTAACGCTCCACGCAACATGAAGGTTGCCTACTTATATATATACTTCGTTTGATTAATCGAACGTAATTAGATTGTCGATTTAATTAAAGTTAATTGAAGATCAGGTAGCTGTACAATACGCGTTAGGATTATTAATTCCTTTTCGTAGCATCTAACGCCTGATTAAAGCGTTTTAATATATTGTTTTTGAAGTAGTTAAGCCGAGATTGTTAAAGTTTAAACTACAAACTTTTGATACTCTCCGCCCGTCGAATAAATTAGACGAAAAACAAACTGTACATATTAATTAATCCGCTTCGAATTTTCGCCGGCGTTTTTTTTAATTTTCCCAAAGGAACATTAAGCGCGCCGGTTTTATTAAAAATATTTTCCGCGCTTTTTATATTTTCGCTTTCGAATAAGGTCGTGTAAAACTCCGAAATAATCACTTTATCTTGCGCACGTAAAAGGAATTCCGCGAAGTCGTAGCTAATAATAACAAAATAAAAAAAAAAAAAAGTTTTTCCATTAGCGAAATTCAATTGACCGAATCGTCGGAATTTCGATGTACACGCGCCGCGCCCCACATCGCTATATAAATGGCCTCGCGCAATTTCTAAAAACGTAATTTTCGTTTATCAAAATTAACTTCCTCATTGACAATTGACAGTCGACAAATGACAGGCGACAAATGACAGTTGACAAATGACAGGCGACAAATGACAGTTGACAGGTGACAAACGCGCAATAACAACAAAGAGAGTGTATGCATTCGAGCTTTGTGTTCGGAGGATAGAATAATGGAGAATAGAGCATTATTATCCAAGGAAAATGCTTCTGTTCCGGAGCCTCAACCACGGATTAGATAGCGCATCCTATATATATATATACTCTGTGCCGCAACACGATGAATTAAATTTATAACGCAATTTGCGCGGAACTGCAAATGGCCGCATCCTCTGGTGAATACCGTAAGAACGAAACGAATAAACGAGACATTTATTACGGCGATTAATCTCTACAGGTTTTTTCGAATGAATTTTTCCGTTCGAGCATCAGCACCTCGAGTGCAGTTTTGTGAACCCTTGGTTTGTACGAGTATTTAGCCGATTTTAATCCGCCTCCCGTCGACTTGTACAGTCGCTCTAATTATCCGGGTATTGTGCGAGGGATTATTTGCGTTTCCAAACCGCGGTTATATCAACTTGTCGGGTTATATGTCGGGACATCGTTTTGTTGAATCACCTACGGTCGATCCAGATGGGAACCGGGGGTGCAAAGTGACCGCGTAAAAAGCGGATATCGTGTACGAAGGGCGATGGAAACGGTCCGAGAGATTGATGTAGTTAAATTTGATACAATGCGTACGAAAAAAAAAGAGAAATGCGCTGCCTATTAGTCTCGAGAGTTACGAGGATTGGGTGTGGAAAAGAGGCTTAAAATCGGCAAAAATTTTGAACTATCCAGAATGTCATTCAGTGTTTCTCAAAGTGTGTTCTCAATCAAATGTATCAATTGAAAGACGCCGGTCGTTGTAATGAGCAATTATGTATAGTTTATTTAGCGTTTGAAGCGCAAATTGTACGAATTAAAACGGTTTATTTACCATTAAATTTAAAAATACACACACACACACCTGATACAATCGGTAGCGATTTAATTGTTTGTCGGTATTTTCGAGTAAAAGACGCCGAGCTTAATGGATACAATGACTTATAATGTTTTACATAAAACAACGCGCAAAACAATAACAACTGGATTTACAATTCACCGTGGATTGTAGTCTCACATTCGAGGTGAAATTAGTAAATTCCAGGTGAGTTCGATTACTCGATTACTCCATTTTTTTCACAAATTGCATTCGGTTGGGTAGCCAAAAATGCCTCGTGATCTAATTAGTGACGCGCATGAATGGATTAAACGCAATATGAATCAATGAATCAACCATCAAAACCGGTAAAATAACGGCGCGTGTCAAAGTTCATCATGAAGTCCGGCGGCGACCAATCTAAACGAAATTTATGACAAAGGTAACCGGAGAACGAAATATATCAAAGAGATATGGAACAGCGGCTCGTAAATTCCGACCGGGGCGAACTTGAAAGGGCGACAGATAAACTCGAGAGCGAACGAAAAAAATAATACGATACGGAATTTTTCGGGTTTGTCGGAATCTCTTGTCCCCACTCGATTCGCAATTGGGAGTACTAGAAATTCCGTTTTCGAATTTATTACTTCGTACATGACGAGATGAGAGTTCCGCTTCGTCGCTTAATAACCGCCAAGGCGGTGGCCTCAGAAAGACTTTCCGGTGGTATTCGCAACAACAAAAACATTCCTCGACGATGTGGAAATGTAATTTACCACCTAACCCTTAAACACCCCTAAAAATCACGATTAAACACATGTAAAAAGTGTTGCCTATACACATAGACTCTTCTTTGAATCGTTCGAATACATCTACATAGACTTTATGTTTTCGTTCGCAGAAATGACAAGGAATGTCCAACGACACACCGCCGATAGATTCATCGAACGTGACCATCATCGATGCGACAGAAGGCGCAAGCGCATCGCGACACATCAACGACAGCTACGTCCAGCACGTCGCGCTCGCCATCCTCCTCACCATCGTCATTCTCATCGTCATCATCGGCAACACGCTCGTCATATTGGCCGTCATCACGACGCGACGCCTGCGCACCGTCACCAATTGCTTCGTCATGTCGCTGGCGGTCGCCGATTGGCTGGTGGGCATCTGCGTCATGCCGCCGGCGGTCGCTTACGCTCTCATCGGTGAGTCCCCCGGAATTATACTCTTTTATTAGTTTTACTACTTGAATTTTTGGGAATTGTTGCAGGCGTGTGGGAGTTGGGTTGGATCCTGTGCGATATATGGATATCTTTGGACATTTTGCTGTGTACGGCGTCGATTTTGAGCCTGTGCGCTATCAGCGTCGATAGATATTTGGCGGTGACGCAGCCTTTGAGGTATTCGAGGAACAGGAGATCGAAACGATTGGCTTTCGGGATGATTTTGATCGTGTGGACCAGCTCGTTGTTGATCACTTGTCCTCCGATATTCGGATGGTAAGTGCATTGTATTTTTTTTTTGTATATAAATCGCGCTTGTACACTTCTTCTTGGACGCTTCTGATAGGAGACTAAACGTTTTGAGTGGCACTTCTTTATGTCGCATAATCGAATTTATTCCGGTGAATTTTATATCCGATTGAGATGTCGGTGGAAATTGGATTTTCTCTAATATAAGCGGCGGAGTTCGAATAGATGAGATCGTTTCCGAACGTTTCTTATTGCATGTGCTGGGAGATTGTGCGTGTTAAAAGCCGGTATATTATACATGTTACATAATGGCTTAATGCTAGATCTACTAAAGGAAAACGTAAAGTATTTTTTTTGTCGTAAAAATAATATGTGTATGATGAGTGAACTTGACACGATTAAAGGAATTATGTATACGTTTCAAAATCGGTGTGATTTTAACCTATTTTAAAGTTTGTTGTTGAAATACACAGTTATCGAGTTTAGTACTAATAAAATTCTTGACATCTTTAGAGCCGAATATTAATAGATTGCTTCGCGAAAGAGGACTATAATAATAATAATAACATCGAAATATATTAACGCATTATACCATAGGGAAAATCTAGAATTATTTTACAGTACAAATTACTATAAACTACAAATAGAACAGTTTGAAACTTGTTGAAAAATAATTAGTTTCAACACATCCGCTACTACTCTACACAGGAAATTGCTATCATACCATCGTTCATCTCCGAGTTTATTTGTAAAGACGTATAAAATTAAATTGCAATTATTAATCGTAATTTTCTCTTAATTTGTTGCAGGTACGAGCCGGGAAAACACGCCGGGAAAACTTGCAGGTACAACAAGAACACGGGCTACGTAATTTTCTCGGCGATGGGCTCGTTTTTCATACCAATGGTGGTAATGTTGTACGTTTACGTGAAAATTTCCTGCGTTGTGGCCCAAAGACACGACCAATTGTCCCATATCGATACAGCACATCCTCGAGTAAGTTCAATTAAAAACCAACAATTCCTTCTATATAACTAATAATTTTTTTGTGTATCCAGAAAAACCACAAGTTGATTTACAACAACAAAGAAGAATCCGATATGGATAGGGCTTCTTCTGAATGCGAAGAAACGCATTTACGTTGCACCAGGTTAATTAAACCAACACTTTTATTAACAAACTTTATAATCGTTAATAATTTTCCAGCAACCACTTGCCAGAAGTGCACAAAAACGGCGAACAATCCAAAAAACAAATCACCCAATCGAGATCTCTACGAACAAACTACACCTACAACCAAGTCCACGAGCCTCTGGCGCCCTCTTCCAGATCCACCAGCCTGTATAGGGCCTCGTTTCCCTTGCGCAGCTCATCCAGACCGGAATCACTGACTCTGGACACTTCCGTGTTGAACTACGAGCCCGCCTCCAGGGTGTCTTCGTTCCGAAGGGAAACGAAAACCGCTCAAACGTTGAGCATCGTCATCGGGGGATTCATCGCCTGTTGGTTGCCCTTCTTCATATTCTATTTACTCACGCCCTTTATAGATACGAACGATATCAACACGATGATTTTGTCGTATTTGACGTGGCTGGGTTGGATAAATTCCGCCATAAATCCGTTTATTTACGCTTTTTATAGTCCGGATTTCAGATTGGCCTTTTGGAGGTTGACCGTGAGGCATTTCTCGAAGGGCCACAGACAGAACGCGGCCCTGCAGCACAAGTAAAGTCAATTGATGGGTTTTAAAGAGTTGGAAGCTCCTTTGAAAGTTGTGTAAAATGTAGGTAAATCGCTTCTATGTTATAAACAGTTATAGAGTTATTGTCGAATTGCATGTATACTCGATTATCAGCGTAATAAGTATTGGAATAATTTGATCTCTATGATACATGTGTTTGCAGGAGCAAAATGTGATAGTTGCATTTCGAAAAATCAATTTAAATATGGAGATTAAAAACAAATAATTGTTCCCTTTTTTTTTGTGGCTAATGTAACACCTACATGACGATTTATTGTACAAAGCTTTGGGTTCTTCTGAAATGGCAGCAATTTCATCTGAATAATAAATATTTTTATACTGCAACATTCCGTAAATAAATAGTTTCGTTTCGAAATTTTTTGCTGAAATAAAATGTAAATTACTGTTTTCGTAGAATGTATTTAATGTATGAGCGAAAATGCGAGATATGTTTATTTTAGCGATGCATATTATGATTATTATTATTATTGATGAATAATATAACATGTATACAGTATGTTTGCGTTACCCGGTAACAAACTAACGAAATTCAATTGAGAGTTTAAATTAGAGAAAGTTTACCTAAATTAATCGTATGATAATGTGAGCAAACTGTATGTAGTTTTTTTGTACAAAGCTATAATTATTATAATTAATGAATTTGCGTGTCTACCAAATTATTGTTAGTAAACTGTTCTAGTCATAATTTAAGACATTACATTTTTAATAAACAAGTAATATGAAAAATGTTTTTTTTTTAATCACTCTATACTTATTGTTGGGTTAACAAAAAAAAATTGACTACAACAGGATTCGAAGTCCCCAGATTACACGCAACCACCTTTACAAACTTAGCTATATCAAAGTTGTACTACATACAACATTAGTAACAGACCACGGACTAGCGCCTGCCTAACCAAATACTCTCAAGGTAAAGACCATCGAATCAAGAAACAGAAGAACAAAAACTAAATGTCAATTGTCAATTTTTGACAGTTGGAGTTTGCGGACAAACAAAATTTGAATCTATTGATCCAAATTTAGATTTTTTTACGAAACCTACAAACCTAATCGCTAGAAATAGCCCAATCGCATGAAAAATGCTTTTATACACGGTGCTCCTGACAATCCCCGCTCTAACCCTCGCTAAAGACGCCAACATACTAATGACCGAAGTCTTCACAATACCATTAGAACCCCTAATGTTCAACTGGACACACGAAGGCCCAAAAAACCAATTCGTCTACCAAGCATCCTTACTAAACGCCCCCGATTTACCTTCGTGGATAAATTACATCTACAGCGAACAACACCACTGCGGCTACTTGTTCGGAGTACCACCCGAAGGGCCCGCTACGGTCCCTTTGGAAGTGGTGGCACTGAACAAGGAAACCTACGAAACTCGAGCGGAGAATCTAGACATAATCGTATCGCAGAAACTGAACCCGGCGCGCTACGAAATACATCTCAAAATCGACAATGTCAACGTAGAAGACATGTTCGAAGCGGAGAGAATGGACGCCCTGAAGGGCATATTCGCGAAGGAATTGTGGCAGGAGAGCGCCTTCGATTTGTACGTTACCTTTTTGAATTCGGCCGTCGAATTGGGCGCTCGGAAACCGATGAATCCCGACGAAGGAGAAGGGTAATAATAACGTAGAATCGTTTCCGAGAGAGTAGTAAAAATGGAAGTGTTATTTACAGCGTTGTTGTACGGCTAGGCAGCGAGTTTCCTTTCTCGGCGAAACTGCTGGAGCTCCAGGAAGAAGTGAGGCCTTTGTGGAAGATTTACCCGTGCCCGAGGGATTTCAAAAGGACTTCGGTCGAAATATACTTCAAAGAAGCCGGGTTTGCCATCGATTGGTGTTCGTTCAGATTGGTTAGAATTTCTAAGCTTTAATAAGCTGTATTTTTATTAATAAATTTGATTTGTTTAAAGGTGGATAATAACGATTCAGCGATGCATCACACCAAAGGAAATTTGGTGATCAACGAAGAGGAATATAAATACGAACGTGATGATATTTGGCATTCGATATCGAAGGAGGATGTCCCGATGAGGAGCTACATGCACGAATTGTTTATATCTCTGTTAATTCCTGCGATCGTGTTGATTGTACTCGGATTGTTTTTGTCGTTTCTGTTGTGCTTCGAACACGACGATTTGTAAGTATACAGAAATTTTATATGTCTTAGAAAATCGATGAAATAATGCTTAAATTGGTTGAAATTGTTTTCAGGGAGAACGAAGATGAAATATATTTTCACAATTTATTTCACATTTGCACTGATTATTATTACAATCATTACATTTATACAAGGTAACAGGAACAAACACTAACAAAAAGCCTACTTCGAAGCCTACTAATCACCGATTTGCTACTGATTAAACTTCATGTTGCCTATTATATTTATTTGATAATATTTAGTTGTAATTTCACTTTATATTCAACTATTCTACATCGTTTTAGGGCGAGTCGCGTCGAAGATATTCCCCCGGAGAGAATAAATTACTCGGAAACGATCCATCGACCGGTGGAAAAAACAAACAGCTACAACAGGGACGCGAATCTCTCTCCGGATCTCTGCAGTCATTCAAACAGCCCCGATGCAACTATTACTAGAGGGATACATTGCAGGCCTAGCCCTCCTCCCTATGTCAGGCCGAAATATAGACCGGATTTGTGACGACAGAACGAAAATTCAGCGAAAACTCGATACTGTTAGAGAATGTAACGAATTCGTGGAAATTCTCTCCTGCTAGCTCTTCCTAGTGCAATAATATGGGTGTTTAGAGAATGAATAACGTGAAGATTAGTTACGTGTAGAGATATAACAAGATGCTTTAATTACGATTGTAATCGATATGTAATAACAATTAAAGATATTAAACTGTAATGAGTGAATTTTCTATGTACCTAAAATAAAAATTTCTTAAATAATATCGTCTTTTTTTTAAACTCCCAGTTACTAATTTCCTCCTAACAGAAGAGGCCAAAACTGTCACTGTCACAAACGTCAGTTTCATTGACAAATATGACAGTGACAGCACATTATTTTTATTTTTAAATGTTAATTTTTAAAATGTAAGCCTAAATTTCCGCTTTATACGTTAGAAATCATCACATATAATTCAACATCGATACAATAATGTGATATCGAACGTTAAATATGAAGAAGTACCATCAATTGATACTGTTAATTATATCAGCAATCAGTTTGGGTTTGTTTCTAATATACCGTCACGAATACAATCGGCTGCACTACGTTCTAGAAGTATTCAATTTCTTCGGGCAACCCTGCAACTTTTCCGATTTACAAACGATCGATTTCACGTTGAGACAACACGATTGGGGCCCGCCGCCCGTTTGGCAGGAGACCGAAAACGCTTACATTTACTCGGCCTTTTTGATAGAAAAATCCAAAGCCAAAGCCATAGTATTGCCCAAAGACGGCCAAAAACTACCGAAGAACTGTTACTTATGGCTCGAAGATCGCAAGAAACCGCTCACCGGAAAGTTCAGCTTCTCCAAAATGGTAGACGGAGCCAACTCGTTGGTACCATATTTCTACTATTGCACCGCTACAAACGTCGAAACCGCCCCGTTCGCCGTCTCATTCAATTCAATCACTAAACACGACGGTAACGTAAAGAAAATCCCGCTAAACGACATCAGCGCCCCCAAACCGACCGTCGACATCAACATCACCGTCTGCGTGCCCCCTTTGCTATTCAGCAAACGAAAATTCGTCGAGTTCTTCAGCTTCCACCGATTGATCGGCGTCGAATCGTTCATCTTCTACGACAAAGACATCCCCCGCAGGTTAGTCAAGCTGATGGAGAACCTCTCGAAGCGCCTCGACGTGCGACTGGCCTTCCTGCCCTGGAACTTCCCCAAAACCGAAACCGCCGCCGTCCGGACGATCGTCGAAAACGACTGTCTATTGCGCACCCTCCGCCAGTCCAAGTTCACAGCCGTGTTGGAGCTCAACGAGTACATCGTACCGGTCTCTTCGTTCACCGTAAACGATCTGCTGAGAGACTCCAAGGCGAGCCTGCCCGTCCGGAAGTTTTGCTCCGGCAACGGCGATTTAGGCAAACCAGTGGCGTTGCAGAGTTATAATGTTATCAACGATGCTCGCTTCAATTCCGTCCGATACATCTACAAAAACGACAATCCGGATGGTTATTGGGATAACGAAGCAGCCGCTCCGGACGGATCCAGAGCATCCGTTCACAAGTACATCAAATGCGATGCTAATACCAAAACAACGAAAGACTACAACATGATGAAATTCTCTACCGACTTCACCAGATCCACTTTAGTTCAACTGCTCGTGCATAATCAACTTTAAATCGTACAGCTTGTTTTGTTTTGTTGTTGTTAATTTAACTGTAATATACGAGTACTTGGGCTATTTCTTTGCACGGTTATTTAACTCTAATCTCTTACCCGATACTTTGAGCGAGTTTCCTTCCTCTGTAGGGCCGGTTTCGAGCCATTTCCCCCGCCTTTCGTCCGGGCTTTTTGAGACACTTAGGGGGCGCAACGAGCCGATTACCGGGCCCATTATATCCATTGGGAAACAGAGGACGGTTCCGGACGGGCCCGAGCGCGACACAATCGTTCGATTTCGTTTGAAAAGGAACAGCGACGGGCGAGAAATCGCGCGAGAAACGCCGTTTAATCGGTTCGAATCGACGCGGGGATACTAGAAATAGCGATTTTTTATTGTACTGTACGATAATTCACTCGCTAATTCGCTTTTTTTACGCGTTGTATTCGATTAAATGGTAAGCGGGGCTTTAAAATGCGACGGTTGACTAAAAACTGTCAAAATTTGACATTAATGACATATCGTTTGATAGAAATTTAATAGAGGTGGGAATGGATTTTTTGGTATAGAGGTGCAATAACGACTGTTACAAAATAACCGTTATTTTTTCGAAAATCGACTCTATTCAACTTTAATCTCTAATAGGCGATTTATTTAATGTCGGAACGATAATAAATAATTTTTAGAACCGTTCGAAATGGCAGTAAATTCGCGTATACCGATCCTGGATCGGAAATGAATCGACTAGTTGCATTTAAAGTGCCTAGCCCGGGCGAATTCTCCCGTCTATCTACATTGAAACCCGCTCAGCCGAACACAAACGACAGGAATGTAATAATTGCGAGTACACGGCGATAAATGACATAATGAAGAGCATCCATACCCCTCATTTAATAATTCCGGAGAAATTAATAATAATTGTATTACATTGAATGTTCGAACGGGAGGCACTTTGATGTCGCGCGCGCGCTCTAATATTTCCATTCCTGGTGCCCCCCATTGTCGAAAAGTTGCCCGTTATTAGCGAGCGTATCAAAATCGGGCAATTATTGACGGTGCTCTTCGGCGTCATTCCGAGCATTCCTCGCCATTCGAATCGCGAACATATTTTTATTGCTCAATATTAAACGGCTTTAATGTATTTAATTGAGTCGAACTCCAACTGGAAGCCAGAGACGGAGAATGCTACTATTTTAATTAATAATACATTTTACAGATTTATTTTTTTTTGTTTGGAAAGATATTAAAATTGTTCATTGGATTCTCAAAGCATTTTTTCATCTGTTGGTCTTGGATCTATTTCTGCACAAGCTATAAATAATTGGTGAAAAACTCTTTAATATTACCACCAATCTCGTATACATCAGGAGGATATATTTTTTTACACTTTAATTGGCAAGGCAAGAAGATGTAATTTATTAGAAAATTTCACGACAGCTTTCACAAAGAAACTCATCGATTGATCGGTCGAAATACCCGTAATTGAAATTTCCATAAACGACAATGCGAAAACGAGGAAAATATCTGGCACAGCATCGGTAATGGGCGATCGAGCGACTCCGCGTTAGGCGTAGGTAGGCACTTAAAGGGAGTTAAAAATTGAATAACGCTGATTGTTGAGAGCGACCGGAATCCATTACTCCCGCTATTAGGTTGCAAACGTTCCAAAGAAGCGCTAATGTTTCGTAATGGCGTCGCATTGTCCTTCAATACTTCAATCATTCCATCTGTGAAATAAGCTCTTTATGTTCTTCTCGTCACTTTTATGTACCTCTTTCCTCTCCTCCGATTCGCTCCCTTTTATGTATCGTCGAGAAAATACGATTCTCGACAACAAAAAAATGAGGTGGTAAAAAAATGAGTAATACTAATGATTATTAAAGAAATAAATAGAGGATTTTGTTAGGGAAACAAAAAGGGATATATTATAGTGTACCACACTGGAGCATTCCGGGTTTCGAATGAATTCCGGAGCGCTTTCTGAAAACGTAATCCGCATAAATCTCGACTCCGTGAACAAAATTAGAATATTGAATCTCGTGTTTTGTTAGTGTGAACCGAACTCCACTTTATTGAATCTCCGGGGAAATGAAATGAGAGCTACATCAACTAATATAACGTCGAGGATTTCCCATTCGAAACTCGCCTGGTTCTCCTCTACATATATGGAATATCCTCTGCACTAGGAATATCGGAAATTAAACTCGTTAAAGCGCATTAAAAACGCGACCCTTTTGGACATCGCACAATAAAAAAAAAAAGAAATCATGCACCCAGACTCCCTTATATACATACACGACAATCGCTCGGAAGGATATAATTAACGTGATAGTATTTATTGAGGAGGACTGGTCGCAGCGGGTGATGGGAAAATCAACGCTGTCACCGCCATCTGCTTTCTCTAATAACTCTCTCATTACGGATCACCATGTTGCGATTTGACGTTTTGCATACCCCCGGCTTTTATGTGTTCCCTAACTAACCAAAAACTCAGATTAATTAACCTGTATAAACCGCTAACTAGCTGACTCTGATAGGTTGATTGCGTTTCAAAGTAGATCCGCAGCTGATTAAACATCCGAATCGATTGTTGTTAAAATGTTGTGAGAGAGAGCTCGTTATATACCCGCAAAGATCAAAGGGTTAATTCGTTACAAGAAAATCCACCGACAGAAATTCTTTTTGTATAATAAATAAATTAAAATCTAAACCCATCGTTAGTCGCTTTTTAAATAAATCTCTTATTATTCATTCGTGTTGTTTAGAGGCTCTTCCGATTGATAATAACATCCCTAAAGCAAACAGGCGATATATATGAAGGATATATTCGGGGCTTCCCCTTCGACCGGATTGATCGTTTAATATTCTCGCATTGAGCGTAATAAGCGAAATGAAATTTTTATCCAAATCCCCGATATCACATCGGGAGAAAATCGATGACAACGGCGACGAAAATACAAAAAAGGAATATCGGAAGGGCCAACTCGCTGATATATTCAATGTGTTTTAATCCTTTTTAATGAAACGACGCCGGGAGGAGCCTCCTCGAGGGGATGGATCCTCTCCCGCCAGCGTCGTATCCTGTTCAAAAATATTTAATTTTAGTAGGAAAATTACAGCGAAAATTGCAGTTTTGTACACTCTAAAAATTTTATTATTATTAGTACTTTCTACTGGAGATCTCAACTAATCCATTAAAATTGATTTTTACTAGGAAAATTACAGTTTAAATTGGGGTTTGTATTACAGAAAAATGTTTGACATGCAAAAGGTAGATAAAAAAAATCACTCTAAAAATTTTATTATCCATTATTAGTACTTTCTACTGGAGATTTTTGACAATTTCCAATAATTTTCTTCACCGAAAATCTCAACGAATCCATTAAAATTGTTCCCTTCAAAACATACTATACTATTTACGATTTAAAATCATATATATAAGGAGTTTAGAGCCTCGCTCGGGATGCATTATCAGGATAAATTAGAAATCGTCGAAGCTCCTGCTGATGAAATTCGCCGAAGCACAACCGAATAGCAATCGCGGGAGCCGGTACGAAACGAAATCTTAATTTAAACTTTACAAACCGGTTGACTAAATTTCCTAGACTTTCTACAAAGTAAATTAAAGTGAATCCCGGAATTGTTTCCATTTCGGCGATACCGGGTTAGTAAATTTCGTCTAATGAATTTGTTTCTCTTGGGGAGGCTAATGTTGGATTGTTTGATATGTATGTGTATACAGGACGTTGTTTAAATATCGAAAAAGTCGAAAAAAAAAAAAGGTTTTTTTTTTAAAGGCTACTTAACAATAATCATTAGTCGGATTTCTATTTACAGAAGGATTATATTTAGGGGATTCTTTACAATCCGACTACTGTGTTCTAGAGTCTTATAGTCTGCAAAAGTGCCGTGCCTAAATTACTAGCACAATGCTAATCTCCGGAATAATCATTGGATTCCGGTTGTATCTCTACTCAGGTAATAATGAAGTTTATCTTAATCCTTTTCCTCTGCGGACCTTTTTTTTTCACTCGAAACGTCGCTTTTGTCCCAAAACAACCGACTATTTTTCCCATTTTTAGAGCTCCAATATTTGCCCAATATACCTACCCAATTCTCTAATAAAATTAACACGCTCGAGTTAAACGAATAACGAGTTCGTTATACAAAAATTAGGTTGTTAATTAACTTCTAATTTCTCCTTCCACCGCGAAACGTTTCGTATTTTAAGAGAAATGGAAATATTAGTGTTAATTAATTGTTAATGATTATTTAATTTTCATTTAATGAACGATACGTGCGGTTGCGTTATCGTAAACATTATTTCAGATAAAAATTATAGGTGTATATTTAGAGGATTATTAATCGTAACCTTAACCATTTTTTTATCGAGGGAAATAAAAATGCAAGAGCTGCAGAGGGAATGAAAGAAACAACCAACCGATATAGCCGATAATTCCATTAACATTTCCACAGGATTTAATAATAAAAAGATAGCAAACGAGCGTCGCGACGCCGGGCGCAAAAGTGAAAAATTAGATTCGACGTTGAATAGAGCGTTAGTTGAGGGGTCCCCCGGGGGCACGGGGGGCGGCGTCGAGACGCCGAAACCGCCGACCAGAAAGCGACCGAACCCCCGGTTATTGGTTTTTACGGGATAAACATGGGCGAAATTAAATCCCGAGGCGCTCACGCTCCGCCAGAAAAACATTTCGATATTTAATTCTCGGTTAATTTCGACCAGATTTGGCCCCGACAACAATGAACTCGTTTTCGCGCCGGCACAAAGAAAATTTTGTTTGACCGGACCTCGATTGGGGAGGATGCGCTTTTCTATGCGGCGTGTACACGCCGGAAAATATACATATAGAGGAAAAATTCGATTATCTATCGGGTCTCTCTGATTTGCGTTTTTATTTTTTTTTTTATTGGTTTTTATCCGATGAATTATCCGGTTCTATTTTATTCAAATTTTATTTAATGTTCGTATAATCGAGGATACAAAAGGAGAAGGAAATGCACAATTTGGAAATTTTCGGATTTGTACCATCATACTAGGAATTCGATAAAGTTAATTTTGTTTGGTATTTATTGAAAAATTATGTAGGATCATCTCTTACCCAATGGGGGATTACCGGCGGGGTCTTGAATTATTAACTGGCCTTTTACATTTCTATTGCTAAGCGCCACTGGAAGGTACTTTCATTAATGAATGTCCAAAAGTCATTCAAGGTTTTGTTATCGTAAAATAGTAAGTTTCTGGGAAAGTTTATATAGAGGTATCAATACAATCAATACAATTCAAGTGTAAAAAATGTTATTAAATCACTTCTGGTTCGGATTAGATAATGCCAGGAGTTATCAGTCTTTTTTTAATGAAAATAAACCTAATTATAGTAAACGGGAATTACATTAACTATTTGCCTAATGATCCAACATTATTTTTTAATAAAGCGAAACATGAACATAACCACGTACGCCTCTCACTAATTCATTATTATAGAAGAAAGGATATAATTTGTGGAGATAATTTCATTAATGTGCTTCGAATTTTGGTATCTATATATTTATAGGCATTTAAACTTTCGAAAGATTTTTCGTTTTCACATCTTTACAATCCATAATTAACTTAACTTATAATCACTTCCTTCTGTGTCTTTCAAATCCTCCCAGGCAAAGATAAACAGGAAGGCGGTCTAACAATTAAAGTCATAAGTCAATACCCGATGGGCAATTAGGAAACATTGGATAGTATTTTTATGAATGCAAATCCTTTAATACCTTTGGAAAAGTACATTCGTAAAGTTCGGGTTTACCGTTAATTATACACGTTGAAACACGAAATAGAAATTAATAGACATATAATTGAATTTGAGGAGATTTTATAATGAACTTACGCTAATAACTTCCCTAATAAAATTGTATGCCAATTAAAAAAAATTATTCAATTAAGGTAAAGTACGGTCCTGCGTTTAAATTACCCGTTTATAATAAAACAAAATAATAAAGTATCGGATCAATCACTCGTCCGCCAATATTCAAAGCATCCCCCACCAATCGTCCTTTTTTTTTTCCTATCATCATCATCATTCATTATACGATTTATTAATAACACCCCTTACCAAATAAAAACAACAAACAAAATAAAACGGCATATAATTACAAAACCGATAATGCGCCTAATAAAACACCTGATTACATCTCGTTAATCTTACATTTAATAACCGCAACGCAATCTATTTCATTAACTCGAAACGCGGATAATATAAATAAAATCAACCGAAGGATAATTGCACCGGGGCACATATATCCCGAAAACTGGCGTGGTTTATCGCCGTTCGGCGCCTGCGCATCGCCCGATTCTTCTTCTCGACGGTCCTCCCATTGGTCGAAAGGACGAAAGGCGTCTTGACGGTCCCCTCGAACCATAATAAACCCATGCTCGATGCTCTTCCAGTAGTCAGTCAAGCTCTGGCAACCAAACGGAGCGTTACTCGCTTGCTCGTTGGATTCGAGTGTTTCGTTTCGACCATCATCAGGTACCTGTGGGTGTTATGGCGCAATCTAACGTTCTGGCCGAGGAAATCAGACCGAGGGCGGTGTATAGCATCGATCAAATATTGGGAGTTAGTAGTTCGAGTAATATAGCGAAGAGTATCGGTAAGTGCGTTTTAATTAATTAATTAATTAGAGTTTGGTGGAAAAAAAGTACATTTAAGGGGTTGTATATGGTAGAGGATAATCCGTTGTGCAGGCGACATCACCGGGGAGGTTGTTTTCATTTTCCTCCCTATATCGTTCGAAACAGTTTGTAAAGTTTTTTTGATGGGGATATTAGAGAGTTGAAGAGGACTTTCGACTTACCTGATCAACGGCCATTGTTTGGACCACTCGAAATTTTAAACTCCTCTCTCTGATACATTGCATTGTTGTTTGCACATGTATTGATGGAAAAGAGCAGGGATGTAGTTTCTAAATAGGAAAATAACTCATCTAATTTGGCGAAACTTTCTATTTATTTTTTTTTGTTAATTAATATTAATCTAATTTTCGTTAAATTTGAACTAAATGCGACGATATTACCGGCTAATTAGCCAGACTTGAACTGATCGAATTAAAAACGAATTAACATTTTCGCCAAAAATGCAATTAACAATTCGTACAAACGGAACGTTAATCGATTAAAATTAGCGAAATTAATTAGACGACTCGTTTGGGATATTTTCTGTAATAATATTCCATTCATTATTCATTATATTTCTATATACAAGTAGCTTATTTTGTAGTATTTTGTACCCAATATGAAAATTATTAACCGATCCTCGTATATATATATGAATTTTTTTTGTTCATAATTCGCTCGATAAACGCGCCTCGTATACATCCAGTTACACATATCCAATCCAGGGCAAGTCGCCCAAAGTTAGTTAGAATTACCGTTCAATTTGCATGCATAAATTTATATATGCGTCTGTCGTTTCAAAGGGCATTTTAACACATGGGGCAACTCTATGAATACTAAATAACATCGTTCATATATAGCGAAGTTACGGGCTCGGACTAAAAGAGAATCGCCGATTATTCCACATTAAATTTAACGGAGAATTTAATAACGTTTTAAAGCCTATATACGTTTGGTCTTCGTAACGTTATACACGAGAATTTCGAACGTTTGTTACGTTACAAAAAAAATAACAATAATTTTCCACGCAAATTCAGTTACGAAATATTCCAAATATATCAACTATAAGGCGATTAATTTGGGTATATATACGTTCGCTAGTTATCCACTTAACCAATGCGAATTTTACAATGAAATTTTTCCATTTAATCCCCGTACAACGCGTATAAACTAGCGATAAATTCGTATATTAATATAAAGGATATTTGGTAATTTTTAGTAATTTCCGCGCAGTTCAAAATGTCCCTAGTGTCAATGTTATTTCTCCCATTTGACTTGGGGAATTTTACGACGAGCAGTTGAACTTCCGAAGCGATGTTGTCTTGCATTAGTCTTAAAATTCCGCTCTTTTATGTTGACAGGTTGTGTTTACAATTTGTTGTTTTCGCTACTTTTTTCGAGAGTTTTTCGTGCGGTTTTTGGTTCGTTTTTCGACCTATTTTGATAGAAAATGAGATGGTAGAGGAGAAGAAGACTATTGAAATAATTAACCTAATCATAAAAAATCACATAATGTTTCGTTAAATCAATACTCGCAAGCCCACATCTCCTCCTGATCTACTTTTTCATGTTTAAAATTCTACTATTTAAGACGTTTTTTAATTTCTAAACAACACAACCTTAAATCGAATATATCTGTCACATCAAGTATATCAATAACAACCCGGCAACGTTGCCCGAGATCCACTAATCTAACGAAAATAGCCTTTACAATAACGATTCGTTTTGCAGATTCGGACAATTTGAAAGGCGAATCGATCAGCGAAGGGGAACTGATCGAAGAATCCTTGGACGATTCGGGCGATTCGAGACCGAGGAAGATCCGAAGATCCCGCACCACATTCACCACATTCCAGTTGCACCAGCTCGAAAGGGCCTTCGAGAAGACCCAATATCCCGACGTGTTCACGCGCGAGGAATTGGCCATGAGGCTCGATCTCAGCGAAGCCCGAGTACAGGTAAAAACGCCGCAAATTATTACACAAAAACGCCTTAATTAGAGAGAAGTAATATTCAAAAAAAAAAATCATTTCCGCGGTGTATGGAGCATTTTTTAATTCCTGTAATTGTTTAAAGGCTCCGTTGAAAAATTAAGAACCATTAGTTGGAGCGTTCGGCGCAAAGCTCGCGCTACAATAAAAGCTATTGTTCGTCGGAGGGGCGCACAAAGGGGTAATTAAAAAATTTAATTCTTTAATAACCTCGTTAATTATCCCATCGAATGAGACTATTAAAAGACTCGACGCGCCAAATGGATTTTGCATTCAATCCCCACAAACCATTCAGCACTATTTCTTTCATTATTTTTCCAACGAATATATGTATAATAATCGATTAGTATGAATATATAATTTAAAATCATATTCCCCTCCCCATAGCGAACGATCTCCCGGGTCATTAAATCGCGTAATGCCGGATAATGGACGGACATGAATCGCATCTTAATTGGTAACAATTTGGATAATTAATCTGGCTTGTAACCGGCGTAAGTAGCATCGCAATTGGCCATTGTTCGCCACAATAGCGAGTAATCGGAACTGGTTCCGGGCCCCCCCCGGATTTCTCTCTTCACCGCCACCGATGTCTCTCCAACCGGCATCATTTTAGAGCGACGCTCTCCGCAGAGAGCCGATGTCTCTTTTGTCTAATTGGCCTTTTCGAGCATCGATTCGGATGAGCTCACGCATGCACGAAAATATACTATATGTATATAAAAAAAAAGAGCTCTCTCGCTCTATCTCTCTGGTGGGGTTTTCGTTTTTAGCGAACGCCAGAGAACCGGTCTTAGCGCTGGAGCGATCAAAACAGTATAATATAATGTGTAATGCACGGTTAATCGGATTTAATAGAGAGAGCTCTACTACGGTCGAACGTTCGTTTCGACGAGAGGGCGTTTTGATACACTTGGTATATTTGAATGCATATACAACATGTATATCAATCGGACCCGCTTATACCTGAAGATTTGCATTAATGAGTTACGCAACAATCGAACGTTTAAGCCCGGATTAGTTAATTATACCATCGTAAAACCCGACGGTAAATGTTCCCGTTTAATACTGCTCGACATGAAAAAAATTGTTACACTATTCGTCATATTAAATACATATTTTATAACATCTTGTAGTGGATTAAACCATCTTTTTTATTGTATATATACTGTTCCATAAAAGTTAAGGAAGTTTACAAATATTGAGATTAATTTAAAAGTTGCAGGTTTTTTGATCGCCAAATTTGGTATTAATTGTAGAGGTAGGGACAAAAAAATCCACTCAGATATGCTAGAAAACATTTAATTTCGCAAATTTGAAAATTTGGTGATCAAAAAGTCTGTAACTTTTAAAATAATCGCAAAATTTGCGAATTTCCTTAACTTTTGTGGAGTAGTTTAGTATAAAAATTGTAAATTAAGTACTGATTTCTATACCAATTTTACAGAAGCAATATTTAACTGTATATAAGTAAAAAAAAATAGGTAGAAATGACCAATATTTGGGTACTATAATAGAGTAAAATAAAAGAGTATAAGGTAGACTGGGGCAAATCGGTAGTAAATCGGTACTAAACCATCTTTTCTATACTATATATACTGCTCGACATAAAAAAGGGTATACAAAGATTGTAACACTATTCTTCAAAATATCAAATTTTGTATAACATACACACACTCAAAAACGTTTTGCATATTATATATAAAGTTGAAATGCTTGCTGAAAATCTTGCAGATAGACTAAATGTTGTGTTTGTTCCAGGTATGGTTCCAAAACCGTCGAGCGAAATGGCGAAAGCGCGAAAAAGCCCTCGGTCGCGAAGCGGTATCGTTCATGCACCCGGTAGACCCCGGTCTACCGGACTACGTCGGTCTACACGCGCCGCCGGTGCAGCACAGCGATCACTTCTGGCCGCCGGTGCCGTTCGCGCCGATGTTCAATCCGACGCTGGGCGTCCACTGGCCGCCGAAGGCGCCCATCCATCCGACCTTTCACGCCTTCCTGTCGCAGTACGTGCTGGCGGGCGGCGTGCCGCCCCTCCGTTTCGCCGCCGCCGCCGCCGACGAGCGATCGCGGAGCTCCAGCCCGGAGCCCGACGGGCGGCGATCGCCGGCGCAATTGTCGCCCGACGCCTTGGAGGCGCTGCGATCGCGGACGCAGGAGATCCTGGCGGCGGCGACGGCGGCGCCGGCGCCGGCGTCGCCTCATCGCAAGCTCCACGCCAGTTCGTAGAGCGATTTTGAATTGAGAATGGGCCCGTTTTCGGCGCCACAGTTTAACTTTAGAATGACTCTAAAGTCGTGTCTTTAACTTGACAGATTTGCATTGGTTGTTATGGAGTAACTAAGGACGCGTTCTTTCAAATTGACAGATTTACATTGTTGTTATGGAGTAACTAAGGACGCGTTCTTTCAAATTGACAGATTTACATTGTTGTTATGGAGTAACTAAGGACGCTTTCTTTCAAATTGACAGATTTACATTGTTGTTATGGAGTAACTAAGGACGCATTCTTTCAAATTGACAGATTCACATTGTTGTTATGGAGTAACTATAGGGACTCGAGAGGCGACTTTAGAGTGGCTCTAAAGTTAAAGTGAGGCGCTGAATATGGGTGAATGTGTTTAGATGATTTGAGCGTCTGTTGTGGATAATTTGCTCGTCTCTTCTATCTGAATTTTGTATATATTGGAGGAGAGGTTTCTTCTTCTTCTTCTTGTATAGCTATTGTCGATGATGATAGTGGTGATTTTGTGATGATTTTAATATTTAAATTGTATACTTACTTAGATTTTTTTCTTTAGTGACAGTCGAAGATAAATGTATATAGGCAATAAAAGAGTTTATCACACTTGTATTATTAGAAAGTAGCATTTTTTTTTGTTATTTATTTATTATATAGTTTTAAAACGGATAATTTTAGATTTAACTTGTTTATTTAAATAAATATCACTTGTTGTATAATTCCATCGAGTATTTATTTGCGTAAGTATTCATTCAAATTTGTTCATCGATAAAGAGAGCTATTAAAAAAAAAAGCTCATCTCCACAAAAGGAGAACTTCGAAAGGAACTTCTTCGATTTCACGACGCTTTATTGCGTAGTCACCCATTTAAAGAGATTGTTATCGATACAAAATTCGCTACTGTGGATTGAATAGAAAAGAGGAGAGAAAACTCGTATGAATGACCATCAGGCATTATTCGCAGCGGTAAAGTTGTATGCAGTATAACTTACACCTTTTCTCATATTACCTATAGTTAATAACGTGTAATTCCATCTGAATGTGTTATTCTGGTATTTTTCTGATGTTTACCGCACGCTCAGAGATACACAGATCACCACCACCTGGACAGAAAAAGATACATTGTAATTCAAAGCTCTTTCAAAACGGCACATTGAATTTGATTTTTTTATCGAAATAATTACAGTAAGGTAGAGTGTGGGGTAAATCGGTTGTAAAATTTGAATAGTTCAAATTAAATCCTAAAATGTGGCTTTATTTTTTCTATTATTAGAAATGCTGATAGCACATTAAATTCGCAATTTCCTAAACTAAAGAATCGAGGTATTAAAAGGTTTTTTTGCAAAAGGAAGAAAACGATTTTAGATATTTTTTTAAAATATTGACAATATGTTACATTTACCCCTTAACACGGGGTTCTAAAGTGCAATACAATTATATAGAAAAACATATGGGGCAATTGTAAATACATATTTGTTTTCTCTAAAATTTGATATGCTGTT
This sequence comes from Phyllotreta striolata, assembly GCA_918026865.1. Taxonomy (NCBI): domain Eukaryota; kingdom Metazoa; phylum Arthropoda; class Insecta; order Coleoptera; family Chrysomelidae; genus Phyllotreta; species Phyllotreta striolata. Next base: position 152,662 of record OU900098.1, on the reverse strand, counting down.
TATTTATTTATTTCAAAAAATAACAGAGCTACAAAATAATAAAGAAAAAATAAGAAACAAACCCTGTCTAATGCACAAAAGAACTATAAAAATACTAAAAAACATTAACATAATAGGTAAAAATATTACATTTACCCCAGTCTACCTTATTATAGTAGATAAATAATGCTTAAAGTTCTTATAAAAACACCCCCAATAAGTAACAAGTTGAAAGTTTTAAGCAAATGTAATAGAGTTGTAAAATAGAGAAGCTCCTATTTGAGCAAATAATATTCTCTAAACACCTCCAATTAAATCGTTTCTCAAAAATTTCGAATCGCATTGTGACGGTGGTTTATTTTTTCAAAACATTAAAACGTTAACCTCCTTTTTCGTGTATATCTACCTAATAGAAGAAATAATCTGCGCCGGTGCCCGTTTTAGAGCCCATTCCATAGTTAGGGGATTTCGGTCCATTAGCTCTAAAGGCGTTCGCTCGAACGCCCCCGTCGGTTCGGCTCGTCAAAAGACATTTCGATTCTATTTTTTTATTTTTTCCAAGTATACACACAACCTACCTGGGGCCCCTATTCTCAACCGTTCGAAAGATATAGATCCAGCGGAACGATACCGACGGATTATGACTTAATGAAATTTGGGTAAACATTTTCAGGGAAATAGACGAAGAAACGGGTGCCGCACTTCGCCCACAAAAAAAAATCCTTTAAATTCGAATTCCGAGGAAATTACCGCGTTTTCCATCACCACGCTCGTTTGATTTAAAAATTTAAAAGCCCACTTGCCCGGTATTTAGACCGTAAACAAGGCGTAGCTACACCTGGGGCGCCCCGCGGGGCTCTCTATATCTTTATATATTCGAAACCCCCCCCGCATGGACGTTTGGTTTTTCGATTGACGATTAATCCGCGTTACTTTCGCTCGAAGGGAACCTTTCGAACTCGATATAATTCGGTCTATAATTGATCGTAATGCGAAACTTATATAGAGGGGGTTTTCGAGCATTCAACCAGCGGCTGCTGTTCCACCTTTAATAGAGTACTACATGAACAAATCGTCAACAATGTACAAATATTTTTCTGATATTAAAAATGTGTGAAATAATGAATTAGTGAGAACTTTACTGGGCATCAATTCTAAGCAATTTAAAGCATTTTCTTGGGGAAATATCGACCCATTTTTCGGGTGTAAAATAGTGTTATAAATCGAGCCAGTTATATGGCGATGGTTCTCACGAATAACGAGAGAAAAATGTAAAAATAATTAATTAGTGAGATGCAAAAATTCAATTTTACTGGGCATCAACTCTAAACAATTTAACTCATTTTCTCGGTGAAATATCGATCCCTTTTTCGGGTGTAAAACAGTGTTATGAATCGGGCCAGTTATATGGCGATGGTTCTCACGAATAAGGAGAGAAAAAGGGGCCGGTGTTGCGGACCAATGCGCCCGATCGACACCCGCCGGGACCTCCAGAAAGCCGAAATTCGCCGACGAAAAGATCACACTTCAATTAGTTAATCAGACGAAAAGGGCGAATTAAATGGGCATTTCATGCGTGACTTGGATCGCTCAATGGGGCCCTATGGTGTATTCGATTTTTCGGAATAAACGGAATAATGGGCGCAGTGGAATCGAAGCGAAGATGGCTTGAGAACGTCGCTTTGGTTGGGCTTACACCGTGTAATTTACGCGAGGAAATTAATTCGTTAAAATAATTTAATCGTGTATGATTCTATTTTTTTTTTTTTGGTCTGTATAATGGAAAAAGAACGCCGAAAAACGCGCGTACGCCGAGAGCAATTCGCAAAACAAAAGGGCTGTTTTAATAAGGATCGAATTTAAGTTGAGCCTTTATTTGCCCGTTGGATCTGTTTTAAAGCCACTTATATTTTTAATATGGGGCTGCCGTAATAATTCGAAACGATTCCCGTAAGCCCTCGGTAAATATGGAGAAATTTCCTAAACTCTTGATGATAAAAATCGATGCGAAAGTTCGTCTATTCTGATGCGGCTGTTGGAATTCAGACTAGTTAAAAATTCATCTCCTGTTTTGTTAGCCATTTTTCACGATTACAAAGAAATAAGAGATTCCTTTTAATGATATCTATACTGCTTACGTTATTTCGTAACGCAAAAAGGACTAATAACAGGAATGCACGTCGCAAATAAGTTCCTACATCAATGATATAAGCGCATTACCTTTTCGAAATGTACTTTTGATAAATCCCAATTTTACAGACTTATAAATTCAAAGGGATTTATTCCTATATACAAATTACTACCGGCGTATATGCATATTATGTCGAGTATAGAAATATATCCAATGTTATTATTGATAGAAATTATACTAAATTTTTCTGCTATTCTTCTTGAATAAAATTCAAAATGGTCTTGACTTATATTTAAATTGGTTATCGGTAGACATTTCGAATACTTCACTCAAATTTTGACATGTAAACTATACCATTAAAATTGCTCAAATTTCTTTTCGAAAATAATCAAAATTTTTAGTTAAAACATACACAATCAACGAAAGTATAATAAACACTATAATAGGTAAGTAAAAACTTGTTATTATATATAAAGCATTTAATTATTTCTACCAATTTTTTAAGGCAAAAAAAACTACATAAGAATAATCAAAAAAAAACACCCAACAATGACCCAACTACCTTTACACCCAAACATCTGTCTAATGCCTCTTCACCACCAACAACTCTTCTACCATCCCCCGTTACCCCAATACTGCTTCCACCCCCTGTTATTCTGTCCCAACCCTTACTTCGACGAATACATGCGACTGTTCGAAGACACCTCGAAGCCACCGATCTGCGATTGCGACGGGCGTCGCGACGCCCAAACCAGCACCTCGGACGTCGCCTTCTCCGATCATTCCGTCGAAGTGAAATGCACCGAGCTGGACGTTTGCACCAACACCCAAACCATCAAAGACGTGGAGTTCAGAAACGGGAGATTCGTGAGGTGCTTGTGCATGAAACGGTTCGGTTTGCAGGATTTTTGCGAACGTACGGGGTGCAATGGATCCCCCGCCTGCGTTATATTCCCGCCTCGGTGTTTGCCCAGTCAGTTGGTTAAAGTTGGAACTGAAGATAAAAGTGTTTAGATGTGTTGCGGTGAGTTTATGTATGGGGTAATATCGGAAGAGTTTAATACAATGAATTTATAGGTTGTATACAGATTTTTGGTTCACCCGGTATATTGGTTTGATGGGTTATTTAGCTTAGTTATTAGTTTCTTTTGTTGAGGTTTTTACAACTAAAATTCCGACAATTATTCATTTTGTTGGATTAAATGAAGCAATTTTTGTAGTTTTGTTTTGATAATTTTTCGAATCTAATTGATGGTGGTTTTTTAAAAGTTGGTAACATTATCTCGGATGACATGTCAGTCAAACGAATTTGAAGACGTTTTTAAAATGACATCTAGTATCAAAATTTTAGTAAAATAAAATTTTCCGGTCCGAAATCGAACAAATAAAAATTACAGTGAATCGAAGAGAAACATTTTCGAAATAGATGTCGAACGTGCAGTAAGAATGCGATTTTCATTTAAATTCATTAACATGGAAAAGTTCCAATTTCATATCGTTAAATTCCTCATCACAACATTAATTCGTAATAATGCATTTTTAGTTAAAACGCAAACCAATAAAATGATCACCGAACCAGACGAACGCTTCGAAGACGAAACCGAAGAGGACATTTGCTGTCCGCTATGCCCCACCATATCCTGCCTCTTCAACCGCACCATCAGCAGCCACGACCTCGACCAGGACCACCCCTTCTACATGGAACCCACCCTACCGTTCCCCAACCTCACCTACCCCACCGAAGAGATCCTCTACCACATCCTCGGCGAGTACGCCTGCCTCATCGATCACTACCCCGACATCTTCGTCGACGACAAACCCTCCGAACTGGACGGCGCCCTCGCCATCACCATCCCCCATTTGCACACCACCAGCACCCAGACGAAGCGTCGAAAAACCGCCTCCACCGACGGCGCCGCCGCAGGGCCTCCTTACAAGCTCGACATGGAGCTGCGCGGCGGCAAATTCATACCGTGCATCTGCGGGAAATCCCACGGCCTGCAGGACTTCTGCGAGCGCACCGGCTGCATGGGCTCCCCCGACTGTCTGCGCTTCCCCCCCGAATGTCTGCCGGCGCTGTTCCAGGGCCGGCCCCAGCGCGTCGTCTATCCGCGCACCAAGCTCGGCCTGTCGGAGACCGTCGGCGTCGGCGGGGGGCCCTTTCGCGTCGTGGGCCCCTTCGTCGACGGGTCGCACTCGCCGATGTCGGCGGATTGCGGTTGCTGCGAGTGCTTGGAGCGCGACGCGGCGCTTTGGTTGAAGTGTTTGTTGCAGGCGCAGCTCGGTTATTGTGCTGCTGCATATTAGTCTTGGTGGTTATCTAATGTCTATGAGATGTTAGAGTAAAAATTGAGTTGTTGTTGGATTGGTTTATAACTTGTGTATCTTATATAATGAAACAGTTAATAAAAGAGTCGTAACTTGGATGAATTTTTTTTGAGCTACTCGAATTAAGCTTCAGGTTTATTGCTGTATTTGCTGCAGATGCAGCTCGGTTATTGTGCTGCTTATTTGTCCCGGTGACTATCTAATGTCTAAGAGATGTTAGAGTAAAAATTGAGTTGTTGTTGGATTGGTTTATAACTTGAAACAGTTAATAAAAGAGTCGTAACTTGGATTTTTTTGAGCTACTCGAATTAAGCTTCGGGTTTATTGGTTCGACTGGTATGTATGAGCTTGTAAAAGATTAAATTTTAGTTATATGCGGTGGGATATTCGTGTGTTGGGGGTTGGGCTCTTTCACTCTATATACTGTCTCTATTTGAGTTCGGTTTTAGAGGCGGGCGAGTTTTCGAAATTGCCATCATCACGTCGAAATGAAATTTTCGAATGGCGGAGGATTAAAAAATTTGCGATGCAATTATGCGACTAATTAATTTCTTTGTACCGATACGAAGCATCAGTGTTAACGCAATAATAAATAGAAATTAATAAAGCGTCGAAACTATATTAAACTTTGATGAAATATATCCGGATGAATCAAATATATCGAACGAGGGGTAGTTTAATGCAGCAACCGACTAAATTCAAATACAAAGACAAACAGAGGAAGGAAAAATATAAACCTCGAGATCAATGTAAACGTAATAAGTTGGCCCTAATGCCATTGTGAATGGATTTCTGTAGGCGATTACCATATGAAAGTCGATGCGACGACAGCGGCGCCCTCTGCCTCAGGCCCGCCAACCCGACAACTATATATATATATTCATTCATACACCCGCCACCCTCGGATATTGGTTTCTGATTCACCCGGACTCCGGACAAGATCAACACTCACTTACATTCCCTATAGCATTTCGACTTCTCCATCACCACCAATTTCAATAAATTTTACTTCTTCTTCTTCTTCTAGAAGTTCGATACTAATTACGAAATTCTATAATTTTAATCGATTAATTTTATTTTATATTGGTTTCTGATTCACTCGGACTCTTGACAAGATCAACACTCACTAACATTCCCTATAGCATTTCGACTTTATTTCACTTATTCCATCTCCACCACCACCAATTTCAATAAATTTCCTTCTTCTTAATCCTTCCAGAACTTCGATCCTATTAACGAAATTCTAATTTCAATCGATTAATTTCATTAACAACTACGATTTAATACAACTTATAACCCCTCGTTGCTCGTTCGAATAAAACAGTATCGAAACATCCGTCGATAACAATAATAATACCGTAGGGACAGAAAATAATAAAATAAAGCCGGGGAATAGGCGAAAGTCTCCCACGGTCTAAATGGCATTATCGTAATCTGATACAGGCGACCGTTCGTGTTTTCGCAAATGAGAAACTATTTATTAACTAGCGTCTCTATTGTGGAAAGGACTCGCAGGACTAGTTAGAGGAGAGGGCGTTCGAATCAGGAAGTGGGCAGAGAGGCAATTAGATTTCACTAATGATGTCGTTTACGATTACAATTATTCTACTATATATGTTCCTGTTCGATGGAAACTGGAAACTGTTTTTTTTTTCAATACAGGATATTCGGAATTGTTACACTACAATAACATCCAATATTCGATTGTATTAAAGGAGTTGTAGTTGAATAAATTAGACTAGTAGTTAGTTGAGATTAATTACTTATTTCTATCGTCTATCAAAACCAATTCGGTTAGTTTCTAATAACGCTAGGTATATCCTGAAAATCCAGGACATTACCCACTATCGCCCTCGCTTATCGTTCGTTCGAACTAAACCATTTAGAGCTTCTGTTATCGAGCGTTTCTAACAGAGAGCGCCAGTTGGACGATTCGCCTTTTTCCTTCTGCTCCCGTTTCGACGTCCTGCATCCTTAAAATGTTTCGTGGACGTTCATTAAAGGACCCTTTTTCGACTCCGAGGACTCGCCGGGTAATTTAGCCTATATACATTAATAATGCACCGAGTACAGACACCTGGAAAGTCATTAATGAATAATTAATCGTAGCGACATTAGGGATATATATCGATGAATGGTAAATTCGTTAGAGCAATAATTTTGATTGTTTACAAGAGGAAAGTGTAATGGGAAACGATGCGTCTAATACCGCTAAAAGCATTTTGTTATATACAAGTTTGATTGAACTGTAGTTGTATTGGAAAAATAAATTCGTTGTCAATTTTATCGTTAATAGCGTCTCGTTTTATAATCAATCGTATTTACGATTCGATAAGTAGATTACTAAATGTATTTGATTCATTTGTTATATCTATATAAAGTTCAGGTTTTCCCATTTGTATTGGAAGAAGATTGGAAAAAAACGAAATTGCCGGATCCCTTCTTTTTTTATCGAGACAAGCGGGTCTAATTAAAATCTATCGAAAAGCGACCGCGGTAAAAATTAATTTTCCTCTTATTACTTTATTGGTTTGCGTCTGTCTATTTGGCCCTTCTCTTTTTTAATCAGAATGTATTCAGAGACCTTCCAACCATTCTAATTGCCCTTTTATTGCTAACGTTCGACGGTCCGGATCCTCTAAAAGCCGGACGAAAAGCGTTAATAGTGCAACTCTTCGGTCGTTTATTGTAAAAAACTCTGTTGTAATTTAATGTAACAATACGAATGCTAAAGAGATGAATGGGTTGATAAGGATTATAAAAAATTAGGTGATAAATATTGCGCATAAGGACCACAGTGCGATCGATAGACTTGCCTCATCTCGCAGAATTTTAACGTTACCGATGCGATGAATGGTCGGATGGACTTTCGTTCGCAATCTTCACCCCCCGGGTTCGCTCCCCCGTCTAATTCGACATCTTCTATTTTCGATTCGGTTTCGTTTTTTATATTTTTCGTTGTCGTTCCGCCGTTGTTGTTGTTCGATCGGCGATGGTAATGGAATTATCGGGTCAGTTTGTCCGCGAAAATTGCATTTACCATCGAAAATAACTACCAATTATCGCTAATAATTATGATTGTTTGTTGGTTAGAATGCTAGAAGAAATTCACAAGATTCCAGTGAATTGGTTGAGGTGTTTTTGGTACGAAAAGAGGAACATTATCCCATTGCTTCTTTCGATCGACTGTATAAACAATCGCGATGTCGAAGGGGTTTTAATTCAAAGATAATAACCCAAACGAAAATAACGTTTTAATTGTCCCCAAATCAGGTTTCTAATAACCGTTTAAACAGTCTCATTGCAGTCGATGAGATCCAGCGAAGCGCGAAAAGAGAAAAAGCAACAAAATATATTCCTCGCCCCTTTTTCCGCTCTCGTTTAATAAGTGTGGCCAATCGTCGAGTTTAGTTAATATAGTTGGAGATCAAAGGACTCTCCGGTTTTAATTCCACTTTATCTAGAGGGCGTGGAGGGTTCGACCGGAGCAATAAAATGCTAATACCTGTTTGTCGTCGTTGATCAACCATTTAGAGGAGCCGGTCGGTCTATAGATGTGGATGGAGAGTTCAAGAAATTCCTCGCTGGGAATACTAATTAACTCCAATTTGGCCGGTGGATGTGATATATTGCAGAGGAATTAGATCGATCGAATCGTCGACCGGTTAAATTCGTTTTCACTGATGCATTAGAGTCGAGTATCGATTGTTCTCAACAACTAGAGAGAAGAGAGATTCTTCATATAACTTTATTTCCTTTGATACAATTTTTATTGGGCAAAAATTTGAAGCTAAAACCTCTTGTATATAACGTTAGTAATCGCTAATAGAAAACAACAGCGAATTTAAAACAAACAAAAATCGCGATAGAATCTTGAAAAGGAAAAATTAGAGGGAATTTTCCTCGACTGGGGCTAATGCGATTATTAACCGATATTAATTTATTTAAAGGGGGGGAGTGCGTGACCGAGCGCGATATTATAATCGTGTATTTAATTAAGTTAGGATCGAGATTATGCGTGGAAAATACTGGCACGACATTTGTGCATTTGGGATCCGATGTGGAAGGATTTCCGAAAATTATATTTTGGAAATTATGACGAATCGAGCGAGATTCACGCACCGATAACATTTAATAAAACGCTGTGGGCTCGTTTTATATGCCTATATAGATCTCGTTAAAGTGTGTTTGTTATATTTGGAAAATATATAATCGAAATAAACGACTTGGAATGTTTTCAAATTGATTTATTGCGCTATTTACAAAAATTCACAGCGTTGAAGAAAAATAAAATACAATAAATATCGATATATTCGTTATATATATCGGTGTTTTTAAAGGCTATATGTACAATACAAAGTTAATGAAATCACTAGATGGAGATTTGAGATCACTGGGTAAGTAATAAAATGTTTAGTTTATTTTATAGTAATATTATTTTTAATAGGAATCTATTCCAGTTTGATGAACACAATTAAATGATTGAGTAGGTATTACATATTATAATTTGAGATAAAGAATACTTTTTTTTTTCAGGAAATTTTGCGACTAATACTCGTCATTGCACAATAAAACTCACTTATTTTTTTTACAATTTTTTTTGTATTGATGCTCTATGGGGAAACTTAGCAATTAATTCATTAGAGAGGTTTCTGTTATATAGAAGAAAATTTGTACGTTATATGTATACAAAACACCTACAAAAATTTAGGAAATCAAGAATATGATTGAATAGGTATAATTTGAAACTCAATAAAGTTATTTTTTCTGTGTGTGTAGGATAGAACTCTCTGCAAATATATTCTCATTACAAGCAATTAATATCTAAATAGATTCCTGAAAAATGTCAATTGAAAATTATACGGATATTAAACGCTTTCAATACAAATACAACGTAACTATTTACAAACTATTCCATGAGAAATATAAATTAATCTACTACAAGTGATAACATCAACACTCATCACAAAATGTCCAACAACGATAATATAATAAGTACACTATTATTATACAGGAGTATTTACAAAAAAACAAACGGAAAGTTTATATACGTATATCACGTTCAGAAATGTAGCCGAGTATGCGGTCTACCAGCCCGGTAGCATTATAATCCAAATTCTCACAGTAATTGTTCTGCAAACAAACCGATAAGAATCAAATAATGAACAGTAGTACGGATACTTTACTCAAGTAGACCGCATAATAGACAGGTAGACCGCATAATCGACCGGTAGACCGCATAATAGACCGGTAGACCGCATAATAGACCGGTAGACCGAACGTAAACCTCCGTTTGTATGATCACTTCAAACCATCTGCAGCCCTTTGGTGATGTTCTCGACGTGTTCTTTCGCCTTCAGCCGCAGCGCCGCTATCGAAGTGGTCCTCAAATCGGGCGGGGTACCGTTGGGCGAATGGTGGTGCGGGTGCGCGTGCGCATGCGAATGGGCCATGGGCGGCCTGCCGGGATCCGAGGCCACCGGCGACGTCAGATAACTGGGGTACCCGGTCTGAGGGTGGCTCAGGAACCCCGGTAGGGCAGACAGAAGAGGCGGCGACAGCCAAGGGTCCATCGGTAAGGTGAGGCTGGAACCGGCCGCTCGCGATAGAGACGCCGCGTGGTACTCGCTCAAACCCAATCGGGCCGCCTCCATTTTCTCCTGTCGCCTCCATTTCGCCCGGCGGTTCTGGAACCACACCTGGAACCACAAACGAGTGATAGTGTATAACAATTCGTTGTTAAAAAGTAAGTTTTCGATCTTTAACTAGAGCGATTGTGTGTGTATGTATATTTTTATTTGTAGCTATATACAAGGAAAACAAACCGTCGTTTCTTGTTAAAAGGGCGCGAACGAACTGGATGATGGGGGGGCGAAAAAGCAGCATCGACGAGAAGTTTCGTATGCACCCCTCGTTTTTTTTTTCTTTCTTTCTGGTGAAGAATCGTAGACGAATGAAAAGCTCGTCTCGCTCCACCCCTCGAATTTCACCCCGACGACTTGATTGTATATATATACCGAATTCTTGCGTCCCCCGACGGCCATGTTGCTCGACGCCCCGAGGGACCTCGAAATTGGTTTTGAACTGATGCATTAATTGACAATTTGACGGTATTCTTTGGTCGGGCTAATAGCGAACGAAGCTGTCTCGAATCGACCGAATCCGATGAGAAGAGCGCCTTCTTCTTATCGCGGCGTCGGCGAATCCGCGGCGAATCCGCGGCGAATCCGCATCCTAGTTTTGGAGAATAAATCGCTCGAGATCCGTCCCTGTTGTATTCCGGTTTACCCCGCTCTTTCTAAAATAATCATTGCAATTCGGCGCGCAGCCCGTGGGCCCGCAGACGGGCCCATTATTAAATTTGCCTTCATTTTGATATTTAATCGTTTTATGGCGAGCTTTGTCGTCAAAGCTCGGCGCGTTTTCGCGCCCCGAGGCCCGCTCGATTAACGTCCTTAATTAAAGATGCTTCAATTAATCCCCGACTCGGTTTCCATAAAGGTTTTGGCTATTCCTTGTTTCGACGGATTATTGCCGGGAATTATGTGTTTAAACGCACGTATATAGGCTACGAGAAATTTGCATTTTCCAGCTTAATCGTCCGGGCCCGTTCGCCATGATTTTCCCAACGCGAATTAGGATCTTGATTGGTTAAAGCAATGATTAGAATGCTCTAAAGATTCCGGTTAAAAACAGAAGTTACTTCTAACAACGTTTATACCAACCCTTTTATTAGAAATACTTGGTTTTTTTTTTCTTCTAAAGTCGCGTCTCGAGTCCCTAGTTACTCCATAACAACAATGTAAAACTGTCAATTTAAATAATGCGTCCTTAGTTACTCCATAACAACCAATGTAAATCTGTCAATTTGAAAGAATCTCCTTAGTTACTCCATAACAACAATGTAAAACTGTCAATTTAAATAATGCGTCCTTAGTTACTCCATAACAACAATGCAAAACTGTCAAAACTGTCAGAGACGAAAAAAAATAAAATCTAATCATAGTAATCCCTAATTCCAACACGATTGAAACGTCACGAGTTCCAATCCGACCCGACTAATTACCGAACATTTAATTTGGGGGAGGAGGCGGGCACATCAACTAGTAGCTCATTCGGGAGTGACTGCGAGCCCGCCGGTGAATCAACACGGTAGTAACAGTACACTAATAAGCGCCCGTCGCCCCCGCCGACAAACAACCGAACGCATTGTGACAAGTTTTAAACAATCGGGCGCCGCGACGGCCGGTCACGCGCCGGTCACGCGCCGGCCACGCGCCGGAGAGCCCGATTAGCCGGGCGACGGCACCGAAAAGAAAAAAAAGAAGAGGACGTTGATGTGTGTAGCTGGCAATTTATTAGCGGAGAGACCACCGGTTAGGTTTTATATGTATGTATGTATGTATACAAAACGGGGGGCCTTCGGTATATCCTTCGTTTGTATCCTTTCGGCCCCCTCGCGTTAATAAAGGCTATTAAATGTTCGAGGCTGATTCGGCGGCGATCATTAGGGTTGTTAACTTCGCTTCGCGAGAGAGGGTGGAAGGGGATTTTTCGATGTGTGAGCTACAGAGAGAGAGAGAGAGTTTATTGTGCAGGAGTTAATGAGTTTGGTAAATAAACGATTACTCACAACGCCGGGTTATATACTTGATTAAAAATTGTATTATAATTCGCTCGAAATCGATACGAGTTTCTATCAATTAGTGCAAAAAATGTATCTATTTATACATCTCTTAGTACGATAATAAAACGTTTGAATGAAGCGAGTGCTGGGGGGTATTTTCTGTGGAAAATCTGGACGAAATCAAGGTTTGTTATCGCACGAGTTTCGCTTGTAGATTCTCAACAAAGCGCCGTTGTAGCGCCTAATAACAAGGAGGCAGTCGAATTGGTCCTATTATGTCGCTGAAGATTGTATTACCAGAACCGCATTCAGATCTGCGACTGACGTCTTGCTAAATTTGGCCCAGCGTGAAGCTAGAAGGGTCCCTTCGGGACTCGTTTTGCGCTATGAAATCTTCGTGTTTTTTTTTTTTAGCTGTTTATTTTCTGTGAGGGTTTAAAGGAAATCGGGGCTTGTTTGATAATCCAATTTTTAGTAATACTGTAATTAATTAACCGTTTAATGGATTTACAATTTAGAATATTTTTTGGAACGAGCTGTTATTATTTTTTTTACATCGATGAATCCAACATTAATTGCCGCTTTTATGTATTGTGTAGGAATACAAAGAGTTTATTAACTCATTCCAAATTACCTTATAATTAACGTTAACGTTTGTTAGTATAACATAATAAACGTTTAATTAATTATTCATAACAATTCGTATATCGTTTATCTGTCGAAATAATCTTTCCGTTATATAAAGTATAATTTGTTGCTCTTTTTTACTTTTTTTTTTTTTCGTTTAAATGGGTAACATCGATTTTTCTAATGTCATTATTCTGTTTGGAAAACATGATTATGTTTGTCGAGCAATCAAACATCGACTACCGGTAAAACGTTGAATGTAAAATAGGAGAAAAATACAAATGGATTAAGCATTTCCAATATCATTATCGCCGGTGTTTATTCAGGAAATGGATATAAAATTGGTTTATTCGTACTTCAATTTCCCCGACAAAAAATGTATTCAATTTATAACGACTCGTTTGTCATGCTGACAAACCGAGGAAAGAAATTACCCAACCACCTGTTTGAAAGCTGCCCAGCCCATTTTTTTTTATTCTTCTTTTTAATCATTATTCCGGGTTATATCGCGCGATATAGTTCCCGCAGGATATTATGTCCTACTTTACATGGTAATTTTATTTCCCATCACAGATATTATCTGTGATTTATAGCAAATAAATGTTTAGGTTTATTTTCGTTACTTCTTTAAACACACATTTTCTCCATCATTAGAACCCTATTACATCTATCGAGCATAAAAAATACATCGACTTGTGTCGGTGTATAATTTGTAAAATATTCTTTCTTTTTATCAATTCAACCACTCACAATACGATGCACGAATGTTCCAATAATAAAATTGGAAAACCAAGCGGTTTTTCATCAACTATAACATATAACCAATTGGTTACATCAAACGTTCTTTATTAATACGAAATTAAGCTCGATTCGAATTACTTTAGCATTCTCATACATACTTTTAAGCACCAGGTAAAACATATTTCGTGTAAGGATTAACAAACGAGCCGGCAATAGAAGGCATCTAAGTAGCTCGAAATATGATCCCGGTGTAAGATGAGAATGCTTTAAGGATCGGCGAATGTATTATACAATGAGAGAATTAAATAGCTTTACTATAGTTCGAGCTTTACTTACATTACGCCGCCCCTTTTTAACAAAATGTTTTTTTTTTGGGACCTATATCATATACAGGATGTTGAGGAACGGGTGCGTTTCTGATCTTTATATTATATGCAGGCTTTAATGCTGTGTATTGGAAATTTGTAGCCCATTGTATACTGATTATTCAATTATTACAAGGAAACTTTGCGAATGAGATATCTAGTGGAAAACAAAAAACGAAAAGGCCATTATATAGCCGGAATAAATTACCGGGGATATGGAAGTTTACGATTCCGGGCATATTTCTCGAGAGACTAATGTCATGATACGGTATCAGTGTTTGATTAAGCGTAGAGAACTGTTATGGGCCCCCGCTTTTATTGCGGTTCCGCGGAGGGATTTTTATATCGAGGGGTCGGGAATTGATCAAGCTACCGTTTCGAGAAATAAACATGTGTCTTTTTTTCCGTTCAATAACCTTAATTTGCGTTAAACGTTTTTATAGTCATCCAGTTTTTGATTACAAATAGTTTTGTAGTTAACTAAGAATCGTTTTAAATGAGCAAAAATTTAGGAATAGAGTCGAGAACAAATTACTGGAGAGATAACTTTTTTCATTCAATAAGCTCAATTTGCCTCAAACGTTTTTATAGTGATCCAGTTTTTGATTACAAATAGTTTTGTAGTTAACTAAGAATCGTTTTAAATGAGCAAAAATTTAGGAATAGAGTCGAGAACAAATTACTGGAGAGATAACTTTTTTTCATTCAATAAGCTCAATTTGCCTCAAACGTTTTTATAGTGATCCAGTTTTTGATTACAAATAGTTTTGTAGTTAACTAAGAATCGTTTTAAATGAGCAAAAATCAAGGAATAGAGTCGAGAACAAATTACTGGAGAGATAATTTTTTTCAGTTCAATAAGCTGAATTTGCGTTCAACGTTTTTATAGTCATCGAATTTTTGATTACAAATAGTTTTGTAGTTAACTAAGAATGGTTTTAAATGAGCAAAAATTTAGAAATAGAGTCGAGAACAAATTACTGGAGAGATAACTTTTTTTCATTCAATAATCTCAATTTGCGTTAAACGTTTTTATAGTCATCCAGTTTTTGATTACAAATAGTTTTGTAGTTAACTAAGAATGGTTTTAAATGAGCAAAAATCAAGGAATAGAGCCGTTAACTGGGAGAGATAATGGCGTTAAATTGAATGTTGTTTGAAACAATTTTATTTAGTTTCGAAGGTCTGGAAAAGGCGAGGGTAAAGATCCCGGAAAAGAGCAAGGCACATTAGTATATACACATCGCCCCCTCACATCATTTGTCTGTAGAAAAACCCCGTTTCATTTTGGCTCACAAACGAATTTTCCGGCTGGTCGCCTCGCGTCTGCCGCCTTTCCCACACTTATATATCGCAGTCGATGATCCTTCTCTACACCATCACCGTTTATTTTCATCCTTCTATCGTCGATCTTCTCCCGAACTCGGGCGTTTTCTCGCTTTTTACGCGCCCACACGATTCGTTAGCCGAAGAAATTCGATTTTCCCTTTTTCTATTACCGAAATAAACGCCGTTAATGGCTTTTGTCGTTCGCGAAGAAAACGATTAAATTATTACGAACTTATATATAGCTCGAGAAAAATCGCGTTGTTGATTATTCGATTGTAAACAGATATATATAGTAAATCGTTTAATTACATCTATTTGTCGGCGGCGTTTCGAAAGATGAATGAAATTAATTTCGAATTAAGTTATTAGTTAGATTCAACTCGCGCCCGAGCACCGAGCAATTGGAATAAATTAGCTTTTTTCCGGATCGAAATTGCGGCGTCGCGGCGTCGACGGCAACCATTTCAAAGGTAATTAAACTCGATGAAAATGGGACTTAAATTAATTCGCCCGCGGAGAGAGAAAAACTCTCGATCGTTCGCTCCTTCTCGCGCACATCGGGAAATTGGTTCGCTGGTTTTTTGTCTACCAATTATCGAATGTTAGAAATTTAATTAACGCGTTAATTGGCTCGCTTCGTATGTAGGGAAGTAATTTATCGAACTCGCCTCGTATATATCTCGAAATATTCGATTGGGTTTTTTTTGTTTCGTCGATTTTGAGGGCCCCGACGGGAGGTATATATGATAGAAAAACGAATTGTAATTTAATTTAAATGTTTAGTGTTTGATTCGGGACGGTACAAAGGAGTCCCCGATTGATTCAGCGAATAGTTTTTTTTTATTTGTGAGAAGTAACAGATGCACGAGATGTTCAATCGGTTATTAAATTTTCGCTTCGTGCAAACGCTTTCGTTTAATTTTCGAAATTATTTCCACGTTTTGACGTCCCGTCGAACGAATTTAATGTACATTTTATAATTTCTTTTATAGCTCGTTCGAATTTTTTTTAAATTTAATTTTTTTTTAAATAAATTCCGCTTTAAAACACCTACCGTTCAAATCCCTCTCTGATGATGGTTATCGAATTATCATACACTGTAAAAACTTTTTGTATATACATAATCAATTCGAAAAATTCGCTCGACAATAAACCAATCCATTGTATCGACATTAACAAATCCAAAATAACAATGACGTTATTAAATATTCCAACAGAATTCATCATCGAGCACCTCACCATACTCTCATACATAACCCCTTTCAAAAGTTAGTTATATTAAAAAAAAATTTATTGCCACTCGACGAGGCCCCTCGTCGACTCGAATTCAATAATGAACTCGCACCCAAAACAGTTCGGGGCCCTTCAACGCCGCGATGTTTATCGATCAAACCGTTCCGGCCCGACGGTTTCGAATACAACTAGAGAGAATCCGTCGAGAGAAAAATTCGGCTCTCGAGAGAAGGTGCAGCGCGAAAATCCGGACACCCTTTCCATTCCGACGGCACAATGGGCCCTTTAAAGCGACAATGGCGAATGGGTTTTCGATATTTCGGGGGGCCCGGCGGAGCGCGAAACTGTTTCAAACCCACCGCCGATTCGTTGCTCGTTATTTCGGCGAGTTTAATTCCCATTGTGGCGTCTTTTGTGTTGGGTACGCTAGGAAGGTTTGTCAATCGAATTTTTGGATTGCGTGTATACGGAGGATTATCGCCGTCTTTAAACGGGCCCTCGACAATGCCTAATTGGAGATTAGCGATTTTTTTTCCAACGTTAATACGTTTGTTTAATGTAACGTGAAATAGTGTAATGGTATAGTAAAGATAGAATTAAAACGTTTTTTTTATATAATTAAAACGTCTAAAATAATTCCATTAGGCGTGAGGGTAGCAGATGTGCGAAAAGGAGGTTTATACAACGTCTTTGTATATCTTCTCTATAAGCAGTCGATTAGTGTTTATAACCCGACCTTCATTAAAACTTTGATTAATAACCGCCAAATTGAGTGTTAAATTCATTACACAAAGTGAATAAATTGAAGATTAATTAACCATTGATAATTTAAACTCGCTAGGCCGTAGCTTAACGAGGTTAAAATTTACATTTGAGGACGGAAAGCACTTTAACGGGGCACAAACACAATTAGGAGGGGGCGGGCCCCCTCTCTACCCCGAAAATCCGCCCCATCGTTCCTCTCGGGAAAACGGGGGGGGCGAGAAAGCAGCGGGGAAAGAGAAAAGCGATGAGATGAGAAGAGAGGCGGCCGATGGACGAACCGGCGCCGCTCCCGCCGCCGCCGCCGCCGCCGTCACAGAAAATCTAAAGAAGGGTCGCCCGGAAGTGTCAAGTGCACGCGCAGTCATCTGCCAGCTGGCCCGAGCACCATCTATCAATCAACCCCTTTTCGCTAATACCCGACAAAAGACACCCCTAATTAACCGCAGTCAAGGAGAGGTCCCATTATATAGACACAAACAGTACATACACATACACACACTAGATCGTTCACTGGGGATTGTATACACGTTGCTTTACACGGTCTGCTTATACAACTATTAGCACTATTGCTTGAAGACTTAATGGAGATATAACTCATTAGAACCCAAAAGAAAAGTCCTACTGAAGCTCCTCTCCATTGTGGAGTAAACAGATAGTGAATTTTAAAGAGTTGTGAGTAAAATAATTGAACAATGGCCTTGATTAAATGGCGCTTTTAGAAAGGTATAATAATACTATTAGCACTATTGCTTGGAAATTTAATGGAAATATAACTCATTAGAACCCAAAAGAAAATCCCTACAGCTCCTCTCCGTTGTGGAGTCGTTTAAAGATAGAGAATTTTAAAGAGTTGTTAGTAAGATAATTGAACGATGACCTTGATTAAATGGCGCTTTTAGAAAGGTATAATAATACTATTACCACTATTGCTTGGAGATTTAATGGATATTCGAAAAGATATAACTCATTAGAACCCAAAAGAAAAGTCCTACTGCTCCTCTCCATTGTGGAGTAAACAGATAGTGAATTTTAAAGAGTTGTTAGTAAGATAATTGAACGATGGCCTTGATTAAATGGCGCTTTTAGAAAGGTATAATAATACTATTAGCACTATTGCTTGGAAATTTAATGGAAATATAACTCATTAGAACCCAAAAGAAAATTCCTACAGCTCCTCTCCGTTGTGGAGTCGTTTAAAGATAGAGAATTTTAAAGAGTTGTTAGTAAGATAATTGAACGATGACCTTGATTAAATGGCGCTTTTAGAAAGGTATAATAATACTATTAGCACTATTGCTTTGAAATTTAATGGAAATATAACTCATTAGAACCCAAAAGAAAATTCCTACAGCTCCTCTCCGTTGTGGAGTCGTTTAAAGATAGAGAATTTTAAACAGTAGTGAGTAAGCTAATTGAACGATGGCCTTGATTAAGTGGCGCGTTTATAGAAAGGTATAATAAATAGCGTGACTGAGCGCCGAGCGCCCGTTATATTAAACACGACATTCGGAATTATTTTATCAGCGACCGAGGACCCTTATTTCCTGGATATTTATTAGCGATCACGCTCCGCACTGGCCTTTTCTTACCCCCGGCGCCGCCGGGGCCCTTCGTGATCCTGTTAATTATGCGAACTATAATGTATATAGCATGCGGAGCGCGCTTTCCGAACGATTTTCGGGGGACTCCCCCGGGGACGCCTTTATTCCACGTCGGTTTTAGGACCGATTCGACCCGGTACTGTGCAGGTTTATAATGTAAGATAAATTAATTTTATTGCCGACTAAACAGTCGAAGATTGTCGTCGGTTGGGCACGCGATGCGACGTGTATTTCTACACGCCAAGTCGGCGGCGTTGTCGGATTTATTTATAATTCGCTGTAATTCGACTGGATAACGAGATATTTCGAGCCAATACGGCGATTTCTTATATACCAACTAAGTAAGAGGCCGTTATTAGAGAATCGATTTTTGGATATTGGCCGGATGCGATACAACGCAAGAGGCCATCTGACATAAAAAGAAGAAGAATTGTTGGGTATACACCAATTTAAACGTGTCGCTTTCGGGGGAGATTAAATTTCGAATATTCGAAGGGGTTGGCCGGTGGAGATTCGAAAGTTTAAATGAAATTTCCGTTTTTTGAATAGGGCTCG
The DNA here is from genome assembly GCA_918026865.1 of Phyllotreta striolata. Lineage (NCBI taxonomy): Eukaryota > Metazoa > Arthropoda > Insecta > Coleoptera > Chrysomelidae > Phyllotreta > Phyllotreta striolata. The sequence continues at coordinate 133,381 of OU900098.1, read as the reverse complement.
GTCGGGGTAAATGGCTTTTCCGAGACGCGCGCGTTTTTCTCGAGCGATAAGAGCGGGCGAAAATATATAAGAAAACCCGGAGTTGTGTGCTCGATTTATTGAAATTTTCCGGACGGGATGGTGTATATGGGGATCCCCCCGCGCGCATAAGTGGAGGCTTTGATGTCGCCGTCGAATGTTCCGGGGGAAAATCAACTTCGATTTCGTTCGGTTCGTTTCGCCGGTTTTCCAATAGAAATTCAATTACTGTATCGATTTTTTTTTTTTTTCAATCACGATTGCTGCTTTATTATTATTTCTTCTCGAAATTATCGTTTCGGGCCAATTAATTGGCGATTCCATCGGACATTATGTCGCATATATAAAAGAGAGGCAAAATTCTCCGGGGGGATTAAGTCCGGCTGGTACGAGAGAGGCGTCTATCCGACAAGAGATCGAGAAAGTAATCCGATTGTTTCGTTAAAGGGACGTCTTGTTAGTTCAACGGGCGTGATGGATCGCCCGAATAATCCGCCAGGTGTCGCTCTGGATTCCGGGGAATTTCGTAAACTCTTCATCCTCCACCATCATGCAATTATTATATACAGGTTGCTCCATTTTTGTTCGCAATATAGGTTATATGGGTGCGATAAAAACAACTTTCATTAGACACTTATATTAGGATAAAGAAAGAGTGACATTTGTGTCATTGCGACTTTTCACTCTGACAGCTGTCATTTAAAATAATCGTTCTTTGTTCCACTCATAAAAATGTAGGTGTATAGAAATTTTTGTAATAGAATTAAGAGATGCGCGTTAAATTAGGCGTAATATTGTCTCCCGTTTGGTCAGCGAGGAATTAAAATCAAATTTTCAATTTCCATGTAAATTGAACGCACGGAAAAAAAATAGGAGGATTATCGCTAATAAAAGCGAACGGTCGTTTTTTTCATCATCATTTCATCATCATCGGCGGGGCGGAATGAAAATATAAAAACGCGCGCGGCGGTGTTTTCGTTTTGTCGCGCGAAATGAAATATTTTCAATTACGGCTCTTTATCGAAATTGGTCGTCGAACCGAAAATGTCCAATTAAATTTCGTTTAAAAGTGGAAAATAACGCACACGCGAAAATAAAACAACAAACCGGACCGCTACCGGCGAAGCCCCGGCCTTTTTTTTTTTTTTACATACCATTCGATGCGCCAATAAAAATATTCATCCGACGATGAAATGTAATAAATTTCGTTTCTACTATTTCGCGTTTATTTGCGTAATGAATTTAATAGCGAAATAGTACTTGAAAGCAAATATTTCACTCTACCTTTTTTTTTTACTATAATTAATGATTCAATAAAATCATACTTCATATAAGCTCGTTCATATGATTCTATAAAGTTGTCTTTATTATTATCGAGTTAATATTTCAAATATTATAAAGGTATACAATCCCTATACCATTAGAATCTCTATTATCCAATGCTCTTAATTTTATTACATTAAAACCGTGCATAATTTGAGAGTAATTTCGCTATACGAGTGGAATTTACATTCAAATGCAAATACACATCTTCCACTACGAACTTCCACTTAAATATCTCTGCATGATTTCCAGGAAGATATATATAGATAGAGAGATGTAGAAAACCATAATATAATTTTTCAATTAATAATCCTAGTAAATTTGCACCTCACCAAGCTAGTATACACCTTTAGGCCGACCCGCTAACGGAGCAACTGTTTTAAAACAAAAAAAAATTGTAAACCAGTTGATCTTGCAACTATTTCGCAACTATTTCGCAACACAATTCGAGGTTGCAAAACAGTTGCACTAGCAATTTTTTCGTTACAAAACAGTCGCTCCGATGAGCGACCTTTAAAACGGAAAGAACGGAACTCACCTGTACCCTGACCTCGGGCAAATTCACCTTCATGGCGAGCTCCTCTCTGCTGTAGACGTCCGGATAGTGGCTCTTCTCGAAGGCCCTTTCGAGCTCGTGCAACTGATAGGTGGTGAATGTGGTCCGGTTGCGTCGGTGTTTCTTCTTGCAGGAGGAATCGCCCTCCGATTGTCCGGACGTATTCGTCGCACCCTCGTCGTCTGAGCCGCTTCCCGCCGTCGTCGAATCCATCAACTTTCCGTAACGGAGATCCGAAACGCCGTCGTTCGAATTGCAACTTCCCTCGCCTGGAAATGGAAATTGCGAATCGCGAATCAAAATCCGGTTGTATATATTTTTCTCGGGCGATTTTTTTTTTTGTATTTGTATTTGTATCGTCTTCATCGGGAGGTATGTAGCTACATATACAGGTTGCTCCATTTTTGATCGCAACATAGGTTATATAGGTTATGGGTGCGATAAAGACAACTTTCATTAGACACTTATAAAGGAAAAGGGAAGAGTGACTGATTTGTGTCATTGCAACTTTTCACTCTATGACAGCTGTCATTTTAATCATTCATTGCAATGGGTGCGATAAAGACAAGTTCAATTAGACACTTATAAAGGAAAAGGAAAGAGTGACATTTGTGTCATTGCAACTTTTCACTCTGTGACAGCTGTCATTTTAATAATCTTTCTTTGTTCCACTCATGACTTTTTTCAACTTAATTATACATTTTTTTATTAAACCAGAACGAATTTAAGAAAATTTAATATCCATTTCGACTTATTTTTTGACAATCTTTTCAAATCTGTCATTATATTTTTTACGAACGTTATTTGGTAAAACTCTTATCTTGCATTTGACACATTTCTACAGAAATCCCTATGTCACATCTTATAAATAACACATCAGTGTATGTATAGGTAGTGTATAAACCCCCGGTTGACGGTAATTCAGGGCTAATAGAAATACAATACAAACACGCCAACCGGCATTTATACACATCATAACCTAATGATTCAGTGTCCGCGGTATCTATTCGACTATCGCCGTTCATATATGAGCTCTCCCCCCGGTTATTTACCGATGCAGAAACATTAATTACGGTTATATCGCGACATCTTGTCACGTTCCATAAACAACGACGCCGGTTTCGGCTGGAAATCGTCCGGCTAAAGTTTAAATTATTCACGAATCGGTGCTCGTCCCGCGCTTTATTTAATATACCTACTTATTGATCGGAATTAAACGCTATATATAACGTGAATTGTTGTGAAAAAAAAATTATTAAATACAATTTATCTTAATTACCCATCGGTTATTTTAATGGTTAGATACAATTCGTGATGTGATTTATGTATGGACGTCTTACGAAAAGGCACGATGCTAATTTCCTCGGGCAGTTTAAGTGAATTAATTTAAATAATGAGCTATTAATTATACGCGAGCGGGGTTCGCCATATCCATCTCCCTACTTAAAGTCGAACAAATTTAACGTGACTTTTATTATAGTTGAAATTTATTAGGATTTCGCATGATGGAAGGCTCCCGCGCGATCCGAATTGCTCCGCAACCATACCTTGTATAGTTTAGGTATAATAGGGAGATTAATCGCGACTGACATTTATGCAAATCCTATGGATTGGTGCACACACGATATATACTTTGTTGTTGCACGTTGCACGCCTTTTGTTTGCTAATCGAATTTTTCGAATTATACCGCTATAACGATTCCAAACAATTTCCCAGTAATTTGTAGATTTTTATAGATTTTCCTGCCGGTTACCGAGAAATTGCTACCCTTAAATTCGTTCTACGGGGTTTTATAAACCTACACCGGTAAATTTGATAAACGTATATCGATAGTCTATTCAACAGTGTGCAATTTATATCTACCAATTTCAATTACTCTCTCATGTGTTAAATTCACAAATATTGAGATTAATTTAAAAGTTGCAGGTTTTTTGATCGCCGAATTTAGTATGAATTGTAGAGATAGGGACAAAAAATCCACTTAGATATGAGAGAAAACGTTTTAATTTCGCATATTTGTAAATTTGGTGATCAAAAAGTCTGTAACTTTCAAAATAATCGCAAATTTTGCGAACTATTGTGGAGCAGTTTATTTAAAAGTATACACCATTTTAAATGAAACTTACATAATAATATTATACTCATCGAATCTTATAATTATACCTTTCCATTGAAATCCGTTTTGGAAATATTAATCAAAGCAAAGTGGAGATTTGTGTTTTAAAAAGCAATTCCGAACGAGCAGACATTTCATTGCATTGCACGTGATGCGAGAATATAACTGTTTGTAAAACGAGTACTCTATAATGCAATAAAATTAAGCGAAACGTAACATAAATGTTTCTACGAGGATCGTCCTATAACAACCCGCTTTACATACATCCCCTTTGTATGTATGTACATATCGTTTACTCCTGGTATATTTCGTGTTGTTATATAGGTATAGAATTGTGACTGGAATTGCGTGTAGATAATCGTATCACCAGCGATACGGCGGGTTTAATGGAACACCGCTTGGATTACTTAACTTGATGTTTTTATTTCGATTTAAGTAGGAAACCCGTTAGTGCCTCGTTATTGCGCTTCATCCGCCCCCCTAATTCGAGCAAAATGATTTTATTTTTTTTTATCGAAACAACACGTAAATTGTTTTATACGACGATCGATGCGTTTTACCATCATTCGAATCGTTAATTTGCGCCATACCCTCGTATATTTTTTCCAATTAATTCTTCCATTAGCGCGCGAATTTAACCAATATAACGAATTACAGCGGGAATTAATGAACATATTTCAAACACCATTAGTAATTTAATTTCGAGTAACAAAAGGCGACCCATTGAATCCGCAAAAAGCGAAAACGCTTCGCATTGTTCGGGCCGGTTAGCCGATAAGTCGGGGGCCACCCTTTTATGATGAAAATTCGCGCGAGGTAGAAACTGTAGAAAGGTCAAAGCTCCGCCCGTGCGACTTATTAAATTATTACACGTCGACGTCCATTGCGTTAGCCGGAAAATTAATCAGTTTCTGACACATAATTAATCCGCTAAACGGGCTAATTAGCGATTCCGTCGAAGGTTTTATATAACAAGCTTAATGAGATGTTGATTGCTTCGCGGGGGCGCTCTACAAATGGCATTTATGTTTCGATGCGAATACTTATTATATTAGTATCGACAGAAAAATAAAAGCTGTGACTAATTAAATTTACTATATACTTATTAACTTATATAAAATATTGTTATTTCGACAAGACTTTTTGTATACAGAGTAACAAAGTTTGACCAATCTGGGAAAATTTTTTGTAGTTTTACGTTCAGTTAAGTAGTTACGATTTTCAGTTAGGCATTAAGTTAGGCATTTCAGTTAGGATTCTTATATTAACTGTTATTTAGATTTAAAAAAACTTTAGTTATATCTACTTACAATTTACTAATTAATGCAACTGTAACTTGTAGTTCTAATCAATTGTAGCTCTTATTTATCTATGTAAAGAAGTCAGTTATATTAATTGTGTTTCTTAGATAAGTTTTAACTGTACCTTCCCTAAAAGTAAATTACATGTTCTTTCTAATTTTACATTTATTTTAACTTTGCTAACAACATCAAATTCTTCATTTATCAAGGCACTTATTTCATAAACGCCCTGTATATAACGCACGCATCAAATCGTTATTGTTACATGTGATTTACGACACTTTTTTTTTTCTATAGAAATAAAAAGCTCTAATTGGGTTAGATATATTAACGGCCCGTCGACGATAATTACCTTTTTACCTCCCCCAGGGAATCGTATCAATCAAAAAAGGAAACGCGATTTAATCGTGATCGCATGCAATCCGAAAATTTTTTATATATATATATATATATATATCTAACTGATTTGGCGTGTTGTCAGCATAAATGCGTTTCAACTTATAATTTCATTTTCGATGCACTAAATAATACCTTATACCTGCTTATACTGTGCTGATGTAATGACATTTTAAAAACGGCACGAAATCTAATTAGATCTAAATTGTAATTAAACGCCGCTCGCTAATTGCTTATCGTGCTGTTCAAAACGAAGAAAAAATCGGAGCTCTTGTTAATTATGTACAGTTTTATTTGCATGGCAATCGATTAAATTCTGCAGTATATAGCCAAAAAAATTGCCTCAACAACCCCCTCGAATAATTGATTATTTAATTAAAATGACCATCGATCCGACGCCGGGCGATTTCGTGCGCATTAATTGCATCGAATTATTAATAAACACAACAGATTTTTTCGATAAGCCACAGCGGTAAATGTTAATTACTTTTTTGCATGCGCCTCCGCATTTTTTTCCTCCAATATACCCTTTAAAAGTCCGCTTGTTAAACAACCCACGGCCGTAATCGACACAAATGCCTTATTAGCGTTTAGAAACGGAAAGTTGGAATTTATACACAAAAATATATACCTCTTCCCGTCTATAATTTCCTCCTCCATTGTATACAATCGGTTTCTAAACTCTGTCATTTGGAGCAATTTACACATGTACGTTTATATGCATTTACGAGGGTGGTTCTATAAGTAATGAGTTTTTTTTTTGACGTTTGAAGTGAATTTGGTAGACCTGCTACATAATAAAAATGGCGGCGAGTTCCGTCGGAACGGAAAATGCGATTTGGGAAAGTGCTTTACACCATTTTTTTCGGGGCGAATTTACAATTTACATCGCGCTTATATTGATCAACCGATGGCGGAAAAATAGAGAAAAAAAATAAAAAAGATCAAGTCCCGGGGCCGCGCATTCGTTTTTATCCTCGTGTATTGACAGCGCGGCAATTTGACGTTCGCTCACTTGACAGGGAATTATATTTGATAGGCTTAAGGGAATTGACAAATAGGATGAAGGAAGCTTAATTGGTTGTTTTCGGTCTGTTTCGCCCGTCGCCTGTCAGGATTTCCTTACGCTATATTTATTTATATATAAAGGTTTTTAATATTATCTACAACATTTGCAAAGTAATTGTTTATTATACTCAACACGTTTATAGCGCCCCTTTAATTGGAGCCGTCTCTGTATAGATAATGCGCGATGCTAAAAAACGCGTTTTATTATTTTTTTATTAACATTACAAATTGGTAGGCGTTGCATTTAAATATCAATTAAGTAACACGTCGATTAAAGTGAGGCATTATAATTTTAATGAACGGGATTGAAATCTTTAGATTACTGCATGAATTTTTATTAAGATTAATGCGCTCGCAATGGCGGAGGTTCTTTGTGTATCGAGATTTATTTAATTCATTCAGTTATTGGCGGATTTTAATGAGAGTAAAAATGAGGCTTTTGCATAGCAAAGTTACAGCTAATAATGAGTTGAATATTTCGGCATATAATGTGTTTATTATTTTATTTAATAAAAATTGAATATTTTGTGATGACGAACGGCACTGTAGATGATCGGACTACTGGGTTCTCGAAGATGATGTATACAAATTTAAATCAATTATGCCGAATTAAAGATAAGTGGACTACCGTGATTATTATCGACAGATAATTCGACATGCCAATGCGCGGGTTCTACTAAATCGATGAACCATGGGCACTTAATGGATTCTGATCGTCATCGACCAACCATCAGAAAAAAAGAAGCAATAATAATAAAGAAAAAAAAACGAAATGTTAAACAGACTTAGAAGCGATGTCCGTGACTTGTTGTATTAAGGTGAGCCTATAAAGGTTTATAAAGCGCTCGGTGGATTTTGTATAAAGTGGCTTTTCTTTTCACTTTCTAATTAGGGATTCGATGAGATTGTGTTATGGCTTAATTTGCTCGTCGTGCAGCGTAAGAATTGTTTAATGTGTGATGATGATTTTATTTTAATCAGCTTTAAAGTTGTAAAGAAACTACAACTGCACAAAAGTTAAAGAAGTTCGCAAATTTACGATTATTTTAAAACTCGCAGACTTTTTGATAACCAAATTTTCAAATTTGCGAAATTAAAATGTTTTCTAGCATATCTGAGTGGATTTTTTTGTCCCTACCTGTACAATTCATACTAAATTTGGCGATCAAAAAACCTGCAACTTTTAAATTAATCTCAATATTTGTGAAGTTCCTTAACTTTTGCGGAGCAGTATATTTAAAATATTTGTATCATCAAAAATTGCATTAATTAGGTGGACAAAATTTCTTTAATATTTATTATGTTTTAGGTGATGTTCTCAGCAATTTGAACAAGTTTATAATCTTATGATACACTCTAGAAATAGTACAAAAATTGTAAATTAAGTACTGATTTAATTCGATAAGGTAGACTGGGGAAAATGTAAAAATGGGATAAATGTAATATTTTTACCTATTATGTTAATGTTTTTTATTATTTTTATAGTTCTTTTGTGCTTTAGATAGGGTTTGTTTCTTATTTTCTCTTTATTATTTTGTAGCTCTGTTATTTTTTCAAATAAATAAATAAACAGCATATCAAATTTTAGAGGAACCAAATATTTTTTTACAATTGCCCCATATGTTTTTTTCTATATAATTGTATTGCACTTTAGAACCCCATGGTAGGGGTTAAATGTAACATATTGTCAACATTTTAAAAAATATATAAAATCGCTTTCTTCCGTTTTCAAAAAAAAACTTTTTAATACCTCGATTCTTTAGTTTAGGAAATTGCGAATTTAATGGTATCAGCATTTCTAATAAGAGAAAAAATAAAGCCACATTTTAGGATTTAATTTGAACTATTCAAATTTTACAACCGATTTGCCCCACAGTCTATTACCAATTTTACAGAAGCAATATTTAACTGCACATAAATAAAAAAAATAGTTCTAGCAATCACCAATATTTGGGTACTAAAATTGAGTAAAAAAAAACCTGATGATAATATAAATAAATAATAAATATACATACCGGCACTTTCGGCGTTCCCGGGCGTCGCCGGCCTCTCCATCATCGCCTCCTCCTTCCTCTGCACCAACCCCAAAATATTATCGATAGTATGCCTCGGTCCCGAATGCATCAACGACGGACTGGCCGCCATCGTTCTCTTCGCTTCCAGCCCATAACCCGCCGCCGCCGCCGCCGCCGCCGCCGCCGCCGCCGCCGCCTTCGTCGTCAGTATGCCGGTCGCGTCTTCGCAGCGTTCCGTTTCCATCGCGCGCCCTCGACCGACTGCGGCCCGTCGCCCACTCGCCGCCGGCGTCGGTCGGAGGGGGGAGGGTTGGGGGGAACGGCGGTGGACGGGGGGGCGGGGCCCCGTTCCGACGCCCCCCGGCCAATCGGCGCCGCGCCGACGTCCATGATGGACGTCGGTGGAGGTAGAGGAGGGTGAGAGAGGGGGGCAGGGGCGCCGGGCCGGGCGCGTCGAATTAACTCGACCAAAATGCCTATTTGCTACCCGTCTTCCGCGGATTGTAACCAGTTTATTACGAGCAAAGTGTTCGTTTATCTACCGAATGGATTTTGCGATTTTGATTTCGATTCGTTAGTTTTATTGTTGTTTATTGTTGTCAAATTTTTCCTACAAATTAGCCTGATTATATTAGATTGGATCAAACTAATGACAAGAAGATTTACAGGTTTATAAAAAGAGGTGTAAATAAGCGTGAAATAATACCATCTTAATGATGAGAATTGTTAAATAAATCGCAATTTTAAAATTTTACTACCATTCTTTATTGCTTGCAAAAACTTCCATGATAATAATGAGATAAAATAAAAGCTTATTTAGCTAATTTAACAGAGTCGAATCGTGCTTTTTTTTGCTGTATAATAGGTAAGGCAGACTGGGGCAAATCGATTGTAAAATTTGAATAGTTCAAATTAAATCCTAAAATGTGGCTTTATTTTTTCTCTTATTAGAAATGCTGATACCACATTAAATTCACAACTTCCTAAACTAAAGAATCAGGTATTAAAAGGTTTTTTTTTGAAAAAGGAAGAAAACGATTTTACATATTTTTTAAAATGTTGACAATATGTTACATTTACCCCCTACCATGGGGTTCTAAAGTGCAATACAATTATATAGAAAAAACATATGAGGCAATTGTAAAAAAATATTTGATTCCTCTAAAATTTGATATGCTGTTTATTTATTTATTTCAAAAAATAACAGACCTACAAAATAATAAAGAAAAAATAAGAAACAAACCATGTCTAATGCACAAAAGCACTATAAAAATACTAAAAAACATTAACATAATAAGTAAAAATATTACATTTACCCCATTTTTACATTCACCCCAGTCTATACCTATATAAAGCTTCAAGCTTCAAGCTTTAGTGAGCTTTATATATAGTAAAGCGCATCGCTCGGGATTCGTTCGCAAAGACAACAACAATCGAGCAAGCAAAACAGCATCGCTAATTACCTAATGATACCTAAATTAGCATTATTAGATTGTGGGTTAAAAGCGCTCCGAATTTAGTGTATAAATAGCTAGGTATATAGGAGAGAGATAGGCTTTATGGCGTCCGCGTAATGAAACTAAATTGTTTAAATGTCGACGAACGCAAATATTGCCCGTTAAACCGATTTAATTTCCTGCGACCCGGCCGCATGACTATGGTAATCAAGCACCCGGCTTTTGGTTTACCTGCTGCTGGCCTCCGTCGATCGAGTCCTACGGCCCGCCGCTTTCTCTCTCCCTTTCTCTCTCTTGATATGCTCTCCTCGTTCGAAGCGTCGCGGCGCTCTCCGTCGAAACGTCGAACGACTAATCACGATGCCACCGCAGCCATAGACTCCATTATTTACTCAACTGCTTTCATTGATTGGATCTGATTGGAAAGACCCGTTCGATTCGATTCGAAATTCGCCTAACTTTCGTTAACCTGGATTTACAATTTCTGTTAATTCCGACTATCCCTGGGATTAGTTATTTAATTCAACGTTTACCTAATACACTTTATATAGGATATAGTTTTTTTTATTATTCGTTTATGGTCGAAAATTGCCAGGATTAGATGTATTAAAATTGGCCAAAACAGATGTTTAAACTAGGCAATAGAAGTTTCACAATAAACGCGTGTATTTTCAATAGTTCAATAGTATAAGACGACAAGTAAGATAACCATCGGTTAAAATGATAAAATCTCACGAGTTCAATACTTGTATACTTGTACAAAAAAAAAATGACCAAACCATCGGGAATCAGTGTCGTAGATTCGCCACTTCTAGAAGGCATTTTCCATCAAAAAATACTAATATTACTACTAAATACATGTCTATTTGTATAGATTTCATTATTTTCTTCTTTAATCCTATATATAGGCTTATATAAAATCGATGGAACAAATTCTTGAGCTCTTTGTTTCAACCTATTCGAAGTTTCCTCCGAACAATCTTGCATTTTAATAATTGTCTTCTTATCCTCCAATTGGTATAAATTGGCAATATAATTAGAAATGCTACTGGATATATTATAATAACACGGGCCATCCCATTCATATATTACAATAAGTATATACAGGAAAATCTCCAAATCCTCAACAATGCCCGCGCGGGACGCCACAAAAACCCCCAACACAAACCATCCCTATTTTGTCTTTTGATGCATCTCGAGATCCGCAAAAGATACTGTAAATACGTACATAAAAAAAACGAAAAGAATCTCTTTGAAATCCTATATACTCCCGACACATACCTATATAACGTGTAACTATAAGAAAATCAGTTCCGTTTCTGCTATTCATCAAGATGTTGCTCTTTTCAAGCGACTATACCACAACGAAAACGAGAATAAGAGATTTCGGTTTTTGTAAACACCGAGACATTTACACGCTCTATTAGCTCTGCGATGTGGCCTCGTCCCTGCAGCACACCCATCGATGATATATAATGGTTCGAAAAGGTGTGAATGGCCGTTCCGGCAACATATTAGGTATAATACATGTGTTCTATATGTATAACAGAATACACTGATGGTGTTTGGGGAAACAGGGGATTAGCGTCTTTTGGTAAACGGTACGGGGAATAAAGGCTCGAGTATTTTAACAATATAACACCCTCGGACAATGTGCGGTTAATAATAATAGCGGATTCGGCTGATAATAGTGTGAAAAATGTTCGAATACAAGTAGCTTAAAAGTTTTTGTAAATAACTATGTAAGTGTAAGAATTAGAGAGGCGCTTTCAAAAGAGGATTTAGTTTTAGATTGAGTTTGAAGTGATGACACCGAAAGGTCGTAAATTTTTTATTAAATTTCATCTACAATTCTAATAAATATATACAATATTTAGTATTATCGATATAACTGTAAACGAATAAAACGGATATACAATAAAAACAGCTGCATTTTCCAACACACACACACACACACAAAAAAATCCAAATCTTATATATTCAACCCATTGTTTACATTTGTTATACAATAAAGGTTTATATAAAAGAAACTAAAAAATAACCCACTGCATGACATTTTGACATTCATCCGTATCGGAATTATAAATTCTATAACTCAATTACCGGCCATTAGCCGTTATCTGATTGAAGAGATCGAAAAGGGCCTCGGAGAGAGTAAAAAAGGGATAACTATAACGACACGTCACTAAATATAAAATCCTTAAAAAGCTCGTGTAATTCTCTGTTTTGGAGCACACCTTTCGAGAAAGCCCATTTAGAAATTTGTTATTAGGGCCCCGTGCAACAGATAAAGGGTAGATAAGGGAAGGAATTAGCCGGAGCCCTTCGGAAACGGTTTTTCTACATATATATCGCGATCATCGAAAACCACTTTGGTTAATGCGAGGAATATTGGCACGAATCCTCTTCTATTTTTTTTTTTTGTCTATATATTTTTTTCGAGCACGGTATCATTATTTTAATTGAATCGAATGGGTCTGATTTCTGCTTCGGATCGGAGATAAACGAAATTATACGCTAACACGACAGTTCTATTTATACTACGTTTCGTATTTCTGTTTTTAAATCGCTTTTGTTTTACCGGGTAATTTTGTTTGATTTGATGGATGATGAAGAGAGAGACGATACCAAATTATACGGTGCTGTTTTTGATTACTTATTTGAAGTGTTGTTAAATTATAGTAATCGTATATAAAACAGTGAAATGTTTTAAATATAAATAGGTGAAATTTTCTATCTAAATAAAGTGAAGAAGAATTCGTCAAGTTAGGAAGAATCTTAATAGAATATAGCGAGATTCTCTGATGGATTATTAACAACATCATCATCAGAGGAATTGGAGGAAATTAAAAATAAATAGGTGAAATTCTCTATCTAAATAGAGTGAAGAAGAATTCGTCAAGTTAAGAAGAATCTTGTAATGATTTAATAGAATATATAGCGAGATTCTCTGATGGATTATTAACAGCATCATCATCATCAGAGGAATTGGATGAAACTGGCGTTGTATATTATAAAGATAAAAATCGAATTTAGAGCGACGACGAGGCATCAAGGAAAAAGCATCTCAAAGTATATATATAAAAGTAAAATAAATCGCGTCTCCCCAGCTCGAAAAACGCTCGTAACAATGTGCCAATTTCGGCATAAACAACCCATTGTAGTTGAAAATATAATAAAGGCATTTTTATGGCGGCTCCCATCTGCCTTCGTATCTTCGAACTAATCGCATTAGGTACTCCATTTTTGATGCGCCCTGCCTCCTGCCTCCCGGCTCCAAATCCAATTTAAAAGTCATTTGTACTATGCAGGAATAACGTTAGCATCGTTAATAATAGTAATAATAATTTCATTCGGTATACTCTTCGTCGTATAAAAGGAGATTACGTCGGCGTCGCGACGCGCCCGATTATAATTTTTCTTCTTCTTCTTTTTCTTTTTCTTTTTTTTTTTTTTCGAAAATAAAATCGCAGAGTAAAGCGCGCCGAGGATCATTTTTATAATTTTTAGCGCTTTACGGGCGGCCAAATTGAATTGCTCGCTCCGCGCGAAAACGTTTATGGGAAACTTTTTAAGTAAGATTGGATTGCCGTGGAATATTTAATTAAATTTCGCAAACGAGGAAGCTGAAGTGTCAATTAATTTTTCGCCCAGTTATACTCCGAATTACACCTCTCCAAGAAACTCCTCTCTAATGTATATAGCTTTATATAGAAATTATATCATCCATTGTGTATATACTTTTTTGTATCACAATTTCGCGAAATCGCGCCAGTAATAATCCAGCTTACATCCGATTGCATAAACAGCCCATCGTTTCGAATTCACCCGGCATATATACAAAGTAATTCCGTTACCGAAAAATATATTTCAATAAAGCCCGATGCACTTCGATCGTGATGACATCGAAACCCAATCCGCCAGCGATTATCGCCGCCCGTTGAACGCTCAAATGAAGTAGAGGCGAGAGAATCACTTCCGACCGAAAGCTTCGGCCAATAAAAGCTCGCGCTGGCGTGAAGTTTTCACAACAACAACGACCGCGCGTTAGAGCGATGGAAGAAGAGAAAAAAAAGCTCATAATAGCCCACTTATGATCGTTGTTTATACGGCCCGAGGATTCGCACAAGGGATTATCAGGTAAAGCGCTCTGTTCGAAGATTCCAAAGCCCATTGTTAGGGAGCTTATGGAGGTCCCGATGTTTATCCACTTCGCTTAATAAAACTTAATAAGCGCGCTTCGGAGTGGATTGTACAAATGCAAGTGTTCGAATTAATATATTATTGTATATACAGCGAATAAAAAACTGATTGTTACGCCACTGTGTACGATAAAACCCCCTTGAAAAGACATCATTAGTGCCATTGAGACAGCTTTTGCGGTGTGACGTGAGACTGTCACATACACAGCGCGCAAAAAGCTCCATTGTTCGGGGGGGGCTTTAAGAATAGTTTTACAGCGGTCAAATGCAGCATGTAAACAATGAGACAGAGGCGCCGATTAACCCCGGGGGGCCGATCCGTACCGGCTAACCCCTCTTAATCTCGTCGGGTAAACTAGTTATGTCCTTATTTCGTTAGGCGATTTCGTTTATTTCGGGTAAAAATCGGAGGATATCTCGTTTAACAATGCTACTACCTTCGATTACTTATACTAACAGTATTATAAAGTGTTGAAAATTCTCACCACACACAATTAAAATATTTATCCATCTAATTACGCGGATTTTATAACGAGAATAATGATGAGTATAACCATGTGCTTGTAGAAATAAATCCCTTTGCAGCTCGCTTCAAAAAAAAAAAATCTTTTAATAGTTTCTCGTGGACAAAAAGCTTTGCGATAGGAACTTTATTATGTTATCTGTATCTCTGCCAGATGTTATTATGTCAAAGTCAGCGGGAGGTGGTTCCCCGGAGGAGGAAAAGGGTGCCCCATTTGGACCGATCAAATCTGAAAATTACACCCCACGTCACCGGCAAAGTTTGTTGTATAATCCGGTGCGATTATCTAAACTGAAATCTCAGATTTTCCGCCGTTTACGAGGCGTTTATAGATATAGAAATGAGTTCGATCGGCGTTGGGAAAATGGAAAGAGTCGGAGAATTCGATAACCGTTTTTGGAAAAAGCAGAAATTCGTGTTAATATGCCTCAGCGTTAATCGAATAAAAACAATTACGGCTCTTAAGAGCGACAAATTAAAAGACGTTGATGAATTTTCGATCGAAAATCGGTTTTTCAATTCGTCTGTTCGTTTCGTCGAAAGTCAACGGAAATTGTACCCCGTGTCCTTAAATTTTTCGACGGAAAATTCTAATTTTTCGCGGAATTTCCTCCCGCCTATTCGCTGGAATGTCGTTCGCGGAAATGCCATTAGCGCCCTCTTATCGCTTAAATATATCGATACTTTTTGTTCCTCTTCATCTAATTTATTAATTTTCGTTCGGTAATGCAATCGAATGTGATGATGGAGAATCGAAAGAGAAGAAAAAAAAAAAAAAGGAAACGTATTAACGCGTTACAATGACGAAAAATAAGTTCATTAGAAACCGACGAATGTGCGAGGGCATAAAACAGAAATTACATTTGTCCCCGGGTCCCCTTTTTGCCGAGTCAATTAAGCTCATGCCCCCTCTATTACGAATTTTATTTGAATCATTCGAGTTTGGTAAACATCGATGATATATCATTTTTAAACAGTGGCGGTATTAACACTCTATATATACGAATTTTATTTAAATATAATATTCGCATTAGAATAGTATTAATATTAATTAATGAGTAGGTAGCTTTTATAATTCAAAATAAATATTTCTATATACCAATTAGAATAGGTATCTATAATGTGTTTGTTGTATTAAATAATAGATATTTGATATAAATTTGATACGACGCTGAGTGATTGTGTCGTCCTTAAACAGCATCAAAACACCACCCCGTGTCCTTTGAGGGAGGGTGGAAAGGACCCACATTATAAAGACATTTGTAGCGTTTTCACCCTGGGCAAGTTCGTAATGATTTTTTGAACACAATTAGGTTTGTTTCGTCGTTTTATTGAATCGGACATGGTAACATTTGTTGGGGGATGCAACGTGACTGACTTTTATTAGATTTTGTCCCGGTGAAATTTTTTTACATTGTTATTTCGAAAGTTGATATATACATGCGTATAATATGATGATAGAGGGTGAGGACCGTTTAGAGCTCGTTTCGCATTTGATTATATCGTGATTTAAAAACATTATTTCCTCTATACATATATGTATACTCATCCCTACAGGAGGTTCCTAATTGATTCGTCGATTTTAATTTTAATTGGTTTCTTTGAAAGATTCGAAATTAGTTTAACGAATTTTTCAATCTTATTTCATTGCCCCTAAACATGTGTTATAGTATTAGAGTTAAAGTTAAACACGCTGTTGAGACCTTTTATTATAACTTTTATTTAAAAACGAAAAACCTAGAACTCTTCGAACGTGTCATATGACATATGATATTGAAAAGTGAAATTAAAAAAAATATTTTGTATAATTTCTTACAATAATTCTTCTTCTAAAGTTTTCCAAAATTTTAATTTTCGATAAAACTTTTTAAATAGAATAAGTTATTCGAACTTAAAAAAAAGTATCACACCCAAACATTCATGAAGAAACTACAATTGTTTTTTTATTCAAATGCGGAAAATTGCATTACAGAAAATGCAAGATTATTAAGCCATCTATTGGTGAAGATCTCAAGTATTTCATAACAAGGTTAGTAGATATCTGTAATTGGTGTTTGTGCTTTTAAAGGTTTCTATAATTTTTATTGTTTGATGCAACAATTCGAATCGAGAGGGCGCTCACAACTTACCATTTTTAGTCCAGACTAGGACTAGATGGAGAGCGTTTTTGTAACGAAAAAAAAAATCAAGAAGATATTAGATATACAAACAATATTTATTTGAAATCAATATTTTTTGCATAATAAAATTAGTTACTTATTATTATTGTTCTCAGTATACAATTTATTAACATAATTATATTCTTCACAACTAATTGAATAACCCAAAACACAGAATACAATAAATGTACAGAATAAAATTACATAATCTTCAATACAATACTCCGATACGTCAAATTTCCAAGATTCATCATCTTTTCATCATCAAATATTATACAAAATACAAATTTTATTAGTATTCGAAATCATCTAACAATTGAAACAAGCACATTTCCAACAACCTCCAATTCCCCTAATACAAAGTCTAGATAATTACATAAGCAAAAATAATCTCTTATTCCAATGTGCAAATAAAGACACGTGTGTAAAATGCTACCCATCCTTTGTACAATAGATAATTTTTTTGTTCACCCTCACCAAACCGGGTATTCCCCGGATATATCCCGATCGTTAGCTTCGATGGAATTCCGTTCCACCAAACGTATTACATACAACTCTTTACAAATAATTTACTCTAAACGCTAAGTGTGTCTAATGATCAGATTCTCTTCTAAACCGTCCAATTTCCTCCTCAACAACAAGTGCTCCTCTCTGATGAGCTCCGCCAGGATCCTCATGGCTTTGTCGATTTGCTTCATCGAAGCTTTGCTGTAAGAGGCCCTCACGTAATTACAAGCCGCCGTCGGATCGGCCATGTAATTCTGACCCGGTATAAATGTGATGTGTTTTCGCAAACCGCGCGTCAACAGCATATCGTAGACGTCGGAGACTCCGAGGACTTTGAACCAAACGAACATCCCGCCGGATGGGACGTCCCATTCGCAGAGGCCCTTCAGGTGCTTCTCCATCGAGGCTATGGTGAAATCGCGGCGCACCCTGTAGAAAGCCGCTACCTTCTCGAAGTAGGACACCAGCCCGTTGATGCCCCATTTCCTGAACAGGTTCTCCATGATGACCTTTTTTTTTTTGGGGGGGAGGAAAATTTCGTGTATAGTGCAATTTTCGATAACCTTTTCGATGTTACTGCTGTTGCAATTTTAGTCGATAACAAACTAACAAAGCGAGATTAACTTGCATACATTGCAGCTTACAAAAAGTTTCTTAATAACCAAATTGTGTAAGAAATTTTGTTGTTAATCGCTAGACACCTAATCAACAAGAGGCAATAGAAAAAAAAACGCGATAGTAACCATCTTTTGCAATGTACTATCAGCAAAAAAACCGGTTAAAATAGAAACAATTTGTAACAACAAGAGTTACGCAATACTATCGTGCAATAAAACCGTTAAATATAAACCAAAAAGTACCTGCGAGAGCACGCTGGAGTGCAAGATAGAGCTGGAGATGTGTATTTCGATTTGCTCCACCAATTTCCTCGGTCCCGTCAGCCATCCCAGCCTCAAACCGGAGCTGAGCACCTTCGACATCGAATCCAATCTGATCACGCGACCTTCGGTGTCGATGCTCAGAAAACTATCGGGCTGTCGATCGAGGAAATGCAGAAAATAATACGCATCGTCCTCCAATATGATAATGTTGTATTCGCAACAGATTCGATAGATTTCGATCTTTCGATCGGTGGGCATCGTCGTACCAGATGGATTCGAAGCCGTCGGATTCAAGTACATGACTTTGGGCATCTTCCCTCCGCCTTCCTCCGTGTATTTCTTGCAATTCTCCAACGCCTCGACGAGTTTGCGGGGTTGTATACCGGACTCGTCTTGATCGATTCCGATCACGTTGACGTTCAAAGGTTTCACCTGGAAGTAACCAACAGCAAATAAAATTTGTTTGTAGGGGTTTTCCTTAACTTACAATAGCCGCCGTTCCGGCGTAGTAGGGATTCTGCACCAGCATGGTGTCGTTGTCGTCGAGGATCATCTCCAAGACGCGACTCATGCCGTCCTGGGAGCCGTTGGTGATGATGGTGTCGCATTTGTCCCAGGCGGGAGGGCGGTGCAGCCGGCGCGTGAACTCCTTGACTTGCTTGAGGAGAGGCGGGTAGCCCTGGCTGGGGATGTATTGCAAGGCGGCGGCCAGTTCTTGGCCTTTGATGGCGAATGTCTGGCCGTCTTTGAGGTTCACCGTGATGGATTCGAAGGGAAAGGTGATCTCGTTGGGGACGCCTTCGGCTAGCGAGATGTGGTCCTTGTGACCGCCGTATTGTCTCTTCGCTGGGAATTCGTATTTTTTTTGTATTAATATAATGTAGATAAACGAACCACGATGAATGTCAAGTATAGACGGTTTATCGCAATGTGCAACGATAATCGGGTATTTTAATTTAATTCTTATTGTAATAAAAAAGTGAATAATAGTTACAAACAATTTTCTTATCGTACCGGAACGGCGTGTGTGTATTTAAATATATACTGAAGAAGAAGGCGTCTTATTATTATTATCATCGTTTATTTGCTATTAGAAAATCGGAATTTTACTTTTGGCACGAACCCATTTTATTGGATGGAATTCATAAATTAAATGTCAATAAACTCGAGAGATTGCCGATGAGAAAGATTTATAGTTTGTGGAGCATCCTATCCAGAAAACTATTATTGCATCAATCGTTACTGATAATTAATTAATCACAATTAATTTGCTATAGAATTGAATCGATAATTCGATCTGATAATGATCTTTATTTTATTATTAGAGGGTGGAGATATTTCATTTTTTTTTACATTTAATCAGGCCTTTAATATATCTACTTATTATAATAAAATTTAAAGCCATTTAGATTGGTATATGATACAGGGTGTGCCAATTTAAAAAACACTAATCGAAGTAGATGGCTTACATTGTAGCATTGTTGCATCACATTATGACCTAATCAACCTAAAAGCTATTGTAAGAATATTAAATTTAAATTGCAGAAAACTGAATAAAATAATAAAGAATAAACGAAACTAATAAATTTTAAAAAAACTTACTTATTTCTCTGGTTAAAGCCGGTCGTCTTCTCGCCGATCTCGTGTTGATAAAATAACTATAATCGATTCCGGACATTGTCGAGATATTTTTGCAAGAAATACAAAGCAAATGGTAAAAAATAATATCGAAAATGATTTGAATAAAAGCGACCGGAGGTATTATATTGGTAGAGGCACAAAAAGATGTTAAAGAACGAATGAAGCGCCAGCTCGATCGGTCGTTGGTTTAAATAGCTTAGCTTTCGCGGGAACGCCGATGGATTTTGGATGATGTAATTTTTAGGCTTCAATGGTGATATCGATGGCTCCTCCCGTGCGAATTTTTAATGCAATAGATTCGATATAACGGTGTTTCTCGATTGCCTAAATTTTATGTCGAATTTATTCATGCAATTTTTTGGGTTTTTGACAATTTTTAAAGAGCTATTTCGGTGCATTTGAGATGTTTTTTGTTGGTTTTTAAATTAAAATTGACGGATCGGATTTATGGCTAATTTCGGTAATCATTATAGGTTCAAATTAACTGTTACTTTTTAATTTAATTTGCAATTTATAACATTTTTTTAGAAGTATATTTTATACAGATAGATACTTAATAACAAGATTATAGTGACAATTATGAGGAGAAATTTGGGATAATTTTATTGTACGGAAGTTTTTATTTACAACGAGCCATTTTCGTAATTAGAAAAAGGGTATTTTTCAAAAGATATAGGTTCAAACTTTATTTCCTAATTAACAGACCTTCAATAAACAAAGCTAATTAACAATGAATAACTAACAATAAATTTACAGGTAGTGAGTAAATTAATAAATTTGTAAATTTAATTTGCACACGTCAGTGTGTTTTCGTGAAAAATTTAGTAGATATTAGCCCAAAGTTTCCAATGTAGGTAAAAGAATCGCGTAATAACAGTAAATGTTATCAACATTTAAAATTTTATTTTTTTTTTAAAGAAACTATTGTGAAAGTCAAGGAAAATTGTTTATGACATAGAATATTTTTCCGGAAAGTTCAGATAACAGTATTTATTTTTAATGATCAAAAACTTTCACGTGTTTTAGCATTGAATAATTTTTGTTATTTTTTTATTAGATACTTTTTCCTGGAAAACGTTTATTCCTCAACGCCTTTAATACTTCCTGAATTTTAAATTACCAAAAATTAATTCTAACTTTTTAAACGTGTTAATTAATTCCTATAGTGGGAATTAATGTAATATCGGGAGTCTAATGTCCAAAATATTAGAATTTCGACCTTTTTTTGTTTAGATAAGAGAAATAAGTATAAATTGGTGGTGAAATTGAACCCTAAAAAAGCCAATACGGGAAAAAATAACTAAGAAATAATAATTAGAAATAGTATATTTTTCGATTGCAGAAAAAAAAATTGCGAATCGATTCAAAGAACCAAATTAATCAATAAATTCGACAATTTACTGATGCACCGCATCGATTCGCTATGTGAAGTGTGAAGTCTACGATTGAAATTACATCATCTTTTTTCGATTCGATTAAATTATGTAGTTAGAATGGTAAGTAAACAAATTCGGGGTAAATGCCTCGGAAGAGCAAGGTCGCTGAAAATTAGGTTAAAAATATAATAATAAAAAAATGCGTCGAAAAATTATTTTGTACGTTTTTGATTTGATTTTTTCTTTTTTTTTTTGGTAATGGGATGACAAGGAAATTTATCATGCGATTGAGGAAATATTATTTTATTTAGTAATACTAAGAATATTTCGGGGAATTAAAATGCATACGTAATTATGCATCGTACGTTTTTGTGATGCAAATCTATGGTAAACAAAAATTACATTTATCTATACTAGTTATTGTTTTGGAATTTCAATATTTTGCCGCATTCGAATGTTTAACAATTTATCAACAAATGAAGCAGTTAAAACTGGTTCTGTTGGGCAATATAATGAAACTAAATCGCCTTTATTAATTGATCAATTATTTTTGTATATCATTTTTGAAAAAAAAACACCACAAAATATAAATAGAACTATATTGAAATAATGACATGCACTTTTTTTTTGTTGATAAAGTGTAGTCATTGAGAAGTTGTAAAAATGATAGAAATAATAGAATAAAATTCCCTGTACAAGGATCATTAAATCAATAGGATTATAAACTGTACAAATTGAAGAAAAATTTCCACAAATAATAATATTTTTTGTATATGCTAAAAAAATAATGTATAGTAATTAAAATATCAAAAATGATTTTTGTGTCAGTCGGTACATTTCCAAAATGAATAAATTCGGTAGAATAAAATGAATAACATCACTTATTTGATATGCGATTGAATTACATCAACTTAGTTTTAGTGGAATATTTCCAAAAAAAAACCAAAATGATGTAAAAGTTTCGAGAAATTGGGAATTCGAAAATCACTTTAATATTTCAACAAGTTATTTACACGATATAAATTTGTTGCAATACCGGAAAAACCTTAATGTAGTTTGCGAATTTCACAATCAATAAATGATATAATTGGCAATTTCATTATTAAAATCTAATTATTAGTAGGTATCCATTCCTAAATCCTTATTCAAAAGCATTTCATATTTTCAATATTTTTTAGCAATCTTAATCTGATGAAAAAAAGTTTAAACAAAAGAATCAATCTGTAGAATAAAATTTAATCCATCAAATAAATTTTAATTGAATGTATGAACAATAATAAATTAAATTGTGTATAATAATACGTTAGGTTTTTGACCCCCGTTACAAGGAAGAAAATATTGACAAAAACCGAAAAACGAACCTTATTATTATTATTTGAAAAAATTTATTTTTTTTATGTATCGAGATATGTATATTAACATATTGTTTTTGACATTTTCTAATAATTATTCCATAAATTTTCATTCAGTCAATGTTGTTAAATGAGCATGTTGAAATCACATAAATAAAGTTCAGTGATTAAAATTATTATGAAAAATACAATACATTAAAATAACAATTGATTCGCTTGCGTCAATCTTTATCCAGAATACATATAAATAAAAGTAATTTTTGATAGATGGAAAAACATGTAAACATTTATGTATAAATTAAAACTGAATGAACTTTACTATTTTCTGTTGAAAAGTTGCACAGCAACTATATTATAATATTTAACTCAATTTTATTAATCTTATCAATGGCATTCTAATTTTATTTCTCTTCTATGTTACATATTCCTATTAATTTCAACTCGATATTGAAACTTTGTAGTTTTTTGCATGTTATATTGTTATTTTCTTGTTTTGTCGGAAAAATTGCGCATTTTGTACACAAACAAAAGTATTTTTGTACTAAATTGGACTCAATTAGAGACACACTGCTCCTAATAACAAGTTTGAAATTATTGGAAAACTGGAAAAAAAATAATTACTGAAACAACAAATTATTTCGAAAAATGATAGCGAATCATACTTACATGTTTATGCGTAAGTATAATTGAAAGAGTAATTTTTACCTTAAAAATTGATTGTTAAGGTAATTTACACAAAATTTTAACGAATATGCTTTAATTTTTTTTTAGAATTTCTAATTTTTTTCATAAAAGATAACACTACTTAATTATTGTTAATTTTGTCAGTTTGTATTATAGAATGTGTAATGTTCTCAAAAATTTTCCTAGTAATTTCATAAATTTTATTATCAGGTGTACTTAGTTTAAATAATTAAAAAAGGTTCAACAAATATATATTTATTTTATAATAGTTTCCTTATTTCCTGACCACGTTAACATTAATCCGGAATGTATACTAACCTCTTATTTCAAGGCTATTTATGGTGTTTTATCAATGCATGGGAATGAATAAAAAGTAAATTTGCGATTACAATTGTAATTCTTACGCATGAATTATTTGAAGTTCACGATATTTGTAACCCCCTCGAGATAATACACTACATGTGAATACACGTTTCTTTTTTCCTGCCTATGCGAAGTAGAATCGGATTTTTTTGCAAGTTAGAACTATTTAGAATTATTTATCTCCTTGTGAGATTTCTGAAATATCTTGGAAGTTCAGAAAACACTCTTGTATAAGGTATATTACATTGTAGGATTGCCGAATAGGAATTTTCATAAAAAATACTAGATTTTAAATTTATTCTTCTAGTTTCTGAATTTATTCTTCTTTTTTTATCATCACAATTTGGTCTTCGCCTAATTTATACAACATACATCTTCACGCTACGACCTACGAAATAAACGAACTACAGAAACTGTCAACTGTCACTGGCCGAATAGCACTGATAGCTGAGGCCAAATTCTTCTTTTTTATCACTAGATCTTGGTCTTTGCCTACTTTATACAACAAACAGTCACGTTACGACCTACGAAATAAATGAACTACTGAAACTGTCAATTGTCACTAGTGTCATTAGTCACTAGCCGAATAGCTGAGGCCCAAACCCCAAATCCGAATAAGAAGAATTATTAGTCAATATGTCAACAAACGTCGATGTTTTATCACCGATAAAATAAATTTAATTAATTTATATATAATTTAGAATTACAAAGCGATGGATTATCTAAAAACCGGATATCAATACCTTTAGTTTTTTTTTTCAGATTGCGAATGAATAATCAGCGCTGCATTCAAAATGGGAGAGAAAGTCGATCCTATTCTGTACGTTTTGGTAATCGGATTCCATCATAAAAGGGGTTGTCAGGTGGGGTAAACAAACCAATTTTCACCACCCAAATTGACCAGCCATTATTTATTCCAGGTGGAATATTCGTTCCCCGAACTGGTCCCGGGCCATCCCAACGAATGCCCCGCCGGTTGGAAGTATTTACCGACATTAGCACTACCCGACGGGTCCCACAATTACGACGAGGACACCGTTTATTTCCATTTGCCCAGCCTCACCAAACCCGTACGAACCATCTACGGTATATCCTGTTTCCGTCAGATACCCGTGGAAGTAAGCGCGCCCACAAACTCGCCAAAATCCACCGACTAAACGACTTTAATCCTCTTTTTAGAAGATAAAAAACAAAACCTCCGACATCACCAGAGGTACCGTACAAAAATCGGTGTGCGTACTGAGCAAAGTACCGCTCTTCGGGCAAATACAAGTCAAGATGTGCCTGATAACGCACGCCTACTTCGACGAAGGCGATTTCAGCCAAGTATCGATTTTAGAAGATACTTATTATCATTTGAACGCCGTCATGACGCAAAGCGATTCCATACAACAACCTTTCATTGGTAAAATAATCTCTATCGATCGTATTATCGCAATTAATAGGTTTTTTTATAGGTTTATCGGCTAGAGATTTCATCTTGCATTGGAAACACAAAGCCGTATTGCTATTCAAATTGATGCTTTTAGAGAAACGGGTGATTTTTTACAAGTCTCCTGTACACCCGTTGTGCTCGACGATACTCACCCTCGTATCGTTATTTCCCGATATGATAGAAAACGGTCTTCACAACTCGGCTTGCATTCGGTACGAAACTCCCTTAGAAACCCCAAAAACAATACACAAACCTATATTCCAGATTATCCAGACCGATGTCCCCGATGCCGGAATACTCCGACGAGGATTCCAGCCCCATCAAAATCAACAACATGAAGAACACAAACGAAACCGACGACGGTATTACGATACGAGTAAAAATCGCCGAAGAGAATCCATCGCAGGAGATCGGAGCTGGTGATAATCGAACGTCGAGCAACGGGAACCTCGAAAAGAACGAAGTCGGATTGGAACTGGCCAAATTTTGCACCGACGAAGAACTAAACGGAGACGACAGGCCTTGTTTGCAGAGGGAAATCAGCTCGGACACGATCTCGGACGTTACTCACAACAATCTCTCGTATCTCATCCAATTGGGCACCGAGAGTTGCGGCTTCCCCTTGCAAATTTTCACCAAAGGATCCCTCTGCTTGCCCTACTTATCATTGCCCTATCTGGATTTATTAGCCGACGTTAACGTGAGAAGTTACCTAGTAGGCGCTACGAACGTTCTCTTCAAACAAAAACGACAGCTCTACGATATTCTGGTCGACATCGATGGGAATCGCATAGAATGCCAAGATATGAATTTGAGGAAATACTTGCATTTAACCACCGAAGATCTCAGGTAAATAACTATTGTCGCTTTGATGTACAGGGTGTTTTTTCCAGCGAGTACTAATTATATACTTTTCCAAGATTCGCCGATTACCTAGTGAAGCGAGTATCGGAAGAAAAACACGATGTATTCCTCGATGGAGTTGGATGGGAAGGCGGAGACGAATGGATCCGCACACAATTCAGGATCTACCTGTTGTGCTTACTGAGAACTTCCATGTTACAAGGTCTACAAAAGTCTACCTAAAACCGTACGAATCTAATGTGTGTTTGTGTGTTGTAGACGGTTCGAGGGAAATCGATCACTTCAATTCGAGCTTCGTGAGCTGCTGGAGGGACTCGCACAACTACAAAATCTGGCTGAGCGGAGTCAATCCGGGCATATTGGATGTTCATCCGGGCCATCCGTTCGCCGGGCAATTGTCAGTAGCCGATATGAAATTACGTTTTGCGCAGTGAGTATGAATTGAAACGCGTTAAAAATCGAATTATCTTGCTCGTTATTAGCACGATGCAAAACACGGAGAGCGGTAGGAAAATCAACCAAGCCATGGCCACCACCGGTAAGGCCGTTGTGACTACGGGAAAGGCCGTAGGTGAGATAAAATACCGTTAAATTGATCCTAATATCGATTATCTTAATGTTTGTGTGTTGTTAGGTGGAGCGATATCGCAAGCGAAGGGGGCGCTGTCGTCGTGGTGGAGCAATTTTTTGGTGAATCCCCCCGAGCATGGGGAAAAAACGGCCGAAACGCGGCAGGATTGCCAAAACGATTCGACCGATGGTATAACGAACGTTCCGGCGATTGTTAATAATAGCGATAAAGAAAATAACGAGATCGACGATGTGCAATCAAACGATGTGTCCAAATTATACGATAATGATGATAAACACAATCCGGGCGAAGTGCATACGGTTTAAATTTTAGCGAACAATTTGAACAAATTTTTTTGTATACTGCGGTAGTTCATTTCGAGTGTACTTTACATTATTAAGTTTTCTTAGTAGATAAAATCGTATAAGAAAACTGAATGTATGATACACATTTATGTGATATTTTTTTATAGTTCTTATAGGTATAAAATTTGCTTTAAGATTTTAAGTAGAATTTATAATTTATTTACGAAAGAAACACAAAAATTAGGGCAGTTAGTTTTAATACTCCTTTTACGTTTCATTTTTTCGTCGTGTGCAATATTTTTGTTACGTTTTTGATTTTAATATAAACGTTATCTCGTATTTAGTGCATTTATTTATCAAAGCCTTCCGATGTTTTATATGGTAAAATAAACACACCGTCCAAAGATAATCGTATTTGCATTACCTTATACCGGCGCAAAGACGTGATTACGCACATCTTTTATCAGTACAGGAAACTCGGTTTCCTCGTTTCGACGCCCCGGAATTTATTTATTCATTCGAGTAAAAGCGCATCGAGAAGACAAAATGGACGACGATCAGGAAGAAATCCAAAGACCCACTTGCGAGATTTTGTTCCGACAATCATCGGTCGAAACGCGATTAACCCCCGTACGTTTATCCGAAGAAGAAGATGATGATGATGAAGATGAACGCGATCAGCTGCCAAAAATAGTGGGGTTCAAAAAGAAACCGATAATTTGCGATGTATCCGACACAAACGTCGATAAACCTAATGAAGAAACGACGAATACTAAACGGACCGATTTACGGGGATTCCAAGACGAATTGAAAGCGAAAATCGAACTTAGAATGTCCAAAGGACCGGCGGTGCCTCAAAGAGTAAGCAGCACTTTGAGCGTTAAACGAGACCCGGAAAAAATCGAGAGTGCGAGCGAAGAAAATCAGGAATATTCAGTCGGTACTTTAAAAGGTAAGTAAATCATTAATAATTACATATACGGAACCGTAACAGTAGACACAATTATTTCGAAACGCACTTCGTCTTTAAATTTACGGTACCGTAATCTTAGACACGACCATTTCGATCCATAAACACCCATCTATTTATACATCAATATAGCCTTGAAAAAAAAACTGCACTCGCCCATCGACAAGGACCAAGACAACACAGTAGGCGGACCCAGCAAGGAAGAAATGGCTACTCTACGACCGAAATCCCCTCGGCCAGTGCCCGTTAAAGGGGAAAAAGAAGAAACCATATGGGACAAAATTGGAACGTTGGGTCGCAAAAAACGCATCAAAGAGGGTAAGCGATTCAAAACAATCATCAACAGTTTAAATGGAACACTTCCTTATATGGCGGTGATTGTTTACACACACCTAAATAGACCAAGGCGATTGGTTCGATTTCTTAATAGTTTAATTTACACGATATACCCCTAACATTGAACAAAAAAAGGGGCCATTAAACTAATCGTCAATTAAAAAAAATGTATAAAAATTGACATTAATTAATCTGTCACCTGTCATTTTAATGTTTTTAATTTATTTTTAAATCAGTTCAAGATGTCCAAGCCGAAGGAAAATACGCAATCGATTCACCGGGTTGTCCTGCGGCTCCCATCATCCCACCTGAAGACTACAATTTAGGCAAATACCACCGATACCTCCCTCGTAATAAATCAAAACTATTACCAATTTTAAATTTTAGAGGACAACGAAGAACGGTGCATGATAGAGCGTCGGGCCTACGACGATTCCAAATTCCTCGATTTGCTCTACGTACTCAAAGAATGGATAAACGACGAACTGGCCTCGCAACGTATCATCGTACAGGACCTCTCCGAGGATTTGTACGACGGGCAAGTCCTGCAAAAGCTCCTCGAAAAGCTCACCGGCGACAAACTCGACGTCCCCGAAGTGACCCAATCGGAGGAGGGCCAGAAGCAGAAACTCACCGTCGTCCTGGATCATTTTAACAAGGTTATTTGTAATACATAATGGAATAAACGAATAATCCGATTGTATTTCGTAGGTGTTGGGTATCCAAAGACAAGCGCACAACAAATGGAACGTGGAATCGATACATTCGAAGAACATCGTCGCCATAACCCATCTATTGGTGGCGTTAGCGAGGCATTTTAGACCGCCGGTGAGGCTTCCCGAGCACGTTTCCGTCGAAGTGATGGTCGTGCAAAAAACCAACGGGAAATTGTTCCACAAAACCGTCAGAGAAAGCCTAACGAAGGCCTACGATGACGTGGGCATGCGGTGCGAACGAGACGCCTTCGATACGCTGTTCGATCACGCCCCCGATAAGCTACAAGTCGTTAAAAAGGTGCTTCTTACGACCTAATATGTTGGCTGAATAACCTATTAATTCCATCGTTTTAGTCGTTGGTGACGTTCGTCAACAAGCATTTGAACAAAATGAACTTCGAAGTGACCGAAATCGAAAGTCAATTCCACGATGGGGTTTATCTGATAATGTTAATGGGATTACTGGAAGGATTCTTCGTGCCCCATTACAGTTTTCATTTGACGCCGCACGAATTCGAGCAGAAAGTTCACAATGTTAATTTCGCGTTCGAATTAATGGAGGAAACCGGTTTACAAAAGCCCAAGGCTAGACCTGAAGGTACAATTTCTAATAAATTTAATATTGTTTCCGAATTAATCTTTATTGTTTTAGATGTGGTGAATATGGATCTGAAATCTACGTTAAGAGTACTGTATAATCTCTTCTTACAATACAGAACAATTATGTAAAAGTGCCTTTTTTTAATATTAATGTAAATAATATTTATTAATTATTTTTATAGTGAGTCTTAAACCAAATTAATATCAATTTTGTATGCTAATATCGTATATGTACTTATAGAAAAAAATATATATAACTTTGATACTAAAACAATAAACTGTTATTCATTCACGACGAATTTATTATTACCGTAATAATCTACAACTTTCTTCAATATCGCACTTTTTTCCCCGTTACTGATAAAATTGGGGTAATACAAATCGTGCAGGCTTTGATATCTACTTAAATAAATTCGTGGAGGTTCATAAGCGGCTACAATGACAAATACCGGTTTTTTGTTCTTTTTAGAGCAAACCGAAGCCCCATCGAACAGCGAACTAGTAACGATAGCAGGTAAAAGGGGATCAAAAGTATCCCCGTACAATTTCGTGTAAACATCGAAACCGGACATTAACACTACCGTAGGCACTTTGTGCCACAAATGTATCGCGTTTAAATGGTTTATTAGCGATTTATAATCTTGAAGGTACCTGTAATAACGTTGTGATCAAAACAAAACGAAAATGGAATATAAAAATCGTACTTACACGAATGTTATCGACTGCAATATTTCTTTATCCGGAGAACGGATGTCTTCGGGTATCGACTCGAAGACTTTGGGGGATATAAACCACACGCTGTGTCCTTGTTCGGCGAAGTAAATTGCTAACTGACGAAAAATAATAGGATTCATTTTTTTACATCTAACTAGCGATTAACTCACCTTGAATAAAATATAATCTGGATGTTTACTCAAAAAGAGTGTCGGATACAAGTTAGGAGGAATCATTATTAATAAAAGAAATAAATTAAAAACGAAAAACGAATTGTGTACACCAAAATTGAGATTTTTAAAATGACATTTAAACTGTCAATTCTACTACTTCTTCTTCTCTGTTACATGGCCTCTACTACTTAGTAGGCAAGTGTGGTTTAAACTACTAAGGCTATCCAGTATTTTTAAATCATTTAGAAAAAAGAAGAGAAGTAGAATTTTATAGGTTATGTTTTCTGTCAAAATCTCGAATAATGTTCGATAACTGTTTTAAAACATGAAAAATGAAATGTTTACATATAAATATAAGAAAAGCAACGTTTATTCTGATCACTGTGTTAATAAATCAAACATACATGGGTAAATTTACGATTTAAACTTACATTAAACTCTTACATCTCTATCACTTTTTCAGAAGACTTAGCTCGTTCTTCCGCACAGAATAAAAGAATTGATTATATATCTAGCGCATTACCTAAAACAGTAAGTAAAATTACAATATCTACATCAAACTAAATCGTATTTATTATATTTTAGAACGATTTAATCCTCAATTGCCCCTCGAACAATGACTGCGATAAGTTAAACGCCACTTGCATAAGCTGCAATTTAAACGAAGACTGCATTTACGGAACAACAGTTAACACGATGTGTCAACCAGAGAAGGGAGTCGATTGTAACGTAAGTTATTTTTATTCAAAAATACGATGTATTGTCACAATTCCGATGTTCGATAGGGCGCAAAATCCTTTCCCAAACAGTACACCTGCAGGTATTGCTACCAAACGGAACAATGGGAACATTCCTGCGAATTAATGGCGAATTGCAATTCCGTGGCTTCCCCTAGGTCTTATTATATCACGAATTGCACCGTTCGAGATGATGTTATATGTTTAGGTAAGTCATTCTTCTATTCTTGAATAATTCTCACGTAGTTCATTCTTTTTAGGATTAAGAACTTTTAAAAAGAAACTAGTTTGTAACTGGACCAGCGGCTACAAATGGTCGACCACGTTGGCTCTGAGCATAATTTTAGGTGGCTTCGGTGCTGATCGGTTCTACTTGGGCCACTGGCAGGAGGGCATCGGGAAATTGCTGAGTTTCGGTGGACTCGGTGTTTGGACTATTATCGACGTTATTTTAATATCTTTGCATTATTTAGGACCCGCCGACGGCTCTTTATTTATTTAATTACTTAGGTTAAAGTTAAGTCTTAAACATTTGTGTTGTAATCGTATCGAAGTAACAGCTGAAATTAATGGAATTTTAATGAACGTTTATTAGTTATTCAAATACATTTTTAACCATAAAATAAGCAGTAAAATGAAACAAAATTAGCTAGTGTCTACATACGTAAGAGTACTCATGTCAAAGTAGACTGTCATTAGTACGTCAATGTCAATTCCCGGTTTGGCCGAATAGCCCTAGCAGCTGAGGACAAGAATTTAAGAAGAAGTTCCCCAGTTACCACTTGATGCTTTCTATTTATTCAAATTTTTGTTGCAGTTTATTACAGTTTGTGTGAATAATGACTAACAGAACCGATTACCGGTGTTATAATAGTTTCCTTACGTTAAAACTCATGTGACGATGATTCAGTTGAGTAAATTTCCACTATTTTCAACCGTACTCAAAACATACGAACAAGCTAGAAGATACAAGAGAGTTTTGGGTGATAAAGTGCGGGAACTGGATGAAACTACCCTAACAGGCCGCCTATTGGCCTATGTAAGTCATCCTACGGAACAAATAAATGCACCAAAACGTTCCGAAAGTAAGATAGAACGGATTAAAAAATCAATCGAAAGCTTGGATACCGGTGGAAAAGCTTCGAAGCATCATTTCTTGCAAACAGTAGACGAACAATGCACGAGAGAATTGAAGCAAATGAGCACCCTTTGCATCTTCGACGTTCTTCACGCGCTTACGAAGAAAATTCCTAATAGGATAACGGAGAGCGAGTTTTACGAGCGCTCGCTGCAGGAACTGGCCGCACGATTGCCCTACCTCAGCAAAAACGAAGTCATCCAGTACATCTTCTATATGGGCTTGAAGAAGAAGAACAACAGCAACAATCAAATATTGAAGAAATGCTTAAACAAACTGAGCAAATCCGGTTTGAGTACACTAACCGCAGAAGATTTATGCGTCATTTGCAATTCCACATTTAAAACTACCACTAAAATAAACGATCAATTCCTATCTACAGTCATTGCGTATATTCAAAACAACTTGCATCTCTTCAAAGATCCAGCTCTGCTCGTTACATATTTAAAAAGCATTCGACAGAATAGGTACCAAAACGAGGAATTTCTATCGACAATATCCTACACGATACTGTTCAACAAAACCGCAGAACACTACTCGTTTTCTGCCTTGTGTCACATACTGGCCCTTTACTCGGACTATTTGTACTACGATGAGAACGTTCTGAGGCATTTCTGCGAAAAGAGCATCGACATTTTGAGGCATTCGAGTTACACGACCAAAACCGAGCACATGTCGATCCAATCGAGACTGAAGGATATCAAGAGACTGTTGTGGTGCCTGAGCAACCTAAATTACACTAAATTACCAGCGAGTGATATAAAAGATGTGATAATTCCCAGTATTGTACAAAGAGTCGAAGCCGGTGATGTGGAAGAGAATTATACGAGTTTAATCGAAATTGCGCTGTACTTGTGGATGTTGAATTACAAGTCTCACGAACTCATGCCGTATTTTCTAAGGAAAACTGTTATACAGCCACTGCTAAGTAAGCTTATCGTTTATTTAATTCAAATGAATTTATCGATTCATTTTAGGTACAAACAGCCCGATCAAACAACGGTTAAACTTGTTATTAACTTGCTTGTTTTACGAAGATAAAACGCTTTTAAAGGAATCCGGGGTTTACCCGAAATTCAATTCGGATTACGATATGATGAATCAATTAAAAAAACGACCGGCGTTAAAGAAAGTCATGGACAATCTCGCGGTTATTTCGAAGAGACACGATTTAAATAAATTCCAAATGAATTGCCAGATACCCGGTTTAAATATAATCGGTATAACCGGTTACAAAAAGAAAATTTACAAAACCGCGTACCTAGAAATCCTCGATGAATACACCACGTTAAAGAACACCGATAATTCCCCGACGGGACCGATGCAACTCAAATTGAGACTGTTGGAACGAATGGACGAGGCCGTTATTCTGGTAAGCCCTAATTTATCACGATACATTTCTCGAAATCTTTCATTTATCTTCTTTTAAAGATCGACTCGAACGAAATAGAGGGCATGAGCGATAAAGACGTTCAAAGGGTGTTACTGGAAGAAATCGAGTTTGTTTGTTGATTAATTTTAAAAAGTACAAATTAAAGACTTAAATCATTTTTATTCAACTAGTCAAAAATTCGTAATAAAATAACTATCTTTACTTTTAATAACAAATTCTTATAGTTAATTGAACTTAAAACGTATTATTACATGAAAGAAAAACCAAAAAGTATTTAAACATATTAAAAGAAGAATTATAAGATTCCATCAGAATATCGCAATTTATTCATTATTTTTTCGGTATAACAGGTCGCTTGGCCCCCATTTGAATCCAATCCAAAATCCCCGCAACCCTTTGGGGCGTTTCCTCTTTTATACAACCCGTCGCCTCCAAATCCGGTAAATTCTGAAAACACAAATTACCTAAGCATACAAACGACATATTTCTTAAATACTAACAATTCTATTTTGAGCGCCGAATGCCGCTTGTCTCGTGGCAGCGATCTCATTTCTCCTAGCCTCTTCCATCTCCTTTCTCCTCCTTACATCGTCGATTCTCTTTCGCTCCTCCAATCTGAACTGTCTCCTCTGCGCGGCCGAGGCCACGTCTTTGCGTCGAATGATCTCGTTGTCTCTGCAATACTTCTCGGGATCGTACGAGGCTACGTTTTCCTAAAAAAATCCCTCTTTAGCCACGTTACTCGTGCGATTCGCATCGACTTACGTTATCCCAGCATTCCTCCGTCGGTACGTTGTGGTTGATGATGGGGAACTTGTTCAAGTCGACTTGGTCGTCTTTGACGACGGCTATTTCCAGTTTCCTTCTGTCAGGGCATATCTGATGGTGGTACTGGGAAAAACGAAAACTTTCTTTTTTTAGAAGCGATTCGAGTGGAAATTAAAGCGGTTTACCTGGAGTTCGGATTCCGGGATCCTGTGATTGAAATTGAAATCGCATTCGACCAGAGTCGTTTCGGGATGGTTCCTTTTGCATTTCGTCAAATGGCAGTTCATCCATTTTCTTCTTATCATATGGGACTTGTCGTAAGGACATTGAATCTCTTCCTCGGGGCTATGAAATGCATTTAAAAGGTAAGTTTTTGTTACTATTACTAAAATTTATCAAAAATATTGCTTACTTGATGTAAATTTCCATATTGAAGGCGATAAAGTGTAACACGCAAAAACTTTCAACGGAAAATGTCGAATAAACAAAATTTCTTTTTCTTCGTATATTCTTGGCCTCAGCTGTCAGGGCTATTTGGCCTAAACAAAATTTTGACATATGACATGACAAGAATGACAGTGAGTTTATTTATTGAGCAACCTCTCTCTATTCTTGTATACAGTTCCACTTAATGTAAATGAACTAAAAAGAAGATGATGTGAGGTTATGTCATAAAATGTTAAAATTGTTTTATATAAACTAAACAAAACTTAATTAATCCATTAACTTTTTACTATGGATTATACAGCAATGATGAAATTAAGTTAGCAATAAACTCGGGTGAGCGAGAAGATTTCAAATGTTTCGTCGAAAAACAATCTTGATAATCGGCGTAATATTTTCGATTGGATTTTTGTTGTCTACGAACTATCTGAATTTCGAATTGCCCAAAGGAAGCGACAGGAAAATCGTCGACGAAATTATTTACGAAGAACTGAACAAATTGCCGAAATTCTACAAATTAAGTCCCAAGAATGCGAACGTCGAAGTGGAAGGTTTCTTCAAGAATTTGAGCACGAGCGCGAAATATCCTTACAAAAATCTAAGACATCTGTGGCAAACAGCCAATTCGTGGACGAATAAGGATAGGCTAGTGGATATTCGTAGTCCCTATTTAAACGATGTCGTTACGTCTATGAAATACGCGAAGATAACGGGGGCCGATTTGGACCATCGAGGAACACAACTCAAGCTAATCCTCACGCTAGAGGTAAAAGTCATACACAATTCTCTTCATATTCTTACTAAGTATATTTCCAGGGTAACCAACAAGTCATTTTCAAACCAAAATGGTACGATATACGCAAAGTCCTGGAAGGACCGGTGTACGTGGGAAAAGACCGCTTCAACTCCGAAATAATAGCCTTCTATCTATCTCTCATGCTAAAAAAACCCCTGTGCCCCGTAAGCACCACTCGAGAAATATCCCTTCAGAACGATATCCTACCGGTAGCGTCTAAAAGACTGTTAGAAACCGTGCTAGTGAGAAACAACAGGACTTGCGTGTACGGGAAATGTTTCTTTTGCAATCGCAACGATCCGATATGTGATAACGAAAACGCCCGCCTAGAGGGCGCTGTAATATTCAATTTCAAAGCCAACTTGGTGAATCATCGATCTCCTTGGCAACGTACTTACAAAAAAGACAAAAATGCTCTCTGGCAAGAATACACCGAGACTTATTGCGAGTGAGTAAACGTTTAAAATACAATTCGCGCGTATATAAGTAGCATTTTGCAGCGTCATCAAAGCGAAATTATCGAAGAGACGATTGTACGACTTAGTCGAAGTGTCCATATTCGATTTTCTAATGCAGAACGGAGACAGGCACCATTACGAGACCATCGAGGACAACGTACTGTGGCTGGATAACGGTAAAGGACTAGGCAATCCTTACAAACACCACTTGGACATTTTGGCGCCTTTGTATCAATGTTGCATGTAAGGCCTCTTCAACAATTCTACACCAGTCAAATTATTATTACTATTATTATTTAAGGTTGAGAAAAACAATGTACGACAATTTATTGAAGTTAAGAGGCGGAGGACTGTTGGAACTTTTAAATGGTATACCCGACGTTGAAAGACTGATAACGAACGAGCATCTGAAAGCGATCGATGAGCGACTTCTCTTAGTATTCGCTACCATCGAATATTGCAAGAAAGGTAAGAAATCTAATTTCAATAAAGCGCAATCTTTCTAAAAAGTATAAACTGCGAATACACTGTGAAATACCCAAAAATCATGTGTATGGAAGGTTCCTTTGGGTTCCCCTTATACCACTACAAATCTACCCTATCTGTATTTAGTAATTTACCCGTGTAAACCTAGGTTTAGTCGTTTATCTAACATTACCCAATCAATCGTTGTATTTACAACATAGCTTCGCAATTTCGAAGCTATCAAAAAAAAAACTTCAACGATTGACAATCGCCCAGTCAAATCGAAAAATGAACCGAACCGTCGGCTTCCTGATAACCTACTACAAAATTCTCATCACCCTACTCACGCCGTTCGTGTGCCTGCCGATATTCCTCGTGCACGACACCAAAGCCACGCGATGCATGTACAGCTTCGCCCTGATGGTGATCTATTGGATCACCGAATCCATCCCGCCGGCGCTCACGTCGCTCACCACCATGGTGTTGTTCCCGCTATTGGGCGTCCTCAATTCCGACAAAGTCGCCAAGAACTTCATGAACGACACCAACATGATGCTGTTGGGCAGCATCGCCATCGCCATAGCGATGGAGAACACCGGCCTGCACGTTCGCATCGCCCTCTACGTGATCAAGTGCATCGGTTGCAGTTGCAAGAAGTTGCACATCGGCCTGTGCATGGTCACCATGTTCATATCGATGTGGATAGCCAACACGGCCGCCACCGCTCTCATGATACCCATCGTCGAAGGTACTTTGGTGGCGTTGCAAACGCAAGGTTTGATTAAGATGTTCAAAGAGGATCCGACGAAGCCGCCGGAGGATTGGCGTCCGTCGAACATCACCAAATGCTATTACATATCGGCGGCGTATTGTTCCACCATAGGCGGGTCCGGTTGCATTATCGGATCCGGTGCTAATCTCGCTTTTAAAGGTTTGTACGAGGTGATGTTTCCGGACAGTCCCGGCGTGGAGTTCTCCAAATGGATGATGCACAACACGCCGCTGATGCTCGTCAACAACATCGCTATGATTCTGTGGTTGCAAATACTATTTTTGGGTCTGTTTCGACCGTTTTCGAAGACCGCCAAAGAATTGTCGGCCGGCGACGAAGCGATCGCCGCCACCAAGCAGGTAATCAACAACAAAATCGACGAATTGGGTCCGTTGAAGTTCGGCGAGATCGCCGTGGCGATCATCTTCGTCGGTTCGATTATATTGTGGTTCTTCCGGAGGCCGGGTTTCATGCCCGGCTGGCCCGAATACATCAGCGACGTGAAATGCGGCGACGCCGTCGTCGCCATCGTGGCGTTCACGTTGTTCTTTCTGGTCCCCATCGAGCCGAGTTTCGTGTGGTTCTTCGGCAACGACGAATCGAAGGTGCCCGATGAGGCGTCGAAGGGCATCCTGACTTGGAAGTATTTCAACGCGAAGATGCATTGGAACATGATCTTCGTGTTGGGCGGCGGTTTCGCGATGGCCGACGCGGCCAAAGAGAGCGGCATGACGTCGTTGATAGCGGATTATCTGCAGGATTACATGAGTTCGAGCGCTTTCTTGAATCTGGTGGTGTTTTGCAGCATCGGCACGTTTATGACGCAGTTTCTGTCGAGCAACGTGGCTTGCATCACCATCATGGTGCCTATCATATTGGAGGCCTGTTCGATGGCCGAGATACATCCGATGTATTTGGGTTTTTCGAACGCCGTCGCCTGTTCGTTCGCGTATTTCCTGCCGGTTTCGACGCCGCCGAACGCTTTGGTGGCGGGTCCGGCGCGGATGAACGGCGCCGATATGATGGTGGCCGGTTTGGGCGCCATCGCCATTAGCTTGACGTTGCTGGTGTTTATATTTCCCGTGTACGCGCCGCTCGTTTGGGATTTTAATTTCCCCGAATGGGCGGCTATAAAGAACGTCACGGAGCCGGAGTTTTAGGCATTTTTTCTATAATTACCTAATTACCTATTTGTCTAGTGTGTATTGAATAAATTTTTTTTAAAAAAAAAAACGGAAACTTTATTGCCGTGTATCGGTTGTTTTGCTATTTTATTTTATTTTTTCGTATCGATATGGTATAATATGACATTGTGATCATGTAAGTATATGGCGTGATAACGTTTTGATAATATTTAAGTAAGTTTCGACACGGCGAGTTTCGAGATAATTTAATTATTTTGTCTAAGAGATAAAATTTTTAAATGGCGCTCTCGGACGTCGAATTTTGTACTCGATTCCTCGTCCGTTTAACTTGCAATATTTCTTCGGGTATTTTTAATGAAATTTTTGAACTTTCGTGCGATATTGATGGCCGATAATGCGGGGTTTATGTTGCACCTTTGACCCTTCGAGTGCAATAATTTAATGGATGTAATATGGGGGATTATTATTCAATATAATATTGTTAAAGTGTTAAAATATTTAATTTATTTACAAAAAAAAACATTCAATTCAATATAAATTCATAGCAAAGTTAATTTTAAGTAGGTATCTAAATTGAATTAAATTTCACAATTTCTATTTGTTTCCTATATTAATTTTACACCGATTAATGGAAAATTCTGAAACCAGCACTTGATATATCGCGAATTGGACTATGAATTTACATTTAATTCATTCGAAAACAAACTCACAACAACGATCTACGTCGCTATTTGTTTACACGTAATAAGCAATAAAGAAAATTTATTTTAACGTACCTATATCACATTTCATAAAAATATTAATATAATATTTTTTTAATCTACATTCAATAATAGTTAATTGCGCATTTAAATGACGATTAGATGAATATCTTGCGAGTAAAAGACGAGTTTTTTCGTCTTTGCTCGAAAGATTGATTGCCATTGAGATTTCTAGTTTTATCTTGATATTTTTCTATTTAATATTACAAGTGGTCTAGCATATAAATTATGTAGTATTGACCAAGAACCAGCTTGGATTTCCTACGCTTATATTGTACAATAACTCTTAAAATAAAATCTGTAACAAACTACTTTATTTACCCAAAGAAAGCATAATGGAAAATAACGAATTTCTTCTCAGGTATCATAAGAGTGTATTGAGAAACATGCTATTATCAATTTGACAAAAATAACTTTACCAGTGACCTTGTCGTGGGTAGTGACAAAGTCCAAAAAATTCATTGATGTTACAGGTCTCGTTAAAAATAATTACCCCTTTGAACAATTTAAAATTTTTCAAGATTAATTGAAAGACTTCCCAACGGTTTTATTCGTAGGATACACTTTTTTTCCTGTATCTCTTCAATATGGATACAACAGATACCTATTCAAATATCGCTTGTCATCAATGTTAAGGTAACGATTAATAAAGTAGCCAATTACAGATAAATCAATTACACACAGATAAACGATTATCGAGATATTTTTTTTGATTGAAAATTAAATAAATACGAAATTATCTAACGTAGAAATTTGCTTAGAAAACATTCAAAAAAAGTCTAATGGACCACCGTGATCGAGCACCCCGTACATAAACCAGTTCGACACGTTTCATTTAAACGCCCGATAACCTTTAACAACGATTAGTCCTCGATAAACATATACAATATAGGAAGATTTTTCTCCATGTACAATGGTGGCCCGACGAATCCATCGATACAAGTGAATGGGTACATTAGAAAACGAACCATCGCCCAAGCAAATAACCCATTTCCCATCGCCATCATCTTTACATCTCGAAGGACCCGTCTCTTCCCAACCCTTCCAATATGTACTGGATCTCGTGGACGTTCTTCCCCGTCGTCTCCGGCACGCAAACGTACACGAACACGCCGGCCATCAGACAACAAACCGTAAACAACCCGAACGAGCCCGATTTCCCCGCCACCGACGTCAGCGCGTCGAAGTAATTCGTCACCAGGAAGCCGAGCAACCAGCAAACGGACGCCGTCGCCGACGAGGCGATCGACTTGACGTTGCCGGGAAACAATTCGCCCATTACGGCCCACGGCAACGGCCCGAAGCCCAAGCAATAGGCGACGATGTAGGCGATGAGGCTGACGATCGGCAGCCAGCCGATGGAGGAGGTGTCCCGGTGTTGTTGGTCCTTGACGAAGAAGTAATAGGCGAGGACGGCTTGGGCGACGGCCATTCCCAAGGCGGAGAGGATCAACAGGAAGCGCTTGCCTCGACGTTCGACCAACAGTGGTGTACAGGCGCTGGCTATGACTTGAACGACGCCGATGATGATGGTGCACAGGGCCGGAGCGAGGGACACGCCGGCGTCGGTGAAGATCGTTTGGGCGAAGAACAACACGATGTTGATGCCGGAGAGTTGTTGCCACGCCACCAAACCGATCGATATAATCAGAGCGGTACGGAGACCTTTCGTTTTGAATATATCGAGTATGTTACCTTTGATTTTCTGCTCTTGCTCCACTTGGACTTTCATCACCTCCAGCTCTTTGGCTACGATCGATTTTTCCATGCCGCGCAATTTCAAACTAGCCACCAGCGCTTCCTGAAACCTGCCGGATTGCAACAGATAATACGGACTCTCCGGTATGAGGAAGAAGAACAACGCGACGAACAACACGGGCGGTATCAACAGCAAAATATTGAAGAGAAATATCGATATAAAAGGTCCCAACGCGTACGAAAACAACAAACCGATCACGATAAACAGCTGCATGAAGGACCCCAAGGCGCCTCTGCACTCGTCGTCGGCCACTTCCCCCACGTACATCGGCAACGCCGTGAAGATGACGCCGACGCCCAAGCCGCAGAGGAACCGCCCCGCGTAGAAGAAGCCAACGGAGGCGGCGAGCACGTTGAGAACGTAGGCGACGATGAAGGGGGCCGTGGCCAAGAGCAGGGTGCTCTTCCTGCCGATGAGATCGGCGAGGATGCCGCCGCCGATGGGGCCGATGGCGGCGGCTAGAGGGAGAAACGAGCCGATCCAGCTCTCCTCCGAGCCGGTGATGTTGCGACCGAGCGGGCTGGTCGAGGCGTCGCGCAGGAGGGATAGTTCGGGCGACGACCAGCCCAGGCTCGTGCCGCATATGAACGAGGCCAGGTTGGCTGGAAAGAAGACAAAATATTGTTGGTGTTGATTAGAAGGTGGAGGACATGGTTTTTTGGGGGTTTGATGAGGAATTGTGGGTGTATGTGTGGAGAGTGTAGAGGATATTGGGCGACAATTGGGCAACTTTATTGCCATTGTTATTATCAAAATCGCAGGGACATACTGTACATATCTACGTATTTCTAAATATCCGTTGTTAGGAAATCAAAATAAGACGGTAGGAATTTTTTTAAGGACTCTTGTGAAGTAATATGTGTGCGTAGTGTTGATAAATTCTTAACAAATTGGCGTATGTAGGTACTTACATAAATAGAATTCGATACAATTGTACGATAAAGTTAATTTGGGTTGTCCGGATATTGATGATAAAAATTAGTATTATTCAATAGAACTACAATGGAATGAATTTTTTTGGGAATATTCCATCTTTCTTCGTCGATCGTTAAAAAAAGAATTCAATAAATATTACTCAATAAATAATCTATTTTAATATTTAATTTCGGTGTCATTAACATATAGCGCGTAAACAGGATAAATTAAGATAATGAAAAATCGTTAACACTACAAAAATTTAATTTTAGAGTCCTCTCAAATATTTCTAACCAACACGCCTCAATAAATTTTTTTCATCAAAATTACTCTTTAAACGTTCAAAATAATTGCACTAATTTAATTAGAAATATCGTAAATAAATCGAAACTCACCAATGCAAGTGGTCACGTACAAGAACGTTCTGTTCGGCTTGGGACTCGGCATAGCGAAACGGCACTTTGTTCACTAAATCTCCAAACTAATTTTCATTCTTATAATGTTAAGACATCTTCGGTCCCCTCTACTTTATATCAATTCGTAGTTTTCGTTCTCCGCCATTTTTTTCCTCTCGTATTATCAAACCATTATCTGTAGGTTAACACGTATCGCTTCAACTTTACGCCAAACAATCAACATTAAATCTTGCACTTTTAGCTATTAGTTTATTTGTTCAATTTGTAATTCGGGAAAAAATCGGTAAAGTAGGGGAAAATGAGGTAGAGTTTTGAGTTATACATAAAAAAATTGTTACCTTTTTACTTATTCACCCTGTATAGTTTTTGTCTGAAGTGTCAAATTTTCTGGTGATAAGTTTGATTTGGAAAACCCAAATAATATTGCAGTAGATAAATAATACTTGGAAAACTAAAACTTTCCTAATTATCGCCTCATATGTATTAATTTTTTTTTAAGTAGCGTAAATTACCCGATTACACTGCATGTAATCGCTTAATGAAATAATTCCAGTCTTGTTACGCTAATGAATTAATCGCACAGTTTTAACATTTTTATACTACCTACACATTTTACATTGTTACAGATACATTGCATTTTTAAAAATAGTCAAAAAACTTATATCGATAATACAACGATTAGTACAAAATATAATCGCTTAAAAAACAACATTGAATTATTAAATAATCGATAATAAAAATCGCCGATCGAGAGCACTCGAAAACAACGAATCATCATATCGTTCCATTAGATGCCAATCAGCAAATAAAATTCTCCAAAAAAGCTGTCCTCGGTTACAGAGCAC
The DNA here is from genome assembly GCA_918026865.1 of Phyllotreta striolata. Lineage (NCBI taxonomy): Eukaryota > Metazoa > Arthropoda > Insecta > Coleoptera > Chrysomelidae > Phyllotreta > Phyllotreta striolata. The sequence goes on along the minus strand of OU900098.1, from coordinate 89,946 downwards.
ATTTTTCCTCACATCTTCCTCTGACCCCCGAGCAACTCCTGGATCTCCGCGAAACTCCTGCCTGCCGTCTCCGGCAGGTACTTGTACACGAACCCGAACGACAGAAAACAACAGCCGGCGAACAGGCCGAACGAGCCCGACTTCCCCACCGCCTCCGACACCAGCCCGAAGTAGTTCGTGATGAAGAATCCCAGCACCCAGCAGAAGGACGCCGTCGCCGACGAGGCCGTCGATTTCACGTTGCCGGGGAACAATTCGCCCATTACGGCCCACGCCAGCGGCCCGAAACCCAAGCAATAGGTGACGATGAACACGGCCAGGCACAGGATGGGCAGCCAGCCGATGCTCGATACGTCCGAACCCCTGTCGTCTTTGAGGTAGAAGAATAGAGCGAGGGCTCCTTGGGAGACGCCCATGCCTATGCCGGATTGCATCAGCAATATCCTTTTGCCTAACCGTTCGACTAGCAGGGGCGTGAGAGCGCTGGCGATGATCTGCAGCACGCCGGTGAGGATGGTGCAAATTTCCGGCGCCAGGGGCACACCGGCGTCGGTGAAGATGCTCTGCGTGTAGAACAGCACGATGTTGATGCCGGAGAATTGTTGCCACGCCACCAGGTTCAGCGATATAAACAACGCCGTTTTGGTCGATTTGCTTTTGAAGATGTCCACGAACGTGGCTTTGTTGCTTTGGTCCACTTCGACTTGTACTTTGATGACTTCCAGTTCCTTTTGGGCGAGGCTTTGTTCGTTGCCGCGCAGCTGGAGGAGCGCCCGCAGGGCGTCGTCGTCGCGGCCGCTTTTTATCAAATAATACGGCGTTTCCGGGATGAATATGGAAAAGAGCAACAAGAAAACGACGGGTGGTACTACCAGGATTATATTGAAGGTCGTAACGGGTAAATAGGGACCGAGGGCGTAGGAGAAGAGCAGCCCGATGACGATGAAGAGCTGCATGAACGAGCCCAGCGAGCCTCTGACTTCGTCGTCGGATATTTCTCCGATGTACATCGGTAGAACGGTGAAGACCAGTCCAATGGAGAGGCCGCAGAGGAACCTGCTGAGGTAGAACATCCAGACGTTCGTGGCGAAGGAGTTGATGACGAAGGCGGCGATGAAGGGCAGAGCGCTGATTAGTAGGGATTTCTTTCTGCCTAATTGATCGGCTAGAATGGCGGCGCCTAAAGGTCCTATTGCTGCGGCTAGGGGAAGGAAGGATCCCACCCAGCCCTCTTCGGAGGCCGACATTACGTGATCCAAAGGACTGTTGGTTAGGTTCTTTAGTAGAGGAATCTCCGGGGAGGTCCATCCTAGACTCGTTCCGCACACGAATGAGACCAGGTTGACTGACAAAAAACATTTTATTTTAACGGTTGAATCTTAATAGGTGTTAAAAACTTACCGATTATAGCCGTAATGTACAGGAATTTTCGATTGGTAGAGGTGCCAACGTGCATAACCGAAACGTGAACGTTTCCGTTGCCATCTTCGATTGAAAACGGGTGTATTTCACTCGTGGGCACTTGCCTGTAATCCTTCTCCATTTTCCTGGTTATATTTTTCCTGTATATGTATTTTCTTTTGAAAAATTTATTCGATTTTTTGCATCGTCTGGTTTAAGTAAGGAGAAAAAAGTTGCTTGTGGAAACACAAATGCGTTCGAAATCTAATTAACTTACCTTCGATTGAAATTTTAAAATAATTGTAAAGTAGGTATATAAGCATCAGAAGTATTTATCAGATTTGCGGTTCAAGTGGGTACTTTAAACAATAATGCGATAATAATAGCAAATAAATGCTTAATTATATTTTCTTGTAGAAATTTAGTTTAAAAAAAATCCTTTCATTGAATAAATATGTATTCGATTGATCGTAGATAGATTGTAGTAGCGATTTGATAACTTTCGATTCGAAGAATTCGTCGATAAATTGATGCCTATCGATAGTTTCTTTTTCGTGATTTTAATAGAAAAAATAGATGTAGAAGAGTATTATTAAATGATTGAAACAAGAACTTTAATAATAGAATCACAGATTTATTATACAAACAGTTCTTTGTAAAACACAATAATAGAAGGCAGTGTATAACTGTGTGAATAATCAGTACATTTGACAAATAAACTTAAACTAAATTCCTAATATTGTTGAAGAAGTGTTTTTTCGTACGGTTTGCATACATAACTTCTTAAAAAATATCGAATGCGTTTAATTTTTTTTTTGTAAAATAAGTTTTTTAGTTAATAAAAACCGGGAAATACTAGAGTAGACATTTTTGTAATGTAAATTTTATAATAGCGTGATTATTTTGTAGGTATAGGAAAATTATTAAACGCAGTCAATAAATAATTATCAAATTAATTACACAAGTTATATTTGTCCATTATTATATTATAAGAAGGAATGAAAATGGCACTAATTAAATGTTAAATATTTGTAAAACAATTGTAAAACGTAGCTGCCTTAATGAGATATACATATAAAGTTATCAGTTTTGTGAAGTGTGTATTAAATTTATTTTTGCAGGAAACGGTGATTCAGTATTCGACACTATTCTGCAGTAGAGAATGTTATCATCTAATAATTGTAAGTATTCATTAATTGATAATTGTTTCTTATATCTATTTTTCTCCGAATTATTGCTGGTATACTAAGTTTGCTAATAATTTCATTTCGGGTTTTGCAATTATTACAAATGAGCAGCATTTCGAATTTTCGATGAATTTTTCTTTCGACTTAAATATACTTTGAAGCGGATAAATGCTTCACATACAAATATAACTTGCATTTATATTAATTAATTTACGTGCATTTGGTGTAGTCTTACAAAATTGCTTTCTCTAAAATTAGCATATACTTAATAGGTACAATTTAACTATGTAGGTATCCTCTATGTAAAAACTTTTTTGAATTCGAATCCAAAGTGCTGAAATTTTTCGAAATATTACAAAAGAAAATTAAAAATCAATTTGATTCGACTGCTTATAGCACTTTGAACGTTACATTTATTTTGGCACTGTACTGGGCAAAGTAAATAAAAAATAATAATAATAAAAAATGTACAATTAAATGATTGCATGTTACAAAATACACATGCATACGTGTAAATATTAAAGCTATAAAGCGAAATGCTTCAAAAACGTTAATACACAACGAAATCCGTATATTATTTTGAAATCAACTAAATATGAAAGTTAATTCTCTCAGTTCGTACATGTGCTCGATAAATAGCTAACTAGCTAAGTTACATATGCGAAAAATTTGTTAAGATTGTGTTCCACATATCACAGTCATTAGAATTTCAACACGAATACACCTCTACAATTATTACATAGAACAACAAATCGAATGGCAAATAATTATTTATTAATATTCTCCGAGCTCATGAGTTTTTCTTTCTTTCTTTTTGAAAAGTCAGCCTTGAAAAAATACTGATCAAAATCGGAACAACTAGGAAAAATAAAACGTTTCTTGAAGCACATCTAACTCTACGTAGAGGAAATATTTTAAAAATATACACATTTTGAGCAGTGACTTCCTAAAATTCCAGTTAATCGAAGTTGCGTGTGACGAATCGATCACAGAAAATTTTGCTGCATCATTTTCAAAACTCGTGAAAAACGTTTCGGAAATATACAAAAATATATTATAAAAAAAAGCGATAGTTACTCAATTCGGTGCGAAACGTTTTGAAAATGATGCGCAGCAATTATACAAGTAGGAAATATTATTTATGTACATAAAAAAGTTTTATTTTATACCTAAAATTTTAAAAATTGTAAAAAGATTAACGATTCATCTAGCATCGTTTAAAAGTAATATGTACAAAGTACAACACTAGATTCTAAAGTTTTTAGTCTTGAAGAAATTGCTAAATAATGTAAGAAAAATTCAATCAATTTGTCATACTTGCATAAGGAAATAAAAACGAACGAAACGTCTCTATAAGAGATCAATTACATAAATATTTAACTGCCTACATTTGGTCCAAGTATCAATAAATCAACTAAAAATTAATTAGTCTATAAACTCTAACGATTCTCTCATCAATCTAAAAAGCTTTTATAGATTGGAAAATAGAAGATGTTTCGAAAAATTATCTACCTACGTGAATAACGCGATTCAATGGAAGATTCTCTAGTTTTTCCTAAATTACTATAAAGTAAAAAAACAAATCCTACTATATCGTAAATATTTACACGCGCCTCGTCAAATCGACTAAACTATATATATAAAAAAAATTATCAAATAAATAAATCACATTATCGAATTTTAAACCTAGGTCTCTATCGTTCACACGAACGACGAAAACCCCGGCAGGGGCGCCCTCGACCTCGCCATGTTATTCATAATAATTTGGCCCCCGTTCAAACTGACAACGGCGCTGCCCTCGGGCTCCGAATCCGTGTAACTCGAATAGTTTCGTACCGGCTTCTGGCGTTTCCACGACTGTCTCAACGTATCGTTCACGTTGGCGTAATGATTTACGAACGAATGGGGATCCGATCGGACGCTCTCGTTTTCGTCCTCAGAACCCTAAAAAAATAAAAAAAAAACACCAAACGATTAGTAGAGAGAATGTTTTTAAAAGGTAAATTTATAGCGTGTACGAGTGTGTAAATGATAAATCTAAAAACTATTCCAGCTAAATAAATTAGAAATTTTGTAGGGTAGATTGTAGGAAAAGAAGGAGTGGATGTTGCTCAAAATGTCAATGTCAATTTGACATAAAAATCGAGTAACAAAAAAATAAAATCTAAAGCATGTAATGTAATGTGCAAAAGTAACATGCTCGAGTCGCGCTTCAACTGTGAATTAAAAGCATCTAAAAAGAAAATTCTCAACGTAGACGAATAATAAAAATAAATTAACGTGGTGCAATTAAGCCGTTTTCGGTACAAACAAAAAATTCGCCGTAAACGTTTTTCGTTTATTGAAAGAATTCGAAACTAAACTTTTTGATACAAACCGCATTCCACGTGAATTTGAGTTATCTGAAAAGAAGTCACAGTGAGGCACAATCTTTCAATTTAGTCACATTTCACACGATATACTTTGCTTTTACGTATAAGTATAACATATTACAACAATTTAGGATACACAAACTAGCCCAATAATTGTTATTAATTATTATCCTATTTTACCTGCGAATCGGACGAACTAATCTCCGATGGTTTTTCGGTAACGCTACTATCGTCAGGATTTTCGTCGTATCCTTTGAGACTCTCCTCGTCGGAATTGTACGGCACGGAGGCCGGTGAAGGACGAGGCGGGGATTTCCCCAAAACGGTCGGTGGTTGATGATGATGATGGGGCGGCTTTCGCGACAACGTGCCCTTCTTCGTGAGATTATTCAACGTGTTGGTGCTCGCAGAACCGTTGCGCGAATTGTAATAGTCCATCGCGAGTTCCTGTTGATCGCAGGTCGACATCGCCATCGATTCCTCCAACGTTTTTTGCGCTTCCTCTGCAACGGGTTTTTTAATTATAACATAAAGCGAATGCTCGACGTATATTTTACTACGCTTACGTTTGTATTTGTAACTTTTGCTTTTCACGCACAAAATCGCGATGATCGTTATGATGATTATTATTGAGAAGGCCGCCAAGGCCACCATGAACCAGGTTTGTCTATAAAACGGTGCGTGCTGCAAATACCCGTACTCCATGTAGAGTTTAGACGGCGTTAGAACCGATTCGTCGGAATAAGCGGGATAACTAATACCGAATTTGTTGTAGGGAATCACCCGGAAATTGTACGAAGTCGAAGGAAGGAGGCTTTGGTATAAAACGGTGAATTCCTGCAGGAGGCCGTTCGTCGTTTTCGTCACCGTCTGCCAACGAACGTCATCTAAAATCGTATTTTATTTAACAACAATTCCACGACTACACGCCGAATTATTTTTTCTTTCATACCTTTTCGCCTCGATTCCACGTAATAACCCAAAATCGGACCTTTCCCCGACGCCCCGTTCGACCATTTCAGTTCGATGCTCGACAGGGTCTTCACCAAGGTGAGTTCTTTGGGCGTGCTGGGCGAACCGTCTTGCGGACCGGTCGTCACGTTACTGGCCACTGCCGGTCCCCAATCGATCGTTTGAGCTTTCACTTTAAACGTGTACGTCACCTCCTCCTCTAAGCTTTGTACTTGCAGGTACGTCGTGGTCACTTTTTGTTTCACTTGCTTGCTATAACCTGGAAATGTGTACTCGCTTTAATTCGTTTCTACTTCGTTAAAAAAAAAAAATAACAGTCTTACGGTCGTTTTCCACGGCCGTTTCGTACGTTACGATGTAACTGATGATGTCGCCGTTCCTCTTTCTCGGCGGGTTCCACGACACCATCAGGCTGTTCATGGTGATTTCGGAGAAGGTGAGATTCGTGGGTGGACTGGGCAAACCCTGCCACGTTTTCACTCTGATGGGTCGCGATCTGGGCCCGTCGCCGGCCGGATTGAACGCCAATACTTGTATGCTATATTCGGTGTATTTGTCGAGGAAGACTAAGCTGTGAGAGGTCGTCGAGGCCGGTACCACTTCGATTTCTTCCTCCCACTTTTTGCCCGGTTCGATTTCTTGCGGTGAATTCAACACCAAATAGAAAATCTGAAAGTATTTCGGCAGGATTATTTCGCGATAAATTTTTGATTGGAAATACCCACTTTGTATCCCAGTAGTTCGCCGTTTTGCATGTTCTGTTGCGGCGGTTTCCATTTCAAACTAACCTCGGTGGAGGATACCGGTTTACCTTCGAGACTTCTCGGTTCTCCTGTCGGGACCGCTTCTCCCACGTAAACGGTTATTGGAGGACTGGCGGGGCCTTCGCCTTGCGCGTTATACGGTACCACAACTTTGCGCGTTATACGGTACCACAACTATCTCGTAATTTCTATCTTGTTGTAATTCGCTCAAAACGATTTTATTTTTCTAAAAAAAAATAAACAATAAAAATTTATACGTATATTACTTACCATTGTCCTACCATTATTCCTAATATTTCTTCCTTGGGTGTTGCTTGAAGGGCTGTAGGAAAATCCGAAACGGGTTGAAAAATCACCCTGTAACCGCCAGTTTTACTATCACCGCTCCAGTAATGTTCGTTGACCGGTTCCCAAAGTACTTCGACGCTGGTCGTCGTAGTCGGTACGGCTTTTAAACCGGTAACGCCTTTAAAATAACGCGCGAGTATTATTTCAAAAAATGATACAAAAGAAAAAGAGATATAAACGTTTTACCTTTACTAGGAGCCGCCGAGTAAGTTCTAACTTCTACGGATTCCGGACTGTATTGACTCGGTCCTATATCGTTAGTGGCCTGTATTCGAAATCTGTATAAAGTAAAAGGTTTCAAATCGGCTACCGTATAGGAAGTTAATTGCGGATCGACTCGTTCGGGTAGCGATTGCCACGGACCGCCGTTTTCCATTTTTTGCACCGTGTAGTATCGCAACGGAGCGAAACCGTCTCTACCGGGCGTCCAGCTGAACGTGATGTGATGACTTTGTATTTGACTTCTGCTTATTTGCGGCATCGACGGCGGTTGTGGAGTTTCGCGATTGTTGGTGGTGAAAACGAGAACGTGCGCCGTTTTACCCCAACCTAAGCGAGTTTGGGCGGTCACCGAAAATAAATAATACTTTTCCGGTTCTAACTGCGTAAACCTACGATGATGATACAATACGATTAATATCTATTTAACTCGTAATTATAATTAAAATGTACCTGAAAGTTCGACCCGACGGAGGAAATTCCTTGGAGAATTTGTTGTTCGTTTTCACGTTATCCAAATGATAAGTGACTTTATAGGCGAGTATTTCACCGTTGGGTTCCTCCGGTACGTCCCATATTATCCTCGCAGACGTCACGGAAACGTCGGGAAACGAAACGTTAGACGGAGCACCGGGAACTACGATTACACAAACATTTATAATCGATTATCAATTAATAAATTACACGCTTACCGTCCTCGAACGTTCGAACTCTGATGGCCGGTTTACTGGGCTCCCCGTCGCCCAATCTAGTATACGCCACCACTTGTATGTGATAAACAACGAATTTTTTCAACTCCGTTAGCGTAGTCGTAAACGTGGAATTGCTCGCTATTTGCTTATAGAGTATAGGCGATTTATTTTCGGCCGCGTAATTAACCTTAAAACCTTCGATCAACCCGTTTTGGTGCTCCTTCGGCACGTCGCCCCATTTCACCACGATAGTCGTCGACGATGTCGCGTTGGCTTCGACGTTTAACGGCCCGAAAGACGGCACTAAAAAAAATACGATTACATTTAAAATCCGAGCGACAACTTTCGGTAAGTATATTTACCGGATTCCCGGGTTCGTTCCAAAGCCGTGGGTCCAGGCGTGGAGCATCCCACGTCGTTGCACGCTTGCATTTTCACCTCGTAAAGAGCGAACTCCTCCAAGCCGATGATCACGTGCGAATTCGCCGTGTGATCTTCGATCGTCGAACTGTGCGCGAATCCCGTACGGATTTCCGTGTACGTTATGTTGTAACCTCTCGGATTCCCGAACCATTCCACTTGCAATAGAGGCTAAAAAAAAAAACATACCAAAACGAATCAGTGGATAATAAGAGAATAGAAAGAATCGGCTTTTTAAGATAGCAAACAGTACGGAAAGGATACCAGAATACATTAAAATGTTACTTACGATCCAACGAACTCTCAATTCGGTGGCGCTCATCGCTCTCACCGTAACGTTTTTAGGCGGAAACGCCGGTGGTGCTTGAATAGTTTGAAATTCCTTGGTGGCTTCCGATGGAACGGACGCGCCGACTACATTATTAGCTACCAATCGCAATCTGTAGACGGTGAATGGCACCAAACCGGTGACGGTGATGGTGGTGGCGTCGGGATCGGTGATTTCGTAGGCGACGAACCACGTCGTGTTCCTCGACGTTTGCGCTTCGACGGTCCATTTCGTTATCGAGGAATTCCCGTCGAAGCCGGGCGTGAATTGCAATACGACCGAGAAAGCTTCGATGTTCGATAGAGCTAATTTCGATGGCGGATGCGGCAGGACCGGTTCGACGCCCGATTGTATTATGGCGATTTTAGATGGACCCGAACCGATTGCGGAGAGGGCCGATACTTCGAAGCGATAGTGCGTGGTGGCTTGGAGATCGTTCACCTAAAATAAACCTAAAGTTAGTAGGTATCCAAACATCGCTTACTAAAAAAGTCCCTACCTTTATGCTCAACGTATCGGCCGTTAAATTCTTCACTCTGACGGTACTCGGATCGTCTTTGACTTGATATTTCACACGATAGCCCAGCAATATGCCGTTCGACTTTTTGGGCGGTTGCCAAATGACTTTGACTGCTCTATCGCTGATTTCGTCGAATTGTAAATTCGTTACCTCGTCGGGAACTGAAAACGAGCGTAAGTATTCGAAACGATTTCGCGTTTTTTTTTTTTTAATAATCTCACCGTCTTCTTTGGTTTTCACGTTGACTTTCTCGCTGATTTGCCCGTCACCCGGATCGGTGAAACACACCACGCTGATATTGTAACCGGCGAATTTCTGTAAATGCGTCATAATTGCCGTTTGTTCGGCGTAAGGATCCAGTAAATTCGGATGTACCGTCATCATGTTGGTTTCGATGTTACCTCTAAAAATTAGAGCGTAATAAAACGAATTTAATTCGAATTCACAATCGTAATTTACCTGATTGGGTGCCATTGCCACGCTTGGATTTTATAACCCTGATTGATGCCGTTGATCTTCTGCGGATTCGGTGGAATCCACCAGATTTGTATCGAAGTCGAATTCAAAGCTTCCACTCGTTTGATGATAGGCGGCGCTTCCGGGACGCCTTCTTTCGTTTTGATTTTGGCCCCTTCGGTGAACACGCCGATGCCTTTGTTGTTGTAGGCGGCTATTTGGACAACATAGTCCTTCCACGTTATCAAATCGGTGATTAGATAGTTCCTTTGCGCCTCGTTCGTGATGTTTCTGATGGTCCAAGGGCTCTCTTTGTAACCGTACAGTCTGTAGCGGATAATGTAGCCTAATATTTGACCGTTTCGGTGCTCTTCTAAAGGGGGTTGCCATTGGGTTATGATTTCCGAGGAACTTCTCGCCGAACCGACGAAACCCACGGGAGGTCCGGATGGGGCTGTGGTCGAATAAAGTGTATTTTTTTTAATAAATTTAATTAAAATTAAACAGTGTTTTACTAATAGAAAAAGTTTAAAAGTAACATTTTTATAAGATACAAGCAGGTTATTTAATATTTTAAGCGGTTGATTAATTAATGAGGTATAATAAACGATAGAAACCAATTTAGAATTCCGTTTAAAACATTAAATTTTTTCGGAAGAACTTTTGTCGAATATATTCGGTACACTATCATTATACAAGTAAAGCGACGTTCCAAAAAACAAGGCTAATTAAAAGGTGGAAGTGATTTTTACTATATTGTTCTTCTGTTTCTAGAACGAAACCATTTTATTTCCAGTAACGAATAGATTAAATTATTATTATTATTACCTCATTCGTTACCGATTATGGCTCTTATCTAGAAACAGCTAAGCAGTTCATATATACGTATAAATTTCAACTACAATTCAGGTAGTTCCAACAAGGCCAAAAAGGATGGAAAAATAATTGCAAAATAGTGAAATACATAAAGAGAAAGAGAAAAGACAAAAAACATTTCATGCAGATATATTTAACGATTTGACAAAAATCCCACCTTTATATAGAAATGCATGTGAGCTGCCTGTACGATTGAAACAATATGAAAACGAGTTACTTGATTTATTCATTAATAAAAAAATTTTATCTTTCTTACACCGACCCTTTTTTTTTAATAAATCAACGATTATTCTCTATATTTATACGAATTCTTACCTTCTTGCGGTAACATAATTTCATTACTAGGCTCTGAAGGAGGTCCTTCCCCTACGCTATTAACGGCACTAACTCTGAATTGATAAACAGCCGCAGCTTTTAGATTCTTCAAAAGGATCCATTTTTGCGATGCCGATACGTTACTCAGCTCGGTGACCCAGTTCAGAAGGGGATCAGGAATGGGACCTGCAATAGGCGGTACTGAATGAAAGAATAATTCCGCTTGAGCTCGGTTACTGGTCCAGAGAGATCTTTCATTTTAACTTAGAAAGCTGAATGATAGAATGAAGCTTGAATGAATCCATTTAATGGATGTAATACAGCGAGTTATTTAAATGAAACATCTCTCGGGACAAAACGAAATGTACATTTCAAGTATGAGCATGCTGGTTTTTGCGCAAATAAAATAATTACGTAAAATAAACGTTGCGAAATGAAGCCCAAATTAAATTTCGAAAAATAAAGGGTATTTTGCAAAAATATAAATACCTTTCTCTACATGCCCATGCAGTCAAAACAATGTTTTTGTGTCATATAGCATTTAAGGGCCTTTAAGGTTTCTTTTTAAATAAATTATTTGTTGTTTAGATTGGACTTGTTTTAAATGATTTGCTCGAGATGAATTAAGCTCGAATGTTAAAAAGATATATTATGTATTTTAAACAGCATGTCATAAAAATAGAATTATAAATAAATTGGTTAAATTAGTATGTTACTATTATTAAAAAGTGATTGTATGTAAGATTAATATACATACATATGTGCTAGAAAAAAAAAAGTATGTAAGTTAATACCGAAAGAAAGAAGTGGTTAAAAAGTCCAAAATATCCCAAGCATAAATATAATATCACCTCAAATAAATAATCCCTATCCTATAAATAAATACTTAATTTATTAGTATATTAACAAATTGCGCTTTATTCAAAGCATGAAATAAGAAGCATATTAAAGAGTTGTAAACATAGAAAACTAGTAAATTAATCATTATTAGTCATAATTCCTTCACCCAAAATTAGTAATGATAAACGATGTAATAGAATAGGACAATATATAACACAAAAACAGTGTTTAAAAGCACCATTTATCTATTCTACTGATACTCACCCAGTTCGGGAATCTCTCTTTTTTGCACAATATATTTCTTGATGGGACTGTTTCCGTCGAAACCGCTCGTCCAACTTACGTTAACGGCTCGTTGAGTTCCGTTTTCTAAACGCTCCGCTTTAACGCCGGTAGGCGCAAAGGGTAGTTCGATCACAGCAAGTTTAGCTGACCTGGTGTCGTTGCCTCCCGGGGACTGGACAGTGCAGGTATAATAGCCAACATCGGACGCTCGAACGGCTTCGATTTCGAGGGTACCATCGGTTAGAATTCTTATTCGTTGGCTGCTGTGCGGGTTGATTAATCTAAAAAGAAGATTGAGGTGTGAAGAAAGTTGTCAATTGTGCGAATAAATGCTTCTTACTGTTTGTCACGAAACCAGTCCAATTGATAGCGAACTGTGGAATCTGATGAAATTTTGCATTGTAAAGTGGCTGTTTGACCCAAGAGTACTCTCGTATCCACCGGAGGTTGAACGATCTGCGTTCGAACTGTAAAAACGTTTTAAAGCGTTTTAAATAGGTTTTTTAAAAAAGTTTAAAAGTTTTTCCAAAGTTTAACCTTAAAATGTTTTACCGGTATCGTAGAAGTTATCGCACGAAGCTTCGTTAGAAAATAAAAGCAACAGAAGAAAAATAAACATTTAAATGGTTCAAACTTAAATAAACTAACTTAAAATGAAGAAAAATTATAAAAATTAAGTTAACGTTTGTTTACATTTGCGTTTGAAATAAAAAGCAGATGTTCCATCACATTCCAGTGTGGCCAACTTAACTCGTAAGTAGTTCAAATGCCTCGATTTTTCACACCCTAAATTTATCGTTCCGTGGATATAAAAATGTCATATGTCAAATGCACATGTCAATGATTGAGGTTATGTTTTTGTTGGTAAATTCGAAATTTAATTTAGTGATTTAGTGATTTTTTTTGAATGTACAATTTGGTGCACATTTTTTGGTGTACCTAATAGATCAAATTAGCGTGTTATTGAGAAGCCTTTAGTTTCTATCACAACTTACTACAATCTGAATATCCAATCGTGTAATCTACTCTTCCGAAAATTTGTCATTAAGAAAAGTACCATGTTAATTTTAGAGTAATTTTCGAGGGTTTCATCTATTTGTTTTGTCGTTTTAATAGTAAGAAAAGAATATTCTCTCCGTATTTACCTAAAACCTGCAGGTACGCAGACCCTCGAACTTCTCCGGCCTCGTTCGATCGGATGCAAGTATACAGCCCGGCATCTTGCTCTTTAACGGCCGCTATGAGCAAATCTCCGCTTTCCAGGATCTGAACTCGACTGGATGTGACCACTTCTTTGTTACCTAAGTACGAGGAAATGTAAAAAATAAAGCATACGAGTTGTGAATTATAAAATAAGTACCGTTGTGTATCCATGTGACGTTCGGAACGGGAGCCCCTACGGCTCGACAAGTCAAAGTAGCATCTTTTCCGTCTAGAATGGTCATATTTGTCGGACCGAATTCCATTATAGGAGTGGACGCTGAAATAATTATTGGTTAATTAATAAAAAATATTATCTAGTAGGGTTCGATTATTAATAAAAATATTAAAAAAAACAGTGCGAAAAAACGAGAAATAAAGTGGTTGTTTTCTTCTTTTATTGGCACACAAAATAATAGATGAATTAAATCTCTACGTGTTTCGTAAAAAACCAAAAAAAAATCTTCTAAAATTTCCATTTCTCAATAGTTGATATTCTACAAACTAAAAACACTTTTTGTTGCCGCATGCATTTCGATATAGATACCAGTTTTTGTATAAACTCGATGATAATCGTCGGAAAGCAATTAAAGTTCATTCCAACAAAGTGCAAATAAATTAAAGAAAAAAAAATCCTCTACAGTGCAAAAATACAATGAAAAAAAAAAAAACCGCATTCCACAATGAAACCGTTCTTACATGGGGCGATATAGCGAAAGGTTTTTTTATTATGACGATCCGCCGAACTTCTCAATCTCACTATTTTAGCGGCTAAACTTCTTACTTTCCTCGGCTCTGCGTCGCCAAACAAACATTTATTATGTAGTAAAAAATACTAGAAAAAATAATAAAAGACTTACTTTTAACTTTCAACCAAGTCGAAAGGGAGCTTTCTCCGGCTTCGTTTCTAGCAAAGCATTGGTACATCCCGTTATCGCTAATCAGCAATTTTTTTATCAACAGCGCGTTGTCTTCCTGTACTTCGTACCTAAAAAACAAACTCATTCGTTTAAACATAATTAATAAAAATCGATGCACTAATAAAGTACCTTTTGTTAGTTAAATCCAGCTCTTCCGAATTTTTGTACCACGTAATATTCGGCTTGGGAATCCCCAAAACGTCGCACGGCAAGTTCATAGAAGCCGAATATTCTCCCAAAGTTTCCGATTTCGCCATGCTCAGGAATTTCGGCTTCTCCAAAACACTCACGTGCGCTGAGGCGATGGCTTCGGGAAACCCTCCCGATCTCAAATTCACCTAAAATCGCACGAGAAACAATTTTATCACAAAATAACCGAAATACGAGGGGTGTACGGTGTAAAGTTCTCGGCCCGATACACTGAGAACACTCCAAAATAATTTATAATTTAAATTAGAACTGTCTAAAACCCTTTAGAACGCTTCAGAATCATTTATAGAACCATCTAGAACTAAATACTTTGCTTTAATAAGAAGAATAAAGCAATTTTTCAATTCGCATTGTTTCATCGTCAGGTCGAGAACTTTTCATTTTACCTTCGTAATATACTTACTTGGCATTCATACTGGCCGCTGTAGGTGGTGTTTATAGAGGCCAATATCAACGTCCTGTTCCATATGTCGTTGAAAGAGTACAAAATTCCGGTACTTTCGATCGGAATGCCGTCTTTGAACCACAAGGTTTCCAATTCGTACAAAGGTCGCGCGTTCGCTATGCAATCTATCGATGTTTGGGGGATTCCTTTGACTAATCTCAAGTCCCTGGGGCCCACTATGATTTCCGGGGCTATTTCTTTACCGTCGTTCATTTCTTCGACTATCAGTCTCGTGTAAGCGCTGTTCTCCTCTTTGCCTTCTTGCGAATTTATTGCACGGGCCCTGTACCCAAAACAGCCAATTGTCAATGAGTAAACATAGTTATATGCTGGAGATTTGGATCTTATAGGTTGGTATATATACGCGTGAAACTTACCTATAGGCTTTCTGATCGGAAAGTTCAGTAGATAAAATAACCAATTGGTTATTGGTGGTATAAGCGTATTTCTGTCCGTAAGGGGTGATTCCCTCGTCCGTTTGCCACGTCACATCCGGCGGTGGTACCGAATCGATTTCCGGCAGGTCCAAAATGGCGGCGGCGCCTTCTCTGACCGTTACTGTGCGTTCGTTTTGATTTTCGAAAACGCCCATGTCTTAAAAATAAAATAGTGCTTCGAATGGGCTTCGGTTAATGTTATAGAGTCTACTCACAGGCCACTACGATTTTGATTTCTTCGCTCAATATAGAGCCGATTTTATTGGCCGCTATGCACCGGTAACTTCCGCCGTTCTCCAATTTGGCGGAAATTATTTTGTAAAAAGGGTCGGTAGACAATTCCGTTATGGGAACGCCGTCCTTTAACCACCTGAATTGCGGCGGAGGATTGCCTGTTGGAACAATGGAAAATTATTATTAACAACAAAAAAATATATGGCGTTTTCTATTGTATATAGATTCGTAATTAAAACGCGAAATTCATCAGTATGTACTATGTTTAGTTTTACGACTGTTACAGTTTACAACGCAACACGCTAATTAACGTTTTACCGTCGCTATTTTGCGTTTTATTACCGTCTGTTTAAATATGAAACTTGCGTAATATAACTTTTAATTTAATCACGACCCTAATGCTTATTATTATTATTATTATTTGGCGAAAAGCGCGACAAAAACCCGTTTCGCGTTATGCATATAATCCAATCGTCTGGCGCCTTTTCGGGGCCCTAGAAAGACGAGTTACAATAGAGTACTTTATTTAGAAAGTGGTTTTCAATCTAAATTGGCTGAACAAGCTATACGTACAAGACAGGAGGTAGTTGAAGCGACACGCTGATGGAATGCTATCGATTCGATAGCATTGTTTTTCAATTGCCGAGGGGGAATTTGACACCCCTAAATTAATATTTTACCTATACCTATACAAACTCTTCGCTAAGGCGAATTTAAAAAGGCACGTCGTGAAGATACTCGAATAACGACACGGAAAAAATCTTGAATAAATAATTTTTTTGATTCGTAATTGGTTAAATTTGACTATTCTATTCTCATCTGAATCTACTCCACATTACTCTGATCTACACCTATTTTAGAATGATTTACTCCTGTTCTACTTTAGATCTACTCCAATTCTGATCTACTCTACTGTACACTTTCAAAAATGATATTTCTTATGAGTATGAGACATTTTAAACAACTACAATGTAAAGAGGGAAAACGATGGTAATTGAATTTAAATATAGAATCGGTTGCAGGGCAACAAATCGTTTTAATAACCGCCTCTACATATTCTACATTACCGAGCGATAAAGGAAATGGTACGAGCGTAAAATCATGAATAAACTACATAGACGTTGCGTCCGATACGAAAAAAAAATATATAAAAAACACGTCCATTAAGCGTTGAAAATTGGTATACAAGGAGTATCTAATATAATACATTGTTAAAATTAACGGATATCGGCAAATCGAACCGATTAAATGTTTAAATGTCCAGTCACGTAATGCCCATATCCTGCATGCGATGCGCTAACATCAGTTTTACTGGAACTACTGGGGAACTCGATTTTAAAACAAAACGTCTTTCGAACTGGAGACATTTTTCTATTTTTTTTTTTTGTTGAAAACGTAATTATTCTTGCACATTTTCGCAATTACGCGACTGTATAATATCTGTCGTATTTTCCGAGTTATTTTTTACGGTGGGAAACTTTCGGAAAGTTCAAAAGTCGCCCCCGTTGAAATTTAAAATTCATATGTAGAAGTCGGATGTCGCATAAATATATGAAAAAGGACGTTTCGCTCGGTCCAGGATCGGACTAGCTATTATTACCCGAATGATTCACATCCAATTATCCAGCAAATCGAATGGTTTTGCTCTACCTCCAAAAGCTATAAAGTTATAGTTGAATTTGAAGGATTTGTGTTAAAAAATTTCACGTCCTTATACAGTAGTTATCGAATGTAAATGTAAATGCGTTTAATATACGCCTCTGGATCCGAGTGGAACGTCAAATAGATGCAGGAAAATGTTTTCCTGTTTTCCGAATATGAGCACGCTGTTTGCTCTCTTCTCTTCCGATACTATTCTATAAACTATATGCATACGAGCGGGCTAATTTATGTTTGTTAGTGTCCATTACACTAATAGGACCGGTATGTCTTTTTGTCATGCACGTTCCAACAACACCCATGCCGAAATAAACTGATTATTGGGATAGAAATGAGCAATCCCGTTAAATAGTTTCTCGTCCACGATAAATTTATATTCCCCAGACTCTGTCTCATTTCGAAATGAATCGCTTTAGTTTAGTCTACAGTTACATGGCACAAATCCGCTTAGAAATATGCGAAAAAAATCGTAATAAAGTCGCGATACAATTATAGAGAAATTATTCTAATAGGATGAGGAATTTAAAAGCCACGCGGGTTTTATGGGGCGAGCGCTCGTAAAAATTTTAATAAATATGTAAAATTGCTAGTTCGAGTTATCCTCACGTGTACATCTAGCGCACAAAGACTGATATATTTTCAGTCGACGTAATTAATACAAAAGTCCTGCGAGTGGACATCCTGCATGATGTTTTCCGAACGTCACGTAAATCTCGATGAGCTTTCTGCTGCATGCACATAATATTATGATAAAAATCTCCTGCTCGCTCTTTTTTACTCATCTTGCATATTCGGAGAATATTCGACTTCATTTGCAAACTTTCAAAGAAATTATATAAACATTTTGGGCGAATCAGAGTAGAATAGAATAGAGTAGATTCAGTAGGGTAGATTCAGAATGGAGGTGATTCGGAGAGGAGTAGAATCAAAGTAGATTCAGAGATCAAAATATGTGTAAAGGTTGTAATTTAATGCACTTTGCGGATTAAAAAAGTATTAAAAGTCCCATAAATAAATTTATAATGCAGTGTATAATAATAATAATAAGAAACGCATTTAATTTTTTTATGAAATATGTACAATTTGCATGCTAAATTACACGTTTTTACATAAATTGTAGGCGAGTTAATTGGGCGAACAACACTCTCGAAAAATACCGTACAGAAAACTTCAGAATTGCTATATAGCAGGAAAATTCGATAACCTCGAAACATTGCAGTAGTAAAATCGATGGAAAAGCGGTATGAATTAACTAAACGGATTATCGGACGCCGAGGAAACGAAACCCAAAAGAAAAACACACGCGGAAAACGGCGCAAATATATACAAGCGATATCCGCTACCGGTTTTCCAGGATAATTGCATTTTTATGAAGCGATCTATGCACACGACGTGCGTATGCAGGAAAATCCGATTACATAATTCCATCGCTATTTTTACATCGATTTAATTTAAACTTCCTAATTCTCGTTATGAATTAATTTAGATTAAGACACTTCGGACGCAGCGCTCGTCAAATCGTGATTACCTTGACGCCTCCGAGGAAATTTCCCAGATAACTAAATTAAATCCGTCCTCCCCTGTATATCTAATATTGATAGGGGGCGCATCAAGGCGGCTGTTATCATATTTGATTGTATATCGCATTATTTAAGGAACGAGCGGAATTGGTTTTTGGGTAATTAATTCGCGAGTTTCTTAAGTCACGAATCGAGAAATTGTAGCGATTATACAACAGGTGGGAGTTTAATGGTTATGCGAAGTTTGGATGTAATTTCGAATATTTGATGACGGGAAAATCAAAAGAAAATCGTTTGTAAAGCGAGCGCAAACAGAGATAAATTTAATTTTCGGCGACTTTATGAGGAAAATTCGCCCGTGTAACGAGAAATTTCCATCTAATTGCTAACACTAATTAAGAATAGCGCAAAAAGGAGGATAAAACAGACAAATACAAGTTTTATTTGTACTACGAAATGCTGTTGAAATGCACGAAAAAAAAAAAAGGGAAAAGTACAAAATAAACTCTTCGTTAATTTTTCCTTGTCATTCATTCCCCGAAATCTAAACATATGTTATTATTACCGCGTATAACGAATTTTCTTTTGAAGTGTGGAGACCATAAAGTTTGATTAGGCAACCTTTTGTGTTAGTTTACATAAACAAAATGCTCTCTGCTCTCTCCGTTTCGGCTTTGAAAAGGAAAATAATAAATTCGATTCCATAGACAAACACCGCTGAAAACAGTTACCATTGTGTAAATAAAAAGTTTACGTTACGTTTATTATGTACCTATCACAAAATTTCGAGGTATACAAAGTAAAAATACATTTTCCCAAGAACACCAATTTTACAATTATATTTTTTTCTATTTAGAGGTGCTGTTATCTTTTAGATGCTCTCGGGACATTTGCATTCGAATAAAATAATAAAAAAAAAACACCGAACCTTGACACAGTAATTTAGTTCCTGCCGGACTGCTATCGGAAAATAAAAAGAACTCCCTGTTATATTCCGCGCTATTGAAGCAACAGAGCTTTTATTTATTTTCGTGCACAACAAGATGGATTAGTCTTTTGTTGTGATAAACCTGCATGCTCTAAAATCCGGTAATTTCTGTGTCGCAGGAATATACGCGTTTTCGATGCGATGATTGATTATGGACGCTTTGTTTGATATTTTACCGTGTTGTACAGGCAGGATTCCAAACATTTGTCATTCTTCTAGCACTTGTGTTAACGGATAATTAAAAATTAGAAGAGATACTTCCTGAATTTCGCTTTAATAATTTCTATTTTTTCGGCGAAATTGCGTGACAAATTTGCTTAGGAAATTCGCTCGAAATTCTCTTCTATAACGTATCGAGTGAGTAAAATCCCTTCGAGCTAATCATTTCTTACTTTTAGCCCGTTTTATATCCGTAACCGATGGGTTTTTATTATTCCGTTTCCTTTATTTTACTATTACCGTTTCGAAAATGCTTCACAATACGTCGAAATGAAGAAGTTTGAAAGTTGTTAAACGAAATGGGAGTATTTCAACGTTAACGCGTTATAAAGTAAATTAAAAAAATAGTAAGTAAGTGTGCAATAAAAAAAATATATGTCGGTAGGTACTATATATAAAACGTTTAATTTTAGTATTGATTTCGAATTTTGTCTTATTAGAGGATTTTGTATAAATTTGAATATTTAATAAGATAATAAACTAGTTAAGTTATAGTTTCAAAATTAGATAAACTTTTTGAAGAATGGACTAACAACGAAAGTTATACACCCGATCCGGCGAGATTGCATCAACTAATCAAGGGAAAAAATTTAATTAAAAACTTTATAATAACATGCATATTCATCCCGCGAAACGAACGGTATTTCCAGCCGGCTCGTCCGCGAGTTTTTCCTCCATTTCGCGGAAAAACCATTACCCGAAAAAAAGATCGAAAATTTCACTTACCGTACGCCTGACATTGCACGATTTTCGCCGTTCCTATTCTAATGATGCTGCTGCTCAACGACGATGTCGTGAATCTCGGCGCTTGCAGCAAGTTTTCTGAAAAAGGAAAAATCCCTTATAAATACCAAACGAACAATCAATTAATGTTATAAATTATCACTCGTTTTTCATAAGCGCTCTAGAATCAAACGAAAATTAATTGATCAACACCATTTCTTCAGGGATAAAGGAGGATTAGGGGAAGGATAGGGGAAAGGTAGGGTAGGTTATTTAACCCAACTAGGTTTATATTAATTTGCACACCTGGGGAATTAATAGCCATCAAATAGGGGGTTTTAAATTTTTAAATACCTCGATAATACTTCATATAATATAAGAACTAAATTTGGTAAACATTTTAGGAGAATGTACGAGTATTATTTGAGGTAAGTATTTTGTTAATATAATTTTGTACAATTATTTTCTATAAAGTTCGGTAGGTTTTTTGTTTGTTTTGTGTGTGTGGGGGCGATAGTTCGTTATCGGTAATGATCGGTATAATAAGTAAAACTGGGACAAGCGGGTGTAAAATGGCGAGAGGAAAAAGGGAGTAAATTTAAAACGGGTGTTTATTTGATTTATCCGAGCGCTCCGGCGACGTGTCGAAGCGCATATAAATAAATATCCGAAAAGCTTTTCTAGTTTTTTTTCGGCATCGGCCTGTCAATTTGGAAATTTAAATGGCGGTTAAACGCTTTATCGGGGACTTTGTCGTTTTTATGGGGATTTTGAAATATAATGTCTTTTCGGGGAAATTATGTTGTTTTCCATTAAATCGCGTATGCGCTTTTGTATACAGATAAGCGTGCTCGTTATTTCGAATAGAATTTCGAACCGGATAAGCGTTCAATTCGATGGAGTTTTATATACAAACAAAACAGGGAAATTCCGGCTCGGAGGTCACCGTTAATGGGGAAATCTTGTACTATACGATTCTTATTCGTTGCGTCTTCCGACAATTACCTTCAAATTGCTGTAAAGCCTAAGTTAGTTCGAGTTTCGGAACTACAAAACGTGTCATATATGTCTTCAACTTACACTATATAAACTCCGAAACAACGAGGAACGTACGAGGGTAGATCGAAAAGTTCTCGGTATGATACATTGAAGGCGCTCCGATCTGCAAAAATTCTCGTTTCCTCTTTGTTCTAGAACCATTATAGAACTCTCCAGAATCATTGTCAGACCGAGAACTTTTCACATTACCCTTGTATATATATAACAATACTCTATTATTATTTTTGCTAGAACCATGCAACCTTGACTTACATAGTATGTATTTTCGATCGGTTTGAATAAAAAAAATGATCGGTGCGTGAAGGTAAATAATGAAACGTTCGAAACACAACGTAGAAAGTGGTAAAATTTCCTTGAACTTTACGCGTTTAGTTTTAAACTTGGGGCGTTCGCATCCTCGCGCTCGTTGAAATAGAACAAAAGTAAATAATATGGGCAAGTAAAATACAGAGTGTCTGGCGGTTACGCAAATAGCTTTTATACTATATAGTATACTATATAGTAGTTTTCGAGCAGACGTGGTGCCTATTCGTTTTCGTTTGCTTCGACATTTTCGCATGTCGAGGGTCATTTCCCTCCCGTTTGTAAAACTAAAATATTTACTCTTTTAATTCATGCCGTATTTTGGAATTTTCGAGTGTTTTCTATTTTTAACCGTTTCTTCAAACTATACCATCTGTTTCCTATTTAAATATACGCTTCTTTAAAGTCTTTTATTATTCAACTTTTAATCGCATGTAATTACTTTTGCTTGTAAGGATAATGTCTTTGTATAAATATCTAGTAAAAAATTCCAGTAGTGATTGGATATTGCAGGAATATTTTCGAGTAAATTGGCTTACTGGAAATTGCCCTTGTCGAGTCGAGAAAAATGTTCTTGTACAAGAAAAAAAATTCGGGCAATTAATTTAATCGCGGGGGAATTCCCGGTTATGAAATTCCGGGTGTAAATTACAAAACCTCCGAAAATAATGCGAAAATTCTAAATATTATTAAGTTTCTTGAATTTCCTGATACTAAAATTATACTTTGTTATTAGTTAAACACAAAATAGACCGGATAAATAACAATTAATTCCATTTCGACGAATATTGTGACAATTATTAATTGTGTTTGAGAAATTATTACTTCATAACTTTCAACGAAAATTATTATTATGCTAAATAAACAAATTGTTGTGGAAACTGAAACGTTACATCCATAAAAAAATTACTATTAATAATAAATAACACAAAACTGCCTGAATAATTTTTCTGGAGTAGCATACAAAGACCAAAATTACAACTCGCGATAAATCACCGGCACAAACCGAAAAACTATAAAGGTAAATTGAAATCGAATCAATTTCCAATACAGACCGCACAAAGTCTTTGAGGCGATAATTAGAATCGGTATACATATAAAGGACGAAAAAAGAAAACCGGAAACCTTTTGAAAGGAAAAACCGACATCAGTCAGACAGTCCTCATGCATTAGTAAAAAGTCCGCGGGGTCGGCGTGTAGGCAGGTCTATTTGCGTGTAGAAAAACCGGCGACGCGGCCGGTCATTCAGCCGGGAAATTCTTCCTCGGGAAGTAAATGCCTCGGAAACTTAAGTTTCTAAATTATTTAGCGGACGGCATTAAACGGGGAAGAGGTTCTTCTTTTTAAAAACGAAACGACTGATAGTGTTCGCCCGTTACGGGGATATTTTAAAGGGACGTTTTACGAGCTTTTATTTATCGCGCCCGAGACGAACTTTATAAATAAGAAACTTAAATGTTAAACGGCTATACCAAACCGGAGTGCATCTATATACTCTAGTTTTTTTTTTTTTTTAGTGAAATGAATTTCGTAAATTAAGTCACGTGCATAAACATGTACGAGAATTTTAAATAAATTAAATTCGACCGAAGGAAATGAGAGAAAAATGGCGATTTGTTTAAAACTTCGCCGTCTGTTTTATTCAGCGAGTCTCGACCGGATTGCATAAAAGATTTCTCGAAGTTTCGCGCGCGATTTCGGCACGACAAATTTCAAATTGGTCGCCGATCGAAAAGAAGCGACTTCATTGGAAAAACTCTAAATTTCTTATGCATTAATCCCGCTACTTCTTCACCTACATGTATAAATAATACAAAAGCTAACCAATAAACCACCGCAGGTCTATTCTATATACTCTGCTATACTCTATATATTAAATTGGACTTTAAGATGCGTAAATAACCGTTAATTTTCAATCTATAGAATACCTGTCAATTCCCCTAAACCGCACACTCGACATAAATCTCAATTAAGCCGAAATTGATAAAACTCGCTCGAGTTCAAGTACCTCATGTACATATACGTTCGATTTACGAGCACGTGTTCCGGATTTGTTAAAAGCTTATGCACCGGCTTATGTCGACACGATGAATTAGAATAAATAGGCACCCAGTTTGACCAATTCACATGCTCCGTGGTGGATCTTCCACCATTATTACAAACGGTTATCATCAGCTCTATCTCGAGTAATGCACCGAACGACGTTTTAATAATTAATGTAAATAGATCTATTCGGAGTAGAATAAGGCAGAATATGCTAATAATGGACTTGGAGTTTAGTAATAGTAATAGTAATAGTAATAGCATAGTCGCTCATTAGAGTAACGTTGCTATAACAGAGTTCGTCAGGTAAAGATGATACATTCGGGCTGAATTAACTCGCCGGTAAAGGCCGCACAAATCGATGCATTATGAAAATACATTACATATTGCAAGTGATGTGCAATTCGATCGCGCCCCAGGCTCTGCAAGAGCCTAATATTCAAAAGCCTGCTAAGTGAGGGAGAACGAAGTGGATTAAGAGACCTAATCCGGATGTGTAACGGTGCGGCGTAACCGACACTTATAAGAGTTATTTTTAAAACGGGGGAGGGAAAAAAAAAGGAACAGATGTATTTATGTACAGCAAATGGAAATGATGATAAATATATGTATGTGAATTATATCGATGGGGCGGTATCGCGTGGGACGACGACATAAGGTGATAATTTACCGATAAAATATACCGTGCCTAATAATATATCGAACGGGGCGCTTTGCTTATTCGGTTCAATTGAGTATTATACAAGGATTTCGTATAGGGATTTTGCTATAGGTACTATTTCCATTCGAGTGGATTAAATGGATTGTATTAGTGCAAATTCTACGACAGTTCTATTCTGAAACACTCTGATCTACTGTAAACTACTTCGAACTACTCTGAACTGCATTAAATCTACTCTGAATTGCATTGAATCTACTCTGAACTGCTCTGATCTACTCTAAACTACTTTTAACAACTCTGAACTGCATTAAATATACTCTGAATTGCTCTGATTTACTGTAAACTACTTCGAACTACTCTGAACTGCATTTAATCTACTCTGATCTACTCTATACATGCTATCTATTCAATATCATTGCGGTTTTAATTCACGCACCGCTCTCGAGCGATATTTAAATGTTTGACGAGAGACATTCGCCTCGAGCGGGCGACCCCAAAATTTATTTCTCGTTTGTATTTAGGATCAATTGTAATTCGGACGGGCCCGCGCACGCCCCCCTCTATAATAAACAATTTATTTTAATTGGGGCGGTCGAACGCACGCCGCGTATTATCGCTGAATAATAAGCGAATTCGACTGTGGGGAGTGTTTATATCGAGGAAATATTATTCGTTTGTGTGCTCTCGATTTTTTTGGAAAAGAGCGGATGAAAGGGTGAATTCGATTTTCTATATCGAGTGTGTGTGTGTGTATAGTGGTGTTCGATGCACCTGTACCGGTTTATATTTCGTATCGAGATGCGTGGAAAAATGAACTATTTTAGGTGGGAAATCGATACAAAAAAAAAATAATTTCGAAGCATTAAGGGTAGTTATAAGCGAACGAGCTATAATAGCCGAGTAAATTATTAATTCCCGAGCGGCCGAAGCTCGAGTTTAAAAACCCGAATGAATAATAATTAAAAATTTCCGCAATAACTTTAAGGTTGACGCCGTCACGTTTTGCCGGTGTAATAGAGAAAATTCACGCGATTAATTATTAGAACGACCCCCCCGTTTCGGGGCCGAGAAAACGCTAATGTAAAGCACGCATTTACGGTCGCGAAATTCGCTTTCGTGTCGAAACGATTTACATATCAAAAGGGCCCGGAGAGTTTCGACGCTATCGTGACGAATGAACTACACGTTTCTTCAAAACCTTTGACCGCCTAAAACCTTCGAAAAATTCGCGATGGTCCAATAAAATTATTATTAACATGTACCTACCGGTCGAAGGGATGTAAATTCGTGCGTAAAGTGTCACCTGAAATAGTTCTTTTCTTATGCTCTACTCTAACTACAGAAGATTAATAGAGGTGGAAATCGATTTTTGGGTATAGAGGTGCAGTAAATACCGTTACGAAATAACCAAATTCAAAAGGATAAGTATCGATTAGGAAAAACGAGGTAGCTCGCGAACGGAACAATTTTTTCTCCGAGTGATTTTCCACGGCTCCGACGTTTTCCTTATTAATAATAAAATTTCCTCGAGATCTGGCGTTAGCGATAGATTGTTTTTTATGAAGAGTGCGCCGACAACATTTGCATGTAATAGCTTTAGCCTCGTTATATACGACGTTATGGCGTGGTCTTTAAGAGCACCCATGAAAAATGCGCATCGGCTTCGTAAATGGACTATTAGGAATTTTCTTTCATTTTTGTTTTTTTTTTGTTCGGAATTATTTTTAATAGGTGTAATAGCTTTTATGGGTTTAAACGATGAGGATATATACAACGTTATTTTCTGTTTCATTTTTGCATTAAGGTACCTAAGTGAACTATTTTTTTCTATAAAGGTGTTATTAAAGGATTAGCACAATTTGTTTGGACGTAGATATAAACAATTGAGAGTAGAGAGTAAAAATGTATAGTTAAATTAGTTTGTTATTAACTAATTTGACTGGACTAAAAATTCAAACCACAAACGTAATGAGATTCAATAGGTGAATATTTCGAAAAAACTTTAATCGAGTAATGAAAAAAACCAACGGAGCAAATAAATCCGGGAAAATAATTCGATTCAGCTATATTATACGCTCATTTTCATCATCACTCTCGCTACTGATAAGGATTAGCCTCGTTTAACGCAAACAAATATTGGGGATTGAGAAATCTAGTGGAAAGATAAGAGTAAGTTAACAATTTCCAGGAAGAATATATTCGAATCGTGAATAATGAATGTTCCGTCTAATTATCGAAAAATGCTTGTAAAAGGAAAACAAATGCGTATAAAAAAGTCGATAATAAAATATTCATAAACGAGGAATGTACCTATTTTTTTCAATTACAAAAAAATCGATGATAAATTTCACTAAGTAATGGAATGAAATTAAAACCCGATATTTAGAATCTTTCCGATATTTGATCACATTCAATTTCTATAATTGTATTTCAAATACACTACCAACGTTAACAAAGTAAATTAATTGGTTTAATTATGTACAGGAAGGAACAATTCAAAGTTATGATGAAATTAAAGAGGTATCCGTATACGCACTGTTAATTAGAAAAGAAATAAAAAACAATATGTCAAGGTACAATATCAAAATATTTGTGAAAATAACCGAGGTTTAATTATATCCCTAATGTACTGTTAACGTTCCATTTAATGTCAATTATTCTTCTATTCGGAGTATGAAATTAGTACAATATAAAATTCCCTTATATTTCGTCCCTTCGAGTGTGGAAATAAGTACCTCAATTTCCTCTTTACTCAGCCCACAACCGACATCTTTTCATACACCAATTAACAATAAAAGTATTTATTCTTGAGAGAGTTTCTTTGGGAATTCCATGTAGATGGAATAATACCAACAAAACGGCACGATTAGAACGATTTGATTTTTCGACCTACGCGAGCGTGAGAAAATCATTTTTATAGTTTCACGTATTTTTTCATAGTAATATAAGAATGTATGTACGTTATTTCCAAACTCTTAACAATTCCGTCTTGAAGAAAATGCTTTTAATGCGTTTTAACTCTGGAATAAGGGTTGGAAATTAATCGAAAAGCGCAATCGGTTCCGGAGCAACTTCCACTATTTCGAGCGGACTGCGGGTGTTTGCGTGCGCCAGAACAATAATTGCTCCAACATTTTAATCGAAGAAACGAAAAGCATGGAAGAAACTAATTGTACATTCCGACAGTAAACGCGCTAATACGAGGGCGGGTCGCGAAATCCGACTTTCCTCTATAACTGGCCACAAATCTTATAAATAAACCGATTTATATTGGCAAATAGTAACCAGAAATTGACCCATTTGAGACAATTTGGCTACGACTTTTTTCGGAAGCCGACTCGATTCTGGGAGTCGATATAACTCGAAAATTTTGGAAATTTCCTCGCTCGCATTAAACCTCGATTTAACGGGCGAAACGTTGTTTATTCTAATAAAAAGGATTCCCGGAGATAGTAGTAAGTACATCAGTAGATAGAGCAATAACGCAATTGTATACGAGACCGGAGCTCCAGCTGAGATAGAGAACGCAGAAATGGAAATCTCGTCGGTACGAAGTAATATTTCGAAAGAAAACTCGATTAAGGCCTCCTTTTTGGAGCGAGCACAACAGGAGAGAGCCCGAGCGAGAGAGGGACGGGGAAATTTTAATTTTGCGTTTTCGATTTCGCCCTTTTCGAATATTCATTTTACCATATCTCGGTCATTCGAGCGCGACGCCGCCAGTGAATGACGGCGTTTCGCCTAAAACGCGATAATAATGAAAAGTACCTACTCTCTCAGATGTGCTCGCTCGATCGAGCAAAAATGTAATGCAAAAGAAAACCGAAAAAAAAAATATGTAATAATGATAAATTTTATGTTTGTGGTTTTCGCGCAATAGGCGATAAAAATGAGGAGCTTATCCAGTTCAACATGAACTAATTTTTTCTTGAGGAACAAGTTTCTTGTCCCCTGTAATGCATTCGATTCTAGCTCTAAGTAATCTCGCAAATTAACCAAATAAATAGATAAAAAATAAATAAATAATTTTCGAGTTACATTAGGAATATTCCTATATAAGATATTTTCGAGGGCGGCGAAGAGGTTTTAATGAAAGCGCTGATTCCGTTCCATCAGGAGTGGAATTCCTCTCTCGCACTCGACGAAATAACGCATTAATTTTTCTATTTTTACGACGGTCGACGAAATTTGATCCGTAAGCAAAGGTATATACGCGTCCCGGAGGATTTTACGTTCGGAAAGAAAATTTAATTGAATCTAAAAGCTCCGGTAACCAGTTTTTTTTTTCTTCTTCCTCTTCGCGTTTTTTATTTTGTTTTATTTTCTTTTACGAGAATCTATTTGCTCGTTATTTCGATGATAAATGCAGCAAAAAGGGCGAGAATTAGTATCCTATATCTGGGTGAGAAGAAAGCATTTTTTCCCTCAGGAGTACGAACAAGTAGCCCCCCATTTTAAAAGGAAAATTAGAAATCCACCGGTTCTTTCCGCTTATCTCACAAATCGAATGCACGAGAAACACCATCCGACCGGTATATACAAAAAGAATTTCCCGGCTATTAGTTTGCTCGGGAAATGTTTATCGCCCGGAGAAAAACTCGGAAAAATTATGACAGACGATATTTTAATACGGGGTACGATCGTAATTTTCTTCACAAAAAACAGGACGTAAATTCTCGTTATTCATTCGTATCTTTGACAAATTATGATGAATATTTCTCGTCACAATACAACAATACAAGAAAGCGTGCGGTTAATGGGAAAGCTTTCCGAAATAATTCCAAGACTCTATACTTATGCTCGTAATTCGTTGATAATAAGAAAATGCATTAAGTTTGATTCGTTGCATCCGAATTTTTGATGTATTATTCCAGACTTATGATTAAAATGAATTATATTTTACCTGCCTACTCCGCATCATATTTTCTATAAAAGTATGTGCATACATTATTTATGCATATACTGCACTTACATGCAGCTTTGACAAAATATAGTGCTCGATAGATATGAGTACAAAAACATGGAAAGTACATTAATAGAATAACGGTGGTTTTTGTTTGAATATATTACCAATGACACGTGGTACAAGTAAAATTGATTTTTAATTAAACCCCTAATGCGCCCCTTAATTTAATCCATATAAAAATATACTCGAGAACCTCTATAACGATTTTAAACCGCTTTTACTACACACATAAAACAAGTATAAAAACTCCCGGCTCGAATAAGTTTTAATAAAGTCGATAAAAGCGAATTTACCTCTCCCGGTATAGCATTGTTGTTGTTTATAACTTTTGTTTCGGCCGTTCTTTTTGTTTATTTTTTTTTTTCGATTCCATATTACTTCTACCGCGTTCGGAGAATTATCCGAGATTTATTTGCGGATTTTTATGACCGGTCTTCGGCCCTTTTATACCAAATTGGAAAGTCCGTTTATGATGATAAACTCAAAAACCGGCAAAGCTTGATGAAACAGTCCGAGCGTCAGCTACTATACAAACTTTACGGGGTAATATTAAAGTTTTACGTTGTCTCAAATGGAATAAAATGAAGATTTTTATTTCATATAATGCATCGATTTCTTCTAGCTTATTTTTATGTTTTATTGGTACACTTGTATAATACAGTTAAGTGCAAATTTGTACGCACTAGAGTGCAACAAAGACACTTATATAAGAAAAAAGAAAGAATAAGGTTCTTCTTAAGTATCAAAAACTCGTACAAAGTATTTTGAGATTTCTAAAAAAAACTGTAGGTAGAAAAAAATATTTTTGTGGGTCCTTCTCGTGTTCACTGGCGCACGAATTAAAAACGCGCTCATTCCCGAAATTGAAATATTTGTTACAAAGGTTAAATCTTCAGCGGGTGAATCGGGCCATAAAATGTTTTTATGCTCGACCTATCTTTCGACCTTATCAGGGGAAAATAAAACGAAGGACTTTTCCACACCGTAATGAGCTAACAATGCACCGGAAATTGAATAACAGACGCGAATAATTAGCAATTTTCGTAATATGAAAAAAAAAAATAACTAGTACCTATAATAAAACGAGTCAAACGAATGTAAAATACGCCGGAATAAATTGGATTCGTTCTTATTTCAACGTTAACATATACCCATGCGGTTTGGTTATTAATGCTCGGGTACTGGATATGCCATATTACCTAAAACTTTCGCTCTAATGAATCATAGTTGGATATTTGTTTAGAGAATATTGGAGAACAGAGCGCTCTCCGTTCGTTATGTCAAATTTAATTTACCAACTTATGCGCATAATTAATAAGCAGTGATATCGAAAAACCGCAATAGAACTGGAAAATTGCTGAATATAAGTCATATCGAGCGAAAAAAGCCTGAACTGGGCGCTTTAAAATTAGTTTACTCGAAATAATCTACATAAACATAATAATGTAATTTACATTAATATCTACTCAACAATCCCGTATAACATTACACCGCTCACCTCGGGGTAAGGGTACCCAACTGAGGAGCATTAAACTTTAATACCAAGTCATAAGTTTAGATGACATTAAAACCGGCATGCTACAAGTTTTGTATTCAATATAAACACACGTCATACGGTTGCATAGACACTACCGTTCAAGAGTATTATAAAAAATGCTAATTACAAGGGTAAGGTGAAAAATTCTCCGCCTGATAATGACAGACCGCGAAAATGCTTAGTTCAATACGGTTCTAAATGATTCTGGAGCATTCTAAATGGTTATAGTCAGTTCGAAATGGTTTAGAAATTTTTAACCCTACCCTCGTAGTTTACAAGATTTTTTATAGGTGGGCAAATACTAGTAGTTTCTAACGTTACGGTCCCTTAAATATTTATCGCCATAAAACCGATGATTATCCTGTATATGCACTAAAAATGGCGTTATTCTACTTTCCGAATGCGATCGAAATAAAAGGGCTTCGCGTGCCGACGTACGCCGTAAATATATGCAAATTATTCCGAGTATATCGATGGAAAAAAAAGAACTACATCAGTATTTTTAATATTACCTCGGAATGGTCGATTAACTAACTAATCGAGCCTTACCGAAGAGCTTAAAGCGAACAAAAATTTGCTCGAAAATCCCCAACACCGAAGATAAAGGTATAAAATTGACAACGCTGGTATAGTAATAATTTAATTTCGATATACACAAATAATTAATGATAGATAAATCGATGAGGACGTTAATAAAACAAACAATTCCAACCGACACCATCGTTCAATTAATATTTCCGCGGTAAATATACTATATTCATAATGTAAATTTAATTATGTTATTAGGTATTGTAATTGAAATTCGTTGTCGTGTGTAAATAATAGGGAAGCGATACCGTAAAATTAAATTAGCACTTAATTAGTGAGTTTTAATAGAGCCCGGTATATAGGTGCACTTTATTTATTTTTTTTTTAATTCGAAATAATCAATTTCGGTTGAATAAACTTCCACGCGAACGTCGAATCAATTACGCTGCATTGCTTCATTTAGGCGACGAGACGAAAATTATTTATATAAGGGTGGAAATCAAAATCATTTCGGATTTTCGGCTTCGGATTTTCTACACGTTAATTAAGTGGAAAACACACAGGTAGGTTTATTTGAATTATTCGAATTAATGACGCAAACTTGAATAGATTCTATACGAAAGTGATGTGATTTATTTACTCAATGTACAGTTAAATTTGTATGTAATCTATTAGTGCAACAAAGACAATTTCTAGTAATTTCGTGTAAAGGAAAAGGATGTTGAGGAATTGCAATTTTCTCACTGTTACTAATTTCAACTCAAAAAATTTACCATAAATTTGCACCCATCTGTATAATAAGGACGACTCGATTCGAATGAGATGAATAACGAAAATAATTTTTTAATCGACCGGGAAGCTACGGGTATAAATAAATTGTTGAAATTGCTTTTTTTGGAGTTTCAATTTTTGCCCTTTTTTTTAATTCGATAGGTCCGTAATGAAGCAGTAAAGCACAATCGATTAATAGGATTGATTGATATCCTGCATTAAAAAACCGCCGGGGGCCGCGTTGAAAACAAAACCTAAAAATCAATTTCGATGCAAGAGAGGATTTCCGGCTTCACCAGCGTCCCGACATCCGACCTCCCTCGCTAAATATTAAATTTCTTCTACTTTTTTCCCACCCCCGAAACCATCCCTTTAATAAAACAAGCTCTAGCTTTTGTATTATATACCTACGTTAAACTAATTTCACGCCCGTTCATTCATTTTTTACAAGGACAAGTCGAATTTGATTCTATTTAATTATATTCTACTTGATATACAGAGTGTAATATTTTAATGGAAATAAAAAAAAAATATGATCGTTAAAGGCGAATAATCGCCGCTCTACTAAAACCCAACCGGTGCATATTATTAATATCGAAAAACTGATTAAAACCCTTCGTAATATCCCACGCGAAACTTCCCTTCTACTGTATACAGGGTGTCCAAAATAACATGGAATTTCGAACAAATATTCGCATCCCTTAACGGTAGCAATTTGACTGGAAAACCTGCAATTTTCATACGTTTTTGGACACCCCGTATATACTGAATTAACGCAGAGAATTATTGTACTCGGTCCTTCCCCGAATGACCCTTTAAAAATCAGGATCAGGCTCTGCTCGGTTGTGATAAATGAAAAACGTTCTATCGGTGAGCCGGGACGTTCCGAAAACTTAATTAAACGAAATTTAATTAGACGAAGACGCGAATCGAAAAGCCGATCTCTCGGAAAAGAAAACCCCCGGTTTCGCGACAAAATAACGAATCCGACTGCTCGAGCGAGTAGACACTCCCGCCTTCCCTGTTATAAATCTCCGGGTAACCACCGGAGATTCCTCGTCAGTTAAGTGTTATTTTAATTATACGCCACACTATATGCTACTTGTATGTGACAATTAAAAGTTTTTAACATATGCAGATATACAGGGTGTTTATTACACGCTTGTATGAGCTTTAAAATGAGCAAATCACCCTCGACATACACCCGGGTAACGTTTCAATTCAACGAGAAATTTGAAAAATGATTAATAGGCCGCGTCAGCGACTTTCAAATGAATCGAAGAAAACGAAAGTCGTAAAGCTCGGGGTCATTAGGAGCTTTAATGGAGCCGCAAGTCTTTAAATTTTTTAAACGAAGAGTTGACGTATTGCGGCAGGTTTGCGGGGGGGGTGGGATTCCCCGGGAAATTCTATAAGCGGATTTGCTTACGTTAAATCAACCGCTCCGTGCATTCGAGCTCTAATAAATAGAGCGAGAAGTCGACGAAAGGCCGCGCGGTAAACGTTAACGTTAACGTTAACATTGACGCGTCGGAGTAAAAGGTGAAATTCTGGAAGCAGATTTTCCTGACGTTGACACGTCTATTCACATCGAATATAATAATATTGAATAGATTGTGAGAGGCATTTAGAAATAATTACACTATTTAACAATTTTTTATACATATATTTAAATAGCTTTTTACTGTCATTTTGGTTCAGCTGAGCAAAAAAAAACAGAATTTCTAGCGGGCAACTCCAAAACTCGAACCTGGTGAGTTCCAAATGATTCTGGATAGATCTAAACGATTCTCAACAATTCTGTTTTGTCTTGAAGCAAACTAAATGATTCTGGACTGTTCTAAATGGTTCTGTAGAAATTCTATGTAGCAATTTTATGTAATATTCTAACATTTATGTTAGAAAAATTGTGTCACGCAGTATAGATATTAACAATTCAACGAAATCGCTTAATTTCTACAAGAAAAAAAAAGTTAAAACGAAGATAAATCAGCGCGAATGAAACTTCCCGTACATCAACGTTTTTTTTTTGTTCTCTCTAAGCAAATCTAACAGTCCGATAAATCGGGTAAAATTCGATTTGTCAAACAATACGGCGGCTCTCAATAAAACAAAGGTAATCAATAAGTATCGAAGCTCGAGAGGAAAGTTTCCGAACATAATTCCGTCAACTAGACAAAGTATTCGACAAAAGGAAGTCGAGCGGGAGTTCTTGCCGGTGTATATAGACCCGGAGGAGCCCGCGGAGTCTCCCGAAGGAGATTACTTTTCGTTCAAGAAGTCATGTCTGATTTTTATGAGCGATTTATTAAATTTATATAACCGATGATAATAGGGAATACTTATTTATACACCGTTATTGAATGTTTATAAAGCGTGAAGGGATAAGGGTGTACCGCAATAAAGGAGCTTCCCGTAACATTTGGTTTGATATAAAAGTATAAAGGGATGATTTTTTTTTGTGTTATTTTATTAACAGTTGTTCACAATAGGTCATTTGGGGTGCTCGATATAATTGCGCATATTGTATGTACTATTAAATTAACTGTATACCCAGCACTTGTTTATATTTGAAATTGGAATTGTACTTATGTTATGAATTTACTATATTTCAAAAAATTTACCATTTCTATTGTGTAGCGTGCAAAGCAAAGCGTTATTTACATTCCCCATTTTCTGACCTACTTAATATCCACATTTCGTGCCGTGGATAGTTTAAATAGGTAATAATTACTAAATGAAACTAATAAATGCATTTTACGTTGAGTTGAGTGATGTTTTATCGAGTGTATACATAAAAGACGAATGTATTTTTCTACTACAACCAACGCTAGATAGTAAAAATAATTTAAAGCTCATTAAATCCCACAAGCTAATTAATTTTCAATTTAGTTCGTATTCCAGTAAGTAAAATTTACCATTGATTTATAATAAAAAAAACGTTTCATGAATTTTTGTGTCATAAATTGAGCTTATTTACTCCATTAAGGCACTTTTCAGTATTTTTTTAATACGTTTATCACGAATGTTGTGCTATTAATTAGGTCGAATTAAGTCATCCTAATCTAGAGAGCATTGGTCATGTTAATTTCAAACTAAAATTGAATTACAACTGCAAATACGCACGACTTGTTTATTACAACTGAAAATTTATTTACAAATTAAATAATAGAATGAATAATTAGCTACAAAATGTATATTTTTACATATCCACAAACATCACAAATACAAGGGTAAGGTGAAAAGTTCTCGGTTCTAAATGGTTCTAGGCAGTTCTGGAATTAATTATGAAATTTTCAAAGAGGAAGTAATAATTTTTAGCCGATTGGAGCGCCCTCCAGCATATCAAGCCGGGAACTTTTCACCCTACCCTCGTATTTGCTATTTTCCCGAACGAGTGCACGTAAAAAACTCTCTTTATCGAGATGATAAACAGCTCAAAAACTAGTACTTTGCGCGGTGCATTGTTAATTGTACTAAACCTTTATCCTTTCTCATTGATTTTATATTATCTCTCACCGTTTCGCAATATTGTCTCGGCGAAGATAATGGCGAGAGGCTATTGTCCTGTCGCCGGTTGTTTTTGGTGTCCGTCTGCAATGCGTCTAATATAATATAATACCCCATCGTCATTTCTAAATAGTTTAAGCTATACGAAAATGCCACAAAAACCCTTTTATCAACGAGGTGTAAAGTCGACACAATGTTACTATTCCAAAGGGGAATTACGATTAGATTAGCAACTTTTTTTGTATTTATTAGGGTAGATAAGGCTTGCATTTTATGCAAAATTGATAAATTTATTTGTTTGTTCTTAACTATAGTACTAATATCTCTTCAGATCTGCGACAAAGTGTGTATTATATCGAATCCGAGGTCGCTTTCAATTGAACTTTAAATCGGCTTTAATCAAACCGATTACACGCGAGAAAGTCCTTTTTCACGAAGCTTTTATGGCGATTTTAAATAGTGCATTAGCGTCGTTAAGTTCAAGGACTCGAATTTAATGCACTTTTGTATCGGAAACTAATGCAAAAAAAAATGCGAGCGCAACAAATCGATAATCGCGTAGTATTTAGCAAAATTGCGTATCATTTACGCGAAATTACGGCCCTTGTGCTGGTATCTTAAAATCCGTTAGCCTTGAATGGTAAAACCCTTTTTTACCGCGAAATAAGGACCTCGAACTCTCACGTGTCCGCTAATCGTTCGTGAGCCATACAGATTAATCCAAATTAGTTTTTTTGGTGAAAAATTCGATTTTTAGAGTAAGAAGCTTTTGCGCCATTAGAGGCGGCAGCTGCTAGGTAATACCGACCATTAGTTTATGTTTATAACATTGCATAATCCGAGATCCATTGATAATTCATGATGCAAAACGAGGCCACAGCTATCGGCTATGAAATGCGCAAATTATTTACGGGTTTAGTCTAAGAACTAAAGCTTCGGGCGACAAAATGCGAGCCTGAATTTAAGAGGCTCTGCCTCCACATATGCTTCGGCGGACTCTATTAAAATAGACCAACAAGAGGTGTATAGATAGAGCGGTTATTTTATATAGAGATGATTTTTTTTTATTCGGTCGGGAAACGGGGGATTTCAGGGTACGAATCAGCGCCGGTTATTACCGGTTTCGATTAGGTGCATAAATATTCGAATCGAATCGAAACAGAAATTGCACTTAAACTGTATTTTCATGTGCAGTACATACGTTTTATTCGAAACAAATTGTTTGAATGAAATATAGTATTGTTAATTGAATGGATCTCTTCTCACTATACTATTCTCTACTCTAAGGGATTCTCTCCAATCCAAAATTCGTCGAATTTACCGCGAATTTTGTTTCTCGTGAATCATCAAAGGTATTCTGTAAACACCCACACAAACACACACGCGCGCTGAGTTAGGTCATATGTAATAATGAGAGGTTAAATAATAAAAAAAAATAGTCCCAATGTCCTCAGTAAATAATCCACCCGCAAACGCGTTGATCCCCCTTTAGGGAAAGGATCGGGGGGGAGGGGGCGCGCACCCTCTTCTCGTCCGATCCAACATTTATACCGTCATGAATACTCTATCAACGAGATCACCAGGAATCAGTTCGTCATATACTATATACGTGAGAGAAGATTAATTGTCTTGAAATTCCCCTGAAATTCAAACTAGTTTGTATCCTACATACACATACGTTCGTTAGAGTTGCTCGAACGGAATCGAAGGGATGATATATCTGTCACTTACACCTGAAATCTCTTATTCTGTGGAATATACCTTCTATAATTAATTCGCTCGCAGGGACTAATTATAGCTATTATATAAGTATATAGAGGATTAGGAGTTTTTTTTTACCGAATTTAATTTTGTTATCTGTGTATGTTGCACAAAACAGCCACACGGGGGAATTCCCCACACTATTCTACCCTCTACTCTCTACTCTAAGTAGGTCCCAATAAGGGATTACTTTAGTTAGGGAATTCCAGTGTACAATTTTTTTAGGTCTGCATCTCTATTCTAATAAACCTCGTAATAAAGGGGGTTTTATTTTAGTACCTATACTAAATGGTGTTTAATCGTTTAATTAAATAAATTCGACGAGTATATCCCGTGGATTTTTCGCTCTTCAAATATAGACTCGCTTTGATTTTCGGGCGTCCGTTTAGCATTGAATTCCGGCCGAAAAGGAATTTTATCATGTCACGAATTAAATTCTTCTCGCTTCGAATTGTTTAGTTTAATCACCGGTCACGCAGAAGAACGACGAAACAATGAAATTTAATCGGTTTACTTGCCGTTATACAGCGTTGTTTTCTATGCGATAATTCCCCATTGGAAAGGGTTTTGTTATTGTTTTTTTTTCTGGTCGATTTGTTGCATGTCGGTGCATAGTTCTTTGTGCATAGTTATAGCGAATGTTTCGTATTATTTTAGAAATATTTTTGTTTCGATAAATTCAATCAACTTTTATTTTTTTTTTTTTTTTTTTTTTTTTTTTTTTTTTATGCACACGACTCGGGAAAAGACGAA
Organism: Phyllotreta striolata; assembly: GCA_918026865.1. Classification (NCBI taxonomy): domain Eukaryota; kingdom Metazoa; phylum Arthropoda; class Insecta; order Coleoptera; family Chrysomelidae; genus Phyllotreta; species Phyllotreta striolata. Next base: position 51,504 of record OU900098.1, on the reverse strand, counting down.
GCTTATAACGCCTGTTCAGGCGCCCCGAGGCGTTTTTAGTAGGTAATTGTTAATGTTGGTCTTAAACCTCTGAAGGTCGTAACCAACTGGGAACACTTCTGATGGTAGTGTGTTCCATAGTGTCGCGGTTCTGTACAGAAAAGATTTCTGATACATAGAGGTCCTAGCTGTTGAAATGTGTACGGCAAACTGGTGTGTGCTCTCCGCTAGCCTTGTAGAACGTCCAAAGTGAGCACCAGGTGGAATAATGGAAGCAATGGCTGCAGAACACCTTCCGTGGTAATATCTGTAAAAGAGACTTAAGTCGCTAACCCTTCTACGATGGTCTAGTGTATGAAGGTTAGAGGTTAATGAGGGGTCATCAACCAGGTGCACTGCTCTTTTTTGAATGGAGTCTAGTAGGTGCAAGGAGTGCTTAGGAGCAGAACTCCAAGCATGAGAGCAATATTCCAATGCTGGACGAACTTGAGCCTTATAGAGTAACAGAAGCTGCTTTGGTGTGAACATTTTTCTGGCACGAAATAAGTAACTAAGCTTCTGGGCGGCTGATTTAGCTATGGTGGAAACATGTTCATGCCAGGTTGCATTTGAATTAATGCTGACCCCTAAAAGATGTAATTTATTAGTTGTTTTAATTGTTTGGTTATTCAATGCTAGTTGGGGTATGACGGAGGACGTCTTTCTTGTAAACATGGTTGCCTGGGTCTTGGAGGCGTTGAATTCAACCAGATTATCGGATCCCCACTTCAAAATAATTTGAAGGTCGTTGTTGATGGACTCAGCTTGCAAGAGCCTTTGGCGACTTGATTTAGATGCACTGACAGGTCTCTTGTTTGTAGTGGATGCTATGAGAGTGCTATCATCTGCGAAGCTGAGAATTTTGTTTTTGGTTGAATTTAAAAGATCATTTATGTGAATTAAGAATAGAGTTGGTGATAAAATCGATCCTTGAGGTACACCAGCGTTCAAAGAGTAAGGATCTGAAGTTGCACCGTCAACCACAACTTGAATTTGTCTCCTATGCAGAAAGCTCTCTATAAGTCCGCATAGTTTTTGGGGCAGACCGTAGGATGCCAGCTTAGATAGCAGTGCTTTGTGCCAAACCCGGTCGAAGGCCTTAGATATATCTAAAGCGACCGCTATTGATTCTCCGTGGTTCTCGATAACACTTGTCCAAATGTGTGTAACATAGGTGAGCAGGTCACCTGTTGAGCGACTGTGTCGGAAGCCGTACTGGTTGTCACTTATGAGACCATTCTGTTCTAGATATTTAACAACCTGCAAGTTAATGGCAGATTCCATTACTTTGGATAATATGGGTAGAAGGGCTATCGGGCGGTAATTTTGCGGAAGGCACTTTTTCCCTTTTTTTGGTATTGGTTGAACTCTTGCAACCTTCCATACAGATGGAAATGTCCTCTGCTCATAGCACAGCTTAAAAAGCCGACAGAGCAAAGGTGCGAGTTCGGGTGCACAGTGCTTTAATACAATTGCAGGTATCCCGTCAGGTCCCATTGACTTTTTGCAGTTTAGTTGTTTCAGAATGCGGCGGATGTTACGTGTTTGAAATTTCAGTTCGGGCATTGAAACCTGAAACTTAGGAATATTAGGAGGTACCTTTTGACCTGCATCTAGCGTTGAATTCTTTGCGAATAGTGCCGCGAAGAGGTCTGCCTTCTCTTTGGAGCTGGTCGCCAATGTGCCATCATCTTTAACAAGTGGTGGGAAGGTGGTATGGCAAAAATTGTTGTTGATAGCCTTAGCTAGTGACCAGAATGGACGCGAACCACTAGGACATTCTAAAAGCTTATTTGTTACCTTATTGTTAAATGCTTGTTTTGCTTGTTGGATAATCAGATTGCACTTATTTCTAAGTTGCATATATGTTTGTCGCGTTTCTTCCGACGGATTTGAGCACCACTCTCTGAACGCTCTATTTTTGTTAACGGACGCTTGCTCGCATTCTTTGTTAAACCAGGGTGTTGTGGATGGTGGTTTTTTGCGATTATGTGGAATATAGAGTTCCATACCTAGAAGGATTACCTCAGAGACAGCTTCAGCACACTGATTAACGTCTTTGTTCGCAAAGCAGGTAGCGCTCCAAGGAAACGCTGCGAAAAAGTCCCTCAGCTCATCCCACTTGGCTTTGTTGTAGTGCCAAACTAGACGACGAGCTCTGGGTTGGTCGACAGTCTCCACAATTAAGGGACATGATGCGGATAATAAGATGTGGTCTGAGTTGCCAAGTGGACTATGTGCCGTGATGTCATAGCTGTCAGGCTCTGAGGTTAGGTACAAATCTAGCGTGTTTCTGAAATCATTAGGGTTACTGGGAACTCTTGTTGGACAATCTATCAATTGAGATAGATTGCAGCTGATTGCAAAGGCTTCGGCTTGTCTTCCGGCCTCGTCCGTTTTGTTGGAGTGTGTTAGCCAACCGGAATTATGAGCATTGAAATCGCCAAGAATGATAATTTCAGATGATGGATAGTTGATCTGGATCCAGTCGACTTTCTCTGATAAGTGTTGAAACAGCTGATGAGGTTGGTTGTCGTTAGGAGAGCGATACAGGGAGCATATAAATCGCGTTTTCTTGTGGATAATAGTTTTAAGCCACATTACGTCAAGGCTGTCAACCTCCATGGATTCTTCACGTTGACAGGCAACGTCAGATCTGACGTAGACGCAAACGCCTCCCTTGAACCTAAACCTAGAATGCAAATCATACCCAGGACATAGCAGGTATGTGCTGTCAGCTGATGGACTTATTTGAGTTTCACTTAAAGCTAAAATATGGGGCTTGACTGATTGTAGATGTTGATGGACGCAATTAACGTTAATGTTATTATGTCCGAGCCCTCGAATGTTGCAAAACTCAATATTGAGCTTTTTATTGTTGACTTGATTGGTAATGTCATAATTGGTGTTGGTGTCATAATTGGTGTTGGTGTCTTTATTGGATGAGCCGTAATCAACTTTTATTATATTGAAGTTACACAGAATGAATTTTAAGTTTAATGTTTTATTTGTAATTAGCCAACTTTGTATAATTTTTATGCTGTATACGGAATTGCGTGCATGGAATGGGGTTTATTTAAAAAAAAAAAAAAAAAAACAATTGTAGGAGTTCCTAATTAAAACATAAACGTTTAACGGAATATTTATCGTACAAGTTGCAACATTTTCTAAACCGGCGCGCGTCTCAAACATGCCCTCTATCGTCTGCAGATAAACCCGGGAAGATGATGTAATAATTAATTGCTTCCAGCTGAAATACTTAGTCGTAAAAATTAAAACAATGTTTCAACAAAGATAATATCCGAGAACGCTCCGTCGTAAGCGCAAAGAGCAAAGGAAATGAGCATTATACAAATATAAACCGAGACCGTTAGATTTAACTATGCAAAAGTAGTCGATGTGCCTGCCTAAAACACACACACACACACTGAGCGTGTAATATTTAATAGAAATTTGCATTTTTATTTAGTTAAAAAAATACTACAAAACAATATTTTTCAATCTAAACAGTACCATGTTAAATATAACTCTTCGGAATCGAAATTACAATACGAAATGAACCGAATCTCCCATACGTATAATATACCTTACTCTCTTCGACGTTCGTGTAATTTAATTCGTACAAGATTAATAACTTACAATCGATGTAACTGTAATCTTCCTTTTGTGACCGGGATTCGATTATGCCGGGATTTATTTAATCTTCCGAAGGATTCGTTTTATATCCGGCGAACGGCGGGAATTCGTGAGGATTCGAGAGGACTATTATCCCCGAAATACTAAATATTGTGTTCGATTTTAGGTAGGTATAGGCTAATACGCGAGGTTTAGGGGATTTGTCTCTCTTATTAATAAAATTCAATAAATAAAGTGATGACTAATTTTCTATAAAAGTTGATTAACTGTATAGTTTTGATGACGTAAGTAGATAGGTACTAACAAACGGTCATTTTGAATTTTATGAATATTCAATGAGTGGCTTTTCAACGAATATTCTGAGGTTTTAAAATTACCTGTTCCATGCACACACGTCAGACGAAGGAATTAAAACCGAAATTAACCGGCAAATTTAACAATCATATTCGGTAAGTACTCCTGCATAATTTACACTTTCATTTTCAACTCCTGCGACAAAGTGGCAAAATTTAATCAAACTCCCATTTATATTATTATTAATAAAACCCGCTTGTTCCAGTAAATTGGTACAAGAAAAAAACAAGAGATTTTTATATAGGTAAAGAGAGAAAAAAAGGAATATCCTGCGAATGATTTACTCGACAGGATACACCACTGAGTCGATTTTATGCGACAAGAATGAGTCCATAGCAGTACGGAGAGAGTTCAGTCAGCAACAAAGGAAATACCTGCGGCTTTGGAATGTTATACGTTTAGGTATAAAAGTATATATTCCGAAGAGTGGCGGAAAAGATGCTAAGAAAAAGGCCACGGATGACTCGTCTTTGACTCGTCTTGTCGTCGCTTCTCATTTTCGAATCCCTTACACGGGAAGAGCCGTATAACGAGAATGATATAACGAGGATACGCGTGTTACTGATATGGGAGAGGAAAAAATGGTAATAGAAAAAAAAAATAGCTCGGTAGAATTTTATTTTTTTTGCGAAGGTATTTTCATATTTCATATATCCAGCCCGCGCCGACTGGATTCGTTGAATTTCGATTTTAATAGGCCCCCACAGGTCGAGCGACTATACATTCTACAGGTCGGGTTGGCTCTTTTATCCTTTGTTAATCCTTGTTGCCTTTTGTAGCCTTTTCTTGTTTCCCCGTTTAGAAGGAATGTTCGATATTACCCAGATGAAACAAATCGCTCGAATATCCAGGTAAATATTTTTCGATATTTTGGAAGGGGGAACCCGCAAATTGCGCAAAGAGCAGTCGATACGTCGCAGGAAATTCGATATTTACGGTCCTTTATTTTCGAAAATATTGCAGGAATAGGAATACACACAATTTGAACAAAATAAATTGGTAAACGACCTGTTATTGTTCACAAATCAGTAGGATAAAGATATTAAAGTGAATTATTATCTAGTTTTATTTAATAATTGATTCGAAAGATGATGTAAATCAAGTGTACATACCAAATTAATCCGTTTGAGGAAGCGAGGGGTTTAAAAATTTTTAAATTGCCCATTTATAAACACAAATTTACATTTCCTTAGGTAAGAGAAACCATAAAACTAAACGGGTTTTCTAGATTTTTTTAGTGGAAATTAAGTAATTCCTTATATTCTTGGGGGTTTTCCTGGCTCACCGGTTATTACGATAATTTGTATGTTTTCTGTCGACGATTTTATTTTAACAACCCATACAGAAAAGAAAAATTTATCGCCAGAATTATTTCCCAAACCGAACGTAAAGAAGTTATTTTATTAATAGACCCATTTACGATAACCCTTTATCGACGAACTAATCTGAAATTGATTTTCCTAGAGGGTAGAAAACCCTTTTTTAGCCGGTTTTTAACGAGGCCGAGAACTGACCTAAATAAATAATAACTAATACCATTAAAGAAAAAAAAAATACGAAAAATGTATATACGAAAAGCAACCGGAAGAAAAGTAATTGTTTTCTCGTTTACGTCGTAAACTAATCGTAATAACGTCTAGTAGAAGCTACAAAAGGAACATTATTAATGAGGGTAAATATTCACCGAGACATTTACTATGAATAAGCGTATGCTAGATTGATGTTAAGCAAACAAAGTGCACTTATACTACATCACTATACAGTTTTAAACTAAATGGAGCTTCATATCTTTATTACTCTACATAGATTACCCTACCTATATAACAAAATGTTTACTCATTGTTGAAATTAATACAAAAAAGTAATCAAGTTAAGGTGATAGAAAATTCCCAGCAAAAATCTAGATTAGGCTCTCCTAGAGCCGCAATTACATAACGTTATATATTTTTTATCCGGCCGGAATGCGCATAAAGGATTAATTCACAGCGATAATTGGGGTAATTTATTTTAATAAATTAATTGTTAGCGCATAGAACAACAGTACAACCCATTTCCCATGATCTATGGTCGACGCCATGCGTATTTATTAACGATATATGTATACTACATGGGCAACAAACGTACGGTATATACTCGGGACAGATGGGCCTTTTTTCCGCGTTTAATTGAACTGTTTTTAACGATGAATTATACTCGTCTCGTGTTTGTACAAATAGAATTACACGCGAGTACTTTTGTGTCGGAGTAACGAGAAGAAATGGGGGATAACGTGATGTATACCTACTGGCATGTAGATACTTTTTACACTCGATATTTTTCACTATATACAAATGCTTAGGCTTAGACGATAGTTGCAATAAAGGCATTTTAAAGCAAGTAGGTATCTGTTGGACTTTTTATGTGTAATTATACAGGATGTTCTCAAATTACTGGATATAAAAAAACCGGTATTTTTGGAGTACTAGATTTTATGGGCGAATTCAGATTTATCAACTTGACACTTAAATGTCAAATCCACGACCTACTAGCATACTCGAGTGATAAAGAAGTGACGTCGTTGAGTCTAGCGAATCAAATTGCTCGATTAAGTTATACTAAAGGGTTATAAAATAGATAAAATCATGCGTAATAAAAATTAATAACGGTTTTTTTGTTGAATTTTAGGTTAGAAGATACTAACAAAATTCCTTGCGGTACTGGTGCTGGTGCGCGAATTCCTTTAAATTCTCATTTTTCTCGATAACTATTGAGTCACCTCTTCGGGCACCTGCATCAGCGCGAGTAATATTATGCAATTCTGCATATCGAGTATTCCCAAGGTAAACCGAAATACACACAGAGTTTATACGCTCGGTTAAATCCAAACGCTGGTGCATTAAGCACCAATAAAACGACCTAAATAGAGTTAAGTAAGTAAAACAAGAGTGGATATAAATACCTGACGTAGTCGAAGGGAGAAAGTTCACCAAAAGAAGGATAAAAAAATGCCACTTGAAAGGTTTCTTCGGCCGCTCTTTAACTCCCATGTTATTATCGCAAACGAATCACTTTTAGAGTCTATTCATATTCATCTGTCTATTTCATAAATAAATTTAAATTAAATAACCGCCGCACTGCACGCACCATTATTGTTTCTTTGTTGCACCGACTTTTCCAAACTCGCGGAGAAGTTTCGTTGACACCTGTGGAAGAAGATGCGTTTGTTCACCGGACGTGATTTGACAGCTATCACGGCCTACTCACATCTTTTCTATCATTCAATCGCGCCTCTTCCGAATCGTAGAAAAAACTTTAACGCACTTTTAGTTTGTTTTCGATACCATCATTAGTTAGATGCGGCAAACGCGTTTAGAAAAAGGGGACCGAACGCCAAGCAACGTACACGCGTGACGTCGCAAATGCAGGTTTACGAACTGCATGTTTTCCGTGATTCCGTGTTGAAAGTTTTCGCGCATGCGCCACAGGCTAGCAATGCGCTTCAGGTAACACGGCCGACTTGATTGAATTGTTTAGCGACAGGCGGAGACATCTAGCGTGCAGGTGAGCGAAATAAATGAATTTGATATGTGCACGATTCGGTCACAGGGGCGTATCTAGGATGTTTTATTGCCCTTATTCAACGTTTATTTTTTAACGTAACGCTAATTTAATGTTTACAAAAATCAATCTCTTTAACTTGACACTTTTACGTTGTTGTTATGGAGTAACTAAGGGCATTGTTTACGTTAGACTCTAAACGATAGATTAGCGTTAGAAAGAAGCCCTGAATAATTTTGAGAAATAGATTTAATGGAACAAAATTGGGTTTCTACTTTTCATTTAAAAACTTTCAAAAGTTTGCTGTACTCCTTTTCAAAATAAAATCGACCCTCTATACAATCGGTTCCTTCATTCATTCGATACTACAAGTATTTTAGGGTAAAAAATTTGAACAGAATTCGAGGATAAATTAAAAATTATATTTTTAAACAAATTTTATTAACTATATTTAGAAGAAAAATCCAAGGATCTTTCCTCCCAGGTGTTTCCTTCTGGCTTCTTCGTGATCCATGATACCACCGCTAGTAGTTAATACAACATAACTAAAACAAAATAATAAATATTAACATTTTTAAATAAACAATAAAATAGATTTCAACAATTAATTTGTATTGTATTAAGAAAAACGGAGCTGAAATGACATAATTGAATATTCATTTAGATCAACACGAGTTTCCTAAAATTATCTTCCTGTGTGCATCAAGAAATTTCGCATTTACAATCAAAATTACTCAAATATCACAGGGTTTAATTATTCACATCAATTCCTCTTTTAAATAATGCAAAATTTGCTATTATTTTAATATTCCCGATCATACAAAAGATCTTCGTTAACTTACCCAAACTGACGAGATGGTAACAAATTATTTGTCCATTTCTCGATGTGCGTTATGGGTACATCGAATCTAGGTGAAATAACGCCGCATTTGTTTAAACGTCCGGTTAAATTCACCACTATTTTGCCGCTTCTGTGATCGTCGACGATTTCGAATTCACCGATGTAACCATGTTTCATCATTACAGTTAAAAACTTAACTACTACCTTCGATGAGGGACGAATCAGTACCTGCCTTTTGCCCCTTTTCTCGGCATTGTTAATGGATTTTAGAGCGTCGCTTAATACGTTCATACGCACCATGGCTAAAACAAAAATATTACATGTTATTACACACAAGATAAAAAGTAGGGTTAGAATTAGAAAAATCTTTAAAAATCACATTATACGTATTATTTCTATACAAATTAAACTACCTCAGGATATTTATACTATGAAAAAGCTTTTTATAATACGGTAACACAGCTAAGCAGTGAAATATCCAAGAAACAAAACCTCAAAACATTCACGGTCTTTGAAGGAATTTGCTCGCAAAATACGGGGTTTCGTAAATAAATATCGCCGCGATTCTATAGCGGAAACATTTCGTTGGACATTTCTGGTGAAATCGTTTACCGATGGTTTTAAAAAATGTAAATTACCTGCGATTTATTTCGAAATTATCGAAATAGTCTGCAACTTTTATAAACACGGCTAAAAAAAGAGTTAGTTCCGAAAGCGACCGCAAACGTCTCTTGTCAATACTGTCAATAGTGTCATGTCATTCTAGTGACAGTAGTTCAAACGTAGTGACACTAGTGGCCGAATAGCCCTGGCAGCTGAGACCAAAAACTTAAAAGAAGAAGAAGAAGTAGTAGTTCAAACGTACTCAAAGGTTGTTCGTTTGTAAAAAATTTTCTAAATAAAATTATTAATATATTACCCATTAGTTTCATTAAATGATGGAATAAATGTAATTACCTTCTTATTTTATAATTAAATGCAACGCTAAATTGGTCTCAAGTTTTTAACAAATGTCAACTACGTCAATGTCATTGTCTTATGTCACGTGTCAATTTTTTCTAACGAAAACATATGTGGAAATCAGGGATTCGATTGAATTTTAATTCATTTTTACAATGGTTTTACTAGAAAATGACTTGGTATGGATATTTTATGACAAAGAACGATCTTATATTTCTACAAAATAACAATTTTTTTTCCAGTTTTTGTTGGAGTTGACGAAGTTATTCCAAAAAGCTCGTTTAGATAGTTCAGTAACAATGACATTTAAAAGATGTAAGTAGCCTATAATTGAGGTAAATTTTGGATTTTAACACGTGTTATCTGATGGAACTTTTAAAACTATACAGTATATTCATATAATGTTATACTTATATATCCAACGATTCCAGATAATGGTAAAAATCGACCAATTCCAAGAGCTGGAAAACCACCTCTTCCAGAACCTCAAGAACAAATGTGTTTAGTTAGAGCCCGATCAAAATCGAAGAAAATCGCCACAGTTATTCATCAAAAAGATATCAACAAGTTCCAGGTCGCTTACAGTAATCTATTGAAAGGCAATTTAGACGGTTTAAAGAAATTGAAAAAACCCAAAACTAAAGCTAAAACGGAATGAAATGTATTAGAGAATCGTAACTTTAAGTTGAATTGTTTATCTATTATTTTTTTAATATACGTTTTGTTTGGAAAATACAATAATTTTCTACAAAACATGAATGTTTTATAAACTAGTTTCTAAAATGTATCGTACGGTTTTATAGCATATTTGTTATAAACATCAACCCACTCGGGAAATACATCCCCTTTAGGATTTATTTTAATTGTTAAAGTTTCATTGATATCTATATATTGGAATTTGTCCGGATGCACTTTGGGCCATTTAACGTTTAATAATTTCGTTTCCTCCGGTATGGGGTCCCTAAAAAACACCAATTTAATACAAATTAACTATTAATTCGTTGTGTACATACAAATATTTAGCAAAATTCGTAAATAAAGCTCTATATCTTTCGCTTGTTACAACATCAGATCGTGGAAAACTATCCAGATTTGTTAAATTTCCAGTTGCCCAAATGAAATAATTGTCATCGGAATGCCCTGTTCTAGCAGCTCCTGAATTACACATAATAATATTATTTATTATGTTATAGAGGGTTTTTTTGTTCGACTCACCTGGAACATTCGGTCTATCACCGATTATTTTCCCATAATAAGAAAACTGATAAAAATACACATCGCTGAATTTCGATTGCAATTGGGCGTGTTCGATTACGCCTCTACTAAAAGAAGTGTCGCTGTAATACTTAAAAAAAAACACGAAAATATATTTTACATTCTGTTCGGAACAAACAGGTGATATTTACTCTAACTGCCTTGCCCAAGTTGTTCTGCAGCAACGTGCCATTGGTGTAGATATTCCTTATGGCATTCCCGGCAGGAATCTCACCTTCTTTGTCTTCTATGTGCATATTGGGGTTCACCAATTTGCTCACATCCTCGTCGAATTGCTTCACGCGCTTTAGAAAATCCTCCATATCTAAAACACAAATTTATTACATTGTGTACTTAAGAAGATGTAAAAGTCTACTATACTCGAAGCTGTTGTAATGGATTCTTCAGAGCAAATACCAATGATAAGAGGAACACGATTAAAGTGTCCGTTTTCCAGTGCAGAAAACATCCTCTCGGTTATAAAAGCTGTTTCGCTTTCGGCCTCGATCACTGGGGTGTACAGAAACCCATCGGTTATTTGCTCGTAGCCCGACTAAAAAAAATTACAAATCTTCGTAAGAGACCATGTAAGGAAAGAAGAAACTTACCGGTATATCCCGTCCGGCTTTGTTTATCTCGCTGGCCGGAGCATCTTGAAGAAACTTTAACAATTCTTCGCTAGTAGAAGCTTTATCGAAGTTATTGTCGATATAAAAGGCTACTCTATAAGCCAGTGCTTTGTATATTCTCTGGTACGCCCAAGGGGATAGTATAGAAGCGCTTTGAGAAATGGCGGCCCTAAATAAACCTATTTAAAAAAAATTTTATATATCCAATGTATTATTAAACCTTTTGTGTGTGTATAAAAACCTTTGGATTTCCTGCTTATGAGGTGAAACCCAACGGAGGCCCCGCCGGCGCTTTGTCCGAAAATCGTTACTTTATTCGGATCGCCCCCGAAATAAGCTATGTTGTCTCTGACCCAATGCAATCCCAGCAACTGATCTTTCAAACCGAAATTTCCCGGTATTACCGCATCGCCAGTACTGATAAATCCTGATTATCAATTCACTAGTATATTAATAATGTGATTATTTATACGTTGAAAAGAAGGCTTACCGAAAGGCCCCACTCTGTAGTTTATCGTAACGACAACCACCCCGTTTTCCATGAGATAATGGGGCCCGAAAAACTCGAAATTCGACGCCCCGCTGACGAATCCACCGCCATAAATGTAGAACATTACCGGTAGACTGGCATTTGATGATGGGTCCTAAAATTGTACAGATCAGTGGAAATTTGTTCATAATATAAAACAAAATGAACACATTTGAACTTACAACTGGCGTGTAGACATTCAAATACAGACAATCTTCGTTTTCGAATCGACTCAAGTTCTGAACGTTGTAAAGATTGGTTTGTTGGTAGCAAAATTTTGTGTTTTTGGTCGCATCTAGCACTCCATTCCATTTATCCACCGGTATCGGATCCTTATAATTGAAAATTAATAGAGAATAAGCTTAATTGTTAATATATTGTACCTTAAATCGAAGTTTCCCAATCGGGGGTTTGGCGTATGGAATTTGCTGGAAGGCAAAGAAGGAGATATTCCTGCTGGAATGTTCTATTCTTCCTCTCAATCGTCCATCGGGTATTTTAACAAGTATACCGGCTTTCTAAAGAAAATTTAGAGCAACAAATAATAATTGAGAAGGTAGCAAAAAGTACTTACAGCTAATGCCAGAAAATTAATAAACAAAATTAGTGATGTTTTCATGATGCATATACATAATTAGATATTTCACAAGCACTAAACTGATGGAAAAAACACTTGATATTATCTACCTTTAATATCCACAGTTCAAAACACTCGAGATAATTTCTACCAACTCTAAATTTAAGCACCTTTCTCTAATATCGATTCCAATAAACAGAAATTAATTTATCGCTAATACCATCGCGATTTCACCCCGTCTAATATTACCTTAAAAAAAAACAAATCGAATCTAAAACCTTCAGGACCGATATGGTAGGTACCTAGCCCCGATATCCGGATCCCATCGCGCAATTTTTTCGATCACAACCTCGTCTCCCCGACCCCATCAATTTTTATTAATATCGAAAGTCACGATAATTTTTTTGCCGCACGCAAGGGGACCAGCTCGAGCTCGAGCCGGGTTATATTTGTGCGCCCCATTTTCGCGACCATGTCGCCGGAGATCGCGTCTAATTCTCCGGATAAATCGAATTCGATTTTAGACGAATTCGAGTACGTGGTGCAAGTGGAAAAATGCCATCGTCTGTGCTTCGGTTCGATGGAATCGAACCGTTTTACATCACAGCAGAGGATGCAAACGCGCGAGGTGTTTCCTGATGTCGCGCCGGGATGTTACACTATCGAGAAAAACTCTTCTGCTTTCCACGACAACATCAATAAGGTATAGAATATGCTGGTGAAAAAGTAGATATATATTAGGAAATGTTTTATTGATATTGAGGGGGTTTCAGAAAAGGAGCAAATTAGGAATGGCTCCGATTTGTTACACTGCTCCGCGTTTCAAACACTGGCTCAGTTTCTCTATTCCTTCACCGGGAAGATACAATACCTGTAAATTTTCAACGAAATTCAAACAAAACGCCGCACCTTTTTCTTCTACCAGCAAAATTAGAAACAACAAATACAACAACAACCCTGGGTAAGCCTCAACACAACTATACTATTATAACATACAAAAAAAGGTAGGGAGAAAGCTGATAGTGTAATTATTTTAAGTCCCGGTACGTATAACGCTACCAAGCGAATAAAATGCCGCAGATCCAAATTTATGGACAATTTCGGCGTACCGGCGGCCGTAAACTCGGTAGAAATAATCTGCGTGAAAAAACCACAGGACTCCTGCGAGAAATGCCGGAAAATCTGCGAGGCCGACTACTGGCACGTGGATTACAACGAGTACTTGTGCCAGCATTGCAGAAACGATGAGTTCGTTTTGCACGAATTGTACGAAGACGAGAAACTCAAACAATTCACGGTAATTTAAATTGTGCGAAAGAGTGCAATAAATCACGTTGAATAAATGGTTCTTTTTTTACTAGAAAATCAGGAATTGCTCATTTATGCACGACCATCAAAACACCGATGCCGCCATTAGACTTTTGCCATCGAAGAAAATTAGAAAGAAGATTGAAATTGAAAATTACCTGACTTATTATGAAACTGTGTGAATTAATGCAAATTTATTTCTGATAATAATTATCACATCTTATGTAGTATATTAATAATATTTTATCCTTTTTATCTTATAAGCACACGTACCCACTTAATACATTGATTGCAAATTCCTTTTATTATTAGAAATAATGCAGTGGTGTGTGTTGATTTTAAACTGTCTTCTCTTCACTTTAGTGGTAAGTAAGTTAATTAAATTATTACACAATAATGGAAATTAACGGTTATTTACAGAGAGGAGATGACGAGTACCTCTTGGACTTTCCTCTTGGAAAGTTAAAGGGAAAGACCAGGACCACCATTACTGGTGTGACTTTGTATTCTTTCCAAGGCGTGCCCTTCGCTGAACCACCTCTAAATGAATACAGATTTCAGGTAATTAAACCCTCTAACACACTCCACTAGATCATTTTTTAATTGGTTGATTAATAAAATTTCATAGGCTCCAAAAATGAAATCACCATGGAACGACACATTAGATGCCACAGAAGAACGCAGCTACTGCTTGCAGATGACTCAGGACCACGTCGATGGATCCGAGGATTGTCTCTTCATCAACATTTTTACCCCAAAAGTATCTTTCCTCAAAAATAACTATTGAATAGGATTCTCAATGGTGCGCTTTTAGGATCCCAAATTGAATTCAAAACTGGCCGTTATGGTGTTCATGTTCGGAGGGGGTTTCATCGAAGGCTCATCTGCAGATGTCAACGTCGGTCCAGACCATTTAATGGATTACGATGTCGTTTATGTTACATTTAATTACAGAGTGGGACCATTCGGTACTCGATTATACCATTTAATTTAATTTATTCGCTTTTAAATTTACGTAATTATCACAGGTTTTCTTTCCACTGGTGACACAATCATCCCTGGAAACGCGGGTTTAAAAGACCAATTACTAGCCCTAAAATTCGTTAATAAATACATTCAATACTTCGGAGGAGATCCCGATAAAGTTACAATAATGGGACAAAGTGCTGGGTCAGCTTCGGTGCACTACCACGTCTTGAGCCCTCAATCAAAGGGTAAGGCTTTAAATATACCTTATTTGTAATTATACTCTGCATGTGAAATCTGAAATGCATCTGATTTTGTTGCAGGATTGTTTAGGGCGGGCATAGCCGAGAGCGGTACGGCCCTGTGCCCTTGGGCCTCCCAAACGAACTACACCTACATGACCAATCGTTTGCTGGAGATCATCGATTCGAATTTCGCGGCGAAGAGCCCTTCTTCGCAGGAAATCAGGGACTTTCTGAAAGCCCTTCCTGCGGAAACCATCGATAGAGCGGCACACGTGATTGATAAAATGGTATGAACTCTGCTAGAGCATCGGGATCGGAGAGTATCTTGATTTTATTGCGGTTTTGCAGGAGAGCCCGGCTGATAATCAGATCCAAATTGGTTTCTATTTCGCGCCTGTGGTGGAATGCGAGCACGAGGGGGCATTCATCACCGAGTCGATGTTCGAGATGGTGCGAGATGGGAAATTAAACGATGTGAAAATGATTATGGGGGTGAATTCTGAGGAGTCTTTGTTTTACGTAACAGGTGTAGTTTATATGTAGAGTCTATTTTATTTTTGTATTGGTTTCGAAGGGTACTTACCTAACGGTTTTTCTTGTAGATGAAAGATTCCCTAAAACAGCCAAGGGAGTCGACGATGATAATTTGATATTAGTACCGAGAGGTTTGAACGCGGAAAATTCGAGTAAAGCCGAGATAGCGAAAAAAATCAAAGACTTTTACTCGCCTTATCTACCTTTCGCAGTTAGCCAAAGGAGCCTCATTAAGGTGAGATAAAATATAACTTTAAAATGTTTTTTTTTATATAACCTATTCTTTTTAGTATTACTCTGACCAAAGTTTTGCCAGATCTATAATAAAGACGGCGGAATTACAATCGAAATACTCGGACGTTTATTTCTACGAATTCCAATACCACGGCGTGTTGGGCTCCTACACCGATGATTCAGGTGGAAATTTATTAACAAAATAATTCAATAGTACATATTAAACGTATTTATTAAATTTTATAGTTGTTGGATTTTCCGAAGACGTAAGACACGGCGAAGAAATGAGCTACATTTACCGGCGTAATTACGGTGGCCTAAACACCACCGATCTCTCCAAATATCCGCTAATGGATCAACTGGTACAGAAGAGGTTCATCAAGATGTTCACCGATTTCGCTAAATATTTGTAAGTTTATATTAGAAAAATTAGTAAGTTTTTATTGGGTTAATTTTATAGAAATCCAACACCCGACCCCATCGAGCTGTTGCATAATATCACCTGGCCGACGGTGAAACCCGACGATTTCCAATACATGGCTGTAGGTTCATGGTTGGAACTGAGAAGGAACCCCAAGGAAGATATGTACTCATTTTGGGAACAGATTTTTTCCAAATACGCCAGAGGTCAACTAATTTCCTACTAGTTTATGAAATATTTAAATAATATGTGAGGATACCCTTACCTTGTTAAAACCTATAACTACAAAAGTGTTTAATAAATCTTCTTCTATAATATAAAGCACCTCTTTTGTTACACACTCTATATATACCCAATTAATCCAATTAACGTTGATTTAAAAAAAACATTATAAAATGGACGTGATATATATTAATTAGGCACTCCTGTAAATAGCATTTACAAATTTTTCCAAATCGTTCGTATTAACATACTGCAATATTTTCCTCCAACAATCTTCGATTGGCAATTGCTGGTAAAAATGAGTCATAATGTCTTTCGTTAAGAGATATCTCCTCTCCGATCTTTCGATTTGATCCTCCAGCATCGTTTCGTATATGGGAAAAATAGCTTTATATTCATCGGAACCAAAATGGTTTCTTATAATGTAATTACAATAGTAAGCTTCCAAAAGGTTATCGTCGTTTTGTTGCAGGAAATCCAACCACGTTACGTTACTATTACCGATGGTACGTCGTTTCATTTTTTCTATTTCGTATTTACAATCCAACCACACTTGATAATGGCATTTATTCTTTCTTTTGAGCGCTTGATTATGTAAAGCGATGTATTTGATGAATTCGTACACGCAATTATCGTCTGTGATAAGATCTACAGGGGCGTCTCCGTCGGAGGATTCCATCGTACTATCTGCACCTTTCTCCATTAAAAATTTAATCATTTGTATCTGATTTTGCCTGGCGGCGCAATGCAAGGGAATTTCTTCATCCCAATTTGTTATATTAATATCGGCTCCTTTGGAGAGCAAAAATTCTATAACATTGGTATAGAAATCGAATGTAGTTTGTGTGTTTTTAATAGTAGCTTTGGTTTGTTTGGATTGGAGTTGGTGACCCACTGGACGTTTCAGTCGTTTTTCTTCGTTGTAAAATATCACAGCGAAATGTAGAGAGGAATATCCGTGCGATACATCCCTCAGATTCACATCGGCCCCTTCCTCCACTAACATTTTAATAATGTTAAAGTTCTTGGCTTTAATAGCGCTGTGTAGAGGAGCGTAGCCCTTTGGGAGTCTTTGATTAATGTCGGCTCCTTTGTGTAGTAGCAATTTTACGATGTCCTCGTAACCTTTCTTAATAGCTAATGATAAAGGAGTTTCGATGTTATCGGATATGGATAGGTTTATATTAGCGCCTTTCTCTAGCAATAATGTTACTATTTCTTTATAACCGTGTAGAGTAGCTATGTGTAAAGGGGTATAACCGTTTTGGTCCACTAAATTAACGGACATTTCTTCCTGCTGCAGCACTTCGACGAATTCTTTGACTATTTTAAGGTCGTTTTTTCTAACAGCTTCGTGTAATGTTAGCATAATTGATGAATTTGAATGGCGAATGTTTCACATTAAACTTGATTCGAAAATATAAATTGGAATATTTAATGAATTTGTTGGTAATATTTGACAAAATTTGAATTATGAAACAAAAACAAACGATATAACCTTAAATATTTTTGACGTTTCTCTTCTTCTTCTCATAATTTCTTGGCCTCAGCTGCCAGTGCCTCTCGGCCAGTTTCTCTTCTTTTTCATAAACTCTTGGCCTAAGCTATCAGAGCTATTCGGCCAGCCGTTTCTCTTCTTTTTCATAAACAATTGGCCTGAGCTGTCAGAGCTATTCGGCCAGCCGTTTCTCTTCTTTTTCATAAATTATTGGCCTGAGCTGTCAGAGCTATTCGGCCAGCCGTTCCTCTTCTTTTTCATAAATTATTGGCCTGAGCTGTCAGAGCTATTCGGCCAGCCGTTTCTCTTCTTCTTCATAAATTTTGGCCTCAGCTGCCACGTGTATTCGGCCAGACCTTTCTCTTCTTTTTTTAAATAGATTCTGGCCTTGGTAATAGTTGTATAACAGTTACCTCGCAGAATAATTAATTTTCACATTATTGTATATATGATTAAAAAATATATGTATACAAGGTGTCTTAAGAATAAGTAGAGATCGTTTGAATATTTATTATTCCGTATACGAAAAATTACAGTGAAATTTTACACCCAGAAGTAACTGGGTAATCTTGTACAAAGTATAACTTAATTATTACAGCAATTTAACAGTCGTTTGTTTCCATTTATACGTTTTTTTATTTGCTATTTGCCACTGAGATAATAAATATAATAATTTATATGCGTTATAGACATAAATACATATCTAAACATCAAATTTAACATGTATAATTTTCAACTTTAAATACCACAGATATCGGGAATAAATCCAACAAATCTTTTCGAATCCACCGCGTTCTACGAGCCGAGAAATTTCAAAATTTGCGATTTTTTTTATATTTACAGCTAGTAGAACGCGGGCGTATTAAATCTACTAAATTGCATGGAGAATATTGCAATGGAGAATTCACAATTCTTCAATAAACCCTAAGTTATTTCCATATAGGATTGACATAAAAGATATACTGATGATGGAGCATTAATTATTATTTATTTAAAGATGAGATTCATTTATAACGAGAATTAAATTTATTCAAAACATCTATTAGAGGTATCTACATCACGCATATGCTCAAACCCAATTTAGTTATAATAGTTATAAATTCATAAAAATATATTGTAGATTGCTTATTCCTTTTTATCGAATATATTAATTTCGAAATTATTATTTTGTTTAGAGAGCCAATAAAAACTCAATAATTTTCCAAAGGAAAATATGCTGTAAACGAAAATTGGAATGTCTAAAAATCACTGTAGCATTTTGTTTGGTAAAAAAAAGTAGGTACATTAAAAAAAACCTAGCCCTAAAATGGAATGACAATTTCAAATAATACTCATCGTTTTGTACGACTTTGGTAGCATAGCAAACAGCCCGTTGAAAAAAAAATATCCTTTCTCCGAAATCGAGTCGAGTTTTTATCAAATTTTACCGTAATTTTAGAGGTTTCTAATGTGGCGAGTTCTTCGAACTAATATACAACTCGAAGACAAACCGCAGGACTTCGATGCTAGCTGTGAGAAGTTGATCGATCGTCTCGGATAATCCACTTTTTCACCGAATATCTGAGGAGATTTTTTTATTAAGAAATAACAAATTTCGAATTTTCTGTGAAGTTACTTTAAAAGATCGTGGTATCTCCTCGATGCTGCGATGTACCAGAGTTCCGTTTAAATAGAGAACATTGGCGGCATCGTCTTCTGGTAGTGTTATGACACCGTAACTAAAAGTGGCCTCTCTTTCCATCCTTTTTAGTACTTCTTGGGCCTCTTTACCGCCTCCGACGCATAGAAGATCCGGTCCTCCCATCGTTATGTAGGATTTTAGGTGTTTGGGTTCGGGCACCTGAATGAGAAAATGTTACTGAATTGGGATGTGACTTTAACACGTTATTTTTAGGGCGTGAATTCTATTACAATCAAGAAAAAAATATTCTCAGAAGGTTTACCTAAAGTTAACCTAAATTAAGAACATACAAAATTTGTAAAACTAGAGAGAAAACAAATTAAACATATTATCTACATCAAAGATTCATAATTCGTTCCAACAATTAGAGCAAATTATTCTTATCTTGGCCTACACTGTTAAATTCTCGTGCGACCTCTGAACTCGACACGGCGATGAATAAATCAATTACATAATTTAATTGACGAAAAGGGGACACAAAATGAAAAACGCAGACTATCTTAATTTGAATTGGATAATACGCCATTGTAACACGACGAGGATTTATCGACGAGCTGAGCACGTACTCAACGTGTATTCAATTTAAATATCCGCTCTGTTGTATCGTCTAAATCCCTTGGCCTATTTAATTAACAGTTCAGATGTGGATTCAAAAAAAATGTACAGATCAGTGCAAAATTATACGTATATAATATTACTTTTGAACTAAGAAAGATTAATATACAATACACAATAGTGGGTTGTGGGTTAAAGTGAGAAAATTGCAATCACACAATGCCATTAGATAGGTATAGGTATACTATCTTTTTCTTTTAGAAAATAATAAAAGTTGTACTTTTTGCACTCTTTGCAAATAAATTTGCATTTATCTGTAAACGCTAATGGGACTAATGGTAAAATAAGCTTAAAAATAATAAAACTAAATTTTCTAAGAATTATTTTTATGGTTTAATGCTTACCGTACCTTGATCGGCGTACAAGGGAATTCTGGAAAAGCCGCAGCCACCGCTCTCGCTCCAGCCTCGTTTGTCCATTGGGAGATTCCCACGAAAAATTCCCTACCTAAATGATTAAACAACAAAATTAATTCACTATAATTTTATTAAATTATTTGCGTAAGTATTTCTCTGTATTTTTAAAGATATTTATTACCTGTGAATAGCACGTCTCCGCCTTCTAATCGAGCTTTAGAATCGGACATTTCTACAATTGGTAAATCTAGTTCTTTCTTTAAGACCACTCGGATGGTTTCCACCTAAAAGTAGAGGTAAATTCATACTATAATACTAGTTACCAATTACTATAATCTGTATTTAAGTTTAAAGTGCACGGTTTGTGAATAATATGTAGAATTTCACGCGAAAGTTGTTTTGTGTTCTAAAATTGAAATAAAGAACGCCTTTATGAATATTGATGAAGGCGATTACGTAAAGGTATACAGATTTGCCGGATAAAAAGTGCTTTTTTTTTAGTAAACATTTATATAGCATTCCCCAGTTAATTTATAATCGACTCGAATAGGTTCTATTGATACGAAAAGTTAACACCTGGTTCGAAACGTGCAGATGTGTATACAACAAAAATTGGTCATTCGAGCGCATAGAAAAAAAAAAAAAACGAAATCCAATCTAATCAATGAATATTCGAGAGAGGCTTTTTACGCCTTCGTTCATCTCATTCGACCCAATTAACCCTATTAATTAACCAGATATCGATTAACAACACGAATATAGAATTAGATAGAGTAGAAATAAAGAAGAAGAAGAAGAAGAAGAAGATATTATATGTATAGATGAAAGATATGAGGCATGCATATATACTTCTCGCGTCCGATGGGCAGCGCCCGGTCGAGCGATGAGCGCCGTTCCATTACAAACAACGGCTGTGTCTTCGACAAAGACGCACTCCGGCATTTCCTCGTCAGGCGGTAATTCGATAACATCGAGACCGATTTCGCGCAACAAACGAACGTAATTTTCGTGTTGTTTTTTCGCCTCGTCCATATCGATATTTTCGACGCGTTGTCGCAACGACGCCGGTAATCGACTGACGACGGCGTGCGTGTAACGGAATGCCGACGCCATATTTATCAACTATTTATTTTTTATTTTATTTTATTTTCTTTCTTTTAAGGTTTAGCGCGTCGAACGGACGGAAACGAACTAAACTAATGCGAAATGCGAAGCGAGCGGATTCGATTCGATGGCGTGACCGAGCGAACGCCGTTCGGGCGCAAGTCGAACTGCTAAACTGCTAAACTAACTGCTCAAACTGCTATGAATATTGTTCATGGAAACCGGTCGGTTTGTGATATGCGTGGTGCGTACGTTCCGTTAGATTCTGTTAGTACGGTCAATAATATCCAAAAATTTACCTTCTTTAAGCCCACCGTTCACGGAGCAACCGTTTTGAAATAATGATTGCAATCTAGTTTAGTCTCTGTAACTAGTTTACAACTAATATTAAACTTCTCTACGCACACCGGATGCGACTATTATAAAATAGTTTCAATCAATTGCCGTAGTAATTTATCGAATGTCGAATGAATCACACCAGAAATTGGTAAGAATTTAAAGCAACTTGAAACTGCAAAGCGACAGCGAATAATTGGAAATTAGCAGGGTTCTCGTTCGCTCAATTTCATTGAAAATAAATCACGCTGTTTATCAATTTTTATGTCAAAAGAACAGTTTGTTGGATACTACATATGTTAAAAACAAGTGAAACTAATTTCAAATTATTACTTACAGAATTAAGTATTTTACAATATGTTATATAACTAGTCGAAGGCAATGAAATAGATATTTTAGTATAAAAATTTATTTTTAATACTACATCATTATCACTATTATATTTTGTATATTTCTTTCATAACGTTTAAACATTTTTAGTTTTATATCCAAAATAATGCACCATCGTAATAATAATTGCACATCAAGTTTTTAGTCTGTATATTATCGAAGCAATATAAAAATAATCAATTTCAATCGAATTATCATCGATAGTAATCGGTAAAAAATATATTTCAGGCGCGCCCGCCAATATAATTACCTGTATAGGAAATATATTCAAATTATTTACATTCATTTTACGAATAATGTACAATTTCAATACAAGTAATCCAATAAAAATTTCATAAACATAATAGTTTTCAAAACATCCCGATAATTAAATACGACCGTGTAAAAAATAGAAAAAAAATGAGTCGAATATTAAATACTGTTAAACTAGTAATACGTATATGAAATACTTTCCATGTACATTTCAATGCAATTACTTTTTTTTTTTCGAATAACAATTCCTGTTCGAAAACTTGAAAATTACCATAGACATCGTAAAGTATAGTGGAATAAAACAATTGTTAAATATAAAATTGAGATTGGCGTATCGTTAAATAATAAAACTAGTGATTAAACGAATATTTGGTTACAACGTCTTTAGTAAATTTGGCAAGATGAAATGCAATATCTCTAATATTCACGAAATGTTGCTCGACGAGTTTAACATCGTTGTTCTGGTGAGACGTTTGCAGAGATAAACATTCCGGCTGTAATCTCGTGCCCAATTCGAGCATCAATTTCAATCGTTCCCCTTCTGTTTCCTGCAACTAAAAAAAAAAAAAAAAAAAAACATATTTATAATTAATATTTTATACAAAATATTTACTTACCTTTGGCAGTACTGACGCCAATTTTACAATCGACATTTTCACTTTCTCAGCACTCGTAACGCAATCCTCTTTATCGGGTTCTTGAATCGATTTGCACAACTGTTGAATAGTTCTAGTAATGTGTTCAGTACATTGTAAAATCGTTTCTCTATTTTGCGGAGAAGAATATAAACTTTGAGTGCCTCTCGGCTCGTTTTGTTTCAACTGAAAAATAAATCAAAACATCAGCAACCATCGAATGGATATTGTAAATAAAGGAATACGTGAAGAAATACCTGAGATTTCGCAGCGTGCCAATATGGCACTTTTCTAATACCTTCTCTCGTTTCGTACATGCTAGTCGGTCTTTGGCTTTTTTTATTTCTTCTAAGATCCACTTCATCGGCTGATATCCCGTTACTTATACTTTCACTAGTATCAGTACTCTATACAAACAACTCAGATAGATCAAACAAAAAATAGTACATTCTATTTACCTCTGAAATGTAATCCAATGATTCGAATCCGTTGTCTCCGTTGTTCCTTGTACATTTCCCTTGCGACAATCTACTCTTTAATTCCGTATTCTCCGTTTGTAATTCTTTAACGCACTTTCTCAGTTTTAGCACTTCTTGTCTAAGATCGGTGATCGTGTTATCCGAGTTCTTCAATTGCTTCGTCAATTGCTCCAAAATTTGATTGGTTTTATTGATATTCTCCAAGGACAATACGCCCTCCTTATCGGTCGAATCTATTTTCTCTGGCAAAGGTGACATGGGTTTCTAATGTAAATAAATCCATTAGATTATTTATGAAATTAGTAATATGTAGTTATTGTAAATGTACCTCATCATCGGGCACTAAAGCGTAATCGTCATCTGAAGCAACAGAATCGTATAAAGGATCCTCGTCAACCAAAGTTTCTCGTAACTGCATTACACCTAAAACGAGACCGGTTAACACATATTTTGTATTATTTGTATTGAACTTGTTATTATCTAACTTTTGTCAGAAACCATCTGCCTCCTCTGTGTATCGACTAAAATATCATATACTAGACTCTTTAACTCAGGTGTACAAAATCTGGCCAATTTCTGTCTCCCTTGATTCCTGGTAGTCGATAGAGTATTATCGACCGGAAGAAATGGAACATCGTTTAGATCGGTTGTGTCCGCACAACTTAGCCAAACTATACACACAAAAAAAAAATTGCATTAAATTATAGTATAAAATAAATACGATTACATACTAGCTTCCGTTTCTCTTCTATCTACTTCATCGTACACATCCATAGCCAATTCTTCGAATACGTGATTGTTTAACTAAAATTACTACAAGTATATTACTACTCAATACAATTTAATTTAAATTACCTTTTGAAGTTTCGACAACGATTGCGGATTCGATTTGAACCCCGCTTGGGGTATATAAAAATGTACCCCGTTGGTGTGATCGGGTTTTTTGCGAGACAAATAATAACTGAAGGTATCAGTAACTTCGTACTGGTTTTCTACTAATCGATTCACCAAATCTTTATTAGGAAGAGCCCTGAAAATTTTGTTAATAAATATTTGATCAACAGTCAATTCGTTATTATAAAATTACTTTGCATAATCAATGGGCGTTTTGCCGTGGTTATCGGGACAAGAGGGATCAGCACCGTACACTAATAACAGTTCGACTTGTAGTTTTTGATCGGATTTTGTGGCGACGTGTAGAGGAGTTGAACCTTTTTCCTGTAATAAATACATTTAAATGAGAGATTCATTAATATTTTTACACTCTTACATCGTGAAAATAATTAGGATCGGCCCCCAAAGCGAGTAGACGAAACGAAGTTTCCAAATTTGGTGTCCTCACGCTGGCATGTAGCTGTTTACCCAACTCATTTTCGACACTCATTAAACCGTCTTCGTAGTTTTCTCTGAACGTAAATGCGCATTGGAGGTGTTTCTGTTTGATGTACTCTTGTTTTACACTACAAAAAAAATTTAAATTGCACAAAACGTAATATTTAAATCAACAAAAACACGTACGTAATAGGATCTTTCGCATTGGGTTTTTTCTTGATCAATTTGGCACCATTTTCTAGTAGAGCGTGTTCCCAAATATTATTTGCACCGTTATTATTCAAAGTACACACCATCTGAAACCAAATAAACAATTCTACAAACATTGTACCCAAAATATTAATTACATACGTTCAATTGATTGGGATGCCAGGTATTCTTCAACAGTGATTTTACTTGGGAAATATGCTTTCCCAAACTGCGATGGATGCTGCAGCATTGGGTACACAACAATATTCCTTTATTTACAGAGGCCCATGTAGCATCTACGAGATAAAAAACAGATTTGTAGGCGGAAATAAAAAATGTGTAATTAATAACCACGTACCGAAAGCTCCGCAATCTCCGCAAACTTCCACGTTATGCTTTGATTTCGATCGTGACATTTTAGAATTGGAAGATAATTAGTAGGAAGTTAATTATTTCGACCGAAATTAAATGAAAACTTAAAAATAAACACAATAAAAATAAAAAAAAATAATAATTACACCATTTCAAGATTATGTCAGCGTCAGTTGTCACCTGTCACTGTAAATTCTACTTCTACATTCAAGATTTTAGTGACTTTTGCTTGTAAGTTATACAGTTAGGAAAATAAAATGACGTAAATGTCAAAAGTGAAAGTGACAAGTGACATTAGTCATTGTCATGTCATCATTGTCAAATGTGAAGTTGCGATTGATTGTTATATTTGATTTTTGGTAAATATTTATTTTATTTATAACTTTTTATAAAAACAATCAACAGTTTATAATTTTGGGTTTTTATATTTTGGTGTTTTTAAAAACGTATAACTATTTAATATTTAGTTTTACTTATAGTTGGTTGATGTAAGATGTAACATTATGATGTTATGTTACCATATGTGAGTAGAAATTTCAAATTTTGGGGTATTTAAATAGTAGACAATAGGAATAGTTAAAGACATTACTATTATTATAATATTATATTTTCACTTCATTAAAGACGATTCAACAAAATTGAAATCCCTTCACTGATTATTCAATTACATAAACATTACTTAGTGTACACTATATTCTTTATAGTTATTGTTACCGAATAATAATGTTGGCACAAATTTAAAACAAGTTATACAAATGCCAAGTAAAAATGTATCGTGAGGACTTATTTGCAATAGTATTCATATATTGTGCAATAAATTAATCGTCTATCTCTAACCTTTAATTAACTCGTTTTCAATTGCTTTAACATATTTTCTCTTTACAGGGAGCTTTCAAACAAACCAAAAAAAAATCCTCTGAAGATTAGCATGCTTTTATTACACATTGCCACATTTTGTGTAATCGACGTTTTTACGCTCACCCTGTAAACCTACCAGCAAACTCACGAAAAAAAAAAACGAATTTGTAATGACGGAGAACAGAGAATCCCTAAGTTCCTTCGTGGAGAAACAGGAACGATCAACAGACTACGACAAACTCCTCAGCGGGAAAGTCTTAGTAGCCCCATCGGAAGACCAGTACGAATTGTTACTCACCAGGCTCAAACAACAATTAGGCGAAGGCCGAGGAGAAGTGATTTTAGAGGTAGTATAGTACATTAATACAAATTAATTTAGCTTATAAATATTGATATAAATGATTGAATTAAATAGATTGGTGGTTCTGATGATGGCAGCGAAAATGGCCTGTTAGAAGACGAATTGGCCGCTGCTGTGGCTACTTTGCAATCACTAGCCAATACTTTGGAATGCAGTTGCGTGAAATTAAGAGAACGCAAAGAGATACGAGGGAGCGTCGTTCAATATTTGATCAGACGAGTCCTCGATCAATCGGGTAAGACGATTTTACCACCTCCGATGAACATCTCGTTTTCGAATGGTTTGTTGTAGATTTTTTGGAGATCCGCGTTGCTGTCGTTGGTAACGTAGATGCGGGAAAGTCTACGTTATTAGGCGTTTTAACGCATGGAGAGATGGATAATGGACGTGGACACGCGAGACAGAGACTGTTTAGGCACAAGCACGAAATGGAATCGGGTAGAACTAGTTCGGTAGGGAACGATATATTGGGATTCGACGAAGAGGGTAAATTAAATCGTATAGTTTCTCGTAGAAATACATTTTATTTATTATGTTTTTTTTTTAATAGGGAATATTGTTAACAAACCAGAACACGGATCGCTCGATTGGGTGAAAATATGTGAAAAGAGCTCAAAGGTAATAACATTCATCGATTTAGCCGGTCACGAGAAATATTTGAAAACTACAGTGTTTGGTATGACGGGACACGCTCCGGATTTCGGAATGTTAATGGTATACGTTTATTATATTAATTTATTATTCACATTTGTCTTAATGATGATATATTTATTATAGGTCGGAGCCAACGCCGGTATAATAGGAATGACCAAAGAGCATTTAGGTTTAGCACTGGCTCTATCCGTTCCGGTTTTTGTTGTAGTTACCAAAATCGATATGTGCCCCGTTAACATTCTTCAGGATAATCTGAAAATGCTAGTGAGAATATTAAAATCGCCCGGATGCAGGAAGGTTCCCGTTATGGTGAAAACTCCTGACGATGTCGTCCTGAGCGCTACCAATTTCGTATCTGAAAGGTACCATTTCGATTTTATTCTAGTATTTTATAATGATTTGTTTGATTTAAGATTGTGTCCAATCTTCCAAGTATCTAACGTTACCGGTGAAAACTTGGATCTCTTGAAAACCTTCCTTAATTTGTTAACTACAAGGATGGAGTATCACGAAAATGAACCGGCGGAATTTCAAATTGATGATACTTATTCAGTACCTGTACGTATATTACATTTTCTCGATTAAAATTTAAATTTTTTTATAATTTTAGGGGGTAGGTACCGTAGTTTCGGGTACAACTTTAAAGGGAGTGATCAAATTGAACGATATATTAATGCTCGGACCGGATCCTTTAGGACGATTCCAGCAGATCGCCGTGAAAAGTATCCACAGAAAGCGAATGGCGGTGAAAGAAGTCCGAGCTGGACAAACGGCGAGTTTCGCTCTTAAAAAGGTTTAATTAATCCTTTCCAACTTAAATCGAAGTGTAAAATTAATTTTAAATTGTTGTAGATAAAGAGATCTCAAATCCGGAAAGGTATGGTGATGGTGTCGCCAGTTTTGAACCCCCAAGCTTGCTGGGAATTTGAAGGGGAGATTTTGGTGTTGCACCATCCTACTACGATCAGTTCTCGATATCAAGCGATGGGTAATTATTATAATAAATTGTTCATTATATTAAATATGATATACATATTGTATATTAAATTTATTATTATAGTTCATTGCGGGAGTATTAGACAAACAGCGAGTATAATCAGCATGTCGAAGGATTGTCTACGAACAGGAGACAAAGCTTTAATCCATTTCAGATTCATCAAACATCCCGAATACGTAACGCCCGGTCAAAGGATGGTGTTCAGAGAAGTAAATATTCAATTCGTATTATTCAAGTAACAATTTAATGAGATTGCATTTAATTATAGGGTAGAACGAAAGCAGTGGGAAACGTAATTCGTATAGTATCTCATTCGACTCCGGTGCATCAAGGGAATCGATCGAAGCAGAACAAACAACAACGATATGGAGGCGGTGGTGGTGGAGGTGGTGGTGGTGGTGGACAGGAGAAGCAAAAGAACGATAAAAATCACGTTAAAAACGAAAATTGTCAAGAGGAAGTAACCGATGCGGAGATCAATGAGAATGGACAAGAAGATGGAGACGACATTCAAAAATCTGGCGGTAGTTTGAGAAAAGGAAAGAGCCGTCGCGGTGGCGGACGAGGAAAATCCGGAAATAACAATTCTTCTTCTAAAACCGCTTTACCGGACGTTACTAACATCACTAGTTTAACAGTAACAAATAGAAACTCGACTGCGAAAGTATTGTAAGGCCGGGCGCAAAATGAAGCGCAGCTTGGTGAGGTGACGCAGCGTGAGTCACGGTGAGATTTTGTGAACCTAATAAATAAATACCTTTGCGCATAGTGATTAGCAGTGTGACGTGACGCAGTTTTAGCTTAACGTGATCCTGCGGAACACAGTGCCGATCCCGCAGTTTCTTGTAGTTATTCACGGTGAGTGGAAGTAATGGAAGAGAAATTAATCGAAGCCGTGCGGATTCGCCAAATTCTGTATGATATTAGTCATGCAGACTACATGAGAACGAAATTAAAAACTGAAAAGTGGGGGGAAATCGCTAAGGAAATCGGAATGAAGAGTGGTAAGTTTTATTTACGGTTTATTTATTGTAAATTGTCAATATTTCCCTCTAGCAATACTTTCCCTCTGCCAAGGTACCGCTCCTGCAGAGTTAAAATAATGCGTAAAGTCTTCTCGAATCTTAAAAGCTTTTCGTGTACTTCGAGCATTGCTCGATTGCAATGGGAGCAGCTGATCTTGCGGCATATCTTCATTATATTCCTCTTCACTGTGAGGTACTGACGAGTTCCTTAAATAATTGTGCAATACACATGCGGCCTTGACAACATTAATCACACTTTCTACTTTAATTTCGAAAGGTGTTCGGAAAACTCGAAAACGCGAGGCAAGTATACCGAAAGCGCATTCAACCGTTTGACGTGCACGTGACAGTCTGTAATTAAACACCTTGTTTTCAAAATTATCAATGACACCTCGTTTAGAATAAGGTCGCATCAAATTGTCAGATAATGGGAAGGCCTCATCTCCTACAAACACATACGGGATTGGGTCCACAAGTGGAGGTATTTCACTAGGTGCTGGGAGATGTAAAGTTTGATTCAGCATTTTCTTTGCTAAAACGCCTGTGCTGAAAACGTTTCCATCACTGAATCTTCCTTGGGACCCCACATCAATGGTGATGAATTTATAATTCGAGTCGACGACAGCCATTAGCACAATCGAGAAAGTATGTTTATAATTAATAAAAGAGGATCCACTTTTACCAGGCTTTTTAATGACCACATGTTTGCCATCAATGGCACCAATGCAATGTGGAAATTGCCATTTTCTCTGAAATGAATCTGCTACTGATTTCCACTGTTCTTCTGTTGGTTCGGGCAAATATATTGGTTGCATCAGCTTCCATATTGCTTCAGAAACGTCTCGCACAATATTGGAGACGGTTCGATCACCCATCCTATAGCTGTACGCCATACTTTTATAGCTGTTTCCTGTGGCCAAGTATCTGAAATACAATAATCTGTTAAAAAAATGAAACAGGTTTAACACTTTTCCCACATTCCCCCCAAGTTTTCCCATTTTTTTTAAATGTTTGATTTTTGTATAGAATTTTTAAAGGGTTATGTTATTACAACTGTGAAGTTAATTTATTGTTGTAGGATCCGAAGCAAAGTCACTATGGGAAAAACTACGACATTCATTGAGAGATGCGATTAGACGACAAAAAAAATGTTTCAAAAGTGGAGCAGGCGCGGAAGTTGTGAAAGAATGGAAATTTCAAAAACAGATGGGATTTCTGCAGCCTTATATGGCCAATAAATCTAGAGAAGGAAACCTCCAAGACAATGAAACTGAAAATATATCACAAGATTTTGAAGTCAATGAAGAAGCTGTAGAGGTAGACAATGAAAATTTGCAGCAAATGGACATAGAGCAGCAAAGCGAAAATGTGGAGGATGAATCCCAATCTCAAACACTTTCAGAAAAACTTCCTACAATGCGTACGTCCAGTGCAACCCCCAAAGCAGTTAAAAAACTTAAGAAAGATAACGTTGCTACACTATTTAAAGAAAGCATTGAGAAACGTGAGGAGAGGGCTAAAGCAAGAATGGAAGAGAGAAGAACTTTGCTACAACAAATACAACCAACTCAAAATGACCCCCTATTTAATTTTTTTATGGCAATGTACCAGTCTACCAAACGAATGCCACCCTCATATCAACACATGGTTAAAAATCGTTTGTTCAACGAAGTGTCACAAGCGGAAGCCATGTTACTGGGCATTAGTTCTCCTGTCCACCAGCAGCACAGCCTTGATCAGCAGCAGCCCTACTACCATACTCTACATTCTGTTCCTGCAGCCACCCCATCTAGCAGCAGAGCATCAACATCAACCAGTTTCTATTCGGAACATTCACTCTTAAGCTCATTTGATATTCATAGGGAACAGAACGACTGCCCTACGGGTAACACTGGAGACGAACTGATTAATCACTAATTTTACAGAGAAATAAATTGAATACGAATAAAATAACTTACCTTAGAAAAACAGCTAGTTTCTCTTCCGTCCCGATGGGCCTTGTAGCGTTACATCCTTCTGCGTAAATTTCTTTCTTGATGATCTCATGCACTTCACTAAACTGATCACGGTTTAGTCGAAAATAATTTTTAAACTGTGCATCGTTAAATTCTTTGGTTAGAGCGAATTCTCCGTGAGTTTTCCTTTTTTTTATGTATGAACTTCTCGCTGCCTTTTTATTACTCGTTTTTAAGGTCATCGATACAACATCGGACATGAACTCATCTTCCGAATCAGATTCAGAACTAAACTCAAACGTAAGGGCGGAAGCTATTTCCATCTTGTTAAACCAACTGGGTTCTTGAAAGCGCAAGCAGGTTATTACAACTGCGGTATTATTTGCGCGGCTTTCGCGCTGGCAGTTACCCCCTTTCCAAATCTCACCGTGACTCACGCTGCGTCACCTCACCAAGCTGCGCTTCATTTTGCGCCCGGCCTAAAGGAAAATTTCGCGATAGGAGTCATGGCGCCACATCAGTTTTTTTTTTTTTAGTTGTTTATTTTTCATATTCAAGCATCGCTCGTTCCTTAAAAGTTAAATTATTTAATCCGATTTATAACATAGCTTCTCGTACTATTGAATAATCTATAGAGGAATTGTCATAGAATAGCTTAACAAAGGCACAACGGTGATATTTTCTACTTGCGTAATGTTGAAGCAATATTAATTCGTAAGATTTAAAATTCGTATAATATATACATACTTACATATATAAAAAAAAGTGATGTGATGTATGCGTATCCTCGAATACAGTAGAACTGTTAGAGATGATGTTTAACGCGATGCGAAATAAACATATTTTTATAAAATCCGGATTGTTATTTTTTTTTTATACAAAGATTTTTATTTATTTCAAAAACGATTGTTTAATTATTCTTTTCGGTTTTAAAATGGCGTTTGATTTGTTTGTGTTACCTTTCTTAAATAAAACAGTTTATAAACCACAAACAAGTCTTTTATTTATTGTATTATAAACATTCATTCTCTCTACAAGTATACGTAAATTCTATGCATGTACGCGAAATGCAGGAAAATTAAACTAAGTATATTTAATACAGCAACACACGCGCATACAATTAATCTTGCTCCAGGTACCTTTATGGTCCTTAAAAGAATTATTACGATTCGCAAAGTGCTCGGACCTCCGAAAACTACCAAGCAAACGAAAAAGAAAAAATTACTTTTTTCTTGATAACACAAAAATGATAGGAGCAGTGTAAGTAAATGTCCATACAGTGAATAACCCAGCACAGAAATTGTTTCTACTAAAGTAATATCCGATCCGGCGATTTTACTAATAATGAATGAAAATGCGGGCATTACGAATACATATAAACAGAGAAATTCGATTGGAGATAAGAAAAGTATTTTGTGTACTTTTAAGGAATTACCGTAGGATACGAAAATCGTTAGAAGTAGTAAAGCTAACAGTGGTCCCATAAGATCAATGTAAATTTTATCTTTACTTCTAAAAGGAGGTAGAAATGCTGCTACTATTCTGTAGAATATATCATAAGGATACACCAAGAATAAGTTGATAAATCTGTCTTCTTTAGGCCGCTTCGGTGAGCCTAAATATATATTATGTTCCTCCTTCATTTTCAGAAGAATTTCTAAAACGTTGCAAAAAAAATTATTACGAAATAAAAGACCTTGCAAATTAGAAATAAATCTTACCTTCTTGATTTAACGTGCTATAGCTTTTATTACGTCAACAATTGAGCTTCTATTTTTGGGTCAGGAATAAGTATTTGGAAATTGATTGAATTGAAGAAACAGATTATTTTTCTATTATGTTGGCTTTTAAATTATCCATTTTTCGTCCTTGTTTTTTTTTTCCTTGCCTAAAGAATGAAAAGAGACGAAATTCGATGGTTTTCCTCTTGATTTTCGGCGCTTTTTCGTCGTTTTTCCTACAGAAATTTTCTGAAATCTTTCTGTACTTTGTCGAAATTTCAATGGATTTTTACGATTTCTGTCTAAAACAATCGTAATCGAATGATGACTATGTGTTAATAGAACATTTAATCAATTAAGTACTTACGATTTAAACAATACTTTTGAATGAGGTTAAATGAATAGGCTCATATCATCGTTATTTATTGACCTATTTTTATCAGGTTTTCTTTAAAACGACGCTTACTTAATCTCCTTTTGGAATATCTACAATCTACAATTTTCAGTAACTTTTAGTTTAGTTGCCATATTTCTGCGCATGCGCCAATTTCGTGAGAATTCTCAGCTGGGTACCGATTCTTGAATCATTCCAATGAGAACTCTTCCCATTGGAATCTCCCATGAGAGTTTCCTCCCACAAAAGCTTTAAACCGTATTCTCGAGCGATGGAAAGTGTCGCGATGTTAAGCGCAATGTTGCCAAGTGTAAATAGAACATTGGGTCTATTATTGGCCTAAACCTTAAAGGTTATTAGCCATTTCTACTTTTTTCAATTAGATAAAAAAGAAGAGACCCTGAAATTTTCAATATTAAATTAATTTAAAAATACTCCAATATTTAACTATTTCAATTAGGCTCAATTTATTGATAATCACAATCGCGATACTTTTTGTGTAAAGATATGTTATATGATAGACCCTTTAATTTTGAACAGAAAAGTGTTACTTGTTTTAATAGCATAAATTCAGCCCATATCGAGATATTTGTATTTAAAATATACTGCTTCACAAAAGTTAAGGAAGTTTATAAATATTGAGATTAATTTAAAAGTTGCAGGTTTTTTGATCGCCAAATTTAGTATGAATTGTAGAGGTAGGGTCAAAAAATCCACTCTAAAACGACGTAGAGCGGATGAGTTAGGAGGAGATTGCGCTTAAATTAAATGCAGTGCCTTATGGACCGTAAAAATGTTGGACGAAGTGAAGAAGGGTAAGATATAACAATTTTTAATTTAAACATATATAATAAAAATTATTTCTTACATTCCTTTTCAGACGTGGCAAGACATAAAAAAAATGTTAAGGCTAAAAAAGCCGCGATCAACAAATACTCGAGGGGGACGGGTGGAGGACCTGCTCCCAAAAACCTAACCCAGGTCAAAGTTGACAGCGTCAGAATCTAGTAATATATCACCAGAATCTAGTGATAAATCACCAGAATTTAGTAAAAAATCACCAGAATCTAGTGATATATAACCAGAATCTAGTGATAAATCACCAGAATCTAGTAATAAATCACCAGAATCTAGTGATAAATCACCTGAATCTAGTAATAAATCACCAGAATCTAGTGATAAATCACCAGAATCTAGTAATATATCACCAGAATCTAGTAATATATCACCAGAAACTAGTGATAAATCACCAGAAACTAGTGATAAATCACCAGAATTTAGTAAAAAATCACCAGAATCTAGTAATATATCACCAGAATCTAGTAATATATCACCAGAAACTAGTGATAAATCACCAGAAACTAGTGATAAATCACCAGAATTTAGTAAAAAATCACCAGAATCTAGTGATATATAACCAGAATCTAGTGATATATAACCAGAATCTAGTGATAAATCACCAGAATCTAGTAATGAATCACCAGAATCTAGTGATAAATCACCAGAATTTAGTAAAAAATCACCAGAATCTAGTGATATATAACCAGATTCTAGTGATAAATCACCAGAATCTAGTAATAAATCACCAGAATCTAGTGATAAATCACCAGAATTTAGTAAAAAATCACCAGAATCTAGTGATATATAACCAGAATCTAGTGATAAATCACCAGAATCTAGTAATAAATCACCAGAATCTAGTGATAAATCAACAGAATTTAGTAAAAAATCACCAGAATCTAGTGATATATAACCAGAATCTAGTAATATATCATAAGAATCTAGTGATAAATTACCAGAATCTAGTAAATAAATCACCAGAATCTAGTAATAAATCACCAGAATCTAGTGATAAATCACCAGAATCTAGTGATAAATCACCAGAATCTAGTAATATATCACCAGAATCTAGTAATATATCACCAGAATCTAGTGATAAATCACCAGAATCTAGTGATAAATCACCAGAATCTAGTAATATATCACCAGAAACTAGTGATAAATCACCAGAAACTAGTGATAAATCACCAGAATTTAGTAAAAAATCACCAGAATCTAGTGATATATAACCAGAATCTAGTGATAAATCACCAGAATCTAGTGATAAATCACCAGAATCTAGTAATAAATCACCAGAATCTAGTGATAAATCACCAGAATCTAGTAATAAATCACCAGAATCTAGTGATAAATCACCAGAATTTAGTAAAAAATCACCAGAGTCTAGTGATATATAACCAGAATCTAGTGATAAATCACCAGAATCTAGTAATAAATCACCAGAATCTAGTGATAAATCAACAGAATTTAGTAAAAAATCACCAGAATCTAGTGATATATAACCAGAATCTAGTAATATATCATAAGAATCTAGTGATAAATTACCAGAATCTAGTAAATAAATCACCAGAATCTAGTAATAAATCACCAGAATCTAGTGATAAATCACCAGAATCTAGTAATATATCACCAGAATCTAGTAATATATCACCAGAATCTAGTGATAAATCACCAGAATCTAGTGATAAATCACCAGAATCTAGTAATATATCACCAGAAACTAGTGATAAATCACCAGAAACTAGTGATAAATCACCAGAATTTAGTAAAAAATCACCAGAATCTAGTGATATATAACCAGAATCTAGTGATAAATCACCAGAATCTAGTGATAAATCACCAGAATCTAGTAATAAATCACCAGAATCTAGTGATAAATCACCAGAATCTAGTGATAAATCACCAGAATTTAGTAAAAAATCACCAGAATCTAGTGATATATCACCAGAATATCACCAGAATCTAGTGATATGTCACCAGAATCTAGTAACAAATCACCAGAATCTAGTGATATATCACCAGAATCTAGTAATAAATCACCAGAATCTAGTAATAAATCACCAGAATCTAGTGATAAATCACCAGAATCTAGTAACAAATCACCAGAATCTAGTGATATATCACCAGAATCTAGTAATAAATCACCAGAATCTAGTAATAAATCACCAGAATCTAGTGATAAATCACCAGAATCTAGTGATCACCAGAATCTAGTGATAAATCACCAGAATCTAGTGATATATCACCAGAATCTAGTGATAAATCACCAGAATCTAGTGATAAATCACCAGAATCTAGTGATAAATCACCATAATCTAGTGATAAATCACCAGAATCTAGTGATCACCAGAATCTAGTGATCACCAGAATCTAGTGATATCACCAGAATCTAGTGATATCACCAGAATCTAGTAATATATCACCAGAATTTAGTAATATATCACCGGAATCTAGTAATATCACCAGAAACTAGTAATATCACCAGAATCTAGTAATATCATCAGAATCTAGTAATATATCACCAAAATCTAGTAATATATCACCAGAATTTAGTAATAAATCACCAGAATCTAGTAATAAATCACCAGAATCTAGTGATAAATCACCAGAATCTAGTGATAAATCACCAGAATCTAGTGATAAATCACCAGAATCTAGTGATCACCAGAATCTAGTGATATATCACCAGAATCTAGTGATCACCAGAATTTAGTAAAAATCACCAGAATCTAGTGATAAATCACCAGAATCTAGTGATAAATCACCAGAATCTAGTGATAAATCACCAGAATCTAGTGATAAATCACCAGAATCTAGTGATCACCAGAATCTAGTGATCACCAGAATTTAGTAAAAATCACCAGAATCTAGTGATAAATCACCAGAATCTAGTGATAAATCACCAGAATCTAGTGATAAATCACCAGAATCTAGTGATAAATCACCAGAATCTAGTGATCACCAGAATCTAGTGATATCACCAGAATCTAGTAATATATCACCAAAATGTAGTAATATATCACCAGAATTTAGTAATATATCACCAGAATCTAGTAATATCACCAGAAACTAGTAATATCACCAGAATCTAGTAATATCATGAGAATCTAGTAATATATCACCAGAATTTAGTAATAGTAGTAATAGTTTAGTAATAAAGCGATGTGACGTTACACGCGCTGGCACGGCGGCCGGCCGGGAATTCCTTTTTTTTGCTATAACTTTTGAACGGGTTAAGATATCGTTATCGGGTTTTTTTTGTTAGTTGAACGAAACTTGAATTATTAATTTTGAAAAAATAATTTTTTTTTCGAAAACCTTATAGTTTCCGAGTAAACGGAGTGTATTTATTTAAAATTTTAATTCCCGTAAATTTTCATTTCCCTATAACTTGGTGAAATAAATTTTTGAAGACATGCGATTTGCGTGGAAAAATGGCAAAAAAATCAAAGAATATGTGGCAAAAGTTTGAAAAAAATCGTTGGTGTAGTTTTGGAGATATCGGCCGAAAATTCCAAAAAAGGCGTAATTTTCACAAAAAATCCGGCTTTTCACCCAGAAGGAAACTTTTCCGGGTTTCAAAAAGTCGATATTTCGATAGATCTCGCCGAGTTACGTAGGATAGAATTTTTTTCCGATTTTTTCGTACGCTAATAATGCCGTACAAAAAACATTTAGGGCAACAAAGCCCATTAGGGATGGGAAAAACCCATTATGAGTGGATGCATCTACCTGGATTCCCTGGGAATGAACGACAAACAGTCATTAAATAGTCATTAGGCATCCAATCAATCGCCAAATCGTAAACAATCTATTGTTTGCAACAATATAAAAACCGACGCTCGAGCCACTGGGAATTCATTTTACTCTGAGCCTCCGACTCGACCACATCTAACTTACTCGTTGTTATTTATTTATTTATTTTTTTTTTCAGTGTTCCATCGACGATAGCATCGGCAGTGTTCCGTCCACCGAGGAGTCAACCCCTAGGAAACATGGCGCCCAACTTGTCTTTGAAGACATCAAGGAGAGACCGAAGTCCTCACTCACAACTGTTCCTGAGGGTACGAACTCCAAGACATCAAACCGGACGAGCCCAAAACCGATGAATTCGACGGCAACATCAACCAATCCTGGAAACCAACATCCGCTTCATGGAGACGATGTCATTGATTTTACTACGATCGGAAAATGCCATCCCTTCGAAGAATAATCCAACACTTCGTCCGCTGACATCTTCAGGAACGGATACCTAATTCTATACCTAAGAATACTGACTTCTTAGGTACCTTCTTAGGTATTGTATACACCAATATGTTTACCGGTAGGGTAGGGTGTTCTCCCGAGTGACGTCGAGCGTCGGCATACGGTTTTCTACGGCATATGGCAAAACTAAAGATGCATTTTGATGGGGACCCGTTGAATATCGAAGATTGTAAACAACGATTTTCCCCCGGTAAAGCCCATTAGGGATGGGAAAAACCCACTATGAGTGGATGCATCTACCTGGATTTCCTGGAAACGAACGACAAACAGTCATTAAATAGTCATTAGGCATCCAATCAATCACCAAATCGTAAACAATCTATTGTTTGCAACAACATAAAAACCGACGCTCGAGCCACTGGGGATTCATTCTTCTCTGAGCTTCCGACTCGACCACATCTAACTTACTCGTTGTTATTTATTTATTTTTTTTTTCAGTGTTCCATCGACGATAGCATCGGCACTGTTCCACCCACCGAGGAGTCAACCCCAAGGAAACATGGCACCCAACTTGTCTTGGAAGACATCAAGGAGAGCCCGAAGTCCTCACTCACAACTGTTCCTGAGCGTACGAACTCCACAACATCAAACCGGACGAGCCCAATACCAATTAATTCGTCGGCAACGTCAACCATCCCGGAAACTATCGCCCGCTCCATGTAGACGATGCCATTGACTTTACTACGACTGGAAAATGCCATCCCATCGAAGAATAATCCAGCCAGATTCGCCAGAAATTTTCGTAAATGATTTGCGGAAATATTTGAGGAATCAACAAATT
Source organism: Phyllotreta striolata (assembly GCA_918026865.1). Classification (NCBI taxonomy): domain Eukaryota; kingdom Metazoa; phylum Arthropoda; class Insecta; order Coleoptera; family Chrysomelidae; genus Phyllotreta; species Phyllotreta striolata. The sequence continues at coordinate 12,148 of OU900098.1, read as the reverse complement.
CCGGGAGACGAATGGATCGTTACCTTGTCGTCTAGCCTTCACGGAGAAGCGAAGAAGGCAAGTAAAATGATTTTTTGAAGAAACGCGATTTGCGTGGAAAAATGGCAAATAAATCAAAGAATATGTGGTAAAAGTTTGAAAAAAATCGTTGGCGTAGTTTCGGAGATATCGGCCGAAAATTCCAAAAAAGGCGTAATTGTAAACAACGATTTTCCCGGTAAAGCCCATTAGAGATGGGAAAAACCCATTATGAGTGGATTAATCTACCTGGATTAACTAAGAACGAACGACAAACAGTCATTAAATAGTCATTAGGCATCCAATCAATCACCAAATCGTAAACAATCTATTGTTTGCAACAATATAAAAACCGACGTTCGAGCCACTGGGAATTCATTCTTCTCTGAGCTTCCGACTTGACCACATCTAATTTACTTGTTATTTATTTATTTTTTTTTCAGCGTTCCATCAACGATACCATCGGCAGTGTTCCGACCACCGAGGAGTCAACCGCCAACTACATACCAACACCACAGCAACACATGACCAGCAACGATCAGCGCAAACAAGGTCCGTCAACAACAACAACACAAACCAACGAAGGCAACAAGGAAGCGAAACGTGGGGGCGACAACGGTCGACAACGATAAGGGCAAACATCGACATGGACGGCATGGATACATCCATGTGAGAAGTAACTAGAGGTATACCATCTACCCCTTTACACATCTACTCCTCTATTCCACTGCTCCTCTATTCCACTGCTCCTCTATTCCACTGCTCCTCTATTCCACTGCTCCTCTATTCCACTGCTCCTCTATTCCACTGCTCCTCTATTCCACTGCTCCTCTATTCCACTGCTCCTCTATTCCTCTGCTCCTCTATTCCTCTGCTCCTCTATTCCTCTGCTCCTCTATTCCTCTGCTCCTCTATTCCTCTATTCCTCTGCTCCTCTATTCCAGTTGAGTAGAGTAGAGTTGAGTAGAGTTGAGTAGAGTTGAGTAGAGTTGAGTAGAGTTGAGTAGAGTTGAGTAGAGTTGAGTAGAGTTGAGTAGAGTTGAGTAGAGTTGAGTAGAGTTGAGTAGAGTTGAGTAGAGTTGAGTAGAGTTGAGTAGAGTTGAGTAGAGTTGAGTAGAGTTGAGTAGAGTTGAGTAGAGTTGAGTAGAGTTGAGTAGAGTTAAGTCCCCTCTACTTCTTTACTCCCCTACGCCTATACTCCCCTTACCCTCTCTACTCCCCTACACTCTCTATTCCTCTACTCCCCTACCCTCTCTACTCCCCTACCCTCTCTACTCCCCTACCCTCTCTACTCCCCTACCCTCTCTACTCCCCTACCCTCTCTACTCCCCTACCCTCTCTCTACTCCCCTACCCTCTCTACTCCCCTACCCACTCTACTCCCCTACCCTCTCTACTCCCCTACCCTCTCTACTCCCCTACCCTCTCTACTCCCATACACTCTCTACTCACCTACCCTAGGTGAGTAGGGTAGGGTAGGGTAGGGTAGGGTAGGGTAGGGTAGGGTAGGGTAGGGTAGGGTAGGGTAGGGTAGGGTAGGGTAGGGTAGGGTGGGGACCAAATGGCCGGGTTTTGGGTCTGGGCTGACCCAGTGGGTCTCAGTAGGTGCGGTAGGGTGCCCATACTTACGTGGTGGTCCCTGGTAATGCGCGGCGTGCTGTGAAGTACGTCTCGTAGCCAACGGAGAAGGGTTATGGCGAGCTTCCGGCGCCTGAAACAAAAACTGGAATTAATGGGCCGCAACCTAAGGTGTCACGCGATCCGTGCCGAAGGGTGAATGGCCATGCGTTAGTTGGTCGTGAACGGAGCCTCCGGGATACCTGGCGCCCTCCCGGAGTAAGAAGCCTTAGCGGGGTAAGGGAGCACTGCCCCGCCGGACTAGCAGTTCTGCCCAATTCGTGGGATACAAATGGAAAACGATAATCTAAAAAACAAAATGGCTGGGAGCAGCAAAAATGAAGAAGAGGAGAGAAAGTTCGTATTTATGAGCAAAGGGAAAACAGCGCGAACCCCACCTGGGGAAGGAAAAAATGGAGAAGAAAAGTTCAGCACGCCTAGGGGTGAAGCTACAACTGGGAACAAGAGGGAGGAGAGTGGAAACGAACGGGATGACAGGATGCGTCAGCAGGAGATTATTATAAGTGACGAAGAAGAGACGGGAAGTAAAGAGAGAAATGTTAAAAGGAAGAGAATATCGGACTCGTTCGAAGTAAGGGAGAAGAAGGCAAAGGAGGAAGACAGAAAGAGGTTCCGAAAGCTTTATAACAACGTAATCAACGGAATTTATGACCTAAGAAAGTTAGTAAAGCAGAACTCGAACACCAAAAAGGATCTGAGAGAAAAAACGGAAGACCTGGAATCCATAGCTTTGAGGCTAAACAGGCTGACAAAGGATTGGGGAGAGGATTGGTTTGACGAAGAAAGCAAAGAGACCAACGTGCAGGAGATGGCAAAAGAGACACCGCCCGTAACAAAAAAAGAAACAAGAGAATGGGGAGTCCAAGTTAATATGGACGCCTTGGAGGGAAAAATAGAGGATGGTGTCGAGCTAATAAGCCAGGCCAAGGAAGCAGGAGATGATTGGGGGAAGATAGAGGAGTTAGTAAACAAAGACTTCCTAAAGAATACTTACACCAAGACAAAAATGGCATCCGGAGACCCGATGGACATCGAAGATGAGACCGACGTAGCAATCGTGTATGACCTGAAACAAGAAGAACACCACTTTAAGATGATGAACAAGAAGCACGTGGCCGAGGTAATACAGAAAAAACGGGTAAAGGAAGGAGCTATCGCCAGTATGGAGAGCTGCAGAACTCTTGTAATAGAGGGTGAAGAAGGCCAGGAGATGGAAACGGGGGGACACACATATTACATGCCTGTGAGCATGACGGAGGGGACGCAATATGGAATCTACCAGGCTTTCCGCAGCCTTAGAAAATTAATGGAGAAAAAGACGAGAAAGAGAGTATCGGTTATTATGGATAGGCATCTAATAAATGCTACAACGAGAAACTTGTTGGAAGTGGCGATGGTAGAGTCCGACATACTGGTGACCCTATACGACATGGGAGTTCTAGAACGGAACGAGGAAGGATGGAGCCTACTGGGGAAGAGGGAACAAAGAAAATACGGGATGCCAGCGCTAGTCGTAGAAGCCAAGGGGCGTAACTATGCTGACATAGTGAAGGAACTAAAGGGGAAAGTTAATGCGCAGGAACTGGGACAGGACTTAAGGGACCTTAGGAAAACAAGGAACGGTGACCTATTGATCACTTTGAACAAGGGGGCTAAAGTCAATAATATAAAGGAGCTACTAAGGACAAGACTGGAAAACCAGGCGATACTGGAGCCCGGCAAGAGGAAAGAGACGATTTACGTGAGCGACCTAGACGCAGCGGTAACAAAAGAGGAACTAACCGAGGCAATTGATAAAATTATAGGGGAGAATAAGCACGAAATTGTGGCGCTGAGAGAAATAGCCCGAGGAAAGCAGAATGCCACGGTGGCTATCGAGCCGGAGGGGGCAAAAAAACTGCTGGAAATGGGACATATACCGATAGGCCTTACAAGCTGCAGCGTTAGAGGAAAAATACAATTTGAAAAGTGCTTCAGATGCTGGAAAATAGGCCATAGGGTTGACGAGTGCAGGGGACCAAATAGGGCGAATGGAAATAGGTGTAAAAAATGTGGAGAGGAAAACCACGTCTCCAAAGACTGTAAGAACGAAACCGACTTCTGCTGGACATGTGACGTGACTGGGCATAAAAACGGTACTAGAAATTGTCCGAAATACCAGAGAGCCCTGAGACAGGAGATTAGGAGGTGCACCAGCAGAAGAATCCAGTAAATAGAAAGCACAAAAAAAAAAGAAATATACATAAATAATATATACGAAGATCATATACACATAGTTTTCTTATATTTACACATTTATTTTAAAATAGCTATATTTATACTTTGAACCTTTATACAGTTCAAACTTTCAAAAATGAAGTTTATCCAATGTAACGTGGGAAGGGGAAGAAATGCACACGACGTGGTGAGTGAAATGGCGCTGAGAAAGGGAGCCGATATCATCTTGGTGTCGGAGCCGAATAAGAAGATTGTCGAGAAACCGGGATGGATGGGTGATCAAAAAAGCGACGTGGCAATGTACGTCATCAACAAAAGCTGTGGCATAACCAACGTAGTCAGGGCGTCAGGGTACTTAATAGCTGAGTTCAAGCTGGTCAGTGTCATATGCTGTTACCTGCCTCCAAGTATCGCTTATGCAGAGTACGAAAAGATTGTTGACAACATCGCTGTACACGCAAGAAAACTGAAGAAGAAGAACATTATTATTGCTGGTGATCTAAATGCTAAGGCGGTAGAATGGGGGGTCCCAAAAAACCGACGCAAGGGGGGAATGTTGGATAGAGATGATGGCGGGCCTCGACCTGGAGGTGCTGAATACCGGGAAGCAACATTTGTAAGGGGCGATACAAGATCTCACATAGACGTGACCTGCTGCTCGGCGAACATGAGAAGACACGTCATCCAGTGGAAACTGCTTGACGAGGAGGTGTACACAAATCATAAACATATACTTTTTGAGATCTCCAACAACCAGACCGGTACCAAGACATGCCCCAGAAGAAACTACGAAATAAACCTAAAAAAAATACGAGGAACTGCTCAGCACAAATGACTTCAGGCTAGCACAGTCGGGGAACTGACAGGGAAGATAACGCGTATGATGAACAACTGTAAGACGTACAACAGAAACCAATACAGACGGACGCCCTACTGGTGGAACAACGAGATAAGGAGAGCCAAGGAAGAGTGTGTGAGGGCCAGGAGAAAATACACGAGAGGTTCCCAGGGGGACGCATCCAGGGAGGCAAATAAGAAACAACTAAAGGCCGGAGGAAGAAATTGAAACAACTGATTAAAGAAAGTAAAAAACGCTGCTGGAAAAGCCTCTGCGCCGACCTGGAGGACGACATCTGGGGCCAAGGCTACGCTATAGTTACCCGAGCAATGAAAACCGGGATTCCATACCACCTTCCGATGGAGAGGAAAACCGAGATAGCCAAGGGACTTTTTATCAATGAGGAGGAGAGGTGGAAGAAGATCGAGTCCATCGAAGAAGCCCCGCCGTTCACGATGAGTGAACTGGAGGCAGTGCAGCAGCAGATAAAAATGGGTACGGCACCAGGCCCCGATGGGATAACACCGGAGATAGTAGTCAGAACGATCCAAGGCAGAACCGATGTGGTGTTAAGGATACTAAACGACATGCTAAAAACACAGGTATTTCCAAAGGACTGGAAGACGGCCAAGCTGATTCTCATTCCAAAGTCTGGAAATCCAAACGGAGGGTACCGGCCGATATGCCTACTGAACACGCTGGGGAAAGTCTACGAGGCTCTCATCAAGAACCGAATAGAAGAGGCTATTGGACTGGAGGGGCTGTCGGAAAGACAGTTTGGGTTCCGGAAGGGCAAATCAACGGTGCAGGCGGTGGAGTGGGTCATAGCGAGAGTACGGGAAACACCCTGTAAATGGGTGGCGCTCATTGCACTCGATATTAAGAACGCGTTCAACTCGGCTAGGTGGAGTATTATAATAAAGAGACTTCGAAGGAAGAATGTTCCCCGATACTTAGTACGACTGGTCGAGGACTATTTGACGGATAGGAGTATATCACTGGATAAAAAGAACAAATGTCGGTGCACTGCGGCGTCCCACAAGGATCAGTAATAGGACCCACTTTATGGAATATCATGTACGACGATGTGTTGGGGATTGAGCTTGGCGAGGGCTGCACAAGCGTGGCGTTCGCGGACGATCTGGCCCTACTCGTGGAGGCGGGGTCAAAGTCGGGGCTGATTGCGAGGGCTAACAGGTGTATAGAAGAGATAGAGGATTGGATGGAGGCGAATAAGCTGGAGCTGGCGGCCAACAAGAGTGAAGCAGTTATACTGAGGGGTTGTATTAGACGATCGGTACGCGAAACAATTAAATTCAAGATTGGCGAACAGAGTATCACGCCAAAGACAGTGATCAGATATCTTGGAATCCATATCGACCACCGCCTAAAATTCGGCGAACACATAAAGAAAGTGTGTGAGAAGGCGACACAAAAGATGACGAAGATGCAGGGAATCATGCCAAATGTGGGAGGGATGAGTAGCATGAAGCGGTACATCATTGGAAAGGCGGTGGAATCCATACTCCTGTATGGAGCACCCGTGTGGCAAGACGGAGCCTCGGTTAAAACATACAGACAACTCCTGTTAAGGACCCAGCGCAAAGTAACGTTGAGAGTAGCCAGTGCATACAAAACCGCGTCGACGGAGGCTCTACTTGTCATAACGGGGAGTATCCCAATGGACGAATTGGTGTATGAAAGAGCCGAAATCCACAAACATGGAAGGAGGGAGAAGGCACAGAAAGATGCAGCGAGGGAGGAGACACTCTGTAGGTGGCAGGAAAAGTGGGATGCCTTGGAGGACAGGGCTAAATGGACAAAGAGACTGATACCGGACTTGAGGCCATGGTATAGCTGCAAATATAGAAATGTCAATTACTACATGACACAGTTTCCTGACGGGCCATGGGTCCTTCCATACCTACGTTAAACGTATTGGCAAAAGGGAGAGCGACTTGTGCACAAGGTGCGGACTGGAAGACTCCCCGGAGCACGTGATGTTCTTCTGTAGGAGATTCCGGAAGGAAAGGGAAGAATGTGCCTAGAATCGGGCGTCGAACTGCGGACCGAAAACATAATAAAATACATGTTAGAAAGCAGTGAAAATTACAGGCGTGCAGCGCGATGGATCACAAGGGTAATGGAAAGGAAAGAGGAGGAGGATAGAAAGGAAAATTAGAGAGATCGGAGGGATACCCCCGCACACGGCGACGCAAGCCCACGTACAGGCGTTCCGTCGTGTGCTATGTTCGTGGAGCATAGGGGAAGAGAGGAGTGTTTTAGTGGGTAGGACACCAGTGAGCCCCACACTACCCCCGCCGACCAACAGCGGGGGTGTGCGTAAACGCATTTTAAACCTCTATAAAAAAAAAAAAAAAAAAAAAAAAAAAAAAAAGGGTAGGGTAGGGTAGGGTAGGGTAGGGTAGGGTAGGGGTAGGGTAGGGTAGGGTAGGGTAGGGTAGGGGTAGGGTAGGGTAGGGTAGGTAGGGTAGGGTAGGGTAGGGTAGGGTAGGGTAGGGTAGGGGTAGGGTAGGTAGGGTAGGGTAGGGGTAGGGGTAGGGTAGGGTAGGGTAGGGTAGGGTAGGGTAGGGTAGGGGTAGGGTAGGGTAGGTAGGGTAGGGTAGGGTAGGGTAGGGGTAGGGTAGGGTAGGGTAGGGTAGGGTAGGGTAGGGTAGGGTAGGGTAGGGTAGGGTAGGGTAGGGTAGGGTAGGGTAGGTAGGGTAGGGTAGGGTAGGGTAGGGTAGGGTAGGGTAGGGTAGGGTAGGGTAGGTAGGGTAGGTAGGGTAGGGTAGGGTAGGGTAGGGTAGGGTAGGGGTAGGGTGGTAGGGTAGGGTAGGGTAGGTTAGGTAGGGTAGGGTAGGGTAGGGTGGGTAGGGTAGGGTAGGGTAGGGTAGGGGTAGGGTAGGGTAGGGTAGGGTAGGGTAGGGTAGGTAGGGTAGGGTAGGGTAGGTAGGGTAGGGTAGGGTAGGGTAGGGTAGGGTAGGGTAGGGTAGGGTAGGGTAGGGTTAGGGTAGGGTAGGGTAGGTAGGGTAGGGTAGGGGTAGGGGTAGGGTAGGGTAGGGTAGGGTAGGGTAGGGTAGGGTAGGGTAGGGTAGGGTAGGGTAGGGTAGGGTAGGGTAGGGTAGGGTAGGGTAGGGTAGGGTAGGTAGGGTAGGGTAGGGTAGGGTAGGGTAGGGTAGGGTAGGGTAGGGTAGGGTAGGGTAGGGTAGGGTAGGGTAGGGTAGGTAGGGTAGGGTAGGGTAGGGTAGGGTAGGGTAGGGTAGGGTAGGGTAGGGTAGGGTAGGGGTAGGGTAGGGTAGGGTAGGGTAGGTAGGGTAGGGTAGGGTAGGGTAGGGTAGGGTAGGGTAGGGTAGGGTAGGGTAGGGTAGGGTAGGGTAGGGTAGGGTAGGGTAGGGTAGGGTAGGGTAGGTAGGGTAGGGTAGGGTAGGGTAGGGTAGGGTAGGGTAGGGTAGGGTAGGGTAGGGTAGGGTAGGGTAGGGTAGGGTTGGGTAGGGTAGGGTAGGGTGTAGGGGTAGGGTAGGGTAGGGTAGGGTAGGGTAGGGTAGGGTAGGGTAGGGTAGGGTAGGGTAGGGTAGGGTAGGGTAGGGTAGGGTAGGGTAGGTAGGGTAGGGTAGGGTAGGGTAGGGTAGGGTAGGGTAGGGTAGGTAGGGTAGGGTAGGTTGGGTAGGGTTAGGGTAGGGGTAGGGTAGGGTAGGGTAGGGTAGGGTAGGGTAGGGTAGGGTAGGGTAGGGTAGGGTAGGGTAGGTAGGGTAGGGTAGGGTAGGGTAGGGTAGGGTAGGGTAGGGCGTAGGGTAGGGTAGGGTAGGTAGGGTAGGGTAGGGTAGGGTAGGGTAGGGTAGGGGTAGGGTAGGGTAGGGTAGGGTAGGGTAGGGTAGGGTAGGGTAGGGTAGGGTAGGGGTAGGGTAGGGTAGGGTTAGGGTAGGGTAGGGTAGGGTAGGGTAGGGTTGGGTAGGGTAGGGTAGGGTAGGGGTAGGGTAGGGTAGGGTAGGGTAGGGTAGGTGGTAGGGTAGGGTAGGGTAGGGTAGGGTAGGGTAGGGAGGGTAGGGTAGGGTAGGGTAGGGTAGGGTAGGTGGTAGGGTAGGGTAGGGTAGGGTAGGGTAGGGTAGGGTAGGGTAGGGTAGGGTAGGGTAGGGTAGGGTAGGGTAGGGTAGGTAGGGTATGGGTAGGGTAGGGTAGGGTAGGGTAGGGTAGGGTAGGGTAGGGTAGGGTAGGGTAGGGTAGGGTAGGGTAGGGTAGGGTAGGGTAGGGTTAGGGTAGGGTAGGGTAGGGTAGGGTAGGGTAGGGTAGGGTAGGGTAGGGTAGGGTAGGGTAGGGTAGGGTAGGGTAGGGTAGGGTGGTAGGGTAGGGTAGGGTAGGGTAGGGTAGGGTAGGGTAGGGGTAGGGGTAGGGTAGGGTAGGGTAGGGTAGGGTAGGGTAGGGTAGGGTAGGTAGGGTAGGGTAGGGTAGGGTAGGGTTAGGGTAGGGTAGGGTAGGGTAGGGTAGGGTAGGGTAGGGTAGGGTAGGGTAGGGTAGGGTAGGGTAGGGTAGGGTAGGTGGTAGGGTAGGGTAGGGTAGGGTAGGGTAGGGTAGGGTAGGGTAGGGTAGGGTAGGGTAGGGTAGGGTAGGGTAGGGTAGGGTAGGGTAGGGTTAGGGTAGGGTAGGGTAGGGTAGGGTAGGGTAGGGTAGGGTAGGGGTAGGGTAGGGGTAGGGTAGGGTAGGTAGGGTAGGGTAGGGTAGGGTAGGGTAGGGTAGGGTAGGGTAGGGTAGGGTAGGGTAGGGTAGGGTAGGAGTAGGGTAGGGTAGGGTAGGGTAGGGTAGGGTAGGGTAGGGTAGGGTAGGGGTAGGGTAGGGTAGGGTAGGGTAGGGTAGGGTAGGGTAGGGTAGGGTAGGGTAGGGTAGGGTAGGGTAGGGTAGGGTAGGGTAGGGTAGGGGTAGGGTAGGGTAGGTAGGGTAGGGTAGGGTAGGGTAGGGTAGGTAGGGTAGGGTAGGTAGGGTAGGGTAGGGTAGGGTAGGGTAGGGTAGGGAGTAGGGTAGGGTAGGGTAGGGTAGTGGGTAGGGTAGGGTAGGGTAGGGTAGGGTAGGGTAGGGTAGGGTAGGGGTAGGGTAGGGTAGGGTAGGTAGGGTAGGGTAGGGTAGGGTAGGGTAGGGTAGGGTAGGGTAGGGTAGGGTAGGGTAGGGTAGGGTAGGGTAGGGTAGGGTAGGGTAGGGTAGGGTAGGGTAGGGTAGGGTAGGGGTAGGGTAGGGTAGGGGTAGGGTAGGGTAGGGTAGGTAGGGTAGGGTAGGGTAGGGTAGGGTAGGGTAGGGTAGGGTAGGGTAGGGTAGGGTAGGGTAGGGAGGGTAGGGGTAGGGTAGGGTAGGGTAGGGTAGGGTAGGGTAGGGTAGGGTAGGGTAGGGTAGGGTAGGTAGGTAGGGTAGGGTAGGGTAGGGTAGGGTAGGGTAGGGTAGGGTAGGGTAGGGTAGGGTAGGGTAGGGTAGGGGTAGGGTAGGGTAGGGTAGGGTAGGGTAGGGTAGGGTAGGGTAGGGTAGGGTAGGGTAGGGGTAGGGTAGGGGTAGGGTAGGGTAGGTGGTAGGGTAGGGGTAGGGTAGGGTAGGGTAGGGTAGGGTAGGGTAGGGTAGGGTAGGGTAGGGTAGGGTAGGTAGGGTAGGGTAGGGTAGGGTAGGGTTAGGGTAGGGTAGGGTAGGGTAGGGTAGGGTAGGGTAGGGTAGGGTAGGGGTAGGGTAGGGTAGGGTAGGGGTAGGGTAGGGAGGGTAGGGTAGGGTAGGGTAGGGATAGGGTAGGTAGGGTAGGGTAGGGTAGGTAGGGTAGGAGGTAGGGTAGGGTAGGGTAGGGTAGGGTAGGGTAGGGGGAGGTATGGTAGGTAGGGTAGGGTAGGGTAGGTAGGGTAGGGTAGGGTAGGGTAGGGTAGGGGTAGGGTAGGGTAGGTAGGGTAGGGTAGGGAGGTAGGGGTAGGGTAGGGTAGGGTAGGGGTAGGGTAGGTGGTAGGGTAGGGTAGGGTAGGGTAGGTAGGGTAGGGTAGGGTAGGGTAGGGTAGGGTAGGGTAGGTAGGGTAGGGGGTAGGGTAGGGTAGGGTAGGGTAGGGTAGGGTAGGGTAGGGGTAGGGTAGGGGGTAGGGTAGGGTAGGGTAGTAGGGTAGGGTAGGGTAGGGTAGGGTAGGGTAGGGTAGGGGTAGGGTAGGGTAGGGTAGGGTAGGGTAGGGTAGGGTAGGGTAGGGTAGGGTAGGGTAGGGTAGGGTAGGGTAGGGTAGGGTAGGGTAGGGTAGGGTAGGGTAGGGTAGGGTAGGGTAGGGTAGGGTAGGGTAGGGTAGGGTTAGGTAGGGTAGGGTAGGGTAGGGTAGGGTAGGGGTAGGGTAGGGTAGGGTAGGGTAGGTAGGGTAGGGTAGGGTAGGGAGGGTAGGGTAGGGTAGGTAGGGTAGGGTAGGGTAGGGTAGGGTAGGGTAGGGTAGGGTAGGGTAGGGTAGGGTAGGGTAGGGTAGGTAGGGTAGGGTAAGGGTAGGGTAGGGTAGGGTAGGGTAGGGTAGGGTAGAGGGTAGGGTAGGGTAGGGTAAGGGTAGGGTAGGGTAGGGTAGGGTAGGTAGGGTAGGGTAGGGTAGGGTAGGGTAGGGTAGGGTAGGGTAGGGTAGGGTAGGGTAGGGTAGGGTAGGGTAGGGTAGGGTAGGGTAGGGTAGGGTAGGGTAGGGTAGGGTAGGGTAGGGTAGGGTAGGGTAGGGTAGGGTAGGGTAGGGTAGGGTAGGGTAGGGGTAGGGTAGGGTAGGGGTAGGGTAGGGTAGGGTAGGGTAGGGTAGGGTGGGTAGGGTAGGGTAGGGTAGGGTAGGGTAGGGTAGGGTAGGGGTAGGGTAGGGTAGGGTAGGTAGGTAGGGTAGGGTAGGGTAGGGTAGGGTAGGGTAGGGTAGGTAGGGTAGGGTAGGGTAGGGTAGGGTAGGGTAGGGTAGGTAGGGTAGGGTAGGGTAGGGTAGGGGTAGGGTAGGGTAGGGTAGGGTAGGGTAGGGTAGGGTAGGTAGGGTAGGGTAGGGGTAGGGTAGGGTAGGGTAGGGTGAGGGTAGGGTAGGGGTAGGGTAGGGTAGGGTAGGGTAAGGGTAGGGTAGGGTAGGGTAGGGTAGGGTAGGGTAGGGTAGGGTAGGGGTAGGGTAGGGTAGGGTAGGGTAGGGTAGGGTTGGGTAGGGTAGGGTAGGGTAGGGTAGGGTAGGGTAGGGTAGGGTAGGGTAGGGTAGGGTAGGGTAGGGTTGGGTAGGGGTAGAGGTAGGGGTAGGGTAGGGTAGGGTAGGGGTAGGGTTGGGTAGGGTAGGGGTAGGGGTAGGGTAGGGTAGGGAGGTAGGGTAGGGGTAGGGTTAGGTGGGGTAGGGTTAGGGTAGGGTAGGGTAGGGTAGGGTAGGGTAGGGTAGGGTAGGGTAGGGTAGGGTAGGGTAGGGTAGGGTAGGTGGGTAGGGTAGTGTAGGGTGGGTAGGGAACGTGATGCGGT